>CM038224.1:50738610-52015355 GCA_021442155.1 Cymbidium sinense | reverse complement strand
AATTTGTTGTGATAACAGTGAGTCTGAGAGAAGAGAGTCCCCTGCCTCAATAAAGGGGATGTTGAAAGGCCACAATTGATCTTCTACTTTACCAAACTCAATTCCTTGTAGAGTAGAATGGCCTTCCTCAAAGGAAGCACATTGGTAAGACTGAGGCTAATGCATAGTGGAGGTAGGCAATGAAGGTGGAGTCTTGATGGAGGTTGGCGATTGTGGAGGCTGAGTTGTCCTCACTTTGATGTTGTGTAGAGTAAAGTAAGTCTTTTCTTTTTTATCATTATGTTCAATTACTTGTATAATATGGGGGAATTCATTGAGGTTTGCATACCCTATTATAAAGTAATTTAAAAAATTATGCAAGTAGGAGTTAAGTGCATTTGTAATGTTATTTGTTATAATAATAAAGTATGCTTTATAAAAAAAAATAGTCATATCTTTTACCTGCCTCTTTTGTGTCGAGTTCTTTATCAGCCATTGGGAAGGTTATTAAATGATATAATTATTTTTATCATGACTTGAACCACTTAGAATTCTATGAAATTTTGTAATGATATTTCATTTAATGACTGATATGACATCCACAATATCAAGCTCTGGTTGCCATGTCTATAAATCATCTTTCACTGTGGTTTATTGAACTTTTACTACTTCTTCCCATTTTCTTTTAATGGATGGTCTCTCATTACAAGTACTACTTAATTCTTTCTCATCCATTTTTTATTTCTTTGTGAGTGAAATTTAGACTTGGTAATATCTTCTTTAAAGAAAATAACTATTAGGTTTGTGCATAACAAAGACAAAGAGACACCTAAACTTTGTCCATCAATCTCCTCATTCATCTTTTATGGCTATTGCCATGATAACTCATTCTTTTTGGTGTGAGTTTCCAATGAAGATGAGTGATTTAACACCAACAAGTTGGATGAATTGTGCATCCCCTTGGATCACTTCAGCTTTGGTTTTTTTACTTCTCTCTTTTACATGAGTGGGTGGATATCCTCAATTTTTATTGGGTGGTGCTCACCCAAGTTCTGCTAAATTTGGTGATAAGCATCACCACCTTTCTTACTCTTCTAAGAGAGGAGGGATTGGCATAGTGTGTGCCCCTCTTTCTCTTATTTTCATTACCAAGGGTCATCTACATGATAGTATAGTTTTAGATGATTCTACTGAAGTAATTGATCATGATGAGTATGAACTTTTTTTCCTACTTATTAGTGATAGTGGGATAATTAGATTCATTTCTCATAAAAGTAAAGAGTCAAAACTGGAAATCATTGTAAGGGCTATGACAACTGCTATTGAACATCATTTGCATCTTTTAGTGAATTTCTCCATGTCTCTCTTCATTGTGGACCAAAAATATACTTATCATATAATCTTGTGGGTGAGCGTTCTTCCTCCATAGTGACTCTTGCCTTGGCTGGAGTGCAGTTCCTTGAGTATTCTTCTTTTCTTTCTCTCTCACACACACCTCATGTTAAGAGAATTCATCGATCTCCAAAATAATTCACCTTTGATAAATAAGTGTTCAATGACTTTGATTTTGAATCTCTTTTGGGTCTTTAATATCCTCCTTAAGCTCCATAGTATGTAGGTATGTCTTTATGGCATCGACCCAACTATGCGAATCTTAGCTTTCTATTTTCAAAAAATCCTCATCCTCAGTGATATGTTGTGAGTTAAATTACATACTACTCTTTGAGCTAGCTTGCCATGGATAATTGGTTAGTGAGTTTAGAATAGCAAGAATAAAAAGAATAAATTTTATCTAAGATTTTATTATTCCACAAATATTTAGTATAATTAGTAAATGCTCTAGCACCATTTAGAGAAGAAGAGAGAAAGAAAAAAGTCCCTAGGCTTTTGAAAGGACCCCTTTTTATAATAGTGGGGGAGGCAAGTACATGTAGAAAGTACATAAAGCAGATCGAGAATAAATGGAAACTCACATGACACTTGATGTGTGGTGAGCTCTATATACCATTGGAGTGAACCTAGTTACTCTAATATGTGATTACTCTTATGTAGATAATTAATATGTCAGGGTTAGGTTGCTGAACATAGGTCATTTAGGTGATTTATCTTTCTTATTCACTTGCCATCCGTAGATGAGCCTGTATGTGTAGCTAGTTTTATACTTCATTCTTTTTGAGCTTCCTTCATTGACTTTCCTTATGCATGGTGAGTTTTTATTATCGAGTAGTTTACTTCTATAGATTTGTCCTATTTTGATGACAACTTGCTATGAAGGCTAGTATAATTTTCTCGTGTATTTGGATATACATTTAGCTCTCTGATTCTTCTACTCAATGTAGAGGTGACTCGAAAAATGGATATAAAAATGAAAAGGATATTTTTGAGCATTTAATGAATTATAAAAAAAAGATTATTATTTTGTAGTTGTGAATAGTCATATTATCTTTTGCATACCCAAATTGAACCTTTTTGCCTAAAACCTAAACTAAACCCATTTCAAACCAAATTTAATCTATCTAAATGAAATTGAATTAATTCAAAGCCTTATAATTACCTCAATTATATGAGTGAACATCTTTCATAAACAAATTTTAATCTAATCTTATCAAATGGGCTCAATTGGCCCAATATAGCCTAATTTGTCCTAAATTGTCAAATCAAATCAAAACTCAAGTCAATTGAGATTAAACAAAATCAACGCCCCAAAATCATTCCTAAGCGAATGATTAAATAAAACTCAACTCTCAATTGCACCAATTTTAGCCAATTTGGCTAATTGGTCAATTTGATAAATTGACCTAAAATGACCTATATAAGCCATATTAAGAAAAATAAAAAATTAAATTAAATAAAATTAATCAATTCAAATCACTTAGGACACTTAAGCAAACTCAATTAAACCCTTACTTGACTCCAATTTGGCCAATTTGGTCAATCTAGTCAATGGGCCCAAGTGAACCCAAGTCAATTAGGCCAATTTGGGTAAAACTCAAAATAAACCCAAATCTTATATCAAAGTTTAATACTCTAAAAACTCATTAAAAATGATTAAAGCCTAATCTAAACTCAAATTAGCCAAACAATCCATTGGACCCAACCTAACCAATTTAGGCCAAATTAGGTCAAGATGGATTCAAGCCAAGCCAAACCAAAACTAAACCAAATTAACTCTAGAAAATCTCACCACGTATGAGCTGAGATCTCAGCTCATGTGAAGGAGAATCAAAAATCAAAGACTAGGGATGGAAAAAAAAAGATGTAAAGTTTTGAAATTTACAATCACATTACATCTCTTCCCATTACTTTACTTTTGGCTTGGAGTGATTTTTAATCACTCAACCACTCCATAATTAATGCTACCTACCACCCAATCAATGGCCACACCTCCATATTGTTTTTTATTACTTTACTACCATATAAAGAGAATGGGAGAAAAGAGGTAAAAGAGCTCTCTCTTTTTGGCATCCAACACCTTCTCCACCTCTCAAAAAGTAAGACAAACCCATCCCCCTCATTTTCCACTCATAAAATACAAAATCAAGTAAATTTTGGTAAACTACAATGGTGATTAGCAGTGAGGATGATCCAAGAGAAGGTAAATGAGGAGGATAGCGTGGAAGCTTCGCTTCAATGCAAGGATTAGGTTCGAAGTAAGAAATCCACTCAACGTTGGCTTGAGTGAGGTAACTTCTACCAACTTTAGCTAAAACATAGGTCTTGATGTTTATTAAGGAAGTGATATGATTTTAGGATTTTCCTTTGGATCCCTATTTCACTTTTCATTTTGAAACCTCCTATGTAAAATAAAGTCATTTCTAGTGAAGACTAGTGAAGAATCGTAAAATCTGGGCACTTTTGGGTGCATTCTATCCACCTCTCTCATCTTGTCTGCTCCTATGAGCAAGACAAGCTCTAGGTCATTCATTCTTCTTGATTAGAATTGACAGCCTCTATTAGATCCCATTTTTGATTTATTCCATTAGGACTAAACCAAGCTTAAAAAATCATAAAAATAAAATACTTAACTAAAAAAAATGCAAATAAACCTCTATGGATTCATCTTTTCAAGGAGAATCTAATGAACCAAATATCCCCAAATTTGTTTGGGTATTTTGAAAGTAATTTGAGTTTTATTAAAAATTATATTTTATTAATTACTCATAAAAAAGAATTTAATCAAGTTGAAATGTTAAGAAAATAAACTTAATGTTATTCCCTACCTACCATAAACGTTTCAAGATAAATAATCTTCTAATTTATGAGTTATTAATTTTTGAAATTGATTAGATGATTTTGAAAAAATAATTAATTAAAATGATAAGAATTATGAAAATTCATCAAAATGGCTCAAATCACTTTAATAAATATTAAAAACTATAAAAATTATTTAGACCTTTTAGATCACACTAAATCATAAAATAAATAAATTAAGGTTAAATCAAGCTTTAATTAATTACTTTAATCACTTTGAACTTTAAAAATTAGTATAAATCCAATCATAAATCCAAAAATGCAAATAATTGCTCTCTGGAAAGCTTAAATAGAGAAAATCCAAAAAAATAAAAGCTTTAATTTTATAAAGTGGACAAAGATTAATTAGGGTATGAAGATTTTTTCTAATTAGTACAATTAAATAATAACTATTTGCTTAAATGACTTGAAATTTTAGATGAAAACTCGTGGGATGACCTCTATCTCCAATAATTATTTTAGGTCATTTAGGTGAGTACATTGAAAAATCAACATTTTCAAACATTAATTAACCATTTTGGCTATTTAATAGATTTATTTAATTAGAAAATTACAATAATTATTATAAATACCTAATTATATTTTAGGAGCTTAATGCTAATAAGAGAAAATTGCTATGACCTTTGATCCTAATTATTTCTCATAATCATCAGTTAGGAGCTTTTATTGATTAATTAATTTATTAACTATCCTAGGACTTAGAAAATTCATAACTAATTACCTAGGTGTCTAAAAGTTATGATTGACCTCTTTATTTCTTAGGTAATATAAAGGTTTCCAATGAAGTCAAAATTCTTAATTAGTTTGGGGTATTTTGAGTGTAATTGATGATTTGAGTTTTCCTCTTTAATTCAATTAATCTAAATATAAAAGCCCAATTCCATTAGAACTTTTAGGGCATGTTTCTTTCATGTTTATCCATGTTTAGTAATTTTTTTCATAATTTTTGGGGTTATATTTGGTGTCTAATTGAATTTTTAGGCTCTTTTGGGCTTAATTAAGTAAAATAATTAATTAAATCCCAATTAATTCTTAAAAAAGAATTTAAGCTACTTTTAACTCACTTAATGAAGTAAAATAGGCGCTTTTGAGTTTATATTGTTTGGTCTTCTCATTAGGCTTGATTAACGCAAATTTTGAAATTATTAATTAAGGAAATTTGATTAAGCATAAGTGTTGTTATTTTAATATGAATAGCCTTAAGACTTTATGGTTCTAAATGTGTTGCATGATGATTCCTAAGTACTTTTCTTTAATCCACTTATAAATGTATATTTCATGCTTGATATGTATTAATGTTTCCAAATTGAAAATATTTTCTTAATTGCATGCTTATGTCAATAGTGTGACTATTATCATATTTTTATAATCCAAATAAAAATGTATATTATAGATTTATACTAACAAAAATAATTGACATACATATATGTCATCTATATATATGATCCACACATTTTAAAGGTTTATAGTCTAGACACCAGTGTGCGTAGGGCTACTATTCCAAAGGTTCTGTAGTGAACTCTTTGGTTTAACAATTGCACATACCTCAAAAGTTCTGTAGTGAAATATATAAGAGGTAAATTATTTTTGAAATTTATGAGCATTTTAAAAATTGATTAATTCATTTTGCATATTTATATACACATGTATCTGGCTAAATAAGTATATAATTTGGACATCCTAGAGGTGCAGGGTTATTGGTGTGAAGGAGGTCTTAGATACCTCGACTCATTGGTTTAACAATGACACATACTTATATCAAGCCAAGCATATTTTTATGTATACCTATGTGTGAAGAACCATAAACTATTTTTCTAAATTAGTCTTAATA
This sequence comes from Cymbidium sinense, assembly GCA_021442155.1. Classification (NCBI taxonomy): domain Eukaryota; kingdom Viridiplantae; phylum Streptophyta; class Magnoliopsida; order Asparagales; family Orchidaceae; genus Cymbidium; species Cymbidium sinense. Next base: position 52,009,294 of record CM038224.1, on the reverse strand, counting down.
AATAAAGATATGTATATCCATGCATATGGAAATAGGTTAATTTTACAAATGAAATATGTATATTAAATTCAAATATTTTTTTCTAGCAAAAAAACGTAATTATTGTAAATCAAATACTAGAAATGATGAAGGCAATTAAAAAGGCATCATTAAGTTAATTGTGATTTATTTCCATTAATCATAAGATTGTCTTTTATATGATCATGATAATATTTAAACTTGATCTGAACTTAAAGACTAAATAAAAGCTTTAATGCTTCATTAAGATGATTAGAAGTCATAAAATTCATCTTTGGATTCAACCTAAGGATAGGGTTCGGTGTGAAATCTATCCTACTTCACACTCTTTAAAAACTCTAAACTCAAATGAAACCTTAAACTAAAATTGAAACTTATAACTAATTAAGTTATTAATTACTTTTATTGTAATCACCCTTTGTGACAAATCAAACTTTTCTTTCAAATCACACCTTGAGCTTCAAATCTTAGCATTATCATACCACATTAGCCTTTGCACATAGTTTAGAATAATATACCATCGATACTAGAACTAAGTTAGGATAGTGTTTTGGTTGTGGATTAATTTTCTATTTTTTGATATAATATCTTTTTAGATTGAATGTTAGGGTGTATATTCTTAAACTGGATGTTAGGATGATATTAGTCTAACATTATCTTCTATAGGAGATTGTGCTTAATAAAGGGACAACTTTAATAGATAAAAATTATAAATTTATTCCTTGTAGGTGTTTTAATTCTTTAAGCATAACCCATTAGGATAGGTGGGCTTGGTGACCCAAGAAAGTGTGCTAAGCCCTAATATGTAGAAAATAAATTGCTTGGTGTGTCTATGTGTTAAGCAAACCTTTATTTTGAAGATATAATTGGATACTTTAGTTTAGAATTTATCATGTAAGGTTAGAACTATAGGGTTTAAGATGAGAAGTGGCTAGAAGGCTCTAACTTGGGTGGCCCTAAGATGCCTGGAGAATCTTACTCATGAAGGTGAAGATGATGATTGAAACCCCCATAAATTTATCATTCATTCTAATTTATTATAATCCAAGCAATATAAGGACAGAGCTCAACTACCCATCTTTTCATTTTTTGGGGTGTATGATAGTACCCGACCACACTAGCCTATTTTATTCTTTTAATCAATTTGATTCTTTAGTATGTTTATATTATTTATGCAATAGAATGACACATACTTTTTTTTAGGTTCCATGAGGGTGTGATGTTTGTTATATGACCTAGATTATGATAGGCTCTTTAAGAAATTAAATTTTCTACCCCAAAAACAACAACAATAACAAGCCTCTATCCCACTATGTGGGGTCGGCTACATGAATCCTTCTTCATTATGTGCAATTTTGTGTCAAATTATCATTTAATTCAAGTATACTAAGGTCATTTTTTATGCATATTAACCAAGTATTTTTAGGACTACCTCTACCTTTCTTAACATAAGGAAAATTTAATGCATCTACTCTCTTAACCTGGTCATCAAATGGTCGATGCTTTATGTGGACAAACCATCTAAGGAGACTGTCTCTAATCTTATCTGCTAGTGAAGCTACTCCAACCTTTTCCCGAACATACTCATTTCACATTTTATCTCTAAGAGTAAAGCCACTCATCCATCTGAGCATCCTCATCTCTACAACACTTAAATGTAGTCTTATGCTTCTCTTTTATTGGCCAAAATTCTGCACCATAAGTCATTACAGGTCTTACCATCATCTTATAAAATTTTCCCTTAAGTTTAAGCGCTACTTATCTATCACACAACAGACCAGATGCATTCCACCACTTTAACCAACCAACTTGAATTCTACTAATAATATCTCCATCTATTTCACCATCATTTTGAACAATAGAGCCTAGATATCTGAATTGCTCACTCTTTTTAATGACTTGTTCACCCAATGTCCCAACATTGCCACTAGAACTTCTACAACTAAAATTAAACTCCATAAATTTAGTTTTTGATCTACTTAAATAAAAAACCTTCAGACTCTATGGTTAACCTCCATAATTCAAGTTTCTCTTGGACTCCCTCTCTAGTCTTATCAATAAGAAGAATGTCATCAGCAAAAAGCATACACCAAGGTACATCTTCCTGTAAATGCCTAGTAAGAACATCCATAACTAAAGAAAAAAAGATAAAGGCTTAAAGTTGATCCTTGATGTAATCCAACTAAAATAGGAAAATATTTTGCCAATTCTCCTTGTGTTTGGACACAAGTAATAGTTCTAGTATACACATGTCCTTAATGAGTTGAATATAACCAATATTAATTCCTTTCTTTTCTAGAACTCTCCAAAGAACATCTCTTGAAACTTTATCATAAGCTTTCTCTAAATCAACAAATTTCATATGAAGATCCTCTTTGCTTTCTCTATACTTATCCATCAAACCTCTTAACAAATGTATAGCATCCATAGTAGATCTACTTGGCATGAAACCAAACTAATTGTGAGAAACTTTTGTATCACAACATAACTTATGATCAATTACTCTCTCCCATAATTTTAATGTATAACACATTAACTTAACTCTCCAATAATTTGCACACTCTTGTGCATCACCTTTATTCTTAAATATAGGAACCAACAAACTCTTTCTCCACTCATCTAGCATCTTTTTAGTCTTTAAAATAACATTAAAAAATTTAAAGCTCAAGAAATTCATTGATCTTCTAAACATTTCCATACTTATGTTGGAATATCTTTAGGTCCTACTATTTTTCACATTTCATTTTCTTTAAAGCTTCTCACTTCAAATTTACTAATATGATGATAAAAATATAATTCTTTATTTTTGTTAAAGGTGTTAAGGTTAATAAAGTCAATCATATTTTTAGATCCTTCATTGAAAAGTTTATCAAAATACCTCATCCACATATTTTCAATATCCTTTTCTAAGAAAAGCATTTTATGATTTTCATCCTTAATACACCTCACTTGAACTAAATCTTTACTCTCTATCTCTTTGGTTGGCTAACTTATACATACATCTTTCACCTTCTTTGGTATCCAATCTATTGTATAAATCACTAAAAGCTGAAAATTTTGCATCATATATTGCTTTCTTAGAATCTCTATGGGCCACTTTATATCTTTCCCAATTCTCTGAGTTTTTACATCTAAACTAAGTTTTATAACAATGCTTCTTATTTCTTATCTTTTCTTACCCATTATGACTCCACCATAAACTATTTTTATTAAAAGAAACTTTTCTTTTGATTCTCCAAGCACATTTTTTACAACTTGCATAATTTTCCTTACTACTTTTTCCCACAAGGCATTAGGTTTCTTATGAACATCCCAAATTCTAAGCTCTTATAGCTTGCACTTAAAATATTTTTATTAATGTTATTTAAGAGCCCCCATCTAATCCTAGGATAATAATTTGATTTATTTTTCATCTTCCAATCTTTCATCTTAAAATCTAAAACTAAAAATTGATGTTGGGTACTTAAACTTTCACTTTCACCACAATCTTTACAATCTAAATGATCTAGTTTTCTTATCAAAATAATCAATCACGTGTTTTGCTAGATCTATTTTTATAAGTAATAATATGCTCATCTATTTTCTTAAATAAAGTATTAGAAACTATAAAATCATAGCCTAAAGAAAAATCTATTATAGTTTTACCTTTTTTATTGGTCACTCCAAATCCATAGCCACTATCAATATTTTTAAAATTTTTTACCACTCTACCAACATGTCCATTTAAATCTAAGCATTAATCATCTAAAATATTTAGAAACTATAAGTGTATGTTGAATCCATGCATGCATATTTTCTTCTCTCTTTGAAATATGGTGGATTTTCACTCATTGAATGGAAAGGGGGAGAGCAAGGACCTTTGACCACAACCCCCCTTGAGTGAACACACCTCTCACAAATTGGCTCATAACTCAATTTTATCATGCATTTAGGCATAGTTGTTCACCCAAGCCTGAGTCAAAATGAATGAAAATAAATAATTTTTATTGCATTAGTTTAAAATATATTTCATGCCAATTATGGTCTATTCTCTTAGGGAGTAAGTTTATAATTTTAGATTAATTCCTACTAAATAATAACCAAGCTATTTTGTATCAACATGAGCCTGGTCTACATTATTTTAAAGTGTAAGAGGTTTTAGCTTGCCAAAAGAATTGGGGTGTTTCATGTTTAGAGAAGATGTGCCAAAGTGTTCCATTTTGCATGAGTAAATGTAAGTCAAGTTTCTAGCTTTTGTTGAAGCACTATTAGATATAGGTTCAAAGGCCACCAATTTGTCATTTGTTATGGGTGTAAGTCCTGACATCTTCATCATTTCCACAATCTAGTGATGTGAGGATATAAATCTTAGCATTCTAATAAAATTATCAACTTTAATCATAAATAAATTTCTCTTCAAAAATATAAAGCCCAACATTGGATAAAATGCACTACTTCACTAGGCTTCCTAGTATCTAGACACTCTTTACTAATTCCCTTTAGACTCTAAAAAAATCACTTCTATTTGAGCTCTCCTAGTTTAACTATTTTAATTTAGACTAGTCCTTTGATCATAATCTTTGAAATTTTTAGAGATATCGATTGACTAATTTAATTGGGAGTATTTTGAGGAGATCTTATCTCTTAACATGTATTTAATAATAGGGGCTTGCTCCTACAGAAGAACCCTACTTAAATAAACAATATATTGCTTTATTTATGTGAAGTATGGGAAAGATCTCAGGTATACATAGACCCATCAGTCTCAGGAGTCCTTACTAGAGGATTGAATCCATCATAGGATGATTTTTCTATCTTTTGAGATAGTGTTTCATCCCTTGATGTCGCATTTGATCATTTCAATAAGTACCCCCAACATCTGCTTTGTGTCCTTACGACCCAATTTTAAATACCACAGGGCCACAACATCCTCTTCACCTGATAGAGGGAGTAAGAACATTAGAGCTAGCAAGTTATAAAACCACTTTGATGCTAAAAAAAGGGCCACATTCAAAATTCTTACCACAAAGGATGCTATAAACTCAACTGTAGAAAATATAGTGAATGATATTCAAAGTTTTATTAGTCACTCTCTTCAAGGCCACCTCCACTTAAGGATTCTTTTCCAAAGTGACACTACTCATTGGGAAGGGGGTAGGCATAATCAAAATGCGCCAAGGCAACGAACACTTGACAAACTGGAGCTTTGATTGCCACTTCTTAACCTTATTCAACATGACACATATTCTCAATGACTGGTGAGAATTGAATGGTCCATCATTGTGCCCCCTTCATGGTGAAGATGTGGTAAAAGAGAATCAGGCTTCATGGCAGCTCTCTCTCGGCATCATCAAAAATGTGATTATACTCACCACAAAGTTTTAGCAAGATCTAAGTGACTATAACCTTATAGTAATTCAAGATCTCTACCCACTCACTAGGTGGAGAGTTGGAACTTGAGTCTGAAGTGGTTGAGGGGGATGAATAGCTCATCCATCCTAGTCAAGTTATGCCTCTCATCAAAGTCAACCACTCTCACTATATACTCAAGATAGCTGTAATAATAGTTATGGAAAACAAAGGTCATCATCCATGGATCAAGGTTGAGAACCTCCTTGATCTTTGACAATATGAATGAACTCGCTGCTTTATTCAGAGAAGTCATCAAACTCACTTCTAAGAAATAATAAAATAAAGCCTTCTTGCTTAAATCATGAGCCCACTTGATCAATAGAGAGTTGCAATAAAGTATCAACAATCCATAGTGAAACTACATTTATAAGCGTGGTAAATATGGCTAACATAGATGTAATGTTAGACATTTAATGAAGAAATCATTACAAATTATTACAAAAATCTTAGATGGTGCATATGAAGGAAATAATAAAAAAATGGACTCATACTCACCACCATCAATGATGGAACAACACCGATTAAGAAAAGCCAAGTATAAGGTAAAATTTTATTATAAATAGTTTTTATTTATTTTAGAATATTAATAATTTTTTACAAATGCACTCATTATGCCCCTTATTATTTTTAAAATCGATTTTATAATGGGAGTTGAGTGTCACTCCTTGTTGAGGTTTTCCATCTCCCATATATAATAGAACATAAAATTGTCATCTGTATCTTTATATCTCATTTTTCATTTAGTTATAACTATAAGGCAATAAAAATTTCTAGTTCAACTAACAGATTGGCAATTTTTTAACTAACTCACATGATTACTCGAAAGTTAATGTCAAGAATGTTCAATGAATAATAATGATTAATAATATGATGTAATTTAATAAGTAAAGGTTCCATCCAGTGAGCCACAAAGGGCCCAAAGAGATAACTTGATATCTTGGAGCACCATTTTTGGGCTGTGAACATTAAAGTCAATTAGATTGCTCTCAAGATAAAATATAAATGTTGGAAGAGCTGTATGAAGATGCAGGACATTATATGAACCATTTTTGGCCCAAGTGAAAGGTCCCATTCTACGAGTCACAAAAGGCTTGGGCAATAAACATAGAAGCTTTGTGCACCATTCTTGGTCCAAAATTACCAAAGTTGAGTAAGCAATTCTCAAGTTAAATTGTAAACACTTACCTCAATTATTTTATGGATTATCAAAGCCTGTAGTTGGAAACTAAAAGACCAACAATTCATGTGGTTGTTGACTCGAGTGTATGATTAACACCTTGAGTGCTCAGCAACTATTAACCAAAATGGATAACACCCTATGTGGTTGACGATTCAAGAGCATAGCCAACACCATGAGAAGTCAATGACTATTAAATAAAAACACCAACTCATTATGGTTAGCAATAAAAATACCAACACTTTGTGTAGTTGGAGACTCAAGTGTGTAATAAACACCCTAAAAGGTTAATGATTATTAACCAATAAGATCAATACTCAATGTAGTTGGTGACTTAAGTGCAAGACTGACACCCTAAGAGGTTGCCCACTATTAACTAAAGGACCAACTCCCCATGGTTGGCAACTAAAAGGGCATCACTCTTTATGGTTGGTGACTCAAGTGTAAGACTAATAGTTTGAGAGGTCAATGACTATTAACAAAAAGTCCAACACCTCATGTGCTTGGCTACTCAAGTGTAAGACCTACACCTCGAGAGGTTGGTGACTATTAATTAATTAAAAAGATCAATACCCCATGAGGTTGCAACTACAAATAAAAAACTAGCACCGAGTAGTTAATACTTATATTTTATAACTATTTGATTAAGTGGTTGTAGAATGGCAAGTATGACCCAAACATTGTTTAGTTAACCACTTTTAAAAGAAATCCTTGCTTATAATCAATAAAATAACCTAGCGAGTGTATATATAATGACAACTCACACAACTATTCAAACAATTGTATTTGTGAAATAAAATACATGAAAAAGGGAAAAAGAATAAGACGAATTTTTGTTTAATTGCTAAAAGTTACAAATATGCAAGATATCAAAATGAGGTACAAATTAATGATTTTTTCTTGACTCACAAAAAATAACAAGGAAAAAAAGCTAGCTAGTGCTGCCCTCATCACCCCCTCATCGAAATTAGATTTTGAAAAATCAAAGAACATAGCATCCAGTTGGCCATGCTTCACCAATTTAGTAATAATGAAGTTGGTCCTCATCTTGAAGTTTTATTGCCATAAGTCCCAATACTCATCAAAATGGTTAAAGCAAGATAACTCAGCCTCTTTCTTCTAAAATTCCTCAATGCGATGAGAGAGCTTTTTCTCCAACTCCTTTTTCACCTCAATGAAACATGTCAGCTCTAGGATTGGTGATACTTTTCTTCTTCTTACAGCCTCACCTTCTCTTGAAGCTTAGTGAATTGGCCTCAAACCTCATGCTTGCCTTTTATGGCTGCAAGCTCTTCCCTAATCGTAAATAAGTCCTTTATCTTGAGAAAGAATTTCTTGAAGACCTTCTAAGTCACTACCATATGAAGGCTTGGGTAGTCATTATAGTGAAAGGAAGTTGCCCATTAAGAGTATCTTTGATGAGCAAATCCATCTCTTTATAGAAGATTCTCTACCTGAGCTCAAAGGCTTCACTTGTCAGCTTGGCCAGCTTTGGAGTAAAATTATTGATGGCATATTCCTCCTTCGACATATTCATCCTTTGGCTAGGATCTCTATTAGAATTGGTGAATTGGATAGTGCCATCCTGATGACCCTTCATAGAGAAACCATAGTGAAAGTGTGGTTAACTCCATGCCAAATGCTCCACTATTATTAATAAAAAAAAGGTAATGATAATCACCACCAATTATTGCAGAACATGGACAGGCACCACACAATAAAATTTAAAATCTTCCCCACTCGTTGGGAAGAAGAAGACAAAACCCACATCTAAAATGATTTAAGGGATGCATAACTAGTCTGAATTTGTAGAATTGAATTGCTTGTCATTATCAGCTACTTCCACTGAGAAGTCTAAGTTACCTTGACAATAGCTATTGGAAGATGAACAACATAATCAATGACTAGAAGTCAACAAATTATTTAGCTTTAGATTACATAAATATGATTTGCTTCCTTCCTCAAAGTGGCCATCACCATACTTGAAAATAAAACAACTCGCTTAAGTGGAAGGTATAAAACAACTTGCATGATGGTAAAATCACTTGCTTAGAGTTGAAAGGGAAAGTAAAAAAGATCCAATCAACCATGGTAAAAGAAAATTTATAGATGAGATGAGAGGTTGGTAACATAGACATCACATCAAACATTGGAGAAATTAAAAGCAACACAAGTCATGATAAAATAATTAAAGACATCTATTTGCATCCATAATAATTATATAAATGACTCAATGAAAAAGAAAAGTAAGAAGACATAAGTATTTCTTTGACAAGCAAATTTTTATTACAATAAAAAGTAATAATTACCACACATTTGATAAACCCCTTTTTTATATTACTTTTTAAATTGCTTCACAAAGATCCGAGGGCCATTCCTCGATAAGTGCTTATGGGGAAAATTTGTGACACCACATTGAGTTAAGAAATTTCTTATTCGGATGATCAAATATGTCATTAAGTAATAAACATATTATCTCGAAAGATGAACATGTTACCCTGTAATGGATTTGATTATTTAATAAAAGACTCCTAAGGCTAATGGGCCTTTCATGTACTAAAGATTTTTTCCCTTGAACTACATGAGAAAGTAGAATAGCATTTATTTTAAACTTGGTTCATAGTTCTCTATAGAGGTAAGCCCTTAGTTAATTACATCTTAAGAATGATCTCTTCCTAAGAATACTCTTGATTAAAGAAATGAGTTGTTATTTATAAGGATTTCTAAGTTGGTTTTCAAAGGATTGATTTTCTTGGAATTTTCAATTGGGATTGATTCAAATTGGAGAGAGTTCTTTTGGAATCCAAATAAGATGAAGTAGGAAATTCATATTAATAATGAGATGCCTAATAGACATTTCAATAATCCTATAATTGGGCTTTAAATTTTGGAATTTAATATAGATTTTGAGTTGAAATTTTCTTAGAAGTCTAGGACTTAGATTCTAGCAGCACAAGACTATAGAAAATGCCTAAGTTTGAAAACTTATTCCTGAGAAAAATACTTTAAAATCTAGTCTACAACTATTTTTGATACATGTCAGATGCACTGCCTAGTTCTATTTTAGGAATAATAAGTCATTCCTCTCACTTGAGGGAACTAACATATCCTTGACTCTTCTACACTTACAACCTACCTAAAGAGACTGCCAACTAACACCACCTAAGCACATTTTAAATTCATGATGCTAAGTCTCATGAATGCAAGATGGCTGGGTTGTTGTATTTTTAGGAAAGGAATTTATGAACTGTAAATCTTTGTACCCCTTTTTCTTTTCCTTCCATTATTTTTTTGCTACTCTTTTTTTATTTAGATTATTGATTTTATTCTATCAAGTCTCTCTCCCACTGACCTTTATAGATTTTGTTATATTTTTTAGTTTAAGATAATATTAAAAGCACACTAATTCGTCCACTCTCTTTGATGTGCAAACTCTTACACACAGTATCAGAGCAGGTTGCTTATTTTTCAATCTAAGAATCATAAGCAGATCTATCAATAGAACATATAGAGAATAAAAACACCATGGAAGGTTTTTTTATTATCTAACTACCTCTTTTCAATGATATCCCTTTCCATTTTTAGAAAATTCACATGTCTACTTTTATCCAATCGATTGATTTTTGAATGTGGAATAAGAATAAATTTGGATATTCACCTCTATATGATGTTGTTAATGGTAGATAAGTTGAAATGCCTTTCAATCCTTGGTTGTTAGAAAAGAGTGAATTAGTCTAACTAAATTCAAAATGTTTAAACTATTTTTTTGTGCTATAAAATCATAAGAATACATGCATATTTCTACTTACAAAATTGGTCTAAAACATTTTGAGAAAATTTCTTTGTTACATATGAAGGGACCAATGAGATTAAATAATCTCAGATAATCATTCTCTTGCATGATTACAAATATTTTTGTATGTTACCATGAGTCTATTTTTGACATGTACACAAGTTTCACAAAAAATTTTACATCTTTGTAGAATTGGGAAGAGATTTTACTAATGCTAAAAAAGTTAACAAAATTTTCTGTTGCTTACTTGAATCTTGGGATACCAAAGTTATTTCTATTTCTAAATCTAAAAATTTATTTGTTTACTCTATTGATTACTTTCTTGGCTCATTTATTACTTAAGAATAAAAATTTCTACAAAGAAATACTGACACAAATAATAGGAAAAAGGAGAAGACCATTTCCCTTAAAGCTAATACTTATATTGTAGTGAAGAAGACAACATCATTGAGGAGGATCACGTTGCACTTATAATTAAAAAAATTATAAGTTTATTAAAATATAAGAATAAGTGATTTGATTAAAGAAAAGATAAAAGTAAAATAAAGACTCCTCAATGGTTACTGATTTAATTTGCTATGAATAAGAATTACTAGATTACATCAAGTGGGAATGTCCTCTACTCAAAAACTCTAATCAAAAAGACAAAAAGGAAGAAAAATATGATATAAACAAGAACAAAAGGAGGACTCAGTGTACTTGCTTGATCAACTTAAATTTAGACTCTTTTGAAGAAGAAATTGTAGAAACTATAAAAGAAGCCATGAACCTTTGTTTGATGGTAAAAGGTTTGATGGTAAAAGGTGAGTCACATGACTCTAATGATGAGAAGGTAAGTAATCTTAGTTTTGATGAATAGTTAAATTTTTGTGAAGAATTATATGTTATATTTAGATCTTTGAAAATAAAATATTGGACTTTAAACTCTCTTCTATAAGAACATGAAAAATTAAAAAATGATAACAAAAAATTAGAACTTTGAAAAGCCAAAAACAAACATTAAATATCTAAAAAAATTGGCTTTTTTGAATGTGAAAATGAAAATGAAAACATGAAAAAGTAAAAGACTAATTATAAAAGAATACTTTCACTTAGAAAAGAAAATTCTAAACTAAAAAGATCATGCATTCTTTCTCTAACATTCATTGCTTTTCATTTGGCATATTATGACATATTGATAATCTATGCATAAATAATTCACATTCTAACCCATCATATGCATGAATTTCAAAAACTTTTCACATCTCTCTTCTCTCAAAATGCATGAAACCCAAGCAAGTCTATGTTCTCAAAATACTAACTTAAATTTAATTTGCATATATTCCTTCAGTCAAGGACGGACAGAGGCATGTGGTACTTAGACAGTGCTCAAGACATTTGACTGGAGACAAAATCAAATTCATCTCTTTGGATATTCAAAGTAGACGAAATGTCACTCTTGGAGATAACACTTCATATAAAGTACTCAAGTCATGTACCATTGGTATAACAATTTCTCTATAAATTAAAAAGTCTTTCTTATTGATGGTTCAAAATACAATTTTCTTAGCATTAGTTAGTAATGTGAAAAATGATAAATGTTTGCTTAATTATATCAAAAAATAATTTAAAAGGTGTTAGGATTAATAACATTTATGTGATTGATCTTGATAACTTAGGTTGTTCTTTGGCTGTTTACTTAAAGTCCAGACTAGATGAATCTTGGCTATGGCATAGAAGACTGTGTCATGCTATCATGCACACACTTAGAAAGATTACAATAGTTAATTTGGTTAGATGTATGCCAAGATTAGATTTTTTTTTTAATGATCATTTATGTGTTGCTCGTCTACTTAGTAAGCAAACAAAATTTTCTCTTAAATTCATAACAACCACTATCGCTTGAAAACCTTTAGAAATTATTCACATGGATTTATTTGGACTTCTTAACACCACTAGTTTGGAGGGAAAGTCATATGGATTTGTTATTATTTATAATTTTGCTAAATTTACTTGGGAAAAATTTTGAGACATAAAATGAATCTTTTTAAGAATTTAAGATTTTTCTATTTGGATTCAATAAAAAAATTATTGTAACATTGTATTTATTCATAGTGATCTTGGTGGTGAATTTAAAAATGATAAATTTGAAGTTTTTTATTAAGACAGGAATACATCATAAATTTTTAGCCCCAAAGACTCCATAAGAGAATGGAATTGCTGAACGAAAGAATAAAACATTTATAGAAGCGCTATTTCTATTCTTAGTGAATATAAATTTCTAGATACATTTGGGTTGAGGGAGTTAATACTACTGCTATGTGCTTAATTGAGTAAACATTAAATCCAAGCCAAAGAAAACCCTTTAATAACTTTTGAAAGGTAAGACTCGAAATCTATTACATTTGTGTGTTTTCGGGTATAAATGTTTTTGTGTTGAATAATGAAAAGAACAATTTGGGAGAAATTTAATTCTAAATATTATAATAAGATTTTTTGGGTTACTCTTCTAAAGGAAAAGCCTATAGAATCATCAATAAAAGAGCACTATTAGTAGAGTAGTTAATGCATGTTGCTTTTTAATGAATCTATTGTTCCTTCATCATCTAGAGAGCCTATATATGAGATGGTTTAGTGTCTGAAATTGAAATTTTAGATTTCAAAGAAAGTAAGGAAGGTAGGGGGAGACTACTATGAGAGTGGAGATATTCATGGAGTAATTCCCATGATTTGATCTTAGGAGACCGTCTATAGGTGTTAGGACTAGGAATAACCTTAAAGAAGAGGTTAGTCAAATAACTTCATTTCCATGATTGAACCCACTAGTGTAGTTAAAGCAATCTCTGATAAATTCAAAGTTAAAGAAAAGTGTGATTATGACAAAGTGGACTTTTAAAAATAAATTAAATTACTTAGGAGTAATTCCTAGGAAAAGCAAGGCTTATGGCTAAAGATTTTAATCAAATATATGGCATTAATTTTAAGGAAATAATTACATCTATTACTCTTTTGGAAGCTATTTGATTGTTACTTGCATTTGCTCACTTTAAAGGTTTTAAGCTATTTTAGATAGATCTTAAATGTGTTTTTCTGAATGGCATTATAGAAGAAGATGTGTTTGTTGAACAACCACTTGGATTTAAAAGCTCATTATACTTATTATGTTTACAAATTGAAAAAAGTTTTATATTTTTTGAAAGAGGCAAGCATGATAGACTTAGCTCTTTACTTGTGGGAATTTTTCTTGTTAAAGAATTTGTTAACACTACCATGTTTATCAAAAAAAAGAAAAAAATCTAATATTCTTTCTATTCAAATTTATGTTGATGATGTACTTTTTTGATCTATTGATACTTTATTATGTGAAGGTTTTTCAAGATTGATGAGCATGATGGATGAGCTTACTTACATCTTTGGATTCAATGTTAAGTAAAGATAAAAGTATGTTTTTAAGTCAATTTAAGCACACAAAAGAGCTTATCAAAAGATTGGGAATGGAAGGTTGTAAGAGCATAAATACCCTCATGAGCTCTAGCACTTTATTAGACAAAGATCCTACATGTAAGTATTAGCCCTAAAAAAATTTATGGGATGATTGGCTCTTTACTTTACTTGACTAGTAGACCTAATATCATGTGTTTAGTATATATCTTTTTGTTCAATTTCAAGCTAATCTAAAAGAGTCTCATTTAAAGTTGTAAAAAAGATAATTCAATATTTAATTGGTACACCTAATTTTGGAATTTGATATCCTTGTGAGAGTACTACTTTTGATATTGTTAGATATTCATTATTTTATTTTATAGGGTACAAGGTTAATAAGAAAAGCACTTCTAACACATGTCATAGGTCACTTGCTAGTAGAAAACAAACCTTTATTGCATTATCAACTACTGAATCTAAATACATTTACTGTTGAGAGCAGTGTTGCTAAGTCTTATGGCTGAAGCAACAAGTTCTTGGATTTTGGTCTATGTATAGGTACATTTCCTGTTTTGGATGACAACACTAGTGTTATTTGCATAACTAAAAATTTCATTTAGCATTCACGTACTAAGCACATAAATGCTAACATCAAATCATTAATGATCATGTTCTAAAATGAGATGTTGATATTCAATTCATTGGCACAAAAAATCAATTACCAGACATTTTCATAAAAGTCCTAAATGTTTATAGGTTTAACACTCTTAGATCACAGTTAGGTGTGATAGGGTTGTGTTTATTTTTAGTTTGTATTTTCTTCTTGCATTTACATTATTTGTTCAATTGTGTTGGTATTTATTTTGTCCTTCTAATTTATTATTATTTTTCTTCTTTCTCCTCTTTATTCATTTTATTTTATTTTATATTATTTTATCCATGTATGTTTTCTTTCTCTCTTTTTTTTCTTTTTTTCTAGATTGCTCTCTCTCAATCTCTCTTTTTTGGGATAAAATAAATATTCTATGATCATATTGTATGATCCCCATTGTACTACACAATTGGACTATTTTAGATCATCAAAACTAATTGAGATGATTGATTGGATGATTCACCATAAAATATATCATACTTGATCATCCTTGATAATACTATAAGATATTCTTATAATGGTATGATTAACCCAATCTAGCTATTATTTTAAATGTTTGGATGATTAATGTTAGTTAATTGTATTGTATGATTTCCCCATCGTATTATGCAATTGACTCAATCAATATAACCATTTAGATGCCCATTAGTATGCTTAGAAAACTTGGGGATGATCACATTCATATTGTACATAGCTCTATTCATACTATATGATTGATCAAAATGTCTATAAAAAGGCTCTCTTTTCTCATTTCTTTTCATACATTCTTTTCCTCTTCATTCTAACATTCTTTCTTGAGCTTCTTATGTGTAAGAGTTATTTAGATGGCAATCAGGAAAGCTTGTAAACATAGGTAGGAGAATCAATTTCAATCAAGTAATGATATAAGTTGCTTACAAAAATTATAAGAGAATGTGAGATAACTGACTCTAAGGCAGTCATCTAAGATAAGTTCCCTTCACAAGAACTTGTCTTCATTTTCAAATTTCTCTAGTCTACACCTTTCTTTCTGAACTTCACTCTGAATTTTTTACAAATCATGCATAAATTTGATCACATTTTCTTCCAATAAAAAGTATGTGGTAGGGAAATATCCATTATGGATGTTAATTTTCATGTCTCCAATTGTTGTCTTTATGCCCCTAGCATAACCAATGACCCTACTACAACTGGTCTACTAACATGGTCATTAGGAACTCACCCCTTCATCAGCACCAATCATAGTTACTTGCCTTGTGCTAAACATATATATTATCCAACATGTGCTTAGGCATAATGTTATCCCTAAAATTGTTGATCGTATCACATCACTCCCTCACTTTTGATAATCACTTACTTTTGCATTACCTACACTCAATTCAATGTTGCAAATCTTGTAATTCATTACATTGAAAATCTCACCATTGTCAAAAGCCAAAGTTCCAAAAGAATGTACAATTTAGCTTTAGGACATAAGATTTCTTATCTACTTGAGGTTAAATACAACATTTTCTATTTCGATGAACTAGGCTATATTTCTTCTCACTTCATAAACCACTCCTTCCATGCCTTCTATAATTAGAAGAGACAAGAGGAGATAGCTAGAGAAGGGGAGCCTTTAGTGCATAATCATTACCCCAAGGATACTTGGACATAACACTTTGGTCAACTTAAGGTTCAAGTAGATAGACATTTTAAGGAATAATGAGCACACTGGGAGGAGTACTAGTGACAATGAGCAAAAGAATGAGCTTAGTTTAAATCTCAATTTTATGCTCTCCATAACATCTTTTGACCACCACCGCCATTTGAGGGACCTTAGAGTTTTAAGTTCTTATTTATTTTTCTTTGTACTATAGTTTGAGTTTGTTTTTTTTTCAACATATGATATACTTTTTAGTTATTTTTTATGTCTTGTACTTCATATTGTATTTTTTTAGATGCATTAGTTACTCTCAACAAGCTTTTTTTTTTACTAATTTTTGTTTTGTAGATTTCATATTGATATAATATTTTATCTTAAATTTTCTTTCTTATATTTTTATAATCAAGTGTTATTTAAAATTAAAAATCATGTGATTTTGAAGTATGAATCATTAACTTAACCAAACATCCTAAAGTTTTTCTATGATGATACACATGTTTGTTTAAGTGTAAATCTTCTTGTATAAATCACTTCTTCTTTTATTCTAATTTTATTTACATTTATAGTTAAGTGAAATTCATATTACATACATATATATATATATATATATATATATATATATATATATATATATATATATATATATATATATATATATATATATATATATATATATATATATATATATATATATATATATATATATATATATACAATTGTCTATTGGTCACACAATATGGTCTCTATTTTGACCAAATAAAATTTAAACAATAATTTATTTTTGTTACAAACTTGTTTAGAAAATTCAGTAAATTTATTGATGTCATTTACATAACTTATGAAGTATCCATAAGTGTTGCATATAAGTAGAAAAATTTTAAGATCAATAGAAAATAATTAATGGCTCATATTATACTATCATTGATTAAGCTTTTAAACTTACTTATTTTATAATAATGCGTGTTAAAAATATTTTTCAAAAAACTACTTGACTTTAAATTCATAAAATATCATCATTTGTGTTTCTCTTGCTTTTTTCTTCAACCATTTTTGATGTGTTAAAGGGGGGAGATACAACAATGAAAACATCCTATTCTACAATATTTAAGCAAAAAAATGAGCAAAATATATAAAATATTTAATAAGAAAGGCACAAACTAAAAAATACTAGTCATTTGTCCCTATGTGTCAAAAGGGAAAGATGACTATTATTGTTTTTGTTTATGCCTTTTCTTTTTAAATCTTTTTGATATTTTGCTCATTTTTTCTTCTTCTAAATATTTTATGCTTATACATCTTTACATATTGTTTGGCATATTTTTGACACATAAATTGAAGGGGAGTTATTTCTTTAAATTTAATCTATTAAACTCCCAAAACTCAACCAAAAATTTTGCCATCATCAAAATAGCGAGATTGTTAACCCCATGAGCCTTCACATAATATTCTATGTTTTGATGATCACAAATATTTCAGGTTGAATAATTGTTATTATTGATTAATTGTGTATGCAAACTATCTTAAGCTTTTAATGTAGGACTTACAATTATACAAACTAATCATAACTCATTGTAAGAGCATGAACAATATTTGATTTTCAAAAGTTTGATTAAGAACAAGGCCATGAAGTCTTCAATTGAGGAACGGTCAATGCAAAGAGACTCAAGTCAAGTTTAAAGTTGTTTTGTCATATCTGGTATTTTTATTTTGTCTTCATGTATTTGGCATGTGCATGATGAAAAAACCAAGCATTCACACACACTTGAGAGAATATAAAATGTAATTTTAAAATTAAATTATAAAGAAATCATACTATATGATCTTAATAAAATTTTATGATTAATAATTTTATTAATTTTTTAGCCACCATAATTAAGTTGGATAACTTTTAAAATTTCCAAATTTAAGATAATCATACTATATGACTTATATTGTATTGTACTATTATATATATTTTTTTAATATTTAGTTGTAAGGACTAAGTTGGTTAATTAAAAGTTATGCCTAATTTGATTGATTGTATGATAAGATGTTAATCATACAATATAATTTTACTCAATAATTTCTAATTTTAATCCAAAATTATAGGGATTTGATTTTAAAATTTTTCATTAATATGTTTGTACTATATGATGTGAATGTATAAGGCAAACAAATAGAGAGCTAAATTTTTAGCTTGCACAATTTGAACAGTCCGAACCATGGTCATATAATATGAATAATGATAGCGATGATGATCATATCATCTAGAGTCCCTAACCCTAGAGAATTGAGTAGATTGTACAATGTGATGCAAGATCATACAATATGATTGGATGGATTGATTTTTTCTAAAATTATTTTATTATTATTTATTCAACTTCCTTGTTATAAATAGGTTATCCAACTGAACATCTTGAATGTGACAAAATTCAAAAGAGGCTTTGGGAAGAGTGCTTTGGTTAGGACAAAAGTGGAGTGGTTTGACTCATCTTTTCACTTTAAGGAATTTATTTGTAAGGTTGCACATATTACTTTTGGTTGTTTATTTCTCATTCACATTCCCATTGTATTTTGTGCTTAACTTGGGAGTTTATTATTTTGAAAACTTATGTATTATATTGAGAGAAGATTTTTCTTTATGCCTTAGAGATAGTGGTATCCATCTTACCTAAAAAGGAAGGAGAGAGGATGTCAAGTTTCTCTACTTGGTAAGAAGAGAGGCATCTCCATCTTAGCTTGTTGTGTCAATGGAGAGTTAGTGGATTTTCAAAGGAGGTCTGGATTGTGGAACTACATTAGTTGGACTGAACCACTATAAATTATGTAACCCTTTTTCTTTTCTTTCTATTTTTTTTGCTCTTTTATTTGTATTTAGATTGTTACTTTTATTATATTAAGTCTCTCTCTCTCAATTTTAATTATTTAATTATAAGTTTAATTTATGATAATAATAAAAGCATATTAATTTTTTAGCCATCAAGATTAAGTTAGTTAATTATAAATTATGTCTAATTTGATTGATCATACAATATGATGTTAATTGTACAATACAAATTTATTTAGTAATTACATTATTTTAATCTAGAATTAAAGAGATTCAATTTTTTAATTTCTTAATATGTTATTGTATGATGTGAGTACAAGATGTCTAAATAGAGAGCTAAATTTTTATTTTGTACAATTCATACAATATGAACATTGGTCATATAGTATGAATAGTGGTGGCTAATGGGATGATTGAAATGTCTAGAGTCCCTAACCCAAGAAAATGAGTTGATTGTAATAAGATGTAGGATCATATAGTACGATTAGATTGATTTTTTTTTAAATTAATTTTTATATATTTTTATTTAGATTCCTTTTAATAAATACCTCCTTTGGGGGAATAACCTAAATATCATGAAGGTGTGAAAATTCATGGAGGTCTATGGAAGAGAGCTTTGCTTAGGAGAAAGTGGAGAAGCATCTCTCTTCCTTTCACTTTAAAGAATTTGTTGGTTAGGTTGGACTTTGCTTTTAGTTGTTTATTTCTCATCCATCTTGACTTTATGTTTTATGCTTTGACTTGAGAGTTTGTTCATATGAGAACTAATGTACACTTTGTATTTAAGCAAGATTTTCATTATACCTTGAAGAGGTAATGGCATCATTCTTCTTTGAAGGAGAAGGGGAGTGGATGTGAGGTTTCACCATTACTCAATAAGGAAAGAGGCATCTCCACCTTGGCTTATTGTGCCAAAAGTGAGTTATTGGATTTTTAGAGGACATCTAAAAAGTGAACATAGGTCTGTTGGACTGAACCACTGTAAATCTTTATGCCACTTTTGTTTTTTCTACTACTCTTTTCTTAGTATTTTGATTATTTGTTTTATTAAGTCACTCTCTCACTAAAATTTAAAGATTTGGTTGTATTTTTATTTAGGATAATTTTACAAACACACCAATTCACTTACCCTCTTTATATGTATATATATATTATATATATATATATATATATATATGTGTGTGTGTGTGTGTGTGTGTGTGTGATGATGATGATGATGATGATGATGATGATGGAAGAAAAACACAATTGTAAGGGTTGGGTGTACAAATGTTTGTTATGTATAGTTACCACTACTAATAAATACTCTTGTGTATACTCTTAGTAATAAAATACATGCCTTATTCCTTTAATATTTTTGTTTTATTTTCTTGAAATATTTTAGACATTATATCATAAGATTTTGAGTTAAAATAATTCATGACATACATGACTCCAATTGAAAGGTCTAAACAAGTTGGTTATATCTTCTTGTTCCTCCAAACAAGTCACATTGATGGCAATCATATGAAAGCTTCTTTTTTTTTTTTGGAAACTTTTTAATATCTATTAGATGAATATTTTTAAACTTTTGCTAGAAATAAAGTCCTATTCCAAACATAAATGTGGTTCTTCTATTAAATCTTTTTAAAATTCTATCATGACACCCTTAATAGTAAACAACTTAAATGGACCTAGTCTAAACATCAAGTTTTTGTCCAATCAATGAAACTTTTTGCATCACCTTTAGAGGTGAACATATCAAAATACTAGTTTTTCTTCTAATAGTTACTTGGATTAATTAAAAATTATTTAATACACAATAAGTTTATACAATCTTTGAATGGTGTTCAATCCCCTTTAAATCCCATTATTCCCAAAGGTGAGTCTTAATTACCAAAAACTCACTACCAAGTAAGGTTGATACATACCCTAAAGCTAATCAACCTTATCTCTTGACAATAGCATCACTATCTGACCATGTCTTCAAAAAAAGAAAAAAATCTTCACATTACACAAATATTAGCTAAAATGCTCCACCTAATCTATAGACAACATTAACTACAAAATGGAAAACAATCATAAATTTCGTTTTCCTTAATTATTTTTTTTTCAAAGTTTGTCATCTAAGACTCTTCTTTTTATAAATTAACATATGAGTCAAATAAGGTTATACTATACAACTACTTTTGAATTCATGATAAATGAAGTTAATTTAACACTTTGAATGATTTATAACTTTATCCTTCCCTAGAAGAGTCAAGGTTATCAAAACTCTTGGAGTTATTGTGACACACCAAATGGTTTGCAAATTCATCATTCTAGTAGAGTATGGGTTATCAAAACACAAAAGATATTGTGACACCTCAAATGGTTTGTAATTTTATTCTTCTAATATTTTCTAGGTTATCAAGAGTCATCCTTCATTGGTAGGGTAACACAAGTGAGTGTTGGTCCTCAAAACTCATATATCACATCTCAACCATATTCAATAAAGTTTCCATGACATTATTGATGATTGGTAGCTTCATTCCACAGTTAGGTGCTTCAGAGAGTCTAGATGTTCAAGAACCCATAAAAAGAAGATTATTGTGATGTTCTAAGTTGTATGTAATCTCACCTAGGATGGGTCTAGGGCACCAAAAATCTAAGGAAGAGTTGTGTTCAAATCTATGATGGTATATAGCTCAACCTACAGGATGTTGCTTGACCTCATATGATCCTACATGAGTTTTTAATGATTTGTCTTCTACATTTAGTCATGTGGATGCACTTATCTACTTGGTTAAGATACATAAGTGAATTGTAAGTCTCACAATGCAAAGTCACTATACACTCCCATCACCATCCTCGGATGTACCTATTGCCATTCTTTTATTTATTTATTTACTCCATTAGATTGGATCACAAAATTAGGAAGAGCTTTTCTTCATGATGCTTCCCTATTATAGTAAGATTAAGCTAATAGAATATAGTGTTTCATTTACAATTGAGTAGTGTATACCCCAAGATGGTTACATATCTACATTGATGGTCTAATAGTTATTTCATATTTTAAATCTAAAATCTCCCACCAATTCATGTGACTAGGATTGTGTGCTACATTAAACTTTATCTTCAACCTTGCTAGATGAGGAAGATAAAGAAGATTAAGAGAATAATTACTTACTACCCTTAAATTTAAGAAATTATTTATCAAATTAAGTGATTGACCATCAATGAGTTAGACTTCTAGTTTGGTTGAAACCCGCCTACCTAGAGATGACCCAATATATGTGGTTAGCTATAATCACAAAAATTTTCAATTGAGACTATAAGGCTCCTCAAAATAAAAATACATTAAGGTTACCTCTATCTTATAGATTAAGTTTAAGAGACATATCCAAGGGTCTACTTACTAAAAAAAGAGCAACATTAAGGTCTCCTTGTGTTGTGACATATCTTATGGGTAAGGCACCTTGGTATGTAAGTATATTAAGTGTGTTACTAGAATAAATAACATTTGATATATATGTTTGTTAAGTGTGTTACAAAATTAGATTTTCAATATGGCATTAAAAGCTAAAATCAAATTGTTTGATTTCATTTTTCTCTTTTACTAAAAAGTACTACTTATTGACTAGCTTTCCATCTATAGGAAAGAGTGGTGACCAAAAATTGACCTTTTGATTTATCATGGTAACTAGAGAATATTTGGTTCAAAACACTTAGATGTTACTTCAAATATAAAGAGGTTAGGACCCACATAATAGGGAGTCATTCTGACTAGAGGATGAAGACTTGAGCTCTTACAAGCTGAGAATTAGTGCCATGGCCATTGACAAAATGACCATAGGGATATGCTTAATCACATGTAGATGATCATCTAATTAAGCTATATACTAGCATCAAAAGATTCTTGGTTAAGAATCACCTAGAGAAGTCCAAGACTAAAGAAACTCCCCAATGCTCCATCAACTAGAAGGCTATTTATCAAGAAGCTTCTATTGAATTCTAGTCACCAAAGCTCACTAAATAAACAAAATAAACATTTCCCAACATTTATGGTAGCATATATTACTGATATACCATAAATGTTATGGGTCATTTTGAACATCAACAAAATTAAACTCAAAATTTCTCCTAAGCAACCAACATAGTAAACATGATCATTTTATTAAGTTAGCTTTAATAAGCCTTAGGGAAATCAATGTATGAGAATTTTTTGTTAAATCTTTCCTATAACTTATGTCTGGCCCTAGCTAACCTTAGGGTTGACTTCTTTCATTGCTTAGTTTTAACCTTTTTCAGTGGGTATAAGTATTGAATTCAAGCAATCAAAGCCTTGTCCATGATCTTCTTGCTCTTGTAACTAGTCATGAAATTTTGAGAGACATAAGAAATCTCTCTACCATCACCCTATACTTAGGCTCATAGGCTGGACCTTTCTATAACAACCTATGAAACCTAAAAATTAATTTCAATTCTAAAACATCTTAGATAATTAAAATGGATGGTCATAATCCTAGATTGATCATAAACTTGAAATCAAACCTAAGTCCAACATAGGTTAAACCATGGTTAAGCTTCAATTTAATGCAAATTGAATTTAAAATTTCCATAAGATCATCCAAGAAACTAATTTATGTATGTAAGTTGACACTATATGCCATTAGTAGGTTTGATATTATTAAAGCAAACCCCATTAATTCTTTTAACCTAATTTAGCTTTGCTGGGTTAATAATATTTAAATAGCCTTGAACATTAAAATAAATGATCCAAATTGAGTAAACCATTTTTCTTGATACCTTATATGATTCTCACAGCTTTCTTGGCCCAATCACCTATTGGTTCAAGGTTAAAAGGTCATGGGAATGTCTTTAACCAATTAACACTTATATGTTAATTAAGGCTTCAATTAGACTGTCAAAACCTTCATAATAAATCCAACCCTTAAGCATCATTATATTAAAGAATGTCCAAACTAATTTATAATTAAACCAAAGTTGATTTGTCCATTGTATTTATGTTAATTAAATCCTATGAGTGAATGTGTCCAATTTAAATTTAAATGAGCTTGACTCAATTTTTGAATTTAAATCAACCAACCAAATTGTCAAATGATCCCACTAAATTTGGCATAGAGTTAGAAAATGATGTCCACAACAATACTCTAGTTCATTAAAATTTGATTTGATAATCTTTGAGGGTCAAAATTGAATGAAACCAAATATAAGCCTTAATGGGTCAAAGTCACCTATCAAGCTAAATCTAATAAACTCAGTAAATGATGAATTACATTACTACATTTGACTCATGATGGCTTAAACTGATTCTTCATGAGTTAAATGGGTCAATGGTTTACCTAGTCTATCAAATAGGCTAGATAAATAAACCACCACCCCTTCCTTTCTTATCATCTTATCCAATCATCCACTACATCTTCCAGTTGCACTATGTTTATACTCACCACTAGTTTAATAAACTAAGTTTAACCATGGGTTGATTTCAAGTTTACAATAACATATAAATT
The DNA here is from genome assembly GCA_021442155.1 of Cymbidium sinense. Taxonomy (NCBI): domain Eukaryota; kingdom Viridiplantae; phylum Streptophyta; class Magnoliopsida; order Asparagales; family Orchidaceae; genus Cymbidium; species Cymbidium sinense. The sequence goes on along the minus strand of CM038224.1, from coordinate 51,984,939 downwards.
AACATTCAATTAGACCAATTTAGGACTATAGCTAGTTACCTTGCTTCATTTGACCCATGATGGAAATACTGATTTCTCATGAGTCAAATGGGTCAATTGATTACCTAGCCTACCAAATAGGCTAGACAAGCAAACCACCACCCCCTATCTTTCTTATCATCTTATCTAATCATCCACTACATCCTCTAGTTGCACTACATTTATACTCATCACTAGTTAATTGTAAATTGAGTTCAGGCATGGGCTAATCTATAGTTTACAATAACATATAAATTGACCTTCAGTTTGACCAATTTAGGACTATAGCTAGCATCCCCTTAACCCTACAATCCATGGTGAAACTCTCCCTCGCCTTCTTTGTTATTTAGCTATAGCACCTCTAGGGAAGTGAATTGGGTTTTTTATAAATAATTTCAAAAAAATTAATTTTAAACTTTTATAGAAAACTTAAATATTTAATGATAAAGCTTTGAAGAAATAAAATAAAAATCAATAATAGTAAAAAAATAAAGTGCAGAAAATAAAGAAAGAGAACACAGAGATCTTTATGTGGTTTGGCCAAACCTCAAAAATTGGCCTATGCCCATGCCTAGCCACCTAGACTAGAAATTCACTAAATCAAAGTTGAGATTTGTTGCCCTCATTTTCAGAATGAGTTCTCAACCCCTCCTTCTTAGACATAGGATTCCTCTTAGACTTTAAGAGTTTCTTAGTCTTAAGACACATCTAGTGATTAGGTGGACACTCAACCTAGCCCTAGAGACTTAGAAGGGTTATCCATAGGAATAGGTCATGCCTTAGGGGTGTTAGGAAAATTTGCCTACCCTTAGCTTGAACTACTCCTCACCTTCCTTCCTTCAAGTCAAACTCCAAATCAATCTTATTTGATTTTTTCCAAACTCAAATTAACTACATGTGATTGAAATCCATGATTGAAATTTCAAGGTCCAAATTCCAAAATTTTCCTAAGTCCTTTAAATTCCTTTTAATGGACCTAGCTTAAATCATGATCAAATCACTTCAAATTCATGGAATTTTCTCATAACTCATTTATATTATAATTTATATTCACATATATAAATGAAATATAAACATAAATCAATCAAACCAAATCAAAAATTCAAAGTCCAAATTCCAAAATCTTTCATAAATCCTAAATTTCCCCTCTTAAGGACTTAGCCTGATCATGATCAAATCACTTCAAATCTTTGAAATTTTCTCATGACTCATTTATATTCTCATTTTTATTGACATATATAAATGAAATATAAATTCAAACAATCAAAACCGCTCCAAAAATCAAACTCAAATTCATTCAAAATCCAACCTAAGCCTTTCAAGTCAAAATCTTGAGCTTAGCCAAATCAACTTCAAATCAAGCCAAACTCTTGATTTTTCTTCATGATTCAATCAACCCTACAATCATGAATCCAAATATAAAAACAAACTTCAATCACTTAATCAAAAATCAATTTTCAAAAATAAAATCCCAAATTCTTTCATATTCTTTCTTTGAACATGAAATTATCAAATGAATCAAAACCCATTTGACACTTGCAAATGGATTTATATTTCGATCATAAGTCCATAAACAAGTTCAATCAAACTCAAATCAAGCTTTGACCAAGCCATTTGACCCACTTAAGCTCACTTGACCCAAAGTGACCTAAAATATCCTTATGAGCCAAATTCTAATCCCCAAATTTGGATTGAATCAAACTCACCTATGCTCTCATCATGATCAACAATCATCATGGGATGATCAATCAATCAAATTGTGTCAAACCAAGTCAAACCTAAGGGTTGACCAAGTCAACACTTAACCAAAAATGAAATTTAACATAGCCAAAATCCACCATAGGACAAATTGATTGAAACCATCGATCTAAGTTCATTCATGACCTATGTTTGAACTTGACCAAGTCAACATTTGAGCTTAATTGGCCACTTGACCCAAGTTGACCCAACTTGACCTAAAAGTCAAAATGTGTTAAAACTTGATCTAAGCGAAATTTATTGAAACCAATGGATCAAGTTAATTCCAAATCACTTGTTGAACTTGACCAAAGTCTCAATTTTCCAACTAGACCTAACCTAGCCCAATTGACCCTGAACCCAACTTGACCTAAAGAGGTCATGTGGAGCCAAATTCAAACTTAACCAAAATTGATTGGAAATAAAGATACCAATCCACTCCATATGACTAACTAAACCAAAACTACCATGACCTAGCTCAATAGGTCAAATGGGTCAAATGGGTCAACTTGACCCATTTGACCTAAATGATGAGTCATATGAGCAAATTTAAAACTAAACCAAATTGAATCAAACCAAAGCCACCAAAATATTTCAAATGGTCAAATGAACTTGACCCAACCCTTTGTTTGATCCAATTTGACCAATTGGTCAACTTGACCCAAGTTGTCCCATTTTGACCAAATGGGTCAACATGAGCCAAACCATATCAAATGAACTCCAAATCCATTGAAACTTGGCCAAACCCATTTTCTCCACATAGCCAACATATTCAAATTCAAATTATCAAAATGACCATTCTACCCCTTGTCCATAGAACAATTTTTTGTCAAATCCATGAGGAATTTGGTCAAGCCCTCTTCATATCAACTTGATACCTTCCTAATAGGTCAAGTGAACCTAATGGAGAGTGTTGCACCCAACCCAATGGGTTTGGGTCAGCCTAAATGGCCCCAAGGCCAAACCCAACCCCTAGCTCAAATTAGCCAATTCAAAAACCTCCCTCCACTTGATTTGAAGAACATGGGAGGTTACCAATCCACTCAAGAGCTCAAACCGACCATGTGTCAACTTCAAACAGCCCAAACAACCTTTTCCATATGGTTAATTGGATCAAAATGGCAACCCAAGCTTCAGTCGTCCGATTGCCATAAGGGGAGATATACTTCCCCTAATTCCTTTTGAATTCAACACCCTCATTGTCGATTGAGCCCTAGTGAGTGTTAAGAGCCATCAGAGAGCATTTCTAAGCTTCCTAGGAGGAAATTAAAATCAAGATTTTTTGGTTTTCTTCCTTATAAAATAAGGGAGCTCCTCTCATTTCTCAACTTCCTCTTCACTCAAGTCCACTTCAATTACTTTTGCACACTTCCTCAGGGGATCAAGTTGAGTGCACCCAAGCATTCACATAAGTTCCTAAAGTAAGGAGGAGTTGAATTCGATCAAAGCTGCAAATAAGAGGAAGAGGTGTTGGTCCATAGAAATATCTACTCAACCCCAAGTCTTGAAACTTTCAAACTTTCGCTTTCCACTGCAGTACCTCATTCGAACTCGAAAGACGGTGATCACCTCTCGGTGAGGTATGACATTTAGGGAGGTGTTGGTCCTTTATAAAAAAATTGTCATGGCATGAGAATTCCATCGCTGGATAGGCTTGCCATTAGCATAAGATGGTGGCTAAAGTTTTATTCCAACTCGAGCTCAATCGAGCTCTGGATCTTCCTTAGATCATGGAGCCTCTTGATCCTCGTGTGGAAGAACTGGTAATCTCCCATCCATCCATGCATTTTAGATGGATGACCAGATGATATATTATAAATCAATTTATCCCTTTAGAAACCACGGGGTGATCCCTAACCGTTCAATCCTAGATCAAACGGTAGGGATCAAATCGCATCCCACTACCACACCACCTCTGTGATGCGACGTTTAAGTAACCCCCTCACAGTGCAACATGTGTAAAGTGCACCGACCACCACCACCATGTGATGTGCTGTGAGCTAAGGGAGTTAGGATTTACTAATTTAATAATTCTCTAAGCTTCAAAATTGTGATCTCCTAAATAAAATTCAAAAAAATATGAGGCAAATTTCTATGGAAAGATAATTCAATCTAGAATATTTTAAAAAAGATTTCAATAGATTTTGAGTTATATTTTTCTCTAATTTTGGGTTTTAATGAAAATCTTATTTTGCTAATTACCCTTTAATTAATCCTCTGAATACTCCCCTAATTTTCTTGGGATTTATTGAACGCTTAATTGGGGAATTGCAAATGCATTTCCTAATCACTCCCTTAATGTAATTAAGGATAATTAAAGGTAAGATTAGTGTTTTAATCCCTCATTGGAGTTGATTAAGGTTAGATCCAGTGAATAGGAGGGCTTAGAATAATTTTGGGTATTTCCCAAGATACTCCCTAAACCCCTTTTCTTTCCTTAATCACAACTCCTTAAATTTTAATTAATTCTAAAACCTTCTAGAACTTAATTAATCTACTTTGGGTAGATGTGTGTTCAATATTAAGGAAATCAAAACCCAACTCATATGTAGGGGGTGTTTTGAAATTACTTAAGTTAAGCCCCTTAGCTTAATTAACCATTATTCTTGAGCCAAATTGCATTAGGCCCTTTTCTTGCTAGGTGCATTGCAAATTTAAATTTCTTATGAGGTTTTATGTCATCTTATTTTCTCATAATTACTTAGTTAACTATGTTAAGGTGGTGTTGGTAAGGGTTAATTAACTTGCTTAATTCATAACTTTAACCTAATCAAAATTTAAAATGAATCTAATCATCTAAAAATTAAACAAAAATGCCAAACACATGTGGGAATGGGCTAGGAACAACAAACTCAACTCGCATTTTCAAAATTAAATCAAATTCAAAATCAAACAAAATCACATTGAATAAACCTTGATTGATTTTAAGCTTTCTTATTTCATAAGATTGTCTTTAGGATTTAATTAAAGTGAATGTGTTTACATGCTTTCATTGATTTAGTTCTTTCCTACATATGCTAAATATGTGTCATGGTTTCATGCATTCATACTTTCAAAAATAAATTGTAAAATGAAAATATTTACTTTATGTAAAATTTGCATGTTGGCTAAAGAAATATGAGTGGCTATTATCACTACTAAATTCAAATTATTTTCAAAAATATATAAATCAATTATAAAAACTAAAGTGTGCTACTTATATTTTAATTATAAGCTTGCATGTGAGTAAGATATAAGGATGTGCTTAGTGTAGGTTTTCCTTCTCTTTTCTTTTAGAATAGTTTTGAATAGGATTTGATAAGATGCATGATTCATTTAAAAAGAACCTAACACATGCCTAATCCCATATCCTATTCATCCCTATGCTATCACTTAAGAAGGATACCTATGCTTGCACATATAAATCGCATAAATAAAGTGAATCAACTAATACAAATTTTTGCATTCTTTCTTTTCCATTCATTCCTTTTGTACATGTTTGTATTTAAGAAAATGGTATATTAGTGGACAATCCTGACAGGTTGTGAGGTTTAAGTAGCCCAAAGTAGGTTTTATATCTTACACCTCTGGTTAACAATGACATTGTACTCACTTATGCCTTTCCTACTTTCATGCGTGCATGTTAAAATTGGATAAGAAATCCCTTTTCTACTTAATGAAAATCATGCATCATAAACTTCCAATTTTCCTTAAATGAATTACTTAGTATGCATTATAAAGTGTGTTAAACATTCTCATTTGTGTATAAATATACTTATGACTCATTCATATGCATGTTATACATGTTGGGAAAGAAATGAAGTGATGTATGTTTTGTGAATTGGTTCATTTTACTTAAATCTTAAAATGCCTTTCTTTTTGAAAGTGTTTGTTTAGAGTTCATCTAAACATAAGATTAATTAAAACACTTCATCAAAGCATTCACTAAACAAAACTAAAAATATGAATTCACTTTAAAAATTACTTAGGTTAGTGAAGGAAAAAAAAGTTCCCTTCTCTTTCCCTCTCTTCATAACTTAGTAATTAATTATAGGATTCATTTGAACATAATCAAAACATGAAATAAAATCAACCTAAAATAATTAAACAATTTAAATGAAACCCTCCTCTAAGTTGAACATGCTTCACACTTAGAAAATTCTAACTTAAAGCCATAGCTAAGCATACCACACAAACCATTAAAGCACACACATTAAGCTAAGTCGCCACTTCTAGCTTTAGGTTAGGGCAGTGCATGGTTTGATGCTTACTTTTATTTTATGATATATGTTTTAGACTGGATGTTAGGATGTATGCTTGTGGAATGAATTGTAGGATGATCTTAGTCTAACCATTATTTTTTGTAGAGGATTATGCTTAAGGGGTGTTGTAATAAAAATATAAATGCTTTTAATTGTAGGTGCTTATACCCCTAAGCATAATCCAATAGGCCAAGTGGACTTAGTCACCCATGTGTGGGGTGATAAGTCCAATATACATGCTTGGGATTTGGTAGTTTGTTTAGCTAACCATTATTTTGTAGTGTTAGCTTTACTTTAGATTTTCATGTAAATTTTGCAATTAGGATTTTAGAATGATTGTTATGGTGATTAGGATGAGCATTGGTCATAAGATCCTATCTTATGTACCATGTGAAGCCTTTGAAGCATCCACCTTCCAAACATCCAAAAGAAGGAACCAAAGAAGAAAGAAGAAAAGAAGAATGAAGAAATGAAGCTTGAAGACCCCCATAATAATGAATTTTTTGCTTAATTGTATTTAATTCATTTATAATCTGGGTTGTATAAGGGTAGAGCTCGGCTACCAAATTTTTACTTTTTAGGTTTGTGCAGTGGTGCTCGACCATAATTTGCCTGTTATTCTTTTGCGCTTCACTTTATAAATTGATTGATTATTTGTTTAGCTTGTACATTAAGTGGCATCATTTTCCTAGTTTATTCATTGCTTTATGTATGACCTGGATGTGGATTAGGCTCTTAGAAAAAAAAATCTTTTACCAAATCTAACAACTTAAAACTAAAAATAAAGAACTCATAACCTCACATAAAGCTTAGGTTTAAAATCAAGATAAAAGAATTAACAACCCCTTAGCTGGATGAGTATTCTTTTATAACATCATGCACAAATACATCTTTTTCATCTTGATTAGAGGGCTTCCACCTTTGGAGAAACTTGGCTTGACTGAAGACATGGTGGAAACACACCTCCCTTCTCACTAATTTTGGCCCATAATCTCATTTCTCTCATGCATTAGCATGAATCTTACTCAAAATGATTGTCCAAAAAATAAAAAATAACATGAAATCTGAATTGCATTAGATTTAGGTCATTTGAAGCATGACTTTTACATGATCTAGTCTATTTAAGGAGTGAGTTTAAGGACTTAATCTTTTTCTAAATAAATAATAACCTAGCTATCTTGCATAAAAGCACTTGCCTACATGAATTTAAAATAAAATCAGTAGAGGAGTTAGTTGGCCACCTCCTCCAGTGGTTGTAAGTCCAAGCAGTCTGGTGGTTTATCCTCTCTTATGGAGGCAAACTAAATACCCTTTTTTCACCGGAGCTTAGGGTTGTGCTTCCGCCAAAGCTCCTTAGATTTAGGTCAGGTTGCTTCTCTCCCTTCGTAGCCATAAGCATAATTCCTCACCTCTTAGGCATTTCTTTAATCTTGTGTTATAGAATCAAAGTCCTAAATTTCTAATAAAAAATTTAACTTAAATAAATTAAATCAATTTCAAAAATGTAAAGCCCAATCATAGGATAGTTTGAGATGCTCATTAGGTTTCCTAACATCATGGGCATCTCCTACTATCTTTCTTTTGGCTTCGATAATAACTCTTTCTCTTTGATCAATCCCATTTGATCTTCAAAAATGAACCAATCAATTGATAGTCCTTTCCTATTAAAATTTTTAGAGACAACGATCGTTTGCCTTAATCGAGAGTTTTCGTAAGGAATCCCCATTCTTTAGGATGTAATTAACTATGGAGGCTTGCCCCTATAGGAAACTTAATGAACTGGGTTTAAAATAAACCGCTTTCTTTGTAAGAATCAATAAGAAGACCCTCAAAGACCCAATGTCCTTAGTCCTTATTTTGGTGATTAGGTCCATTGTAGGTGGTGACTTCTATCTCCGAGATAGTACACCTCTCTTCAATGTCATACCTGATCACCCTAATAAGTATATCTGTGGATCTGCGTGGCATCCTACCAAGATGGTTTTACATTCCATTGTGTTCTTCTCTTTCATTTATTCTTTCTTTCCACCTCAAAAAGGAAAGAAAATAGATGATGATGATGAGAGGACACTATGGGAATATTAAAATTTACACCACAAGATTACAACAAATCTCCCATATTCACTTTCATGGGCAAGTACAACCCAACACCATACTTTTCTTAGCAAGCAAGTACAACCCAATACCATGAAAGAGAGCTCACTTAAACTTTAAATTGAAATTAAGAGAAGATGTTCAATCAAGTAAGCACTAAGAAATTTAAAATTCTTTATGTTTAAATTCAGCCAAACAAGAACCTAAAGATTTTGAAGTGAATAAGCATAAGATTTTTAAAATAACCTTATAAACTTCAAAGCCAAGATGAAATAAAGTAATATAAGCACTTAGCACTTTAGGAATTTAAAGACAAAGCTAGAACCTTCCGACCAAGAAAAGAACCTCACAAGTCCTTCACTTTTCCTAATCAATCTTCAAGCCATTAATTGTCTAAGAAAAAGAGAGGGATGATGAGGATAGTTTACACTTGAATCACCAAAAATTCTCCAAGAATTGTTGTAGTTAGGATCAGCCAATGGTGGAGAAAGGTGAGCAAGAGAGCAAGAGAGAATAATAATTTTTTTTCTAAAATTTCTTCAAGTTGAAATAAGACTCTTAAATAGAAGATGAGGGTGCAGGTTTGGCCAAAGTATGAGGGCATGAGAAGGAAACGAAATAGGTAATAATTTGAATTTCATATTTAATGAATAATGGATCCGCCAAGGGATTTGCAAGAGGCTCCTTCACAAATTTGATTCAAAAAAATATGGAATGTTTTCAGCGTGAATCATAGATAGAATGAGAGAAGGGAATCCTATGAGAAATTCAGCCAAGGAGTTTTGATATGAAGGAATGAATTTTGAATAAAATAAATCCATCAAAAATTCCCTTAAGGAATTCGGTCAAGAGAATTTCCATAATTAGAAATTTCTTAATGATCAAGATGAATAAGATATACTTATTGAATGTTTAAATACTATATAAATTTATTTAAATTTAAAACAAAGTGGTCGACCCTCAAACACTTTCTTAAAATGAATTAAATTAAAAAGGAATTATTTTGAAAAAGAGGGCTGATTTGAATTTAAGTTTAAAATAACTAGAAATAAATTAATTAGACTTTAAATAATCATAATAAATCATGCTTGAGACGTTCAAAATGTTCCGTGAAAGATTTGATTTGATTTAGCAAGTATATGTCATGAAAAAAGAAGTTTGAATTTAAAAAATAATTCAAAATAATTCAAATTCAAAAATTCAAATAAACGAATTTTTAAAATATGAGAAATGAGAGAATATTATATAGAAATATGTTTAATGAAATTCACACATTTTATTACACAAAATTCATTAAAAAAATTTGGCAAAAAAATATTAAGATGAAAATGATAATAGGAGATAGAATAAGAAAAAAAGGTAATTTTAAGATAATTCAATTTTCAAGGAATAAAAATATGAATGAAAATTATGATTAGAATAAAAATGATTTAATGAAGTTTAAACATAATTTATCTTACTTGAACACACATTTAATGGAACTTATTTTATGCATTTAGTTCATATTATCCAAAATTGATAATTTAATGAATAACTGTAATATTAAGTTATAGAAAATATAAATGAATTAAAAATTGAATGAATCATTAATTTTATCTTAGTGAGCCTTTAAATTGCCTTAATATAGTTAATCCTAAAAATATTCTCACGTAGTTCAAGTCCAATAGCTTTAACATTCTGAATTGACTGAAGAACCTAGAGTTGAAGAATTTTCTTGCACACTTGAATTTAACTTGATTAGTAGTATTTGAACATATGTTTGTTATCATCAAAATCAATTTAATATGAGGTGGGCTCATGAAGTCAACAATCTCCCCTTTTTATTATGACAAATCTATGTTGGTGTTAAATAGCGATGAAGGTGCAAAGTGACCTTTCATCGACCTTTGGAAATATAATTTGCATTAAAGAGAAATTATAGCAAGTAAATAAACAAGATTTTAAATAATTTATCATTTTTAAGCAAAATAAAACAAGAATATAACATGAGTATATCATGAAAACACTTCCCCTAAAAATATGCATCATAAAGCGAAAGAAAACCAACATACTATTTTCTCCCCCCTTTTAACAACATCAAAAATATTTAAAAATAAACAATAATAAAATTACATGCTTAACATGCATATTAGGGTAAAAAATCTTTCTTCAAGTAATGGTTTAGTAAAAATATCAGCAATTTGTTTGTGCTATCAAAATCAATATTAACATCTCCTTTATTAACATGATCTTGAATAAAATGATGTCTAATTTCTTTATGCTTAGTTTGAGAATGTTGAATAATATTTTTTGTTAAATAAATTTCACTAGTATTGTCACACTTAATAGAAATTTGATCTTGTTTAAGTCCAAAATCTTCTAACTGTTACTTCAATCAAAGAACTTGAGCAACACAGCTTCCAGTAGCTATATACTCAGCTTCAACAGCGAAAAGATCAATGGATTTTTATTTTCTAAATGACCAAGATACTAAAGATTATCCTAAAAATTAACATGTTCTTGATGTACTTTTCCTATATACATTGCAACCTACAAAGTCAGCATTGAAATAAACAATCAAGTCACATGAAAGTGAAGTTTTACAATACCACAATCCTAACTTAGAAATGTCAATTAAATAATGAAAGATACACTTAACAATAGTTAAATGAGATTCTTTTAAAGTAGCCTAAAAATGAGCACAAACATACAACAAATATAATATGAGGCCTACTAGTAGCAAGATACAAAAGAAAGCCAATCATAAAGTTTTTGTTCAACTGGTTTACCTAGCTCATCTAAATCAAGTTAGTAGAAGGTCTCATGGGAGTCATACTAGATTTAATTTTTTTTCATATCATATCTATCTATCAAGTCATTAGTATACATGGTTTGACAAAGATGAAAACTCAACACATAAAGATTTGTACTACCAAATAAAATGTCATTCACATAAATCTAAACAATGATCAAGTTATCACCTAAATTCTTAAGAAAAAGGGTGGTATCTACTCTACCCTTCCTAAATCCATGATCTATAAGAAAGCTACTCAATTTATCATTCCAAGCTCGAAGAGCTTGTTTCAATACATACAAGGCTTTCTTTAATTTAAAAACATGATCATGTAACTTAAGATTTTCAATATTAGAAGGCTATTCTACAAAGACATCTTGATTTATAAAGCCATTTTAAAATGCACTTTTACATCCATTTGAAAAAGTTTAAAGTCTTCGTAATAGGCATAGGCAAGGAGCAATCTAATGGTTTCTAATCTAACTATAGGGGCAAAGGATTCTTCAAAATCTATCCCTTCAGGTTGGAGTGTACCCTTGTGCAACTAATGTGGCCTTATTTCTAACAATGTGTCCCGAGTCATCTAACTTATTCCTAAAGACATATTTGGTTTCTATAACATTTTGATCTTAAGGTCTATGAACTAATTCCAGCACATCATTTCTAACAAACTAATTTAATTCTTCTTCTATAGCTACAATCCAATAGTGATCCTCCTAAGCTTCATCTATATATTTTGGTTCAATCTTAGATAAGAATATTGAATGATTTATCATTTCCTTGGATTATCTTCTAGTTTTAATACCTTGGGAAGAATCTCCAATAATCAAATCTTTTAGATGATTCTTAATGAATTTCCAATCTTTGGGTTAAGAATCATCTACATTTCCTTTCAAATTTATTTTCTTAAATCCATCTACTTCATCTTCAATTATATCATTTCTAATAGGATCTACAAAATTTTCATCAAATATAATATGTACTGATTCTTCAACAATCAATTTTCTTTTATTATAAACTCTATATGATCTACCATTCGAAGAATATCCTAAGAAAATACCATCATCGAATTTACTATTAAACTTTCATAAAGAATCTTTACCATTATACAAAATGAAGCATTTACAACCAAAGATATGAAAATAACTAATCTTTGGTTTCTTATTGAAAAACAATTCATAAATGGTCTTGTTTAAAATAGGTCTCAAGTAAACATGATTCATAACATAACATATAGTGTTAACAACTTCTACCCAAAAATACTTAGGCAATTTATAATCATCAAGCATAGTTCTACTCAATTCAACTAAAAATCCTTTTTTTTTTCTACAACACCATTTTTCCGAGAGTTCTAGGAGCAAAAAAAATTGTGTTTAATATCAAACTCATCACAAAAGCTTTCAAAATATTTATTTTCAAACTCACCACCGTGATTAGTTTGAATTCTACTAACAAGAAGACTTCTATCTCGTTGAATGTGCTTAATAAATTTTCTTAAGTGTTCAAAAGCATCATTTTATGAATTAAAAATATGACCCAAGTAAATCTTGAATAATCATCAACAATAACAAGACAATAGAATTTTCCACCTAAGTTGGAAATACTAATAAAACCAAATAAATCTATATGCAGTGATTATAAAGGTCTAGAAGTAGAAATAATATTTTTGTTTTTACAAGAATATTTAGAATGTTTTCCATGAATGCATGCATCATAAACATAATCAAAATAAAATTTCATTTTAGGTAATCCATTAATAAGATCAAGTTCTACAATTTTTTTAAAGAATGCATATTAATGTGACATAATCTTTTATACCAAAGCCAAACTTCTTCATGTGACCTTTTGAAATAAAATAAATTTAAATTTGCATCATACATATTTTCAAAATCAATGAAATAAATATTTTTGTATCTATAACCAACAAACAAAACATTCTCTTTATTTCTAAGGACACAAAAAGATACTTGAAACTCAACATTAAGTCCTTTATCACATAATTGACTGATGGAAATGAGATTATGCTTTAATCCTTCAACGAAGTAAACTTTATCTAATGTTATAGAATTTATTGAAATAGAATCAATGAAAACTATTGTTCCTTTAGCATTATCACCATAAATTACATACCCTTCTTCACAAGGTTCTAAAGAAGAAAATTTAGGTTTATCACATGTCATATGTCTTGAACATCCACTATCAAAGTACCAAATGTCTTCTTGGATTTTTCTTTGAAGGAATTCCTACAAAATAAAATTAAGGGTCAACTTTTAGAACCCAAACATGTTTGGGTCCACATCCAAATGAATATGAAAAGTATACAGTGTAGAATCTTTATTTTTGGGTATCCAAATATAATTTGATCTTGGAAGTGTTTGAGATCTTTTTGCATGATAATCAAATAATACATGACTATTTTTATTGCAAAATTACATGTAACATCTATATTTGCATAAGGTCTAAATTTAAATGATTTTAATGCATTTGATGACTTATTTCTAATGAATTGAACATGTGAATGTTATTTACTACATGTATTTAATTTTTCATAATGTAATGATTTTTTTTCTTTCAATTTTATCATAAGTGTTGATTGATCTAATAAAGCATCATTCTTAGACTTTAAATCAACACATTCTTTTTCTAAAGATAAAGCATGCATTTCTAGATTTTTTTTTCTTTCTCAAACATATTGAATTTTTTTTAGCTTTTTATATTTATATGATAATTCATTAAATGCATCATCAAATTCTTCATATACTTAGGTTTAAGTATCCACATCTGCCATCAAACATAAGTTTGCTTCTTCCTTTGAAGTGTCCTCACTTGATTCTTTTGAATCAGAATTTGCAAAGTGCCTTTTCTTTTATTTTAAGACTTTTTAGTTTTCCAAGCTTTTTTTCCTTTTTGATAATTTTTTTTATAAGTATTATCAGGGTAATCACTTCTTACATGTCCCAGCTTCTTACAGTCATAGCATATGATTCCTTCACCTGCAGTCAACTTTTTAGAAGGCAATTTATAAATTTTAGACTTTCCATACATGTGCTTCTTCTATCTAACCATGTTTTCTAATTTCCTTGAGAGCATTGCAATTTCATCACTATGCACATCTAAATAGAAGGAATTTTCTTCATAACTATCTTCTACTTGCAAACCAATTAATTTTTCTTTCTTGTTCGCTTGGTAAGAGTCATTTTGATCCCTTTGTGTTATAACCTATTCATAAGTTATTAAAGACCAAGAAGCTGATAAAGTGTATGAGTAGTTAAATCCTTAGCTTCACTAATAGCAGTAACTTTTGCATCCCAATCTTTTGTAAGGCATCCCAAAATTTTATAAACCAAATCTTGATTTATATATTTTCTTTCAGGTGAATGCAAAGTATTAATAATTTTCAAGAAATGGGTATACATATTAAAATGTTTCAATTTGGTAACATGTGGAATAATTCATACTCATGTACTAACCTATTTATGTGAGCATATTTAACTTCATTAGTACCTCATAAGTAAGAATCAATTTATACCAAATTTATTTTGCAGTAGTAAGTATGGAAATTCTCATATAATCATTAGGAAGTAGAGCAGAGTATAAAATGTTGCAAGCCTTTGCATTTAATTCATCTAAATCTCTTTCATAAGAAGACCATTCATTAAAGGATTTATCAACTTTTGAACCATTTGAATTAATAGCAGGAGTGTGATACTGATGTGTCAACATAAGCCACATTCTAAAATCTTCTCCATGAATGAATATACTAATATGGTTTTTCCAATAATCAAAATGGAACATTATCAAGCAATGGTGGCCTATGCGTAGACTGTCCTTCAGGTAGTGCACCTTTAGAAAAAATTTGCACCATAGTGATCAAACTCAGGGATGTTAAGCCACAAAATTAGCTAATGCTCTATTCAGCTATAACACCCAAGAGGGAGAGAATTGGTTTTTTTTAAATAAAATAATTTAAAAAAATTAACTTTAAACTTTTGTAGAAAACTTAAATATTTAATGATAAACATTTAGATAAATAAAATAAAAATAATAGGAAAAAAGTAAAGTGCATAAAATAAAGAAAGAAACACAGAGATTTTTATGTGATTCGGACAAACCCAAAAAATTGGCCTATGTATATGCTTAGCCACCCAAACTAGGAATTCACTAAATCAAATTTGAGATTATAACAAATCTCCCGTATGCTCCTTCACGAGAAAGCACAACCCAACACCATACTTTCCTTAACGGGCAAGTCCAACCCAACACCATACTTTCCTTAATGGGCAAGTACAACCCCACAAAAAAATAAGAAAGAGGAATATGAAAGAGTTTAACTCTCAATTTAAAAGTATTTTTCTCTCATAAACCAAACTATTCCAATATTAAAATTAGTGAATATTAATGAAAGAGAGTTCACTTTAACTTTAAATTAAAATTGAAATAAGATCTTCAATCAAGTATTTAATGAAGTAAGTAACTTAATGTTGCTTTGAATGATCTTTAAAAAGTTTGAAATGATTTTCTTATATGACTTTGAAATGCAATCCAAATAAGAAAATAAATCAAATGAAATGAATAAGTACAATTAAACTTGAGTAAGCTATGCGTAGTTCTCGGTCAAAGAAAGAATCAAGAAGTTACGAAGTAATTAAGCACTAAGAAAATTGAAATTCTTTAAGTTTGATTTCGGCCAAAGAGGAACCTAAAGATTATGAAGTGAATAAGCATAAGATCTTTGAAATAACCTTATGCACTTCAAAACCAAGATGAAATAAAAGTAATATAAGCACTTAGCACCTTAGAATTTAAAGACAAAGCTAGAACTTTTCAAAAAAAAAAACCTCACAAGTCCTTCACTTTTTCCAATCAATCTTAGCCAATTAAATTTTCAAGAAAAGAGAGGGATGATGAGGAAAGTTTGCACTTAAATCACCAAAAATTCTCCAAAATTGTTGTAGCTAGGATTAGCCAATGGTGGAGAAAGGTGTGCAAGAGAGCAAGAGAGAATTTTTTAACTTTTTTTTTCTTTTGAACCTTTTTCAAGTTGAAATAAGACTCTTAAATAGAAGAAGAGAGAGTATATGTTCGGCCAAAGCATGAGGGATGAGAAATAAATGAAATAGGCAATAATTTGAATTTCGGATCCAATGAATAATGGATCGCCAAGGGATTTGCAAGAGGCTCCTTTGCAAATTTGTTTCAAATCGATATGGAATATTTTCAATGTGAATCATGGTTAGAGAGAGAGAGAGGAGAAACCTATGGGAAATTCAGCCAAGGAGTTTTGATATGAAGGAAGGAATTTTGAATAAAATAAATTCATGGAATATACCCTTAAGGAATTTGGCCAAGAGAATTTCCATAATTAAGAAATTTTCAAATTAATACATGAATCAATTAATATCAAGGCTGATTATATTATATACTAATTAAATGTTTAAATAATATATAAATTTATTTAAATTTAAAATAAAGTGGCCAGCCCCCAAACACTTTCCTAAAATGGATTAAATTAAAAAGGAATTATTTTGAAAAAGAGGGCTAATTTGAATTTAAATTTAAAATAACTTGTAATAAATTAATTAGAATCTAAATAATCATAATAAATCATCTTGGGACGTTCAAAATGTTCCATAAAAGATTTGATTTGATTTAGCAAGTATATGTCATAAAAAAAGAAGTTTGAATTTAAAAAATAATTAAAAATAGCTCAAATTCAAAATTTTAAATAAATAAATTTTTAAAACATAAAAAATGAGGGAATGTATATATAAATGTTTTGAATGAAATTCACACATTGTATTACACAAACTGCATTAAAAAAATTCGGCCAAAATAATATTAAGATAAAAAATAATATGAGAGAGAAGAAAGAATAATAGGAGAGAGAATAAGAGAAAAAGGTAATTTTAGGATAATTTAATTTTCATGCAATAAAAGTAAGACTAAAAATTGTGATTAGCATGAAAATAATTTAATAAAGTTTAAACATAATTTATCTTGCTTAAACACCATTTAATGGAACTTATTTCATGCATTTAGTTCATATTATCCAAAATAGATAATTTAATGAATAACTGCAATATTAAGATATAGATAAAAATAATTTTATAATGATGAATTTAAAATTGAATGAATCATTTATTTTATTATAGTGAGCTTTTCATTTACTTTAATATAGTTAATCCTAGAAAAATTCTCACTCAATTAAAGTCTAATAGCTTTAGCATCCTAAATTGACTGATGAACTTATAGTTGAGGAATTTTCCTACACTTAAATTTAACTTGATTAGTAGTATTTGAACATGTGTATGTTATCATCAAAATCAATCTCATATGAGGTGGGACTCATGAAGTAAACATTCTTAACTAGTCAATTGATCCCAAGACCAACCCATGGCTTTAGTTCATCAAAATTTGGTCTACACAAAAATTCTCCCTTCCCTACTTGTTCTGTATTTTTCCTTAGTCGGTCGAACTCTCTAGTATATGCCATAATGTAAGGATATTACACCCAAGGGCAATGGAGGGTGGTGGTGATGAATTATTTTGTGCTTTCAAAATTTTTAAAGGATGATCAAATTTAAACTTTTAAAATCAGTAAGTAGAAAAATTTTTGATCAAAAATTGAAACCAACATTCCAACAAAAAATATAAATTTAGCAAAAATAAATAAAATAAAATAAAGAGAGGCATAGATCAATTTGTTCTAGTTTGTCCCAATATACCTACATCCACTCTCCAGAATTCCATCAAAAATTCCATCATCCCTACTTTAGCATACAAAAGCCAAAACATAAGTGCCTCTCTTCTTAATGGGTAGTAAAGAAACCCTATACTTCTCCTTCTCTTTCAAAGAAAGAAGAATGTCACTCCCTCTGCAAAGTAAAAAATCTCATTATAGTACTAAATCTCACTCAAGTTCTTTTTATAAGAACAAACACTCATTTTAATACTCAACTCATAATGGCAAGGAGGATGAAAAAGAACAACCAACTAAAGTGCAACATCACAAAAACATTTTCACAAGGGATCTCTTAATGGAAAAGAGGAAGAGAGAATTCTTTACACTTCTCTTTAAAAATACACCCTTCTCTATGCCTCCCTAAGCTCTCCCACATTTAAGTTGGTAAGTTAGGCTCCCACAAGGGGGTGATTATGAGAAGGATGTTGAATAAAAAATTAGAAAATTAGTTTTTAATAGTAGCATCCTAATCACATTATATGACTATAGATCATGATGAATATTTATATATTTACATATTTATTTAATCATATTAAATGATACTCTCATCTTAAAGTTATCATAATCATATTGTACTATTTGTACTATTAAAGATTATATTATACAGTTAGTATAAACTAAAAATTTAGTTCTCTATATTTTTGTCTTATATGATCATATCATATAATATGAATTGATAAAACAATCTTCAAGTAGAACTCATAACTTTGGAATTTAAATTGAGTATTTTTCAAAACAAATATTCATACTATTTGGTATAAATTGTGCCATATGCTTAGTTCAATTTTAAAAACTTAGAATTAATTAACTTAATAATGGTAAATATAATTAATTAACATAAATGTACAATCATACAATATAATTTACAACAGAATTTTAATTTTAAAATTTTATTTTATTTTTATTTTCACTCTCTCAAGTGTGTGTGTATGTTTGTGTGTTTTTGGTCATTTTTCAACATTTACATGTGTTTTACATGAAGAAAAATTGAATTACATACACCAAATTAATGATGTTGCTCTTTGCTTAACTTAGGTTTTCTAACATTAGCAATTCCTTATTGTGTCCTTATTATGGTATTCTTAAGTTGTGCTTGATATATCTCTTGGTCAAACTACCATAGATTGTGCATTCCAAGAAAAATTCATTTATGTGCTTAATACTTACATGGATAAATTATTATAGCCTACATATATAGTTGATTAGAATAAACAAATAATCAATCAAGAATGTTTATTATCATCAAAACCTATAATAAATTATGATGACTCATGTGATTAATAATCTCCCCTTTTCCCCTTTCTCCTTCTCCTTCTCCTTCTCCTTCTCTTACTCTTTCCTTGTCTCATGCTCCTCCTCTCTTCAACCTTGAGGAGTCAAGCTTGTGGCTCTCTTCTTAGATTTATGTGAAGCATTACTTGGCCCTACCTCTTCACCAGCTTCAACGGGGGCCGACTCACCACCTATTTCCTCACCTTCATCCTCTTTGAGAATGATATAAGGGTCGAGTGTAGGGGCCATAAATTTGTAGCCACCTAATGTATGAGTAAGAACATTAGAGTTTATGAGTAAGAAAGATTCATAAAAACACAAAAACATTAAGTACAAAATACAGAAAGGGGTGTTCTTCCATCAAAGGCTCTCATAGGTTAAGCCTTTATTCTCTAGCACAGATGGAAGCCACCTCTTAATAAGAGTGGAAGAATATGACATGCATGATGTTATACATTCATTCATCCAGTAAGGGGTTGCTAAAAATTTTATTATCTTGATTTAATTCCTTGGCCTTTATGTGAGGTTATGAGTTATTTTAAAATTTTAGTTATAAGTTATTAGTGGGATAGAAAATTTAATTTTATCCTAAGAGCCTATTGCATTCAAGTCACACATCAAACATAAAGAAATTAGAAAAAGCATGCAATTCTAGTGCGCAATCCAAACACAACATCAAATAATTTTATAGACTACTGTAAAAGAATAAAAGGCCAGTATGGTCGGGTTCCATCGTACACCCCGAAAAGAAAAAAAAGATGGGTAGCTGAGCTCTATCCTCATATAACCTAGATTACAAAAATAATAAATGCTATGGGGGTCTTCTTTTCTTCATTCTTTCTTTCTCTTACTTTTGATTTGATTTGCTCCAAAGGCATCACAGGTCACCCCAAGGACTAAGCCTTTTGGCCATTGCTCATCCTAATCCCCCATAACACTAACCCTAATTCCTAATATAAAATTACTTTAAAAATAGAAAAATTAAATCTAGCTACACCTGCAAAACAAATATTAGTTAAACACACCATACAATCTGAGCAGTTATATGAATAATTTGGACTTAGCACCCCTCACATGGGTAACCAAGTCTACCTATCCTAACGTGGGTTATGCTTAAGGGCTAAGCAACCTGAACAGCAAAAGCATTTATATTTTTATTACAAAGCCCCTTAAGCACAACCCCCTGCAGAAAATATAATTAGGCTAACAACGGCCTAACATCTAGTCTACGAGGCATACACCCTAACATCCAGTCTAAAATATTACATCATAAAATAAAACATAACATCATACATACAACGCCCTAACTTAGCACTAAAAGTGGTGACTTAGTATTCTAATGTGTGTGCTTAAGGCTTGTGTGATAAGACTTTACTAGCCTTCTTTAGTTTAAGTTTTAATTTGGAGTTTGAATTTGTTTAAATTTTACCTTTGAGTGATTTCAATTTAAATGATTTAATAATTTAATTTATTTCTTTTTAATTTCACTTTTATTTGGTTAAAATGATGTTTAGGTTTTCAAGAATAAAGAGTAGAATGAATTCTATTTGTAGACAAATCATATTCTACATCCAAATCAAGAGTCTAACTTGTCAAGTATCTTGATTAGTGCATTTGAATTTGTGTAATTCATTTGATTTGATTTATTTGATTTGATTTAGATTTTTAGAATTTGAACTTGCTTAATCTTCTTATATTTGATTGATTAATTTTGGATTAAATGTGTTGATTTTATTAAATCTTGATAATTCAATATCCTTAATATCTAATGAGGTTTAAGTTTGCTCAAATCCATGTGTATTTGATTCATTAATTTTAGATTAGATGTTTTGGTTTAATTAAATCTTGATAATTCAATATCCTTTTAAATTAACATCTAATTCATTTCTTTCATTATGGTTATGTGGCTTAATTTTATGTTTATCATGGTTCATTTATTTGTAGTTTGATTGGAATAAATAATTTGATATTTTATTTTGATATTTAATTGAGTTTGATTCTTTATAATTAGTATTTTATTTTTAATCTCATCCATTTGTCATGTTTATCAAAGTTTGGTTTGATTGTTACATTGGATAGTTAATTAGTTTATTAATTTAAGCTTTGAATGAGATTTGATTTGATTACATATTAATAAATGAGAGTCTCTTTATTTGATTTAATTTGATTTGATTTTAATGATCTTAAGGGTTTGCTTAGGTTCAATGTGATTATTAGTAATTAAGAAGTTTGTTTTAGTTATTAAATTAAATAAGGATTTGTTTAATTTTTTAATTTGGTTTCATATTTTAGTTATGATGTAATTAATGACATAATGATTTATGTTTAATTTAGGATTTGAATATTTAATTGCATTTATGCTTGATTAAGCTTAGGTTTAATATGATTAATTTAATTAACTAATTAGTTTACTTGAGGTGTGATTAATTATTAAATTTAATTGGGATTTGATTTAAGCTTAATTTAATTTTAATGTAATTTATTTAAATTAATTTGATCCATTAAGATGATGGATTAATTCATTAAGTTTGCATTAAATAGATGTTTATTAATTTGGGCTTGATTAAAAATAGTTAAATTTTGAATTATTGGATTAATCAAAGATTTATTTAATTTATGACTTAATTTTCCACATGTGAGTGATTTGATTTAGTTAAGTGTTTTACTTAAGTTTGATTTGATTAAAAGATTATTGTTATTACCATCATTGTTATTAAGTGAATTAAGTGTTTATTTTATTTCAATTAAGCTTGATTATTTTTAATTAGAGTTTTATTTGATTTGATTTATTTATTATGTTTATTTAATTTCATTAGCATGTTTGATTTAGTTATTAGATTGAAATATTTAATGGTTGAGTAACTCTCTTATTCCAAATGGATTGATTAAATTAATTAAGTTCACTTTAGCTTCATTTGGTTTGGTTTGGTTTGATTAATATTAAGTGATTATGATGTATTGGATTTATAATTAATTTAACTTTTTAGTTTACTTAATGATTAATTAGTTTCAGTTTATTTATATTCATTAAAGAGTTTCACATGATTAAGATTCCATGCTTATTGTAGGTTTAGTTATACTAGTCTGACCCATATTAAAGTTTCTTAGATTTGTTTAATTTTAAGTTTGATTTAAGATTTAATCATTTAATTAAGTTTTATTAACTTAAATAAATTTAATCATATTTAATTTAATTTTCTCTGAGGATTATATGATATTTTTCTGATTTGAGGTTTGATTAATGATTGCTTAAGTGTTATTTTATTTCTGATTTTAATTTATTATTCAGATTATTATGAATTTCATTTTCATTAATTCTTTAATTTATTAAATTTTAACCCTCAATATTTATTGTAGGTTCATTAAGCTTTAGAAGATCATATTATTATTAATATTATTTTTTTAGAATCATAACTTTTAACTCAAGTGATTTAAGCCATTTTGAAGATTTTTGTAAATTTCTGAATTTTTTATTTGATTTATTTTATTAAAATAGACAATCTAAACTTCAAAATTTAATTTCTCCTAATCCATAAGTCTTTTTTATTTGAGATTTTTATTATAGGTGTGCCTTAACTTTAGTTTCAATCCCTGAAAATTTCAACTTAATTTGACTTAAATTTTTCGAGTAAATAATAAAACTTTATTTTTACTAAAACCTAAATTAAGCTCAAACCATTTAGTTAAATTTAGGGGTTTTGGTTTGTTGAATTTCTCTCAAAAAGATGAATCCAATGAGCCCTTATTTGTAATTTTTGGTTAGATATTTTATTTTCTATTAATTTTTGAAGTTTAAGGTGATTTAAGTAATTTTTAAAATTAGAAAATCTAATTTTCTATTTATAGTCAAGACCAAGACGCGGCCGACTGGTAACACGCACGCGATTGGATGCGTGCCACGCGGACATGTGGGTGCCACCGGGCGCCAAACGACAGCACGCGTGACGCAAGATTTGAGCGAAGTGCCGCGTACGCGACATGACGGTTTGATCCGCCGTCATCATAGATGGGTCCATCGACAGTGATCCGGGCCGTGATTACGGATCACCGGCAATCTTAGCCATTCAATCATGCGAACTGCAGGATCGGACGGTCCAAAATGAACCAATCGACTGGCGATCGCATGATCAATGAAGATCCGTGCCATCCAATGCGAACCATGGGATCGAATGGTCGCCGTCTGCATGAATAGTAAAAATTGAGGGTATGGATGAAAAAATGAGAAATTCTAAGTAAAACTTATCCAAATGGACTCATTTTCATGTCGATTCACACCGAAAAACTTCTACATTCTAATTGGGATGATATAAAGTAAAAAAAATGCAAGATTATCTAGATAAATTCCTAAAAATAGAGCAAAAAATGTCACAAGTGATGGATCCTAAGGCCGGCTATGATTTTTTGAAAGTTACCTCACGATGATAATTTTTGGTGGTGGTGATGACCCGAGCATGCTGTTGAGTGGGGAAAGAGGCCTTAGAATGAGCTTGGATCTTCACCTTCACGTTGGAATGATGTATTTTCCAGTGCTTACCGTTTCCTCACCAAAATCCACCCAATTTTGATATTTTTGGCTCAAGAGAGGTGGGGAAGTGGTGGGTAGTTTCTTTGGGGAGCTCTTGGGGGCTGAATAATGGTAGGAGGAGGAGGAATGAAGTCTCATTTTTCCCTCCTTTAACAATGGCTGAAAATCCTCCTTTTTATTGAATTTTTGGCTCTTGTCATTTTACATGGGGTGGTTGGAATGGATGATAGATTAATTGAGGACTTTGGATTTTTGCTCCAAAGTTCTCTTTTGCTTCCATATGATCAGCCCCATTTAATGTCATGTTAGGGAGAGTTAAATATATGTGATGGGGAGATTTAAATGAGGTTGGGTGGAATCCTATGTTGGGGAGGATCCATGAGTGATTTAATTAGGTTGTGTTGATTTTGGGATTATCCCAAATGGGTTCGGGTCGAGTTTGACCAGCCCCTAATGGGTCATGGCTTGGTTTCAAGGGATTTGGCTCAATTTGGGTCATATGGGTCAAATGGGTCAAGTTGACCAATTTGACCAAAATTGGCCAAATTGGCTTAGGTTATGGGTTGATTCATGTTCAATTGGCTAATTGAAGATGAATGTTGTCTTTGGTTTGAATCAATTTGGATTTAATTTAGATTTAGACCAAATTGACCCTTTAGGCCTATTTGGGCTAATTAATTGGGCTCGATTGATCAAATTGGGTTTAATTATGGCTTTCAATAATCAATTTGGAATGAACTTGAGCCATTAGTTGCAATCAATTTGGGTTAGATCATGATTTGACCTAATTTGGTCCTTTAGGCCAATTTGGGTCAACTTGGATTGAATGGCCAATTGGGCTTGGTTTGGCTCAATTGGTGGTCAAGTCATATTTAAATATTGATTTTGGGTTGATTCAAATCATTGGTTTCAATCAATTTGATGTAAGATGAGTTTTGGCTAGTTTTGGTTCATTTGGGCTAAGGGTTGACTTGGTCAAATGACTAAGTTGACTTGGTTAATTGAGTAATTGATCATCTAGGGTGATCAATAATCATGGTGGAAGGTTTTGGTGAGCTTGGTTCAATCCAATTTGGGTTGGATTAGAAGTTGGCTCAAATGGGTCCTTTAGGTCACTTTGGGTCAAGTGGACCTAAGTGGGTCAATTGGTTTAATTTTGGTTTGATTCAAGTTTAGTTGAACTTATATATGAGCCCTGGATTGAAATATAAATTTAGCAACAATCAATTTGGAGTCTAAGATATTTTGGCTCATTTGAAATTTTAAGTCAAAAGGGCTAGGTTGGGTTTGACTTGGGTTGGCTTCGATTTGATTTGATGATTATAACATTTATTTATATTTGGATAGATGATTTAAGGAATGATTGATTCAAGAGAAAATCTATTAGGTTTGACTTGATGTGGATAGAATTTTGCTAAGGCCAAAGAATTGGTTTTGGTCATTTAAATTTGAATTTTATTTATATTTGTGAATATAAATGAAGTAATAATTGATTTATAAAGAAATTAATTGAATTTGATTTGATTTAAAGGGGGTTTTGGTTAAGCTTATGAAGGTGGTTCATATGGCTTAGGAAGGGTCTTGGGATTTGAATTTGATTTTGGGTTTCAATCATTTTGGAGTCAAATTTGATAGATTTGAAATTTGGATTTGAATTTGAGATTTGGTTTGAGATTTAAATTTGATTTGATTTGAGAAAGTGTATCTAGATTTAAGCTATAGGATGGTAATTTCTTAAGCCCAAGGCATAGCCTAATCTTATGATTAACACTTCTAAGTCTCTAGCTTAGTTAAGTGTTCACCTAATCACTAGTGTGTCTTATGACTAAGGATCTTAATGTAGAAGATTCCTAAGTCTAAGAGGATGGGGTTGAGAGCTCACTCCAAAAGTGAGGTCAATAAAAGGACCCCAATAGGTGTGGTGTATGACAGCACAAGACGCATTGATGTTGAATGATCAACAACCAAAAGATTGCAAATACTAATGAAAATGATCTATACCTAGACAAGGTAGATAGAATCATGATCTTGTGTGCAATGTACTCTCTTTATGGCATAAGAGAAAGAAGAATTGAGGAGTACATGAACCTTCCACTGGGAAGGAAGTTATATCGAGGGATAAGAATTTGATCATGTGAATATGATTAGTTTGGTGTGTATCCTGGGATAAGAATATATAATTTGATGGGGATCAAGATCAATTGATTTTAATTTGTTTTATTTTAATTGATGTGAGGCATATCCATTGGGGTGGATTGCATGTGAACCTTCCAGGAAGCTGTCTCCAGGGGATAAGAATTTGAGATTTCTTTGATTTGTTTGATTAGACTCACTAGGTTGGTTTAATTTATTATGGCTCCACGGGAGATAGGGTTCTAGATTGAGGGCATATCACTGGGATGTACACTCAATTGAATTTGTTTGATTTAGATCTAAGTTCCACTAGGCTAATTTGATTTACCTCTGGGAGAAATTTGGTTTGTCGATATGTTTAATTTGACTCCACCGGGAGGTTGGTTTTGAATTTATTTTATTATGGACCTGTGATGGACTACTAAGAAGGAGTGAGGGCCTTGGCCTATCTTAGATTTATAAGTCCAAAGGGTAGTCTACCCATAAGGTAGGACTATCCAACCTAAGGGTTGCCTTTGAGTAAATGACTACTAGAAGAAAGCATGCACTTACATCTTCCAAAGTAGGATCGTTTGGGGGTGATCTGGATGGACAACACATCAACCCTACCTAAGGCTAATGAGTGAGGCGTTGGGATCTTACCTCAACTCAAGAGTAGTCGATGATTAATTTGATTTATATTTCAATTGATTTGATTTAATTTAATTTAATTTAATTTGGTTATGTTATGGACCTGTGCGATGGACCTACCGAGAAGGGGCTATGTGGCCTTAACTGCCTGATTTATAAATCCAAAGGGGTAGTCTCCCACAAGGTAGGACTATCCAACCTAAGGGGTTGCCGTGCAATGACTACTAGAAGAAAGCATAGACTTACATCTTCAAAGTAGGATTGTGATCAATCAATGGCGCAATAAATTAAACCCGACCTAAGGTGACTATTTGAGTGAATACCATTGTGGACTCATATCGACTCAAGAATAGTGAATTAATTTAATTTTAGATGGACCATGTCGGTGTGCAATGTATTTACTAAGAAGGAGCTAATATCAGCCTAGACATGTCTTAGATTTACAAATCCAAAGGGATAGTCTACAGCAGGGTAGAACTAACCAACCTAAGGGGTGCCTTTCATTTGCAATGGTCAAGTTAGGAAGAAAGCATGGGGACTCACATCTTCTAAGGAACCAGGGTGATCGCTTGTAATAAATCGCCCGACCTAGTTGATCGGTTGCAATGATCATGCCGGAAAGAATGTAATAGACTTATATCTTTCAAAGCAAGATGACGATGGTAACTTGTCGTTGACAAGTTGAACCTAAGGGTGACCGAGAGAGTCACCGGGACTTATCTCAACTCAAAGTAGTGGCAATTCTATGGGAGTTTCCGACACGCCTCTAAAGATAGGATGTGCTTGGGAAAGGGGCCACTAGGGGCTTGAATTCTTAATCCACAAGTGAAGATATAGTTTGTTTATTTTATATTTACATAGACCCTATTGGTTTGTGAGGGACCACACTGAGAAGGAGCTTATATCAGCCTAGTCCTATCTCGACTTACTGACCAAGGAGAATGCATCCACAAATTCTCCAACCAGGGGTGGTTACTAGGAAAGGGGGATTGTCCAATCCAAAAATAATCAGGGTAGTGTCTAAATGGGGTTGCCAAGGATGTGATCCAAATAGAGTGCCCATGGGATGCCGCAGGCTTTATCCAAACCCCGTAAAAGAAAGCATGTAGGTATTGGCCAACTCAAGGAGAAAGTGGGGACTCACATCCGCCAAGAGTGGTGTATCCACCGTGGGTCATCGTCAAAGATGGCATAACCAACCAAGGTGCCCTCGTCGTAATAATCGCCTAGAAAGAAGGTGTGTAGCTTACATCTCTAAAGCGATCATGGGATAGTCTATCTCAAGGGGCCATCCGACCTAGGTGACTACTAAATAGAGTCCTAGGGACTAAACCTTGCTTGAAGTAGTAAGGAAAGGAGCCACTGGGGACTTATCCTAAACCTCAAATATACTTGACCTAGTTAGTGCATGATGGCTAGTTCATGAAGAAGAAAGCATGTAGCTTACATCCCTTAAACAAAGTCAACATGAGGTAGCTGCAGTGAGGCCTACCAAACTAACAAGCTCATAGTTTGCAATGGTCAAGTCGAAGAAAGCATGGGGACTCACATCTGATAGTGAATCGGGTGACACACTAGCAAAGGTAGCATGACCCGACCTAGAGCAAATGAGTGCCGAGAGGGCTTGTCCCACATCAAAATCGACAAAAAATATTTATGTTTATTTTATATATGGTTGTGTGTAATATGTGTTGGTGTTATGTTACTAAAGATAGGATGTCGCTTGGGTTCTCTTACACATAAGTTAGTTGTACTAGTCTAAATAGGATGCCTCTTGGGTTCTCTTACACCTATCCTAATAGCATTGGAGGATCATTTGTAGTTTATGTTTTTATTGTAGAGGGATAGTATGCCTCTTGGGTTCTCTTATACCTACCCTAAACACACATCATGGCGATTCAAAAGCAAAGATATCAACATGAAAGAGATGAATTTGATGAAAAGAAAGTTTTATTGATGATTATTTTCAAACAAGATTTATGGATAGTATTTCTTTAAGTAGAGCCCATTGATTGGAAGCACTCTCCTTACAATTTATGAGTTGATAAGATCCTCCTTGGTAGCCTTCTATGGCATAAGGGCCTTCCCAAGTGGGTTCAAACTTGCCTCCCATCTTCGACGGGCAACAATTGGTCTCCTTAGAACTAAAATAAGCTCTCTACTTGAAAAGCTCTAGGACCAACTAACTTGTTATGAGCTTGAATCATCTTGGCTTTGTATAACTCGAGTTATGGCATGCCCATGCATCTCTCCTCCAAACCTTTGAGCTCTTCCAATCAACTTGGCATTCTGTCTATGTGATTTTACTACAACTATCCTAGTGATGGGAGTTGACTCTAATGGTAATTGGACCCACACTAAGGAGAAAGGGGTAGATTGAGTTGAGTTGTATGTGGTATGATAAGCCCAAAGCTTCAACTAACCGCTCATGCCATCATCTTTTGTCATCTAGTGTCTTCTTTAATATTTGAATAAGAGTCTTCCCATTTGTCCTTGGATAGTAGATGGTGGAATATCTCCAATCTATGGTGTGTCTCCGGACAAAGCTATTGATTTTAGTGCTCTTGAATGCACCATTATATAATCGAGGCACCTAAACCTATATATGATATGGTTCTGAAAAATGGAGCACATGTTGAGCTATGACCTCTCTAAGTGGGATTGCCTACCACTTGGAAAAGTAGTCGGTGGTAGAATGAATGACCCTTGGAAGAAGGAGGATCGATCGCCCACTATGTCGATACCCAACACTCAAATGGCCATGAGGCCAATGTAGATGTAGAATGTTGGGTGGTTGATGTAGGACCACACCGTGTACCACATTGGTGGCATCTCTATGTAGTCTGATCATCAAGGCCGCGAGTATCCTAGTCTCTTGATCTGGTTTTCATCTTGAGATGTGGTGATAAACCTGACTCATGATCCTATGGGCTTTGTGTTTGTCCAAATAATAAACATATGACATATGATCAAGGACTAAGGTGTCATCCACAGAGTAGAAAGGGCTCTCGCTTCACTTGGTGTGCTAGTGATTTCTCTTGAGGTAGTTTTCCTATATTTATAATCCATGAATGGTTGCCTCAATCTAACTCTCATCCTTTTGGCAATGGCAACCTCCCCTTCAAGAGAGAATCTCGATGAGTTCAACATCAATAAGGATAAGACTTGTCTATTTTGGACCCTTATTGGAATGGACTCATCTTCGACATGCCAACTCTTTGGCAAGCTTGCTAATGCTCGCTACGCATTCTCCTCGAGGAATCTTGTAGATGGTAACCTCTGGATTTGGGCCAACAACTGGTATACTTATGGTAATGATGGAGCTTAGGCTTTAGAACTTGTAAGACCCAACGATTTGGTTGATGACTAACTGAGAATCCCCAAAGATGTTGATACTCTAGATGCATAGTGTAATGACTAACTCCAGACCGGCAATTAGAGCCTCATATTCGGCTTCATTGTTAGTGCATGGATTGGACAGATGATATGAGAATCTCATCACATCAGTCCGAGTTAGAGAACTATTCCTACCCCTGCCTTCCCTGGGATAATAAATTATGGTTCTTCTCCTCTTTGAGAGGAAGCTGCACCATCAAAATACATCTCCCAAGCGAATACTAGTGTCCCCTAAGTTCATGATTTGTTCATCGAGGAGGTCATCATTAAGCAGAGAATCAGCAGGAAGTGGTGTGCTACTAAGAAATTTGCTTGTGCCTATCCTTTCACCGCACGAAGGGGTACAAATGTGATATCAAACTAAGATAAAATCATGGACCACGCCAACCATTAACGTCCGTCATGAGATATTGCGTGGATTGACTGAGATCGATCACCTTATGAGAAAGCATGTAGTGTCGTAGCTTTTGGGATGCAAAGATTAAAAGCTTTTTCAATAGGTGGTAGTTTACCTCGGATTAGATGATGACCGGATAATAGAGAGAGCATTTTCTTTCCCTTCATCATTTGGGCCAACAAAGCCAAGGAGTCATCTAATATGTAGTGTAGGATCAATTTTGCCCGATAGTGCTAGAAGGCGGCATCATCGTAGTGCTTGATGTCTTCAAAAGCATGTTAACTTATCATCCCACTTGAACTTGGCATCCTTTTGACAAGTGTTGAGAATGGTTGGCATCTTCCGATAAGTTGGATATGAAGCATCTTAGACATCAACGCCCTTGAATGATTTGAGTTGGCTTTTAGGGGTGGCATTTCTAATATTTGATCTTCTCTCGGGATTTTATTCGCCGACAACAAACCCAAGGAATTTTCTTGAAGCTACTCCGAATGCACACTTCAGGGGGTTCATTTTGAGGTTGTATTGTCTTAACCATTTGAAACTACTCTCAAGATAAAGAGATGGTCTTCCTTTTCTTTGCTTTTGACAATGAGATCATCGATGTAGCATTCAACTTGATGATGAATGAGTTCATCAAAGATTCGAGTCATGGTCAGGTATGTGTAATCGAATTTTAAGGCAAAAAGGCATGATGTATAACAATAGATTATGATCGAGTTCAAAAAAGTAGTGTTCTTTCATCCTGGGGCCATCTTGATTTGGTTGTAGATGACCCATCCATAAAGGAGAAGACTACATGAGATGAGGCCACCATTAATTTTTGTATAGGAAGTGAAAATTCATCCTTAGGACATGCCTTATTTAGATCCCTAAAATCATATGCAAATTTGGCCATTCTTTTCTTATATGACATGCCAACCATGTATATTTTTCTTCCCTGATAAAACTAGCATCGATCTTGATTCAAAAATGACTTATTGTTCAGTGTCCAATCATATGTGTCTAGGAGCTTGCTTTATAGGGTTAGCATTAGGTTCTATTGCTAGTTTATGGACTGCTATATTTGGAGATAAATCGAGCATTTCTTCATAACTCCATGTGAAGTAGTCCTTAAGCTTAGCTAGTAGCCTAACAAAGTCATTGGTTTTTTCTTCATTCAACAAAGAGCTGATGTATGTCGTACATGGATTATCTTCAGTTCCCAAGTTGATTTCTTTGAGCTTGTTGATGGTTGATTGGATCTCTTCTTCAAAGTCTGGTGGTGCATCTCTAACTTCAGGCTCACTTTGGTCATTTGAAGTTTCTAAACATACCTCCTCATAAGAGTTAGCATGATTTGAAAGAAGAACCTATCGACTCCAAATGATTTAGATGACTAGCAATGGTTGTCATCATTAACGACCACCTCAGAATCCTAGTCGGTCTTGATTGAGGATGTCTGCATTTGTTGTCCCATAACCTTTCAAAGTAATCCGACCTATGTTTAGACCAAGTATGTAATTAATCCTTCTTTGCTAAATTAAGAACACAAGAGTACCAATCAAAAGGTAATTCTATTAAATCTTTATATGAATCATCCTCAAGTTCTACATCGCTTCTAACTTGAGGATGATGCTCCCAACAAAATCTCTTTGGCTTGACATATGTGGACTTGGGGCCTCTTAACTACTAAACCTCAACTTTATAGGAAAGTGAGGTTAGAGCAAAAGTTCCCAACCGCCTCATGTTCTACATAATAGTGATTCACATATTCATGCTTTGAGGCTGGTCTTCATCATTTTCTGCTCAATGTCACCTTCAAAGGACTGCTGAGAGGTTGATCATCATGACTCCTCCAACTAGACTCTAAGTCTATGTGGATAGTGGGGGTACTCGTGATGAAACATAGCTCCTATTAATGGCCAATAGGAGGTCTTCCACCTCTGAACTACCTCTGATCTACCTCTTCACCTAGTGGAGGTCGAGTCATCCTACCCATATGTTCATATGGAACAAATTTTGGAATCTAACATCGCTCTACTCTTCTCCTCTAATTTTCTCGCCCTTTTCTTTTCTTTTCTTTTTTTTTTTTTTTTTTTATTTCTTTTCTTTTTTTTGAACATTCACCAAGCTCAGAATAAACTTTTGATTTTGAGAAGATAGTATTGCATCCTCATATATTTTGACCTCTAAATGAAGAATGGCTTCAAGTCTTCTTTGACACAATACTCAATTCCACTTCTTTGAAATTTGATGCACTGATGTAAAGTGGATGGAACCATGTTGTTTCCATGTATCCAAGGCCTACCAAGCAAAGCGATGAAAGATGTATCTGAATCGATTATATAGAACTTGGCTTCTGTCTTCCAAGCATCTATCTCTAGTGGTAACACTATGGAGCCTAAAGCCCTCTCGCCTTTTTTTTGTTAAATCCTCTCAACATCATCCGATCTCCTCAAAGTTTGGAGATATCAATCCTCAAGTAGCCAGAGTTTTTAGACTCATAATGCTCATTGATGCACCTTGATCAACTAATATCCTAGAGAGCCTGAATCTGCCCATGTCCATTATGATGTAGAGGGCGGTTGTGTCCCCAAAAGAAGGTCTTCATCTGAATGTAACTCCATGGGCTTCTCTGAATAACATGCTCCTCTCCAATAGTGGTCGGCTAAGCTAAGCATATGGATCAAGAAGAGCTTTGATCAATGACTCCTCATCTCTTGGATAAGACAAGGGCATCATATATGCTTAGGCAACTTCCTATGGACATTGAATTAACTCATCATCCTCCACAAGTGTATCTATGGGTAGAACTTTGCCACTATGGAGGTTGACTTCAATGATTTCGTTTGATGATTTAGTGGAAAGTTTTGTCTGCTCATCAGGTTCACCTACATCTTCTCCAATGGGATCATCGGAGTCAGATGACTCTAAATCAATCTCAATGGGAAAACCTGAATGATTCAAGAATGGAAAATCTATTTCTAAATCATAAAAAATGAGCAAAACTAGAGTTATCATTATTATTTTGTAGACTTGGAGAGTTTTTGAGAGGAATATAATTTAGAGTATCAAAAGTGGACAAAATGTAAGTGAAAGCTTTCTTTATTGATTTCTTCTTAGATGGAGGTACATGATAGAAATCTAAAAGTAAGTGGGTAAGTTTAGCCCTTGTCCGATACAACACTCCGTAGAAGAGGAGCTAGTGGAGGAAGAAGTAGTAGTTGCAATGGTGGATGGAGTGGACTGATGGTGGGTTACTATGCTATCCCGCAAGTAAGTGGAGGGTCACACTACATCTTTCAAGTTGTCTTAGCAACTTGCAAACCTTCCTTAGAGTTGGAGGTTTGAGCTACTTTGGCACCGCAAGATAATTTTCTTGATCTTAGAGATGATTTTTTAGAGGTTTGATAGGAGATATCCCAACCTTCCTTTATCTTAAGTTGTATCCCAAGGATTCCCCAATGAACCTGGAGGGTTGTTCTAGTAAATATTCCTTGGGGATGACAATGGCACCACTTGTAGTGCTCAAGCCAGTCCTTAAAGGTAAAGCAATCTCCAAGACATGACTAGCCATGATGGGGAAAAAGTTTGGATCATGACTCTTGCCCACATCCGCCTCTAGGCTCGTAATTAAAATCGCTTTTTAAGAGGTTCTTAAAGATCTTCCACTACCTCCCTCTTGAATGAATAAGGCTTATTCAATTCATAAGAGTAGGTAAATGGTACTACCTGGTGGATAGAGTATCTAATGTTGTGGGTGGGGATAGGCAGGTGGATGATATGCGGGTGGTGGTGGAGGCCACTATGTGGTGGTCGATATGATGGTGGTGGTAAAGGAGGTGGTAGGGAGGAGTGTTGAGGTCCTCTCAACACCTCCTTTTGGTTTTATCAACCATTGACTACCCTAGCTTTTTTCTTAAATGCCGAAGTTTTGGGTTTTGACCGATCTTGGAAAGGTAAGCTTGACCTCTCCTTGTAACTAGCCACTTGTTGATTAATTTCTCAAATGTCTTAATGGTAACCCTTTAAGCATGAAGGCGGGACCATGAATATTCTTGAGTAGAATTTCAATGGAATGTATTCGGGTGTTTCATATTTCATACTTAAATTGTCATCTAAGAATGTAATCAATAAGGGACTCATGGGTGTTGTTGAGCTACAAGACGCCACGCTACCCCTTTCTGAGCTCCAAAATCTCTTAATGAAGAGTGCTCCAACAAAGTCTTCACCAACCATTGGGTAGTTCAGCGTACCAATCAAACATAATGCCTGTCAAACTACTGATAAAGAGACGGAATAAGAGTGCATCACTGCCACTAGCATTGTAATATTATGCCCTGAAGTGTGCTATGTATTGACGAGGGTTCCCACTGCCATTAAAAAATTGAAGGAAGGAGGCACCTGGATACCATCAAATTCTTCTAGGTAGGTCTACCTTTGGAAGATGGTCAGCATGCCAATGCATCCTTCAGTTGTTACTGATATCTAGCATGGAGGTCCACCACCTTCCTATGCAAGCTACCACTATCTGGTCTACTAGAGAAGTACTTTGGGCGATCTAGGACATGCTAACTCACAATGATCTTCGTATATATGTTATGATCGAGGCCTAGTTTTTGAAGTGATTGCTAAAGTCTTCATCCTCCATCTTAATTGATCATCCTTGTTTAAGGAGAGGTGTTGGGTTGAATGGACGATCATCTTCTCAACCACAATACCTTCCTCGACTATGTTGATCTATGAAGGGAACTCCTAGTATCGACCATGTGGACTCAAAATCCTCAAGAGATCATCTCGATCAAAGCGACCTTCCTCCTCATCGATCACTCCCTAGAAGCTTCTCTTGTAAAGTAGCCAAAATCTCATCTAGGGAACAATCTAATTATGCTAAAAAATAAATCACCGGGGAGTGCTCTCATTGACGAGATGCACAAGACCGCCATCACCGGAGTATGGCTCGGGAGGGTCATGACACTGGAAGAGACATGCTCGTGGTCGCCATGGGAGTAGTGTCCCTAGGGGAGATCCACTACCATGGGGACTACTAGAATCCCCTTCCCCTTCTAC
The DNA here is from genome assembly GCA_021442155.1 of Cymbidium sinense. Taxonomy (NCBI): domain Eukaryota; kingdom Viridiplantae; phylum Streptophyta; class Magnoliopsida; order Asparagales; family Orchidaceae; genus Cymbidium; species Cymbidium sinense. The sequence goes on along the minus strand of CM038224.1, from coordinate 51,949,929 downwards.
GCTACTACCATTGCCTGATGGTGGTGGTTGTGGTGGTGCATGGCTTGTGGGTCGCCACTTCTTCTTCACCAAGATTGAGGAGGTCATAGGGGGGAACTCACCTCACCTCCGGTGAGTAGATGAAGTGATCCCGTGGCCGGATCACCAATGGGGCTTTCTTCTCCGGATGTTGTCTCTATGCCTTTGTAGAGATGTGACCAGTGATGATGGTGGATGAGGAGTGGATTGGTGTGGTGGAGCAACACCCACTCTCCCTTGTTGGGGCTTTTCCTATGATGGTGGCTCTCAAGATTATATATCATCGTAGTGGCTCAACATGGAAAATCAACTAGAGGAGGCCGCACTGCCTGCAAACCTCATCTTCCCCTCCCCTCTCGCTACCTGGGCCTCCGATGCTCTCACCTGAATGCACTGGTAACACTCTAGGGATGATAGACCTCAAGTTGAATAATAATACCAAACTAAAACATCTGTACTCACCACTTTAAACCATAGATGTATCAAGACTTCCTCTGCCCCTAGTGCCTCATGGTGGGAGGTGGAGGCAATGCTATCCTCGATAGTCCTCCTCTCCATCTAACTAAGAGGGGTGAACCCATCAACAACAAAATCTGAGGAATCCTCTCATAATGTGGATGGCATCCATCTCTCTGATGATCAGGCCAATCTTATGGCTCTGTGCTCATGTGTGGCTGGGTAAGGCAGGTGGGAGAGATCCTACCTCAGGTGGAGGATCTGATGCTGATAGCCTTCCCTGGGGATCGAGAGGTGTGAGTTGTGGGAACAACTAACTGAGTAGGAACTAGACTAGAGAAACCTCAGCCTTCCTCTTCGTGAAGGATACCGGGAGGAGGCAATCCATGACTAGCCACCCACATCCCTCTAATGTAGTGAGGCCCCCTGGTGAGATGTGCCCCCTCAAGTCCTCAAAAAGTACACTATGGATGGAGTTAGTTGAGGGAGGCTCTGAAGCAAATCCATCCCAAGAGAAGGTGACTTGACCATGTGCAAAAGATAACTTACTACTAATATGCGCATTTGTTGAAATATAACTTGTATAGCCTTGATATTTGTTCCATGCAAGTAAGTTTGAGTTTGAACCCACACTCAACAAATATGTTAAGTGGGGTTCATTGGAGAGATTTGATATGAGAGTCTTTACCATTTGATTTGATTTACAACCCTACTCAACCATTTAGGTAGGTTGGGTGGGGTTCTAAAATTTGAGAGAGATTTGGAGATATTTGTATTTTCATCTTGTTTAAAAATATTGATAGTTTGAAAGACCCTACTCAACGGAAGTGTGATTGTGTATTTGAAATATTGGAAGATTTGATTGTGTGATATTTGATTTGATTTTACTTCAAATTTGTTTAAAATATTGATGTGGATGAAGACTTTCACTTAACAAATTTGGTATGTTAAGAAAGTCATGTGATTGTGAGATAGATTTGTTTGATGGGAGTTCTTTCAAATTTGGTATGTTGATGCAAATATATTTTGAGATATTGCTTTGAGAATGAGACTCTCACTTAACAAATTTGGTATGTTAAGTGAAAGTCAAATGATTTGACATGAGATTTTTTGGTATGTTAAAATTGATTGTGTTTGAGAGAGATCACTTAACAAATTTGGTATGTTATGAAAGTCAAATGTGATTTTGAAAATGTTTTTGTTTTTGTTTTGAGATGAAACTCTCACTTAACAAATTTGGTATGTTAAGTGAAAGCTCAAATGTTTTGAGATGATGAAAATTGGATCCTTTTAACTTTGTTAAAATTGGGATCAAATGTTGAAGAGATTAACAAATTTGGTATGTTAAGTGAAAGTCAAATGTGTTTATGATTTTGAAAATGAATCCACTTAACAAATTTGGTATGTTAAGTGAAAGTCAAATGTTTATGATGAAACTCTCACTTAACAAATTTGGTATGTTAAGTGAAAGTCAAATGTGTTTATGATTTTGAAAATGAAACTCTCACTTAACAAATTTGGTATGTTAAGTGAAAGTCAAATGTGTTTATGATTTTAAAATGAAACTCTCACTTAACAAATTTGGTATGTTAAGTGAAAGTCAAATGTGTTTATGATTTTGAAAATGAAACTCTCACTTAACAAATTTGGTATGTTAAGTGAAAGTCAAATGTGTTTATGATTTTAAAATAAAACTCTCACTTAACAAATTTGGTATGTTAAGTGAAAGTCAAATGTGTTTATGATTTTGAAAATGAAACTCTACTTAACAAATTTGGTATGTTAAGTGAAAGTCAAATGTGTTTATGATTTTGAAAATGAAACTCTCACTTAACAAATTTGGTATGTTAAGTGAAAGTCAAATGTGTTTATGATTTTGAAACTCTCACTTAACAAATTTGGTATGTTAAGTGAAAGTCAAATGTGTTTATGATTTTGAAAGAAAAGAACTTATTTAACAAACTTAGGTATGTTAAATGGAGTTCAATTTGTTCTTATGATTTTCAAAAAGGGGGTTCTCATTTGACATACTTGGACATGTCAAATGAGATCCAAATGTGTCTTGAAGTCCAAGACTTTAGCAAGAAGGAGTTCTATTAAACAAATACAAATGGTGTCAAATAGAATTCAATTTGCTCTACCTTCTCCAAGGGAAGGGGAACTCCCATTTAACAAATTTGGGTATGTCAAGCGGGGGGTTCAAATATGTCTTGACTTCTTTTGTGTGTGTATGATTTATCAAAAGGAGGAAAACTTCAACTCTAGCACATGTGAAGTATGCTAAGTGGAGTTTCAATTTTATATCATGATTTTATTCAAAAATAGAATCTCCATCCATAAATTTGAGTGTGGATGGGGATAGCTATTTCCAAAGAAAATGTGCTTTTCAAAAAAGACATTAAAATGGTTGATTTTGATTTTGAAAAGAACCTCCATGTAACAATCATAGATTTGTTAAATGGGTTTGGTTATATGTGTTTTGTGCCTTTTGAAAATTTCTTACAAATTTTTGTGTAAAGATCTCTTATTATGTGGATTTTGAAAAGTGCTTTTGGAAAGACATGTTATTTTGTAAGGGTTTTATTTTCTTATTATTCATGGATGAACCTTGCCTCACCATCGATGGTGAAGAGGTTCTTAATTTTGGTCATCTCCTTTGTTTGATTAATTTTAATTTTCACCTATTGGGAGAATAGGGATTTTAAGACTGAGGTCCTAAAACCTAAAGGATGTTGGCAAGCTTTGCTTAAGGATGAAATAAGCTAAGTGCTAATGGAAAGAATGATAGTCTCAGGCCTATATAAAATATAAGTCCACTATCGATGCTTGGAGATAATAATTGTCTACTAAAGATGGAGAGAGGAACTCTCCCTAGCGAAGTCACCAGAAAAATCTATGGTGTTTATTTTTAGAGATGTGGGACACCACGCAGATCTTAGGGGGTACTTATTAAAGTGATTGGGTATGACATTAAGGAATGATGTACTATCTCGAAAGATAGAAATCACCATTATAATGGACTAATCACCTAAGGACTCCAAGGCATGATGGGTCTTGAATATGCAGAGATCTTTCCTACTTTACATGAAAAAGTAAAGTAGGGTTTTTATTTTGGGTTCATTAAGTTCCTATGGAGGCAAGCCCCTATAGTTAATTACATCCTAAGGAATGAGAATTCCTTAAGAATACTCTCGATTAAAGTAGACAATTAGGGTCTCCAAAGATTTCAAGGTTAAGACTATCAAAGGATTGGCTATTTTAGAAAATCAAATGGGATAGATCAAGGAGAAGACTTATTTTGGAATCCAAAGGGAGAAAGTAGGAATGCTCATGATACTAGGAAGCTAGTGAGCATTCCAATCTACCTATAATTGGGCTTTATATTTTTTGAAATTGAAGAGTTAATTATTTGAGTTGACATTTTATTAGAATACTAGGACTTATAATCCACATATAAGATTATAAAATGCCTAAGATAGGATTTATGCTTGTAGCCCACAAAGGAAATAAATCAGATCCTAAATCTAGGAGCTTTGGCGAGCACACCTAAATCTGAAAATGGGTATATGGTTTACCTCCACAAGATAGAATAAACCACATTGCTGGACTTATCATCACAGTGGTAGCGACTAACTCCTCCCACACTTTAAATCCATGTAGGCAAGTCTTATGCTTTGCAAGATGGCTAGGTGTTTATTTAGAGAAAACTAAGTCTTTAAACTCACTCCCTAAGAGACTAGAGCATGAATGGTATGAATTCATGACTTAATCTAATGCAAATTTTATCAAATATATTTGATTCTTTTGGACTCTTTGATTTTGACACAGTATGGGTTTTGTATGCCTAAATGCATGAGAAGATTATGGCCAAATCAAAGAAAGGGGTGTCTTCCTTCCATCAAAGGCTCTCAGGTTAAGCCTTATTCTCGCAGATGGAAGCCCCCTCTTAATAAGAGTGGAAGAATATGACATGCATGTTGTTATACATTCATTCATCCATCTAAAAGGTTGCTAAAAGTTTTATTATCTTGATTTAATTTTTAGGCTTTTATGTGAGATTATGAGTTATTTTAAAATTTTAGTTATGAGTTGTTAGTGGGATAGAAAATTTAATTTTATCCTAAGAGCCTGCCGTATTTAGGCCACACATCAAACATGAAGAAACTAGGAAAAGCATATAATTCTAGTGTGCAATCTAAACATAACATCAAATAATTTTATAGACTACCGTAAAAGAATAAAAGGCCGTGTCGGGTTCCATGTACACCTCAAAAGAGAAAAAAGATGGGTGAGCTCTACCCTTATACAACCGATTACAAAATAATACATGCTATGGGGTCTTCTTTTCTTCATTCTTTCCTTCTCTTCTTTATTTGATTTGCTCCAAAGGCATCATAGGCACCCAGGATAAGCCTTCTTGCTCATCCAATCCCCATAACACTAATCCTAATTCCTAATGCAAAATTACATTAAAATAGGAAAAGTAAATCTAGCTACACATAAAAAAAAATGTTAGCTAAACATACCATACAACCAAGCGTTATATGAATAATTTGGACTTAGCACCCCTCAATGGGTAACCAAGCACTATCCTAACGTGAGAATAAAGCACACGAAAAGTATTTATATTTTTATTATAGTGGACCCTTAAGCACAACCCCTATAGAAAATATGATTAGGCTAATAATAGCCTAACATCCAATCTATGAGGCATACACCCTAACATCCAGTCTAAAATACTACATCATAAAACAAAACATCATACATACAATGCCCTAACTTAGCATTAGAAGTGGTGACTTAGTATTCTAATGTGTGTGCTTAAGGCTTGTGTGACAAGACTTTACTAGGCTTCTTTAGTTTAAGTTTCAATTTGGAGTTTGAATTTGTTTAAATTTTACCTTTGGGTGATTTCAATTTAAATGATTTAATGATTTAATGATTTATTTTTAATTTTTATTTCACTTTTATTAGGTTAAAATGATGTTTAAGTTTTCAAGATTGAAGAGTAGAATGAATTCCATTTGTAGATAACCCTATTCTACATCTAACTCTAAAGAGTCTAACTAAGGTCCTTAAGTATCTTAATTATTTGAATTTTTTTGTAATTGATTTGATTTAGTTTTAGAATTTGAGTTTGTTTAATCTTTATGTATTTGATTGATTTTGGATTAAATGTGTTGATTTAATTAATTCTTGATAATTCAATATTTTTAATATCTAATGAGGTTTAAGTTTGTTTAAATCCATGTGTTTTTGATTGATTAATTTTAGATTAGATGTTTTGGTTTAATTAAATCTTGATAATTCAATATCTTTTTAAATTCATATCTAATTCTTTTCTTTGATTATGGTTATGTAACTTAATTTTATATTTATCATGGTTCATTTATTTGTAGTTTGATTGGATTAGATTAATTAATATTTCATTTTGATTTTTAATTAAGTTTGATCTTTGTAATTAGCACTTTATTTTCAATCTTATCCATTTGTCATGTTTATCAAATTTTGGTTTGTATTTTAATTTCATACATTGGATAGTTAATTAGTTTATCTAATCTAAGTAAGTTGAATGAGATTTGATTTGATTACATATTAAATTGATGAGAGTCTTTCTTTATTTGATTTGATTAGCTTTATTGATCTATGGGTTTGCTTAGGTACAATGTGATTATGATTATAATTAAGAAATTAATTTATATTAATTAAATAATTTGTTTAATTTTTAATTTGGTTTCATATTTGTTTAGGTTAATGATGTAATTAATGACTTAATGATTTAGGTTTAATTTAGGTTTTGATTAGTATTTAATTGCATTTATGTTTGATTAAGTTTAAGTTTAATATGATTAATTTGATTAACTTAATTAGCTTATTTAAGATGTGTGATCAAATTAATTAATAGATTAATTAAGTGTTTGATTTGAATTTGATTTAAAAAAGTTAATTTGGTTTATTAAGATGATGGATTAATTCATTAAGTTTGCATTAATTAGGTGTTTATTCAATTGGATTAGCTTAAGGTAATTAGTTTAATTAAGTGTATTTAAGTTAATTTGTTAAATTAAATGATTTATTTAATTTTTAATTTGATTTTATATTTATTTAGATTAATGATGTAATTAATGACTTAATGATTTATGTTTAATTTAGGATTTGATTGGTATTTAATTGCATTTATGTTTGATTAAGCTTAGGTTTAATATGATTAATTTGATTAACTTAATTAGTTTACTTGAAGGGTGTGATTAATTATTAAATTTAATTAGTGGTTTGATTTAAGCTTAATTTCAGAGTTAGCTTTAATGTAATTTATTTAAATTAATTTGATCTATTAAGATGATGGATTAATTCATTAAGTTTTCATTAATTAGATGTTTTATTAATTTGGCTTGATTAAAAATAGTTAAATTTTGAATTATTGGATTAATCAAAGATTTTTTTAATTAATGACTTAATTTCCCACATGTGAGTGATTTGATTTAGTTAAGTGTTTTACTTAAGTTTGATTTGATTAAAAGATTATTGTTATTACCATCAATGTTATTAAGTGAATTAACTGTTTATTTTATTTCAATTAAGCTTGATTATTTATGATTAGAGTTTTATTTGATTTGATTCATTTATTATATTTATTTAATTTGATTAACATGTTTGATTTAGTTATTAGGTTGAAATATTTAATGGTTTAATCTCTTATTCCAAATGGATTGATTTAAATTAATTAAGTTACTTTAACTTCATTTGGTTTAGTTTGGTTTGATTAATATTAATGATTATGATGTATTGGTTTATAATTAATTTAACTTTTTAGTTTATTTAATGATTAATTAGTTTAGTTTATTTATATTAATTAAGGAGTTTCACATGATTAAGATTCCATGCTTAGTGTAGGTTTAGTTATTAATGTTAAAGTTTCCTAGATTTATTTAATTTTAAGTTTGATTTAAGATTTAATCATTTAAGAGTATTATTAACTTAATAGGTTTAATCATATTTAATTTAATTTATGAGGATTATATATTTTTTGATTTGAGATTTGATTAATGATAGCTTAAGTGTTATTTATTTCTAATTTTAATTTATTATTTAGATTAGTATGAATTTATTTAATTAATTCTTAATTTATTAAATTTTAATCTTAGTATTTATTGTAGGTTCATTAAGCTTTAGAAGATCATATTATCATTATTATTATTATTATTATTATTATTTTAATATTTAATTGTGATTTACCATTTTGAAATTATAAATTTCTAGATTTTTTATTTGATTTATTTTATTAAAATAGACAACCTGAACTTCAAAATTTAATTTCTCTCAATACAGAAGATTTTTTTATTCTATATTTTTATCATAGGTGTTCTTTAACTTTAATTTCAATCCCTGAAAATTACAACTCAATCCGACATATATTTTTAGAGTAATTAATAAAACTTTATTTTCACTAAAACCTAAATTAAGCTCAAACCATTTAGTAAAATTTAAGAGTTTTGTGTTTGTTGAATTACTCTAAAAAATACAAATCCAACGAGCTCTCATTTGTAATTTTGGTTAGGTATTTTTTTATTTTATGAATTTTTGAAGTTTTAGGTGATTTAAGTAATTTTTTAAATAAAAATGATTTTCTATTTACAGACACGCGCCGTGGCGTGGCAATGTGGTGCCATGAACTCATGCGATTGGACATATGCATGCGTGGCATGTGATCGTGCGCACGATGGCCGCGATCGCGTTGCATTTGGCGGCGATCAATGCACAATGAGCGCGATTATATCCGTCGTCCGTCGATCGATGGTCGGATCATCGCGATCAGGCGATCATCGATGCATTCGAGTCATCTAATTACGCGAATGATTGGATATCAATGCATCGCCGTCAAAGGCCGGATCAGCGATCAACATGCGGTCCGTAGATCTGACGGTGGGATGACTTTTGCCGGCGTGAGCGGTAAAATTGAGGGTATGGAAGAAAAATGGAAATTTTGAAAACTTATCCAAATGGACTCATTTTCCGCGTCGATTCACCAAAAACTTATATTTTCTAATTGGATGATATAAAAGTAAAATCAGATTATCTAGGGTAAATTCTAAAACATGCAAAAAATATACAAATGAAGGATCTAAGGTTGACTGGTTTTTTGAAATTTACCTCACCGAGGATGATTTTTGGTGGCGGTGATGAATCGAGCACACTGTTGAGTGGGGAAAGAGGCCTTGGAATGAGCTTGGATCTTTGCCTTCAAGTCGGAATGTTGTATTTTCTAGTGTTTGATGTTTTCTCGCCAGAATCCACCTGATTTTGATGTTTTGTCTTAGAGATGGGAAGTAGATTTTGCTTTGGGAGCTCTTGGGGGCAGAATAGTGGTAGGAGGAAGAAGAATGAAACCTTATTTCCCCCTCCTTTAATAGTAGCCGAAAATCCTCCTTTTTTTTGAATTTTTGGCTCCAAAGTATTTTTATTTTGCTTGGAGTTGTTGGGATAAATGATGGATTGATTAAGGACTTTGAATTTTTGCTCTGAAATCCTCTTTTATTGTCATATGATTAGCTCCATTGAATGTCATGTTAATGAGAGTTTAATGCATGTGATGGGGAGAATTAAATGAGGTTGGGTGGAATCCTATGTTAGGGAGGATCCATGAGAGATTTAATTAGGTTGGCTTGATTTTGGGCTGATCCCAAATGGGTTTGGGTTGGGTTTGATCAGCCCCCAATGGGTCATGGCTTGGTTTCAAGGGATTTTGCTCAATTTGGGTCATATGAGTCAAATGGGTTAAGTTGACCAATTTGACTAAAATTGGCCAAATTAGCTTGGGTTATGGGTTGATTCATATTCAATTGGCTAATTGAAGATGAATGTGGTCTTTGGTTCGAATCAATTTGGGTTTAATTTGGATTTAGGACAAATTGACCCTTTAGGCCAATTTGGGCTAAATGGATGAATTGGGCTCAATTGATCAAATTGGATTTAATTATGGCTTTGGTTAAGTTCAACAATCAATTTGGAATGAACTTGAGCCATTGGTTGCAATCAATTTGGGTTAGATCATGATTTGACCCAATTTGGTCCTTTAGGCCAATTTGGGTCAACTTGGATCGAATGGCCAATTGGGCTTGGTTTGGCTTAATTGGTGGTCAAGTCATATTTAGATATTGATTTTGGGTTGATTCAAATCATTAATTTCAATCAATTTGATGTAGGATGAATTTTGGCTAGTTTTGGTTCATTTGGGCTAAGGGTTGACTTTATCAAATGACTAAGTTGACTTGGTTTGACTTAATTGATTGCATTTGATCATCCTAGGGTGATCAACAATCATGGTGGAAGGTTTTGGTGAGCTTGGTTCAATCCAATTTGGGTTGGATTGGAAGTTGGCTCAAATGGGTCCTTTAGGTCACTTTGGGTCAAGTGAACCTAAGTCAATTTGGTTTTGGTTTTAGTTTGATTCGAGTTTAGTTGAACTTATATGTGAGCCCTGGATTGAAATATAAATTCAACGGCAATCAATTTGGAGTCTAAGATATTTTGGCTCATTTGAAATATTCAAGTCAAAAGGGTTGGGTTTGACTTGGGTTGGCTTCGATTTGATTTGATGATTGTAGGTTTTATTTATATTTGGATAGATGATTGAAAGAATGATTGATTCAAGAGAAAATTCATTAGTTTTGACTTGTTCTAGATAGAATTTAGCTAAGTCAAAAGAGTTGGCTTAAAGGGCTTAGATTGGGTTTGGATTTGGTTTTGGATGTAATTTTGGACATTTGAATTTGGATTTCATTTATATTTGTGAATATAAATGAAGGAATAATTGATTTATAAAGAAATCAATTGAATTTGATTTGATTTAAAAGTTTTATAAACTTATGAAGGTGGTTCATATGGCTTAGAAAGGGTCTTGGGATTTGAATTTGATTTTGGGTTTCAATCATTTGGAGTCAAATTTGGGATATAGATTTGAAATTTGGATTTGAATTTAAAATTTGGCTTGAGATTTGAATCTAGGTTTAATTTAAGAAACTATATCTAGATTGGGTCTAGGCTATAGGATAGGTAATTTCCTTAAGCTCTAAAGCATGGTCTAATATTTTGTTTGAGATTTGAATCTAGGTTTAATTTAAGAAACTGTATGTAGATTGGGTCTAGGCTATAGGACAGGTAATTTCTTTAAGCTCTAAATCATGGTCTAATCTTATGATTAACACTTCTAAGTCTCTAGGATTAGGTTAAGTATTCACCTAATCACTAGATGTGTCTTATGACTAAGAAAATCTTAGTGTCTAGAAGATTCCTAAGTCTAAGAGGATGGGGTTGAGAGCTCACTCCAAAAGTGAGGTCAACACAAGTACATGTCATGCATAAAGGAGTTTGAATTAAAAAGTAATTCAAAAATAATTCAAATTCAAAAATTCAAATAAATGAATTTTAAAATATGAAAAATAAGGGAAAATGATATTGAAATGTTTTGAATGAATTTCACACAATTTATTAATGTTAAGATGAAAATGATAATAAGAGAGAGAAGAAAGAATAATAGGAGAGAGAATAAGAGATAAAAGGAAAATTTTAGGATAATTCAACTTTCATGCACTAAAAATTATGAATGGCATGGAAATGATTTAATAAATTTGAAACATTTTTTATCTCTTCTTGAACACACATTTAATAAAACTTATATCATGCATTTAGTTAATACTATCCAAAATAGATAACTTAATGAATAATTGTGATATTAAGTTATAGAAAAATATAGATAATTTTAGAATGATGAATCTAAAAATGAATTATTTATTTATTTTAATTTAGTGAGCTTTTCATTTTCTTTAATATAGTAATTCCTAGAAAAATTCTCACCCAATCCATGTTTACTAGCTTTAGCAATTTGATATAACTGAAGAAATAGGAGATGAAGAATTTTTCCTACACACTTGAATTTAACTTGATTAAAAACATTTGAAAATGTGTTTGTTATCATCAAAATCAATCTCATATGAGATGGGGCTCATGGAGTCAACATTCCACCCACAACTAAAAACTCAACGGAAAAAAGAAACATGCCTCTGACCACAAACGTAACATCCAATAAAATTTCCAATAAAGGTCATGATCCTTTTATAACTTGAAGATTACGGGATACACCAAAGGGATGAGCTGAGTCAAAAGGTGATGTAATATTTAATGAAAGAATTCTCTTTTTCTTTCAACATTTATTATAAGTTAATTGATTTTTTTATTCTTTTTTCCTCTTTGTGAGCCATCTCTACAAGGGAGCAGAAAAATTGAGGAGCAAAATCTATACCCAAAATAAGTAAGTTGTTCAAATGTTAATGACTCATCGCATGCATGGCGAGCACAAGATAAATGTCATAAGATGGAGCATGGGCATTGACCACACGGACACAAGCTCACTCAAGAAGGCAGTATTAGGAAGAATAGCTAACTCGGGGACACTCAAATGGTGATTTTAAGTAGGAAAAGCCACACCTAAATCAAGACATAGTACACTTTCCATGAGGCTAATCACTCTCTAATGAGCACTCACATCAGGTCAAGCCAAGTTTTTTTTAAACTCATCTCTAGTACAATCTCTCCTCAAACTATTATAAAAAGGGTAGAGGAACCCCTATTTAGAGGTTGGTAGGTTCAGTTCAGTAGAAATCCAAGAACAATTTAATCCAAGATTCTCTCCTCTCAAATGTTGTTCTCTCTTTCTCTCTAAAATATTGGAAGTCTCATATTGTGTTAAGACTACATAATAGATAACAAAATTAGGCTTTCTTCTCATTCTCTCCATTACTTGTTTTCCTCTCTTCATTCACCCTACTTAGTTGACTCCCAAGGTTCTACTTTAGCCCACGAATAAATTTGGATCCAGAAAATGTCACCATTTACAAACACCTTGCTAATCTTTCCACTCCCCATGGAGATCATCTTCTAATGTTATCCACCAAACATGTGATCTGTTATTAAATGATGGTGTGGGTTTTGGGTAAGCCACTTGGGTGACCTCATTAGTGAATGATGGCTTTTCTAAGATTCTTCAGAAAGTGAGAAAGGTTATGGATAGATTTAAATTGGAGTGAATATTGAGATATTAAGGCAAAAGTAGTCAACCAACCCCAAGCAGATAATGACCAAAGTTCAAAATACTAACTTTAAAATTAGAACTCTCTCCACATAAATATAAAATGAAAATATAATTGTAGGGAATGAAGTATATTTATGATATAAAAAGGTTTACAAAATTTTATAAAGTATAAATATTTACTTTGGATTTTCTTCCATGACTAATTAAAAGAAATTTTCTCTAGCCAAAAGCTATTTGTTCACTTAAGTTTGTTATAACTTTATAATAAAAAGTAAACCAAAATAAACATTTGGAAATAAAATAATAGTATTTTTACTACAATTCTAGAGTTTTTAATAAATTTTTGTAGAGTTTAAATAAACAAAACACCAATTAAAACAAGACTAGGTCATGAATGAAGTAGATATGTTTGAGTACTTCAATGAGATAATGAGATGATTCAAGAGAAAATATTATTTTAGGTCAAGAAAATTAGAAAGAAACACTACAAAAATATCATACAAAAATTAGGTTACGCATTAAAGTAACCAAGTAGCCAGATAACCAAATCACCCTTTACAATTTTGACTAACCACCATGCCCCATCTATTTAGAAACTCTCTCCAAAGTTTGCATAAAAAGTCCCTCCAAATCATAATTCAATAGAACAAAAGGTTTTTATATAATGCACCATAATTTAAACTTCGAAAAGAAAGGAAGATGTTGGGGGAAAAACAAAGGAAGAGATTAGGGGAAGGGTAGCCCACTCATTCCCTAACTCCTCCCTTCATAAGTTGCCACCCTTATTTTAAAATTAATTATAATTTATTAATTACTAATTAATTAATTATAATTTTAATAATTCAGTACTTCTACTTCACATGACACAAAAATACATAAATCTTACTTATAAACACAAAAATATGCCATACACTATATAAATAATGTATTATTCCAGCGACATTTTTGATGAAACATCCATCGACGTCGGGCTCGAATATTTCTAATGGCATTTTTGACAGAGGAGAACGTCGGGCTCGAATCAATTAAACTCAACTGAATTTTTTACAGATTAAGCTGTCATAACGATTTCCAGAGGATCGTCTACCGGAAACTGTTAATATAGGGCTGGAGGCCACCTTGCCGCAAATTGAGTCATTTCAATTTTCTATCTTAGTCGACAATGGAATGCAACCTAGGGCAAACTGATTTGTGTCCAAAACAGGTATATTTTCTCCATTTTCTCTATAGAATGAAATATATCTCGATCTCTTCCTTCTATTGCAAATTCTCATAATTTCATTTGTTGGTTTATTAGAAATAGGGATTTGAAGTTTTAAGATATTTTAATGGATTTTAGGTTAAATTTTTTGCAAATTTATTTGAATTTGTTAAATATTACATTAAAATATCTATTTGTGTGTTGATCTTTAATTTCACATATTAATTTTTGTATTTTTGGTAAATTTAGGATTTAGGAATTTAGGCCTAATTAGTCATCTAAGTCATTTAATGTGTAAAATTATTAATTATATGATTTTCAAATTTTGATGCATTTATTTAAATTTTACAATATGTGTTGATTTTATTTTTTTTAAAATATATTTTATGATTATGGGCTACTATGATTTCAGTTGTAAAAAATCTCATTTATTACGAATGACTTAGACACTTATGGCATCACATAAAATTAGTCATTTATTATACAATCAATATTACTTATGTAATTAAGATAAAATATTAATTGAATTCCCACATTTGTCAATTTACTCAGATTATGGATATCAGTACTGAGCAGTCATGGATGTACAATAGATTGCATCTAGGTAGAAAAGTATTAATTGATGAATCAGGCTTTCTTAATTAGTGGTGTTGAGCACTTCATACACGTGACACCTCAACTTTCTTCTTATATATCTAAAGGAAAGTTTTGATGTACACGTGCGATGTATAAGAATCAAGCTTTCCTAACACCAAATGAAGTTAAAGTAGATTTATATCGTAGGGCTTCCAACCAAATTATTGGTTCTAGACTTCAAATGGTGAGTTCGAGCCACATGTTGATGCTATCAGTGGTGCCTCAACGAGCCATGCATGCCCCTCAAGCAAATATGATTCTGGCCAAAGTTATGATGAAATGGTATATGATGTTGCTAGAGCAGAGTACCCTACAATGAAAGAGTGACCTAATAAAAAAGCTTAGAAGTTCTAGGACGGCAGCACAACAACCATTATGGAAGGATGCACAAACCACACTATCAGATGGAGAAGCATGGAAGCATTTCAATCGCACTTATCTAAATTTTTTTAGCTAAGCAACAAAACATTAGACTTAGCTTTTGCGTTGATGGTTTCACATCGTTTAGTTAGTCTACATCACCCTATTTATGTTGGCCAGTGATAGTTACACCATATAATTTACCACTAGAGATGTTCATGACAACTCCTTATATGTTTTTAGCTTTGATCATTCTTAGATCACATAATCATAAGGCAAAGATTGATGTCTGCTTGTAATTTTTGATAGATGAGCTTAAAATTTTATAGGACATTGATGTATTGGCATATGACATAGCTACAAAGTAAAACTTTTGAAAGTAGGACTTATGTGGATTATCCATAACATTTATGTGTATGGAATGTTGTCAGGATAGAGCACTGCTAGGAAATTAGCTTGTTCATACTACATGGATCTATCAAAAACATTCACTCTTAAATATAGGCAAAAAAAATTTTAGTTTGACTGTCATCATATGTTCCTCTTCATTGGTCATCTATTTAGAAGAAATAAGAATGCATTCACAAAAAATCAAGTTCAAAAGGCTATGCCACCTCTAAAATTGAGTGAGGATGACTTATGGCATATTGTTAATTCTATCACTATTTAATTCTGATTTAGTGACAATCATGATTTATTATGAGACAAAAGAGTATTTTTTGGGATCTACCATACTATTAGTCTAATCTGATAAGGCAAAATCTTGATGTGATGCATATAGAGAAAATTTATTTTGATAATATTTTCAACACAATGATGGATGTTGAGGGCAAAACTAAAGATAATGTTAAGGCCAAGTTGAACTTGAAGGAATATTGTCATAAAAAAGAATTAGAGCTGAGAGAGACTATAGTTAGTACATTTCAAAAGCCTAAATCCAAATACTACCTCACATTGGAATAAAAAACAGTATGTGAGTGGGTGCAATCATTGAAGTTACCATATGGGTATGCATCCAACTTGAGTAGATATGTTGATTTGAGAATGAGAAGATTATTTAGAATGAATAGCCATGACTATAACATTTTTTGTGTACTTACTTCTAGTTGCATTTAGTGATTTATGAAAGAAAATATTAAATCCTTTAATCGAGCTTAGTATATTTTTTAAGGAACTATCCTCCTTGATTAAATGTGAAAGCCATAAAATAACTAGAAGTAAATATTCCAATTATTATATATAAGCTCAAAAGGATACCCTTGCTTTTTTGACTCGATGGAGCACTTGCCAATACATACCATATGAAGTTAGAGTGGGAGGTCCGTGAGGTGTTTTAATTTGGAGTCGTATAGACACCACGTAGATCTTAAGGGGTACTTATAGAAGTGATCAGGTACGATATTAAGGTATGATGTACCCTCTTGAAAGATGAAAAATATCACCATACAATAGACTTAATCACCTAATAAAGACTCCTAAGATAAATGGGTCTTTGTATACAGATCTTTCCCTTTACATGGAGTAAAGCGAGTTTATTTTATCGGGTTCTTTAGTTCCCTGGAAGCAAGCTTCCATAATTAATTACATCATAGGAAATCAAAATTTCTTAAGAACGTTCTCGATTAAAGTAATAAATAAATATCCCCAAAGATTTCAAAGCTAGATTATCAAAGGATTATGTATTTGTGAAAGCCAAGTGGGAGAGTTCAAGTAGAGAGACTTATTTTGGATTCCAAAGTCAAGTAAATAGGGAGCACCTGTGATACTGTGAAGCCTAATAAGTGCTACAATCTACCCTATAGTGAGGCTTCATATATTTGAAAGGAATAATTTATTTGTGGTTTAAGTTGGAATATTTATTAGAATACTAAAGCTTATAGTCCGACAACACAAGATTATGAAAATTCCTAAGATGTGATTACTTATACTCATAGCCCGAATGAAATAAGTAGCCTCATAACCTAAATCTAGGACACTTTGGCACAAGCTAAAAAGCACGACCTAAGTCTAATCAGAAAATGAAACATAATGGTTTACCCTCATAAGAGAGGATAAACATGCTTCGACTCTTCTGGGCTTATAATTGCTTGGAGTGGCTTCCAGCTAATGCCTCCTATGCTTTAAAATCATGTAGGTCAATCTTATGTATATGCAAGATAGCTAGGTTATTATTTAATTAGGAAGAAAATTAGAGTCCTAAACTCACTCCCTAAGAGACTAGATCATGATTGGCATGAATCCATGACTTAGACTAATGCATAAATTTATAATATTTTTTTACACAATTTTGACACATTTATTTTGGACTAAGACTTTGGGATAATTATTCCTACATGTATGATAAAATAAGATTATGGGCTAAATCAGTGGGAGGTGGAGTTCTCTACTATAAAGGATGCCCTCAAAGGTCAAGCATATCCCCTATCGTGCAAGAGTGAAGACCCTCCCTATTCAAGACTAAAACAAGATGATATCTATGATTGTTAGAACATACATCATTCAAAAGGGTTGCTAAATCTTTTTTTATCTTGATTATAACCTAGGCCTTAAGATGAGGTTGTAAGTTATATTTAAAATTTGGTTATGAGTTGTTTAATGTGAGTAGAAAAATTAATTTTTTTCCTAAAGAACCTACCTCATCCAGGCCACACATTCAATCATCAAACTTTATGAAACCTATGAAAATCATGCCATTTCTATTGCACAAATTAAACATAATAATCAAACATATATTTCAAAAAAAAAAAAAAGGCTGATGCGGCCAGGTAACGTCATACACCCCGAAAAAAAAGAAGTTGGGTAGCTGAGCTCTACCCTTATACAACCTGGATTACAAAAGAATCTTACATGCCATTTTTATTGTGCAAATTAAACATAACGATCAAACATATATTTTGTAAAAAAATAAATGGTCGATGTGGCCAGGTAACGCCGTACACCCCGGAAAGAAAAGTTGGGTAGCTGAGCTCTACCATTATACAACCCGGATTATAAAAATAATATTACAATTACAATGAAATAGATGCTATGATGGTCTTCATTCTTTGCCTTCATTTC
Source organism: Cymbidium sinense (assembly GCA_021442155.1). Taxonomy (NCBI): domain Eukaryota; kingdom Viridiplantae; phylum Streptophyta; class Magnoliopsida; order Asparagales; family Orchidaceae; genus Cymbidium; species Cymbidium sinense. The sequence continues at coordinate 51,932,113 of CM038224.1, read as the reverse complement.
TTTTTCTTCTTTTGGATTAGCTTTACTAGGCTTTATAGGGCCTCCAGGTCATTGCCTTCTAGCCATTGCTCATCCTAAATCCAATAGCACTAATCCTAATCCTATTTGCAAAAATTACATATGTATGGAAAATAAAATCTAACTACAACTGTAAAATAGATATTAAAAAATCATACAAACTAAGCAATTATATTCCCTATATTTGGACTTAACACCCTGCTCATGAGTAACTATGCCCACCTGTACTAATTGGATTATGCTTAGGGGCATAGGAAACCTACAAGAAAAAACATTTATATTTATTTATTATCAATACAGCCACTTTAGCATAATCCCAACATAAAATATCATTAGGCTATTAATGGTCTAACATCCATTTTATGCAAAAAAAATCCTAACATCCAGTCTAAAATATTACATCAAAAAATAAAACATAACATCACACATACACCGACCTAACCAAAAGCTATAATTGGTGACTTAGTATTCTAATGTGTGTGCTAAGGTTTGGTGTGGTATGTCTTAGTTAAGCTTTAGAATTATGATTGTTGAGGTTTTAAATTATTTAAGTTAAACATTTGGGGATGTTCCACTTCAAGTTATTAAAAGGATTGGCTAATTTTAGTTGTATTTTTTGTTTCATTTAATTCTTATTTAATATCTAGTTATTATAAAGAGAGGAAAGAGGTTTGACCTCTTTCAGCCCTATCCAAAGTTATTTATAAAGGTATATTATTATGGCTTTGGTTTCTTTAATGAATGACTTAGCAAACATTTTTATTAAACCTAAGTTTGGGTTAATATTAAAGAATCTTATTCAAACATGAAAAGCATCTTAGGATTAATAAAATTGAATCATTATCACATGGATAACATTCCATCATTCCTTTTCATCATTAATAACATGCATATGTTTTCATTCTTATTATTTATGATATTTAATTTAACATATCTATACATGCAATATACATATACATATTTTGGCACACTTGGATGATTGTTAATGCAAATATTTTGGTAGAAAAGAGAGATTTCATTCCTAAAGTATACATACATATATATTAGGGATTTAAATAAGTACATGTCATTGTTAAATTAAAGAAGTGAGGTACCTCCTTAGGGCTATTTAAAGCCTCGTGTTCCTAGGATGTCCAGACTATATACTTGTTATCTTAAATATATATGAATTTATACACAAGTATGGGAATGAAAGTCATGTAAAGTTTGTATTATAATAAACTATTTATTCATGTAAAGTAAAGTTCTATCCAAATTCTAACACATGTACACATATGAATAAAATTAAGCAAGTATGTGCCATTGTTAAACTAGAAAGTGAGGTAATCTAAGACATCCTTGGGGCTACTTAAAGCCTCATATTCTTGGGATGTTCAGCATATATATCTGCTAACATTCAAACACATGTAAACATACACATGAATTATGAAAATAGAACAATCCTTTAACATGTTTAAACTATAAGTGAATGTAAATTTCATAGGATATTTATAGCCAATATTAACTTAGATCTTCATCATTGATTTATAATTTTGGAAAAATTTTGAGATTTATTAGTGATAATAGCCACACTATATAATAAGATTCATATATATATATATATATATATATATATATATATATATATATATATATACCATATTCATTTGATTATTTTATTTGAAAACATGAATACATGATACAAATGGCATGAAAATCTATAAAGGTTGAAAAGGAATAACTAAACATTGCCACATAATACATTCAATTACATTAATTCTTAAGGACAATCGAGTCAAATAAATCTCTTTAAGGTTAACCAAAGTTATTTATGAAATTTTATTTTTGTGTTTGAATTGTTAAAACGTAAAGAGGAGAAAAGACAATCAATGTTTACCCCATCCCACTTTGGTGACTTAATGTGTTTAAGGAAAAGTGATTAAGTAAATTTTATGAATATATTAAGTTCAAATCAATAGGCAATTCATTTAATAAACCACTTACCCATGAGTCTCCAATGATATGCTTATGAGAAATTAAAATTTGCAATGCTCCTAAGGGGACCTAATGTAATTGGACCATAATTCCCTTAATAACTTTATCCTATTAAACACATAAAGGACTAAGTTTGAATTATCTAAACCCATTATTAACTTAATTTAATTTATCATCTTATCATTAATTCTCCTTAATTAGTGTCTAGTTATTCCATGTTAATTAAACCCTCCTATGGAAATTTATTTATAAATAATAATTAGGGAAGGGGTCCCAATTATTTCCCTCACCATTCTCATTGTTCATACTGATTAATCATTATAAATTAGTTAATTTTTATTTTTTAAACATTTAAATAAATATTAAATTAATTAAGGAGGGTAATTAAGGTTAAAAATTACACATTCTTTAAATTACATGATTAATAATCCCAAGAAAATCATGGGAGGTAGAGGATATCCCATAGAACTATTCCACAAAATTTGAGATCAATTGGCCAAGTAATTAGGCCTACATTAAAAAATTAGCCTAAACTTCAAACCCTAATTAAATACTATTCACTAATCAAAACTTACGAGACTTATTGTTATTAAATTATCTTATGTTTACCATTTATAAAATGGGTTTATTTATATTTTTTGGATTTTTTTTATAATTAGTTATGATTTTTTGAGGTTCCAGCCATTTAATTACATTTTTAACACCTAATAAACCAATTAAACCATCGAGCCGCCGAGCGTATGCGTAGTGCTTTTGGTGCCGAACTAGTTATATAAAACATCTAATGAAGCAGTTGACTCAATGGTGGTGGACGCGATTTTGTCCCAACCGTCTGATCTTAAATCGAATGGGTGAGATTAATCATGTGATTTCAAGAGGATGAAATCAAAAAATCTAGTGGTTTAAATCACAGACGTTCGTTCTAATCACGGAATGGACGGTCGGTGATCCGTCATCCCTTGAGGGCCAAAAGATGGATAATGTCCGCCTTTCACCGATCTGAGCTCACCGAAGCTTGTCAAATGGCAAGATTGGCTCTAAAATATTCGAGAAGGAGATACAAGGAGATCCTACAGTGAAAATCACACTTTCCTTCAGAAAAGACCAACACCTAGGGTGAAATCTATAGTTGCGAAATTTTACCTTGCCGAAACTAAAGACCGGCAGTCCACCAACTGAGGTAGCTTCATCTTAAAGTGATGAAGCCTTGCTGAGAAGATCTTGAGTTGCCTCCTCGTCAATTCCTTTGTGGACAGAACGCCATCATGAAGCTCTCCGGTGATCGAATCACTTGGGGAACGATTCATTTTGACTTTCTAGAGTGTGGTGAAGGTGTGGGAAGAGTTAATTTAGGTTTGGTGGAGTTTTGGTGAGGTTGGATGATCGGGGCTCTCAGTTTTGGTGGTTGGTCTCGCTGGCGATGGAGTGACTATGGATTTGGGGAGAGGGCTCAGACTGCTCGGAATACTCTAAGGAAGCTCTCTGTGAAGTTTGAATGGATGGAAAGAGTATACTCTCCTCACCAAGTGAACCAAGGGTTGAGATTAGCTCATCCTTTAGCGCCCACTGGGGTAGGTGGCCGAGGTGGGGTCTGAGGTGGTGTGTGAGAGGTTGTGAGAACATGGTGGGCTGCCATGGAGTGTACAACATTCCCAAGTGGATCATGGAATGTCATTAGTGAACTCACCCTCTCATGGCCAAAGGTTGAACCCAATAGCATTAGGTTAGGTTGGGTCAATGGTCCTAGTGTCCAAGAAGGGCCAAAGGTGGCTGCCAAGGCATGGGGAGTGGGAGAACCCATCCAAATGGGGATTTTATCCCATTTGGTTGGCTTGGTTCAAGGTTTTGACCCAAACTGGGTTCACCATGGGTTGGGTCCACTTGGGCTGGCCCATGGTGACCCAAGAATGAGTCATGCCAAGTTTGGTTGGGTTTGGACTTGGTTTGATATGGTTTGGATCAATTTGACCCATATGGGTCCATTTAGGTTCAATTGGGTCATGTTGACCGATTGGTTAAATTGGGTCAAACCAAGGATTTGGATGAGTTCAATTGGTCATTTTGAGTGTATTGGTGTAATTGATATGGTTTAATTTGAAGTGGATTTGGATTTGATTCACTTTTCATTTGGGTCAAATGAGTTAAGTTGATCAATTTGGTCAAATTGACCAAATTGGCTTGGGCATGGGTTAAGTTTGTGTTCAATTGATCATTTAGGAATGATTGTAGGTGTTGGTTTGAATTGATTTGGATTAGAGAATGATTTAGTTCAATTTGAACCTTTAGGTCAAATTGGGCTAAGTGGGTGAATTGGGTTGGTTTGACCAAATTGGGTTTATTTAAAGGTTGAATCATGTTAATACTCAATTTATGATTTATGAGAGTCATTGATTGCAATTAATTGGAGTTGGAATAATATTTGGTTCATTTTGGTCCATATGGATTAATTGGTTCAACTTGGATCAAGTAATCAAATTGGTTTAGTTTCACCCAATTGATTACAATTGGGCAATCAAGGATGATCAACAATCATTATAAAAGAGATTGTATGGGTTGATTCAATCCTTTAGGTCATATTGGGTCAAATAAATCACTTAGGTTGATTGGGTTAAGTTGGTGTCAATTATGTGTTGAGAGGGGTTCAATGATGGATTTAAAGTTGATTAATGACTTTGATCACAATTGGTTTGGGTTTGATTAGGTTTTAGCTCATTTAAATTTCTTAGGTTAAATGAGCTAACTTGGGTTGATTTAATTCATTTGATTTTATTAGTTTGACTATAAATGTTGGAGAGATATAAAATTATCTATTGGATGATTGGAGTGATTGAGAAAATTAAATTGGATTTAGTTTGCTTGAATGGGTTTTGGGTTGGATCCATAGGATCATGGTGGAGTTAACTTAGATTAAGGTTTAAGTTAATTTGCTTGGAGCTTCGACTAGAAAATAAATTCAATTGGTTGATTGGATATGCTTGAGATTGGTTGTGTTTCATTCATATGAGTTTGGGTTTGGATGAGTGAATGGGCATGGATCTTGGTTTAGGTCATAGGATAAGTAGAACCTATTTGTCCTAGGGTATAACCTATGCTTAGGGTATACCTCTTAAATCTCTATGCTTGGGTTTAGTGCTCCCTTAATCATTATAAGTGTCTTATAACTAGGGAGATCCAAGTGCCTAGAAGGGTCCTAAGTCTAGGATGGGAAGGATGAATCCTCACTCTAAAAGTGAAGCTAAGAGTCTAATGCAACATCATTAGATGTATCAATTTTAGAGGTACTTACTTATTGGTAGTATAAAAATCAATTAAGATTAACGTACAACTAATTATTTTGCAAAATTCATGTAGATTATTGAATAAACTAAAAATAACTGTGAAGAATAAAGCACACCTTAAAGGGTCAATATGTGAAGCTTACTTGGCTCAGGGGACTACAACTTTTTGCTCATACTATTTTGAGTTACACTCATGTTTAGATAATATTGATGGTGTTGGATCTTCATAAATTGTGTTATCTATTTTACAACCATCTGAAAAAGCATTGGGTAGAAGCACATCACGATATCTAAATGATAAGGAGCTTAGGGCAACAATAGTTACTATTTTGATAAATTACGATGAAGTTTAACCTTTTCTTGAGTAAGCACAACAATGACATAATATCTTAGTTTAATTTTTAATCAATCATAGTACTTATCTAATTATGTCAATTTATTTTTTTTTTTGTTCAAGTTATTCATGAACTCATTAAACTTGGATGATGTTGTCACTATTAATAAGGAAGTAGAAAATGAATTCCCAATATGGTTTAGATTACATATCAGCAACAATCACTAACACTTAAATATATTATCTATATTAATTGCATAACTTAGTCTCTTCTTTTGAATATTTTAGATTAATGATTAGAGAAATAAAGTACATAATTAGACCTTCACGGCCTAGCTTGGGGTCTAAAGCGAATCATAAATACGTGACAGATTTATGATGTAAATGGTTATAAATTCCACACAAGTTCTTAGTCTGAAGGAAAGAAAATATATAACTCTAATGTTTGTATTTGAGGAAACATGCATTTAGATGATGAGATTGACTATTATAGAGTTCTACAAGAAGTTATACAAGTACAGATCTTAGATCAAATGAGAGGAATGTTGTTTTATTCAATTGTGAATTGTTTGATCCTGTGCATAATAGAGGGATAAAAAAGCTCAAGTCATATGGGATTATTGAGGTAAAGTTGACACAAAAATATGCTAAATACGACCCATTTATCCTTGCACATCAAGCAACATAAGTGTATTACCTAAGATATCTAGAAAGAATAAGAGAGAAAATAGAATGTGATGTGGTAATTAAAATCAAACCCAGAGGAAGAGTGGAAGTTGATAATACCATTGAAGTTGCTCATCAGGAGGATGAGAGGACATATTTTGAACTTCCAGTTAATGATGTAGAAGCAGATATGAGTTTGATTGATACTAATGTTGATTATGAGGAAGTTATTCAATCAAAAGATAAGAGAAATGAGGATGACAATGAAAATGTACTATGAAATCAACCTATACTTATTCATCAAATTGAAAGTCCTCACACTTGCATTAAAGGTACTTGTACATTTTTGTACATGTCCACTTTTACATATTTTTCTATATAATATACTTACATATACCTACACACTACAATTAGCTAACTATACTTAGTTTCTATTTCATGCTTCTTTAACATAATTTTTACATGTCCTTTCGATATACTGCAAATTAAATGCACAATTCTCATCATAATTCTATATTCCTTATATTAAGCTTTTTAAGTAATATTATTTATGATTGATCTAACCATTTTATTATATGTTCATTACAGATGGCATCAAGTGGTGGTAATGATGCTCTACGATGCTCATTTATGAGCCTTTTCAGGCGAAAGAAGAAGGTTATGAGGCAACCTACTATTTAGGCTACCACCAAAATCACTACCTCGACCTCCATTTTGATTTCACCACCTCAAACTTTTGGAGTAGTTGATACATGTGCCTATCATTCTCTAGATATTGCAGACACTACTCTGTTCTACCCTTATCAGCCTCTCACAAATTTTACAAATCCCAAGTTCCGCATACACATCCTGATCAAGCTAGTACTTCTACACCCATTGAGCCTTCGATGACACATTTTTATTGAGCCAGAGGGTGTCACGTAAGCATTTTATTAAAGTTGTACTTTTGGCATATTTTGTTTCAAATATGAATTATAATTTTTAGGTTCAATCTATTCAGGGAAGCTATTCATAAAATCAGGGACATTATAAATAAGTATGATGCTCCATATGTATCATAAAAGAAGGTCCCAATTAAGGTTTGAGACATACAGTTCAAAGAGTTTGAGGTTTGAGGCATTACCTAAACTATTTATAAATATTTTAATGCATTAGTTGATCTTTAAGAATTACTAATTAGCATTTATTTGTTTGATGTTATAGAAGGATTTCATATGATTTTTAGAGCACAACTAGAAGATTAGAAGGAACTTTGAGTCTACAGGGGATACTTGTCTACATGATATATTCACAAACATACACAAGTCTGGGTGAAGACCTGTTGGATTGGAGAGGATGTGTGGATTGACCTCCACAAAGCATGGGCCTCCCCAAATTATGTTTGCAAGCGAGAGCATATGAAGGAATCATGCTTCTAACTGTGGGGGGCTTGGGCACCTCTCTACACACTATAGGTTTAGTACCGTACACCGAGCACCAACGGAGGATGATAAGTCATTTGTTAGTTTTATTAATTGAACCTATAATTTCAGCTAATGAATTTCATTATAGTATTTGCTAGCTAAATTTCTTGGTCGAGAGCCTATTATTATTGAATTACATAGCAGAACATATCAACATCAAACTAACTAATAGTGGGTTGATGTTTGTTCACAGAGAGCATATGTAAATTAACATTAATTTTTTTAAATTTTAATTAAGTTAATAATCTGATATGGTTAACTAACATTCTAATTGCTCATAGGACAACTACATACGGTTGAAGGATATTGCTAGTCGGGCTCCACTAGTGCAGACGATTCTAGTAGGTAGTCTGAGCAATCAAAATATGATATATGGAAGGAGGTTGTTGAGGGGAAGAAGAAGGGATGGGTTTATGGCATGGGCTCATATGATGCACGCCATTTTTCTCTAGAATGAGAAATCAGTCAATTGATGATATTGTTCAAAGGCTGGTTACTATAATGGCTGAGGAGATGGAAGCCAGGATGATTGCACAAATGGAGACCTGGATGGTTGAAATGGAGGTGAGAATGAAGAAAATGCGCATAGAGTTCTTCAGATTTTGGACTGTTTATGTTAGCCGACCCCATGGTTGAGCCTAGTAATTCCTCAAACTATTTCACTCCTCCAAGACTTTGTCCCTTTTCCTAGTCCTCTTAGTGAAATCTTTAAACCTTAATTGGCCCCCATCAACAGGGCCAATTGCATACTCTACATCAGCATGACTAGATCAAGATTAGTATAATCAAATGAGCCCAACTATATTAGAGATGTATTAACCAAACATTCATGAAAAATATTGGAAGAAGTGCACAACTAAATTAAGAATGCTTTGGTCAAAAAAGCATGACCAAAATAGATAAAGACCTAATAAAAAGAATTTGACTACATTAGAGTTAGTATAGTTAAGAGATTATGAATATACTAAGGATGAACTTAGACCAAAGGAGAATGCTCAAATCCAAAAGTGGACCTTAATCAAAAGAGCACAGAGAATACATGAAATTAACTAAATTAAAAAATCATGATTAAGTTTAAATCAATATCTTGATCAAAGAGCATGATTAAGATATGGAATGAACTATATCAAAAAGCATGATCAAGTTTTGAGATAATTTGAGTAAAATGGCATGACCAATCTCAATGGAAGCTTTAATAAATAAAATTAAATAATAATGATCATATGAAAGGATGAAATAGTCAACAGAATATGACTACATTATGAATAAATTTGACCAAAAGATCATGGTGAATCTTAGATGAAGAATTATTCAAAAATGATATCAAAAGATACTTCCAAAAGAGTATGACGATACAAAGGATGAACTTAGCCAAAAGAGTGTAACAAAATTTAAAGAAGATTCATTCAAAAGATTATGATTAGAGTAATAGATAGAATAATCAAAATAGTATGATTACATTAGGGATAAACATGGCCAAATATGACCAAATTTTGAGGATAATCCACTCAAAATTGCATGTTCAAACTAATGCATAGAGAGAATGACATATTAAAGATGAATTTGGCTAAAAGAGCATGACCATAACTTAGAGGAAGATTCACTTAAAAAGAGTGTGATTAGAACCAAAGATAGTATAATAAAGAAAATATGAATATTTTAGGGATTAATAGAGTCAAAAGAATATGGCTAGTTCAAAAGATGATTAAGTCAAAGAAACATGAACAAACTTAGAATTTTCATAGCCAAAATAGCATGATTAATGGTGGGAATAATTTAATAAAGAGAATATGATCATGCAAATAGATAGGCCTAACTAATATAGTATCATAAAATCTATGAGCCTAAGAAATTAGTATGATCAAAATTTTGGACTAACTAACCAAAATAGAATAATTAAGTTAAAGATTTAGCCTCAAATCAGAAAGAATATTAGATTACATATCAAGTAAATTTTATAGACAAGTAACTATGATTAGGTCAAAAAAATAGTTTCAATGAAAGGGCTATTAAAATCATATTTGAAGTCTAGTCAATCTTGAGCAAAGTCACGATAAGGATCAAAATTAGTTGTGCTAAATCATTAAAGATCAACTGAATTTATATTAAAGATTAAATTAAGTCAAATTATTTGAGTCAAGATCATGCTAAATCAAGATAGAAACCTTAATCATGATTAAGTTGATGAGATCAAAATCAAATCATGGAAAAAAATCAAAACAAGTTCAAGATCAAATTGAGTCAAGGTAGAAATCAAGTAAATTCAAATTGATCAAGTCATGACCAAACCAATTCAAGGCTAAAAACAATCATGTCACGTTGATTAGATTAAGATCAAGTCATGATATCATCTAAGTTTGATAAAATACATACAAATGATGCAAACAAAGTAAACCAAAATAATATCTAAAGGTGATTTCAATAAGTATTATGATATTTAAGTATCTCTTCATTTTAAAAGAAGCCAAGGTAGATTTTCCTAAAATACTTTCTAGGCCAACCTAAAATACTATTCAACCCATCAATAGTCATAAGCCAACAAATGATCTAAAAAATGCAGTGAAGGACTTGACCCATGTCAATGAAACTCAATTACAAATCACATGGTAGAAATCAATCAATCAAGTAAAAAGACTTTCCTCTAATTTAATGACATATAACACTAGACTTACGTCTAAATGCAAATATAAAGCACAAACTATTAACAATTAAGGAACTCACATGACATTCATAATAAAATTAGGTCAACCACTAAGTAAACTAGTAACTCAAACTAATGAGTGGTATGTAGCATGTGCATAATGATTGAATTGATCAAAGTCAACCTAGCCCATTATCGGGTCTTAGTATGATCTATTAGTCTCCTAAGGGGTACTTGAGCAAGTCAACATAATATAAATAAATCATGGCATGATTCATTGAGCCTTAAGGCTATTCATCAAGATCAATTTTAACCAAATGACAAAGATCAAAAAATCAAATTATGGATGTGAAGAAAGGGATCACCAAACAAAGATTGAAATGATCCTACATGCAACACATCTAAAGGTGATCACTCTCAGCAAATTTGGTGTTTTGAAGTTCTCAAATACTTCTATTAGATCTATACTAGGTAGAAAAATAAAACATAGGACCATGCAAGTGTATGCAACCATTTGATCAAATGAAGAAAAGCTGTAAAGCACAAAAATATAGCTTAATAGGGATTATAATTGTTTAGCCAAGTAGACATGCAGGTATTTATCGTGTAGGAAGAAGTAGTAGTGCGCCATTGAAGTGTCCTAAAATTCATGCACATGAAGCACACTTATAAGTTGTAAAAAATAAATAAATTTCATGATGTTTGTTTGCCAATAAGATTTGGGAAATTTTTTTGTAGTATAACTTGATTAGTATTTTGAGCAAAATCTGAATAAAATTCTCTAAAAGATCCAAATATAATTTGAACACCAGTTGTGATAATATTTGGATAGAATTAGATAGAATTTGGATACAATTTAAATAGATTTTTAGTGAAATTTTGGATAAAAATTAAACCAAAATTTTGAAAAAAATTTTACAAAATTTTAACAAGGTTTTAAGCAAAATCCGAAGAAAACATTCAGAGTTTAAACAAAGTTGAATAAATATTTTAAATATTATTTAAATATGATTTAAACATAAATTCCAATAAATTTTTTATCAAATTTTAAAGCTGGAGTTTAAATAAAATTAAAACAATATTAATGCAATATTTTGTTTAACAAATTTTGAAATCTTGAATAAAATTAAAAACATAAATTTATGCAAAATTTTGGGCTTCATTGAACCATATTTAAACATCAATTGATACTAATTAAACCATATTCGAGTATATTTTTGGAAATATTTAATTAATATTTTAAACAAGATTCGGACAAGATTTTAAAGTATAATTCTGATCAAATTTTAAATAAAATTTGAATAGAGTTTAAACAAGATTTTGCTAACAGTATTTATTAAACCAATAATTAAGAGAAATAATTACCAAGATTTGAATTTAATCTAAATTTAAGCTTAATTTGTTTAAAATTTTGAATAAATTTTAAACGAGATTTAAATAAGATTTTTCAAACAAAATTTGAATATGATTTAGGTAAAATCATATACTAAACCTAACGTAAATTTAAGCAAAATCTTTGATACGATTCGAATAAAATCATGAATAAAGATTTGAACAAAACTTTAGATGGGATTTGAAAGAAGCAAATCATTATAGACACACCTATGAAAGAAGCAAATCATCACATCACTCACAAAAGATAAAATTAAGTGCAACAATTATTCATCATAAAGCTGAAATAAGTAAACTAAAAAAAGAGATTAATTTAATTAAGACTAATCAAAACTCAATAAATAATATGTTTTAGACATTGAATTCAAAAATCTTTTCAATATAATCATATTGAACCAAAAGAAAATATTAACTATAAATATAATATATTTAAAAATAAAATAAAATTAGATAAATTATCAGTCTAATTTTAAATTTTGCACTTATAAAAATATATATATTAATTATTTTTGTCTAAAATTTATGTGAATTTAAATTTATTAAAAATATAACTAAAAAAAATATAAAAAATAAAAAAATGAATTTTATAATATTCTATAAAATTGAAATAACTGATCATTTATCAAAAGAAATTATTAAAAATTATTCTTTCTTTGGAGTTGCACAACATTTCACGTTAAAACACGGCACAAATAAATAGGTAAATTGCTTCTTATAATGAAATATAAACTATTAAACAAAAAAAATAGATAAGATATCATATCCCAATTAAAAAAGACTTGATTAATCATTTGCATAAAGTAAATATAATCTCTATATTTGATTTAAAATTAGGATATTGGTAAAACAAGATTAAAGAAAAGACCATTTAAAAATGACCTTCACGATTCCATTTGGATATTATGAAAGAAACATTATTCCCTTTGAATTAAATAATACCCCATTTAAATTTAAACATATTATGGATAATGTTTTTTTTTTCTTACTCTGAATATATCATTATCTATATTTACAATGATTTAATCTTTTCTTGAATCAATTGATGAACATTTAAGTATTTAAATACTTTTAAATGATAAATATGAAAAAATAATAGATAAGTAATTTCAACACTTAAATTAAGGCCACATTTTCTCTAATGGTTCTATAATTCCTATTAACAAGAGCATATAATTTGCTAATAAATTCTCAATATTATTCCGTATAAAAATCAACTACAAAAAAACAGCGTTAAATTATATGGCACATTTTGCGAGAATTATAAAAATCAGATCAGATAAAGAACGGAAAGAAAAATATTCAAAGTTCAATAATTCAATCGAATTAAATTGAAGGATAAATCAAATGATATAATAAATATTTAAATTATTAAAAATAATTTAAATGATATAATAATATAAATATATAATAAATATAAAATAATATATAAATAATATTTTTAATAATTATAGATTTAAAAATCAAATTAATCTTTATTAAAATATAATTATAAATCTATTATATATATAAATATGTATATTAAATATATTTAAAAATTAAGAATAAATTTTATATAAATTTATAAATATAAATATAATTTATAATAAAAATATAAATTTTATAATACAAAAATTTATTTTAAAACTTTATAAAATATAAATAATAATAAAATATATAATAGGTACAAAGATTATCGAATCCCATGGTTATCTAGTTCAGTTTTTCAAAGATTATCAAATCCCATGAATTTGATCTTGAACGTCACTCTTAATCATGACTATTTCCATCAATTTTGTGTACAAAGGGCAATTTTTAATGACAGTATTTCCAACCTACTCGTACACGTTCCACACCCCAAAATAAAATGAATGAAATTCACGTGAAAAGTGATGCTGATAGATTGAATGATTTCTAATGGTGAATTCCCCTGTCCTTCAATGAACTAAGACCTTTAGGGACCTAAATCGCCATGCACCTCTCTTCTCTCTTGATAGATTCAGTAAATCTTTTATGCATCCTTGAGTGGGATCAATGATGATGCATGTACCCACTTGGTTATATCATTTCGCACCTTAACCATCTTAAACACAATCCCATGAAAAACAAAGACATCAATTGCACAACACTAGAATCAATGAATATGAAGTCACAGTGAAACTATATTCAAAATAGAAACTGAGTTTGTATATCAAAATTTTTTTCTGATTACAAATAAATATTCAAATAATTCCCACCAGAAAAATTATTCTTGCATATGTGATACATTAAATTATATAAACGGTATTTCTACAAAATATGAACTATTGTACTGTATATATGGCTCAGTATTGTATACTAAACTTCCAATAAAATAAAATCAATGCCAGGAACAACCAATACTCTTCAGAAAAGATGAGAGATGGCCACATCAAAAAGAAATATAATAACAATTATACCAGAGAACTCAGCATTATGTACTTATTGATCTTCTAGGGCGAATAAATTCATCTCCTTAAGCCTTCAAAACTTCCAAGATGTGGATACTTGCAACCAGGCCAGCAAGATTTCCTCTGACCATAATAGCAAACGAAATGTAGTGCACGATATATTTAGACACTGAACATAAAAATCATTTATTTTTATCACACAAAACAGGCAGTTGAAAGGGAATGTTACATGATTTCTATATTTTAATCCCAACGATAGAACAAAGTACAGAAAGCAGCATAGTAATAAATGCTAAAACTTACTTCAAAACTGACCACTTCGATATTCTCCAGTGATTCTGCTAGCTCCACTTGCTTCATTGAGGTAGCAGTCAGAACCTATACAGAACAATCAGCTAAGCACAAATATTCTGTACCTTTAATAAGATTGTATTATTGTATTGTATACATATGAGAAATGATTTTTCTTATGAGTATCTGGACACAATTACTAGGCAGTTTAAGTTCAGAAGATATTAACAGCGAATGGAAGATGCATGCAGTTATTATGAGAAAAGAAATGAAAAGGGCATAGTTGCAGATTATTGATATAGTAGATAAAAATTGGAAGGCACTAACATCTTTTGTCTTCCTCAGATCATGTTCGATGGATCTGATCCGACTCAGTGACTCCTGGATCATGTGATCTTTCTCTGGAGGGATCTTTATTGGTTTACAATTTAAATCGTTTATCATGTCTTCCAATTTCTGCAACCTCTCTAAATATAGCGGGATTCCATCTTTAATAACATTTGAAGGATCTTGCACGGTGCAACTTACGATTGCAGAAGAAAAACTATGCTGATGATGTAGCCGTGAATTGGCATCATGGACTATTGCATTTCCAAAAAAGAACCGATGTAAAATTGCTACAAGATTTGAGATGATGTTAGCCGCTGATTTAGCCACAAGGGTAAGTAATCTCCCTGATGAATATATTGGACCAAAACGTTTGTATGTATTACCTGTAATAAAATCAAAATCCATAATAGCAGAAATCATCTAAAATCATACAATATAACATTATCAAAAAGTGCATTTTTAACAGCAAATGTTTTTGATAATTACAGATTGGATTAAGCTATTTAAGGGAACCAATAAGAGAATTCTTCAAGCTGCTCAACCATAATCATTAGCAAAGAACTAAGGAAAACTATGATATGGAAAAATCTATGATAATTTCCTGCATGCATCCACTAACGCATGAACTTGTTAGAAATTCCTCCCGGATAGAAAAACAAAAAAAATCAGATTAGTCCATCACCACTACTTATGATTCTATAATGTAGGAACTTGGAATAATCATGTCAAACCTAGTATAGTAAACTTATTATTCGGTCATCTGATGAACCAATTAGGAGTATAAGAAAACTTGATTATGAAGTATAAAAAATGATCTTAATTTATTAGAATTTAATGAGACTTTGACACTTAATAGGACACAATGGAGGAGGATTCATGTAGCCGACCACACATAGTGGGATAAAGGCTTCTTGTTAAATGGATCATAAATTTTTTATCTGATCAAGCACAAATTTTAATGCTCGGTACACATCTTAGCTCATTTAACGAGACTAAACTAATGCATATTTACATTCAAATTTGATCAAATTAAGGACCAAATGAGCTGAAAATGCAGAAAAATTCCTACATCAGATCCTATGCATCATAATGAGCATGCAAGCAAAAAATCATTCAAAATGATCTAGAAGGCAACTAATGTGTTATGATATGTGTTTTATGATATTTGAATACACTGGCAAGCACTCATGACTATGAAATCCTTTCCAAAGATTTTGGATTCTCAAAAAGCTAGTGTGCCTCTCATTCTCTATGGTTCATGAATCATCTGCAACAAAATGCACCTTTTGAAGAGAGGAGTTGATCCTTGAAAAAACATCAAGATATAACCTTGTTATCTGGCTCAAATTAAAAGACAACCAATCTATTCAAAATTATTCATGTTAATTAATATGATAATAAAAATTTCAATCCATCACCACTACAGTGCCTTGGCATAAAATTCAATGACATGGAATATTTATATTGCTAATTGGAGATATCACCACTGTCAATCATCACCAAACTATTGTCTTCAATTGCTTAGATTACTCAAGCTACAACTGCATTGGAAGGGTCAAACCATAAGCAGCATCATTTGATCATAATTAAGTTCATTTGGGGAGATTTCTCAATTTCAAAAGACCACTTGAAGCCTCTATAATATCTTACGTGCAACCCTCATCCACACAATTTATGTCATAATCATCATTTGTTGGACTTACGTAAAACTTTGACCTAAAATATGTATATCATTGTTGTCGCAAAACTTGTGCTGCAATAAGAATTACATCACACCAAAAATCATATAAAAGCATGACTGAAATTTTGTACTTGTCATATGCAAGACATATGTTGCAACAAGACTTGCACTACAATCACTATCTACAAGACTTACAATATACTATTCCACACCTTTTTTTTTCTTTTTTTTCTTTTTTGGCTCACCCAATTCAGTAAAGTGGAACTTTATTATGATGTAGATAAGATTCAAATCTAAGACTTTGACAACAACTTCAAAGACCCTTGCCAACTGAATTAATTTGACACCTAGAAATAAATTTAGCACTACATGACAACAAATGACATGATCCAGATTTATATTATAGCAATCAAGATTTATCTCGTAACCACTTCAGACTATGCCAAATTCTACCAATATACATAAGAATGAATATTGGTGCCCTCAATATCTCAATGAAGCCTTTTTTTTCCCAACATACGTCTTATGTTGAGTCTCATCCAATTACTTAAAGATGAACAACCTTGTACTAATTTTTTATAAATAGTGAAAAGTTTAAAATGGGAGAAGCTCCATGATTTTTCTTTCACTAAGGTAAATTTTATAAAACATCAGACATCCCATTCTATAATTTATTTATTATTTAGGGTGTAAAATTAAAAAGGATTAAGGTAATTAAAATCTATTTTCAAACTCCTGAATCAATTTCTCATGGTTAACAATTGACTCTATCAGTAAAAAACCATCCCTCCCTCACCAATCAACTAAGCATTGGTGACTGTTCAAGTGCAAGGACTTTAACACTCCCTATTCAGATATCATCAATGACGAATTAGTGTAATAGGTAACTATAATATTGGGGCATCTTATTCAACATTTTGTAAAGAATAATGTGCTATTTTAAGAGCACCATTAAAAAATTCTGATGCCTTATCAAGAAGCAAGTCAAAATCAGTGGGGCATTTTGGGCTACAACTACTAAAGGAGGTTCATGTCAAACTTTTAGGCGTGATTATCATTGAGGAATTCCTACCAATTAGAATCCATAAAAGCATCAAAGTGCATGTTACACATTAACAATGCATCTTTATGGAATGGATGACCTGCCATTGTTTGAGTTCACACATCGCTTTAATGAAGATCAAGTTGACAATGCTGAGTCATACCAACCAACTTTTCAACGTTGATAACCAAGCATCAAGGCCTTAGTAATATAAGATCTGCACAGGCTTGCTATAAATAAATAAAAAATTAAACTTAAAACCAAAATTAAATAATTTAACTTGCATCATCAAATAGAAGTATTCTATCAATAGAAGTAAAATTTACTGAAATAGGATGCCATTTGGTTACATTAAAAATCTCTTTTCTGAAGATCACAATGATTCAGTAGAAGCTAATAAGGACAACTACACATCAACTTGGAAATGCTGTTGAAACTAGGTTAATAAGGCCAGAAAAAATTGACTCGATGTACTTCAAGTAATTCATGTCTCCTTTCCAACCATAAAAGAACTCTCGATAATCGATCCGAAAAGAAATTTAATAAAGATAATATTTATTAGTGGCCAGTGCAAGACTAGGTTGCCTTCAATAACCCATTTACATTATTCATCATTTCTTGTAGAAAATTTTTAAAAAATTTCATGAAAAAATAATTATAAGAGGTAGACGACATTTCTACTAAATGAAAATGTGACCTTCAAACAACTTGGTGCATTTCTCTATGACAGCATCATAGAGTAAAAGAGTAAGAGAAACCATGAGAGACTTCCTACCTTCCAAACGAAAGCATGTCATCCAAATAATATAAAGACTTCCTACCTTCAAAAGAAAGTTTGTCCTATAGGTAATAAAGAAAGAATGCCACCCAGAGGAAGAAGACATTTTTAATTTGTAATAACCGGAAGTCAGAGAAAAAACAAAAAAAAAGGGAAAAATCCAATCGTTGCAATGATTGGCTTCGAATAGAATCATCGAAGGGGGGAGCTCGATTTCATTTTGCCGATACAGAACTCCCAACAAGAGAGAGAGGAAATGGGAGAGGGAGAAAGAGAAGAAGGAAAGTTCGTGCGTGAACCTTCCATGCGTCGACGACCGAGGGAGAAGAAGGAGATTCGTGCTCGCACGCGCGACGACCGAGGGAGAAGAAGGAGAAGCAACTCGTCGTCCTAGCCAAGTGAGGCTCCACGAGACATTCAGGAAGCTAAGCGGCAGAGAGAGAGGAGGAGTGGCGTCCGATGCGACCTTAGAAAACAAGCAGACGCAGGCAAACCGAGAGAGGTATTATAGGTTAGTTTTCTATTTTTTATTTATTAAGAAAATGCATATATATCATATAAGTTGCAATTTCAAAAAGAATTGAAAAAATCCTAAGTCCTTACTTTTATAAACTTTACATTTATATTTCACAATATGTCTTTTAATTTTATTAAAAGTTATGTAAATAAACCATAAGCATTGTTGAAAATTTATAAGAACAATTCAATTGAAAAATAATAAATGAAAATGTTAAATTTATGAGAACCTATAAATGAAATGCAAATATTTGAAACTTATGATTGAAATGGATATAGT
Organism: Cymbidium sinense; assembly: GCA_021442155.1. Taxonomy (NCBI): domain Eukaryota; kingdom Viridiplantae; phylum Streptophyta; class Magnoliopsida; order Asparagales; family Orchidaceae; genus Cymbidium; species Cymbidium sinense. Next base: position 51,913,024 of record CM038224.1, on the reverse strand, counting down.
ATAAGTATGATTAATTGTATTAATAGATTGAGAGCTTAATTTTATCTTTCCTTAAGTATAATACAAATTAAACTTAATTATTTAAACTTTACATGCTACATGCAAAATATAACTTAAGTATTAACTTGATATTTAGCTTAATAAATGTACATAAATATAACATTTATTATAATTTATAATAATACAAAATTAATTTTCTTATGAATCGAATAAAAGAATATTTAAGTCATTTAAATAATTGATACAAGAAAGTAAGAAAATATATATTATGATTCTTAAATTGAAATCATTAGAGAAAAAGATAGAAATTTTAAATCAAAGTAAATTAAGAAAATAAATCCTTGAATAGAAAATGGAATATATTGTGTATGTACATAATTTAATAAATAAATTAACTAAATATGATTATTATTATTATTATTATTAATTGTAAATTTAGCTTGATTTAGAAAATACATAATAAAATATTGATGAATGTGAGCGTCAAATAATAAAAGATATATGTAATTATCATAGACAAAAGAAATGAATAAAATAAAATAAATTACATTTCAATATTAATCCAATCAATATTATATTCTATAGGAATTTTAATTAAGGAAAGAAGCATTAAAGGAAAGGAGATTCGAGAAACCCTTAAAGTGGATAATTATATTACATTTATGATAAAAATGTCTTTTAATTTTTGTGATAAAATACACGCTTATATATGATTATAACTTTTTCTCTTCTGAGTTGTGATTTATTTTATTTCTTCATAAATGTGATGTAGTTTCGTATCTTCATGTTGGATAATAACCAATCTTAGATCATATTGTCATACGTCATTTTATAAAGTTAACAATTTATTGTTAATTATAAATTAATATCGTAGTTATATAATTGTATCTTTATGAATAAATTGAGTTCACTATATGCTTGAGGGGCATGATATTACAAAAAAAAAAATCAATGAAATTGACAAAGTAATGCTACATTTGGATGAGTATTGATAAAAATTTTTTTTTGGTAAAGATTTTTGTGGTGACTCTTAAAATGGCGATAAATGTAAAATAAAAATTCACACAAAATATTCATTTTATACTCTCCATATGTTTGATTCTGATAACAACAACAACAACAAGCCTTAATCCCACTTGTGGCTACATGAATCCTTCGTCCCAATTGTGTCTATTATGTGTCAAATTCTCATTTAAATCAAGATACTAAGATCATTTTTTATACATTTTAACTAAGTCTTTTTAGTTTTCTCTCTTTCTTAACATAAAGCAAATCTAATGATCTACTCTCTAATGAATCTGACCGACCTTTATGTGGCCAAACCATCTAAGGTGACTCTCCTAATCTTATCTACCACTCTCCAACTTTTTCCAATATACTCATTTTGCATTCTATCTCTAAGAGTAAAGCCACTACTCCCTCATCTATAAATATGTAACTTACTTAGTCTTATGCTTCTCTTTTATTGGCCAACATTCACCATAAGTCATTGGTCTTACCACCATCTTATAAAATTTTTTTTTAAGTTTAAGTGGAACTTTTCTATCACATAATAATGGATGCATTCCTCCATCAACCATCCAAGTTGAATTCTACTAATAACATCTCCATCTATTTCATCATCATTTTAAACAATAGAGCCTAAATATCTACGCTCACTCTTATTAATGACTTGTTCATCCAATATCATAACACTATCACTTAACTTCTACAACTAAAATTACACTCCATATATTCAATTTTAGATCTACTTAAATGAAAACCTTTGACTCTGAGTTAACCTCCATAATTCAAGTTTGGACTCTCTCTAGTCTTATCAACAAGAAGAATGTCATTAGCATACAAGGTACATCTTCTTGTAAATGCCCAGTAAGAGCATCCATAACTAAAGTAAAAAGATAAGGGCTTAAAGTCGATCCTTAATGTAATCCAACCGAAATAGAAAATATTTTGTCAATCCTCCTTGTGTTTGGTAGGTAATGACTCTAGTATACATATCCAATGACTTGAATATAACCAATATTAACTCATTTCGATCTAGAACTCTCCAAAGAACATCTCTTGAAACTTTATCATAAGCTTTCTCTAAATCAATAAATATCATATGTAGATCCTCCTTACTTTCTATGCTTCTCCATTCAAACCCCACTTAACAAATGTATAGCATCCATAGTAGATCTACATGAAACCAAATTGTGAGAAAATTAGATCATCGTAAACATGCTCATTACTCTCTCCATAATTTTAATGGCACATTAACTTAATTCTATAATTTGCACTTGTGCATCACCTTTATTCTTAAATATAGAACCAACAAACTCTTCTCTCCTCATCGCATCTTTTTAGTCTTTAAAATGACATTAAAAGATTTGTAAGAAATTCCGATCTCCTAAACATTTCCACACTTCTATTGGAATATTATCCATCTCTTGCTTTTCACATTTCATTTTCTTTAAAGTTTCACTCGCATTACTAATTAACGATAAAAATGAAATTCTCTTTTTGTTTAGGGTATTAAAGTTGCTAAAATCAATCGTACTTTTAGATCCTTCATTGAAAAGTTTATCAAAATACCTCATCCACCTATTTTCAATATCATTTTCTAAAAAAAGTATTTTATTATTTTCATCCTTAAAATACCTCATATGTTTGATTTTTTGAGCAAATTCTATACGTATTATATAAAAAAAAATTGATATCATCTTAATTTCTTCATTTCTTATAGTGTAATCTTGACCCACTAAACTTTATCCAATTATTAGTTGTTTATTTTTTTCAGGTAACCATCCTAACTAAATGACTGATAAAGAGAGGGTTATGTTTATCGCCATAAAGAGACTTCAGTGGATAGGTAATTATGTTAGTTATGTTGATTTATGTTTAACTTATATTTCATATGAATTTTATTAGTATATATATGTGTGGACAAATTGTTAAATAATTTATGGATTATAATGGCTCTTATATGATGGGAGATTTTGTTTAAAATTGAAAATATTATACGTTTTTTTCTTTATTATTCGTCTTCGCTATTCCAAACTCGGTGTTGTGGCGATGGTATTAGAATTTATATTTTATTTAGACATAAGTATAATCATAATCAAAGATTAGGAAGAGGATAAATTTTATGACATTTGCATATGATTATATTGATTGATGTGTAAGCTATAATTAATTTGCTTCCTATGGAATCAATTCAAGAAGATACTATGGGTGAAAATAGAGACAAATCACGAAAGCACCAAAATTTAGTGCAACCGCTTCACTGACATTTTACACTGAATGATATGAATGATAAGAAATAAAGTCGGTGAAAGTGGCGGGGTTCCTATGGACAAATACTAAAATTATTTCGGGATATGAGGTCTTCTCAGGGTGGAGGACCATAGAATCAAAAAATTGGTTGATGCAGATAGAGAAAATTTTAGAAACTATGTCATGCCCTCCAGAAAGAAGAGTTGTTTTGACTTCTTTTGCTTTTGAGGACGAAGCTGAGAGATGGTGGCTAGAAAGCATAGATCTGGGAGGCCCTGTGATGCCTAAAGTTCACAAATTCATGTAGTGAAAATGAAGATGATGAAAAATTGAAAACCCTGGTAGGTTTTTTTTTCATTTACAAATTAATTGTAATCTGAGCTGTATAAAGTGGAGCTCGGCTTTTCAATTTCATTTCTTTTTCAAGGTGTATGGTATTCCAGCCGCACCAACCCTTTATTCTTTCAATCGAGTAATTTTTATTTAATTGTTTACTTTGATTCTGCAATAAAAATGGCATGTTTTTCATAGGTTTCTTAAAGTTTGATTGTTTGTTGTATGTCCTTAATGCGATAAACTTTTTAGAAAACTTAAATTTTCTACTCCAATTAATCAACTTTAATTAAATTTTAACAACTTACAACCTCACTTTAAAATATAGGATTTTAATCAAAGAAATAAAAGATTTAACAACCCATTAACTATATGGTTGTATGTTCTAATATTATATATGCATATTACTTTTCTTCATTGCAAATAGGGGATCTTCATTCTTGCACGATAAGGGACAATGCTTGATCTATGAGAGCAATCTCTTGTAGTGGAGAACATATTTTCTCGCTGATTTAGCCGACACTTAATTTCATCATGCATGTAAATATAAGTCTTCCTAAACAAGAATCCAAATAATGAGTCAAAATGAAATAAATATTTATAAATTTTATTACATTAGTCTAAGTCATAATTTGCATATTAATCATGATCTAGTCTCTTAGGGAGTGAGTTTAGGATTATAGATTCTTTCCTAATAAATAATAGCCTTGATATCTTGCATTTACATACGACTAGCTCTTACGGTTTTGAATCAGAAGAGTCAGAATAAGTTCACTCTCCCTAGTGGAAGTGAACCAATATATCCCACTTCTCGAGTAGAATTAGGTCGAGCTCTTAACTTATACTAGAACACTTTAATATAAGCCTACTTATTTCTCATTTGCTACGAATATAAGTCCTCAACTCTTAAACATTTTCACAATCTTGTGTTATTGAAATCTAAATCTTAACATTCTAATGAAATGTCAACTCAAACAAATATAATTTTGCTTCTTCAAAAATGTAAAGTCTCACTACAAGATAGACTAGAGTGTTTTCTACTTATCCTCATTTGGAATCCATTAAGAACTCTTCTATGTTGAGTCTTCTCATTTGATTTTTCAATAATCATCAATCCTTTGATATCAAAACTTTAAAATCTTTGGAAACATTAGTTGACTACTTTAATTGAGAGTATTCTTATAAAACCTTCATTTCTTATGATGTAATTAACTGTCGGGGCTTGTTTCCATAAATAATTAAAAAATCCGGCATAAAATAAACTCTACTTTACTTCATCCATGTAAAGTAGGGGGAAAATCTCTGATGTAGACTCATCTACCTTATTTATTAGATGATAGAGTCAATTGTAGGATGATATTTTTACCTTTCAGGATAATACATCATTCATTGATGCCGTACTCGATTATTTCAATAAGTACCCCCTAAAGTGCATGGTGTTCCTACGACGTCAAATACAAACATCACAAACCCTTAAGCTAAAATTAGAGAATTTAAAGTTATCAACCCTCTTGCTTGACTAGTTCAGGTTAAACCCTACTTAGGGTTTGAAAGCAAAAGTATTTTATTACTTCTTATCGCCTTACTTCCTTACAAATCAATAGATAAAAATTCACTCCAAAATTCACCATCTTGCCAATTCCGACATTACCTTACAAAAAAAGTGCAATAATTTGCTAGCTAAATCATTGAAAATTAAATACTTGTACATACCTCTCTTAGTGTGGTGGGAAACATTGCTTATTTTCTTGAAGGTAATATCACACATACAACTTTTCTTGGTAGGTGTGGAAGAAGACTTTCAACCACAAAAATAAGTATCATATACACATTTCTTGACGTGGCAGAGAAAACTTGTGTTTGCTTGTAGGTACGTAACCCGTACATGCATTTCTTAGCGTGGCGGATATGTTTGCTTGCAGGTGCATAAATACCCTACACGCCTTTCTTGGCGTGGTGAAAAAATTTGTATTTTCATGCAGCAGGTACAAAGACCCATACACGTCCTTTTTAGCATGGTGAGATGATACAGTCGACCGTGGTGTTTACACCACCTATACACATTTTTTTAGTATAATAGGCAAGCCCAATATAACTGAAACAACATCCTATATAAGGATGATGCCAGGATGCTGTCGGATTTCACATTGACGGTATATTTAACTACTTTGCATAAATTAAATTTTGAGTTTAAATTGAAATTGCAAATACTTGAAGATCCATACACGTCTTTCTTGGCATGACGGGATGGCATATTCAAGTATAATATTTACACCATCCATATACGCCTTTCTTAGCATAGTGAGTAAGTCCAGTATATCCGAAGTACCCTCCAATGCAGGAACAACGATGAGATGCTGCTGAAATGCTATCGAATGGCCAATGACAGAGGACTCAAAATGAACCAATTTTAAATAAATTTTTAAGCTTAAAATTGAGAATTAAAAAAGGTTTTCAAAGTAAGCTTGAATCTATCAAATTTTGAGATAAAAAAAGACTTGCAAAATTTGAAATTAAATGAAGCTAAAAATGACCTGAATGCTTGCACATAAGTGTGAAAATGACCTATTCAATAAACATCAAGGCTACTACACTTCATTCCAAATGAACCAAAGAAGATTTCAATAGAACTCAATAAATCTGAAAGCTCAACTTCAAGCAAGGACCTGATAAAAACAAACTTGAAAATAAATTTGTATCATGCTCTATAAGTCGGCTTGCAAATGAGAGCTTAATTTGGTGGTTTACTAATAAATATAAAATAAGATCTTTCAATGAGTCAAATTACTTTATGGTTCATTGAATAAATTGAAAGAATAAATGAAGAGATTTGCAACATGCTTGAAAGTATATTTATGAGTACAAATGAAACCCTTTATTAAACATCTTAGTAACCTAGTTAATGAAGAACTAAATGAAGTGATTCCAAATTGATTTAATTGCAAAAATCAAATACTAAAATAGTGCCTAATGCCAATGAATCTGCAACATAAATCTAAAAGCAGACAGAAAGCATTGATATAAGTTCTAAATGAATTTTGCATGCATTATAAAACATCCATTCCATTCATTAAAAGTATTTTGAAATTCATATAAACATCCAAAATGAAACAAACTCATGTAGAGCATGTCTTCATTCAACTCGGGTGTTTCAAATAGCATGCAAATGTGTACATTAATGAATCATTACATATTACGGAACAATTATTCATTTGCTTTAAATGCTTTAAAATGTATGCAAACATTTAAATGAAATAAATTTTCACACGAATTTCAAGATGATGTCTCATTCAAGTGCTTCAAAATTCTTGCAAACAATTGAAATTAACAAACTCTTGCATGAAGCATGAAATAATTTTCTTTCAATCTAAGCATTCTAAAAATTCTTATATGTGTCCTAAACAACCTGCATGTGCCCCGACACAATGCAAAAATGCATAAATTTAATATCTGACGATGTTGCGCGAGTCAACATAAAATAAATCTGAATCACTTGCATGTGTTTCGACCAGTATACTAAGCACTTAATCATAAAGTCTGAGAATGATGCACAGGCTGAAACTGAGATTAATGTAAGTCTACTTTTACTATGAGGGTTGCATATATGTTTTGAATGATCGATAATTTCTTAACTTCCAAAATTAAATCTAAACTTATCGATTATTTCTTGTGCGGACTGCTCCATCAATATGACTGAGTTGTAAATCCCATTTGATTGATCTGATCCTCTATGTCACAAAAATGAGTTAATAGGATTGATCCTAAGATTGAACATTCATTCTTAAATAGGAAATTTATCTTTAAGCTTGCAAACATCTACCAATGATGATAATAAATAAATTCCATATTTAAAATACAAACTCCTAGCTATAATATTGAAAGGTACAATCATATGTGTTAGTTATAAACTCAATCCTCTTTATTTATAATAGAGTTGATAAGGTCTAATATATGGTCAATTTTCTACAAAATTTAAACTACACATAAATTATAGTCCCGATCATCTACTAGTAAACAAGCAGAATTGACAAAGTCTAAGTAACGAAATGACAATCAACCTAAATGCCTCAATGATGATCGTATTGATTAAAAATTTCAACTACTATATTTACTGCTATCAAAATCTCATTAGATTCCAATATTAATTTGTTTCAAATTTTAACTCTAATCAATTAAGAAATGAATAAAATTATCCTGTTCAATGATACTCATCAAGTGAAATTCAATCTTCGATAATTTAAACAAAAATAATTCTACCCTTCCGCAACTATTTGTCAGAGATGACAAATTAAAAAAACTCTAACTCACAAACGAATCAATGTCAACTCAAATATAATGACATGTTCAAACTCAAACGATCTCATACTAGTAAGGATGTGACCCGTATCCTTTATTTGGATGAATTGCCTCTAAATGATACCACAAAAAATACGATTACAACCAGAGTCCTCCTAATCGAGTGACTTGATACTTAAATGGCTCCACTATATTATGGTCATGATTGTAGAGTGTATGCTCAACAATACTTTACCCCTTAAGTTGTGAATCATAGGTACATTCGATAAGTAGAAAATTCTCTATTAGCTAAGATAGACTTAAAAGTTGTCTTTTTAGACAAAAATCAACTCATGTTTACAAGATTCTCTTGAATGAAACAACCCATGATTGGTGACAAGAATCCTTCAATCAAGTTCGGCCGACTACCTCCGCTGACTAAAGAGACAATCATGAGATCTCGATCGAGTGTGTCACCATTCTCATAACCATATGCTTTTAAGTTAACAAATGATAAATTTCCTTAAATTTCTAAAACCTCATTCACTGTTATTAAATGTTAACCAATTAGCGACCTAATGATTAGCCATAACCGAAAGTTCTCTCACTATTATGAGTAATTAACTATAGGTGCTTACGTCCTATAGAAAACTTGAAACCAGATCTAAGATTCTCACAAAAAATGAGGACAAAATCTCTAGATAGTGTCTTATCTACAAATTCATCTACCGTCTAAAAATTTCACTCAATTGCAAATCTAAACTCACCTTGTCGAGAGGTCGGGCATGAATTTTCGAGGCCCACATAAACGAGTGTGCTTATTGTATAAATGCACTTGCCGAAGTAATATACTCAATGTTTGTATTAACCAAACACACTTGTTGAGTGTATTCACCAAATATGATCGAGAACTTATTTTTTAAGTTTATTTGTTGAGTAAATGTATTTGTCAAAATAATATACTCGTTTGATTTACTTGTGATTGTTCTTGAATGTACTTGCTATCAAGTAATCATTTTTAAGTAATTGCTTCATAATATATTAGGGGAATGTAATGTTTCCAACCAAGCAAAATGTTCATCTTTGTTTTATAGTTGCTAACCACACAAAGTGTCAATCTTACACTTAAGTCGTCAACTACACGAAGTGTTGGTCTTTTTGTTTATAGTTGTAGACCTCACGACATGTCGGTTTTACACTCAAACACCAACTGCATGGAGTGTTGCCTTTTTTGTTTATAGTTGCCGACCACACGAAGAGTCGATCTTACACTTAAGTCACCAACCGCACAAAGTGGTGGTCCTTTAATATTCCCTTTGATAATTTATAAAGTGATTAGGGCTAGTAAGCATAAACGAGTATTTTTTATTTTTGGTACTCTACTGAGTCAACCTTCATTCGCTCATCAAGTCTTTAGTCATTTTCATTTGAGCAAAAGGTGACTTGAAAAATATAGCTACTAGGGCCAAAAGTGGCTTGCCAAGTCTTTAGGCATTTTCATTTAGGCAAAATGTAACTTCACAAATAAAGCTCACTACTTGGGCCAAAAGTGGTTTGTCAAGTGAGCTAAGTTGGCATGCAATTCCCCAAGTATTAACTTGAATTATTACGATTTGCCAAATGTCTTGGATTTATTCAATTCACCAAGTAACTGGGTATTTTGGATTCTTTAATTGCCATTTCTTAAGTTTTGAATACATATTTCACAAATATCAAAAAAGCGTTGGGTGAATAAAAATGATAAAATTTTATTAATTCATTTCTACATACACACTTGCCTTGACGAAGGATTCATTTTAGAAAAGAACAATAAGTAAAAATAAAATGAGTACAAGAATATAGCTTATCATAAGGATAAAACTTCTTCAAATCTTTCGCATTCCATATGCGTGGCACATATTGTCCTAAATTTATTTGCAGTTGATAGGCTCTAGGGCTAACATACTTCTTGACAAAATAGGGCTCGTCCCAAGTATGGACAATTTGCCCAACACATTTTGGCAAGCTGCTACAAGTAGTTAGCCATAAAGTGTTTTTAGACATTCAACTCTTGGCCTCCTCTTTTTGAGTGGGGCCTCAATTCATAATTCTTCTAGTAAGTCAAGTGTGGTCTCATGGCCTCCGCATTCAATCTTGCCCACTCTCCCATTTCTTGACTTACCTCAATGTCGCTTTAACCCTTTGACTATGAAGTTCATATTTGACAGGTAGCACAATTTCTATCCATGTGATAAGGCAAATGGTGTTTTCCCGGTAGTCAATGTTGGAATCATCTTGAGGGTCCAAAGTACAACATATCAGACATCTACCCACTAAGACTTTGCATCTTTAACCTTTTTTTAGCAAATTATGAAGCTTCTTATTTGCCACTTCCACCTGACCATTACTCTGAAGATGATGCAATGAAGTATACTTGAATTGAATCCCTTGTGACTAGCAAAATTCTTTGTCTCCTAAAGAAAAATTGTGATCCATTATCTATGATGATTATCATAAGTAGACCATACCTGTAAATAATGTTAGTTAAAATAAAATTTTGAACTACTTGGGTGGATCATGGCAAGTGGCTTAACTTTGAATTACTTGTTGCCATAGTCAATCATGATGATTATGAATTTCGTCTGTCAATTGGCGATTAAAAGAAAGTCTATCAAGTTCATTCCCCAAATCGCAGATGGCCAAGGACTTGTGATAGGCTGCGATAGTTACTATTGCTAAGGAGTGAATTTTTGGCATTACTTGCACCTTTTGGTGAACTTTTTAACATACTTAATGATGGGCGAAATACCCTTGTAAAATTCAGGGGCAAATCGTTCTTCCTCCTAAATGACTCCCACACTAAACTAAATGTACCTTGCCGAGTACTTTGCTTTGTTCGTTTCCCATCACACGTCACATGATTAACAAAGTCATTGATCTTTGAAATAACTCACTGGCAATTTTGATCTTGAATCTTCTTGGATTCTTGATCCCTTCTTCCAACTCCCAGTTTGTAAGAACTTCTTAATGAGATCAATCCTGCTAGATGAGTCCTCACAATCTAATTGCATAGAATCATCTCCTTCTTGTTTGGCTGATCGAGTTGGAGTGCAGGATACTCCCCAAATTCATTCACTTGATAGCAAATCGGCGAGTTGATTATGATCTCATGAGACTTGTTTGATTTTAAAGTATTCCAATCTCCCTATCTTCAATTTTAATTTAAGTAAATATCTTTGTAGTAACTCGTATCATGCCTCCTAGTTTCCATTGATCTGATTAGCCATTAGCCGCGAGTCTGAATGAGCAATGATATATCAAGCGTTGAGTCCTTAAGCAAACCTTTATCAGTAAGTAAAGTTTCGTACTCTGATTTTATTTGTCACTTGGAAATTAAACTTTACTGACTGAGTTATGGTAATTCTTGGTGGGCTTTTTAACACAATACCCACCACTATATCCTGTTCACCTAAAGAATAGTCCATATATAAGTGTCACACAGGCTCCAATTTGGTTGGGATGTTATGTGAGTAGCTAAAATCTATAAGAAAATCAACAAATGCATGTGCCTTGATCTTTGTTTTGAGTGAGTATGATATATTAGACTCGCTCAGCTCCACTAACCATTTAAATAATCTCTCGAGTGATCCAGCTTGGCAAGCGATTTATTGTCGATAACGACTTGAATTAAGTGAGCTTTAAAGTATGGTCGAAGCACGCATCGATATAATAAGTGTGAGTGCGAGATTTTCTATGATTGGATAATGTAGCTCAACACCCCTTAGTGAATTAATTATATAGTAGGTTGGTCATTATCTTCATCTTCTTCTCTGATTAAACTGAACAGACAAAGTATTCTCTAACTCTCAAGTATAATAATAATGTTTTGTCCTCCTTTGGGATCTACAACAATGGTGGTGAGGCGAGTAAGCCTTTGATATCATAGAAAGCTTTCTCCCACTCTGAAGTTCACTTGAACTTCTTCGCAGCTCTGAGCACTTTGAAGAACGGCGAGCAGCGTTCTCCTGCCTTGGAAATGAATCTATTCAACCCCTCTAGTAGCCCAATGAGTTGATGCACTTCTTTCGTTATTCTCAATAAAGACATGTCGAGTATGGCTTTACTTTGTCAGGATTCACTTTTATACAATCTAGAGTGATCAAGAATCCTAAGAACTTGCCTGATCTCATGTCGAATATACACTTCAAAGGGTTGAGGCACATGTTGTATTTCTTCAAGCGAATGTCTCCTTCAAATTTTCAATATGCTACTCAAGCAACTTGTTTTTGACCAACCAGTCATCTACATACACTTCTACATTGCTTCTCTTCTGCTCCTTGAAGACTCAATTCACCATCCATTGGTAAATCGCTCCTACATCTTTCAACCTAAAGGACATTACTTTATATCAATAAAGCCCTTCTTCACTGATAAATGTTGTTTTCTCTGAGTTGACAAGATGCATCAGTATCTGGTGGTACCCTGAAAAAACATCCAAAAAACCCATTACAGAATAACTCATCGTCAAGTCAATGAGTGCATCTATCCTAGAAAGTGGGTAACTATCATTTGGACACACCGAATTCAAGTAGTGAAGTCCACGCACATTTGTTATTTGCCATTGGATTTCTATGCCATCACTACAATTGATATCCACTCAAGATATTAAATTCCTCTAATGAAGTCAACCTCAAGTAGCTGGGCAACATCTTCCTTAATTGGCTCGACAAGTAGAGTTATTGTTTTCCTCACCTTTTGTTTAATTGGCCAAGCATATTTCTTGATATTAAGACAATGGCGAGTAACATTGATAATGTATGACATTTAGATAGCAATCTAAGCAAATAGTCGATATCTTCCTAAAGAGCCTAAATAAGAGCCTCTTTGAGCTCATCATGAAGGTCAAGCTGGTCCTCAAAACTTGCTTCAGGTTCTGTATAGTCGGCACCACCACAATTTACTTAGTGATCTCGACTCCATTGCGTGCAACTTCAAACTCCAGCACTTCCTCTATTTTGTGTGAGTTCCCAACTGCTCGCAAACAGTAGGCTTTGGATTAACTTAAGTTTCTCCTAATAATGATTTATTTTTCTCTTGCTAGGAACTTGACAACTATAAGGTAAGTTGACACCACTGCCCTGAATATGATAAGCAATGTTCAACCAAAAATGATGTCATATATAGCGTGATTATATAATAATGAAGTTAGATATAATAGTGAATTGTTTCTCTCATTCTCCCTAAGTCATTGAGAGAGTAATAATTCCTTCCATTTCTCTCCTTTCTCTAGAAAATCCATAAAGGGGCCCTCCTGTTAGGGTGAGTTTTTAACTCGTTAGGTTCATCTTGTCAAATACATACTTGAAGATAATATTGACCGGACTCCTTCTGTCAATCAAAATACTCCCTATCTAGTAATTGGAGATTAAGGTCGTGATGACTACTACGTCGTTGTAGGGATGGCCGACTTTCGGCCAATCTTTTCTCCAAAAATATCATTAGGACAATATGAGTACTCGGTGATCGTGCCATGGCTACCGAGTTAACATCCCAGATCGCAGTCGCTTAAAGCTTCTTCATTTAGACAATTTTTCATCTCCTCCAAAAATAGCAGGTAAAACCCCAGCGATGTAAACTGGGGGTGGGTTCATTACTTATCTCCTTGTCTCCTTGTAAACTCCTTTAGCTTACAAGCTTGATGAGCTCCTCCACCAAACTCCTTAAATACCTACAATCTTCGGTGTCGTATGTCTGATCGTGATAGTAGGATCAATATTTGAAGCGAATGCGAACTCCATCCACCTTCATCGATGGTGGTCACTTAAAATAGTTCTTATTCTAAATGACCTCTACTAACTCAATCATTGATACCCTCAGTATTGTAACTATAGTTGGCTATAAATACTAGCTGTGTAAGTGGAAAAGTCAATGGGTTTATGAATTCGCACCTATGCATTAGCACTTTTTCTGGTCGAGTAAACTATATTCCTTACTTGTCTTGCCTTTTGACTCGAAATATATCCTTCAAGAGTCACTCTAAGGGCGACTTTTTTGTCAATCCCCTTCCCTTAATCGTTAATAGCTGGGTGACTTTATTGTACTCATCTGCATTGACATGACTATTCGCCAGCTACAATAGTTCCGCCAGTATTTTGGGCTACTGAAGCTCAAGTGCATCTAAAAGGACCTTCCTTAAGGCCCTGCAGGTCGTGCAACTATAGGCTCTAAGTCTCTAACTTCCAACATTTCTCCCTCAAAGCAAGTGATGAATGTCCTAAAAAACTCGTTAGGCTCGTCTCATCTACATGAGGGCTTACGAGCTCTTCAATGACTCATGGATACTAACAAACGATGTCAGAAACATCCTCTTAAACTCTACAAACGAGGTGATAACTCTCACTGATAGACGTGAGAACCATCTGAGAGCAGACTCTTTAAATGTTGTAAGAATAGTAAGCATTTTACCACATCATCTAAGGCCAACAGCAATCTAGTAGATTCAAAGTTATATGGTCGACAGAGTCAATGTGACCTTTGTAGAATTCCAAATGTAGAATCATGAACTTTTGCAAGGGTTGAGCCTCCACAATCTTCTTGAAAAAATCTTTGGTGGGATTGGCATTCACTTGTTCCTCCAGAGTATTTTTCTCTTCACTTGCCTGATAAGAATTGTTATCAGCACTTGATGTCCCGTACAATTTTCTTCTTTGTCGACGAGCTCGATGAGTTGCTAAAACAGAAGATCCTTTATTTCCCTATCTTTAGGACTTTCATTCTTCACTTTTTTCATAATCGTGGCGAGTAATCCTATCTTTCATATTTTTCAAATCATGTTACACGGCAAATTGTTAAGTACTGGGCCCCATGCCTACCAAGTTGTCTTGTATAAGGTGACCTGCTTCACTAGTTCCCTAACTTCTGATTATCAACCTCATCCATGCTCACACTTAAAAGGATGTTGAATTTGAATATGTCCATGAAGTGAAACAAAATCTCTATAGCACCTGAGAAGCACAATTGAATCTACTAGGATTATGAACTGAAAAGTAAAGTAAGAAAGTGTAAGAAAAAAGAAAATTTCCATTATATAAAAAGGTTTAAGTGCAAGAATCTCTCCCTTCTATTTGAGAAACATTACAGAAGTTGGAAAAAGTACAAAAGTATAGGGTCTGAAAATAGTCCAAAAGATCCCCACCTTCGAAATTCCCATTTTTATAGGATTGAGGGGTGACTATATAACTAATGTACACATCAACCAAATCAGTTACATAAAAAAAAAAGGATTCGCCCATAAGGGCAAGTGCTACATATCGAGTGATGAGTTCTCCAAGTATGGTCACAAGTGTTGGAGAGATAAGTTGTTATTTGGATGCACAGTCGTTTGTGTTCGGGCGAACCTTTGCACATGAGGTGGGGCATCAAGATTGCATGTATGTCTTCAAGAATCTCCTCTCGTGTTCGCTCTGCCTAGAGCAAGTCTTTTTATAAGAGGCAAGTCACTAGATATTGACCATCCTACTTAAATGATGTTTCCTCATATTTTCACCACCTAAAGTGAGTTCAGCAAGTAATACACTTGAAAAAATTCTCCTCATTAGTGGATATTCTTGTATTGGTCCTTTGTCGCCTACGACTACTCAGTTGAATCCACTCATACTCCTTGGGAACAAAGAGAACCCTATAAAGACTTCCTATATTTCAAAAAAAAACAAAAGCATGTCATCCAGAAAATATAAAATAGCATAATGTGGCCCAATAAACATATGTTTTATTTCTAAGAGTATGATGATGGCTTAGTTTCAAAGCACCACATCCCTACTTTCAATGATAATGGTATGCGCTCTATTTAATCATTAACCACCAAAGGGTAATGTTTCAAGCAATTTTAGCATATAATTGTAGACAACCATATGATCGGCAATTTTTTATTAGCAATATATTACTTTCACAATTAATAAGACTTGATCAACAAGTAGCCTAATCATAAGAATCATATATAAATATGTGAGTGTCAAGATTTGATATTGCACAAGTTGCCAATACAAGAAAAAATGGTCCAAGCAAAGGAAAACTGAAGCAAAGCATGGAGGTTCAATTACAAAAAGAAAATTAAAGATGGGAAATTGAGCATTGGGATATTTTATTTTTATTTTAAGTATTATATGTGGACTTGAAGTTAAGTACTAACTAATGTCTGGATTTATGTATTAGTGTTGTACCATTGTATTATTTATGGAGATATATAGAAAGAATAGAGATTAATTAAACTTGAGTAAAAAATATTTATTTGCATTAATTAAATACAAATTTACACTTTTTCTCTTGCATTGGTCTGGCACACCATAAGAGGTAACACTTATATGGTAGTTACAACTACAATTCAAACTCAAATAATTTGGTCAACCCCTTGGTTTCCCTCTCATTGTGTATATGTATTAATTGATGCAAGGACTATATAATATTTATTTTTGCTGGAAGTTTCCACTAAAAATTATAATTGCCAACTCAAAGAGGCAAGCTTGGTGGATGAATTCCTTACAAGGGGCTAGTTTGGTGGCTTGTTTCCTCTCCAATATACTTTAATGAGTATAGTTTTATGAATTTTGCAATCTTTTATTATTTTTGCTATTGTAGAACCCTTATATTATCATCACCTATCATCTCCTATCATTCTTCCCATAATCCCACAACAAATCTAAGCCATTAGAGGTTCTCAACAAAGCCATGGTTCAACAACACCTAGCATTATTTCCTAGCATAGTTGGCTGCATTAAATCCAACAAAAAATTTTCATTTGCTCTAGAATTATCCTAGACACACTCCTCCATCTAAATAGAAGGTTTAAGGCTTTTAATCCTACCATAAAATCACTTTCCTAAGTCAAAATCACAAGTAAAGCTGTTGAACAAAGAGGGTTCTCTAGGAATCTTAGTTGATTACATTCCACTTTACACTATCATAAATTCCTTAGAAAATTGTGAGAAACTCCAAAAATCAAGTATAGTCTTTCATTAAACCACTCAGATTATTTTCAATTTAGAAAATTACAAAGATTCAAGTCTAAATACAAAATTAGCCATTCTAGGTCAAATTTGACCTAGTTGGGTGAATAACTCTAATTAACCCATCAAAATCCTCTAGGAATAACGCCACCAACTCCGAAATTATATAAAAGCTCCTCACCTACCATTTCTAAAAGATTCCACTAAAATTTGAAGCCCACATCAAGATTACTTATCAAGCCACTTAACAAAGAGTAGAAAACCACTAAATACCCAAATAGGGATTCAATATATTACTTACACAAAGTTCAAAAAACCATCTGAAGGATTAGGAGGAAGTTGGGAGACTACCCTTCACTTAAAGAAATTCAATGAATATCAATAAGGATGTTCATAACCCTCAATTTGGTGACTTCACACTCTAATCCTTAAAGGACTTCACTAAATGTTAGGAGATTGTCCCATTTTTCAATAACAGATAATGAATCTTCTCAAATTCATTTTAGGCAAAATTATCAACAAAATTTCAAATTTCCACCGACGATGGCTTTGGGATTTATAATGGAATATTCATATCTTCAATCAAGTACCTTGCCAACAACAACCACCATCCACCCAAGTCATCCCAAGTCCAAGCAAGCTAACTGGGTCAGCATAGGGATACATCATTCAATCATTATTTTATCATGGGAGGATACAATCTTCACTATATGTTGTTGATAAAAATAAAGAGTATTTTAGATGAGAATTGAAATAAATTTCATAAAAACTACAAATAGCCCCATAAACACTTATTTAGATGGATCATTTGAGTTTGATGGGCTCTAAGATCCTCTGAATAACCTTATGAGCATCGCACAAAAATTACAACCTAGAAAGATTTGCATGGCAAATAAAAAGATGCAACAAGGCTTAAGCACTAAATGCAGTCTTAAATCACTTAACATGGGTCTCTCAAATCAAAGGCCTAACTTCTTGATGATGGGCATGGTTAAATGATATTTAAAACTTAGGGGATTATTAACATAATATGCAAATGTTTTCCTCTTAGAACAACTAAATAGTAGCTTAACGCTCTAAGTTGACACCTTTCACCCTTTCGCTTTAAGATTTGTCTAAAGAGCCAAAATCAAAGTCACTTAGAACTCAAAATAGAGTCAATGTCATATTAAGGTAGTCATAACACTCACACCCAAAATACTTGGGATAGTAAGAATGTGATAAACAATTTCAAATTGGATAGTCAAGCCAAGAATGTGCTATTAAACCACTTAATGGTTCAAGTTAAAAAAAAAATTTGATAGTTATGCCTAAAATGTGTCGTTGAACCTCTTAAAAAGTCAACTTCAAAGATTGATTTATTCCCTAATGGCACTATTTATAAGCAATGAACTATGTGGTGCAACTAGTGGGGACATGAAGCCCACTATTAGCTAAGATCTACCACAAATTAGTATGTTTAACATGTTTCCCAACAAATCTATAAGAACTCATAGAATGAGATAAGTTGTTATCAACAATAAGGATGCGCAGAACAAAGAAATCAAAAAAATCTCTATCTCCTACTATTTAGATTAGATTAAGATGATCAACTAGGTTGACAGAATAATAAGATCTTACTAAAGACTAATATCATCCCCTTACATCTCCTTTAAGTCACAAAACTACTTGTAATTGAAAGTTCTCTCTTAATTAGGAAAGACAACTAACTATATTAAGAAGCCTCGAATCATAAATATAAAGTCATCAATGAGAGCAAAGTCTTTGTATAACATTTTAGTCACAATTTAAATGTCTTGTAACATATCAACTCCAGCATTCATAATAATATAAGAGCTATTTCAAACCCAAACAAGAGTATTATAGAATCAAAACAAAGAATGATGGATTTCAAAAGATTTTAACAAGATAAAAGTTAAAGAATGGAAGGAATCAAGAATATAAATGCCTTGAACTTAAGGAGAGAAGAAGAATTTGATTTTGTTTCATAGATTGAAGTAAAAAAAATTGCATTTGACCTTTGTCATATTATTTAAACATGCTTTCATTGTTATAAACTTAGGAGAGAGAAAGAAAGAGATTATATCTTCAAGAAAAATAAAATATTAAAACATTATGAAGTAGATTTAGAAAGTCAATACTATACATGATAAGATTTGGAGAGACTTGGAAAAAAAGCAAAGAACGAGTTTAAAGGGTAAATGATAAAATGATCTGAGCAATCAAAATTACTACTATCAGATGTAGTGGATTGGCTTGCTAACCATGAACCATGCGCAATTCAAAAGGCCCTTTGAGCTATTGTCGAACATATATCAAACACAAACATTCTTTGATATGCCATAACACATGCCCAATGCACTAAAAAATCATTTTTGATGTATTTTTCCAAAATTAGAGTAGGAGATGATTAGGACACATCCAACGTGATGGAAACACAAGATGAACTATATTTGTTGACAAGTCATCTTAGCAAATTATATTTTTTGATGATAATGAAGGTTTTCTTAAAGATTACACAAAGTTAGTGGTGTTGATGATCACAATACCAAGTGTGTTCGGTCAATTTGTAATACAATGTTTTTTTCCCTGACAATTTGAAGATCATATATGTAATAACCGTAAGTCAGAAAAATAAAATAATAATAATAAAATAATAATAAAATCCAACCGTAGCGACGATTGGCTTCGAATAGAATAATCGAAGGGGGAGCTCGATTCGTTTTGCCAAAATAGAACTCCCAAAGCAACGAGAGAAAGGGAGAGAAAAAGAAAGGAAGGGTCAAGAGGAGGAGTCGTGCCCTAGTCGAACCATCGAATCTTACCTTGCGTGCGTGAGCCTTCCGTGCATCGACGACTGAGGGAGAAGAAGGAGATTGTGTGCGTGAGCCTTCCGTGCGTGGACGACCGAGGGAGAAGAAGGAGATTGCCTTCTCGAGCCAATCGAGGGAGAAGAAGAAGGAGAAGGGAGACCTTGATACTAACGAGCCCTGAGCAAAGGGAGAAGCCGAGTGCGTGCGTGGCTTGGGACGAGCGACGTGAGGATTTTAGGGCACCGAACCGGATTATAAGAAGAAAAGAGAGGTAATTTTAATTTTCTTTTGATTTTTTAAAAAATAGAGGAAATACAATTATATTATATAAGTTTTAATTTATAAAAAGAATTGAAAAATCTTAAGTCCATCTTACTTTATAAACTTGTGCATAATTATATTTCATTTCATAATATATATTTTAATTATATTAAAAGTTATAAAAATAAATCATAAATATATTGAAAATTTATAAGAACAATTCAATTGAAAAATAATAAATAAAAATATTAGATTTATGAGAATAATTAAATTAAAATCTATAAATAAAATGCTAGAATTGAAACTTATGATTTAAATAGATGTACAAAAAATATGATTAATTGTATGAATAGATGAAGAGCATAATTCTACTTTTGCTTGAGTATAATACAAATCAAACTTAATTATTTAAACATATTTATAGAGTAAAAATGATTATGTTATATGCATATTAGTAGGATCATAATCTAAATTTAGTAATTAATAAAATGAAATTGATAATTGATAAAGAATTTAATAAATTAAAGTATTTTAGATAAATATCGATCATTTAAATAAGAATGAGAAATTATGTGAAAAAATTTAATGCCTCTAATGAACTAGTAGAATTATGAATATTATCATAAGAGAGGTACTTATGTTTCAATATATATGAGTATTGATTTAGTAAATGTTTTAATCATGTAACTAGAAAGAAGATTAAGTTAATTGAAATCAGAATTAAAGAATTACGCTCTTTACATTTATGATAAAAATGCCTTTAATTTCTGAGAAATACATTTTTATATGATTATGACTTTTCGCATGCAAATTATAATTTATTTTCGCTTTTCACGTGAATAATAACCGAACGCTAAACCATATCATCATCATTTCATAAAAGATGATAATTATTTAATTAATATATATAAATTATATGTTATGAATGAATAGTGAATAGTTCAACCCCTTATATAAGATCACGACAATATACTATAAATCTAAAAGCGAAAATTAAATAAATTAGAATTAAATTTCTTTTCTTTAGTTTTAGTAAATGTTTGACAATTCTAAAAATGGTTGATAAATGTAAAGTAAAGTTCATAAGAAATTTCATTTAGACATACCTCTATATGTTTGATTGAAGAATTTTTTTACATTATAACAAATATGCATACTGTTTTACTTTCTTGTTTACTATAGAAAACGTAATTAATGAATTTTATTCAATTGTTAGTTTATTTTTTTTAGTAACCATTCTAACTATGGATGATAGGGAGGTTATGTTTATCGCAGAGACTTGTGGAGATAGATATGTATTATGATTTATGTTTAAATTATATTTCATATGAATTTTGTTAAGATAGATGAAAATTGTTAAAAATTTGTGATTGGCTTGAGATTTTATTTAAGATTGAAAATGTTTGGTAAGATTTTCTTTATTCGTCACCGTGTTTGATTCCGGCTTCATGGTGACAATATACTCATTATTTTGACATTTTTGTGAAAAAAATATAATGTTGAAATAGCTAAAATTATATCTAATAATTAATGCTAATGTTGGTATGTAGTTGACAATTAAGTACTTGATAAAATATAAAATACATTTAATTAAATATTAAAATTTAATTGCAATGAAACAAAAAAATTTTGTTGGCCCTTAAGCTTTTTATGTGATTTATGTGATATTATATTTCATTTTATAATACTTTTGAAAAAAAAAAATCATAGTTATTTTAATTACACATCTTAGATTTATAAAAATGTCTACCATGTATTGTGTCATTGTGTTCGTGTCTCGTGATAATGTTTGTGCTTAATAGCTTGCCACAAAACCCAAAAAAAGAAACATTTCACTATTTTTATATAAGTGGATATTTATATAAATGCAGCTCAGTGAATTTTATGTATCTAAGAGAAAATCTCGTTGATTAAATCTATCAGTTTTGTGCATGTGTGCACAGGGTTTAATCAACTTATAATGCCAATGCTTATACAGCTATGTAACTATATACATCCCGAAAACTTTACTGGAGAATCTATAATAGTAAACAGATCTATAAAACTCACAAAATGAAAAAAAAAAAAAAAAATTATCAATAGCAATGAAACCATGAAAATAGAAAGACTTACTCCATAATTCAAAAGTAAATTCAGGTTGAGCGTCAGCACTGCCAGAGGCCATATCTCCATCCTAGCGTGAGAAAATAGAAATAATAAGCTGTAAGGTTTACCATTTCTTTATTTATCAGATTGACTTGCAAGAAAGTACTTGGTCTCAAGTAGTCCTCCGTATACTATATCAATATTCCATAAAGGATGTACTAATCAAGCGTTCTTATGTGTTGCATGAATATAAAGTTTGGATGGAAGAAATAAAAAATTACGAAACTGCTGAAAACAACTTCTGTATGGCATTATTGAAATAATAAATCTCAAATTACTTGAAGTAGTTTGGTAATTACTTGAAAGTCGTCAACCAATGGAAAAATAAACTTGTAATATTTGATGCTAATTCTTGGGAACAAACCACCATGACTCTCCAAATCAAACTGTGTTGATTATACATTAAACGAAAGAGAAGACAAAAGAAGAAAGCCTCAACCAGCTAAGGTAGTTAACCAGCTGTTATAGTCAGATTTTTTTGGTTTACATTTTGTTTTTGTATCTCTTTAATGATATATATATATATATATATATATATATATATAAAAAAAAAAAATATATATATATATATATATATATATATATATATATATATATATATATATATATATATATATATATATATATATATATATATGTATGTATACCTCTGCATGTTTTGTTCCTCCAAATTTGTGAAGTTGGTTACAATTAAAAAAAAACAAATCAATGGTGAAGGTTTTTAATTATATTCCTGTGCATACATTCAAAGTCCAAGTTGTTGTTGGTTGATTGGTGACATAAATAGCCAATCAAATTTTTGTTGGATAATCCTAATAAAGTTAGATGGCCAAACTGACAATTTTGAACTGCATCACAACCAACGCTCAGTTGCAAATCACCATGGCTGAACAAACTCAAAACAAAATCATGTAAATTTGCAAGATCCATGAAGAAACAAACATAATTGTGACTGTGACTTGACATCGCATATGCATATGTAATGCATATTTGGAACAATTTATTTGCACCTGATGTGGATGTCATCTTTTACTCAAAGGAAAATAATCCGAGATTTGACAAGTGTTTCATCATTTTGCTAGTATTCAGGTGTAGAGATAGCACTCAAATCGATAAATAGACCCAACAATACATACCAGCATCGAGTCACAACCCTAGTTCCTGCCAGCATATCTGACTCGTTGGGGTCACATTATTCATGGAACTAGCAAGATTAAGAAAATGAAATTTCTGCAACAAGGTTATATATTACTCAAATGAAATTTTCAGATATTTAGGCTCTATTCTTCAAAATGATGGTGAAATAGATGGAGATGTTATTAGTAGAATTCAAGTTGATGGTTGAAGTGGAGGAATGCATGGCCTATTATGTGATAGAAAAGTTCCACTTAAACTTAAGAGAAAATTTTATAAGATGGTGGTAAGACAATGACTTATGGTGCAATGTTGGCCAATAAAAGAAATCATAAGACTAAGTTATGTTCAGATGAGGATGCCGGATGTGGCTTTACTCTTAGAGATAATGCAAAATAGTATGTTGAGAAGTTCCATGGTAGATAAGAGTCGCCTTAGATGGTTTGGCCACATAAAGCGTCATCCGATGACATTAGGAGAAAGATGCAGATTTGCCTTATGTTAAGAAAGAAGATAGACCTAAAAGACTTGGTTAAGATGCATAAAAAATGATCTTAGTATACTTGAATTAAATGAGAATTTGATACTAATAGGACACAATGGAGACGAAAGATTCATGTAGCCGACCCCACCTAGTGGGATTAAGGCTTGTTGTTGTTGTTGTTGTTGTAAGGTTATATGCGCACAATAACTTCTCAGGATAATAAGCACAATTTGTTCTATGGAAGTTACAAAACCAATTTAGCAAACAAGATTTGGTATGACTTGATTTCTATGCCATCGTTGTCATGGTTTGAGCTCCACATAGATCATCGCAGCAGGAGCAGAGTCTTAGGCCAATCTCACAATACTGCACCAATGCATCATCATCCATATTTATCATATCTTTTCAATATATAGGCTAAAGTTAATGAGAAATAAATAAAGGCCGTTTTTTTCTTATTTTGTTCATTTACCATTAAACAAAGATGCCTATCAAACAAAACATATCCATGCTTTTCATATAATAGAGAAAATCTAGCATTATTTACACACGGAAAATGTCACAGTTAAAGACAGATTTGCACCACTTCAAAAGCAAGTTTCTCCAGTTAATTTTCCACAAGATTATGCAAAGGCCAGCAAAGAAAGTCCACAGTCAAAAACAAATTTCTAACCATTTTTTTTAACTCTGCCTTATTTTCACTAATCCCAAAACAAATTCTACATGTGATAACTGATTGTCATTTTAAAAACATCTACTATAAAAAACATAATGTTGTATTGATGGCATGAAACATAAAAGAATGATTCAAAAGAGATTCCCTGGTTCACAAGTATGATCATGCTGTTTCAAAAAGACCAAACACATCACCAAGGTTTGTAAATTTTTAATGATTTATTGGTTGTTACAATGACGGAAGATCTTGGTTCTACAAGCTTTCAAATTCTGTAGCAAACTAAAGATGACCAATTTGAAAGGAAAAATAATATTAAGGAAGCTGATTGAAGCAGAACATCATAATCTTGAAGACAAATAGTTCTGGCTGACATGACACTAGTTCAGGAGCCAAAAAAAATGACTTGTTTTGCTTAGGAATTTAGTGAATAAGGTCACCATGGGATACAGAACAGCACAACAGGAGAAAACGACAAAACAAACGAGTGATAAAAGGAGGGATCACAAGGAGCGAGAGAAAAAGAGATCTAGAAAGAGATGACATGTGCAACAGAATGTGGAACCAACAGTTAGGTTTAAGAGAGTAAATTCATTCAATACTCAATCATTTTCAAAATGGTAGGTAAAAGGTCTCCCTATAAGAGAAACTTGACATTTTAGAAGAAAGTCTAATAAAACAGAAAAGTACATGAATACCAACTGAAGAAATAATGCTGAAAAATAAATCGGAATTTACTCTAATTTACACTAATTTCCTTAAATACAAATAACAAATAAAGCAGCAAAATGACAGTTTTGGTCGGACAGTTGTTATCATCACCTGGCATGAAGAACATATCTCCTAGAGGCATGCGAAAGTTACACAAACAAAATGACAGAAAAGATACATTACGACTAATCATGGGTAGCCCAAGAATCATTTGATGCTTGATGATGACAGAATTGAAGCTACAACTGACAGAAGAATATAAACTAGTGTTGATTGTGAGAACGCACAACCACACCAAAGATACTTGTATGAATCTTTGGAGCTTCAAAAAAACCTTGTTAATGCAACAAACCTCAAAATAAAAAAATAAAATTACCATTCATGTTACAGGACAAAGCAAGTACAAGCGTAATAGGAACCAGCTTTCTTAAAATATGATAAAGATTAAGGTTGTGGTAGGTAATCTATTATTGGTAGAATGCAAAAAACATATTGGATAAATATAAATTAATACGTAATTTTCATCACTGTTACCCCAAACATTATAACAAACATATGCCATAGTTGTAAAATTTTGATCTTATATGCCATTTAATTTTCCAATCTCAACAAATAACTCATGCAAATGAACCACAAATAATGCAACACAATACAAAGAAAATACATGTAGGTTTAATAAAATAATATCAAGAAGCTTTCTAGTGAAAGTATGATGAAAATATTTATTAAAAGTCTGGAACTAAAATACGTCTCAAAATAGTAGAGATTTTGTGAGATTTTGTGAAGTCTCATACAAACTAAATCATTAAAAGATCGCATATATGACCTCAAATTGTATTTCTCAAATTTTCTTTGGGAATCTCAAATTTTATAGTACTATTGTCTACTCATTTGAAAAAATAAGATAATTTACTTATTTTGCCTCTAAAGAAACTAATCTTTGTCAAATAATATTGACCTATAAATAAAATTTATAAGCATAATTGTGCAAATATATGTGAAATCCATGAAATTAAGTGTGAAATCGAGCAGACTGGAGTGAAACGTCTCGATCGCGATCGAAATCAATTGAAATGATCAGAAAATTGCACCGACATCTTCGAAAAAGGAAAGAAAAGAGTTATTTAAGTGTCCATAATTTGAAGCTAGAATAGTAGATAAGACACTACCAGAGATTTCCTCATTTGAGAACTTTATATCTGGTTCTGGTTTCCTATAAAGCAGTTCTATAGTTAATACCTCCCAATACCGAGAAGCGATTAAGCGCTACAAATGAATCGTTAAAGAACGAGTATATAATCGTGGAGTGGAGTTTAGAACTTATGAAATTTATTATTTTAACTTAAAACTTTTGTGGGGAACGCGACGCCCATCAAGATCCCATGGTCATTATCCCGTCGCGATCCCTCATCCGCAATGAGGAGGTAGAGTGACCCAACCGACCGAAAGATCCTCAACACATGTTACGCCGCCCAAGGTGTCCTTCAGAGACTGGAGTTAAGGACAAATATAAGTCAACCTTAGCTAACATAGTCTTTTGCCCAACCAAATACATTCTACATTTCACCAAAGAAGAAAAAGGGAACATAATGGGCGGCGGACCGTAATTTAGTGGTGCCATATCGCGAACCACGGCCGGAGGCCGCGTCAGAACCGCCATTTATGTATCACAAGAAACCACGCGGACAGAGGACACACCACGCCCCACGGCTTTAGAATATTTGAGTGTGAAAGTAATTATGTATTTAATTTGACATCGCTTTTCTGTGAAGAAAAGTTTTCTTAATTTGTCACCCAAGACAAACAATCATGGATGGATTTATTTTATTCATTTTTTTAGTTTTAATTTAAATAATTATTTCATTTTTTTTTTTTTATTTATATTTTGTTATTTTCTTGATTTTGATCATTTTACGATTGATTTAGATTTGAATATATGATCATTTATCATTGAAATTTTAATTATAATTACCCTTCTCGATCTTGGTTAATATCAATCGATAATTGCCTACTCGTCCTGCTTTCTGAGGACTGCCTAAATTTATTATCTCAAGTATAATCCTTCAAAACCTGTCACTCTGGGCCAACCTGAGGATCGGGTTTGGGACTTTTCTCCTCGAGTTTGAATTTTAAAAGTTTATGTCACCGATTCATATCTTATATTATATGACAGAATTCTTATATTATTAATTTGAAATTCTTATAATATCAAACCGTTTAATGTAGACTGCTCTTTTGTATTTGACTTAGTATTTACTCCAACATGCATCTGATATCTCGTTTTGAATTAATATTAAGATGTAATGAAGTTTTGATATCAGATTTTTTTTTTTGAGTTTTGTTAACGACCAAGACCAAACCGGAAGTGTGATTGTTCTTAGATTTGACATGATTATAATGCAAGCATGAATTTTGATACGGATTTTTAGGTTTTAACCTGACCCCGCAGAAAACCTAAGATGTAGATGTTTTGGAAATATGATGCATATTATTTTCCAAAATTTATGTCACAAAGTAGTTGAAATAAATTATTTTAAGCTATTTGATCAAATAAGGATGAAAAATAAATAAAGGTTGTTTGCCACAAATCCTCTCTTTAGTTAAATCACCAACATAAAGCTAAATAATTATGAACGCCATACGATCAATCACCATTGAGCTTTAAGAGATTTGATTTGGCTAAAACCCTTTCTTTATGTTCAAATCGCCCAACATAAAGATTGAAATAATTGATTTGTATCATATGATCATAAAGAATCTAAAGCTTTTAATTGATTTGGCTATACCTCTACGCAAATCACCAACATAAAGTGAAAATAATTGATGAGTATACGATCATAAGAATCGATTGATTTGATTTGATCACTAATAAAGCCTAATCAAACATAAAAATAAATTTGATACCATATGATCAAATATCAAGCCCATTTATTTCTCTTGATAAGGAGGAATAAAAAAAAAATATGAGAAGTTGTCATATTTCATTTAAAAGAGATGAATTAAAAATCCACCTCACACGCAGCTCATGGCAAGTGACACAAACTCATTAAATTTATTAAAGAGGAGAAAGACTTTACTTTCCTTTCAAAGAAAGGGATAAGGAGCGCAGACATGTCCACATGTGCATAATGACAAGGGATCACCTTAGATAGCCTCAGCATTTATGACAAGGCATGCCGATTCCATAAGAGTAGATGGCAAAAGGAAAGGGAAAAGCCTATATAAATAGGGGTTTCCTTTACAAAGACTTACATTTTCTACTCTCCTCTTCTCCAAGACAAGTTTAAGTTCTTTCAACCTGAGGAGGATGCCACACACTACTGTGAGTTTCTTTTCTAACTCAACAATTTTTTTATCTTCGATATATGTCAAGTTATATGGTAATTTATTTATATGTATATCTGTTTCTCACTATATCTCATTTATGACAGAATCATGAAGACAAGAAAAGTAGGAGGTATGAGTATTCATATATAACCTAAAGAAGCACTTTAACATGAACCTAAGCATTTCATCCTTTCTTTTATCTTTTTTTTTTTAAGAAAATTTCGCCTCCCCCATCCCCAAGATGCTACTTGGGGACTGGTCTTCCCACCACGCCAAAGGTATTGTCGCGAGACACATGAATTTATTTACCCACCACGCCAAGAAAGGCGTATATGCACAAGACAAGATTTCCACGCGGAACAACGTGAAAAGATTATCACAGATTTCTCCGCGACGGAACAATGTGAACGGCATTTATAAAGATAGAATAAATTTGCATTCACATATATGAAATTAAAGTATAAGCATTTATATGACATTTCAATTTTGAAAATTCGCCTCCATCCCCACACAATTACTGGGTTTCTTCCCACCACGCCAAGAAAGGTGTTAGGGCGGGAGACAAAATTTATTTACCACCACGCCAAGAAAGGCGTATGGGTTGCGACAATAAAGATTTCGCACGTGGAACAACGCGAGCATTATAATCAGATTTCCGCCACGGAACAACGCAAAGGCATATCATTTATCCGCCAGATTGGAACAATGTGAACGTATTTACAAGATAGAGCAAAATAATCAAAACAACAGCCTTCCCCACACAAGTGGTTGCTAGATCGCCCGCCCCACCATGTCAAGAAAGACATGATAGGTGTATGTCAGACACACGAAATTTTGATAAGATATGATTTCCTACCATGTTGGAGAACATGGTACTTATATCATAAATTTAAAGCTCATTCAGATAAATAAAAGGAAAGGCAGTAAACATGATTGAAGATCAAATTTACAATTCCTCGGCTTCCCCACAAGGGTTGCCACGAGATCACCACCACGTCAAGAAAGACATGTATGTAGCGTAACAATCATACGAAATTTTGATAAGATAAGATTTCACCATATTGGAAAACATGGTAGACTTATATCACAAATTTAAAGTTTCACAGATATAAAGCGCAATAAATTTGATTAGCATCAAAATTTTACAATGCCTTCCCCAGCAAGTGTGCTAATACAATTCGTCCACAGTGAATGTAGAACATGTGGAGACAATAAATTTGATAAGATTTCCTACCATATTGGAAAACATGGTAGGTACTTTATATCACAAATTTAAAACGTGATTTACATATGAACGTTGCATATATACTTAAACAAGACAAAGATTTTATGAGGCATTTTCATCACCATTTCACTCTCATAATTCAAGAGCAAGAAAAGGCATAACAATGTATCTCGATGATTCCAACCTCCAAATACTCATGGACAAATAACATATAATTGTTTTAATGCAAGATAGAGACATGGCAATTGCTTTTGAGTAAAGTATGAACATCAGCAAAGATGCAACTTAATGAAACTAAGCATCAAAAATGAGTTTTAAACTTGACAAAGCCACATTTCAAGTCGCACTTCAAAGGCTCATGACTTAGTGATCACAAAAGAGAGGAAAACAAGCACAATGCTAACAAAGTCAATCGACCTTCTTCCTCTCAATGATTTCAACTTGCATATGAAAGAGGTATGATGCATATAATTCCCTTCATATGAAATAAATTGCACAAATAGCATGAATTCATAGAGAACAAAGATTATATCTCATCAAACAGTTAATTGATTTCTTCCCTTAGATAAGAAAGTTTAGCAAGCCTTATACTCATCAAATAACCAAATGATTGATTCCCCTTTAGGGAGAATATTTTCAGCAAGTATTTTACCCATAAATAGCAAGATGATTGATTCCCCTTAAAAAAAATAAATTTCAGCAAGCTTCATGCCTCTAGACCATATTAATGATTTTTTTCCTTAGATAGAAATATTTTCAGCAAAGGAAACACATAAGGATCCATAAAAAAAAACAAACAACACCATATTTGGGCCATACATCATCCAAGTCATTTTAGGCTAGCATCACTAAACTAATAAAGGCAATAAGAAGTGAGATTTCATACATCATCCCAAATCCCTAAAGGAAACTCTTAGCATAATCTCAAGCATATGATATAGCATATTTAGCAAAAACCCTAACTTCCAAAGAAGCTTAAATGCATAAAACAAGCTTAGGGTTAGAGAGAAACAACCTGGTTTCAATGCTAAGAGGAAAGGAGGAAAAGGGGTTGGCCGCTGGGTTCTGGCTCCTGATCCCTCGGTTTCATCATGCGGACTGGACCAAGAGAGGAAGGAAGAATCGTGAGAGGGAGAAGAGCAGCAGAACGAGAGAGTTCTTTCGCAGGAGGAGATGCCGGCCCCAGCTCGACGGACCGAGCAGGGACGCGAGAAGGGAGAGACCGAGAGCGTGAGACGAGAGCAGGAAATAGAGCTGGAAGATTAAAAAAGGGGGAGCATGGACGAGAGAGACCGTCAAAAGGGAATCGCGAGAGAGGGAAGAAACGAAAGAGGAAAAATGCGGAATGAGAGGTCAACGCGCTTCGCCTTTATGACGATCTCCTGATCGGGCGAGCGGCGGGTTAGGTAGGATTGAGCGGGATTGGGGTAATTAGGATTAGTTGTTTAATGCGATTTTATTACTTTGACAAACCCCAGAATATTCAATTTAAGTTGTTTTACGAAAACGCACTGACCGGCCATGATGGAGTCGCTCTGACAACGCCACGGCGAAAATTTAGGTTTAAATTTGCGCGACGTCAGCCAAATTGCTCGACGCCGACACTTTGCTGATCGCGAAGTCGCCGCTTGATAGTCTCGACGTTTAATGATACCATCAATTCGCGAACGGAGGTCGGAGGCGTCGTCGATTTCTCGACTGATATGCATAATTTTAAAAAAATTGATTTTAATTATTTGATTGATCCTTAATTGATTTGATACTTTCTCATTTAATTAAATTTGATGCTTTTCACGCATTATGAAGTCAATTTTCAAATCGAATTGAATTTAATTGATTATTGTGATTAGGGATTTAACCCTATGTCATTTACTTAATTTTAAATGACATATGCAGTCAACAATGACCTCCGATCTTAAAATTGACTGCGTCAATGTATTCAAAATATCAAAACTAACTATAATCAACCTCTCGCATCATCTAATCATCATCGATAATGGAAAATAAACTACATAAGTAGTTTCGGGCATATTGGAGTCGGGAGGCCTCAACGTCATCTGAACGAGATCTTTTCGCAAAACGGACTATGTCATTGTCGCCAAAACGGAGAAACCTATCAAACGAGACATTTCAAGATCAATTCAGTCGAATGTGAAGCAAATGGCTAGCTTCAAAATGCGACAACACGTAAATTAAGCTCGAATTCGCATCAATCGACCTCGACGTTGCTCAAATGACCTTCGTTCACAAAATGGATTGCATCATTGTGTTAAGAGCGTTGAATTTGCCTAAAAATGACATTTATATCTAGTATATTTAATTTCGGCAAAGTTTGTGCGGATTTCGATGCAATCAAACAGTACAAAACAATCAAATAATTATTTTAAATTGATTATATCTAAATTTAATAATGGATTTCTTTCAAAATCAATTCAAATCATTTTAAATTTTAAAATTTAAGAATTCCCTAATATTCCTCTAACCATCCCAATATTCCCTATAACCTATTTCCATCTTCTTCTCCCTGTACAATCGCACAAGAGTCGGTCCTCTCAATAGATGGAACAAGTAGAAAATCCCTCCAAGCCGGCTCTCCCATGAGGGAGCTGAAGCTTTATTCTTACTTGAATCGGAATCTCCGCTTTGGCGCCACTTCTCTTCCTCTGACATCTCGTTCAGTTTCCCTATCTCGGTCTCTCTCCAATTGAAAACCTCCGATTATTCACCCTGTTTCTCCAGCTAACCTCACCTCCAATCACCATATTTCCGGCATAGCTAAAGCAGTTCGACCGAACTGCATCTCTTCTCGCTCTTCTCCCGTCACTCCTAGATGAAGTGAATTCCTCCACTCAGCTTCACAAGCTGAATCGTGATCCCATCTCACTGTGCCAAATGCTCAAACATCAAGATTCCGACTCCAAACTCGTAGCTCGTCGCCCTGTAGCAGCACTGTATCACCTCATCCTCACCTTCTCACTGCGCAACTACATTGCCGCCAATTGCTCCAATGAAAAAGCCTGTAACAGTTGCTAGAAGACCGTGCATTTGGCTCAAGATTGCCCTTGAATCCCATTTTGGCGGAATGATTTGTCTCTAGCTGATTGATGTGTTTGCTGAAGTAGATTTTTCTCATGTGCATCTTGCTCATGATGCATCAAATATATCCAAGCAAGATGCATCAAATATATCCAAGCAATATACTCTTAAGCACATGATATGTCAAAATGAGTAATCTGGCAATGAAGGAGCTCTAAGTGCTGAAACTGTTTAAAGGGAATCCAAATGTTGTTACTTTGCTTGCACATAGTATATTAAACATGAGTCTTTGGTTAAAGCAGGAGAGCAGCAAACTTTGAGGAGATGCTTCTTTTGAGTTTTGGAGATGAGTTTGGAAATTATGTGAAGTGGTTCGGTAGACCAAAAGAGATTTAAATACCATCTTAGAACAGAAAAATTTTAAAAAAAAAATTATTGCTCAAAGTCATCTTGCAAATTCATCGCCAACAATCTTGCATAAAGGTATAAAAACAAAGAGTATGCAACATTCTAAATGTCAGTTTATGTTGTTCCAACATAGCGGGGAAACTTATTATAAATATTTGTACGTGTTATTCCAACACACTAGAAAAATCTACAAAATTTAAGTACTCGCATGTGCTGACATACGACCTCGCAAGAAAAATTATGAAATTTAAATATCGTGTATCAAAGCTTGACCTCGTAGGAAAATTCGTTAATATTCTTGCATAGGTGATTTGAAGACCCAGCTATGCTCGTTAGGACCTAGCAAGATAAAAGATTTGGTGGTGTCATGACAATCAACGCTGCCATATTTTAAGTGGAGCCAAAGATCAAGATCCCCATGCAAGAATGACACTGGGAGGCTATCAAAATTTTGATTAAGCTGCATAATAATTATAAGACTTGGATAATATTGCTCAAAATAAATTACAAATTTAAAAATTAAAATTTAAGCTATGCAGGCATACTTGAAGACCTCGCTGCGTCTAAGCTGGCATAGCGAGCTATTGTAAACTCGATCGTGGTGCCTCAAAACACCGACCACACACCTAAGCTGTTGTAATGGGCAGGCCTTTAGCACCTCATAGTAGCCTCCTATATGAGGATGATGCCGGAATGCTATCAAAATTTACAAGGCAAAGACTTAAATGAATCAATTTTAATAGAATTTTCTAAACTTAAATTGAATATTAAGATAGTCTTAAAATATGAATTGAACATGTTAAATTCCAAAATAGATAAATTTGTAAAGTTCAATCTTAATGGAAATTAAAACTGGTGGATACCCATAAATTGAACATGAGAAGAAATTTCTTGCTAAATATTCAAATTATTTTAAAATTCATAATAGAATAATCAAAGAGTATTTAATTGACTAAATGATCAGAGTATTGAAACTTATGAAATATTCAAATGTTTGATCATATAGCAAATGGAATGAATTTGATAGTTTATTAATAAATGCAAACATGATTTTGCAATCCTTCATTTCAAATGATCTTAAAGTGAATTCAATTGAATATATATTTGGATTCTCAAAGATTGCAATATGATTGAAATATAGCTTTAAAAAATAAATGCAATCCAAATAAAATCTATAGAGCATTTATATTAATTTTAATAGCTCAATATTGAGTACAAATAAGCTCTCTAATGAATGTTATACTTAGTCAAAATTCATTTCAGATGAATTGAGGATAATCAAAGAATTCATTAGAAATCTATAATGAATTTGAACGCTTATTAATAAGCACAAGAGATAGCTTTGAATCCTTTATTCCAATTACTAAACAAGCACATACAAATGGTGATATGTTATTTCAAATTGCAATATGAACCTAAAACGCCTTTAATTGCCACCGAATCTACACCACATTCATGCAAGCAGACATAAGGCGTTGACCTAAGTTCTAAATAGGCTTAGGGTATATCAATCTTGCACAAATTATGAAGCCAACTATCATTCAATTCAAGTACTTCAGAATTTGTGTAATCACCTAAAAGAGATGAATCCTTGTGCGAAATATAAAGCAATTTTCAATTCAACTTAATCTTTCGAAAATTCGTATAAATATTCTAGATTACCCGCATGGGCCCCGACATAGTATTAAATGCCTAAACTCAATGTCTGAGGATGCTTCGCGGGTTAATATAAGATAGATCTGCATCTCCTGCATGTACTCCAACCACTATGTTACACACTTAATCATAAAGTCCGAGAATGATGTGTAGGCTAAAAATTTAGATCAATCTAAATCCATTAATACCTCAAAAGTTTAATGTATAATTTAAATAATTAATGACTATGTTTAGCTTCCAAAATTATACCTATAATTGTTAATTACACATCTTTATATGGGTTGAATTGCAAATATCATTTAACCAATCTGATCATCTTTCTTATAAAGATAAGAGTCAATAGATTTGATTTCAAGCATCAGAGATCTGATATTTTGCTAAGCAGAATTAACAAAGTCTATCCCGATAATGGTCGTATTGATTGCAGATTTCAACTAGAGAATGCTATTATCAAAAGTCATTTGAATTTTAAACTAAATTAATATGAAATTAAGCTTCAATTAAATATAAATTCAAATCAAATAAAGTTCATTATTTTAAGTATTTTAAAGCAAATAATTCATCCACTCATCCACCATCGTTTGTTGGGGATGACAAATTAAGAAAATTCTAGCTCACAAATAAGCTAATGTCAAGTCTAATAAATCACTATATTTAAACTCAAATAATCTCATGCTAGTAAAGACGTGGCATGTATCTTCTATCCGTGTGATTTTATCCCTAAATGACATCACATAAAATGCGATTATTATCAGGGTCCTCTGACCAGGTGATTTGGCCCCTAAGTGGCTCCACTATATTATGGTCATGATAGTAACCCATATGTTCTTCAATGAGTTTGAGTTATGAGTCATGGATATATTGATATATAAAGTTTTCAGGTTAAAGTAGACTTCTCTTGTAAACACCAAATCTATAAAGTCTGACAACACAACCCACGATGCTAACAAGGATCCTTGGGTTGGGT
Source organism: Cymbidium sinense (assembly GCA_021442155.1). Classification (NCBI taxonomy): domain Eukaryota; kingdom Viridiplantae; phylum Streptophyta; class Magnoliopsida; order Asparagales; family Orchidaceae; genus Cymbidium; species Cymbidium sinense. The sequence continues at coordinate 51,877,340 of CM038224.1, read as the reverse complement.
CCCATCTCCTGACCAAGAAATTAAGAACCACGACAACCAGGAATGATGGAACTATGGGATCTTGATCAGGCATGTCATCATGTCCCTAACCATATGTTTTCACTAAAAAAATGATGAATTTCATAAATTATCAATACTCCACCTATTGCTACTATATGCTAAACAATTAGCGACCTAATAACTAGGCTTAATCAAAACTTTTCTCTCATTCTTGTGAGAGGTAATTAACTATAGGTGCTTGCGCCTATAAGAAACCTAGAACTAGATCTAAAATCCTCATAAAATGAGAGCAAAATCTTTGGGTAGTGTCTAATCCACAAATAAAACAAATTTATTTGCCTTCTAAAAATTTCATTCGGCATAAATCTAAGCTCCCTTTCATCGAGAGGCCGGCTGTGAATTTTCGGAGCTCACAAATAAATGTTAGGGAACTGTGAATTTGAAACATTAAATGCTTTCTATTACATCTCATCCAAGATTTTCATCAATTACACTAGACATTTGACTGTCCTGTATCATCAAGATTTGATTATGCAAACAATCAACAAAATAAACAAAAATGTTTTCTCAATGAGGTAAGTTCACTAAAGAAATTTACCTCTACATCAAATGGAACCAACTGTGACATTGAGTAAGACCTTGATCTAGTTAGAGAAAGTGCATCTTCAACGAGAAGCTGTGATTGCATATCAGACTCATCATACAACACAGATCATAAAAGGAATATATCATGTAATAGTAGCTCTAATAACAAACAATTAATTCTGCTGTTCATAGACTTTGAAATACACCTTATTGTGGGATGAATTGACCCCCAGATCTCTCTCCTCTTCATCAGAATGAATGCTTTCATTCCATGACTTTACTTGCTCAACTTGAATCAACTATAGAATTAACAGCAGGATGACAAAAAAAATGAATAATTAACATTGTTCATAGCTAAGTAAACACTAGATAAAATGAATCAATAACAGAAATAAGATGCAATACTTTCATAATTTCTGGATCATTCCACGGTCCTTTACTTGACCTAAGACATCCTCCTTCATTTTCACAAGTGCATGAACCACCAAGAAAATCAGGAAGTTGGCTGTAGTACATATATTGTATGACATGAACTCTTGTTTAGAAGCAAAACATGTTATGCCAAATGAAGATAATTTAAAGTCTGTATAATGAACAATACAAAAAAAAAAAAAAACAAACCTCATGTCAATCCATTCAAGCAGTGTTTGCTGGTATGCTTCCTAAAACCTGCAGTATATGCATACATACATACATACATAAATATATAGTAAAAAGTCATCACAGTGCCATAAGTATTTTGAAATGGTGCAAAGATTGAAGAAATTATCCCCACCACTATTTTTGCTGAAGTCCTTGGATCAATGAAACCCTTTAAGGCATTCCATAGCAATCTAAAACCATGGCCGGCATTAACAATGAACATCTTATTCAATATCTGCACAAAAGCGCTGACATCAACATGGAAGCGAAGGAGTTAAAACAAGGATCTTCTTAGATCAACAAGAAACTAGTTACCTCAGGATAGTTATTGCTATCGATTTTATTGATCTGTATGATAATATCCTGAACTAAGTTAATTAATTTCCCAACATTCATCCAGCTCTGCATTGCAAGATATCTACTCAATGATAAAATATAAGCATATACTGAAGTTATATTAAGAATCATATCCAAAATAACAAAATTAATAAAAGCATGACATACCAAACCTTCTACGTCTAAAACTGTTGTCATAGTATCAATTTGTTTGTTTGCTGCGACTGAACATGCTGGGCATTTCTCAAAGTAGATCTTCTCTAAACCCTGAACATGGTATTTTAAAAACCTTTCGACGGTAGTGACAGTCAAAAGCTTATTAGGATCGACTTTTCCAAGTTTTTCAATGTAAACTGGCCTGCCCTCCTTGTCCACTCCATGAAAACCATGTGGATAGTAAGAGCGAACCTCTTCTAACTCAGTAAAAACAAAGTCCTAAATTTGCACTAAAAAGTTAGTTCTTATGGCAGGGGAAAAAATACAACTAAAGTACTTCAACTAAAACAAAATTACTTGTACAATTCTTGTTACAAATTTTACTGCTCACTCAACCATTTCGCTCGGTAAAAATGTACAAGACTTTAAAATAAAGTCGATGAGTGCCACCAACTTAAATAATTAACACTTCAAGTTCCAAGAATAATTGCTTTGAAAATAATATCAAGTGTCAAAGTTGTAGTAAACGAAAAAATATATATATATATAAATAATTATACCACAAACTATTATAAGACTATCAAGCTGTTTGGTTAAATGTTATTGTAATAACAATGTTAAATGAATCACTTCAGAGTTATTCAGACAACATTGATATCTATTGTGTTCGTCTTAGAGCCATCTTACTTAAACAATACTATGTTATTTAGAATAATTAGTGTGATTATAATCTCTTGTTCTTTTGGACACAAGATAAATTGGCATCTACATGCTAGCTAATGCAACACTAGTAGCATAGGCTCTAGTCACAAGGAATCAGAATAACAAGAAAACTGGATCAATCACAAAGACATGGAGAATATTTAATTAGATTAAGTATTTAACTTTTTTCTATAAATTTATTTTAATTTGTCAAAACTATGCTTAGGTTTAAGGTTTTGAACTTATATGAAAAGTTTGAAAATCTAAATCTCCTTGAATTTAAAATTTCAAATTTTGGAGAAAATTTGAATTTTTTTATGAGATGAATTATTAATTATTGCACAAGAATCATGTCATTAATTAATATTTTTAGTATTTTTTAAGTAAGAGTGGATGCTCCCCTTTCCTTCCAAAAGAGAGGCCGACCCCCATTTCCTCCCTTTACTTTTTTTTTTTTTTTTTTGAATTAAGGAGTTTATATGAAAGTATACATTTGTTGTTTTTAGCTAAATGAATGATGGTTGAATTGAGATATAAATATTGGAATTTCATCTAAGACTTGAAGGCTTGGTGGCAGATCTAAGAATATGGAGATTTGGTGATCTTCCATCATCATATTGCTTTAGTGGGTGATAGGTTTAGTTATCTATGCTCTTTTAATTTTTGATTGTTGTGAATGCTTTGTTTTTTTTGGTGAAATTATTGTTATCTCTTCTCTGTACCACCTACATTTTTTCTCTCCATATCTCCTACAAAACCCCATCCAATCCCACCTTGAAGTGGTCGACCAAAGCAAAGCTAAATCTAACCTTGCTTATTCCTTGAACTATTGACCCTTTAAAACTCTTAAAAATTTGTGAAAGCTCTAGAATTAATCTAGAGATTTTTTTTTATAATTAGCAGAAGTTTTCCCCATTTTTATCCAAACCTAAACCATTCCGCCAAGGCCAAACATTCACCCAAAACTTGCTATCAAATTAAATTCTTGTAGGACCTATTCTCCAAATAAAAATCTAAAAAAATATCAAAATTCCATAAAATTTAAGAAACTTTCCAAATCACATTTTAACATCACAAAACAAAATTTTTGAGTAATTTCAAGCCATGATGATACATATATTTTTCACATTAAAAGCCTAAAACCATATCCAAAATTTTTCCATTTTGAGGTTGCACCCTAGGGCGGACCCATAACTGCGGTTATTCTCTTGATCCCTCCATTCAAACTCTAATCCCTTATTTTTCACACATTCCTTACTCGCTTTTGAAGCCTCCTAACCTAAAGGGAACCATCACTCTCAAGCAAACCCAAGGCCCCCCTTCCCCATTAGCATATTTAAGCAACATCCAAAATTCATCAAAATAGAACTTAGATGTCATTTACAATCTTATTATTTAAAGAAGTCACCAACCAAACAAATGGTATTTGCTAATAATACATCACATTTGAGCGAAACCAAATAGTGCTTATATTTTATTTTTCTAGCAAAAAAAAAAAAGATTATCAATCATAACAAGAGCACATCACAAAATAAAAGGATAACATTGTTGGGTTAAAAACAAGAATTAAAAATAAATACACCAACAAGACCAACAAATGGCAAATTAGCAAACTTCTAGAAAATAATAACATCAAGGGTTTTCATAAAAAATGTGTAACTTAAAGTAAAGCATATTTTTGAAAGTGATGATATATTTTCTTAGTTTTTCTTGCTATCCTAGCATATAAAATTTGAATTTTTTTATTTAATAGCTCTTTTGTGCTAAAACTGTTAATATCAAAGCAATGGAGAGAATATTTGAGTCACTAATGTCCCCAACAACAAAATGATCATCACGTGAAAAATTTGCAGGTGGGTCAGGACCACTAATCAGGTGAGTAAATGTATGATCAATATCAATCATTGGGCTAGTAACATAAGAAGTCACTGATTCCACTATAGGATCTAAATTTGATTCGAATTTTTATGTAGAAACCATATTAGAAGTGGATAAACTACAACCATTGCATTAGACGATAGGTTTTTATCATGTAAATGTTCTCCATTGCTATTATCACAAAGAGATTTCATCAAGTATGGGTGCACCCTGAAGCCACCTAAGAAGTTAAGAATACAAAGTTTGCAAGAAAAATAATAAGAAAGAATGTCTTCAAACTCAACTTTTTGTTAATAACACTAGTACATAACCAATCCAAATATCTTTCTCCAAAGGGGTAGTTCAACGAAAATCCTAACCATAAATGGCCTGGATAACCTGGTTGAAGCAGCATCCACTTCAAGTGATTTACCAAAAATTAAGCGAAGAGAAAATAGAATGGTTTGGCTGAACTAATGTCCCAAACTAAAGTAACAAAAGGTTCCTAAATAAGGACTGGTATCACAAGCTATCTTTTCCTAATTGTTACTTCGATATATCCTTTTTGTAAGGAAAAATTCAGTTCTTAAATCACTTTCACCTTTAGGTATTTTGAAAAAAAAAAAAAAGATTTTCCATCTAAGTATAAATATCCATCCTAACAAAAAACCCAATGTACAAAATATCAGAAAAATAAAATCATCTCTAGTTATTGATGTCTTAACATGTAGTTATTTTGTGTTGAATACATGTAAGACCATAACATCCCGTGAAGTTACTCTACTGAGTATAAACCAATACACAAAGCACATCAAACAACAAGCCACCTTGTAAAGCTTCCTAAATTGAACCATTAATATGTAGCGTAATAGTTTATTGATACTTTGCACCCATCTGAATGATTGCATATCCAAAAGTGCTTTGCATATTTCAGAATGTTAAATGGATTCCTTAGAATTAAAAAGGATGACTCCTTACCAAATATGTTGTAAGTCAATGTGCAAAAATATATTTAAATGATGTTATAATTGAGGACTAAAGTAAAAGCTAGATTTTTGGGGCAGCCTCAAGCTCTCTGGCATTAGCTGCATAATTTTCTATCAGATTAATGCATGAATGAGGATGGCATATATCCAATGTCTATTTTTAAAATTATGTTATGCTACAAAAAAAATTAAAACAAGGTAACTATAAAATTGCAACACAATTCTGTATCAGAAAGGAGGAAGGCCACAAGGGCTACAAATGAACTGGCGTTCGACAAACTACTCGTGACTCATCTCAATAAAAGCTTATTCATGATCACTTGATTAACTAATCAAACAAGCTTGAACACTTTTGTAAATACTTGATTGTTAAATGAACATTCAATTCATTTATGATCATGAACAATATCATTTTAAAGCTCATGAACAAGCTCATTAAGGAGCTCGATAACGCATAATTAGGGCTCAATTGAGACCTATTCATGGACAATATTGTTTAATTTTTTTTTATTTTAGGCTAAGAAGCTTTCACCTTATGTATATTTCTCAACAAACTGATTATGAACAATCTCGATTAAGGCTTGATTATTTCATTAAACGGGTCATTAACAAGCTCAATAATCCTAATTTGAACCAAGCTCATGAACAAACTCAAGTCAAGCTTGAACAAGATAATTTTAAACGAACTCAAGCTTGAACACCATTCTAAAAGCTAAATAATGATAAACAAGCTTAAACTCGAAATAGCACATACTCATCTCGGCCTGGTTTGTTTGTAGTCCTAAAGACCACCTTCTCTAAGTATCATCCATGCACTCTAATACAGGATTGTTAATGTAAAAAAGTACTATAAGCTCAAAGGGTGAAAATGGCACAACGATTGATATAAATACACCACAAACATAAACACATATGGTGGTGCCAAGCTAATGTAATTGGATGGAAAATCGATTTTAACTGAAACCACATGGCTTTCCTATCCAAATGGCTTTGATGGTCAATGGTGAATATATGAAGGCCAACAAATTGACCTTATAGCATTTATGTGATCCACCTTCCTTTCTTGTCCACGAAAAACCAAAATACAAACTCCATTAATTAGGGCAATTGCAGGTAAATTATGAAGACAAAAAGAAGTAATCAAAGCAGCCTAAGAAGTGCTGATTCCATTTACCAATAAAAGAGAGTAAATAATATTGTTAGAGAATAATTCCACTTCGCAAAAAAACTTCATATTAAAACTTCTACTTTATTTCCTGTATTAATCAACAAAATTCAACTTCATGATTTAGTATTAACTAATATAAGCCATGAATGTACAACAAATGCATATATGACAGATCCCATTCCATAAATCCAAAATACAAGAGGAACGAGAAATATATATATATATATATATATACAAGAAGAAGGAAACTTAAAAAAGATAGTTATCATTTGCTTACACGCAAAATAGAATCTGCACCAAAATCAGCCCTCCACTGGAGCATTTCTGTCCACATATGGATTGTTTTCTCTAAATTAAAACCTCTTGCTTTCAAAAACCTGCAAAAGTACAAGTCAAATAAAAGATTGTCCAATTTTGGAAAGCAATGTTTCAAGAAGTGAAAAAGCTAGGCGTTGATGGCAAGATCAATCCTGGGCTTTATGGTATTTGCCAATTTAACAATTTTCAAAGACTAAGGAACTGGAATCCACTTGAAATCTCATATTTGCAAGCAATTGGATAAACACAAAAGAGCATGTCGAGCTATTGGGTTCACAATAACTTCATATATCTTTATGAAATGGGCAACACGCAACAATATGCACAAGTCGAAGGAGGATGTTATGAATGGAATAGAGCATTCAGGAAGAACGAGAAAATAAATCGCAAAAAATGGTAACATCGATCTACAAATTCAACAGCATTCCAATTTCACAAGCTGTACCCTCAGATTCAGAAATAACAGCAGCAGCAAGAAGAAACAATCAAGAACCACAATATCCTCTAAGTGCTTTAACGGAAATATAAAGCAGCAGAGAGAGTACATGCCTCACCTCCTCATGGTGTAGTAATCATCATGCCGCGGTGGCAACAGATCTCTTTCCATCAGAGCCCGGCGAAACTCCCTCACCACCTTCTCCTGCTCCAGATCCTTCAACCTTCCATCCGCCTTCTCCACGGCCTCCAGCGACCGGAAAGCCTCCGGCCTTCGAGCCCTCACCAAACGCTGCCTCATCATCGATGAAGGTGCCGGCATCGTCAGCTCCAATCGATTCGGAGAGGACCAATAAGAGGAGAACCCGCAGCTTACAAATCAAAATAGGAGAGAAAAGACGATGGCTTAGGGGGCGAACGGAACAACTGATCGTCTGTGTGTTGGTTATCTCTGTTACATCTGTCAAATATTTTCATTATCTCTCTACAAGGACAAAAACGCAGGTGAGGTTTGGAATGGCAAATACAGTGAATTATATTACTTGTGAGGGTGAGAAGGGAAGAATCAATTGATTCCAAGCTGAAATTGTGGCATTTGCCTAAAGAACCTGGCTTGTATTGCTCGTTGGGGGGAGTGCATCAACAAATTGGCCGGCTGTGAAAAAATTGGGGGAAATGTCGATCACAAAAAACAAGAATATCGATTCACAGAATTATTCAAGTATCTCTTTAAGGTAGTTATATTTTTTTAAAATTGAATATAAAATTATTATAAAAAATAAAAATATTATATGTGTTATAAATATTTTTTTTTTAAAAAATTTAAAAAGTTATTTTCCGACTCATTTATATTCTACATTTGATTCAAAATAATTTTTTCTAACTTTTTTAAAAGCAAAAAAAAAATTTCATAGTCGAATGAAATTGTTTTCTTTCCAACTAAAAAATAAATAACCCAAAAACTGTCCCAAATATACCCTATTATATTAGAAGATTGAAAATTTTACTTCATCAACCCTTAATTCAAATCAATTTATATAATTAACACTTAATTTTCTCTATTTATATGCATATCATTATTTTCAAATAATATTATAAATATCACTTTTATACTATTAAGAGAACAAAACTCATAGCCGCTACTAGAGAAAATCACAATAATATCAAAATTTTCTTTTAAGATGAGAGAAAGTTTATTGCTGAGATAGCGAGAACAAGAAGAAATCAAGCCTTATATATTCCATAAGAGGCTTAAACTATAATATGAATAGAGAATGCAATGAAAGTTACAATATCAGGGTATAATGATTAAAGTGATTCAATGTTATGACCTATATTTGCTATCAAAATATCAGAGGGTTTCTTATATGTAAGAGAAAATACTTAGTACAATGGCTTTTTTAAATGCTTCCTCAAAGAAGAAGAAACATATAGCTATTTGGTTGTTAAAGCAAAATTTATATCCTCTTGAGAAGTTTAGTGATTATTATTTATAGTAATATTTCTCCCAAAATCAAAATTGAAGCTTATTTAAATATATGAAAAAGATCTATCATCAACTAATAACAATTCCTGCTAAAGTCAAATTAATTTTGCATCAATCTTTAATTAATGGTTTAATTATCATATGCAATTAAAGCCTATATTTTTTTTACATTATTATTATTATTATTATTATTAATCAAGATAATTACTTTTTTCAAGACAATTTTTAACAAGTGAAATCCTTTCCCAAAGCTAAGGGGTTGTTCGGGATCAATTTTATTTTCTATTTTTTATTTTTATTTTTATATTATTTTTGAAAATATATTTATATATAGTATTTTTTTATGTGTAGCACCCTTCTATCAGTTGCTCCAATGTTTTCTCAAGTAATTCTCTCAAACTACCACAAAAACTTCCTAATCCAATTGTTGAAACTGCTTGAAACTGATCTATTGGGATGTCATGTCGTAGCATTGTGCATGTCACACCTAGGTGCTAGGTTATAGTGTCATGGCGCAACGACACTAATACTTCAATGCTCTACTTACTATCTTGTTGCCTAAATTGAGGTTATTTGGCACCATAGCACTGCTCCTTCAATGCTTAAGTGCTCTACTTTCTGTCTTTAGCTCTTTTAGGCTAAAATTTTATAAGTTCAAAGCACTTCAATGCTAACTTTCTAGCACCAAAATACTTTTGTTACTATCTTTAACTTGCAATTTAAAAAATGTTGCATACTTACTTTATTTAAGTAATTTATAAATTTCTTTGGGATATTTCAAGATCCATGGCGCTTCCTCTCATAGCCTAGGCACTTAATGTCAAGTGGTCCAAATATGTGCTAATATGACACAACGACATTGGTCATCCAATGCCTAGGCATCATCTTTACTATCTTAGCATTCAATTTTTTTCATTCTAGAGTTGTGGGATTGCTTTACATAGTGTCTAAGTGCTGAACTATAAAACTTGAATTTTCTTTAGTTTTCTTTCAAATGAGAATTTGTTGTTAAAAATCACAAAAAATATAAAAAAAATAATCACATCTTAACATTAATTAAGCACAGATATACTAATTAAAGCATGAAATTTTATTATAATTTTATACTTATCAATATGTCATTAAGCTAATATGAAAATAGATAAATTATGGGTTTCCCATTCACCAAGAAAGGTGCATCTCCCCTAATTAATTGCACTCATAGACATCTCTATGATAAGAGTGATAAGTGAAAGCATGTCTTCCTTCTGATTTTATTATTATTATTTTTTTTTTTAGTTTTCTAAGGAGGAGAGGTTCATGATTTTACAATGATTGTCATAGTAGGTCAATCTATATATTAACTGTAAGTTCTAAGGTAAAGAGTGAATCATTGTACCAATGCTAGATGATAACACAACACACAAAATGTCTACATGATTTTTCAATCCAAATTTGTCCGTGAAGCAACGAAGAACCTTCCTCTAGGCTTATAAGAAGATGGTTAAACAAAGTGGGATAAAATAAAATAAATAAAAAGTAGAATAGAAAAGTACAGGATGTATGAAATTTCACTATCTCTAAGAATTCTTTTATCTATTGTTGATAATGTTGCTTCTCATCATGTAAAGGCAACTACAACTCCATTGAGGGGTGACTCGACTATCTTGAGTTTTTTCTTTTGGGATAGATCTTTCTTTGCTAGATGATTCGACAATGTGAATCAATATATAGTTGAAATCTTAAATTTTATTTTATAGTTGAAAATTAATTTTGATTTTATAATGATAAGATCTAATTATCAATGCAACAAAAAATACACTAAAGTAAAGAAAGGCAATAGATACAGAATTTTTATACGGTTCGGCCAAACCCTAAAAACAGTTGTGGTGAAAAATTTCTCTTAGCATACTTCCATCTTCAATATATGATGAAGATAGAAATATACTTTTCATTTGGACACCACATAGATTTGCAGATGCTCTTATTAGAGTGATTGGGTATGGCATTGAAGAAATGTATACTATCTCGAAAGATAGAACTCACCACCCTACAATGGACCTAATCACCTTAATAATGACTTCTAAGGATTATGGGTCTTCGAAATGTACCAGTGAATCTTTCTACTTTACATGAAAAAAGTAAAAGCAAGGTTTATTTTAAATCGGGTTCTTTAAGTTCCCTACAAGGGCAAGCCCCATAGTTAATTACATCCTGAGAAACATGGTTCCTTAAGAATACTCTCGATTAAGGTAAATAATTGTCTCCAAAGATTTTAAAAGATAGGACTATCAATCAATTGGTTTATTTTTTTTATAAAATCAAGTGGGATCGATTAAGAGGAGGGAGTTCTTATTGAAGCCAAATGAAGATAAGTAGGGAATACTTGGGATACTATGAAGCCTAGTAAGCATCCCGAACTATCCTATGGTTGGGCTCTACATTTTTGATATTGAATTGAATTGTTTGAGTTGAATTTTTATTAGAAAGTTAGGGCTTACAATTCCATGACACAATATCATAGAAATGCCTAAGAGGTGAGGATTTATGCTTATAGCTAAAAGGTGAAGCGACCTCAAAACCTAAATCTATGGAGCTTTGGCGAGGACCAAAAGCACAACCTAAATATATGACAAAAATGATATTTGGTTTACCTCCACAAGAGAGAATAAATCACCTGACTATTAGACTTACAACCGCCTGGGGGTGGCCTCCAACTAACTCCTCATACAGTTTTAAATACATGTAAGCAAGTCATATACTTTTACAATATGGCTAAGTTATTATTTATTTAGAAAGAGACTAGTCCTTAAACACACTCCCTAAGAGACTAGATCTTGTAGAATATGATTTTAATGACTTAAATCTAATGCAAATTTTTCATATTTTTTATTATTTTGGACAATTAATTTGACACAGGCTTTAGGAATCATATGCCTAATGCATGATAAATTAGATTATGTGCCAAAATTAGCAAGATAAGGAGGTGTATTTCTACCATGGCTCTCAAAGGTCAAGCCAAGTTCTCTGGTCAAGGTGTAAACCCTCTGATCAAGAGTAAAATAATATACTTTTTATGCATGATGTGAGAAAAGTAATACAACATCCAACTAAGGGGTTGTTAATTCTTTTATCTTGATTTATCGCCTAAGCTTTAAGTAAGGTTATGAGTTATTTATTTTTAGTTTGAATTGATTAGTTTGATAGAAAATTTCTAGAGCCTAATCATCATTCATCCATACATCAAAGAAAATAGAAAAGATGACATCTTAATGCACAAGCTAAACAAACATCAATCAATTTATAAAGCTAGCGTAAAAGAATAAAATATCATTTATGGTTGGGCTCCACCACACAAACTTGAAAATAGATTGGATAGCTGAGCTCTATCCTTATACAACCTGGATTACAAATAAATCAATTATAATTAAGCAAGGAATTCATATTATGGGGGTCTTCATTCTTCATTCATTCTTTCTTCTTTTTCCTTTCTTCTTTCTTCTTTCTTTTTTTGATTCCTTCTTTTTGATGGTTGGAATGTGGTTGCTCCAAAGGCTTCACATGGTACATAAGATATGGTAGTATAATCAATGGTCATCCTAATATCCTATAACAATATTTTCAAAATCCTAATTATAAAATTACATGAAAAATGGAAAAAAATATAACTAAAACCTATAAAATAGATATTAGCTAAACAAATCATACAATCCCAAGCATGTATATGTATAAATTGGACTTAGCACCTCACACATGGGTAACCAAGCCAACCCAGTCTATTTTGGATTATGCTTAGGGGTATAAGCACCTACACAGCAGAAGTAGTTTTATATTTTTATTAAAGTGCCCCTTAAGTACAATCCCTTGCAGAAGATAATAGTTAGGCTAAGATCGTCCTACCATTCATCTGCATACATCCCATCACTAACATTACATCACAAAATAAAAGCAAGACATCAAATCATGCACCGCCCTAACCTAAAGCTAGAAGTGGTGACTTAGCCTAACATGTGTGCTATTTAAGATTCGTGTGGTATGCTTAGCTAGGCTTTAAGGTTTAAAGTTTTCTAAGTATGAAAATGTTCAACTTAGATGGGTGGTTTCATTTAAGTGTTTTAGTTGCTTTGGTTGATTTTATTTTGTATTTTTGATTTGGTTTAAATGAATCATACAATTAATTACTAAAAGTTGTAAAGAGAGGAAAAGAGAAGAGAACTTCTCTTTTCTCCCTACCTTAAGTAATTTCTAAGGTAGATTCATATTTTATTTTTGTTAAGTGAATATTTTATTATATATTTTAATTAATCTTAAATTTATATTTTCCCTAAACAAACCTATTCAAAAAGAGAGGCATTTTAAGATTAAGTAAAGTGAAATACTATCACAAAACACACATCACTTTATTTCTTTCCCAACATATATAACATGCATATGGATGAATCCTAAACATATCTATACATGCAAGTGGAAATGTTTAGCACACCTTCATGATGAATGTTAAGTGATGTTACTTATGAAAATTTGAAATGTTTCATGCATGCATGATTTTGTTAAGTAGAAAAGGGTGATTCTTTTATCCATTTTTCACATGCATATTTATATGTATGAAAGGCATAAGTGAGTACAACGCCATTATTATCACCAGGGGTGTAAGGTACAAGACCTATTTAGAACTTAAAGCCTCCCACGGGTTGTCGACTAATATACCACTTCCTTAAATACATATGCATGTATAAAAGAAATGAATGAAAAAAGAAAGATGCAAAAGTTTATGTTTGTTTGTTTAATTTATTTATGCAATTTACATGTGTAAGTGTGAATACCCTTCTTAATCAATAGCATAGAAATGAATTGTAATGGATTTAAGCAAGTGTTATGTTCTTTTCAAATGAACTATACACTTTGCAAATCCTATTCAAAATTAACTAAAAGAAAAAAGAAGGAAAATCACACAATGCACATCTTTATGTTTATACTCACATGCAAGCTTATAAATAATTATAAGTAGCATACCTTTCAATTTTGATATTTGATTTATAAGTTTTGAAAATAATTTTGGATTTAATAGTCATAATAGCCATTCATATTCTTACTTTAGCCAAAACATGCAATTTGACATAAATAAAATATTTCATTTTAATTTGGGTGATGAAGGTGGGGCATGTAAATTCATTCACCCTAATTAATTCCTAAAGACAATCATATGGAATAAGATTATTTAAAGTAAATCAAATTAGGTTTAAGGAAAGTTTGATTTTGTTTTGAGTTTGATTTAAATTTGAGAAATGTGAGAAGGTTTACTGGTCCTAACTCATTACCACATATGTATGATGTTTTAGTTTAATTTTTAGGTGATTAGATCATTTTTATGCTTTAGTTAGGTTAAGGCATGAATTAAGTATATTAATTACCCCTTACCTACACCACTTTAGCATATTTAACCAAATAATTATGAGCTAATGTATGACATAAAACCACACAAGGAATTTAATTAGCAATGCACCTAAGAAAGAAAGGGCCTAATACAATTGGCTCACAATTAATGATTAATTAAGCTAAAATAGTTTAATTTAAGTACTTTCATAACCCTTCCCACACATGTGGGTTGAATTTTGATTTCCTTAATTTACTTAGGTTATTGAACACCTAAGCACCTACCCAAGATGAATTGGTTAAGTTATGGATTGATTTGAAAATTTTTATCAAGTTAATTAAGTAGGTAATTAGTGGAATATCCCTTAATTAAGTTTACATTAAGAAAGGAAAGGGGTTTAGGGAATGGCTTAGGGAAAATTCCCCAAATCCATTCCATATATCTATTCTTCACTTAAACAAGGCTTACTTAAGTTGTCACATCGTGCTATGTCGTCGGCTTCGCTTTCTCCTCATCCATCCGAAAGATTCGAGATCAAACGATATTAATAGGATAAATCAAAGGATCTTGCACGTCTTGATAATGACCGTCCATCCAAAACATGCGGATGGGCATCCTTTCCCGAAGCTCAGAGATGGCCCTCCATCTTCTAGGGCAAGATCCGAGCTCGATTGAGCTTGGATTAAGCTCAAATTCAACCCACACCATCATCATGCAAGGGAGATAACATCCAATGGCCAATTTTACTTGAGGTAAAACTTCATTTCACAAAAGACCACACACTCTCTAGTTTAGGCTCGATTTTGATCTATACCTCACTGGAGGCTATCACCGGTGCTTGAATTCATTGAGGTAGCTTCGTCTAGTGGATCGAAGCCCTATTGAAAGATTCAAGCCTTGAGATTGAGTAGATCTCTCTATGGACCAAGCTCACCTTCAAATCCTTGCGGCCTTGATCAAAGTCCCACTTCCTTTTCCTTGAGAACTTGGATTAAGCTTTAAGCAAGTTTGATTGAGTCTTCTGATGAAGCTTGCAAGAGGAATTGGCTTTATTTGAAGTATTGGATCAATTGAAAAATCTTGCTACCTCCCCTATTTGTGATTTTGAAGAAACTGAGAATGGGAAAATTGAATTGGCTTGGGGAGCTTAGGGAGATGCAATTGCTTCCTCTGCTCTTACTCAATCCAATGCAAGAGAGTCAAATTCAAGTAAATTTAGGGGGAGTATGTCTCCCCCTTGAAGGATTAGATGGCCGAGCTTAGGTTTGTCATTTTGATCAAATTGATCTCCTTCAATGGGTTTGTTAAGCTGTGAGGGGTGGCATGACATTTCATTTTGGGTGTGCAGTGGAGTAGTGAAACTCCCATGTGCTTGAAATGGGTGGAGGAATGATTCCCATGTGCTTGTGTCAAGTGAGGTGGTCAGTTTTGACCTTGGGTCATTGAGTCATGTGCACCATGTCCATTAGTGACCATTTGGTCCACTAAAAGGATGTCAAGTATTTATGAAAAGGAATTGACCAAATTCCAAGTGGTTTTGATTTTAGGTTACCCTATGGCCTAGGGATAAAATGGTTATTTGGCTTGGATTTTAGTTTGAATATGTTTGGTATGATTGAAAAATGGGTTGGGCCAAGTTTCACTGAATTTGGAGTTGGTTTGATATGATTTGGCTCATGTTGACCCATTTAGGTCAAAATGGGTCAACTTGACCAATTGGTCAAATTGGGTCAAACCAAGGGTTGGGTCAAGTTCATATGACCATTTGAAATATTTTGGCATCATTGGTTTGGTTTAATTTAATTTATATTTCAATTTGGTTCATTTGATTTCATTTAGGTCAAATGGATCAAGTTGACCAATTTGTCCCATTTGACCTATTTGGGATAGGTCATGGGTTGGTTTAGGTCTCATTGGTCATATGAAAATTATTGGTATCTTTGTTTCCAATCAATTTTGGTTCAATTTGATTTTGGTTCAACATGACCTTTTAGGTCAAGTTGGGTTCATAGTCAATTGGGCTAGGTTGGGTCTATTGGCCAATTGAGGCTTTGGTCAAGTTCAACAAGTGATTTGGAATGAATTTGACCCATTGCTTTCAATCAATTTGGCTCAGATCAAGTTTTGACACATTTTGACTTTTTAGGTCAAGTTGGGTCAAGTGGCCAATTGGGCTAAGTTAGGCTCAAATGATGACTTGGTCAAGTTCAAACATTGATCGTGAATGAGTTTTGATCAATGATTTCAATCAATTTATCCTATAGTAGATTTTGGCTAGTTTAGGTTTCATTTTGGTTAAGTATTGACTTGGTCAACTCTTAGGTTTGACTTGATTTGACCCAATTTGAGTGATTGATTATCTTATGATGATTGTTTCTTACAATGTGAGACTTTGGTAGGCTTAGTTCAATCCAATTTGGTTGGGATTAGAATTTGGCTCATAAGGGTACTTTAGGTCACTTTGGGTCAAGTGAGCTTAAGTGGGTCAAATGGCTTGGTCAAAGCTTGATTTGAGTTTGATTGAACTCACATATGGACTTATGATTGAAATATAAATTCATTTGCAAGTGATTTTAAGTCAAATGGATTTTGATTCATTTGACAATTTCAAGTTCAAAAGGTGAACATGAGTTTGACTTGGGTTTGATTTTTAAATTTAGTTTTGGTTTGGTGATTGAAGTTTATGTTTATATTTGATTTCATGATTGAAGGATTGATTGAATCATGAAGAAAAAAAATCAAGGATTTGGCTTGATTTGAATTTGATTTGGCTATGTTCAAGAATTTGACTTGAAAGGCTTAGGTTGAATTTTGATTGAATTTGTATTTAATTTTTGGATTTAGTTTGGATATTTGAATTTATATTTCATTTATATTTGTGAATATAAATGAGAATATAAATGGGTTATGAGAAAATTTCTTGAATTTGACTTGGTTTAGATTTGATTTAAGCTAAGTCCATAAGATAGAATCAAAGTAACTTAGAAAAGATTTTTGATTTGGATTTGAATTTTGGATTTAGTTTGGATATTTGAATTTATATTTCATTTATATTTGTGAATATAAATGAGAATATAAATGGGTTATGAGAAAATTCATTGAATTTGAATTGGTTTAGATTTGATTTAGGCTAAGTCCATAAGATAGAATCAAAGTGACTTAGGAAAGATTTTTGATTTGGATTTAAATTTTAGATTTGGTTTGATTAATTTGAATTTATATTTCATTTATATATGTGAATATAAATGAGAATATAAATGGATTGTGAGAAAATTTCTTGAAATTGAATTGATTTGAGTTTGATTTAGGCTAAGTCCATAAGATAAGTCAAAGGACTTAGGAAATATTTTGGAGTTTAGAATCCAATCATGGGCTTTAATCATATGTTTCAATCATTTAGAATTGATTCATGATTTGAGAAAATCCATTGAATTGGTTCAAGGTTTGAGTTAGAGTTGGAGTTGATATGAGTTTGGAGTTTTGACTTAGAAGAAGGAAGTGAGGAGTTGGTTCAAGCTATAAGGTAGACAGATTTTCCTGACACCTCTGAGGCATGACCTATTCCTATAGCTAACTCTTCTAAGTCTCTAGGGTTAGGTTAAGTGTTCACCTAATCACTAGAAGTGCCTTAAGACTAAGGAAACTCATAGTATCTAAGAGAAGTCCTATGCCTAAGATGGAGGGGTTGAGAACTCATTCTAAAAATGCAATCAACAACAGCCTACATCCATGCCTAACCACCACTGATTATAAGTTCTTTAAAAATAAAATAGCTTATAAACCATAGTTTCCTATAACAAGGCGAGTACAACCCTTGCAATAGCATGTACTCTCCTAGAAAGGGTGAGTAGAACCCCAATAAAAATTTTATTGCATGAAAAGATAAATACAAAATAATAAAGTTTGATAAAATATATCTTTCACAAATATATCAATCTATCCAATTCAAAAGTGATATCACAACTTATAAATAATCATTTCACAACTTACAATTTTGACAAGATAGAATGCTCACTTAATTTTGATAAGAGATAATAAAATAAAATCTTAAAGTGATCTTATTAAGATGTTTATGTTATTATAATTTATATACTAATGTAACATGATTTCAAAATAAATTCACAATAGTTTATTACACAATAAAATAAAGTTTAGCAATGAATAGTTTTAAGTTTAAGAGAAATAATAACTAGTATGTATATAATAGTGTAAGAATAATTAACTCTCCATAAAATTATTTTTTATTAATTATTAAATAATAAAATAGTAAGTTTACTAAATTCCAGCAAGATAAAAAAACTATTTAAACAAAGGATATTAGTTGGAATGAAATGATAAATGCCAAATAAAATAATTTAAATTTTTATAATATTTTTTTATAAAGAAACATGACATATAATAGATCTAGCATATACTCTAAAATTTTAAAAATAATTTATTTTATTTTAACCAAAATAATGCTTTAAATTAATGCAAATGATCACAAAATACTTAAATAAAATTATTACATAATAGATCTAAGTAAACTAGATAAGTTTTTAATTAAAAAGAGAGATCTATCAAATATGAAAGTATTTTTAGCACAATAAATTAATTTTAAATGCTTAAAATACACTTCTTAAATAGATCTAAATATAAATGATTTTCAAATTAGACTAATGAAGAATATTTTAAGAAATAAAAAAAATTTATAGGAAGATACAAATTTCAGCAATATTAAATAAATCCTACAAACTATCACAAGAGTTTTTCAAAAAAAAAAAAGATTAAAAAAAACTTTAATGTGAAAAACTCAAAATTTGATATTCAAAGACTAATCCATCAAAAAGTAAAATTGAAATAACAAATAAATGTTAAAAATAGTATGAACAACTAAAAGAGATTAAGATCAAGAAAAAATAAATTGAAGTAATTTGAGAAAGCTTGCTTAGTTAAAGATGTTGAAGCTTCCGAACTAAGGATTTAATCTTGCAATATTTGAAGTATACTTGAAAGAGAAATTTAATAAGTTTCTCTTAGATTTAATAAATAGATTTTGAATTTGAATGAGCAACACTTTTGAAGAAGAAAATAAGAGTTATTTATAAGCAAGAAGGTCATTTTGAATTATTTCAAAGAAATATATTATTCCAACATCATTTTATCATATAATAATACAATATTAAATAAAAATATATTAAATTTAAATAGCCAAAAAGAAAATGGCCAGTCACATGGGCAAGTCAAAAATAATCAAATGCGGCTTTAATATATTCAAAGAGATATATATATGTTAAGTAATATATAAGAGATATATATATATATATATATATATATATATATATGTGTGTGTGTGTGTGTGTGTGTGTGTGTGTGTGTGTGTGTGTGTATGCATGTATGTATGTATGTAGATATATATGATTTTGCCAAAAATTGACAAGCTAATTTTATAAAGTTTTGGTTTTACTAAAAATAAGGTATGACTTAGTTTTACTTAAGTGTGTGATTATATATGTAAGAATAGTTTTAATTTTAAATTTAAATAATATTATTTATTAATTATATGAACTTTTATATTAATAAAATAAATCAATAATGATCTAAGTAAATAATGTTCTACAAAACATTAATCAAGCACAAAATAAAATTATATTAAATTTGGTGTGATAAATTTATGCATGCAACACTTATATGAAATTAGAAATTTTAAATTAATTTTCCTTAAAATAAAAATAAAATAAAATTAAAAGATTGATTTATCAATTTTATTTTATTTATGAGCTTATTTGACGAATTATATAACATACAAACTATATGCTTCTAAGAACCATCAAACTCTCTTATTCACTTTTGTTAGTTGAAAAATGGTTAAGTTTAATGATCACCCGAAATGCTAAAAAATAGATTTTAGTTTATCTAATCATATATTTGTTATCATCAAAATTTAAAATAATGAGTCATTAGGTTGATGGGGCTAACAATTATAAAGGATCCTTGACATCTTAAAAGGCACTTGGTTCCTTTAATTAACTAACTATTGGGATATATTTATGGTTTTCTTGCTTATAATAGAAGATAGTATATGTTTTCTTCACTACTCATTAAGGAGGGAGTTTCTCCTCTTTACAATAATAGAAGGATTAGTTAAAGGATTTGAGAAATGAATATAGGCTAGTAGGCTAAATCACTACAATTTAGTTTGTGCCTCATTTTCTCTAATTTTACTTCCACCATTGCTCTTGTTTATTTGCTTATTTCACTTTAGTCTTAATCAATGAATGTACTAGTAGATAAATAATTTGTGATTCACATGGATCTCTAGTTTATTCACATATTTTCCAATTACATGTGAACTCTTACAAATAGCCTAAAGAAATTTTCTTATTAACATATTTTAATTTATTTTACTATTAGTTTCATGGTTTGTATTCATTTAAGAAAAAAAAAAAATCCAAAACATGCTCTTTATCAA
This sequence comes from Cymbidium sinense, assembly GCA_021442155.1. NCBI lineage: Eukaryota > Viridiplantae > Streptophyta > Magnoliopsida > Asparagales > Orchidaceae > Cymbidium > Cymbidium sinense. Next base: position 51,856,865 of record CM038224.1, on the reverse strand, counting down.
CTAATTTTAAAGGAAAAAACAAGATTTTTTTTATATAATTTTATTTTGAGTGCCATTAACTTCAACATCAATATGACCCAACATATCCCATGTATTATACACCCTATATTACATCTATTTGATATTGCTTATGTTGCCTAACTATATTATGATCTTCTATTTTGCTTTCTTTCTATTTACTCAACAAGCTTGAGAGATCAATATAGAAATCCTCTGGATAAATCCAAAACCAATGTCAAGTATTGAGTGATTTTTTTTCACAACTATACGATCATATTATTGAGTAAAGTATGCATCTATAAATATAGGTACTTTCGATACTGCATTTTATGTGTGCTATAACAAGAAGAAAATATATTATAAAATATATGCACATTATTATTTTAATATGGTTTATAAAAAATTTATCTTAAAAAATCTATCATTGGAACAAAATTTTTAAAGTACTTTGTAAAATAATTTGAATATAGATGTATTTCAAAATAGGCATTAAATGAATCTCTTTTTGATATCTATTGTGTTAAACTTTCTTTGTTATGTAATTGTTATACTTACTAATCTATTAAATAACTAATTTTTGAGATCAATTTTATTTACCTAGATTAATTGAGAAATATATAATAATTTTAAAAAAATATGACTAAACCAGCTAAGAAAAATGGATCTCAAATTAAATTATAAAGGATTAAAGCTTCACTATGAATATTTAGATGACAACTCCTCTTTACTCCTCTTGAGAAGGGTGTCACTCATGAACATTATAGCCTACCAACTACCCCTCCTACCTGATAGCCACGGCTCTCAAGCACCTCTCTTCTCTCGGTCTCTCGATCTGAGAAAGTTACTGAAATCTTCAATCTCTCTAAATTTTCTTTCTTGGAAAATCATTCTAATTTTCGTTTGAGAAGTTTTAACCAAAATTTGCCCCTTTGTTATCTCTTTTTTGCTGACATACCCCTCTTTCCTCTTCAATCTAGCGCGAAGATGAAAATAATCTTGTTTTTCTCCGATCTATCTATGCACCGTTATATCTTTCTCACATCAAGTTTAGTATCAGATTCTTATGCTTCTGACAACCGATCTCCTACAAGAACACATTGCTTTTAATTATGCAATCGGCATCCTTTTGGTTCCTACCTGTTTTACTACCGATTCCTTCCAATTATAAATCTCTCTCTCTCTCTCTCTCCACGGCAATAGATTTCTGTCATCCAATATAGTATCAATTTCTCTTGCTTCCGCCAACTGATCTTCTTCGAGACTACGCTGCAGTAAAGCGCTGTAACATATACCGGAGTCCCAATTCATGCTCTCTTTTCTACATTTACTCCTACAATCACATGAAAAAGAATCCTATTCTTCCACCCTAAATTGATAATTCTAAATAGTTCCATGCCATCTCCATTCCATTCTTTCTTCAACATGGGTATCAAAGAGTTAATGGCAACCGGTATCGTCACCTTCTTCCTCCTCACAGTCCTCTTCCTCCCCTCCCTCTTCACCAAATCAATCTCCTCCACCCCCTCACCTAACCAACTTCTCCACATGCATCTCCCAGTGAAATTTGCCTATCTCCTCTCGGCCTCCAAAGGCGACGTCGGCCGTCTCAACCGCACCCTCACAGCCCTCTACCACCCAGCAAACCATTATCTTCTCCACCTTGATCTCAAGGCATCGCAGGAAGAACACTCCTTGCTCTCCCAAATTATCTCTAAAAATCCAATCTTCAACAAATTTGGCAATGTGAGGATAATTGTGAAGTCTAATTTAGTCACTTATAGAGGGCCTACAATGTTGGCCACCACGCTCCATGCCATGTCAATTCTTCTCAGGTGCTGCATATGGGATTGGTTCATAAACCTCAGTGCTTCAGATTACCCTCTGATCACCCAAGATGGTAAAGTTGCCAAAAAAAAAAAAAAAAATGAAACATACTATAATTTCTTATGATAATTTTTTGTTGTTGTCGGCATGTCCTGTGTTCTAAAAAAAAAAAAATAAATTCATTGCTGGCCTCATAGACATGGATTATTGACTCTGCTAGAGCATGCAGATGAAGTATATCACTTTTCTGCACAAATTTATAGCATAAATTTGAATTTTGATAAACTAAATCATTTTAATGTAAAGCAACTGAAATGCGTTCTCAACGAAGCTTGAAACCTCATCAAATTCGTCCTTATGCATGATTTACAGTGTGATAAGCTGCCGCAAATAATACGTTCTTTGCATAAAATAAAAAATAATAAAACAATTGCTGTCACAATTTGCTTCAAAATTTCACCTTCTCAATAAGAAGATAGAAATTATTGGAAACAAAAAGAATGTTTCATTAAACTTGGGCTGGAAAAACCAAAAGTCATCAGCCTAATTTAACATACCCAGGATTGGTCTCATGAAAATTCAGCTACCGTTGAAATGATTTTTTTTTCTTTTTTTGCAACTTACTTTGGCAGATCTAATTGCCGCGTTCTCTAATTTGCCTAGAAATCTCAACTTCATTCAGCACAGCCGCCGTTTGGGCTGGAAAATGTAAGAGCTTGTTTCTGTCATTTGATTTAATTGGTGCTAAAGAATAAACTTTAGATGTTGTGTATAAGCAAGCATGATTTGTTGTTTGTTTGTCTTCTTTCTTCTTTCAGAAACAAGAGGGCAAGGCCAATTATGATAGATTCTGCCCTCTATAGCCTCAACAAAACGGAGATCATATGGTCTTCAGAACAGAGGAGTCTTCCAACAGCGTTCAAGCTTTATACAGGTCCGATATTTTCTTTATTATGTACTTCTTGATGCGTTGCATGAAATTTGTTACTTTGCTTATTTTAGCATAGGTAAGAGAGCAGAACTAATCAGTGCATAGCACTGCATGGACTCCAGGTTTTAAAAGATGTATGAAATCTGCGGTTTAAATTACTTGCATGGTGAACTCTTCTTGGTGTGGGGACTAAGTATTTTTTAAATACAAATTAATCCATCATAATGTTTATTACAGATAGAGAAAATTGTATGTGTTTGTGTGTACATGTATATAAATTTTCATGTATTTAAATTTTTTTTATGGTCATTTTGATTCTCATGCCTTGTCAGAAACTGATATTGAAGAGGATGAGATCCCAGGAGTCTCCTATAATTTATATATATATATATATATATATATATATATATATATATATTCACTAGAATGAAAAAAATAAAAAAAATTTATGTTCAACCATAGAAACGTAGGTAAGGTTCTCCCTTTTATTTCAGTGTTGTTACTATTAGCCATACAAACAAGAAGGGCAACAATATGTCGTTCTTATTTGATTCAAATTCTCAAAGGCTAAACAATAACATTTGTGTTGCCTACTTGGCAGGTTCAGCTTGGACCGTGCTCTCAAGGTCATTTTCAGAATACAGCGTTGTTGGTTGGGAGAACCTCCCAAGAACTCTCCTTCTCTATTACACTAACTTTGTGTCATCACCAGAAGGCTATTTTCAGACACTGATCTGCAACTCTGAGCTATTCAGGAACACCACAGTGAACCATGATCTCCATTACATCACCTGGGATAACCCGCCAAAGCAGCATCCTTTATTTTTGGGAATGAAGGATTACAAGAGGATGATCCTTAGCAATGCACCATTCGCTAGAAAGTTCAAGAAAAATGATCCAGTGCTTGATAAAATTGATAGGGATATCCTAAGGCGGCGAAAAGAACAATTCAGTTATGGAGGATGGTGCTCAGAAGAAAAGCATCCTGTTTGCTTGCGTCGAGTTGGAAGAATGAAGATGTCTGGTTTAAGACCTGGAGCAGGATCCAGGAGACTGAAAGCTCTTTTAACCAAAATGCTCTCAGATAGCATTTTCAAGAGGAAGCAATGCAGGTAAATGATTGCAGCTTTAGTACAGTGCAATTGGAATGAAACAATTCTCAGATGGTCTTAATGGCCTAAGAGATTGACTTGTGTAGTGCTGTAATAACGCCGAGTTTAGCCGACCGAGCGCATCATGTACACTTGGCTTAGTTACATTAGAAGTTGTTTATGTTCAGCTCAAACAAAACTAGAGCTTTCATATATGTTTGCATCTTAGTATGTATTGTCATGATTTCAAAGTGATAATATAAAGAGTTGTAGGATATGAAGTCCTTGTCAGTCCTGACCTTTTTTAGGCCTCTTGTCCTCTAAAGCTTAGATTGTATGCTCCAAGATTGTTCGCCAGCATGCCAATAACAGATGAGCCGAGAAGAAGACAAATAGTAAGTTGTGGACACCTCCTATAGGTGTTGGCCTCAATGTATCCTCCCTCAGGCAAACGACCTTGGTAACCAGGGAAATTAAAAATAACGGAACTAAAGTATGGAATGAGAGGAAATTGTTGAAAAATAGAAGATAGGAATTCAGAAAGTACGTTCACTAACAAATAATTATTAAATATATTACTATTAATTATGTAATTAAATAAATTATATTTAAGCAAATTTTAATTAAATAAAGTATTTGAGCTAACATCAAGCTTAATAATAAGCTTTTAATAAATTATTTGTTGAATAATATACAAGCTAGTTCATGAACATAAATAAATAGGTTAGTTTATGTTCAAGCTTCATCATTTTGCCTTCAAGTTTTAAAAAATACTCCAAAAATTTTATTTACTAATATTAATAAACTTAAACAACTATTGAACTCTTAATATGCACACAGGGACTTAGAAGATGGATTAGTATAAGGAACACTTCATGACAAATACCTAAGATGAGAAAATTGAGAACTCACCTCATGATAATAATCACAGTAGAAAAGCTCACTCATTAGATATATAGAAAGACCCACCTCTTTACGGGCGAGTGTGGGTAGGAACTCGGTTCAGCTAGATAGCAGACGTCAAACTCTCTAACTTGCATTGGCGACTATATCATGAAACTTGCTACTCGACATATAACACTCTCTGAAACTCCAAGAATATGGGTGAGTCTCTTCATATTATTACCGACATAGAGCTCTAGAAGCTGATGTTGTTTCCTTTTATAATCACCCCCAAATCATATTAAAGCAAGAATTTCTCAGGGTGGAAGATATTTTTTCTAGTTTTTTTACTCTTTTTGTGAGAGAAAGAGTTGATTCTTGTACTCTGACCCCCTACTAATACTCACTCTCAAACATAGTGAAATTTTTTATATTTTTATATTCTTTTTGTCTGTTTGTCTAATTTTATATGCTCTTATCGACTTCTCATGTGCCGAAGTAATATTTTGCATTACTCAATGGACAAATTTGGCTTCAACATTTTTTTTGGTGTGGTGAGCATGGAGGATGCTAGGGATAAGAAGTCAGATGTCCAATGAGGTAGTCCTATCAACATGGGACAACTTGGCCGTCATGGGGTTGAACATGCAATAATTTGTTACACAACAAGACTTGAAGGACATGGAGAACAAGATCACTCACATAATCGTAGTTGTTATGGAGAAAGTGAAGAATGAAGGATCCTTAGGCTTGGCAACTCACCGTACTCCCCATCAAAGGTGAGAGCTATCAAGGACACTAGTATTGTTGACGAGTCCTATCACCGTAGTGATGAGAAAGTTACTAAGGAGAGAACGGTGAATGTCATTCCAACTAATGCTTTTTTCAAGGGCATCTTCTAAGCGTGCCCTCTGCTTAAGTTTTAGATTCCTCACTTGGAGCCTTACAAAGGTTGTTGTGTCCGGGGGGCGGGGAGTGAATTGATGTGCTTTCAAAAAATTCTTAAAGTAAAAGTGAAATTAATACTTTAGTGCTCAACAAGAGAGAGAGAGAGAGAGAGAGAGAGAGAGAGAGAGAGAAATTAAAAGAAAGGAAAGAAAAGAAACTTGGGGTACAAAGATTTATAGTGCTTTGGCCCAACACACCTATTCCCACTCTTCAAATCTCCTCCAAAAATCCACTAACTCTCTTTTAGCACAACAAGCCAAAGAGAAGATGCCTTTCTCCTTAATGAATAATGGAGAAACCCTACACCCGCTCCCCCTCTCTTTCAGGCAAGAATGATGCCAGTCCCTCTCAAAAAGGGCACAAAAATTTCTCTCTCTCTCTCTCTCTCTCTTAAAAAAAGCATACATAAGTTCTTACTAAAGAACAAAATCGTAAGTTAAAGCACAAGTCACAAAGACAAGATGGATGAGAAATAAACAACCAAAAGTAAAGTACATCATTACCAAGAAAGATCCCTTAGGGAAAAGAAGAGAGAGATCTCTTCACCCTTCTCTTATGTAAAGCACTATTTTCTAAGCCTCCCTTGAATTTTTTTTTTATATTCATGATTGTTGAGTTAGACATTACCAACAAAGATCCCTTAAGGAAAAGAAGAGAGAGATCTCTTCACCCTTCTCTTATGTAAAGCACTCTTATTTAAGCCTCCCTTGAATTTTTTCATGATCATGATTGTCAACCCCCCCCCCCCCCAATGGGTGTATTTATAAAGAGGAAATTGAATAAAAATTTGTTAATTTTTTTTTAAATTAGTCCAATCATACTGTAATACGATCGAATAGTACAAGACAAATAAACAAAGAGTTTTTTTTTTAAACTATTCATACTGTATGATCAACTGATCATATGGTACAAATAGGGGCGACTGATTAGATGATCATATCGTTCAAAACCCCAAACCTTAATAAAATGATTTGATCATATGGAACGATTTAGATCGTATAGTATGATTGGACTAATTTTTAAAAAAATTAACAAATTTTTATTCAATTTCCTCTTTATAAATACACCCATTGGGGACAAAATAGCTAAGAGAATATTTATTGATGCCCTTAGAAGCCAAAACAAAGACTTTCACTGTTTCACATATGCATCATTTTAGCAACTGCACCAGATATCACATGCAGATACATCATTATGATCATCTTGTATGATCAGCACAATTTTGATAAATGTTTTTTTACTGAATTAATTATGGTGGCTGAAGTATTTAACAAAAGAGGACAATCATATAATACAATTTCTTAAGGAAAATTTTTGATTTAAAAATTTTATTTTTATGTTCTCTCAGTGCGTATATTTGCTTGGTTGTTATTCATCATTCATATGAAGACCAAATACATCAAAAAAAGAGTAAGACCAATGAAATAGGTGTGAACTTGACTTAGGTCTTCTAGTATCACTCGTTCTTAATTTTTAGTCATTGTTTGTACTCAGTCAATCTATTTTCATAAAGTTGCTTAATTATAGACCATGCATTTAAAATATATAACAACTTGCATACACAACTGATCATTGAAATAAATTATTCAACCATAAATATTTATGATCATCAAAATTTATAGTTTTATGTGTAGGCTCATGAGGTTAACAATCTTTCCCTTTTGATGATGACAAATATTTTTAGTTGAGATTTTAGAGTTTAATTTATAGTAGAAAAGAAAGATAACTCCCCCTTAGTTCATGCTTTAAAAATATGCACTGATGCATAAAGTACATGAATATGCAAAAGATGAAAAATAGATGCAAAGATCAAAAATAGATAAAAAGATGCAAGAATTGTAAAAAGACAATGAGTACCATTTTCCCTCTTTTGACACATCAAAAAGGATCGAGGAAAAAGACTAGCAAATCCAACACTAGTGTAAATTTTTGAATTTTAAATCAAGCAAATTTTCCTAAAATATTCTATAACACATATCCTTTTAAAATAGGTAATTTAGAATGTCAAAATAATAATCTGATATGCATCATTAATTGTTTCCTAATTTTCCTTCAAGTTTCTCTAATTATATGCAACACCTCTGTTTAGTGAAACTTCATAGTTAATGTAAATGACATCAGTTAATTTTCTGAAATGTCTAAACATGTTTGTAAGAAAAATAAAGTATTGCTTAAATTTTATTAGGATGGATAAAAGTGATATTGCATGATCCAAGCATACAAACAACTATTATGATGGGTCACTTAATATCAAACTAGGAAAGCATGTTTTTTAATTATTATTATTATTATTATTATTATTATTATTATTATTATTATTTTTTTGATATATCCCAACTTTGGGGATTATTTATTTTAATACTTTCCCACTATTGAGATTTTTTTAATATTTGGCTTTTATCCCAATTTGAATATCCTAGTCTCACGGTTGTTATTACTTGAAAATCATTTTGCAATTGATAATATCACATATATCTACACTAATATTTATACACTAATTAATTTGTTATAAAATTAAAAGAAAGAGTAAAAAATGTGATATATGTATAAGCAAATTCATACTTTAAACATATATGCACATTATCATAAAATTTTTTAGATATTTGGATGAGTTAATGATGCATGCTTCAACTACACAAATTTTGAGTTCTAAATATACTTGATTATAAAAGGAATGTAGAAAAAAAGTCAAAGAAAATGTCACAACAATTTTAAATCCACAAACCACAAATTAGTAAAACATAATAAATACTACTAAAAAGTACAACAGATCAAAAATACTTCTTTAGGTAGATCCCGTTGATTGGGAGCATCATGCATTCACCTTTATGGTTGATTAGCTGATATGATCCACCATGGTAGGCCTTTTCTATGACAAAAAGGGCCTTCCCATGTTGATTCAAACTTGCATCCTATCTTGCAACGGGCAATAATTGCTCTTCTAAGAGCTAAAATGAGCTCTCAAACTCAAAAAAAAATCTTTGGCGTACCAACTTTTTATGAGCTTGAACCATCCTTACTTTATATAACTTCGAGGTTTTGACATGCATGGAGGCGACTCTCTTCAAGACCTTTGAGTTCATCCAACCATAGTTTGGCATTCTTCTCGATTGTGATTTGGTTGCCACTAATGCGATAGGACACTCTCCATTCACATTGTCGCATGGCATAGAAGCCATCTTACTGATATAGTATGAAGTTTAGAGCCAAAGAGTCCTAGCAATGGAAAGAATGAAAAGTGGAGACTACGAGTGGAGCAAAGGAAATTTAGAGGCTATGGAAGACACACTTAAGATGTTTGAAGAATTTAGAATTGGAGCATTGCTAAGATAAGAGGAGATGAAAAGGCGAATGGCTAAATATTACAGTCGTTATGTGAAAGAGAAGCATTTCAAAAGTGATGACCTAACACTGAAGAAATTAGATATCGCTGCTCAACAGAATGCTCTGGGCAAACACACCCACAACTGAGATGAGCCTTTCATTATCAGGGAGTAAGTTGGCATCGGTGTGTACCAACTATAATTATATTCAAGCAAAGCCATACCAAGAACATGGAATTCAATAGACTTGAACTCTAATTAGTACTTATTTTATTAGTTTAAAATATATTATGTATCTTCTTAGTTCTAAAATTTTTATATGTTGCTCCTTAAATGAGTTAACTTGCAGGTTAGATAGTTATCGAAGGAGCATACTCGAACATAAAAAAGTGTTGCATGATAACTCAGAATACTCGATATGCCATCTTGGCCTAAGATAAGTTCCCACTTGGTAAGCGGCAAAAGCTTGAGCAGGAGATTTGAACACTTGGAACACAACTCTTGATGCAAGAACAATTGGGGAGATGTGTCATGACTTAGGGTACTCGATACGCATTCTTGGCCCAAAGAAAGGTCTCACTTGGTGAGCAATAAAATCCCAAGTAGGATATCTGAATACTTGGGGTGCCACTCTTGACCCAAGAATACTAAAGTCGGACATTCAACCCTTGAGTTGAACTTACTCTATAAAATCAAAAGTGTAAGGCTAACATCCCATAAGGTCGACAACTAAACTTAAAAAAGGTCAACTCTTTTAGTTGTCAATCGAAAGACCAACACTCTATATGGTTGGTGACTATATTGTAAGATTGACACCCTGTGAGGTTGAAAACTAAACTCATAAAAGACCAACTCTTCTAATTGGCAACCAAAAGACCAAAACTTCATATGGTTGGTGATTATAGTGTAAAATCGACACCTCGTAAGGTCAATAACTAAATTAAAAAAGACCAACTCTTATAGCTGACAACTAAAAGACTACGACTCCATGTAATTGACGACTATAGTATAAGCTCGACACCCCATGAAACTAAACTAAAAAAAAGCCAACTATTATAGCTAACAATCAAAAGATCAACGCTCAATGTGGTTGATGACTATATTATAAGACCAACACCCGAAGAGGCAACAACTAAAACTATAAAAAGACCAACTCTCTTAGTTGGCAACTAAAAGACTGACACCGCAAGAGGTCAATGACTAAAACTCTAAAATGACCAACTCTTTCGGTCAACGATAAAGGAAAAATTAGAGAATCAAGGTTTAGTCTTTAGATGGTGAGTAAAGGCATAATGTGATCTCTCATAAAGTTGTGCAACAAATAAATGGGTTTACTTAACTCATTGTGCTAAATACAATCACCCAAGGAAGGTTCTTTCAATTAACTAGTGACTTAACAATATTTTAAGTCACGAGCTAATTTATTTGAGAAATCAATAAGCAAGTATTATTCAAATGAGTATAAGAGACTCACTATACTACAAAGACCATCCAAGTAGAATTTTCTCAATTTATCAACAAATTCAAAATATTCTATATCATGAGTAGAGTTATTCAAGTATCATCAAGCAAGTATCACTCAAGTGAATATACACAAACTTGCTACACTAAAGTGACTATCCAGGGGAGATTCTCTGAAAATATTCTAAGTCATGAGCATACATTGTTAAAATAGCAAATACCCATTTAGCAGGTATACAAAAACTCAAAAGACTTATGCAACGCAACTATCCAAGGAAGTTCTTTCCATTGATCAAGACTAAGAATATTCAAAGTTACAAGCAGAGTCATTCAAACACCTATAAGTGAGCATACACAGACTCGCAATACTGACATGATTATACAAGGAAGTTCTCTCAATTGATCAATGACTAAAAATATTTTAACTCATGAGCAGAGTCATTCATACATCAACAAGCGAGTGTTTAGTAAACAAGAAAAAATAGTTATATTCAACTATGATTTTCATTGCTTATAATAGAATTTTGTACAATAAAGTGAGTATGATGAATACATTCTTCTCATAGACAAAAATTTACATATAGAGAGAATGAAGGAAGAAAGAATGTATCAACTCATACCATCATCGTCCATATCATCAGAGTCTAGGAGTGCGAGTACATTCAAGAAGTCCAAAAACTTGGTGTCTAAATGGCCATATTTCACCAATTTAGTGATAATGAAGTGGGCAACATCTTTGAACTTCTGCTATAGAAGCTCATGGTACTCGTTAGAATTAAGAAACCAAATGAACTCAGCTTCTCTCTTCTAAAACCCCTTAGTGTGATGAGAGAGTTCTTCCTCTAACTTATGGAGGTGGGCATTCTTTCTTTTGTTGAGATTGAGAGAACTTGGATATTGGAGGTGAGGAAAGATGATATGTTGGATAACTAGCATTCCCACCAAGGATTGCCAAGGTTTGGTCACCAAGCTCTCAAATCATAAAAATAACTCAAATAATTTATAATTGCTAGAAGATCTCCTTCATTCTAGTAATAGGGGCTATTTATAGCCATTACAAGCACCTTTCAAAAGAAAAGAATTCAAAATATGGAGAGAAAGGTGGGTGGCTACATTAATGTGAAGTATTAAATTGCCTTATTATTTTATGTCATCCACCCATTTCACATGCTATTATTTTATATGTGGATTCAACCACCTCACATGTCATGCTTTGAATTTTTAAATGCAAAATTTCAAACATAGAGTTTCTAGAACTAAAAATTACATAAATAAAAAAAGATGAAATCATAAAATTAGCCTTAGCAGGCTAATGGGCCAAGCCTTCTTCTTTCTTGAATTTTCTTGGGCTTTAGCTTGAGATCTCGTAAATGGTCCTTGAGCTCTAATTTTTGGATTCTCATGATGTTCTACATCACTAACTCTCTTTTTAGCTCCACTAGGTGAGTATACTCCAAAGTCGCCCTCTCCTTCTCCTTCTTTTAGCAAGCAGCCTCAGCTTAAAAGTCCTTATACTTAGCTTCAAGAGATGTTAGACTTTTCTTTATAGTTACTAGCTTGGACTTGCTGGCATATGTTTCCTTCCTCTTCTTAAAGAACTTTTGATAAACTCCTAAAGTTGACTTCCGTGCCATGGCTTGGGTGGTCAAAATAGAATGTGGTAAGAGCATTGGAAACATCACTCAAAAGACCATTTAATTCTTTTAAGAAGATGGAGGGGACAAGCTGATAGGCTTCACATGTATGTTCACACAAGTTTGGAGTGAAGTTGCTCTCCAAGCCTTCATCTTGCTCTTCATCCTCCTCAGACTTATTGCTTTGTTGGAAATTATGAGGAGTTTAGGTCATAGTTTTCTTTATAGACTTCTTTGGAGTAGTACTCAGCCCTACTTCATTAGTGGCCTCAATGGGAGTTGCACTCGGCTCCCCTTCCTCTTCCTCTTTCTTTCCGACCTAGAGAGAGGTTGGGTCCTTATTGTGGGCCACTTACTTACATATTTCATGCTTTCCTTCTTTGAGGAATTGAAGCACATTTGGTTTAAGTTCTAGGGCTGCTATAGTCGTCTCTTCTATGAGTAAACAAAGGAATAGAAGAAGTCAACTCGTGAAAGTAAAGGGGGATAACAAGTGTATGGAAGAAACCTCACCATCGATAAGGTAACCTTTTTGAAGTGAAGGTAGAGAGAAATGTCTAGGGTGCGACCCTATAATCTCTCTATGACATTCTCCTTTTACATAATCAGCTTATCAAGCTTTGTTGCCTTACTCTCTAGGTAAGAAAGAGAATCATATGACATTGGACATTATGATGTACTCTTAACAAAAAGAAGTTATGAGCACCACTCATGTACTTTAATTTGCAAACCATGAATTTTTAGCAAAGTCACTAAAAGTGGTACAATTCCATCTTGGTGACCTTTCACCATGAATGCTCATCAAAAGAGGCTTATGCTATAGGGAATGCCGTCTTCTCGCAAGCATAGGATGAAGGTGGTGATGCTCACCACCAAGTTGGGAAGGATTTGGATAGGCACCACTCCAAAGATATTAAGAAGGTCTACCCACTTGCAATGGAGAGGTAGCCTGAATCCATCCTAAAGTGAGTGAGTGGAATGCACAACTCATGCATCTTGAGTGAGTTGAGGTGCTTGCCCTTATCGGCCACTCACACCATGAAGTTGGGGTAAATGGTAGCCATAAAAAATGGAGGTCATTATAGAAGATCCTAACTCTAGGATCTCTTTGATTTGGGCTTGATCAAAGTCAAGGCAGCCTTCTTCAATAAAGCCATACTCACGAGCGATGAGAAGGAGATCAGGATCCACTTGCAAAGATATTATACTCTCTTGTCTCAGGAGAGTAATAAAGTCTCAACTACTCTCAACTAGAAAGAACTTATAGATGTAGTAAGAAAAGCCTGGTAACATGGATTTCACATCAAGCTTGTAGTGAAGGATTGATTACTTGATTCCCACGAATATTTCAAGTGACAGAGGATATAGAAAAAATAATTAATGTGCAATAGTGGTAAAAAATTAGATTGTACTTGTGAGAAAAGAAAATACAAAATATTTTCTTTCTTTATTTATTTTTTTACAAAATAGGCAAAAAAGTACAATGAACTCACTACAACCCTTATACATCAATTTTTCAGTAATTTGATTATAGGGTCCGAGTGCTTATCTTCAATGAGTCTACCTTTCTCATTGTTGACCTCATTTTTCGATGAGGTTAACATCATTTCTAAAATTATGAATTAGGACACCTAATCCGAGATTTGAAACCTTATGATTTAAGCACTTATATCACTATACTTAATGGCCTAATGGATTCTCCTAGGGTTTGACCCAATCTAATATGATTAGGTGGATCAAAACCTAACCCAAATCTAAACAAATAATTAATATGAATGTCCTCCAATTAAAAATTAAATCTAATTGAACTTAGACTATGGTAATTGGGATGGCTAATCCAACTGCCCTACTTAAGCTTAAAATCACTTGAACCCAAAGAAATTCACATAAAGGCAAAACAAATTCAAATAATATTAAACCAAAAGCATAAAATTCATTACAAGAATATGAATGGAGTCAAATCTAAATGAAAGTCAACCATTGCACATAGGGTTGACTTTGTGGGTCCCATTAAGTTAAAGTCAACCTACCACAATTGACCAAATTCAATCAATCCAAAACTTAAAATCATTAAATAAACATGTTTAAACATGAATTAAAAGAAATTTAAAGCCAATAAGGCCTTAATTAGGCTAATTAGACCATTTGATCAGAATGGATCTAAATAGACCTTATTGAACTCAAACCTAAATTGAATTGAAGTTAACCTAAATTAATTATCTAAAATCATTTAGAAATCATAATGAAACATAAATAAATCAATTATTAGAATTAATTTGACCCATTTGGTCATTTAATTAAAATAAACCAAAGTAAATCCATTAACCCCAATTTGGATTAAAATGAGTTAAATTTTAAAATTAACCTTAAATATAATGAAACCAATTGAATTAAACCACCTCACATTCTTAACCAAATATAATTGAAATCTAATTATGCTTTTAAAGTATCAAATGAACCAATTGAAATCAATTAAATCCAACATAAACATAAATGGTTTCATCTTTGAAGAAATAAATTTTAATTCCAAATTCAATATAATTAATCAATTGGGAATACCTTAAATGGTTAAACAAACACAATTGAAACTTAAATCTAAATTCAATCCATCAAATGAAAAAAGCTAGATCAAGCCAAAAGAAAGAGATGCCTAAGTGATATAATTCAAGCCATTTGAACTCCAACATGGATTAATCACCTTGGAACATATCTAGACTCATCCTAAGATGAGTTTAAGATGATTAGTAGCCAAGACAAAGTAAATTAAATGAGCTCAAGTCCATCCAAACATAGGAATATACCAATGGAGAAAGAGAAGGAATCTTGGAGACAAAACTACTTACCCAATATATTCCCTCACCTCCACTCCTCATCTTATCTATCTTAGACTATCACTAATCAACAAACCACCCCTTGGAGCTAGCCTCTAAGGGTGGCAATCACCTTGGTCGGCCATAGTTAATCTCCTCCTTATATATCTCTCTGCCAAGATTAAAAAAATGAGTAGAGAGCCTTTCTCAAGCAAGTTTGAACCTTCCAACACATTCCTCAAGTGAAACAAAGGAGAGAGCACCCTTTCCTTGATCCCCAAGTCACCTGCATGCTGGAGTTTGACCAAAGCCACTGAAAAATAGATGAAGCTCAATCCATAGGGCAATCGATGGGGGAGGCAATTCAATTCCTTCTTCCTAGGTTCACCACACTCTCACAAAGCTTTTTGAATCATCCCCACAGCCTGAGATTGCCGTCAGCAATGTATGCTTCGAAACTAACCTTTCTTACCTTCAGTTCTGGTTTTTTTTGAAATGAACTTGATCTTAAGTGAGCTTAAGCCATATAGATACATTTCATTTGAGTCCTTGATGGATTTACAATTAAAAATATGTGATTTCAATGGCTATATCATCGAAAATCACTTTGATTTGATGAACGACAAAAGATTTTATCGTCATTAAAAGAGATATAATCTCTGTCATCCATTCCTTTTGCTAGGAACAGACAATTCCAATTCAATTACATGATCTGATTTAAATTCTATAGGAATTGTGGAGTAAATCCTGATCGTCTGTTCTTTGATCGGTTGGTCGTAACCAATCCTGCATGGCCTTCACTTTTTGAGCTGGATCCATGTGGATCTAGTTGGCCCAATGGTGTCGAGCCACGTGATAAACATCGTCGCAACAACGCCAACCATTTAAAATGGTAAAATCTGATTTTGTAATTTTAAAAACTACTAAAAAAGCACGAAATTTTTTAAAAAAAGTATAGAAAATAAAATATCCAATTAAAAACAAAATTCAAATAAGGGCTCTATGGATTCATCTTAGTAAGGAGAATCTATTAAACACTTCCCCAATTTTTATTAAGTATTTTTATGTTAATTTGGGATTAAATGAAAATAATCAAACTTAAATTAACTCAAATCATTAATTCAATTAATTAGAAACTTTGAGGAGTTGAAATTAAGGTTAAACCTAGCTTAGATAAATTTTTCTTTATTTATTAGCAAGTAAATTTTAAAATACAAAATTTTCAAGCCATAGGCCTTAATTTATTGAAATAAATTTATATTAAACTAGGAAAATCATGGAAAATGATAAAATCAATTTAAATCATCATAATAAATCCTAATGAACTTAAATACATCATTAAAACTCATAGAAACCCTATAATCCCTAAAAAGACGGTTAAATAATTAATTGATTTAACTAATTTAATTAAATAGTTTGAACTTTGATAAATCATAATAAATCAATCAAAACCTAAAAAATTCTAAATAAACCCTCTATGGATGCATCGTCCATAGAGGAATTTAAGAAAATTAAAACCCATTTTGTTCCCCATAATTTAGGCTTAATTTAGATTTTACTAAAATTATTAAAATCTTAATTAACCTTAAATTATATCTCTGATTAGTGTAAAATTTTAGAGAACTTAAATTGGCAAGGAACCCCACTTGCCATAAAAAGTTCAGGGACACATGACCTTTGGATTAGGAGTTGTTAAATTTCAAATCCCCATGTTAGTTCAAAAGAAAATTTTAATTTTGAAAATTATAAAAACTACAAAAATGGATAAAAACATTAAATTTATTTTCATTAACATCATAACACTTAAAAAAATTGCAAATCCTTTAAAGTTAAAGAATTTGATTAATAATATGCTTAGGGTTTAAGATAAAATAATAAAATTTAGAATTTAATCTTAAACCTTAATTCATTAAATGTATAATATTTTAACTAATTAATTAAACTTTAAACATTATTTAACCTCTGAACTTTACAATCAAACAGAAATCCATTAATGTGGGAATCTCTTAAGCCCATTTAGGTTAATGAATAACATAATTCCAAATGCAAATAAAAGTAATAAATCAAATCAATTAAACTTAAACAACCAAAAAGTTTCAAATGGCCTAGGATAGGTTTGATGCCAAAAATAGTTAATTACTTTGGCTTCTTGGATCATGATTAGCAAACAAAACTCCATCATAATAAGTTAAACTAATTGAGAAAAACTCTAACATGTAATGTTACACTAAGACTAATGAGTTAGATAAAGAATTCCCTAAAAAATAAAATTAAGACTCCTCCAAATTTGTTGGAAACAATAGAAGTAATTTATTTAAGTTCATACATGTAAATGTTAATGACATGAATGAATGAAGTCATAACTTGAAATAAATTACATTAATCCAAACTCATTATAATACATGAAAATATTAACAAAATGTATAAATGAAATTAATTAAAATCAAATAAACCTAAATGATAAATTTAGAATATATAAATGAATAAATCATGAAATTGAACCATAATAGATCATTCAAATTATGAAATCAAAGGCAAGTTTGGATTAAGATATCAAAACAAGTTATTTCATTCAAGATAATAAATGAACACAAACATAAACATTAATGAAATAAATAAATAAGATTAATTCAAAATCAAATAAACCAAATAATTTAAATACATGAGATTAAATGAACAGTTAATCAAAATAAAATAACTATGATAGGAATGAATTCTCTAAATTACATTAAATCATTCAAGACATTTGACAATAAATTAAACTAAAATGAACATTATATTTAATCATGATATATGATTAAACTCTTAATTAAGAATAAAAAAACACTTGAAATCTTAACCAAAGATTTTAATCTTAATATCATTAACATAAAACTCAAACTTTAAGAAAAAAAGGTGAAACATAAATCAAATTTAACTTAAAATGAATCATTCAAATGAATCCAAAAGTGGTTAAGTAAGATAGTTAAGATCATAGTTTGACCCTTAGAATGAATCTTCATCTTACAATGAAGATCTCATTTTACTAGGAGTTAGTATGTTGAATAAAATGGGTTCCTCCCAGAGTGAAATTTATTTTATTCTTCATTCTTAAAAACTTAAATTCCATTTTAACATAAAATGAAATTAAAAAAAATGAAATGAAAATCCACTAAGTCATTCGAATTGAAACTATCTAATGGTAAAATAAACAAATTTTGAAGTCCAAATCAAAGTTTGAACTTAAAAAGCCTAGTATTATCTTGGCACACAAATCCATTTCCTCATACATTAGATTATCAAGTTACCAACTCTAGACTTAGGTTAGGTTAATGTTTTGTGATATTCTGTGATGTGATGTGAAATGTTTTTATTATTTTGTGGTGTATTATTTTAGACTAGATTGCTAGGATTGCTTGCTCGCTAGTATGGTTGGTATGACATTTTTTCTAGTATAATGTTTTTTTTGTAAGGGGCTAAGTTAAAAGAGACCGGTGTGATAAAAAAATATACAAATGTTGTTTACTTGTAGGTATGCTTAAGTCTATAGGCATAACCCAATAAGACAGCTAAGCGTGAAAAGCAACTAATGCTAAGATAATATGTGTGCAAATATAACTACTAGTGTACTGTTTGTATTTCCTAACATATGTTTTGTTGGGTTTAAGAATTTGTTTTTAGAATTTTAAATATAATTTGAGCCTAGAATTAGGTTTGGATCTATGGGGTCTAGGAATAGTAGGAGCTAACCCTACTAGTTGATGGGTGTAGAGGTCCGCTGAAGATAGAGACGATGCTGAAAGAAGACCCCCATAGATCAAACTTTTACTTCTAGGCCCGGTTGTATAAGGGCAGAGCTTAGCTTCCTATTTTTCTCTTTCTTCTAAGGTGTACCAAAGTACCCGACCACACTAACCTGCTCTTATTAATTAAATTAGCATGATTTATTTTAGGTTCATAATAGAATCAACCTACTTTTTAGGTTTCTTTCTATGCTGTGTTTTTTGTGATGAATGCTTGGAACACTAGGTTCTTAGGAAAAACTAAATTTTCTACTCTACTTAAATATAAATATTTTAAACATTAAAAAAAGAATTTCATAACCTTATATATATATATATATATATATATATATATATATATATATATATATATATATATATATATATATATATATATATATATATATATATATATATATATATATATATATATATATATATATATATATATATATATATATATATGCCTAGGTATAACTTAATAGAAATTAGAAATAATTACTTTTGTGAAACATGATAGCATATTATTCGTACTCCTTGAATTGGACACTTCATCCATTACACATAAGGGGGCATCTTGGCTTTAAGGATGACCACTCTTCTTGGGGAAGTGTGCCTTCACTTTATAGTTTGGTCCATAACTACTTCTAACTACATATCATTTGCAGGCAATAAATGGATACCCCAAAGCTTAAATGTATTATGAGTCAAAACATTTAAAAGATGAAAATTGCTGCATTAGTTAGGAACATATCATACCTAACATGATCTTAGGGGGTGAGTGTAAGATCTTAGTCACTTTCCTAAAAAATTAATAGCCAAACCATCTTGCATTGCATAAGGAGTGGAATCATAGATTTAAAATTTGCTTAGGTGGTGTTAGCTGGTAGTCGTTCCTGGTAGGTGATAAGTCTAGAAGAGTCAGGGATAGGTTCATTTACTCAAGTGAGGGAAAGAACCAATAATTCCAAAAGTTGAACTAAGTCAAGCCTTTGACTTATGTTAGAAGCACTTGTAGGCTTAATTTTTGAAGCATCCTTTAAAAATAAGTCTTCAACTCTAGGCATTTATGTAGTCTTATGTGTTAGGATCTAAGTCCTAAAACTATAATAAAATATCAATTCAAATTCTACTAAATTTAATTTTAAAATTGTAAAGCCCAATGATATGTTAGTTGAAATGCCTACTGGGCATCCTAATATCTATAGATATTTCTTAGTTAGTCCCAAATGGTCTCCAAAGAACTCTTCCACCTTTGAAAGCATTCCATATTGAAATTTTAAATTACCACCCTTTTAAGGCAAGCTTTGAAATCTACAGAAATAAAAATATATTTATTTAATTGATAGTATTCTTTAGAAGAGGTCATTTATTTCTAAGATGTAATTAATAATAGGAGCTTTCCCTTATAGGGAACTACAAACCCTATAACAAAATAAACTCTATTCTACTTTTCCATGTAGTTCAAGAGAAAAATCTCTAGTACATCGAAGACCCATCAGCCTTAGTAGTCCTTATTAAGTAATCAAATCGATTATAAGGTAATATATTTATCTTTCAAGATAATATATTTATCTTTTAATGATGTATTTGATTGCCTAAATAAGTACCCTCGAGATCTGCATGGTGTCCAAACAATAAAAATTCAACACTCACATATATAATCAAATAGGAAATTTATGCTGGAAAGGAGATGGGCAGTACTCTATGATTTGACTGAGTTCTGAAGTAATGCAATTTAAGCCCTCATGATCATGAAGTTTCACTATTAGTCCACCTCCATGGATTATCATCATTATGATTTTAGCTCCAACTGTGATCGCAGCTTGCTTATGTCTTGCTAGATCGAGTCTAAGGAATCTCTCAGGAGGGTGACCTCCCCTAGTAAAGTGACAACCATGAAAGAGTTAGTGAATACTCACTACTCTTTCTCATTGTCATCCCTTGGCCTATAAATAGACTTGCCCTTTGTAGACTCACTACTATCCCTCCAAGTAGGAGAGGAGAAACTGACCTTCATTTCCCTGATGTTAGTATAAGTGAAGTTGGTCATAATGATGGGAGCGTCGATGGCTGCTACTTATTGATGTGAACTCTCTATCAAGTCTACATACGGTGTTACCAATTCGGTCTATGGCATAGCTAGAGTCACCACTAGTTGGCAAGAAATGAACTCGTTAAAAATTGGAAATAAAATATCAATAAGTGGATTTGCTCTAGGTCTAACCCTTATGAAGAGAAGCCACCCATCGAGTAAGTGGAATTCTTTCTTAATTGAAAAGTGGCCTAGGAAATCACCTATTAAAATATGAAGTGATTCTATGAGGCTACTTGTACTTTTGAAGGAAATAACTTGAATGACCAACAAGTACTCCTCACCATCCTCTGTTGAGGCTTGAACACTAGTCACACTTAGCTGCAATCAAAGAAGAAAGTAAGAAATGTAGATAAAAAGACTTTCAATATGCTATAATAGGCAAGTCTTACCTTGATAAGGCACTCCTCTACAACTCCTTTATGATAGCCGGTCCAACTATTTAGCAAACTAGCAATTTCCTATGTCGAATTAAAGGTACCTCCTCTCCTACTTTCTCTTCTCCAAGAATACTCATAGGTCGCACCAAATAAGTATTTGCCGTAACAATCCACCATTCAGCAGGGCAAGCACTAGTTCCTTCTTGTGGGTTCAAGGAGGTAGCCGGAGCTATAGTTGTTATAGTAAAAGGAACTAGGATGCTTGCCTTGGCTATGGAAATGGTGGAAGAACTTCTCCAACCTCTTTGCTTTCTTTCCCTTCTTTCGAAGACCTGACGATAGAGTCATATGGTCAATATGACTTCGAGGCCTCTTAGTATTAATGATGATTATGTTTTTGGAAGTTTTGCAAACTCAAGCCCTAGAATTTGAAGAATCTATTTAAGCACAAAGTTGTAGAAAATGCTAAACATGCTAAAGAAGGATGAAAGATTCATTTATAGCCTCTAGAGTGTTGGAAAAATAGATTAAGTTAAAAGGTGTGTGACCTCTCAATAATTGTATAAAGTTTCTCAAAAAATTAAATATTTATAACTAAAAATTTTATTCATTCTTCTATCCTTTTGTGAGCTACCTTATTAACCTCACTTTTAGGTGAGGTTGACAACCACTTCTCTAGACCTAAGATTTGATCTAGGCACTAAGGTTCTCTTAGAATTGAGATATTTCTAATAACACCAATTCCCTAAGCCTAAAATACTTTTGAGGTTTAACCATAAAGCTAGACCATGACTAGGTGTGGCCTACCTATCCTAAATTCAAAATTAATCAAACCCAAACCAATCCTTAAAACTAAAATAAATTGATTTCAAATCAAACCTGAACCAAGGCCAATTAATTTGAAACTCAATTTAGCCTAATGCAACTTAATTTGGCTAGTTGGCTATGCTAACTTGATTTGACCCATTTGGGCTTAAAGCAGCTAAACCCAAACCAATCTAATTCATTTAAAATTAAACTCACCCAAAATTTTTGAAACCTCAATTAAACTTGATTGAAGCCTAATTACAATCCAATCAATCTAATTGATTCACTTAGCTCAATTTGACTCAAGTTTGCCTAAAAGCCTAGTTTGAGCCAAAACTCAATTCAACCCAAATTGGATCCAATCAAAGCTATCAATCACCTCTATATCAATGATTGATTATATTACAAACCTCAATGGACTCCAATTGATCCAATCAAGCTAATTAAAAACACTTAGGAGGCCAATTTGACATAAAAATCCAAATTAAACTAAAACTGATTCAACATAAATTTGGACAAAATAGATCACTCCAATAACTTCTAAAATAATTATTGATCATGATCAATCACCCAATTATAAATAATTGAGCTTAATTGAGCCAATTTCCCCTTTGACCTAAGTTGACCCAATTTTACCTATATGGTCAAATTGAGCCAAAACTTGATCTAAGCCAAATTGGATTTAACCAATGCCTACAATAATTTCTAAATTGTTTATTGAACACTTTTTAATCATCAATTGAAGACAATTTGATCAACTCAACCCAATTGACCTATTTAGTCCTATTTAACCTAATGGTTTAAATTGAAGCAAAACTCAATTTAAACTAAATCAATTCAAATCAAAGCCTTCAATCATTTTCAAATGATAAATCAAACATGACACAACCTTCTATTCAACCAAATTTGGCCAATTTGACCAATTTGACCAAAATGGTTAACTTTGCCCATTTTGCCCATATGAACCCATATGAGTCAAATTCAAATATAATCCTAATTATACCAAATCAATTACTCCAGTAAGTCTTAAATCTTCATTTGAACCTAATCTAATATACCCTTTGATTCAATTTGGTCAATTAGTCAACCTAACCTAATTAGGCTTAAATTGATCAATATAGGTGAAATTGAGCCAAACATAACCAAATCAAGTCCAATTCAAACCAAACTTGGCATGACTCATTCTCAAACCCCCCTTAACTAGCTAGTGAATCCAACCCAAGGTGTACCAGGTTTTGCCAAAACCAAGTGAACCAAGGGTTCCAAATGAGAAAAAAAATCCCTAAGTAGAATAGTCGAACCCTTCCATTTGGCTTGGGTAGCTACCTTAACATGCTTTGAGCTCACCCATGCTGACTAAACCTATCTCAAAGCTACTAGACTCAGCCATTGACCATGGTGAGGTCCCTCTCACCATGGTCGAACCCTAGTTTGGCCGTCATGGCTATCCACTTCATGCCAGGCCACCAAACTTCTTCATCCATTAGAAGAGCTTCAACACATCAGTCCTATGCCATTTCTAGCCACCCCCACTACCCAGCCGGTTGACAAGGCATGAACCAACCCCTTTGGTTAGTTCACTTGGGGATGATGGTATACACCTCTTTCATCATTCAAACTTAGCATACACACTCCTCACAACCCCATAGCTAGTCCCTTAAGTTCCTAGAGCCCCTCAAGCACTTAGCCATTGGTGATACCAACTCCTCCCTTAGCCCACATATCCTACATACCCAATCCTTCAAAACTAAAGTAAAATCTAAATTAACTCTTTCCATTCATTTTGTTGACTCTGATGAGTTATAATGAATCAAAAATCATTATATTTAGGCATCAAAAGGCTGTCTTAAACCAACTTCGGTGAGGTTCATAGCAGCATTTGGTCCAGAGGTTGATCGGCAGGGAGACAACACACAACTTCATCAATATAGATTCATCTATACTAGATGAAGCTACCTCACATGTTAGGCCACCAATCTTTAGCTTCAACAAGGTAATCTTCTCCAAACCTTAAAAAAATGTAGGATTTTCGGTCCTTTATAAAGTGGTTTTGCATATGCAAATCAAATCATAGTAATCCTCTTAGAATCATCCCCATATCATTTTGGAATTGAATCCACTATAAAATGAGCTTTGGTGAGCTTGAATTAAGTGGTGATAGATGAAGAACATTCGTCTACCACTAGAGCTTGAGAATGGATCATCAGTTATTTCATATCATGTGATTATAATAGATTGCTATGATTAATCATGTTTGATTTTTTGATTTTATTCTATTTAAATCAAGGGATTAATCTTGATTGTTTGATCCATGATTAAACTGATGAGCTAAAACTACATCCACTATTGCTAAGTTAGTGTGCACACAAAATGTTTTAAGTAACCAACCATGCAGCATTTCCATATTAGTGCTAATGTTCCACTGACTATGCAAATCAATTAATTAAGCTTAAAAATCTAATTAAAAGACTAGAGCTTTAAAAAATTATAGCTGATTGTAGAAAAATAAAAAAATATAAATAAATTCTCCATGGAAAGCTTAGATAGAGGAGAATCTAGAAAAAAAATAAAAGCCTTAAATTTTATTAAGTGTACCACTAGGGTCTAAATTTTTTTTAATTAGTGAATTAAGCTCTAATTACTTGGCTAATTGATGTAAAATTTTGAATGATTATTCTATGGGATGACCTCTTCCTCCCATAATTATTTGAGGTTAATTAATTGGGTAATTTGGGAAATCCAAATTTTCAAACCCTAAAGGGTCATTTTGTGCATTTAATAAATTTATACAATTAGAGAAATTATAAAAATTATTATGGGGACTTAAATACATTTTAGAATATTAGTGGTGACTAGAGAAATAAATTAGGAGCACTAATTTCAATTATTTCCAAAAATCACCATTAAGGGGAATTTATTAATTAATTAAATCATTAATTATATTTGGACTTAGAAAATTCATAGTGATAAGCCTAGATCTCTGAAAATTATGATCAACCCCCCTCGTTGTACTCAGTTAATTAAGAGATTTTAATGAAATTAAAATCTCCAATTATTTGGTGGTATTTTGAGTGTAATTGATAATTTTGGATTTTCCCCATTTCTTCAATTAGCTTTTAGATATAAGCCCAATTGCATTAAAATATTTAGGACATATTTATTTCATGCTCATTTATGTTTGAAAATTTTCTCATATATTTTGAGTTTTTATTTAGGGGATAATTAAATTTTTGGGATCTTTTGGGCTTAATTGGCTAAATTCATTAACTAATCTTAATTAATTTATAAAAATTACTTAAGCTTAATGAATAGAAGTGGGTTAAGGGATAAGTTTTAACTCTTTATCTATTCATTAGGCTTAAACAACTCAAATTTTTAAATTAATATTTAATTAATTTGATTAGGCTCAAATGTGGTTATCTTAATATGAATAGCCTTAGAATTTAATGGCTTTAAATAAGTTGTTTGGCAATGTTTAATTTATTGCTTCAGTCATTCTATAAATATGTATTCCATACATTTCATGCATTCATGTTAAAATAAATAAAAAAATAAAAAAAATAAAAGGCTTCATTAATTGTATGCTTTGAACTAATAGTGTGGTTATTATCAATAGTAAATGTTAAATTATTTTTTTAATAAATATAAGTATTTATTTAGAGTAAATCTAAATTAATCAAGTTAATTAAAATATAAATCTCTACTTACGTGTGTGAACTACATACCTGAAAGGTATATAATCTGGACATTCGAGGAGCATGAGACTTTAAGTAGTTCCAAGGTGGTCTTAAATTATCTCACTTCCTTAGTTTAACAATGACACGTATCTTAAAGTTCATAATAAAATGCATAGTAAGGTTAAATTATTTTCAAATCTTTAAATATCTTAAATACTTTTATTAATACATTCTTATATTATATATATATATATATATATATATATATATATATATATATATATATATATATATATATATATATATATATATATATATATATATATATATATATGCATAGTGTAGTATAGTTTGGACATATCAGGAGCATGAGACTTTAAGTAGTCTTAAGGGGGTCATAGATTACCTCACATTCCTTGATTAATAATGAAATGTACTTGTATAAATTCAACATACAAATGTGTGTATTTATGTGTAAGGAATTCTTAAATTTTTCCTTCTAAAAAAATCATGCATGCATTACATGTATATGCATATACAAATCTTTAATTCCTAAATTAAAATATCTCTATAGGAAAAATTATGACACCATATAGAATTTAGGAATTTATTATTTATGTAATCAAATTCATCATTAAGGAATAAGCATATTATCTTGAAAGATAAATATACTATCTTATAATGGATTTAATCACTTAAACAAGGACTCCTAAGGCTAATGGGTCTTATTAATATTCCATAGATTCTTCTTTTGAACTACATAGAAAAGTATAATAAGGTTTATTTTATACTGGAATCGTAGCTCTCTATAAGGGCAAGCCCTTATAGTTAATTACATATTAGGAATGAAGATCTCTTCCTAAGAATACTCTTGATTAAAAAATAGGCTCTTATTTCTATGGATTTTAAAGCTAGTTCCAAAGGATGGATAGATTGGAATTTCAAAAGGGAACACTTTAAAGGGGGAAATTTTTTTTTTTTAGGCTAAATGGGATAAAGTGGGAAATGCTTATAGATATTGGGATGCCTAGTAGGCAATTCAACTATCCTATCATTAGGCTTTAATTTTTGGAATTCAATTTAGTAAAGTTTGAATTTAAATTTTATTAGAAATCTAGGACTTAGATTTTAGTAGAACAAGACTACAAAAATGGCTAGAGTTGAAGTCTTATTCTTACAAGGATGCTTCATAACCTAAGTTTATAATTATTTTTGACACATACCAGAGGCTCAACCTAATTTGACTTTGTGATTTATTGGCTCTTTCCCTTACTTTAAAAAAATGAACCTATTCTTAACTCTTATAGGCTTATTACCCACTTGGAAGGGCTGCCAACTAACACCACCTAAGTGAATTTTAAATCTATGATACTGGTCTTTATGTTATTCAAGATGGCTGGGCTATTACATTTTAGCAAAGAATCTAAGAACTTAGACTCACTCCTTACTAAGATCATCTTGGGTTTAATATGTACCTAACTAATGTAACAAATTTTAGCTTTTATATCTTGACTCATAATTCATTTAAGGCTTTTGGGGTATGCAATTTATGCCTAAAATGAGATGTAGTTAGAAGTTGTCGTAGGCCAAATCAAGAAGAGAAGGTAGATTTCCCCAAGAAGGTGGCCATCCTCAAAGGTCAGATGCCTCTTATATGAAATGGGTGAAGCACCCAATCCAGGGAGTTACAATAATATGCTTCATGGTTCGCAAAAGCTGATTTTTTTAGTTATTGTTAAGTTATTCCTAAGGCTTTATTTAATAAGTGGTTTCAAGTTTCTAATTTTTTTGAAGTTATTTAGATTTAAGTTATGTAGAAAAATTATTTTCTCTAGGAACATAACATTTAGGTATTCATCATAGAAAGCACAACACAGAAAGAAACCTATAAAAATAGGTTGATTCTACTACTCACCAACATAAATCAAGAAAAATTTAAATTAAAAGAATAAACTAGTGTAGCCAGGTGCCTTTATACACCCTGAAAGAAGCCCAGCTCCGCCCTTATACAACCCAACCTAAAACTAAAAGTCTAGATCTATTGGTCTTTCTTTAGGGACCTCCATAGGCTTTACATGGGACCACTAGCTAGCAGGGTCAGCTTCTACTATTCTTAGAACCAATAGATCCTAACCTAATTCTAAGCTCAAATGACATGTTAAATTTCAAAATTAAATTCCTAATCCCTGCAAAATAGATATTAAGAAATACAAACAACATTCTAGTAGTTATATTTGCAAACATACGGGATTAGCATTAGTTGCTTGCCAAGCTCAACTGTCCTATTAGGCTATGCTTAAGGACTTAAGCATACTTATAAGAAAATAATATTTATTTAATTTAATTTTTATTACAACCATCCTTTCTTAGCCCAACTCCCTGCAAAAAATAGTGTTAGCCTAAAAAGTGAGTGAAGGAGGGCAAACAATCTTAGTCATCCAATTTAAAATAGTACACCAAGAAATAATAAAAATCTAAGTCTGCTGAAGTGAAGTCATGTTAGAACATCACATATCGACCTAACCTATGTCTAGAGTTGGTGACTTAATGATATAGTAAGTGAAGGAGGGGTTTGTGCGGCAAGACTTTACTAGCCCTTTTTAGATTCAAGTTTTCATTTGGATTTCAAAGTTTATTTATTTTACCATTGAATGATTTCAATTCAAATCATTTAATTGATTTGTAATTTTATTTTCATTTTTAAGTTTATTTTTATGTTGAAGTAAAGTTTAAGTTTAAAGAATAAAGAACAATATAAATTCCACTTTGGATGGAACCCATTCTGTTCAACATCCTAAATCTTAATAGAATGAAGTCTTTACCCTAAGGTGAAGATTCATTATAAGAGTCAAACTATGATCCTAAATATCTTGATTAACTTGTTCTTGAAATCTTTTTAGTTGGATTTGGTTTGATTAAAGTTTTAATTTTGATTTGGATTTTAGTTAAGATTCACTCTTTTTTTTTTATTTCTTTCAATCTGATTAATATTTCTTAGTTTGATTATTGTTTAAATGATTTAATTTTTTCATTATTTTAGGTTTTATTTTGTTTTGTTTAAATATTTATTTATTTTTATATATTTTAGTTATTTAATTTGTTTGATTTAAATTGATTTCATGTAATTAATGTTATGTTAATTGGTTTGGATAAATTAACTTAATCAATTTCAAGTTATAATTTCATTCTTTCATTTTATTGATGTTATGTTATGCTTATTAATGTTTATTTTTTATAGCTTAATCTTCATATTCAATCTTTTGATTTGGTTTATTATTCATTTAATTGTGTTTGTTTTATTTGAGTTGAATTAATTTCATTCATTAATTTAATGCTTACTTCCTTCCAAGTGATTGTATTTATTTGAGTTAATTAATTTCATTTATTAATTTAATGTTTATTTCCTTCAAATGATTTAATTCAAATATTTAATTATTAAGGTTTATGCCCATTAATGTTTACGTTTATTAATGTTCATTAGCTTAAATGAATTTAATTGTCATCTTAAATTCAAGCCTCATTTTAATTTAATTATTTAAATGATTTATTATATTTCAATTTCATGATTTATAATTTATAATTTAGATTTTATTTGATTTTAATTAGTTTCATTCATTCATCTCATTAATTATTATGGATCTGAACAAGTTAATTTGATTTATTTATTTTTATGTTGTCTTGTTGTATATCATAATTTATTTTATTTATGATTAATTTTATATTATTTTCCATTTGATTAAATATTCAATTGATTTTCAATTTTATATTTCAATTATTTGATTGTGTTTGGTTACATTTATTCATGTTATGAATTTGATTTCAAATTATGATTTCATTCATTCATTTACATCTATTGATGTGATTGATCCTAATCAATCTTTAGAAAATTTTAATTTCATCGTTTAAGAAATCTAAGAGATTGATTAACTTAGGACACCTAAACTTAAATCTAGGCTATCTTAGTTCTTCATGTGTTTGCTTATTTAATTAGCTTAATTAGTTATCATTATTTTTTTTATTTTTCTTTTAATTTATGTTTAAAATTTTGTTTGGGGATTTTTTTTACTAATGAGTCCCATGTTTTAATATGGAATTCAGAGATTGGTTAATATTAAATTTCACTTAATTAATTGTACTATTATAAGTTTAGTGATTTAAGATTTAACCAAATTTTATATATTTAAATTATTCGATTAAATCCTAAACCCTAAACACCTTATTAATTGGATTCTTAAACTTTAGAGACTTAAGAAAATTTTTTAAGTGTTCTAATGTTTGTTAAAATAATTTAAAGTGATTTTGTAATTTTCATCTATTTTTATAATATGTTTTTTTATTTCATTTAAATCGACCTAAGGGTTCAAAATTTGATAACTTTCAATTTAAGGTCAATTGACATTAAACGTTTTATGGCATGTGGGGTTCCTTGACAATTTAAGTTTCCTAAAGTTTCATTCTAATTAGATGTGTATTTTAATACTAATTAAGGTTTTAATTATTTCAATAAAAATTAAATTAATCCTAATTTTAAAGAAATTAATCGGGGGTTTATTTTTCTTAAATTTCTCTTTGGAAGATGCATTTATTGAAAGTTTATTTGATAATTTTGGGAATTTGGTTGATTTATTATGCTTTTTGTAAGTTCAAATAATTTAGTTTAATTAATTAATCCACTCAACTGCTTAATTATGCTATTTTGGGGATTATGAGGTTTCAATAAGTTTTAATCATATTTTATCATACCTTGATGTTCATTGTGATGATTTAAATTAATCTTATTGCTTTCACAATTTTTTAATTTAAAATTTATTTATTTTATTAAATTAAGGAATATAGCTTGAAAATTTTATAACTTAGGATTTTTCTGTCAATAAATTTTGAGAAATTAGCCTGAGGTGTATCTTTGCTCTTATTTCAAATCCCCAAAGTTTAGAATTGATTGAAATATTAATTTGAGTTTAATTATTTTTTTTAAACTTAAATTAACTGAAAATTACCTAATAAAAAATTGGAGATTTTGGTTTCAATGGATATCTTTCAGTGAGAAGAATCCATATAGCCCTTATTTGCATTTTTTGGTTGTGAATTTTTTGTTTTATAAGATTTTTTAAAGTTTTTGATAATTTTTATTATTGTTTTAATTTGAAAATTTCTGAATTTCTTATTTATCCATGTCACATGGTGCCGACGTGGCGTTGCTTTCCGCATGTCGGATGTGGATTGATCCATGCGGGGTCCAGGTAGATCACACGTTAAAATGGTGGCGGTATGTAGTTTGATCCTAGCCATTTGATTGAAGATTGGGTGGCTTGAATCGTCCAATAGTTTTTTATATGGAATTGAATCAGATCATTTGACTAAATCATGGTCATCCATTCTTAATAGAAAAAATGGATGGCAGAGATTGCATCTCCCTTAATGACGTGAGAACCAAGCACTGTTCATCATTTGGGCTTGATTTTTGGCAATATAGACCATGATTTCTTGTGATTTTGATTGAAAAATGATCAAGGACTCATTTACAATCCATCTAAATGGCTTGATCTCACTTGAACAAGTTGACTTCTAAAAGGACCAACACCAAGTGCTAAAGTGGTTAGTTTATGCCTATACCTCATCGACAGTGATCTCAGGCGGTGTGGGTGATTTGAAAACCTTTATGGGGATGCGATGAACCTCTGAGTACAATAAATTAGACTACCTCCCTCTGGATCATCATAGAGACCAAGCTTCTCACATTTTTTAGTGGGTCTGGTCAAACTCCACCTTGTTGATGGTGTGGGAATTGGGGGAAGGGTGCTCTCATCTTTGTTTTGCTTAGGGAAGGTGATGGGAAGCATAGATAGGCTTGAGAATGGCTCTCTCTTGCTTTCTTACTCTTGGTAAAGAGCTATATTGGGAGGAATTCAAGTTGGGTTTTGCTTATGGTGATTGCCATCCTTAGAGGCTAGCTCCATGAGGTGGTTAATTGATTGGGGTCAGTCCAAGGTAGTTAGAATGAAGAGAGGAGGAGGAATGAAAGAGGAATCTTGAGTGGAATAGAATTTTTGTTTGCATGCTCCACCTCATTTCTTCATGATATGTTCTTTTCTTTGGATGCACTTGGACACTCTTAATATGTTTAATCTTGGCTGCCAATCACCTAAACTCATGTTAGGATGAGTTTAGATGTGATTGAAGGTGATTAGTCTAGGTTTTGGGTTCAAATGCTTTAAATTATGCCATTTAGGAATCTTCCCTTTTGGCTTGATCTAGTTCATCCAATTGATGGATTTATCCTAGATTTAAGCTTTAATTATTTTCATTTAATCATTCATAATGTTTCCAATTAGTGGGTTTCATAAGATATGGAATTGGTTGTTTTGCTTACTTCAATATTTAACCCATTTTGTCTTAAGTGGATTTGGTTGAATTCAATTAAGTTAAATGGCTTGCTTGGGTTAATAATAATGTATTTAGTTTCCAATTATGTTAATCCAAGTATTTAGGATGAATTAAGTAAATTGGTTTTATTTGTTTTGGATTTAAAATCCACTTTGGCCCAATTTGAGCATACTGGGTTAAGATTGGTCTAATTAGGTAAAATGGCCATATTAGCCAATTTAAACCCAATAATTGGTTAATTTATGTTCAATTATAACTTTGAAATGATTTTATAAAATTAATTTGGATTAATTACAAATTTGTTTAAGTTTGAATCTTGTAGGGTCCATTTAGGCCCATTTAGGTTAAGTGATTTTATTAATCCAATTAAGGCTTTATTGGGTTTATATTTCTTTAAATTTATATTTAAGCATATTTATTTTATCATTTGAATTCTTTGAAATTATTTAATTTGGTCAAATTTTAGTGGGACCCACAGAAGTCAAACTTATGTCCAATGGTTGATCAAATTTGACTTTTATTTAGATTTGGCTCCATTTATGTTCATGTTATGAATTCATGACTTTGATTTTGATTTGAATTTGTTTTGATTTAATTTGATTTTTTTGAGTTCAAGTGATTTTGAACTTAAGCAGGGTAGTTAGATTAGGCATCCTAATTACGTTAGCCTAAGTTCAATTAAATTTAATTTTTGAATAGGTCACTTGTTTGTTTTAATTTGGGTTGGGTTTATATCTACCTAATCTTATTAGGTTAGGTCAGGCCCTAAGAGAGTTCGCTACTTTATTAAGCATAGCGACCTAAGTGTTTAATTAAGAGGCTCTTAACCAAGGATTATATGTCCTAAATAGTTTTAGAAATGATGTAAACCTCATCTAAAATTGAGGTCAACAATCAATAAAATAAATATATCAATCTATTCATGCACTAATGTGTGGAGTACCTAAGTGATACATATATGTATTAAATCTAATCACTTCTTTAAGTAAACCACTCCTTTAAATGAATATTAAGAAATGATGAAGCAAAGCTAAAATAATTTTCTCAAATTAACCATAGTTTAAATTCATTAATCTTGAGATAACATTCATATTTTAATAAGAATATTTAAGTAAAATTCAAACATAATACTTAGTAGAAAAATCCCATAACACTTCAATAAGATGATTAAAAATCATAAAATTTATCCTTATGTTCAACTTAAGGTTAAGGTTTGTAGTGGATTTTGTTCTTCTTCTTAATCTCTAAAACTCTAAATCTAAGTGAAAATAAAAGAAATAAATTGAAACATAAACTCTTTTTTTTTTATAAAAAGAATCACTAATCAATTGAATAATAATCATATTTTAATGGTAAAAATTGAATACACATTCTCATACTATAATACAGATATGAAAACCTAGTTTTGTTATACCACACCAGCTTTAACACAAACTTAGAATGCTAAGCCACCAATTGTAGACTTAGGTTAGGTTAGTACTTTATTATGGATTGATGTTTTATTTTTTGATGTAATAAGGATGTTGGATGGGGATAGTGTGTATAAACTGGATATTAAAATATAGGTGATGCTTAAGCACAATAATATTATGACATTATGATTTAATATAATGTATGCAATATAACTGCTTGGTGTGTATGTATGCTCTTCTGACTACTATTTTGTAGGTGTAGTTAGATTTTAATTTTATAAAATATAATTTTTGTAATAAGTTTAGGTTTAGAATTATAGGGTTTAGGATAAGTCGTGGCTAGAAAGCCTTGACCTGGTAGGCCCTTATGATGCCTAGATTACTTAGTCCATAAAGATGAAGATGAAGATTGAAGACCCCCATAATTTTATTTTCATTATAAATTAATTATAATTTGGGTTGTATATGGGTAGAGCTCGATTAACCACATTTTTTTCTTTTCCATGGTTTATGACGGTACTCGGCCTCACCACTAGCCTCTTATTCTTTTAATTGATGATGCTTGTTTGGATTGTTTACATTGATTGCATAATATAAGTGATGCTTTTCTTAGTTTTCTTAATATTTGAATGTTTTATTGCATGGTCTGGAAGCGGTAGGCTCTTTAAGGACTTAATTTTTCAACCCCTTCAATCAATTTTAATTAAAATTTTAATAACTTATAACCTTACTTTAAAGCATAAGTAATTAATTAAGATAAAATATTTAGTAACCACTTAGCTATTTGTTGTGTGCTATAATATCATATATGCATATTATTTCATAGTTTGCAAATAAGCCGTCTTCACTCTTGCATGATAAAGGATAGGGTTTGACCTATGAGAGCAATTCTCTTGCAGTGGAGAACACTCATTCTCTCTGATTTAGCCCATAAGTTAATTTTATCATGCATATAGAGATAAATCTTTCCTAACTTTGAGTCAAAAGATGCTGAGTCAAAATGAAATAAAACTTGTAAATTTTGTTGCATCAGTCAAGGGCATGATTTTCATTCCAATCATGATGTAGTCTCATAGGGAGTGAGTATAGGATTCTAGATTCATTCTTAATAAATAATAGCCTAGCCATCTTATATTTAGATAAGATTAGCCTACATGATTTTAAATTATAGGAGGTGTTAGTTGGCAGCCTCTTGAAGATATTGTAAGTCCATAAGAGTTTGGATTGGTTCACTCTCTATAGTGGAAGAGAACCAACATATCCCATTTATCCCCTGAGTAGAATTAGGCCTAGCTCTTGGCTTGTGCTAGAGTGCTTTAGATATAAGTTTCAAGGTTGCGTGTTTCTTGTTTACTATGAGTGTAAGTCCTCACATCTTTGGCATTTCTATAATCTTGTGCAGTTGACATTTAAGCCTTCTAATGAAATGACAACTTAAAATAATTATAATTTTCCACCACTTTAAAAATATAAAACCTCACCATAGGATACCCAAAAGTTCTTACTAAGCTTTCTAGTATCATGAGCACTTCTTACTTATCCTCATTTGGACTCTGAAAAAGAAATGTTCTTATTCGAGCTCTCTCATTTGATTATTTGAATTTATATCTATACTTTTATTATAAGTTTTATAATCTTTATAGACACTAATTGACCACTTTAATTAAGAGTGCTCTTAAAAAATCTTCATTTCCTAAGATATAATTAACTATAGGGGCTTTCTCCTATAAAGAACTAAAAAACTTGGCTTAAAATTAACCCAACTTTACTATATCTAAGTAAAGTAGGTCAAAAATCTCTAGTACATGTAGGACGATCAACCTTATGAGTCCTTATTAGGTGATCAAGTCCATGTAGGGTAATATTTCTACCTCTCGAGGTAGTATATCATTCATTGGTGTCATACTTGATCCTTTTAATATGTACCCCCTAAGATCTGCATGGTGTTCCTATGACCCCAAATATAAACTCCACATACCTCTATAAAAGTAGAAGAATTAGGGAGCTAAATATATACCTAAAGTAGTGGGAAAGCTCAAGTGACCTGATGAGTTTATTTACCAAAATAAACATGCTCTCATAAAAGATGGTCAACAATCAAGAATAAGTATAATCACTGGAAGGAGTGTTTGATAGGAGAAGATCAGCCTAATTCAGCAAGTTAGGAACTTAAAGAATAATAACTTATAGAATGAGGCATGAATTAAATCACCAATAGCAGGTGAATACTTAAATAAATAATACAACTACTCTTCTCACCTCAATCTTTACTCACATACTCACATGATAAAAAGGCTATTCGTCCCCACTGTCTGATAGATACATACTCACTCACATGTATACCTTCCATCAACATGGGCGGGAATCAACTTGTACTCAATTTACCTTATATATACTTTGTTAATATTATAAAAGGGGAACTCCTCTCTTACACTAGGATCATTTGGCTCTTCTCTCTACACCCCTTGCTATTGTACTTTGATCTTAAAGAGTAAAACATATTATTTCTCTTGTACTTTCTTATTTCATGTCTTTCTATCTATAATATTTTTATCTAACTCAGATTTTCAGGTATCACCAAAGGTTCCTCCCTGATCCATAGATAGATTTAAATTCAACAATAACAATAACATATATTGAACCACCTTTTACATAGAGGTGGTTTTACCAACATTTGTACATAGAATGAGAGGAGGGGTGTGTTGGGGTATCATCCTCCCCTCTTGAACATTTTGCATCACTTTAATAGGTTGGACAAGAGATGGTTCTACCATGGAATATACATTATTCTTGATCAAAAAAGGAGGTACACTTGCCTCCACCCATGAGTCTCGAACACTAGTCTTAGTTGGAATAACAACATCAACTTAAGTGAAGATGGCCAGAGAACTCATTTTGATTATAGAAATAGCTACAACTTTTACTGATTTCTTAGTCTTTTTCATCTTCTTCCCAAGACGCACCCAATGCTTAGAAGGATCAATATTTCCATGAGGCCTCTTAAAGTTCATGATAAGTGATGATGATTCTCTTACTAAGAGGAACATTAAAAGGAAGAGTGAAATCAATTTTGTGACAAGCAAGATAAGAAATGAAGAATCCTAGGTCGCAGTTCTTTTTATAGTCAGTGATGATAGAAAAACACCAAAGAAGAGAATCAAGTCAAAGGTGATGCGATATTAGTGATAAGAAAACTACTTTGTTTATTTATAAAATCTATTAAATATTTGCAACTTTGTCTTTTCCATTCTTCTATCTTTTTTTATGAGTCACCTCTATAAGGAGCAGAAGAATCAGGGAGCTAAATATATATTTAAATATATGAGTATACTTGGTGAGTAAACATTATAAGTAACCATCAAACAAAATTGAAGCCATGCAAGTGTGTTGATATCTAACAAAGACTCACAACATATATGGCTAGTGGAAAAAGAGTCTTTAAAGAAAGGTAAGGCATAGAAACTAGCATGAGGATGAAGATTCATCTCAAGATAAATGAATGAATAGAAAAATTGACCAAGCTATGCTATCAAAGTTTTTTTTTAGCTCACTCACATGATCATGTGTCCAGAATACTAATTGGATAACTTGCCTTGATAATTCAAAGAACTTCAACTAGAGGACTCACCACTCACTGCTAGGTGTTTAGTTCATATTAGTGAGTTCCTTCTCTTGTATAATCAACTTTCCATATATGTACTTACAATATGTAATGACCCCCCACCATTTTAAAAAGAAGGATTTTCAAGGAAGGGGGGAGGGCGTGGGGGGAGGGACCTTTTTTTTTCTCTCATTCTAGAACTTCTTGAGGGGAAGCACTTTCAATTTTTTGAGTATTAAAACTCTCATTATGCTATATAGATTTGCCCAAAAAAAATCCTGTTTTGTATTAAGAACTTTTGAGATAAAGGAATTTTGGAATTTTCTTGCACTCCTTTTATTTTCTATTACTCTACTTCTTTTAACCCTATTTATCAGGTACCTAAGAAGGTTTTACCTATTTTTAGGGACAAGTTTTGATTCTAGAATATACATAGAAGAAAGTTTGCTAGTGTAGCACAAATTACATAACCAAAAGGTCATGGTGACTATTGAGTTTGGCCAAAACACTATGAAGTAGGAGATATCAAATTAAAAAGGCCATGGAGACCATACTTGATCTACTATAGGGGTTGCACATTGAAGCATTAGTTAGAAAAGAGAAGTCCAAAAGGTGAATATCTAAGTGCAATAATAGCAATAAAAGAAAAACACTTTAGGCTTGATGATTTTGTACTAAAGAAAGTATATACAGTTGCACGATAAAATGTACATAAGTAGGCCCTATATTATTAAAAGGTAGGTTGAAGTAAGGATCTAGCAATTACAAAGACACTTGGGGTAAGATGTATCCCTGGCTTAGAGTGTGATGGATCTAAAGAAATTTTACCCTTAAGAGAAGTCCAACTCTTGTACATATTTTTCTTTCAATAAGTTGTCATTCAAGAAGAATATTTTATTCAAATGTATGTAAGAAAAAAATTTGATATTTATAAAACATAAATAAAACTTTACTCAACAAAAATCTTTTATTTTTTACTCACTTAAAGATGTAAAAATTAATGTTATTTATTCACCCATATTAAACATTTGTTCGAGTAAATCATCCGAGACTTAAAAAAATTTGTTAAATCATATAAGGTAATATAGGTTTAACAAGTTATATGGTTACACTCAATGAGCTACATTTTCACTATGCTGTAGAACCTCACTTAGTGTATTACATAGGCCCAAGCTACTTGGTGAGCTACACTAGCCCATGTAACTTGGCGAGCTACATATTGAACTAAGTCACTTAGTGCACTACTTTTGGCCCAAGCTACTTAGAGAGCTACAATTACCTAGGTTACTTAAAAACTTACTTTTGGCCCTAGTTTAATATGACTTAGGGAGCTACATGTTAACTTAAGTCACTCAGTGAGTTTCATTTTAGGAAATAATTCGATGAGCTACACTTAGTTCAAGCATAAGGCCTAACTCAGCATATTAGATATTATCCTGAGCATAAGGCCTAGCTCAATGAGCTACACTTCACCTGAATGAAATACCTAAATTTAGTGAGCTGTCCTTAGGTCAAGTGTATTGAGATTAATTCAACATACTACCAAGTATAGAAATGATGAGACTACTCATAAGAGAGCTATAGTCACATGGAGGAATTTGTCACTTATAGAACATTTAAAGTTACTTGAAT
This sequence comes from Cymbidium sinense, assembly GCA_021442155.1. NCBI lineage: Eukaryota > Viridiplantae > Streptophyta > Magnoliopsida > Asparagales > Orchidaceae > Cymbidium > Cymbidium sinense. Next base: position 51,818,212 of record CM038224.1, on the reverse strand, counting down.
TAATCTAATCAACACAAATTGCACCTAATATTGAAGTGACTTGGACACTTCTGAATCTATTCAGAGGTGTTTAAAGAAAGTGCCTCATAAAGTAATTAAGGATATATAAAGTAAATTAAGACAAGTTGGCACTCAAGTAATGTGCTTGACTTCAATACCTAAAGAATTGAAGACCAACGTTGTGTAGTTGGTGACTACAAACTAAGACCAATACTTCATGTGGTTAGACTAAGACCAATACTTCATTTTGTTGGCAACTACAAATTAAGAGTAATACTCCATGTGTTTGGTGATTATATTTAAGATCAACACAACATGTGAATGCTGACAACAAATTTAGACAACACTCTTTGCAGTTAGTGACTATAAACTAAAACCAATAGTTTATGTGGTTGGTGACTATAAACTAAAGATCAACAACACTTTGAGTAGCTGGAAACTCATTAATTCCCTAAAAAAGTAATTCTGCTCACTAATTAAAGTGGCTACTTGAGTGCTTAACCAATTGTTTCATCAATGAGAGAGTATGATTTTATAAAGTAAGGTGAATACAAAGTAAATAATAAGTTGAGTACATTTGCATAAAGTAAATGACATTAATAAACATCCAATATGAAGAAGAGTAAAAGAAAAGTCTTTATTTTATTAAAAAGGTTTAAGTACTAAATTCAAGTAAAAAGTATAAGGAATACATTTATAATTAGTCTTCCTCTCACTAGTAGGTACAAGAAGAAAGAAAAATCACAAAAAAAACTAGCTAGTACTTCTCTCCTCATCGCTTTCCCCACACTCCAATTTTGATGAGAAGAGTACATTTTTAAAATCAAGAAATTTGGAGTCAAGTTGACAATGCTTGGCCAACTTATGGATAATAAGATCATGCCTTCTCTTAGTTTCTTTCGTCCTCAATATGTATTTTTACTCATCAGAATCAAGAAAGCCAATTAACTTAACCTCCTTCTTTTGGAAGTCATTGGTGTAGTGAGAAAGTTTAGCCTTTAACTATTTATTTAGCTCAAAGAGGTGATATAGCACTAGCGCTACTTGATTCTTCTCTGCCACTTAACATCACACTTCATTTTCAAGCTTGGCCACCATATATTCTGCATCTTTTAGCTGCTCCTTTAGTGAGTCATGCTCCACCCTGATGTCGACTATTGAATCTAAATTTGTCCATGGAGTGTTAAAAGATATTTCTTTAGGAACATTAGAAGTAGGATAATTTGAGTTGGACAAAATAATAAGAAAATGTAATAAAAAGTGTAGAAGAGTGAGAAATTTCACTATCTTTGAGAATACAGGTACAAGCATGGGTCATAATACTAGAATCTCTCTCTTTCACTTTTTTTGAAGAATTTAATAAAGCTAAAAAAAATATGAAAAGTCCCATTTCCTAAAAATCCCCCTTGTTATAGGATTGAGGGTGGCTACATAAAAATAATAAACATTAGCTAAGTTAGTTACATAAAGAATGACTCACCTGTGAGGGTTAGTGATGCACGTCGAGTGATGAGTTCTCAAGTTTGGTTGTCAGTGCTCACGAAGCGTGTTGTATGATGTGTATCTTGTTGCATAATCAAATTTATGTAAATGAATCTTTATGTATGATGTAAGTAATTTAATGCTAGTTTCCTAAATGGATGATCTTTTCTCATCCTTGCTTACATAGAGTGAGTCTTTGTGGGCCAATGAATTACTTTTTTGAATCTTACTTCTCACTACTTAATGCTCATGTGTTGATCATTTACCATTTATGAATAGTTGCTAGTTTTATTCGTACTCCATGGTATACATGTAGCTCCTTGATTCTTTTTCTCCTTGTAAAGGTGACTCACAAAAAAGATAAATGAATAAACATAGGTATTAATTATTAACATTTTATACAAAATTTTTGATAGAAAATCTTTTCGATGTTTATATCACATCACCTTTGACTTGACCCATTATGTAAAGTTTTCTTTGTGCTAGACTATAAAAGGAACCCGAGCTCCTTAGCTAGTTTTCTTTGCCATGATCATTATGGAATTTCAACTCATCTTTCTTTGCCAAGTCCTTTTTGTTGATAGAGTGAATACTAGTCATGGACTCTAAATGGCCTTAAGGTTATATAGATTCTTCCAAGATTTGGTACTATTTGGAAAGAAACAAGAAGAAGAAGAAGAAAACCATGGTAGTTAAACTTTTAGTGCCACTCATTGAGGCAAGTTATTTGGTGGCTCTAGTTGAGAGTTTAATTGGCCCTTCAACTAAGGATAATGAAAAGGACTTGTAAGTAGAGGCAATTGTTCCTACTAGGAGTGTTTTTTTTGTGAGTGTTTCTAATCAGAATGCCATTCTTATTTGGTGTAGAATGGTTGTGGTGAGTAAGTTGGTGAAGACCCCATCTAAGCAAAGAGTAGTTGAAGACTATCTATTAATGGTATGACTTTCTACTTTCGTGACTTTGTTATTTCTTGTCCAATATTATATGACCTTTTTATTATTGTAGTTGAGTGTGTTGAGTGTTTGGGAATTTATGGAGGGAGATGATTTCCAAACACTAGCTCCATGGTCATCCCTTTGGAACCTCTAGATAGATCAGAGGCATATACTCATGTCACAGTAGGTGAGTTATTTGGGCATCATCTGAGTGTTGAGAAAGTTTAATAACTTTAAGAGTGGCTTGCTTTCCTAGGGTGATGACTCTGACCCAATGCTTTATAGAAATATTTTTATTTATAGTTGATGACATTGCATCTCATCATGTAAGGGTGACTTTAGTAGAAGAGGTTACCATTACTGTTAATCTTCTAGCAGCTTTTTTGAGTGGTGACTTGGTGGTTCCAAAAGTTTTTCTTAGGAGTGAATCTTTCTTTGCTGGAAAGGGACTCGAGTGACCCAACTCTTTTAGTGTTGGAGCAACTAGCTTTACTTTAGCAGACATTCAAGAGATGATGGAGAGCTTTCTTTATTATACTCATCATGAAAGTGGTGAGTCCTCCTGCCCAAGAGAAGGCAATGCTGTTGGGGAGTCTTAGCCATATGCCCTTTCTTTTGAGTTTGTTTCTTTGAAGGAGAGAGTCACTCTTTTCTAATGAAAGTACAAACTCAGTAAGGCAAATGGTTGTTGAGTTATAGAGGAAGCTCGAGACTGTGGAGGCTGAATCATAGAGGAAGTTGGAGGCTATGGAAGTTGAGTCACTACATAAGCTAGAAGCTATGAAAGTCGAGTTTCTATAAAGGTTTGCGGCCATGGAAGCCTAGTTGACTTCTCTTCATCGTTGTTTTGAATTGGCAAGGTATTCTCTCTTTGTTTTAGGTTCCAATTATTTATTTGATTATTTTTCAAATAAATGAGCACTCACTATCAAGTGACATTGAATTCCAGTAGTTAAACAATTTAAGAATTAATGGAAGAAGAAGAAAAGGGCCAGTGTATGTCAAAAGTATATTTATCTTAATAAATAAATACATTTACTAGCTTTTTTATGTCAAGTTTTCATTCTTTTCTTGGTTAAGAGTGAACTTATTAAATGTTTTATCATGTCTTGCATATCTTGAGATTTTTATAAGATTCGATAAAGATTTCCTCATTAAATGCTTGACATTACGCATGCATTTTTGAGATCTTTTTACCACACAAATAAATTCCCTCCATTGCTATTATGTAAGACTTTTTTGTATTTCCTCTTTAGATATTGAGAAAGTAAATCTATTCTTGTGTGAGTCCCTTTCTTCTTTCTCACCAGTCTTTTCACCTTTTAGTGAGTTCTTTTAAGACTATGGTCATGGCTGCTTTGAGGATGGCATCCCTTAACTTTATTATGAATTTGGTGATTGAATTTTTAACTCTTAATTTAGTGATTGGGCTGTTGGTAGAAAAATTTCTATAAGGGAGTTGCCTTTGAAATCTGTGGAAAAGAAAGAGGAACCCTTACAAAAATTCATCTTGGTAAGATGCCACGCAGATCTATAGATGTACTTATTCAGGTGATCAGATATATTATCAAGGTATAGTGTACTATCTTAAAAGATAGAAGTCACTACCCTCTAATGGATCCAATCACCTCAATAAGGATTCCTAAGGATGATGGGTCTGCATATGTACCAGAGATTCTTTCCCTACTTTACATGGAAACGTAAAGCTAGGTTTATTTTAATCCGGGTTCGTTAAGTTCCCTACAGGGGTATTCCCTTATAGTTAATTACATCCTAATGGATGAGATCCCTTAGAAAACTCTCGATTAAGGTAAATGATCATTATCTTTGAAGATTTCAATAGGGAAGGACTATCAATCGATTAGTTTATTTTTGAATATCAAACATGATTGATCAAAAGAGGGAGTTATTATCGAAGCCAAAATGATAAACAAGTAAGAGATGCCCATGATGTTAGGAAACTTATCGAGCATCTCAAACTATCTAAAATTGGGCTTTACATTTTAGAAATTGATTTAATTTGTTTGAGGTGCATTTTTCATTAGAATTTTAGGACTTAAGATTCCTTAACATAAGATTAAGAGACTGCCTAAGAGGTGAGGAATTATACTTATGACCCACAAAGGGGAGAAGTAATCTCAGAATCTAAATCTAGGGAGCTTCGATGAGGGCCAAAAGCACAACCTAAATCTAAGGTGAAAATGGGTAATTGGTTCACCTCCACAAGAGAGGTCAAATGACCCGACAGTTTGGACTTACAACCACCTGGGGTTGGCCACCAACTAACTCCTCCTATGATTTTAAATACATGTAGGCAAGTCTTTATGCTTATGCAAGATAGCTAGGCTATTTTTATTTAGAAAGAATCTAAGTCCTTAAACTCACTCCTTAAAGAGTCTAGATCATGTAAAGGGTATGCTTCAAATGACCTATCTCTAATGCAATTCAAATTTCATTTTATTTTATTGTTGGACAATCATTTTAACTCAAGCTAATAGGATATTTATGACTAATGCATGAGAAATTAGATTATTGGCCAAAATTAATAAGAAGGTAAGAGGTGAGTTTCCACCACGACCCTCAAAGGTCAAGCTGAGTTCTCTGGAAAAGGTGGAATCCCTCCAATCAAGAGTGAAATAAGATGCATTTGTGCATGATATTATAAAAAAAAATGCTCATCCAACTAAGGGGTTGCTAATTCTTTTATCTTGATTTTAATCCTAAGCTTTAGGTGAGGTTATGAGTTGTTTAATTTTAATTTGAATTATTAAGTTAGGTAAAAATTTATTTTTCCCAAAAGAGCCTAATCCACATCTAGGCCATACATATAGCAAGGAAGAAATTAGGAAAATCATGCCACTTAATGGAAAACTTAAACAAATCATCAAACAATTTATAAAGCTAATTGTAAAAAGAATAAATGTCCGTTTGTGGTCGGGCACCATCGCACAAACCCAAAAATATGAAATTGGGTAGCCGAGCTCTACCTTTATACAACCTGGATTACAGATGAATTAAATTACAATTTAAGCTAAAGAATTCATTATTATGGGGGTCTTCAAGCATTTTCTTCTTTCTTCTTTCTTCTTTTATTCTTTTCTTCTTTGGTTCCTCCTTTGGATGGTTGGAAGGTGGATGCTCCAAGGCTTCACATGGTGCATAAGATGGGATCTTATGATCGATGCTTATCCTAATCCCCATAACAATTCATTCCAAGATCCCACTTATAAAAATTTTTACATGAAAAGAAAAAGTAGAAATCTAACTAACACCTGCAAAATAAAGGTTAGTTAAATCACACCACACACATCCCAAGCATGTATATTGGACTCATCACCTGAAAAATGGATGACTAAGTCCACCTGGCCTATAGATTATGCTAAGGGATATAAGCATCCGCAAGCAAGAAGCATTTATATTTTTATTTATGATAGCGCCCCTTTAGCACAATCCCCTGCAGAAAAGAATAGTTAGACTAAGCACGTCCTACCATTCATTCATCCAATCTAAAACATTCATCACAAAATAAAACATAACATCAAGCCATGCACGACCTAACCTAAAGCTAGAAGTGGTGACTTAGGCATGTAAACAAACTCACTTTACTTAAATCCTAAAGACATTATTAAAGAATAAGAAAATTTAGAATAAATCAAAGTGAATTTTAAAATGATTTTTATTTAGTTTGAAGTTTGATTTAATTTTAAAAATGTGAGATGAGTTTGCTATTCCTAACCCATTCCCACATGTGTTTTATATTTTTGTTTAATTTTTTGATAATTAAATCCATTTTAAGCATTAATTAGGTTAAGGTATGAATTAAGTGGCTTAATTAACCCTTACCTACACCACCTTAGAAAAATTAACTAAGTAATTATGATCCAATGAGATGACATAAAACCCACAAGGTATTTAAATTTGCAATGCACCTAATAATGACAAGGCCTAATGCAATTTGGCTCATAATTAAAAGTTAATTAAGCTAAGGGGTTTAGCTTAAGTACTTTTAAAACACCCTTTCATACTTATGAAAGGGGTTTTAATTTCCTTAATTAGACTTAAGTTATTAAACACCTAAGCATCTACCCAAGGTAGGTTAATTAAGTTATGGAGCTTTTTAGAGATTTTAAAAATTTATCAGAGGGATAATTAATGCGTTAACCCATAATTAAGAGGGGATTAAGGAGGAAAAAGGGAGGTTTAGGAAATAGCTTAGGAAAAATGCCCCAAAATTATTCCATAAAACCCCTACTCACTGGATTTGACCTTAATTAAACTTGATCATAGGGAAATCCACTAATGACACCTTAATTATCCTTAATTACATGAAAGGGGTAATTAGGGAATGAAATAGAAATTTCCCCAATTAAGCCTTCAATAAATCTCAAGAAAATTAAGGGAAGCAGAGATCATCCCCTAAAATGAACCTTAGAAATTTGGGATCAATTGATGACCTAATTAACAGATAATTAGCTAATTAAGATTCTTAAAGAAACCCAAATTCAGGGAAAAGGATAATTCAAGATACTTTAAAACTATTTTTAAAATATTATAGATGAAATTATATTAACGTAGCATTTACCTTTCATTTTTTCTTTTTTTTTGTCTATGAAGAGTTATGAAATTTTGAAGTTATAAGGATTAATTAAGTAATTAACTAATTCCTGATTAAACTCAGCTTACAGTGCTGCACGTGGTGGCGGTGGTCGGTGCACTTTACACACATCATGCCGTGAGCCACTCACTTAAGCATCACATCGAAAAGGTGGCTGGCGATGCACGTGCTAATATCATTGGCCATCTGATCAAAGATCGAACGACTAAGGATTCACCCGTGGTTTAAAACAGATAAAGAGATTTCTAAAATGTGCCAAATAATCTTAGTCATTCATCTAAAATGTGTGGATGGATGGCTGAGATGAGCCAAGTTCTTCTTTAAGGATCAATGGGGACCTTCCATGATCCAAGGGGAGATCTGAGCCCAATCTAGCTTGGAATCAAATAGTTGATTTCTCATACAATGAATATTCCTTTCACAAAGGACCAACACTTATCAAGCTAAGTGGCCAAAAAATTACATATCTCACCGGAGGTGATCATCGATACTCCAGCTCGATAAGGTAGCTTCGTCTGGTGGAGACGAAGCCCTGTTGAAAGTTTTAAGCCTTGGGGTTGAGTGGATCTTCCTATTGACCAACACCACTTGATCTCCCTTGCGGCTTTGATCCAATTAAGGCCCTCCTTACTGTTGGAACTCAAATGGATGCTTGGGTGCACTTGAATTGGTCCTTGGAGGAAGTGTGCAAGAGGAATTGAAGTAATTTTGAGCATGGAGAAAGTTGAAGATTCAAAGGAGCTCCCATATTTTTCAATGGAGAAAATCGAGAAGAAGCAATTTCAAATCCTCCTTAGAAGGCTTAGAGATGCTCTCTGATGATTGCTAACTCTCTCTAGTGCTCAATCGAGTGTGAGTGAAGTGAATTTTAATTGAATTAGGGGGAGTATATCTCCCCCTATGGCAATCAGATGACCGAGCATAAGCTTGCCATTTTGATCCAATTAACCAAATTAGGGAGGTTGTTTAGGCTATTTTGAGTGTGCACATGGTCGGTTTGATCCCTTGAGTGGAATGCCAACTTCCCATGTGCTGAAATAGAGCTTAAGAGGGAATTTGAAAACTCAATTTCAAGCCATATGATCAGGTTTGGTCCATGGGTCAAATAGACTGACCCAAATCCATTGGGTTCGGTGCACCACTCATCACTAAGTCCCCTTGTTCTTTTAGGAAATCCTCAAGTTATTGTGAAGAGGGTATGACCAGAATACCCATGGGATAGGCTAAAATTTGTTCTATGGCCTAAGGGTAGAATGATTATTTTGCTATTTTTCACTTTGGGTATGTTTGGTATGTTGAGAAAATAGGTTTGGCCAAGTTTCAATGGATTTGGAATCCATTCGATAGGGTTTGGCTCATGTTGACCCATTTAGGTAAAAATGGGTCAACTTGGGTCAAGTTGACCAATTGGTCAAATTGGGGAAAACCAAGGGTTGGGTCAAGTTCATATGACCATTTGAAATGTTTTGGTGCCTTTTTTTTGGTTCAATTTGGTATAGATTTGGTTTTGGCTCATATGACTTCATTTAGGTAAAATAGGTCAAATTGACCTATTTGACCCATTTGACCTATTTGAGGTAGGTCAAGGGTAGGTTTAGGTTTGGTTATTTATATGGAGGGGATTGATATCTTTGTTTCCAATCAATTTTGGTTAAGTTCAATTTTTGGCTCAACATGACCCCTTTAGGTCATGTTGGGTATAAGGTCAATTGAGCTAAGTTAGGTCTAGTTGGCCAATTGAGGCTTTGGTCAAGTTCCAGAAGTGATTTTCAATGGACTTGACCCATCAGTTTCAATCAATTTGGCTTAGATCAAGTTTTGACACATTTTGGCCCTTTAGGTCAAAATGGGTCAACTTGGGTTAAGTGGGCCAATTGGGCTAGGTTGCTCAAATGTTGGCTTGGTCAAGTTCAAACATAGGTCATGAGTGAACTTGGATCAATGGTTTTAATCAATTTGGCCTATGGTGGAATTTGGCTATGTAAGGTTTCATTTTAGGTTAAGTGTTGAGTTGGTCAACCCTTAGGTTTGACTTGGTTTGACCCAATTTGATTGATTGATCATCCCATGATGATTGCTGATCATGATGAGAGGGTATATGAGTTTGGTTCAATCCAATTTGGCTAGGATCAAAAGATAGCTCATAAGGATACTTTAGGTCATTTTGGGTCAAGTGAGGCTAACTGGATCAAATGGCTTGGTCAAAGCTTGATTTGAAGTTGATTGATCTTGTATATGGACTTATGATTAAAATATAAATCCATTTACAAGTGGTTTGAAGTCAAATGGATTTTGATCCATTTGAAAATTTCATATTCAAAGGAAGAATATGAAGGGTCTTGGGTTTGATTTTTGATTTGGGTTTTGATTGTTTGATTGAGGTTTGGATTTACATATGAGCTCATGATTGTAGGATTGATTGAACCATGAGAGAAAATCAAGAGTTTTGTTGGATTTGAAAGTGATTTGGCTTAGTTCAATATTTTGGCTTGAAAGGCTTAGATTTGATTTTGAGTGGATTTGAGTTTGATTTTTGGAGTTGGATTTGAAATTTTGAATTTATATTTCAATTATATATGTGAATATAAATTAGAATATAAATTGATCATGAGAAAATTTCAAGAATTTGAAAGAGTTTAATCATGATTTAGGTTAAATCCATTAAAGGGAATTTAACAGATTTAAAGCATTTTTTTAATTTGAAATTTAATTTTTGGGTTGGATTTGATTGATTTATGTTTATATTTCATTTTTATATGAGAATATAAATGAGAATACAAATAAGTTTTGAGAAAATCCCATGAATTTGAATAGGTTTATATCAAAGTTTAGGTTAAATCCATTAATGGAAAATTAAGGGATTTAAGAGAATTTCAAGGATTTTAAATTTGAAATTTAATTTTTACCTTTGATTGGATTGATTTATATTTATATTTCATTTATATATGAGATTATAAATGAGAATATAAATAAGGTTTGAGAAAATCTCATGAATTTGAATAGGTTTGATCAAGGTTTATAATTGATTTTGGCTAAGACCTTTAATGGAAAATTAAAGGGACTTAAGAAAATTTTCATGAGTTGGTTTGGAATTTTGAATTTGATTTGATGGGTTTGAATTTATATTTCATTTATAAATGTGAATATAAATGAGGATATAAATGGATCATGAGAAAATCTCAAAGCTTTGAATAAGTTTGAATCATAATTTTGACTAAGTCCTTAAGAAAGGGTTAAAGACTTAGGAATTTTTGATTGATTTTGATCATGAGTTTCAATAATGGATTTCAATCATGGAATTGAATCATGGAATTGATTTGAGTTTTTGGAGAAAATCAAATAGAATTGATTTAGAGTTTGACTTGAAAGAAAGAAAGCGAGGGATGGCATAAGCTAAGGGTGGGAGATTTTCCTAACACCCCTAAGGCATGACCTATTCCTATGGCTAACTCTTCTAAGTCTTCTAGGGCTAGGTTGGAGTGTCCACCTAATCACTAGATGTGTCTTAAGACTAAGGAACTCTTAAAGTCTAAGAGAAGTCCTATGTCTAAGATGGAGGGGTTGAGAGCTCATTCTAAAAATGAGGTCAACATGAGCCCTTCATCTTTTATGGATATTCCTATGACAATTGTAACTTAATGATGAAATTTTTTTGATTGGGATTTTCCCATGTAAGCAAGTGCACATGTTGATCAAGTAATATAAGGTTAAGTAGAGTATCGTTCCCATGAGGATTTGAGTAAAGTGTGTAACTTTGAGCTAATTACTAATTATTCCAAACTTAATTTTTATTCAACTAAATTTGAAATGTGAAAGTAAACCTACACCTAATGATTAAAAATTAAAAAAAATATTATATATTATAATCTATTTATTATTTTTATTAGAATATCTAGTGTTGTTCATTATGATTTCAAGATAGTACTTTGGATCTTATTATATTTTGGTTTTTATTTTATTTGAAAATGATAATGGATTCTTTTAAATATTTTATAATGTTAGTCAAGAGCATAAGTATTAAGCCGTTTATACCTAGATCAACTTAACCAAACCACTTTCTTTAATTAGCTCTCATATTGGTCTAATTAACTTTAAGTAGTTGCATTAATAGAATTTTCTTATTTGCTACTACAAATCACAAATAGCATATGCCTTTGTCTTTTTAGTAAATCCTTTTTTTTTCCTACTATTATTCTAGGACTCTTTTGATATATCATGATCATAATTTATTTTAACATCACAATTGGATAGATTATGAGTAAATGAAGTGCAAGGAAGAACAAAACACATTTTCATATAAAGCACAAATAATTTTCTTATAAAAATTCATCAAATTTGATATAATAACATCAACACAAAAATACATAAATCCATAACACTTTATGTTTTAGGGCTCTATTTTAAAGAAGAAGAAGAACATATTTGAATTTGTAAAATAAGACACTAGGATAACCAGTGAAAAGGGAAGCGAGAACCAAGTAGATGTTCAAAGCTCCTTCTTGATTGCCCTCTTTCTACTTCCTCATGGAAATGCTAAGCAACCCCTGCCATAAATTCTTGGTGGGGATCTTCATCTTAGTACATCCAACAAGATCAACATTCTATCACATAACCCACACACTAAACAAAGCACAAACACTAACACATGCACACTACACTTGGATTGTCACTCTTTAAGGGCCTTTTACACTCACACACACTCACACTCACTCTTACATCAGCCAAAACTTTTTTAATCAGCCAAGTGATCTCTATTTGTAGTCTGCACTTCGTTGTGATGGTTGCTCCCTCAAATTTGGTACAAAAATTGACCAAATTGCTTGTCAAAATTACTCAAATTACATTTGTCGGGTCATCACACTACTGCACTATACAGGTAATGGTTAGGCATTGTGTATAGCGCTGCAGTGCTGGATCTTCTATCTTTTGCTTGATTCTTAGGCTTTATGGTGTTGCGACACTATGTTTATGGTGCTTAGGTACTTTGTGTGCATACTAATAGATTCTCTTGAGAAAATTTCTAAGCCCTCAACATTATGGTGTTAAGAATACAACGTATAAGTGCTAGCCTTTCTAATTTTTGGCTCTAATTTTGATCTTGTTCCAACACTGTGACACCATTGATATAACATTTAGGTGCCAACCTTTCTATTTTTTTACTTCAAAATAGTATAGGTCTAGTGGCGCTGGCTCTTCTTTTTTCCATTTCCTCTATTTTAAAGATTTTTTTTTGAAATAATACAAAAATTAACTACAAATAACTTATTTAAACACATAATAAACAATACAAAAAAATATATAATTTTAATATAAAAATTTGACTACACAAATACACTTGCCAAACACCCCAAACTCAAATTATTATTTGTCCTCATGTATTTTGATATATACATAGACATCATTCCTTCAGTTAGTTGATAATAATTTTTTTGGAAATTAAAACAATCAAATAATAATTCTTATATTTACATTTAAATTTTATTTATCATGTCATAATCATCAAAGTATAATATCTCAAATTCTTATTTTAAACTAATACTTTTCTTACGTTAAGATTCCTTGGTGCATAATATCATAGTTAATTCCCATGAATCTTAATGAATTGAATTTTTATAAATAGTTATCATTTATTATAGAAATAATCATAATTTGATTTTCTCAATTGAAATTATATATTTAGTGATGTAATAATTTTGTTGAATTGTAATAGAGTTTAAGTGCAATCATGATACTTAGCCTTAAGTGATACCTTCCTTTTATTTAATTACTTATTTATTATAAGAAGTTCACCGTACTAGCCTTGTAACCTATGATCGAAGATATTTCTTTTATCTTTACCACTATTTTTCAATTCAGCTAAATTTATTACTTTCACTAAATCAAATAACTTTCAATCAATATCCATCTTAATTATGTTATTTTCTATTATAAAAAATCCTATTTTTTGATATCTTCTTTAGGAATCATCTGTGTATGATGTGTGTGCTCAAGAAAATCTTAAGTTAACAAAAAAAAAAACTAGTTTTCATAAGTTGATTTAGTTATTAATAGTTTCAATCATATATTATAATTAAATAAACTTAAATGCAAATTTTTATTTTCAAGTTAAAATATTATTTAATTAATTTTAACTCCAAATAATTTTATCAAATTTATCCTCAAGTTTTAGCTAAAATTTATCAAAATATCTCAAAAAAGTACTAAGTAAAATTTGGTTATCACAATTCATTTAAAACAAACATAACGTTCTTTACAAGTTATAGCACCGTGATGTTGCAAATGCAGCACCTAGGCGTTAGCTATAGATACAATTTTTTTAAATAGAAAATAAAATATTCTAACAACACAAATAGATTAATCATTACACAAAATAAAAGCTACTTACTACAAACAAAACAAATAAAATAATAAAACAAATAAATCACTAAACAAGCAAAAAAAATTCTTAGTCCTCCTCCTCTTCTTCTTCTAGCTCTAGCTGGGTATTGACATAAGGCTGATATGAAGGTGCTATAGAAATGGAAACTCGACTAAGGCCAACATTAAGTTTGCAGTTCTCAAACATTTGGGCAAGTTCTTTGTTGTAATCAACCATATAAGAAGTCTACTGTTGCTGTAGACCCATGTTATGCTCGAATTTCCTTGCCATTTCCTGCTACCACCTACTGCTTTTTTTAAGCTTATGTTGTAGATTAGTCACTTGTTCACACATGGTTTTAGAAAAGTGATGTCTAAAAGGTGGACTACGAGAACTCTCCCCTTGCTCCATTCTAGACCCTAAACTTATGATTCTCTCCTAAGTGAGAGTAGTTCTATATAGTAGTACCTCCTTATCAAGATCTCCTATCGCACCAACCAAAAGAAAAAGATGATAAATTAAAGAGGGATGGCTGTATCCCACTATAGTGCTACCCTTGAGTGATGTTATAAGTTAATTATTCTTATGTTTAAGTTGAATGAATTTAATGGGGTATAAAATTTCTTAAGGGCCTAACATATTTAGTATTTCATCATAAAATACAAAAACCATAGAAAGAAAGTTATGAAAAGCATGCAGTTCTATTTTGCACCCCAAAATAAATCAAGCTAAATAAAATAAAATAAATAAATAGGCTAGTGAGGCTAGGTACCACTATACACCTTAGAAGAAATTGAAAAATGTGTAGTTGAGCTCTGCTCATATACAACCCAACCTAGAACTAAAAATTAATATATAGGGTCTTCATTAAGGATAATCGCCTTCTTCAGGGACCTCCTCAGGCTTCACAGGGGGCTGCCAAATGAGTATAATAAGCTCTTACTTAACCTAAACCTTGTAGATCTTAACCTAAGTTTATGATCAAATTATATTTTTAAAATTTTAAAATAAATTCTAATCCTTATAAAATAGATGTTAGAGAAAACACACAACATACCAACAATTATAATGTAAACATACATGCTTATCACTAATGGTAATCAAGCCCACATGTATTATTGGGCTATGTTTAGAGATTTAAGCAACACCTACAAGAAAATAATATTTATTATATTTTATTACAATAGTTCTTTAAGCACACCCCATGCAAAAAATATTGTTAACATAAAAAGAGTATCCTAACATCTAGAAGCGAGCAAATAATTTATAACCATATAGTATATATTAGTACAACAAAAATTAATAAAAATATCACATCATAATACAAATCATCATAGATCATTAGCTTAACCTAAGTTTGGGGTCAGTGACCTAGTAATTTAGTATGTGAAAAGAGGGGCTTGTATGGTATGACTGTACTAGGCTTTTTTTTTTTGCTTTAAGCTTTAATTCAAATTTAAAGTTTGTTCAATTTTATCACTAGATAATTCCAATATAAATGATTTAGTTGATTTTAAATTTTATTTTAATTTTAAATTTATTTTTATTTTTATGTTAAAGTTGAATTTTGGTTTTGAAGATTGAAGAATAAAATAAATTCTTCTTCAAGTAGAACCCATTCAATTCAACATTCTAGTCATAGTTGAATGAAATCTTCACCCTAAGATGAAAATCCACTATTGTAGTCGAACTAAGAACCTATGTATCTTAATTAACCCTTTTGATTTGTTTAAATGATTTAGTTGAAGTGAATTTAATTTGATTGATATTTGTTTGATTTAGTTAAGAGTTCAAATCAAGTTCATTGAGGTTATTTTGTTTAAATCCCAATTAATAGTTTGATTTTTTATTAAGTTTATTAAATTTAATTATTTGGTTTGTATATTGATTATTTTAATTTTATGACTATTTAGTTTAATTTATTTGATCTTTTAATTTAGTTTAGTTGATCTATTTGATTTAGTTAAGATTTAAATTTAATTTAACTTCAATTGAAATATCAATTGATTTATTCTCTAATTGTTGACATAACTAATTTTATTAGATTTAATTTGATTGATTAATTAATTCTATTCAACATTCACTTTATATTAGATACTTTTTTTTTAAGTTTGATTTGAGATTTATTAAATTCATGAAGTCAAATAATTTATGTCGATGTTATCTGAGTTTCATG
The DNA here is from genome assembly GCA_021442155.1 of Cymbidium sinense. Lineage (NCBI taxonomy): Eukaryota > Viridiplantae > Streptophyta > Magnoliopsida > Asparagales > Orchidaceae > Cymbidium > Cymbidium sinense. The sequence goes on along the minus strand of CM038224.1, from coordinate 51,802,645 downwards.
ATTTTACATTTTATTAAGTTCAAATCGATTTAGTTGATTAATTTATATGCTTAAGTTGGTTTAAAGGGCTTTTCTATGATTTATTGTTTAATTAAGTTTCTTATGATTAAAATTTTATTTAAATTTTATTTGACCATTAATCCTAACTTAAGAAACTTATAAAGTTGAAATAACTAGGGTGCCAATACCTAAGCTAAGTCATTTTAAGTTCTTAGGGCATTTGAAATTTTATGTTAAGAATAATCTAATCAATTATTCATTTTCATTTACAATTCAATCTGATCATTAAGTATTAAGTGAATTTGGGATGATTTCAATTTTAATATATTCTTACTTGAATATTGAATTTAAGGATTGGTTGATCATTCTTTTTTAGCCAAATTATGAATTTTATTATAAATTTATTAATTTAGGTCTTTAAGACTTTAATTAAGCTTTTTTAATTATTTATCAAGCCATAAACATGTGATTTTTAAGATTTATTAACTTCAAAGGGCTGAAGAATTTTTTTAAGTAATAGAAGTGTTTTAAATTAGTTTTGTTATTTTTTTATAATTTTTGTAAATTTTTATTTAATATTTATTTTAAATTGACTTAGAATTTGAAAATTTAATAACTTATCATGTAGAAGTCATTTAGCTTTTGAAATTTTTATGGCAAGTGGGCTTCTTAGGTAATTTTATTTTCTTAAAATTTCATCATGATTTAAGATGTATTTTTAGACTAATTAAGGTTTTAGAGTTTTTAATCAAACTCAAATTATGCCTAAAATATTGGGAATTAATTAGGACTTTTAATTTTCTTTGATTCCACTCTGAATTATGAATCTAAATATTTCTGAATTTTTGGTTGACTTATTATGATTTATCAAAGTTTAGGTTATTTAAATGAATTTATTAACACATTTAATCCCTAATTATGTCATTTCTGAGGTTTAATGAGTTTAAAAGAGTTTTGATGGCATTCCTAAGTTCACTAATGTTCATTTCTATGATTTTAATTAATTTCACATTTCCTTTTTATTTTCTTAAATTAACATTAATTTATTTCATTAAATTAAGATTTGCAAATTGAAAATTTTACAAGTTTCATTTCAATCATTAATAAATACCCAAATTTTTATCTAAGGTGTATTTTAACCTTAATTTCAATTCCCCAAAGTTTTAAGTTTATTATATTAATATTTTAAGTTTAATTGATGCTTAATTAATCTTAATTAAATTGAAATAATTACAAAATTATCCAATAAAATTGAGGATTTGAGATTTAATGGATTCTTTTCAGAGAGATGAATCCATAGCTCTCTTTTTTGAATTTTTTTGGTAGAATATTTTAATTTATATTTATTTTCTAAGTATTGGACATTTTTCTATAAATTTTAAATTCATAAAATCAAATTTTTTACTTACCAAGTCACCACTGATGTGGAGTTAATACGACATTTGCTGGGCATTGCCTTATGCGTGGCTCTACACCATTGGGCGATGTAGGATCCACATGCATTCCACACTAAAAGGAAGTGGACATAAGTTTAATTGGGATCGTCCGATCACATATCAGACAATCTAGATTTAATTGTATTGTCCTTAAGGGATTTAAATTAATGGTTCACCTAAAACACAACCATCCATTCAAAATAAAAGAAATGGATGATGGTGATTCTATGCCTAATCTCCTGCCAAAAAATAAATGTCCACCTTTGTACGTCAATTTCTAGTGATCTAAGAAGAATTTTTTTATCATTTCAATTGCAAAATGATCAACGATCGATTTGCCATCGGTCATCTTGATCTGATCGGAGATGAAGTTTATTTAAAAAAAAGACTAATTCATAAATATGGGGGTGGTGATATTTGAGGCATACTTCACTGACATCTATCTTCGGTGGTGGCGATGCTTCGAGCACCTTCGTTGGGCTATGGTTAACCTTTGGTGAAGAGGAGTTGGATTGCCTCCCATACAATCATCATAAAGACCATAGCTCTACCTCTTTCTGTTGGATTTAAATATACTCTAGATCACCATCAATGAGCTCTGATGAAGGTTTTATTGAGTTCATCTTCACCTCTAAAACATGTTGTAAGAGTTGATTGTGTGGGAGGATCACTCCTTTCCCTCTCTATATTTGGACATCCCTCTTACCATTAGTTGTGGCCAAATTTCAGCTTGCCAATAGTGACAAGCTCAGGGAAGAGCTTGGTTGAGCTTCTCTTTATCTTTTGAGTGTATTTGAATGCATATAATTGGTAGAGAAGCTTTTATCTTCTCCTTTTATCCATAGGTCGTGAGCTTCTTCTATTGAGAAGTTAAAATAGATGGCCATGGTGATTGGATTCTTTGGCTATTTTCTGGAGGTGGTGGTTAACCCCTTTTGGATTAGTTCATAGTGATTAATGAAGAGGAATGAAGATGAGATGTGGAATTGAGGAGTTTGGACTTCATGTGCATATGTTTTTAACTTTTCTCTATTTCATGGATTCACCTTATCCTTAGCTATATTCCACATGACTTTAGGCTATTTCACCTCATTTAGACTGAATCATGATCAGTCCTAATCAAGTTGGAGGTGACCTTTGAGTTATGTTGAATTGATTTGGGTTTCAAATTGATTTGAGTGGTTTGAGCTAAGGCAATTTCAATCTATTTGATTGGTTGGATTTAGAACTAGGTTGTAATTGTGCCTAATTGTCCATTGAAAGTTTAGGGGCTAATTAATTTAATGGTCATTTGGGTTTGATGTGGTTAAGCCTACCTTTGACCCTTTTACCTGAATGGGCTAAGTAGAATCTCCTAGCTTAAAAAAGACTTTGGGATTTAGATTCAGGTTTTATTGGAGGAGATTTAAATGGACATGTTGGTAGAGTGACAAAAGAGTTTAAAAGTATTCATGGTGGTTATGGATTTGGAGTGACTAACGTAGAAAGTAGGCCTATAATAAATTTTTCTTTAGCCTATGATTTTTTAGTTGCTAATACTTTCATCAAGAAAAGATATGAGCATATTAAAAATGGATCTAATAAAATACAATTTGATTATTTTATGATTAAAAAAATAGATCATTTAGATTGTAAAGATTATAATGTCATTCTAAGTGAAAGTTTAAGTACCCAACATCGGTTGTTAATTATAGATTTTAAGATGAAAAATAAATCAAATTATTATCCTAGGATTAGATGGGGGCACTTAAAAAATACTAATAAAAATATTTTTAAGAGCAAGCTACAAGAGCTTAGAATTTGGGATGTTAATGTTATGTGGGAAAAAGTAGTAGTGAAATTAAGCAAGTTGCTGAAAATGTGCTTGGAGAATCAAAAAGATAAGCTTCTTTTAATAAAAATAGTTGGTGGTGGAGTCAAAGTGTGCAAGAAAAGATAAGTTATAAGAAGTATTGTTATAAAACCTAGTTTAAATGTAAAAACACGGAGAATTAGAAAAGATATAAAGTGGTTTATAGATATTCTAAGAAAGCAATATATGATGTAAAAAATTTAGCTTTTAGTGATTTATACAGTAGATTTGATACCAAAAAGGTAAAAGATGTATGTATAAGTTAGCCAACCAAAGAGATAGAAGAAGTAAAGATCTAGTTCAAGTGAGGTGTATTAAGGATGAAAATCATAAAGTGCTTTTCTTAGAAAAGGATTTTGAAAATAGATGGATGAGGTATTTTGATAAACTTTTCAATGAAGGATTTGAAAATATGATTGATTTTACAATTTGAATACCCTAAATAAAAATAAAGAATTATGTTTTTATTATCGCATCAGTAAATCTGAAGTTAGAGAAGCTTTAAAGAAAATGAAATGTGGAAAAACAGTGGGACCTGATGATATTCCAATAGAAGTGTGGAAATATTTAGGAGATCAAGGAATTTCTTGGCTTACAAATCTTTTTAATGTTATTTTAAAGACTAAATAAGGGGAAATCTATTTAACAAATGTAGGTATGTTAAACATAATTCAATTTGTTTTGATTTTAAAAAATGGAACTCTAATTTGACAAATTTGTGTATGTCAAATGGAGTTCAAATATGTTTTGATTTTGAAAAATGGAACTCTCATTTGACAAATTTGGGTGTGTCAAATGGAGTTCAAATATATTTTGATTTTGCATGTGAAGTTGCTTTTGAAAAGAGGGAACTCTCATTTAACAAATTTGGGTATGTTAAGTGAGGTTCAATGATATGTTGATTTTTGATTTTATTTTGATTTTGAAAATGGAACTCCATTTAACAAATTTTGTACGTTAAGTGGAGTTGGTTAATTTTTGAAAATTGTGTTTGGAAAATTTTGAATAACTCTCATTTAACAAATTTTGGGTATGTTAAATGGAGTTGGTTGATTGATTGATTTAAAAAAATGTGCTTTTGAAAATTTATTGAAAAGGATTTTGATGATGCATTTTTTATTTTGATTTTTTTAAAAAGGATCTTCATTTAACAAATTTAAGTAAGTTAAATGAGGCTTGATTATCTTAATTATTTAAAAAGAGACTTGAAAGTCTTATATTTTGCAATCCTTATGTTATGTGAAGTGCATTTGAAAAATGATTTTATTTAGAAAAAAGTGCTTTTGAAAATTTTTGCAAAAGACTTTATTTATTTAGTTTGAATTTTATTGGAACTTTCTTGAATATGGGATGAACCTTGTCTCACCAAGCTAGTGGTAAAGAGGTTCTAAATTTAGTCATTTCCTTTCATTAGTTAATTTATTTTTACCTATTAGGGGACCCAATAGGGGGTTCAACACCTATATGGAGTGAGGTCCTAAAACCTAAAGGATGTTGGCTAGCTTTGCTTAAAGATGAAATAAGCTAAGTGCCAATGAAAAAAAATTAATCTTGGGCTTATATAAAATATAAGTACACTATCGATGCTCAGAGACAATATTTGACTACTAAAGATGGAGAGAGGAACTATCCCTAGCGGAGCCGCTAGAAAGATCTGTGGTGTTTATTTTCGGATGTGGGGGATACCACCGAGATCGTAGGGGGTATTTATTGATGTGATTGGGTATGACATTGAGGTATGATGTACTATCTTGAAAGATAAAGGAATCACCCTTCAATGGACCTAATCACCTAATAAGAATTCCTAAGGCATGATAGATCTTTGAATATACCAGAGATTTTTTCCCTGCTTCACATGGATGAGTAAAGTAGGGTTTATATTAAACTGCTCTAAAGTTTCCTATGGAGGCAAGCCTCCATAGTTAGTTACATTCTTAGGAAGGTAAATTCTATAGGAATACTCTCGATTAAAGTAGACGATTATCATCTCCAAAGATTTCAAGGTTAGACTATCAAAGGATTGGTTATGTTTGGAAAATCAAGTAGGAAAGCTCAAGGAGAAGACTTATTTTTGGAATCCAAAGGGAGGAAGTAGTAAATGCTCATTATACTATGAAGCCTAGTGAGCATTTCAATCTATCCTATGGTTAGGCTTTATATGGTTAAAATTGAAGAGATTTATTTCGTTAGAGTTGAAATTCTATTAGATTGCCAGGGCTTATAATCCACCAACACAAGGTTGTGGAAATGCCTAAGAGGTGAAGACTTATGCTTGTATCTTAAATGAAATAACTACCTCAGATCCTAAATCTATAGAGCTTTAGTAAGAGCTAAAGCATGACCTTAAATCTAAGCAAAGATGGGCATAAAATTTACCTCCACAAGAGAAGATAAATCATTTGACTTCTGGACTTACAACCACCTAGAGTGGCCGCCACCTAACTCCTTCTATGATTTTAAGAACATGTAGTCTAGTATTATGAATTACAAGATAGTTAGGGTAGTTATTTATTTAGAAAAGAGACTAAGGTCCTTAAACCCACTCTTTCAGAGACTAGAGCATGAGAGGTATGAATAATGACTTAGTCTAATACAAAATCTTGTCAAATTTTATTTACTTTATTGACACTTCATTTGGATAGAGGCTTTAGCATTTTGATGCCTATATGCATGATGAAGATAAGTTATTTGCTAAATTATCATTAAAGGGGTGTTTTCCAACACAAGGGATGCCCTCACAAGTCAAGCATTCCCTTATCGTGCAAGGATGGAAATCTCTTATTTTCAAGAGCAAAATAATATGATATGCATGTTGTGAAACATTTAACCATTCAGCTAAGGGGTTTCTAAATCTTTTGATTATCTTATTTAAGACATAGGCTTTATGGTGAGTTTATGAATTGATAAAATATTAATTTTGAGTGATTAATTAGGGTGGGAAATTTATTTTATCCTAAGTGCCTAATCGCATCCAGGCCACCCATTAAATCATCAATCATAAGAAACTATAAAAAGCATGCCATTTCTAATGCATAATTTAGACAAATCATCAAACATTTTTATAAGTACCGCAAAAGAATAAAAGGTCGGTGCGGTCGGGTACCGCCATACAACCCAAAAAGGGAAAATGTGGGTAGCCGAGCTCTACCCTTATAATTTTATTAAATGCTATGGGGGTCTTCATTCTTCATTTTCCCCACTTCCTTCTTTTTTGATTGGGACGGTGTTGCTTCAAAGGCATCACAAGGCACCCTAGGATAAAGCCTTCTGGCCACTGCTCATCCTAATCCCCCATAGCATTAAACCTAATTCCTAATGCAAAATTACATTGTAAATAGAAAAAGAAAATCTAACTATACCTATAAAATAAGTGTTAACTAAATATAGTTATAACTCAAGTAGTTATATTTATAATTTGAACTTAGCACCCTACACATGGGTAACTAAGCCCACCTGTCCTAACTTGGATTATGCTCAGGAGTTGCAAGCAACCTATAAAGAGAGCATTTATACTTATTTTAAGCATCCCCTTAAGTACAATCATTTACAGAAAATAACATTAGGCTAACAATGCCTAACATCCATTCTATGAAGCATACACCCTAACATCTAGTCTAAAATATTACACCACAAAATAAAACAAACACCATATATACACCATCCTAACTCAGGACTAGAAGTGGTGACTTAATTATAATGTGTGTGTTAAGGCTTGTGTAGTATGTCTCAACTAAGCATTAATATTGTATCTTCTAAGTGTAGAAAGATTCAATTTAGCATGAAAGGTTGATTTCACTTGAAGTTGTTTAATTGATTTGAGAATTTTAATATGTGTTTTCTTTTGTTTCATTTTATTATACTTAGCAACTAAGTGTTATAAAGAGAAGAAAAGAGAATTGCCCTCTTTCATCCCTACTGTAACTCACTTTCTAAAACATGTTAATTTTATTTAGTTTTCTTTAGTGAATGACTTATTACACATTTTAAATTAATCCTATGTTTAGGTTCACTTTAAATAATCCTATTCAATATGAAAGGCATCTTAAGATTAATCTAATTGAATTACTTTCGCATGACCTATATCAATCATTCCTTTCCATCACATGTAACATGCATATGATTTAATTCTAAGTGTATCTATACATACAACACAATTTTAGCATACTTATATGATGAATGTAGATATGTATTTGAAGTTTATATCCTTTTATGTGATTGAATTATTTAATCATATTAGTTTAAAGCTCTATCTAAATTCTTATACAAAACTACATAGGGATGAAGTTAAATAGGTACGGTTCATTGTTAACCAGTGAAGTGAGATAATTAAATGACCTCCTTGGGACTAACTAAATCCTCATATTCCCAGGATATCCAAACTATATACCCATTCACATTCAAACATATGTAAATCTACATACATGAATAATAGAAAAAAAGCATTAACTTATATGTAACACATGCTAATTATTTAGGTGATTATAGAATGCATGTATCTTTGATAAAAGAAAAGGGTTCTAATTCCATAATTAATTACACACACATATGTATAAGAGACATAAAAAAGTATGTGCCATTATTAACCAAGGAAGTGAGGTAATCAAATGACCTCCTTGGGGCTACTTAAAGCCTAGTAATCCTGAGATGTCCAGACAAAATACTTGCTTTTCTCAAATACATATGGATGTATACATAAATAAAGGAAGGAAAACTATGCAAAGATTGAATTTTTGTTTGATTGAAATATTTTTGCATGTGGATTAAAGTTCTATCAAAATTCTATTATGAAATATATGTAAATGAAATCAAATAAGTACGTGTCACTGTTAACCAGGGAAGTGAGGTAATCAAATGACCACATTGGGGCTAACAAAGCCTCATGTTCCCGGGATGTCTAGACTATATACTTACTAACATTCAAATACATGTAAACTTACATATGAATTAAGGAAAAGAAAGCTTTACTCTACATGTCTAAGCTATAAGCACATGCAAACCTATATATATTCATAACTATTATCACTGTAATCAATGTAATTGATTTATAAATTTTGGAAAGTAATTTGAATTTATTAGTAATAATAGCTACACATATTATAAATTAATCCAACACATGAAAGCTTACATAAAAGAAAACCATTTGATTTAATTAACTTTGAAAAGTTGAATGTATGATTTCAAATAACATATAACATTTAACATGATTGAAAAAGAACAAATGAACATAAACACATGAATTCATCCAAAAAATTAATTCCTAAGGATAATCATATCAAATAAAACCATTTAAAGTAAATCAAAGTTTCTTTAATGCCATTTTTAATTTCATGTTTTGATGTAATTTTAAGATGTGAGAAATGGTTTGCTGATCCTAACTCGTTCCCATGTTTGTTAATTAATTTGGTTTAATGAAATGTAATTAAGTTGATTTTATGAGTTAATTAAGTTATAATATGCATTAAATCCATTAATTAACCCTTTCTTATGTTTCCTTAACATAATTACCCAAACAATTATGGGCCAACATGGTATGCACATGCATTGGAAATAAAATTAACAATGATCCTAAGAAAGGAAAGGGGCCTAAAGTAATTGGCTCATAATTAATGGTTAATTAAGCTAAGGAACTTAATTAATTACTCTTATGGTTTTTTTACACATGTGGACCAATCATAATTTCATTAAACTCTTTTAGGTTGTTCAACACCTAAAGATCTACCCAAGATTTAATTAATCAAGTACTGATGTGATTCTAATTTAATTTAATTGATGGGTGCTCTGGAAATTTCCATTTCCCTTATCAAGACACATCTCAGTTGTGCTTTCTCTTATGGTTTTCTTAGCTCCTCTTCCATCTCGATGGCCTTGCTTGGCTTAAGCTTCCTATTCTTCAATTTGATATTACTACAGCTCTGCCTATTCAGCCACAGGATGTCACCGTTGCTAATAAGGATGTTGTCCCTTCTGATGAGATTATCCATTTGAACCACAATAATAATGATAATAATGTAAATAATAATAGTTTTGTGAAACTTAAGGATGATGACTCTCTATCAATGATTCCATTCCAGCCTCTTTTCCACCTTTAATTAAAGAAAATGTGATCCTTCATGACGGAATGGCTGGTGTGCAAAATTTGGAGAAAGCATCTACTCCTATTTTAGGTACTTGTGCTTTAGCCGGTTCTAATCCTTCTTGTGTTTCTTCATCTAAATTTGAACTGATTTCTAATTTAATTTTACAACATAATAATGATTTGGAAGAAGGTGAAGTGGCTTGCAATGCTGTTTTCAATGTGCCTCCCTTTTTCAAGCAATTCTCTGATCAATCCTTATCAGATGGTGATGCTGTGGATATGACCAATAAATTTCAGACAGTTTTTAGAAAGAAAAATAAAACTTCTAAACCTAGAGTTCCTAACTTTGCCAGAGTTACTAGATCTGGCTCCTCTGCCCAAAAATAAATGGTTTCCTTCCTTATCTGAAATACAAGAGGGATTGGTACCCTCTTTGTTAGAAATAGAATAAGTAATTTAGTTCGATCTCATAACATTTCCTTTTTGGATTTTGGATTTTGGAACCCTTTATTCTCCCTTCTAACATTGCTTCTGTTGGTAGAATGATTGTCTTTGGTAATTTTTTTTGCTAATTTGAGCAATAAAATATGGATTTTCTGGAATAGTCCCTTTATTTTACAAGTTATGCAGGATTTACCCCAGGTTGTAAATATTAAAATTACTTACGATAATTGGTGTTGCTTTGGGTCTTTTATTTATGCCTCTTATAATAGGAATGATAGAAGGATTCTTTGGGAAGATCTTGTTAGTTTCTCTTCCTCTATGAATGCTCCTTGGTTTGTGGGTGGGGACTTTAACATTATCTCTTCCTCTTCTGAACGAGTTGGTGGTAATGCTCCTAACTTATTTTTCTTGGAGGAATTTAATAACATGATCCTTGATTATCATCTTACTAATATTGGCTTTACTGGATCTCATTTCACTTGGAATAATCATAGACTTTGGCAAAGATTAGATAGGGTTCTTTTTAATAATCTATGGATCAACCTTTTTCCTATTACTTTTTTTGAGCATCTCAGTAGAACCCTATCAAACCATTCTCCCTTGTTGGTCATTGTAAATGTTAATGCTACTAAACCTTGGTCTCATATGCCATTCTGATTTCAAAATATGTGGCTTATGGATGTGGTTGCTAGTAATAGGGGTGAACCTCTCCATCCTGATGATTCTATTTTTGGGATGATGAGATTGTGGTTCAAATTAAAAAGACTTAAATAATGCCTTAATTGGTGGAAAAAATACTATTTCAAATACCATTTTGTTAATATCAAAGAAATAGAACATGAGGTTATAGTTTTAGAAGATGCTACTGTTAATGACCCATCTAAAATTTCCTTATTAACTCAAGCAAAAAATAGGTTAACATGTTACCAAGACATGGAGGAGACCTATTGGCAAAAAGCATCTATAAAATGGATATCTGATAGTGATCGAAATACCAAATACTTCCATGCTATGATTAAAAAGAAAAAGGTGTTAAATCACATTAAAAAAACTAAAACTAATGATGGAGTCTGGTGTACTGATAACAAGGAGCTTACTGATTTTACCGTTTCATTTTTTACCAAGCTCCTTAATAAAAATGTGACTTATGATGAGATTTCCTTGCTAGAAGTTATTCCTAATCTCATTTCCGATGAAGATAACAATATGCTTATTTCATTACCCTCTGAATCCGAATTGCTAACATTTTGCAAAATATGAATACAGATTTTGTGCCTGGTCCTGATGGATTTACTACCTTATTTTTTCAAAAATGCTAGTATATCATTAAAGAGGACTTGGTTAAAGTTGTTCTTGATTATTTCAAGGGAAGTATCCTCCCCAAATATTTTGCTAGCACTTCCATTATTTTAATCCCTAAAAAAGAAAATCCTGAACTTTGGAGTGAGTTTAGGCCAATTAACTTTTGTTCCTTTTTTTAATAAACTCATCTCTAAGATTTTTGCTAAAATATTAAGTATTCTGCTTCCTAAATTTCCTCCCCCAACCAAACAGGTTTTGTTAAAGGGCAATCTATTTCTAATAATGTTCTTTTAGCCCAAGAGATGATCCATGATTTAAGTGCCAAAGTTCGTAGTGGTAACCTGCTCTTTAAGCTGGACATTTCCAATGCTTATGATAACATTGGTTGGGCTTTCCTATATAAAATTTTGTCTATATTTAGATTTTCAAGTCAATTTATTACTTTAATTAAGAATTATATTGATAATTCTTGGTTTTATTTACTTATTAATGGTGAAGTTCATGGTTTTTTCTCTTCTTCTCATGGGCTAAGGCAAGGAGATCCTCTTTCTCCTGGTCTTTTCATTATTGTTGTAGAATATCTCTCTAGAAGTATTGAGAAAATGTTTTGTAAAATTCCTAACATGTACTACAAAATTAGTGGTGGCTTTCCCATTTTTTACCTCAGCTTTGGTGATGATTTCATTATATTTTGCAATGGTTCTACTCTCTACATTAAAAACTTATGTAAGTTTCTTACTCTGTTTGGTAGGGAAAGTGATTTGAAGATTAATCCTAACAAAAGTTGTTTTATTTCTAGCTCGTGTATTTCCATATCTAGGATTAATGCTATTAAGAATATTATGGGCTTTGCACATCAAACCCTGCCTATCAAGTATCTAGGAACTCCTTTATATTGAGGAACAAAAAGATCTTCTTTATTTTTTGAAGTTATTCAGAAAATAAATAAGAAAACTTCCTCTTGGGAGTTCCAATTACTTTCCTTTGGTGCTAGACTTATCTTGATCTAAAGTACCCTTTGCTCTTTGCCTTTGTATATTTTGTCCACTATTGTGCCTACCCGCTCTATTATTAAAAGGATAAATAGACTTATTAACAAATTTTTTTGGGGTTCTACCTCTTCTTCCAGGAATGTTCATTGGGCTAGTTGGCATAACTATTGCGAGCCTTTTAATGAAGGTGGTTTGGGTTGCAAAACTTTAGAAGACTCCATTAAATGTTTTTCATACAAAATATGGAGGAATTTTAGAAACAACCATAGTTACTGGTCTCAATTTATGCTTGCTAAATACTGTAAGGGGAAACACCTGCTCACTTATACTTTCAAACCTGGGGACTCTCCAGTGTGTAGAAGACTTTGTAACATAAAGTGGAATGCTGAGAATCGTATTTCTTGGGGTGTGAATTTGAGCTCCTCCTTCTTTTGGAAAGACAATTAGCTGGGGAAAGGTTCTATTGATTCTTTGCTCAATACTCATTCTACTGTGAGGCTTAAGGTTAATCAATTCATTACTTAGAATAATTGGGATGTGCCTCAATTAATTTTTATTGTCCCTAATGTGATAGTTGACAAAATCCTTACAATTTGTCCATTACCTAATAAACCTGACCAAATCCTCTTCAAAAATTCCTCCTCTAGAGATTTTATTTTTAAGGTTGTTTGACATTCTTTCAGACTTAAAACTCAAGAGTCCTTGGTTTTCACTAAAATCTAGAATACTTGGTTTTCACTAAAATCTAGAATATTTCTATCTCTACTTCCTTTTCGATTTTAACTTGGTGCATTCTAAAGCACTACATTCCTGTTGATGCTACCCTTTTAAAAAAAAAGGCTTCCACCTCCCCTCTAAATGCCAATGTTGCTTTTACATTGAAATTATGGATCATGTGTTCATGAATGGCCCTATTGCTGTTAAGGTTTGGAGTTGGTATGATAGTATGTTTAATACTTTCCATTTCGATGGATCATTTTCTATTATGCAACTTCTTGAAACTTTTTTCTCTTATACTTCTAAAGTCCATGTGAAAGTTGTTCTAGCCACTACTCTTCTGTGGTATATTTGATTGGAAAGAAATGATGCTAAGCATTGTGATATACCTATGAACTATCATCGTATTATTGCTAGAGCTAAATATAAAATTATGACTCTTTATAAAGCTGATCTTCTTACTTCCTTTAGTTTCAAAGGGTACAAATATATGGCATTTAACTTTGGGATTAATCTTCCTTCTTGTGGAATTGCTCTAACCATAAAATTATATCGGATGAAGTCTGAATTATCATGTCATTAAGGTTAACGATGGCTCGTTCTAATGGATTTTATGGTTGTGGGGGGATTTTAAGAGATTATAGTGGTCAGGTTATCTCTGCTATTGCTGCACCTTTAGAACCTTGTTCTATATTATTTGCTGAGCTCAAAAGTTTGCACTATGGGATTTCTGTCTTCTTACAGAATGGATTTCAGAAGATTTGGTTTGAAGTTGATGCTCTCCTTTTTATTGAATTAATAAATTCAGGAGCTCATGGAAATGCTGAAGTGTATTATTTACTTAACTATACTAGGAGGCTTCTTGCCTACCTACATTATCAAATTTCTCATATTTATTGAGAAGGCAATTCTTGTGCTGATTTTCTTGCTAATTGGGGTGCCAAGTCCTCCTCTTTGAATCTGTTATCTAATGATGATATTCCTTTACTTTTAAGGGGGCTTGTGAATCTTGATAAAACTGGATTTCCTTATGTTAGAAATTTTTAAGTCTTTATGCTTCTTCTTTATGTAGAGATATGGCTCTTCCATGAGTTTTTGGATCTAATTGTCATTTTTTATCTTTTACTGGTTTGGGCTTTATTTATTCCTTCTCATGAACCATAACTTATTGTATTGTCTGCTTGTTTCCCAATTTATGGATGGGATGGGGCTAGTCTTCCTGTCTATGGTTGTTTGCTATTTTTATCCCTTTTCCTTTATGTTTTGCATTCTCTACTATTCTGGTAGAGGTGTTTGCTATAGATGGAGGCTGCTGGGTCCTACTTGTGCAATATTTGGTGTGTTTTTCTTCTTTGGGTGGATCTTTCTGTAATCTTTTTTTGATGCTTCCCATTTTCAGGTTGGCCGTTGGTTGCTGCTGAATGACTGTGGGTTCGCCTATTTCACTGGACCAGCTGGGTTATGCTGCTCTTTTTCTTAACCCTCATGGATGAATTAGTTACTTTGTTGATTATGCTCATTGTTTCTCTTTCTCTTCTTATTTTGGTGATTACTGCTATTTCCCTGCATAGTTGGGACTTCTTTTAGTCTCCTTCTCATACTGCTTTTGCTTTTGCTATTTTCTTAGCAATTATGCTATTTTCCTTTAATATGATGGATTTTTCAACTGTTTATTTTTTGATTCCTAATATGGCTTAGTTCTGTAATGACACTGCCTACCTTCTCCTCTATATTTATTTGGCTGGTGAATGGATTATCGGGTTATTATGTTCAGCAGGCTGATTATTTTTGGTAGATTTCTACCTACTTTTTTAATCTGTTGATTGCCATTTGGTTAGCCTTATTACCTGTGCCTTTGCTGTATGGGTTTATCTGCTGGTTAAGGTTAGTCTTGGCTCTATTAGACCTGTATTATTACTATTATGATCTAGCTATTAATAGGTGGTTGTTGCTCCTGATTGGCTTTCATCATTATGGGAGTGTTTTCCTTGCCATGATGTTTCAACTGGGTAGGGGTTTTTGATGGCTATTCATTCTCATGCTATGGTGGAATACTTAGGTGATGCTTCTCTTACAAGGGATTGGTGGCATCCCTTTGCCATGCTAAATAGTGTTTCCTTTCATTCTATAGTGTATTTTGGTATTTCTTGGAATGCAGGTATTAAAGATCATATGATTTTCATCCAGTAGCAACTGCCTTCCCCCAGGTATGTAGGCTATGATGGCTGGGATGATTTCACTCATAATTTGGTTAGTAGTAGCACTTGTAATGCAACCCTTCCTTTGAAGTTTGTATACTCATGTTTGCGGCTGCCCCATTCTTCTATGACTGAGCCTGAGCCTTCCTTCACACACTTCTCTAAATTTCTCACACTTTCATTTATTTTTTTAGTTAATTTTGTTTGTATCTTTTTACCTGAGCTAATTCCTTCTTCTAGCTGTTTGTAGGTTCTGTGTTGTTTCCTTGTAGGTTCCTTCTCTGGAGGTGGCAAATGCTTCTCTCATCTTCTCAAGCTTTTGCTGAAGGCGTCCTCTGGCTTTTCTTTTTTTCTACTTTTGTATCTCTTCTCTTGCTACTTTTCTTTTTGCTTTTTTCCCCCTCTTTTTTTTGGTTGTACTTAGATAGTGAATTCATTCTCTAGGCTGATTGTAGCCCTTTGAGCACTTGTTCTTGAGTATATCCCCTCTTACGGACCTTGTAATCCCACTTTTTGTGGCAATAAAATTCCCCTATATGGGGTTCTCTAAAAAAAAAATTAATTTAACTCATTGAATAATTTAAGTAATTATTAATCCTTACTAAATTTGATTTTAATTAATGGAGTGAACTTAAGGTAGGAGATTAGAAAGAAGGCCCCAATCTTATTCCATAAGTCTCCTCATTGTTAGACAATGATTAATGAGCCCAATTAATTAATTAGTCAGTGTTCATGTAATTAATTAACCCCTTAATTAAATTAAGAAAGTAATTAGGGCTTAATTAACTAATTTTCCTAATTAATTAACTAATAAATTCCAAGAAAATTAGGGGATGCAGAGGTCATCCCCTTAAATAATCTCAAAAAGTTTAGGGTTAATTAATTAATTAATTAAGAAGTAATTAAGCTAATTAATTTTCTAATTAAGCCCTAATTTCTATTTAAAATTAATTAAAGATATTTTAAATAAATACCTCTCTAAAATACCTTTAAAATAAATATTTATTTATATTATTTTTGATTTTTCTATGATTTGTTATAATTTTTACAAGTTTCAACCATTAAAATACATTAATTAGGACTAATTAACCTTTAATCCCATCGGTGCCACGTGGCGTGCTGACGCAACGCTCTTTCCATGTGGCACTGCGAGATTGATTATTTAAAAATAATCCTAGTCAGTATTTGTGTGGTGGTGGCTGACGCATTTTCTCGTATGTCATTCCATCTAAGATTGGATGGCTACGATTAATCTCATAGTGCTAAAGGGTTAAATCAGATCTATCTATCGAATCTAATCACGATCATCCATTTTGATCACGCAGAATGGATGATGCGTGATCTATCATCATGCGAGCGAGGGGGAACGGAGTCCATCTGCCATTGCTCATGTGATCCGAGCTCACCCGAGCTTGGATCATATCCAAAGAGATCCACACCTTCGCATGAGGAATCCAAAGGGATCCAATGGCTAGGATCATGCAGGATGAAAGTTTCTTCAAAAGCTTAAACCAATTTTCATACAAAGGTTGGTTTCAATGGCATACCTCACCAGAGCTTAATACTGGTGGTAAATCTAATTGAGGAAGCTTTATCTAGTTGAGATGAAGCTCTACAGATCATCATGAGCTCCAATTTGAGGTGGTTTGCTCGGAAGGCCAATACCTAAACTATTGGTGGTTGGTGTTGATCAAAATCCACCCTCTGGTAATCGAGAAGCTTGGAAATGATTCATTCTTGTTCGACTATCTCCAAGGATGGTGTGTGCAAAGTTAATTGCACTTTTGTGGAGTTTGGAGAAAATGGGATCAAATGAGGTGATGCCCTATTCTAGCTTGAAGGAAATTAAGAGTGGGGAGCTTGGGAAGAGTTGGGAACTCTCTAGGAAGCTCTTGGCAGCTCATCTTAGGGTTATCTAGTGTTGAGGAATGATTTCATGTGTGTTTGAGTGGAAATGGAGGGGTGTATACCCCTTTTCCTCTTGATCGGATCTCAACTTGATTTGGCATTTTGTGGATGTTTGGCCACCGATGGTGGTTGGGAATGGTAGGGAATCTCTTTAGGTGGCTCGGTTTGAGTGGCCAAGGCTTCGGAGGTGGCTACCAAGGTGGAATCATGGGTGTCCTTGGTGTTTCAAAAGCACCAATGGGGGAGGTTAGGTGATTTCACCTCCCCATGAGTCATGGCCGACCCAACCTCCTTTGGGTCAGGTTGGGCAGTGTCCTAGGAGCTTAAGTGGACCAATGGGAGAGTACCAAGTGACCAAGGAATGAAAATGACCACTTACATGGGTGATTTGTCTCATGTGATATGCCTAGCCCAAGGGTAGGATGGTTATTTGGCATTAGATTTGATTTGGGCAGATTTGGAATGATTCAAAAGTGGGTTGGGCCAAATTTCATATTATTTGAAGTTCATTTGGTTTCATTTGGCTCAATTTGACCCATTTTAGTCAAATTAGGTTAGGTTGGGTCAAGTTGACCAATTGGTCAAATTGGGTCAAACCAAGGGTTGGGTCAAGTTCATATGATCATTTGGAGTGTATTGGTGTCATTGGTTTGGTATAATTTGATCTTAGTTCATTTGAGTTCATTTGGGTAAAATGGGTCAAGTGGACCCAATTGAGATTTTGGCCAAGTTCAATAATCAATTTGGAATGAACTTGAGCCATTGGTTGCAATCAATTTGATTTGGATTCTGATTTGACCTATTTTGGCCATTATTGATCTCATTTTTAGGATGAGCTCTCAACCCCTCCATCTTAGACATAAGATTCCTGTTAGACTTTAAGAGATCCTTAGTGTTAAGATGCATCTACTGATTAGGTGAATACTCAACCTAGCCCTAGAGACTTAGAAGAGTTAACCATAGGAATAGGTCATGCCTTAGGGGTGTTAGAAAAATTTGCCCACCCTATAGCTTGAACCACATTCCTCACTTGCTTCCTTCAAGTCAAACTCCAAATCAAATTAACATCAAACCTAAATCAATTCCAGCTTAATTAATTTTACTCCAAACTCAAATTAATGCCAAATGATTAAAACCCATAATTGAAACTTATGATTGAAATCCAAAATTCAATTCCAAGTTCAAATCTTTCCTAAGTCCTTAGATTCCCTCCTAAGGACTTAGCCTAAATCATGTTCAAATCAATTCAAAATCATGAAAATTTCTCACAAATCATTTATATTCTCATTTATATTGACATATATAAATGAAATATAAATTCAAATCAATTAAATAAAATTCCAAATTGAAATTCCAAATTCCAAATATTTCCTAAGACCAAATCCTCTCCTAAGGACTTAGCCTAAATCAAGTTCAAAGCACTTCAAATCTTTGAAATTTTCTCATAACCCATTTATATTCTCATTTATATTCACACATATAAATGAAATATAAATCCAAACAACCAAAACCAACTCCAAAATCAAACTCAAATTCAATCAAAATCGAACCTTAGCCTTTCAAGTAAAATCTTGAACTTAGCCAAATCAATTTCAAATCAAGCCAAACTCTTGAATTTTCTTCATGATTCAATCAATCCTTCAACCATAAACCCAAAAATAAATATAAACTTCAATCATCAAATCAAAATCAAATTAAAAAAATCAAACCTAAGTCAAACCCATGTTCACCCCTTGAACTTGAAATTATTAAGTGAATCAAAACCCATTTGACTTCAAATCATGTGTAAATGGATTTATATTTCAATCATAAGTCCATATGTGAGTTCAATCAAACTCAAATCAAGCTTTGACCAAGCCATTTGGCCCACTTAGGCTCACTTGACCCAAAGTGACCTAAAGTACCCTTATGAGCCAAATTATAATCCTAACCAAATTGGATTGAACTAAGCCCACCTAAGCCTCTCATCGTGATCAACAATCATCATGAGATGATCAATCACCCAAATTGGGTCAAACCAAGTCAAACCTAAGGGTTCACCAAGTCAATATTTAACAAAAATGAATCCAACATAACCAAAATCCACCATAAGCCAAATTGATTGAAACCAATGATCTAAGTTCATTCATGATCAATGTTTGAACTTGACCAAGTCAACATTTGAGCCTAACCTAGCCCATTTGGCCACTTGACCCAAGTTGACCCACTTGACCTAAAAAGTTAAAATGTGTCAATAATTGATCTAAGTCAAATTGATTGAAACCAATGGGTCAAGTTCATTCCAAAATGATTGTTGAACTTGACTAAAGCCTCAATTTCCCAACTAGACCTAACCTAGCCCAGTTGACCTTGAACCCAACTTGACCTAAAGGGTCATATTGAGCCAAACTAAAACATAAACCAAATTGATTGGAAACAAATATACCAATCCATTTCATATGACCAACCAAACATGAACCAACCCATGACCTAACCCAAATAGGTAAAATGGGTCAAATTGGTCAACTTGAACCATTTGACCTAAATGAAATCAATTGAACCAAATTCAAACCTAAACAAAATTGAATCAAACCAAAACCACCTAAACATTTCAAATGGTCATATGAACTTGGCCCAACCTTTGGTTTGATCCAATTTGACCAATTGGTCAACTTGACCCAAGTTGACCCATTTTGACCTAAATGGGTCAACATGAGCCAAATCATATCAAAATAACTCTAAATTCAATGAAACTTGGCTTAACCCATTTTTCAAACATACCAAATATATTCAAATTGATACCCAGACCAAATGACCATTTTACCTCTAAGGCATAGGGTAAATTTTAGCCAAATCCACTTAAAATTTGGTAAAATCCTCTCAATAACCATTTAGCACCTTCTTAGTGGATCAAGTGAACACTAGGGAGTGTGGTGCACCCAACCCAATGGGTTTGGGTCAGTCCAACCTATCCCAAGGTGAAAACTGACCACCTTCTTCAAATTGAGCACATGGAAATCCTTCCTCCATTAAATTAAACACTTGGCCACTTTCCCACTACCCCCCTCTGGCCAAAATGACCCATGTGCAAGCCTCTAATAGTCTAACAGCCCATTGCATGAGCTCAATTGGATCAAAATGGAAAGTGAAGGCACGACCATCTGATCCTTCAAGGGGGTGATATACTCCCCCTAATTTGAATTCATTCCATCAGCCCACAATTCGATTGAGTAATAGAAAGCCAGGGAGTCATTTCCCAGCCAGGGAGTCATTTCCCAGACCAAATGACCATTTTACCTCTAAGGCATAGGGTAAATTTTAGCCAAATCCACTTAAAATTTGGTAAAATCCTCTCAATAACCCTTTAGCACCTTCTTTGGATCAAGTGAACACTAGGGGTGTTGCACCAACCCAATGGGTTTGGGTCAGTCCAACCCTATCCCAAGGTGGCACCACCTTCTTCAAATGAGCACATGGAAATCCTTCCTCCATTAAATTAAACACTTGGCCACTTTCCCACTACTGGCCAAAATGACCCATGTGCAAGCCTCTAATGTCTAGCCCATTGCATGAGCTCAATTGGATCAAAATGGAAAGTGAAGGCCACGACCATCTGATCCTTCAAGGGGTGATATACTCCCCTGAATTCATTCCATCAAATTGATTGGTAATAGAAAGGGAGTCATTTCCCAGCCTCCCTAAGCTCTCTCAAGCATTTCCCAAACTCCATCTTCTCAATTTTTATAGCTTGAAATTATGGGAGCTCCATTGAAAATTCAACTTACTCCACACTCAACATTAACCAAATTCCCTTTGCAAGCTCCATCAATGAGCTCAATCGAACTTGCCCAAGCCTTTTCCAAGCTCCAAAGGAAAGGGAAGACCATTCCTGATCAATGCCAAGCTCAAGTCAAGGAGGAGTTAGCCCATAGGAGGATCCACCCAATCTCAAGACCTCAAACTCTCAACAAAGCTTTGTCTCCACTAGACGAAGCTTCTCCAAGGGAATCGAGCACTAGTGATCACCTCTAACAAGGTTAGCCATTAAACCAAGCTTAAGTTCAATGTGGTTTGGTCCTTTGTGAAGTAAAATTTAATCTCATGAAAAATCTACCCATTAGATGTGTTTTCCTTTGTGTTTAGATGGTGTGGGTAAGTTTTGGGATCAATCTGAGGTCAATCAAGCTCGTATCATCCCCTAAAAGATGGATAATGTCCATTCTTCATAGTGAAATATAAGGATAGATCATGGGATATCCATCCACACATTTTGGATGGATGACCATGATTAGATAGGATCCCATGTTTTAGATCACAGCTTTAACTCACATCGATCCCGGATGGGTAGAAAGTAGTAATTATGTGATGCTACGATGTGATAACTTTAATATTAAATCCCATCATGCCACATGGAAAATGCATGCCATGTCAGCGGTCCACATGGCACCGATGGGATTAAATATTTAATTAGGCTATGAAATTAATAATTAACATTGGAAACTTCTGAAATTCATATCTAAGCCTAGAAAAATAAAAAAAAATATGAAATAAATTGCATTGGATAGATAATTGAACATAAAATATTGTAAAAATTATCTGAATGGATTTTGATTAGTATGTTTTTTGGATTTGGGTTTTATTAACAATGATATTTTGCTAATTACCTTTTAATTACTTTACTGATTAATTCCAAACTTCTTGTGCATAATTAGTGGGATGACCCTTACTTCCCCTAATTTTTTTGGGATTTATTGGTGGCTTAATTAGAGGAATTGCTTGTTCATTCCTTAATCACTCCCTTAATATAATTAAGCTTAATTAAGGATATAATTAGTGATCTAACCCTCTAGTTGAGTCAATTAAGTTTTGATAAAGTGAATATGAGATTTAGGAAATAATTTTGGGATACTTTCCTTAAGATATTCCTTAAACTCCCTTTTCTTTCTTAATCTAACCTTAATTAAGGGTTAATTCATTAATCACCCCCTTAATTAATTTCATAAAATTCTAAAACTTTTCAGAACTCAATTAATCTATCTTGGGTAGATGCTTAGGTGTTCAATAACTTAAGTACATTAAGGAAATCAAAACCCAACTCACATGTGTGAGAGGGGTTATGAAAGTACTTTAGTTAAACCCATTAGTTTAATTTATCATTAATCATGAGCCAATTGCATTAGGACATTTTCTTTCCTAGGTCCATTATTGATTTAAATTCCTTGTGTGATTTTATGTCATCTCATTGGCTCATAATTATTTGATTAAGTATGCTAAGGTGGTGTAGGTAAGGGGTAATTAACACACTTAATTGATACCTTAAACTAACCAAAGCATAAAATTGATCTAATCACCTAAAAATTAAACTAAAATAAAAAACATATGTGGGAATGGATTAGGAATAGCAAAATCACCTCACATTTCTCAAATTAAGTCAAACTTCAAACAAATCAAACCTTCCTTAAAATAACTTGATTTGCTTTAAGCTTTCTTATTTCATAAGATTGTCTTTAGGAATTAATTAGGGTGAATGTGTTTACATGCTTTCATCACTTTATTTCTTTTCTAACATGCTAAATGTATGTCATATGAATTTCATACATTCATGCTTTTCAGAAAATCAAATTGAAAGTGAAATATTTTTTTTATCTCAGATTGCATGTTTTGGCTAAAGTAAAAAAAATATGAATGGCTATTATCACTATTAAATTCAAAACTATTTTTAAAATATATAAATCAAATACCTAAAATTGAAAGGGTGCTACTTATAATAATTTATAAGCTTGCATGTGGATATAAATATGAAGATGTGCATAGTGTAGTTTTCGATCTCTTTCTTTTCAGCATAGTTTTGAATAGGATTTGACAAAGTATATAGTTCATTTGAAAAGAACATAATACTTGCCTAAACCTATTCCTATTCATTCCTATGCTATCATCTAAGAAGGATATCTACACTTGTACATATAAATTGCATAAACAAAACAAATCGACCAACACAAACTTTTTGCATCTTTCTTTTTTTCCTTTCATTTCTTTTATACATGTGTTTGTATTTAAGGAAAATGGTATATTAGTCTGGACAACCCTGGAGTTGTGAGATTTTAAGTAGCCCTAAGTAGGTCTTGTACCTTACACCCCTTGTGCTAACAATAGCATCATACTCACTTATGCCTTTTATACATATACATGTACATGTGAATAATGGATAAAAGAAACCCCTCTTTTCTACTTAATGAAAATCATGCATCATAAAGTATTCCTATTTTCTTAAGTAATATTTCTTAGCATTAATCATAAAGTGTGCTAAACATTCCCATTTATATGTATAGATATGCTTAGGATGCATTCATATGCATGTTATACATGTTGGGAAAGAAATGAAGTGATGTGTGTTTTGTGATATTAGTTCACTTTACTTAATCTTAAAAATGTCTTTCTTTTCAAATAGGTTGGTTTAGGGAAAATATAGACTTAGGATTAATTAAAACACATAATAAAACATTAAATAAACAAAATTCAATATGAATCCACTTTAGAAATTACTTAGGGTAGGGAAGGAAAGAGAAGTCCTCCTCTCTTTTCCCTCTCTTTAAAACTTAGTAATTAATTGTAGGATTCACATAAACAAAGCCAAAAATACAAAAAAAAAATCAACCTAAATCAACTAAACAACTTAAATGAAACCACCCATCTATGTTGAACATCTTCACACTTAGAAAATCAAAGACTTAAAGCCATAGCTAAGCATACCATGCAAACCTTTTAAAGCACACACATTAGGTTAAATCACCACTTCTAGCTTTAGGTTAGGGCAGTGCATGGCTTGATGTTTGCTTTTATTTTTTGATGTATTATTTCTAGTTTGGATGTTAAGGTGAATGTGCATAAAATGAATGGTAGGATGATCTAGTCTAATCATTATTTTCTACAGGGGATTGTGCTTAAGGGGCACTGTAATAAAAATATATCTGCTTTTGCTATGCAGGTGCTTATACCCCTAAGCATAATCCAATAGGATAGGTGGACTTGGTCTCCCATGTGTGGGGTGTTAAGTCCAATATACATGCTTGAGATTTTTATGGTTTGTTTAGCTAATCTTTGAGGTGTTAGTTAGATTTACTTATTCTTTTCATGTATTTTTTGCAATTAGTATTATAGAATGAATGTTATGGAGGATTAAGATGAGCATTGGTTATAAGATTACATCTTATGTACCATATGAAGCCTTTGGAGCAACCACCTTCCAACCATCTAAAAGAAGAAACCAAAAGAAGGATCCAAAAGAAAAAGAAGAAAGAAGAAAGAAGAGCGAAGGAAAAAAGAAATGAAGACCCCCATAACATGAATTTCCTTACTTGATTGTAAATTAATTCATTTGTAATCTGGGTTGTATAAGGGTAGAGCTCAGCTACCTAATTTATTTTTGGGTTTGTACGGTGGAGCCCGACCATAAATGACCTCTTATTCTTTTGCGTTAGCTTTATAAAATGTTTGATATTTTGTTTAGCTTGTGCATTAAGATGGCATGTTTTTCTAGTTTCATCCTTACTTGATGTATGGCCTAGATGATGATTAGGCTCTTAGGAAAAAATAAATCTTTTACCAAATTAATCAACTCAAAATTTAAAAAAAAAAACTCATAACCTCATCTAAAGCCTAAGTTAAAATCAAGATAAAATAATTAATAACTCCTTAGCTGAATGAGATTTCTTTTATAATATCATGCATAAAAGCATATTGTTACACTCTTGATTAGAGGACTTCCACCTTTGCTAGAGAAACTTGGCTTGACCTTTGAGAGCCATGGTGGAAACACACCTCCCCCCTTCTCATTGATTTTGGCCAATAATCTTATTTCTCATCCATTAGGCATATGAATCCTATAAGCTTGAGTCAAATGATTGTCCAAAAATAAAAACAACATGTAATAAATTTTGCATTATATCTAGGTCATTTTTCATGCCCTTACATGATCTAGTCTCTTAGGGAGTGAGTTCAAGGACTTAGTTTCTTTCTAAATAAATAATTGCCTAGTTATCTTGCATAAAGCATATGACTTGCCAACATGAATTTAAAAATTATAGGAGGAGTTAGTTGGCGGCCACCCTTAAGTGGTTGTAAGTCCAAGTAGTCAGGTGGTTTGTCCTCTTATGGAGGCAAACCAAATACCCATTTTCCCCTTAGATTTAGGTCATGCTTTTGGCCCTTGCCAAAGCTCCCTAGATTTAGGTTTTGAGGTTACTTCTCCCTTCTATGGGCCATAAGCATAAATCCTCACATCTTAGGCATTTCCATAACCTTGTATTATGGAATTATAAGACCTAAACTTCTAATAAAACTTCAACTCAAATAAATAGCTAAATTTCAAAAACATAAAGCCCAACCATAGGATAGTTTGAGATGCTTGCTAGGTTTCCTAGCATCATGAGCATCTCCAACTTATATTTCTTCGATAATAACTGCCTCTCTTTGATCAATCCCATTTGATCTTCCAAAATAAACTAATTTATTGATAGTCCTACCTATTAAAATCTTTGGAGACAATGATCATTTACCTTAATTGAGAGTATTCCTATGGAATCTCATTCCTACAGAATCTCATTCTTTAGGATGTAATTAACTATGGGGGCTTACCTCCATAGGGAGTTTAACGAACTCAATTTAAAATAAACTCTACTTTACTTTTCTTTATAAAGTGGGGGAGGAATCTCTGGTACATATGTAGACCCATTGCCCTTAGGAGTCCTTGTTAAGGTGATTAGGTCCATTGTAGGGTGGTGACTTCTATCTTTCGAGATAGTACATCTTTCCTCAATGTCATACCTGATCATTCTCAGTGAGAGAATCTACGAATCTATGTGGTATCAAAAATGCATAAAAAGAATATATATTTCTATCTTCATATTATTCTGCATAGAGTGAAGATGGAAGTATACATTTCTTTTTTAGAAATCTCTATATAAATTTCACCATAGCCATGTAGGTCAAATCAGGCCAACTTGGGTTAAGAGGGCCAATTGGGTTAGTTTTGAATCAATTGAAGGTTAAGTCATGTTCAAATATTAATTTTGAGTTGTAATGAATCATTGGTTTCAAGTGATTTGCCTTAGATTGTAATTTGGCTAGTTTAGATTCATATGGGTTAAGGGGGTTGACTTGGTCAAAGGACTAAGTTGACTTAGTTTGACCCAATTTGTGATAATTGATCAACCTAGGGTGATCAAAAATCATGGTAGTAGGTTTAGGTAGGCTTGGTTCAATCCAGTTTGGGCAGGATTGGAAGTTGGCTCAAAATAGGCTAAATTGGCCACATTGGGTCAAGTGGATTAATTGGGTTTAGTTGACTTGATTTTGGGTTGAGTTTGATTTATTTGAGTTAATATATGGATTTGGGATTGATATATAAATTAAATTGCAATTGGTTTGGGTTGAAATGGATTTTGGTTCATTTGAATATTTCTAGTCAAAAAGGTTAAGTTGGGTTTAACTTGGGTTGATTTTGATGTAGCTTGATGATTGTAGATTTAATTTATATTTGGAGAAATGATTGATGGAATAAATGATTTAAAGAAAGTCAATTGAATTTTGGTTTTGGAATGAAGGAATTTGGCTAAGTCCATGGGGTTGGGTCATGTGGCTTAGGTCTAGATTTTGATTTAGTTTTGATTATTTGAATGTATATTTTATTTATATTTGTGAAGATGATTGAGGATATGATTGATTCATGAGAAAATCAATTGAGTTTGAAGTGATTTGAAGGAAAATTTGGGTAAGTTAATAATGGTTTATTCATATGGCTTTGGAAGGTTTTGATTAAATTTGATTTAGTTTAATTTAATTTTTATCATTTGGATGTAGATTTGATTTATATTTGGGAAGATAATTGAAGATATAAATTGGTTATAAAAAAATCAAATAGTTTTGGATTGATTTGAATTAGAGATTGGCTAAGCTCATGGAATTGGCTCAAAGGATTTAGGTTTGGATTTGATTTGGTTTGGATTTGGAATTGAGTTTGATTGTAAGTTTAATAGGGTGATTGAAGGGTTGAATTGATATTTAAGAAAATAAATTGAGTTTGGATTGATTTGAATTTGGTTAGGGCTAAGTTCATAAGATAAAATCATAGGGCTTAGGTTGATCTTGAGTTTGGATTTGTTCATGGGCTTCAATCATTTGACTTGGAGTTTGGATTTGGATATGTATTTGATTTAAATTTGAGGTTTGGTCTTGACTTAAGAAGAGGAACATGGATTAGGTTTAGTCTATAGGGTAGGTGGATCTCCCTAAGTCCTAAAGAATAGCCTAATCCTATGATTAACTCTTCTAAGTCACTAGGCTTAGGTTAAGTGTTCACCAACGTGCTAGAAGTGCCTTATGACTAAGGAAGTCTTAATGTCTAGAAGACTCCTAAGTCTAAGAAGAGGATATTGAAAACTCACTCCAAAAGTGAGGTCAACAAAAGGACCCCCAATAGGTGTGGTGTCACTAACAAGGCACACGACACATAATAACATTGACCGAGATGATCAAAAATGTCCAAAGGATTGCAAGTGCTAATGGAAACCATCTAATCCTAAACCCAAAAGGTAAATAGAATCATAATCCTAGTGCAATGCAACTCAAATTATGTTATGGACATAAGAGAGCCATGAGGGGTTTTTTGTAATTTCATGTCAAGGACATGAAGGAAGATCCGCTAAGGGATCACACATGCATTGGACATGACATGTGAGAGGTTTATGCCAAGGGCATAAAAGGAGGAATCCACCGGGGATTAGAATCTATAATTCGTAGGGAATTAAGATCAAATTAATTTTAATTTGTTTCATCTTAATTAATGTGGAGGCATATCCGCTAGGGATATGGGCAATCACTGGGATTAAACATGAACTTTCCAAAAGGTTGAAAGCTAAGAATAAGGGTTTGATTGCACAGATTTGTTTGGGGATGTATCCACTAGGTATAAAAGTCTGGTTTGATTTCTTTGATTTGTTTGGGGATGTATCCACTGGGGATAAAAGTTTGGTTAGATTTCTTTGATTTGTTTGATTGATTTGTTTAGATTATTTCAATTTATACTCCACTAGGAAAGTTGGTTTGATTTGTCATGGCTTCAATGGGGAGGATGGTTTTGAATTGAGGGCATATACGCTGGGGATGTAAACTCAATTAAATGTGATGGATTTGATTTATGGACCCTGTTGGTGTGCAATGGACCCATCGAGAAGGGGCTATGTCGGCCTTGACCTATCTCAAATTTATCTATCCAAAGGGTAGTCTACCAGCCACAAGGTTGGACTATATGAACTGAAGGGTTAACTTTCAGTGTGCAACAGCTATGCTAGAAAGAAAGCATAGCAGACTTACATCTTTCAAAGAAGGGACCAGCCACGTGATCTAATAAGGCAAAAAAACAGGGCTATTGAGTGAATGCCACTGGAGACTTATGTCAACTCAAAAGTAGTCAAGAATAATTTGATTTGATTTGTTTTAATTTGATTTAATTTATTTTATTTGTTTTGATTTCATTTGAGATCTCGATGGTGTGCGATGGACCGCACTGAGAAGGGGCTATATCGGCCTGGGCCTATCTGAGATTTATCGATCCAAAGGGGTAGTCTAACGATCAAAGAGTAGGACTATCTGACCTAAGGGTGTCTTTCGGTATGCAACAGCTATGTTACAGAGAAAGCATAGTAGAATTACATCATCTAAAGCAAAGAAGGATTGGGTGCACAACAAATCGAACATGATCTAGGGCTGCCAGCAAATACCATCTGGAAAGAATGTGTAGCAGACCTAAATTTTCCAAGGGAAGGATAATCACCGAGGTGACCTGTTGGTGGCACAATAAGTTGAACTCGACTTAAGGGCGACTACTGAGAGAGTGCCATTGGGGACTTATCTCAACTCAGGAGTGGTTAGATGATCCCTATAGGGAGTTTTGCTGACATTGACCTAAAGATATGATGCCTATTTGGGAAAGGTGCCACTGGGGGCATTCTCCTAATCCATATGCAAATATATATTTTATTTGTTTATATCTTTTCATGGACCTTATTGGTGTGCAAGGGACCACACTAAAATGGTTTATGTCGGCCTTGACCTATCTCAAATTCATCAGACTAAGGGAGAATCTGCGCATCCACAAAATAAAATCTCCAACCATAGGGGTGGTTACTAAAAAAGAGGGACTGTCCAATCCAGCAGTAACCCAGGTAGTGTCTAAGTGGGGTCATAAAGGACGAGATCCAAATAGAGTGCCCATAGGGGAGGTGCCACTAGGGGCATTATCTTGAACCTTATAAAGAAGAAAGCCTGTAGGTGTACGGTGGCCAACTCAAGGAGAAAGAGTAGCATACTTATATCTACCATGAGTGGTGTATCTACCGGGTGGGTCACTGTTAGCATAGAGAACACCAACCAACCTAAGGTGCCCGTCGGTGTGCGACGATCGATCTAGGAAGAAGGCATGTAGACTTATATCTCCCTAAAGCGAAGATCACCGGGATAGTCATTGGCTAGTGCTATCACCTAGGGATGCTTAGTGTTTAGTTATGCTTGGAAGAAAGTGTATCAGACTTACATCTTCTCAAGTGAGGAACAATTATCGGAGTGACCCATTATTGGCACAACATATCGACCTGACCTAAGGATGACTACTAAGTAGGGAGTCATGAAGAAGGGCTGGATCTAGACTTGAATTAGTCAAGAGGAAAAGAGTCATCGGAGGACTTACCCTACTCCTCAAATATACTCGACCTAGTCAACACACGATGGGTAGTTTAAGAATAAGGCATAGCAGATATACATCCTCTTGAACAAAACCATCATAACTGTGCTTACTGATCATGCCATAAGGTTTATCATACTAACAAGGCACTCGTCAGTGTGTAGTGGCTAAGTAAAGAAGGAAAGTGTAAAAGAATTATGTCCTCCAAAATAAGAAGACCATTGGGGTGACACACTAGCGGGGTAGCACATCAATCTGACCTAGAGCAGTTTTTGAGTGAGTGCTACTGGGGGTGTTATCCCTACTCGAAGTAGCCCAAGATAAAAGATATGTGTTTGTGTGTAGTTTGCATTTGTGTTGTGTTAATGAAAATAGGAAGTCACTTGGGTTCTCTAACACCTACCCTAAACACATCATGGCAGATTCACAAATAAGCAAAGAATGCTTCAAATGAAGAGAATATTTGATTTGAAGAGGAATTTTTATTGATGATTATTTTCAAATATGATTTATGGGTAATAATTTTTTAGGTAAATCTCATTGATCGGAAGCATCGAGCACTCTCCTTTATGGTTAATAAGTTTATAAGATCCTCCTTAGTAGGCTTTCTTTAGGGAAAAAGGGCCTTCCCAAGTGGGTTTAAACTTGTCTCCCATCTTACGATGGGCAACAATTGATCTTCTTAGAACTAAAATATTCTATCATACTTGAAAATCTCTAGGATGGACCAACTTGTTGTGTGCTTGAATCATTTTGGCTTTGTAAACTTGAGGTATGGCATGCTTGTATGCATCTCCCCTCCAAACCTTTGAGCTCTTCTAACCATAAATTACTATTCTGCTCCATTATGATCTTGCTACCTAGAGTTATCCTTAGTGATGGGAGTTGGACTTCTATTGGTAGAATAATTTCAGACCCATACACTAAAGAGAAATGAGTATACTAAGTTGGAGTTCTGTATGTGGTGTGGTAAGCCCACAAGGCTTCAACTAACTGCTCATGCCACTACTACTTGTTATCGTCGAGTGTCTTCTTTAGTATTTGGATGAGAGTTTTATTGAAGGCTTCTACCAAACCATTTTCTCTTGGATAGTAGAGTATCTAATATATGCTATGTCTCTGGGCAAAACTGTTTATCTTGGTGCTTTTGAATGTAGTGCCATTATCAAATATAATTCATCAAGGCACCCGAAACCTATATACGATATGATTCCTAAAAAATTGGAGTACATATTGAGCTATGACCTCTTTGAGCGGAATCACCTCCACCCATTTGGAAAGTAGTCGATAGCAGCTAGGATGAACTGATGACCTTTGGAAGAAGTAGGGTCAATCAGACCCACTATGTTGGTACCCCAACACTCGAATGACCATAAGACCAATGTAGGATGTACAATGTTGGGTGGTTGATGTAAGACCACACCATAAACCTGACATTGATGCCATCACCTAGCTATGTCCATTCAATCTGTAATCATCGATGACCAATTGTATCCTAGTCTCTTGATCTTGGCTTTCATCTTTGAACCGAATTGGTGTGCTCCATATAATTTGAGTGTACCTGAATCACAATCTTTCGGGCTTTCATGTTTGTCCAAATAGTATAACCACATATGATTGAAGGACCTCTGGTATAAGGTGCCATCCACGAGAGCATAGAAAAGTGTTCTCTATTTCATGTGATGGGTTAGTGACTTCTCTTGAGGCTGTTTGCCTCTATTTTGGTAATCCATGAATGGTTATCTATAATCTAATTCATCACCCTTTTTGGCAATGATAACCTCCCCTTCAAGAGAGTATCTTTCGATGAGTTCAATATCAATAAGGGATAAGACTTGTCTATTTTGGACCTTTATTGATATGAACTCATCTTTTGAACATGGCAACTCGTTGACAAGTTTGGCTAAAGCATCTGCTACGATGTTTTCTCCTCGAGGAATCTTGTAAATGGTAACCTCTAGGATTCAGGCCAACAACTCCATGGTGTACTCATCGTAGTGATGGAGCTTAGGCTTTAGAAGCTTATAGGACCCAATGATTTGATTGATGACTAACTGAGAATACCCAAAGATATTGATGTTCTGGATGCTTAGAGTAACAACTAACTCCAAGCCAAAAATCAAAGCCTCATATTCGACTTCATTGTTGGTGCAAGGATTGGACAGGTGATATGAGAATCTCATCACATCACGGTCCAGAGTTAGAAGAACTACTCCTACACCTACCTTTCTTAGGATATTAGATTATGGTTATGCTCCTCTTTGAGAGGAAGGCGCACCATTAAAGTACATCTCCCAGTGGTGAATGCTAGTGTCCCCTAAGTTTATGATTCGTTCATCGGGGTAGTCATCGTTAAGGGGAGAGTCAGCAGGAAGTGGGTGTGCTGCCAAGAAATCTACTAGTGCTTATCCTTTCACCACACAGAGGGGGTACAAAAGTAATATCAAATTATGACAAAATCATGGACCAACATGCCAACCATTTAGATAGCATCGGTCATGTTATGAGATATTATAGTAAATTGATGCTAGAAATCAAGTTTACCTTATGAGAAAACATATAATGTCGTAGCTTTTGGGATGTAAAAATTAAAGCTAGGCAAGGCTTCTTAATAGCTGGATAGTTTGTTTCAGTAGGGATTAGATGATGGTTGAAGTAGTAGAGCACATTTTCCTTCCCTTTGTCATTGGTTTGAGCAAACAAAGCACCAAGGGAGTCATCCAATGGAGCAGTATAGATAATTAATGGTTTGCTTGGGATAGGGGCTGCTAAAACTAGTAACATCATCAGGTAGTGCTTGATGTCTTTGAAGGCATGCCGATACTTATCATCCCACTTGAACTTAACATCCTTTTTGACAAGTGCTAAGAATGGCTGACTTTTTTTTGATAGGTTGGATATAAAGCATCTTAGATATGCCAACCACCCTTGGAATGATCTGAGTTGAGTTAAACTTTTAGGGTGTGGCATTTCTAGTATCGCCTTGATCCTCTCCAGATCAATTTTGATTCCATGGTGTCAGACAACAAACCTAATGAATTTCCTTGAAGCTACTCTAAAAGCACACTTCAGAGGATTCATTTTGAGGTTAAATTATCAAGATCATTCAAAAACTACTCTGAAGTCAAAGAGATGGTCTTTGTTTTCTTTACTTTTGACCATAAGATTATCGACTAAACATTTGACTTGATGATGAATGAGTTCATCAAAGATTCGAGTCATAGACCATAGGTATGTAGCACCAACATTTTTAAGGATAAAGGGCATGACCTTATAACAATAGATTCGATCATGGTTCGAAAAGTAATATTTTTCTCATCTTCAGGGGTCATCTTTATTTGGTTGTGTCCAGATGAGCTATCCATGACAAAGAAGACTGCATGAGATTAGTCAATGTCGACCATCAATTCTGGTATTGGTAGTGGAAATTCATCTTTTGGATATGCCTTATTTAAGTCCCTAAAATCGATGCATATGTGAATATGACCATTCTTCTTCTTAGCTAGGATGACACTAGCCAACAAGGTGGGGTATTTTTTTTCTAGGATGAAACCAACATCGATTAGTTTCTTGACTTCAAGAATGACCTATTATTTTATGTCTAATTTCATACATTAGGAGCTTACTTGATAGGGTTAGCACTAGGCTCTATTGCTAGTTTGTGGATTGCTACATCAGGAGATACACTGGGCATATCTTTATAACTCCATTTGAAGTAGTCCTTAAACTCAATCAATAGCCTAACTAATTCATTAGTTTCAGTTTCATTCAATAAGAAATTGATATATGTTGGACGTGGATTATCTTTAATCCCTAATTTGATTGCTTTGAGCTTGTCGATGGTTGACTTGATCTCTTTTTTGAACTCTAGCGGTGCATCTTTATCTTCAAAATCTCTTGGACCATCTGAAGTTTCTGAGACACCTCCTCATATGAGTTAATGTGATTTGAAAAAACCTATCAAATGATTAATGTGTTAAATCATCATCATCGACCCATCGATAATCCTAGTCCCGATCTTGATTGAGAGCTTTTACATTTGTTCTTCTATATTCTTTTAAATTAGACCTGTGCTTTGACTAAGTATGTGGGATTAACCCTTTCTTTGCTAAATTATGAACACAAGGTGAGTACTAATCAAAAGATAATTCTATTAGATCTTTACATGAATCATCTTCAAGTTCTACATTGATTTCTTGACTTGAGGATGATGCTCCCAGAAAGAACATCTGGGTTTTCACATCTATGAATGACTTAGGAGCTTCCTTAACTACCGAACCCTCAACTTTTTATGAAGAAAGTGGGGTTAGAGCTAAGGTTCCCAACTGATGCCTAACTATTTCACATATAGACTTGGATACACTTATGATTTTCTTTGGAGCCCAATCTTCATAGCCATCTAGCTCAAGTGTCACCTCCAAAGGAATCTACAGCTGAGAAAGAATTGGCTGGTGTGCTAACCATATAAGACTCATCCTCTGAACTAGAATCTAACTCTATATGGATAGCAGGTGTACTCCTGCTAACTAGGACATATCTCCTATTAGGTGGCCAATAAGGATGTATTCCTCCCCTAGGACTGCCTCTAAACTAGCCTCTTCCTTTGCCTAGTGGAGGTCGGGTCATCCTACCTATATGTTTGAATGGAGTAAGGAACTGTGGGTGGAATCTAATGTTAGGCTCCACTCCCTCCTCCAAGTCTATTTCTTGCTCCCTATTATTTTTTTTTCATTTTTTTCCTTTTCTTTTTTCTTTTTCTCTTTCTTTTTCTTTTTCTTTCTCTTTTATTTTTGAACTTTGGCCAAGTTCGCAAGAATAAACTTGTTAATTTTGAGGAGGTAGTAGGCCACATCCTCATATATTCCAACCTCGTAAACTGAAAATAGCTTGAGATTTCCTTTGACATAGTAGGCGATCCCACCTCTCACAAACTTCATACACTAATGTAGAGAGGATGGAACTGTATTATTTTCATGTATCCATGGTCTCCTAAGCAAAGCGTTGAAAGATGTATCCAAGTCTATAATGTGAAACTTGGCTTCAGTCTTCCAATCTTCTATCTCCAAGGGAAACACTATGGAGCCTAAGGCCCTCTTGCCTTGTTCATTGAATCCTCTCAACATCATTCTTTCTTTTTGGAGTTTGGCGATGTAGATCCTCAAGTAAGCAAGGGTTCTTAGACTCATAATGTTGATTGATGCGCCTGGATCAACCAACACTCTGGATAGCTTGTATCTGCCAAGATCCACTATAATGTAAAGAGGGCGGTTGTGCTTGGTCATCCCTAGAAGTAAGTCTTCATCGCTGAATGTAACTCCTAAGATGGTTGTCGAGTGGCATGCCTCCTCTTCAGTAGCGGCCAACTGAGCTAAGCATATCTCAGGATCAAGTAAGGCCTTGATTAGAGATTCCCTCATCTCTTTGGATAATACAAGGATATCGTATATGCTTAACTTAGCTGGCAACTTTCTAAGATGAGCTAGGATGTTGTAGTCAACTCTGGCTTGGTCCTCCATAAGCATATCCATAGGTGGAGCATCTTGTGGAGGGGCTATCTGCTCAGTGGAACCAATGACTTGCTTACCCTTATCCTGAGGTGCTACCCTAAGAGGTAGAATTTTGCCACCACGTAGGTTGACTTCAATGAATTCATGTGGCGGTTGGTGGAATGTTCTACCTATTCATTGGGCATACCTTCAGCTTCTCCTATGGGACCCTCAGAGTCGGTTGACTCCAAGTTAATCTCAATGGGTGAACCCGATTATTTCAAAAAAAAGGAAAGTCTAATTCTTAATCATAAGAGAAAGGATCAAAATTATTTGTGCTATT
This sequence comes from Cymbidium sinense, assembly GCA_021442155.1. Lineage (NCBI taxonomy): Eukaryota > Viridiplantae > Streptophyta > Magnoliopsida > Asparagales > Orchidaceae > Cymbidium > Cymbidium sinense. The sequence goes on along the minus strand of CM038224.1, from coordinate 51,767,176 downwards.
ATTATTATTTAGACTTGGAGAGCTTTCAACTAGAATGAGATCATTCAAGACTATCAAAAGTAGAGAAGATAATAGTGGAATCAGCTTTTTTCATTGATTTCTTTTTAGGTGGAGGTACATGATAGAAATCAAGTAAAGTAAGTGGAGTGAGGGGTTTAGTGCCCTTGTCCATAGATACAATGTTTCTGCTAGTATAAGAAGAGCTAGATGAAGTGGTAGTAGCTGCAACAGTGGAAGGAATGCTGAACTAGGATGGTTGTTATCTTAAGAATAGACTGCTGTTGTTGCTGCTATTGAGCTCTCACCCTCCCTGACTTGTCTTTGGCAACTTGTGAAATTTCCTTGGTGTTGGAGGTTTAAGCTATCTCAGGCACCTATAAAGAAAGTTTCTTGATCTTTGAGATGATCTTTTTAGAGGCTCGTGATAATGAGATATCCCAACCTTCTTTTGTCTTGAGAGGATCACATGTATCCCCAAGGATTACTCTAATAGAACTAGATGGTTATTCCAACAAGTATTCCTTAGGGATAACAATGGCGCCCGACTTGTAGCTGCACCCAAGCCAGTATTTGAATCTAATGTAGCCCTCTAAGACATGGCCTAACATGCGGTGGTAAGGGCAAAAGTTAGCATCATCGCTTTTTCCCACTTCCTCTGGCCTCTAAGGCTCTGGTAGTTGAAAATCAAGTTTCTTTAAGAAATTCTTAAAGATCTTTTTGACTACCTCCCTTTTGAATGAGTATGACTTATTTAGCTTGTCCAAAAGAGTAGTGGGATAGTAGCTACCTGGCGGTGGATATGGGTACCACTGTTATGCATGCTGCTATCGAGGCGATGGTGGCGGCCCCTATGGTAGTTGTGGTGACTAGTATGATGGCCGAGGTGGTGGAAGAGGAGGTGGCAAAGGAGGCTGTTGAGCTCATGGTCTCTCAAATTGAACTCTGGCTGGTTGCTTCCCTCTATCCACTAACATCATTATCCCTAGCCTCTTCTCAAACACTTTATATGGCTTGGGCTTGGATGATTGGTGTTGGAAAGGCAACTGTTTGGCTTCCTCTTATAGATTAACTGCCATATTGATTAATTTCTCAAAAGTTTTGATTGTGAAGCCCTTAAGCATGAAAGCAACCTGACCATGGATATTCTTGAGAAGAATTTCAATGGCATGCTATTCAAATAACTGTAGTTTGCATTTCATACTCAGGTTATGCCACCTGGGAATATAATCAATGAGGGACTCATTGGGATTTTAATTTTTCTACAATGAGATCACCTACATTTACCCTTTGCTGGGCTCTAATAAATCTCTTGAAAAAAAGTTGCTCCAACTCAGCAAAAGTCTTCACTGAACTGTTGGGTAGTTTGATGTACCAATCAAATGCAACCCCTGATAGACTATTAATGAACAAGCAGAAGAGAAGTGCGTCCCTGCCACCAGTGTTGCAACAGCCAGCTCTGAAATGTGCCATATGCTGCCATGGGTTCCCACTGCCATAAAAAATTTTGAAGGATGGTGGCGCGAACCCCTTGGGGGTATTGGACTACATTGAATTCTCTAGGTAAGGTCTACCCTTTAGAATGGATGAGCTCCCCTAGGTTAAAGCCAACACTTCTCTCATTTGTTACTCCACCATCTATTTGTTGTCTTTCTCATGCACGGAGGTATTGTCTACGACCTTCCAATGCAAACTACCACTATCCTGATCCACGGGAGAGGCACTCTTGGTAGGATCTAAGACATGTAAGAGCTTGGGCCGATCGGCCTCCATGGGGCTGGGCTGTAAAATTGGAGCTTGGTTCTAGAGTGCTAGAACTATTGCTAACAAATCCTCATACTTCCTCTCCATCTTATTGATCTGCTCATCCTTCTGCCTGACCTACTAAAGGAACTGCTAGGTCGAGTGAGAGCTATCTCCTTCCTCGATCATATCACCTTCCTGACTCTGATGGTCTCTGTGGAGGGAACCTCAAGTATCGACCATGTGAATTTTTGCTGAATCCTCAAATAGGTCATTCTCATCGGGGTAAAAATCTACTCTACCCTCTTCTCGATCTAAATGATCACTCTCAAGAAGTTGTTTCTTCTCGACAAAGTAGTCTTTTAGGATATCATCTAGTGAATGATCTCCTTCTCTACCTAGCTAAACCAGTACAAACACTCGATGACGTCTGACTATAAGACTGTGCTCATCTTAATTAATATTTGAATATTGTCTACTTATGGATTTCTCTCCCTTGGGGGATCAACTACCATGGGGACTGCACTAATATCCCCTACTTCCTCTACTATTGATCGTAGTGATGGAGCAACTATGATGCTTTTGGGTCACCACTCCTTCTTCTCACTATTGAAGTGGAAGGTCGAATGGGAGAGCTCGACCTCACCTCAATGGGAGAAGCAGATGCAGTGGGATCTTTAGGCCGTAACTAGATCATCAATGGAGATGTCCTCTCTCCATTTGCATAATTTTGTACTTTAGTGGGGATTGTGGAAGGAGGGACTTGGACAGGTGATGGCGAGCCATGAGTGGAATGATGTGATGGTGGAGACACTGATTGCCTCTCCACCGGAGCTATCCTTCTGTGGCTGGTTGTGCCTATAAGGACTATGTTGTCGATGTGATCGGTTAGGATAGCCCATTGATTGGAGAAATCCATCAATACTGAGGCTGCCAATAGTTTGGCATACCTCTTTCTCTCCTTCTTGCCTGCTTGGGCTACAACTTTAGCCTATGAGGCCTTCTCTCTGCGTATCTAATCCCTAACACTTCTAGGGATCAGACTTCTCAAATCAAACAATGTACTAGACTTTGAGCATCCATGAGCTCTGCCGACCTGGTGAAGAATTGATCGTAAACTAATGTAGTGCTTCCTCCTCTCCATAGCTGGTACCTTAAACTATGCTGGTGGTGGAAGCAATGCAGTAATCCTCCTATAGTCTTCCTCTCCATCTGAATCTGAGAGGGGGAGAAACTTGCTACCATTCAAGAGTGGAGAGGTCTCACGAGGGGAACCCTCGTCAACAATGTGAGAGACCTCATCGACCTGGCTGGCCTCACGCTCATAATGCCGCTTGATCTTCCTATTCTTATTGCAGCGATGCATCTAGGTGAGCAGAGCAGAATGAGAACTAGAACCTACCTCAAAGGTAGGGGAGACTATCTCAGAGGACAAGATAGCTTTCCTTTTCATAATGGGGGGAAACTAGTGAGGAGGTGCTAGCCGTCGCTGAGACTACAGCTGGGGTGACAACAGACTGAATGATGGGCACTATAATAACTGTCACTGTAAGTACTGGCATTGAAACCAAAATAAATAGAATTGATATAGGTACTACTGTGGGAACCTCAACAGCCTTCCTCTTCAACGAAGGAAACTCAGAATCTGACTGGATGTCAAAATAAAGGAGTGGCTTTTGCTCTGCCACCTCCTCTCTACTAACATTTGTGAGGGCTGGTCCCTCACAGGTGACTTAGATGGCCTCAAAACCACACCCAAAATGAATAACATGCATCATGGTGTTGGTGAGTATGGCCTGATCCAAAGGCCAAATCCACACTAGAGAGGAAGGAAAAGATCATCTTTCCAGCAGACATGGTGAAAATCTTATTGAAGAAGCAAATGAAGGACTAAATTGCTATCTCTGTATTTGTTGAAAGTAGAATTGAATTAGACCCTTGCTTTAATAGTTGCCTTCGATCATTAATTCTTAATTTTGGAATTTAAACCCAAAATTAACAAATTTAGGTATGCTAAGTGGGGTTCATTGTATTGGAAAGATTTTGATATTTGAGGAGAGACTTTGCCAAAAGATTTGATTTTAATTTGGAACCCACATTCAACAAATTTAGGTTTGTTGAGTGGGGTTCATTCATTTAGAGAGACTTTGAAGATGAATTTGTTTTGTTTTATCCTTTGTTTGAAAATTTGATTTTGGAATCTTCACTTAGCAAATTTATGTATGTTAAATGAGATTCAAGCGCATGTTTGAAAATAATTTTTGAAAGCATTTTTATTTGCGATGATGTTTGTCATATGTTTGATTTGTTTGATTTGATTTTAAAATTGGGATCCTTACTTAACAAATTTAGGTATGCTAAGTAAAGCCCAAATGTGTTTGATATTTTTGTTGATTTGAAAAATGAAACCCTTACTTAACAAATTTAGGTACTTTAAGTAGGGTTCAAGTATTGATTTTTCTATTTTGATTTGAAAATGGGAAATTCTTATCTAACAAATGTGGGTGTGTTAAATAGAGTTTTATTTTTTTTATGTGTTATTTGATGATGAAATTCCTATATGACAAATTTAGGTATGTCAAATGGAATTCAAATATGTTTCAATTTTTATGATTTTGAAAAAGGGGAACTCTATTTAACAAATGTAGGTATGTTAAATAGAGTTCAATTTATTTTGATTTTGAAAAATTGAACTCTCATTTGATAAATTTGGGTATGTCAAATGGAGTTCAAATATGCTTTGATTTTGCATGATTTTGAAAAGGGGGTACTCTATTTAACAAATGTTGGTATGTTAAATAGAATTCAAATTGGTTTTGATTTTGAAAAATGGAACTCTCATTTGACAAATTTTGGTATGTCAAATGGAGTTTAAGTATGTTTTGATTTTGTGTGTGATGTTGCTTTTGAAAAGAGGGAACTCTGACTTAACAAATTTGGATATGTTAAGTGAGGTTCAATGATATGTTGATTTTTTATTTTGTTTTGATTTTGAAAATGGAAATCCATTTAACAAATTTAGGTATGTTAAGTGGAGTTGGTTAAATTTGGAAAAATTTGTTTTGAATATTTTGAAAAACTCTCATTTAATAAATGTGGGTATGTTAAATGGAGTTGGTTGATTGATTAACTTAAAAAAATGAACTTTTGAAAATTCATTGAAAAGGAATTTGATGATGAATATTTGATTTTGACTTTTTTAAAAAGGATCCTCATTTAACAAATTTAAGTAAGTTAAATGAGGCTTGATTGTCTTTACTATTTAAAAAGAGACTTGAAAGTCTTATATTTTGCAAACCTTAGAAGTGCATTTCAAAAATTATGTTATTTAAGATGAGTGCTTTTGAAAAATTTTGCAAAAAACTTTATTTATTTAGTATGAATTTTATTGCAACTTTCTTGAATATGGGATGAACCTTGCCTCACCAAGCTAGTGGTAAAGAGGTTCTAAATTTAGCCATCTCCTTTCATTAGTTAATTTATTTTTACCTATTGGGGGACCCAATAGGGGTTTCAAGTCCTACATGGAGTGTGGTCATAAAACCTAAAGGATGTTGGCTAGCTTTGCTTAAAAATGAAATAAGCTAAGTTCCAATAGAAGGAAATATAATCGTCAGCTTATATAAAATTTAAGTCCACTATCGATGCTCGAAGATTATAATTGACTACTAAAGATGGAGAGAGGAACTATCCCTAGCGGAGTCCCTAGAAAAATCTATGGTATTTATTTTTGGATATGGGGGGATACCATGCAGATCGTAGGGGGTACTTATTAAAATGATCAGGTATGACATAGAGGCATGATGTACTATCTTGATAGATAGAGGCATCACACTTCAATGGACCTAATCACCTAATAAGGACTCCTGATGCATGATGAGTCTTCAAATATACTAGAGATTTTTTCCCTACTTTACATGGATGAAGAAAGTAGGGTTTATATTAAATCGAGTTCTAAACTTCCTTATGGAGGCAAGCCTCAATAGTTACTTACATCCAAAAGACGATGAATTCTTTAAGAATACTCTCGAATAAAGTAGAAAATTATCATCTCCAAAGATTTCAAGATTAGACTATTAAAGGATTGGTTATGTTTGGAAAATCAAGTGGGAAAGCTCAAGAAGAAGACTTATTTTTAGAATCCAAAGGGAAGAAGTAGGAAATGCTCATGATACTAGGAAGCCTAGTGAGCATTCCAATCTATCATATAGTTGGGCTTTATATGTTTAAAATTGAAGAGATTTATTTTGTTAGAGTTGAAGTTTTATTAGATTGCTAGGGCTTATAATCTACCAACACAAGGTTGTGAAAATGCCTAAGAGGTAAGGATTTATGCTTGTAGCCCAAAGGAAATAGTTACCTCACATCTTAAATCTAGGGAGCTTTAGTAAGAGCTAAAGCATGACCTAAATCTAAGCAAAGATGGGCATGAGGTTTACCTCCACAAGAGAGAATAAATAGCCTTACTTCTAGACTTATAATCGCCTGGAGTGGCCACCATCTAACTCTTATGATTTTAAGAACATGTAGTTAAATCTTCTGAATTACAAGATAGTTAGGGTAGTTATTTTTTTAGTAAAGAGACTAAGGTCCTTAAACCCACTCCCTAAGAGACTAGAGCATGAGTGGTTTGAATAATGACTTAGTCTAATGCAAAATCTTTTCAAATTTTATTTAATTTTTTGACACGTCATTTGGATAGAGGCTTTATGATTTTGATGCATATATGCATAATGAAGATAAGTTATTCGCTAAATATTAGAAAAGGGTGTTTTCCAATATAAAGGATGCCCTCACTGGTCAAGAGTTCCTTTATCATGCAAGGATGGAAATCCCTTATTTTCAAGAGCGAAATAATATGATATTCATGTTGTGAAATATTCAACCATTCAGCTTAGGTGTTGTTAAATCTTTTAATTATCTTATTTAAGACCTAGGCTTTATGTTGAGGTATGAATTATTAAAATATTAATTTTGAGTTATTAATTGGGGCATAACATTTATTTTATCCTAAGAGCCTAATTGCATATAGGCCACACATTAAAGCATCAATCATAAAAAACTATGAAAAATATGCCATTTCTAATGTACAATTTAACCAAATCATCTAACATTTTTATAACTATCGTAAAAGAATAAGATGCTGGTGTAGTTGGGTACCTCCGTACAACCCAAAAAGGGAAAATATGGGTAGTCAAGTTCTACCCTTATACAACCCAAAATATGAAAGAATAATTATAATTTTATTAAAAGATATGGGGGTCTTCATTCATTATTCTTCCCTCTTCCTCCTTCTTTGATTTGGATGGTGCTTGCTTCAAAGGCATCCTAGGGCACCCCATGATAAAGTATTCTAGCCACTGCTCATCTGAATCCCCATAGCATTAATCCTAATTCCTAATGCAAAATTACATTAAAAATAGAAAAAGCAAATCTAACTACACCTTCAAAACAAGTGTTAGCTAAATATACATATAACCCAAGCAGTTATATTTATACTTTGGACTTAGCACCCTGTACATGAATAACTAAGCCAACCTATCCTAACTTAGATTATGCTTAGGGGTTCAAGCAACCTGGAAAGAGAGCATTTATATTTATTTTAATCATCCCCTTAAGCACAATCCCTTGGAAAAAATAACATTAGGCAAACAACGGTCTAACATCCATTCTACGAAGCATATACCCTTACATCCAGTCTAAAATATTACATCACAAAATAAAACATACACCATATATACACTGTCCTAACTTAAGGACTAGAGCTGGTGACTTAATTCTAATGTGTGTGTTAAGGCTTGTGTAGTATGTCTCAATTAAGCATTAGATTTGTATCTTCTAAGTGTAGATAGATTCAATTTAACATGAAAGGTTGATTTCACTTGAAGTTGGTTAATTGATTTGAAAATTTTAATTTTTGTTTTCTTTTATTTCATTTGATTGCACTTAACAACTAAGTGTTATAAAGAGAAGAAAAGAGGATTGCCTTCTTTCATCCCCACCTTAAGTCACTTTCTAAAACATGTTAATTTGATTTAGTTTTCTTTAGTGAATGGCTTATTACACATTTTAAATTAATGCTAAGTTTAGGTTCACTTTAAATAATCATATTCAATATGAAAGGCATCTTAAGATTAATCTAATTGAATTACTTTCACATGACATTTTCAAACATTCCTTTCCATCACATGTAACATGCATATGATTTAATTCTAAGTGTATCTTTACATACAACACAATTTTAGCATACTTATATGATGAATGTAGATATGTATTTGATGTTTATATCCTTTTATGTGATTGAATTATTTAATCATATTAGTTTAATGCTCTATCTAAATTATTATACAAAATACATAGGGATGAAGTTAAATAGGTACGTGTCATTATTATCCAGGGAAGTGAGGTAATCAAATGACCTCCTTGCGACTAACTAAAGCCTCGTATTCCTATGATGTCCAAACTATATACCCATTCACATTCAAACATATGTAAATTTGCATAAATGAATCATAGGAAAGAGAGCATTAACTTATATGTAACACATGCTAATTATTTGAGTGATTATAGAATGCATGTATCTTTGATAAAAGCAAAGGGTTCTAATTCCATAATTAAATACAAACACATGTATAAGAGACATAAACAAGTACGTTCCATTGTTAACCAGGAAAGTGAGGTAATCAAATGACCTCCTTGGGGCTACTTAAAGCCTTGTATTCCAGGATGTCCAAACTAAACACTTGCTTTTCTCAAATACATATGGATGTATACATAAATATAGGAAGGAAAACTATGCAAAGATTGAATTTATGTTTGATTGAAATATTTATGCATGTGGATTAAAGTTCTATCCAAATTTTAATGTAAAAACACATGTAAATGAAATCAAATAAGTACGTGTCACTGTTAACCAGGGAAGTCAGGTAATCAAATGACCTCCATGGGTCTAACTAAAGCCTCGTGTTCCCGGGATGTTCGGACTATATACTTATTAAAATTCAAGTACATGTGACACTACATATGAATTAAGGAAAATAAAGCTTTACTCCATATTTCTATGCTATAAGCACATGCAAACCTATATATATGTTCATAACTATTATCACTCTAATCAATGTAATTGATTTATAAACTTTGGAAAGTAAATTGAATTTATTAGTGATAATAGCCACACATATTATAAATTAATCCAACACATGCAAGCTTACATAAAAGAAAACCATTTGATTTAATTAACTTTGAAAAGATGAATGTATGATTTCAAATGACATATAACATTTAATATTATTGAAATGGAACAAATGAACATAAACACATGATTTCATCTAATCAAATTAATTCATAAAGATAATCATATCAAATAAAACCATTTAAAGTAAACCAAAGTTTCTTTAATGCCATTTTTAGTTTCATGTTTTGATGTTATTTGAGGATGTGAGGAAAGGTTTGCTGATCCTAACCCATTCCCATGTTTGTTAAATAATTTAGTTTAATGAAATATAATTAAGTTGATTTTATGAGTTAATTAAGTTGTAATATGCATTAAATCCATTAATTAGCCCTTTCCTATGTTACCTTAACACAATTACCCAAAAAATTATGAGCCAACATGGTATGCACATGCATTGAAAATAAAATTAGCAATGATCCTAAGAAAGGAAAGGGGACTAATGCAATAGGCTCATAATAATTGATTAATTAAGCTAAGAAACTTAATTAGTTACTCTTATGGTTTTCCCACACATGTGGACCAATCATAATTTCATTTAACTCCTTTAGATTATTCAACATCTAAAGATCTACTAAATATTTAATTAATCAAGTTCTATTGTGATTCATATTTTATTTTAATTGATTGAATAATTTAAGTAATTAATTAATCCTTAATCAATTTAATTTTAATTAAAGGAGTGAACTTAGGGAAGAAAATTAGAAAAGAGGCCCCAACCTTATTCCATAAGTTCCCTCAATGTTAGATAATGATAGCTCAATTAATCAATTAATCATTGTTCATGTGATTAATTAACCCTTAAATAAATTAAGAAATTAATTAAGACTTAATTAACTAATTTATATAATTAATTAATAAGTAAATCAAAGAAAAATTAGGGGAGGTAGAGGTCATCCCCTTAAATAATCTCAAAAAGTTTAGGGTTAATTAATTAATTAATTAGGGAGTAATTAAGCTAATTAATTTTCCAATTAAACCCAAATTAAGCTCTAATTACTATTCAAAATTAATTAAAGATATTTTTAATAAATTCCTCTTTGAAATACCTCTGAAATAAGTATTTATTTATATTTTTAGATTTTTTCTATGATTTGTTATTATTTTTACAAGTTTTAGTCATTAAAACACATTAATTAGACTAATTAACCCTTAATCTCATCGACGCCACGTGGTGCATTGATGCAGCATGCTTTCCATGTGGAGTCGTGGGATTGGTTTTTTAAAAATAATTCTAGTTAGTGCTTGCGTGGCGAATGAGCTTTATCGTGCACCGCTCAATTTCGGATGACTACTATTAATCCCATGTCAATAAAGGATTAAATTGGATCGATCTATCAGATCTAATCATGACCATCCATTTTGATCACACGGAATGATGGTGCATGATCAATCGTCACATGAGCTAGGGGGAATGGAGTCCATCCACCATTGGTCGTGTGATCCGAGTTCACCCAAGCTCGAATCGACTCCAAAGTATCCCACACCTTCGCAAAAAAGATCCAAAGGGTTCCAATGGCTAGGATTGTACAAGATGAAAGTTTTCTTCAAAAAGTTCCAACCAATTTTCATGCAAAGGTCAATTTCAATGGCATACCTCACCGAAGCTCAAGACCGATGGCAAATCTGATTGATGAAGCTTCATCTAGTGGAGAGGAAGCTCTACTGATCAGCATGGGCTTCAATTTGAGGTGGTTTGCTCAGATGGCCAATACTCGAAGTGTTGGTGGTTGGTGTTCATAAAAATCCACCCTCTAGTCATCGTGAAGCTTGGAGAACAATTCATATTTTCTTGACTGCCTCCAAGGATGGTGTGTGGAAAGTTAATTGCACTTTTATTGTGTTTGGAGCAAATGGGATTGAATGATGTGATGACCTATTTCAACTTAAAGGAAACCAAGAGTGAATTGCTTAGGAAGGCTTGAGAACTCTCTAGGAAGCTCTTGGTGGCTCATCTTAGGATTATCTAGCTCTGAGGAATGATTTCATTTGTGTTTGAGTGGAAATGAGGGGGTGTATACCCCTCTTTCTCTTGATCGGATGACTCAATTTGATTTGGAATTTTGTGTATGTTTGGCTGCCGGTGGTGGCTGGTAATGGTAGGGAATCTCCTTAAGTGGCAGTTTGAGTGGCCAAGGAGGTGGCTGCCAAGGTTGAATCATGGGCATCCTTGGTGTTTCAAATGCAACAATGAGAGAGGTGAGGTGATTTCACCTCCCCATGAGTCATGTCCAACCCAACCTCCTTTGGGTCAGGTTGGGTAGTATCCTAGGAGCTTAGGTGGACCAATGGGAGAGTGTCAAGTGGCTAAGGAATGAAAATGACCACTTACATGGGTGATTTGTCACATATGATACCCCTATCCCAAGTAGAATGGTTATTTTGCATTGGATTTGATTTGGGCAGATTTGGAATGATTCAAAAATGAGTTGGACCAAATTTCATGTCATTTGGAGTTCATTTGGTTTCATTTGGCTCACTTTGACTCATTTTAGTCAAATTGGGTTAGGATGGGTCAAGTTGACCAATTGGTCAAATTGGGTCAAACTAAGGGTTGGATCAAGTTCATATGATCATTTATAATGTATTGGTGTCATTGGTTTGGTTCAATTTAGTTTAGATTTAGTTTTTGGTTCATTTGAGTTCATTTGGGTCGAATGGATCAAGTGGGCTCAATTGAGATTTTGGTCAAGTTCAACAATCAATGGAATGAACTTGAGCCATTGGTTGCAATCAATTTGATTTGGATTTAGATTTGACCCATTTTATCCATGTAGGTAAAGTTGGGTCAACTTGCATCATGAGAGCCAATTGGGTTAGGTTTGGCACAATTGAAGGTCAAGTCATGTTCAAGTAGTGATTTTGAGTTGGTCTAAATCATTGGTTTCAAGGGATTTGGATTATATTGCAATTTAGTTTATTTAGGTCCATATGGGTTAAAAGGGTTGACTTGGTAAAAGTACCAAGTTGACTTAGTTTGACCCAATTTATGATAATTGATTAACCTAGGGTGATCAACAATCATGATAGGAGGTTTAGGTAGGCTTGGTTCAATCCAGTTTGGGTAGGATTAGAACTTGGCTCAAAATAGACCAAATTGGCCACTTTGGGTCAAGTGGACCAATTGAGTTTAGTTGACTTGAATTTGGGTTGAGTTTGATTTAGTTGAGTTTATATATGGATTTGGGATTGATATATAAATTCAATTGCAATTAGTTCGGGTTCAAATGGTTTTGGTTCATTTGAATATTTTAAGTCAAAAGGGTTAAGTTGGGTTTGACTTGGGTTGATTTTGATTTGTCTTGATGATTATAGATTTCATTTATATTTGGAGAGATGATTGAAGGAATAATTGATTTATGAGAAAATTAATTGAATTTAGGTTTTGGAATGAAAGAATTTAGCTAAGTCCATGGAGTTGGGTCAAGTGGCTTAGGTTTGGATTTTGATTTAGTTTGATTTAGTTTTAATGATTTAAATGTATATTTTATTTATATTTATGAAGATGATTGAAGATATGATTGATTCATGAGAGAATCAATTGACTGAAGTGATTTGAAGGAAAATTTAGCTAAGCCAATGAAGGTTGATTTATATGGCTTAGGAAGGGTTTGATTTAGTTTTGATCATTTGGATGTAGATTTGATTTATATTTGGGAAGTTGGTTATGAGAAAATTAATTGATTTTGGATTGATTTGAATTGGATATTGGTTAAGCTCATAGAATTAGCTCAAAGGATTTAGGTTTGGATTTTATTTGATTTGGATCTTGATTTAGATTTAGATTTGAGTTTGATTATAAGTTTGATAGGATGATTCAAGGGTTTAATTGATATTTGAGAAAATAAATCCAGTTTGGATTGATTTGAATTTGATTAGGGCTAAGTCCATAAGATAAAATCATTGGGCTTAAGTTGATCATGAGTTTGGATTTGATCATCGGCTTCAATCATTTTACTTGGAGTTTGGATTTGGATTTGATTAAATGTGAGGTTTGGTTTTGGCTTAAAAAGGTGAACAAGGATTGGGTTTAAGCTATAGGGTAGGTGGATCTCCCTAAATCCTAATGCATAGTCTAATTCTATGATTAATTCTTCTAAGTCTCTTGGCTTAGGTTAAGTGTTCACCTAAATGCTAGAAGTTTCTTGACTAAGGAAGTCTTAGTGTCTAGAAGACTCCTAAGTCTAAGACGAGGAGATTAAGAACTCACTCTAAAAGTGAGGTCAATAGTGATGCACAAGAGTGTCCAAATTATAGAGGAATTAAGTTAATGTGTCATACATTAAAATTATGGGAGAGAGTAATTGAGCATAGGTTACGATGTGATACAAAAGTTTCTCATAATTAAATTGGTTTCATGCCAGGTAGATCTACTATAGATGCTATACATTTGTTAAGAGGTTTGATGCAGAAGTATAGAGAAAGTAAGGAGGATCTACATATGATATTTTTTGATTTAGAGAAAGCTTATGATAAAGTTTCAAGAGATGTTCTTTGGAGAGTTCTAGAAAAGAAAGGCGTTAATATTGGTTATATTCAAGTCATTAAGGATATGTATACTAGAGCTATTACTTGTGTTCAAACATAAGGTGGATTGATAAAATATTTTCCTATTTAAGTTGGATTACATCAAGGATCAACTTTAACCGTTATCTTTTTGCTTTAGTTATGGATGTTATTACTAGCATTTATAGGAAGATTTACCTTGGTGTATGCTTTTTGCTGATGACATTCTTCTTATTGATAAGACTAGAGAGGGAGTCCAAGAGAAACTTGAATTATGGAGGTCAATCTTAGAGTCTACAGGTTTTCATTTAAGTAGATCTAAAATTGAATATATGGAGTGTAATTTTAGTTATAGAAGTTTTAATGGTAGTGTTGTGACATTAGGTGAACAAGTCACTACAAAGAGTAAGCTATTTATATATTTAGGCTATATTATTCAAAATGATGGTGAAATAGATGGATATGCTATTAGCAGAATTCAAGTTGGATGGTTGAAGTGAAGGATTGCATCTGGCCTATTGTGTGATAGAAAAGTACCGCTTAAACTTAAGGGAAAATTTTATAAGATGGTGGTAAGACCTGCAATGACTTATGGTGTAGAATGTTGGCCAATAAAAGAGAAGCATATGACTAAGTTAAGTGTTGCAGAGATGAGGATGCTCAGGTGGATGAGTGGCTTTACTCTTAGAGATAAAATGCAAAATGAGTATCTTTGGGAAAAAGTTGGAGTAGCTCCAGTGGCAGAGAAGATTAGAAAAAGTTTCCTTAGATGGTTTGGCCACATAAAGCGTCGGCCGTCTGATGACTCATTTAGGAGGGTAAATGCATTAGATTTTCCTTTTGTTAAGAAATGTATAGGTAGACCTAAAAAGACTTGGTTAAGATATATAAAAAATGACATTAGTATACTTGAATTAAATGAGAATTTGTCACATAATAGGATAGAATGGAGACGAAGGATTCATGTAGCCGACCCCACTTAGTGGGATAAAGGCTTGTTGTAGTTGTTGTTGTTGTTGTCAATTGTGTTTGATTGAATATTATTTAATTTGAATTAGTTTTTTGTTTTAACCCAAATTGACCCATTTTGACCCAAATGAGTTAAGTTAGATTTAATTGAGTCAATGTGCCCAATTTGACTCAATCAAAGTGTGTTTAAGGTTTAATCATATTTAGTTACATGTTTGATATGATTTGGAGTAATTGATTTCAAGTTTAATTTTAAAGTAGACCCATGTTAACCAAAAATGGGCTTAAATGGATCAAATTAGATTCATTGGGGCTAAATGATCAAATTGATCAAATTTGACCAAGGAAGGGTTTGATTATGTTTAATTATGATTTTAAAGTATTTTGACTATTTAATTTTGATCAATTTTAATTTGATTTTTAATTTAACTCAATAAGATGCATTTTAAGTTCATTTGGGCTAGATTATCAAATTAGCCTATTTGAGGCTTTGTTAGATTTATTTCTGTTTACTTTTGTGATTGAATATAATCATATGATTATTTTATGCTTTTGAAATGTTTAATTTGATCAAAATTTGACAAGTTAATTTTTGGCTTGGTGGGGCTCACATGGGTCAACTTAGGTCAAATGACTTAGTTAACCACTTTGAACCTCATCTAGATTTATTATTTTTGAGTTCATTAATATTTATGCATTTATCCTACAATGTTGATTTGATTTAATTTTGATTTTATTTGATTTTTCTTGGACTCAGGTGATTTTAAGCTTAAATGGGTCAATTAGGTCAACCATCCCAACTACCTCAATATATGCTCAATTGAATTTAGATTTAAATTTAAATGTGTTTGATTTAGATTTTTTTTTTAATTTTATTTGATTTGAGTTTGATTGGGTTAACTTAATCCAATTGAGTTAGGTCAGGTCCTAGAGAGGTTCACTAGGTTGACCTAGACTTTCACCATATGGTAATGAGTTTGATTTGATTTCAAATTTGATTTTAATTTTAGATTTATACTTAATTTAATTTACTTTATTATTTTATTTTGGTTTATTTATACACCTATTTATGGGAAAAGGTTATGACACCATGTAGAGTTTAGGACCTTCTAATTTAGATGATCAAATGTGTCAATAAGAAATATACATATTATGTCGGAAGATAAATATGTTATCTTATAATGGATTCGATAATTTAATAAAAGACTCCTAATACTAATGGCTCTTTCATTAACCAGAGAGATTTCATTTGAATTACATGGAAAGCAGAATATGGTTTATTTTAAATTAAGATCATGGTTCCCAATAAAAGCAAGCTCATATAGTTAATTACATCTCAGGAAGAAGGGACTCTTCGTAAGTATACTCTTGATTAAAGAAATAAGATATTATTTCTATAAATTTTTAAGTAAGTTTTCAAAGGAATGATCTTTAGAATTTTCTATTGGGAATAATCCAAAATGAAAAGAGTTCTTTTTGGAGGTCAAATGGAATGAAGTAGGAAATACCTATTGATACTGGGATGTCCAGTAGGCATTTCAAATATCTTATCATTGGGCTTTGAATTTTGAAATTTAATTTAGATTTTGAGGTGGCATTTTCTTAGAAGTCTAGGACTTAGATTTTAGTAGCACAAAACTGCAAAAATGCCTAGGGTTGAAGACCTACTTAAGGAGGATGCTTCAAAACCTAAGTCTACAAGTGCTTCCTACGCAAGTAAGTTGCTTGATCTAATTTTATTTTGAGAATTATCAATCATTCCTCTCACTTAAGGGAACAAAATTATCCCTGACTCTTCTGGACTTACAGCATACATAGATGGCTACCAGCTAACACCACCTATGTTTATTTTAAATTCATGACCCCAAGTCTTATGAATGCAAGAAGGCTAGGTAGTTGCGTTTAGAAAATAAATCTACGAATCCTAGACTCACTCCCTAATCCCTAGGATCTTGTAGGGCATGAAATGCATCTAACTAATGCACATTTTTCATATTTTATACATTTTGACTCGATGATATTTTAGGCCATGGGTATACAGTTTATTCTTACATGGTATGCATTTAGAAGAAAGTCATTGGCCAAATCAATAATAGAAGGCAGACTTCCCCAAGATGGTGATTATCCTCACAGGTCAGATGTCCCTTATGTACCATGGATGAAGTGCCCATTTCAAGAGTTAGAGCAATATGATTGCATGATTTTTTTAAAATCTAATTTATTTTTAATTGATTTTAAGTTTTGCCTAAGGCTTTAATTTATATGAGGTTTCAAGTTTCTTTATTTCTTTGTTTGAGGGGTAGAAAATTTAATTTTTCTAAGAGCCTAATTGTCAAGGCATCCATCACAGAAAAGCACAACATAGAAAGAAACCTAGAAAAGTAGGTTAATTTACCCAAAATAAATTAATCCAATTTTTAATTTAAGAAAAAGGCTAATGTGGCTGGGTACTGTTGTACATCCCGAAAGAAAGAGCAAACAGGTACTAGAGCTCTGCCCTTATACAACCCCACTTAGAACTACAAGTTTAGATCTATGAGTCTTCTTTTTGTGATCATCTCCTTCTTCAAGGACCTCCATTAGGTTTCACAGGGGACCTCTGCACCATCTCTTGGTAGGGTCAGCTCCTGTTAATCCTAGATCCCCATAGATGTTAAACTAATTTTAAGCTCAAATTTATATTTTAAATTTAAAAGATAAATCCTAACCCCAGCAAAATAGATGTCACAAAAATATGAACAACGCACAACAATTATATTTCATAAACATACGAGTTTATATTAGTTTCATACTAAACCACCTGTCCTATGGGCTATACTTAAGGACTAAAGGACACCTGCAAGAAAGTAGCATCTTATTTTATTTATGATCGCAGTCCTTTCTAGCATAGCTCTTTGCAGAAGATAATGGTAGTTCTAAAAAGAACGTCTTACCATCGAGTCTAATGTATAAACAATCCTAGACATGCAATCTAAAATACTACACCACAAGGACATGTGAAGCACATCACATCACAACACAGAATATCATAGAAAAGAATCACAAAATGACCTAACATAAATGTAGGGTCCGTAACCTAATGATCTAGTATGTGAACAGAATAGGCTTATGTAATAAGACTTTGCTAGGCCTTTTTAGATCAAGTTTCGATTTGGATTTTTGAGTTTGTTTGAATTTTACCTTTGGATGGTTTCAATTCACATGATTTAATGATATTTTTTATTTTATTTTCAAGTTCACTTTTGTTTTGCTAAAGTGAAGCTTAGGTTTTCAAGAATGAAGAGTAGAATAAATTCCACTTTTGGGTGGAACCCATTCTATTCAACATCTTAACCCTTAGTGTATGAAACCTACATCCTTGAAGATCCCTCCCAAAGGTCTAACTAAGATCCTTAAATATCTTAATTAATTCTTTAAAATTCATTAAGATGATTTGAATTTGAATTTAGTTTGAATTTTGGATTAATGTTTCAATTCTTTTCTTTAGAATTTCATTCTTTTTATTTGATTTGATTTTCATTCTTGGTTTAGTTTATTCATATTTTGATTTATTTTTTTTGAATTGGTTTAACATTTATTTTTTATTAATTTTTTATTTATTTATTTGAGTTATATCTATGTTGATTAAATTCATGTTTATTTTATTTGGTTTGATTTATGTTAACCTAAGAAACTTAGCTTAATGTTTAAATTCATTCTTAAGTTACATTGATTGCAGATTAGGATTTCATTAAGTTTTTTTATTATGATTTCATTAACTTAAGGTTTGATTAATCTTCATATGCATTATTAATTTCATTAACCCTTAAGTATGAAATTGATCCAGTTCTTTGATTTAAGATGTTGGAGAACTATCCTAAGTGTTCTGGTGTTAATTAGGATTATTTCAAGTTACTATATGAATTTTATGATTTTATGAATTTTTTAAATTTATTATTTGAGTTATATTAACTTATATATTTAGAAATTCAACAATTCCTAATCCAAAGGTCAATTGGATTTGAAAATTTTATGGAATGTGACGTTTCATGCCAATTTCATATTTCCAAAGTTTCATTTTAATCAGATTCATAATTAAGGTGTAATTAAGATTTTAATTATTTTTATTAAAATTCAAATTAAGCCTAAGTTAATGAGGATCAGTTGGGGGTTTTATTTCTCCTTGATTCTTGTCTGAAAGATGTTTCTATAGAGGTTTCATTCTTTATTTTTGGAGATTTGGTTGACATATTGTGATTTATTTAAGTTCTAGTTAATTATTTGAATTATTAAATTAACTGAATTACCAAATTAAGCCATTTTATGATTTATCAAGTTCCAATGAGTTCCATTAGTGTATATAAGTCCATTAAGGTTTTTTTATTGATTTAAAGTTATTTGATCCATTTTTATTATTTATTTCATTAAATTTTAATTTATTTAATTAAAATTGAAGTTTAGGATTTGAAATTTAATATCTCTTGAATTACTTGGAGATAATTTATGAAAAGGTTTCTTAAGGTGTGTTTTAACCTCAATTTTAGTTCATCAAAGTTTCATTTCAATTGGATTAATGCTTTAAGATTAATTAGGGTTTGATTGATTTCATTCAAATCCAAATTAAGGCGAAAACTATCCCCACATAATTTGAGGATTTTAATTTTAATAAATTCCTCTCATTAAAAGAAATCTATAGAGCCCAAGTTTGCCTTTTTTGGATTTAAATTTTATTTTTAATACTTTTTTTAATTTTAAGCATTTTTAATGATTTTTTAATTAATTAAAAAAGGGATTTAACATTTTAAAATGATGGCACCGACATGGTGCCATTGTGGCTCCTTCCCCACATGGCATGGCACCATTAGGCCACACGGATCCCGCGTGATGGCCACACTGGATGGATCTTGACCATTCGATCCAAAATCAAATAGTCCCAATTCATTTTGTGGTATGCTTATGGGATTTAATCTAATCGTGCGACTATATCTCGACCATCTGTTCCAAATAGAAGGAACAAACATCGAAGATTCTCCTAGTTTGTGTCTTGTGAGAGATGGATTCCATCCATCAAATTCGATGGATTTTTAGTAATCTAAATCTTGTTTTGATTGCAAAATATTCAAGGATCGATTTGTAATCAACCTATATGGCTTGATCCTCATGGAGATTAAATTTTCTTCATAAAGGACTAAAATCGAAAGTTATAGACGTGGCGTTCATGGCATACCTCAATTATGGTGATCTCTAGTGATAGGATTGACTTGAACACCTTTGCCTCAATGTGATGAAAGTATGGACGTGATTTGGTGGCTTACCTCCCCGCCAAATGCCTTAGAGACCAACTTAAGGTTGTTTTCAATTGGGTTTGGCTGAAGAGGCAATCGGTCATGGTGGAGATTTGTTTGAGGTGCCTTGACCTCTAGAATGTGTTGAAACATTCAATTTAATATGGGACGCACTCCCAAACATTTTTCCATTAATGGCCGCTCAGTGGCTGCCAGATTTGATCAAATTTTGGTGTACTGGTAGCAAGGATTGAGGCAACGATCCAATTCTCTTTCTCCTTCCTTTGTGAGTGATTTGGGATGGAAATATGGAGAGGAGAGTCTCTTCCTACTTTCTTTCCATACATGGTTGAGAGCCATGTATTTGGCCTTTTAGGTGGCTGGATTCCGGCCACCGATTGCTGGAGGGTCGACCAATGGGTGGATTTAATTCCCTTGGCCTTGTGAGCATTTTGGGATAAATAGTTGGAGGGGAGGAATTCATTTTCTCCCCCTTTCCTATTTGTCCATGGGCTTGGGTTTCCTTCCCCTTTTTCCTATGCTCCTCTTCTTCCTCTTCATCATGGAAGAAAGCAATTCTCTCTTAACAACTTTTTGTTGGCCTTTAATTAATTGAAATGCAGCCAATTTTCTTAAAGCCAAGGGGTTGAATAAAAAGGGTATGAGGGATTGGGCAAATTGGATTTGGCTTTATGTAATCCCTCTTTTCCATGGTATGATCCATCATTTTGGTTTGACTTAAACTTGATTAGTTTACTTAAGCTTGGCTGGTCAATTCATTCCCAAGCTTTGGAACCATCCTGTAAGAGGCGGCCAAATGTCACTTGGATAAAATCCAAGGAATTTAGATGAAAGGAAGGAGAGATATTCACCAAGCATCTTCACTTGGATAATGTGGGGTATGAAATGCATCTAACTAATACACATTTTTCATAATTCTATAAATTTTGACTCAATAATCATTTTAAGCCATGGGTATGCAATTTATGTCTACATGGTATGAAAATAGAAGAATGTAATGGGCCAAATCAATAATAAAAGACATGCTTCTCAAGATGGCAGTCATCCTCACAGGTCAGATGCCCTTTATTTGAATGGGAGAAGTTGCCAAATTCAAGGATTGGAGCAATATGATTGCCTGATTTTCAAGAGCTAATTGATTTCTAATTGATTTTAAGTTATTTCCTTATGCTTTATTTATATTCCATTTTAAACTATATTATTTTTATGTTTGAATTTATCAAGTTTAATTAGGTAGAAAATTTAGTTTTTTATATGAGCCTATATACATGCATTCATTATAGAAAAGCACAACACAAAAAGAAACCTAGAAAAGTAGGTTGATTCTATTGTGCACCCAAAATAAATCAAGCTAATTTAAATTTATAAAATAGGCCAATGCATTCAGGTACCGTTGTACAACCCAGAAGAAAGAAAAATGGGCAGCTAAGCTCAACCCTTATACAGCTCGGCCTAGAATTACAAGTCTAGATCTATGGGTCTTCTTTCCAAGATCGCTTCCTTCTTCAGGGACCTCCATTAGGCATCATAGGTGACCTCTGCACTATCTCCTGGTAGGGTCAGCTCTTGCTAATCCTAGACCCCATAAATCCTAACCTAATTTTAAGCTCAAATTTACATTTTTAAATTCAAAAATAAATCCTAAGCCCTAGAAAACAAATGTTAGAACAATATAAACAGCACACAATAATTATATTTTTCAAACATACTGTCTTAACATTAGTTGCTTGCCAAGCCCACCTATCCTATGGACTATGCTAAGGGACTTTGCAGCACCTGCATGAAAATAATAATTCTATAATTTTTAATTATGACAACAGTCTCTTTAATACAGTCCCCTACAGAAGACAATGCTAGTTCTAGAAATAACATTTTACCATCGAGACTATGAATAATAAGTCCTAGCCTTCCAGTCTAAAATAATACACCACAAAATAATAATAAAAAATAATTCTCATCACATGATCACCAAAATCAAAAAATCACATAACATCCTAACCTAAGTCTAGGAATCATGATCTATAATTTTAGTGTGTAAAGAAAAGGATTTGTGTGGCTAGACATTACTAGGCTTTATGATTTTAATTTTTATTTCCTTAGTTTTGAATGTTGGTTTATTTACCTTTGGTTGGTTTCAATTCAAATTATTTAATGATTTTTATCTTCATTTTAGGTACATTTTATTATGTTAAAATAAATTTAAGTTTTCAAAAATTAAGAATATAATAGGTTCCATTCTAAATGCAGCCCATTCCATTCAACACCCAAAATCCTAATCGGATGATATCTTTATTCTAAGGTAAAGATTCATCCTAAGGATCTAACTAAAATCCTAAGTATTTTGATTGAACTTGAATTTAGAGGGTTTGACTTAGTTCAATATATTTCATTTTATATTATATTATATTTCTTTATTAGGAATTTTATGATTTTGGTTTAAAATAGTTTATTCTATTTATTATTATAATTTAATTTAATTTTCCTTTAAGTAAATCCATTTACCATTATAATTTGAGGTTCTTCTAATTTCTTTGATTTAAGATTATGATATTGATATTTTATCATTTATTCCTTTAGTTTGATTTACTTAATTGATTATGATGACTTATATCTTGTATTGAGTTCATCTTTGATTTAATATTTATGTTTGTTCATTAACTTTACTATATTTGATTTAATGTAAAACTTAAGTGTAGGTATTTTCTCTATTCAAGTCAAGTTAATTATCTTTTCAATATTGTGAAACTTTGGAGTTAATTTCATTTGTTTATTTTCATTAATGTTCATTAACCTAAATAAAGTTATGCTAAATTTATTGTGTTTGAGATTATTCAGTTTATTAAATTCCACTTTTATAACTTATTTATATTAATGATTCTTTCATTATGGAATAGTTCTAAATTATTGTCTTTAATGATTCCAAATTGTACATTTTGAAAGGATTCAATTTATCTTAATTACTTTAGAACAAAAAGAATGATCTTTATGTCTTTTGATAAGAACATTTATCTTAATGTAGATTTATTCTATGACTTAAGTAATTACAAGAAAGGTTATTTCTTTGTTTATTAAGTATGCTTTGTTACTTTTGTCATTTTAAAATTTTAATTCATTCTAGCTTTTTGGTTTTAATTACACAACCTTTTTTTTGTTCACATTTCATTTTCTTATATTTTGACTCCTTATATATTCACATTTATACCATTTTATTTCCTTATGCAAATGATATTAATGTATTTATGTATTGACTCCTTATATATTTTAGAAAAAAAATTATATTTTTATATTTGAGTTTATAAAATGAAATTATTATGATTTAAAGACTTATCATAATTAAATATGATTTAAGTTTCATTTTTTTTTAGTTATGATTTTTAACTTTGAGTTATTAGAATTCTATTATTTTCAGTTGACTTAAATATTTTATTTAAGTGTTTTTATATTAACTATAATGTTTTAAATTTGTATTATGAATTTTATAATTTCTATAAATTTTATGATTTAATATTTTTTTCTAAATTGACCTAGAAGCTTAGAAATTCAAATACTCACAATCTAGAGGTCAAATGAATCTAAAATTTTTATGGCAAGTGGGGTTCCTTGCCTATTTAATTTCCTTAAAGTTTCACTTTGATTGGATATGTGATTAAGGTGTAATTAAAGTTTCAATTAATTCATTAAAACTTAAATTATGCTTAATTTAATGAAAATTATTTAGGGTAATTTTTTTTGAAACCCCTCTAAAATATACATTCAATGAGGGTTCATTCACAATTTTGGGTGCTCTAGTTGATTTATTATATTTTATTTAAGTTCAAGTTGATTAATTAAATTAATTAATTCAATTAATGTTCTAATTAAACCATTAAATTAATTATTATGTTCTCATGAGTTTTTATAGTTTATTTATGATCATTAGAGTATATTAAGATGTTTTAAATCATTTTGATCAATTTTTATCATTTATTTAATTTTTGAATAATCAATTTCATGAAAATTAAAGTTTAGGGCTTAAAATTACCAATATTAAGATTCACTTCTTAATAAATTATGAAAAATGTACATGATGTATGTCTTAACATCAATTTTAACACCCCGAAAGTTTCATTTGGATTGGATAATTGGTTTGGGAGTAATTAAGGTCTAAAAATTTTCATTCAATTAAGGTCAAAATACCCAAAATAATTTGGGGATTTCAATTTTAATGGATTCCTCTCATTAAGATGAATCCATAGAGCCAAGTTTATAATTTTTGGCGTTAAATTTTTTTATGATTTATTAAAGTTTCCCATATTTTCCTTAATTTTTAATTAAATAAAACTTAATTTTTCTTTTTTGGTGTGTCTGATCCACGTGGATCCATGTAAAAGTGGTGGCACATGCAGTTTGATTACGGACCATCTGGTCAAAGATCTGATAGTCATGATTCAAGCCGCAATTTTCCTTATTGGAATTAATTAATGATATGGCTTGATCTTGATCGTCTGTTCCTTTTAGAAGGAATAGACAGTAGAGATTACGTCTCCTACATCGACGACGGAGGCTGAGAGCTGTCAGTCATTTCTACGTGATTTTTGACCATCCGTCCATTGAAATCACATGATTTTGATTGCAAATCCATCATTGAATAAAAACAAAGGGATATAAACTTAAGATCAAATTCTCTTCAAAAAGCACCAAGGCAATGTTGGAATAGTGTGGGTTTGACTCCGACGATCTCCAGTGGTGGGGTTGACTCCAATAGCTGTGGAACAGTGTGGGAAGTTTGTGTGTCAAAGGAATTAGATTAGCTCCTTATGGATTGCTCCATAGACCAACCTTCGTTTGAATTATTTTGTGGCATTGGGCGTTCTTCGGCCTCCCAGTGGTGAGGGAAGTGGGGGAAGTTCATTTCAACTTCGTCTGAGGTAAGGAAGGTGATGGAAAGGTCTCTTACACTTGGGAAATGCTCTATGTGTGTATCTCCTCTAAGCCATGCATTTTTAGCTTACTTTTTTCCTTCCCTTGGTTGGCTGACCTAATTACAACCTTTGGGAGTTAGTTTCCATGCTTATCAACCATCTTACATCTATCTAGGATGAAGATGTGGGAAGTAATTGGGTTATGCAAATAGAATTTGGCATTTCACCCCCTTTAAATTCCATGACATTTCTTGCTTTGGATTTTTGTGAAGGATGGTTAAGTTATTTAATTTGGGCTGAGAACCATCATTAATTGAGTCTAAGAATATTTTACTAACATCTTAAGTGAATTAGTAGAAGATGGGATTGAAATCTTTTTTCATAAATTCACTTAACTATTCCTTGCATTAGTTTAATTTAGGTCATCCCACTTAATGGATTAGCCTTAGTTTAATGCTTAGTATATGTCTATTTTAATCACTAATGAACCTTTTGATAAAAAGGCTTCAAGGATTTTAAGAGTTTTAGAGTTTTTATTTTAGGTTTAGCCCATTTAAGATAATTGAGTTTAGGTTATTTTTTAATTAAATCAAATAATTTATTTGGCTTAATCATAATGTATTTAAGTTTTCATTGGGTTAATCCAAGTAATTTGAAAAGCAGTAGAGCAAAAAAATCTCAATTTTATTTCATTTGGAACCCATTTGAGACAAATTGGGCTTAATGGGTTAAGTTTGGGTTCATTTGGATCAAATGATCAAATTGGTCAATGTAGACCCAATAATGGGTTGGTTTATGGTCAACATTTATATTCAAATGAATTTTGATATTTCATTTGAGTTTATTTGAATTTAATTTGGGTTTAAGTCCAATAAGACCCATTTAGGTCTTTTGAGATTAAATAACTTAATTAGTCTAATGAAGGCCACATTGGACTTATATTTTTTTAAATTCATGTTCATATATGCTCATATTATCACTCCAATCATTTAGAATGATTTTATTTGGTCAAATTTTGGTGGGTTGACCTCTGACTTGTTGGGACCCACATAAAAGTCAAACTCATGTAAATGGGTTGACCAACCTTTGACCTTTGGATTAGATTTGGATTCATTTAATTTTATGCCATGATTTAATGTTTCTGATTTCATTTGATTTGGATTTATCTTGGGTTTAATTTTAATTTCTTTAGGTTTATATGGTAATAAGCTTAACTAAGGAAATTAAGTTTAGTTCCCTAATTAAACCCTAACCTAGGCTTAATTAATTTTACATTTAGAGTGGTGTATGTTTAGGTTGAAGATTTGGATTGAATCTAACTAAACCCATTAAGTTGGATTAATCCAAGAAAAGTGCACTAGATCACAAAGTGTGATGACCTATGTACTTAGTTAGAAGGCTTCTAATTTAAGATTAGGAGTCCTAATGAAATCCTTTGAAGGAAATGTTAACCCCATCTAAAAAAGAGATCAAAAGTGGTGTTGGTCAACCATGTGCCTTGGCACTATGTCCTACTCCCATATTTTACTAACATGTCTACAGGAATCAAATTTTAGCACTACAGTGTTATTATTATAGTTCCTAGACACTATAGCTTTAACCTTTAAGACTTTCAAGCACCGTGTTGTAAATGAAGTGCCTTGGTGTAATGCTTGACATTTTCCTTATCTTAAGAATTTTTTTTCTAAACTAAAACTTATGGAAATTTAACACAACCAAATAATAACTCACCCATAAAGACATACACACATATAACTTGGGTTGCCTCTCAAAAAGTGCTTGATTTATAGTCATCAGCCTGACTTAGTCAATGCTTAATCTTCACACTCAATAACTTTAATTGACTCCTTGAGTCGATTCACTTTGCCTCCATAATAATGTTTATGTTTTTGGCCATTCACCTTAAAGTTGCCATAAGTTTTTAGGTCCTGTGTATCCATAACACCATATAGATACACTCTTGCTATTGACATGGGTCCTGGCCATCTTGATTTTAATTTCCATGGAAATAGCTTTAACCTTGAACTGTATATTAAAACCTTTTTACTATGATCAAATTTATTTGTTGAGCAGCTTTCTATCATTCCACTTCTTAATATTTTCTTTATAAATCCTTGAATTTTAATAAGCTTCTATCCATATTTCTTATAATTCATTTAAATCTAAGTGCCTTTTCTCTTAGATATTTTTCATGTCAAAGTTTATTTTTTATTATCCAAAATACCTTGTGTTCTAATTCTAATGGTAAATAATAATCTTTTCCAAATAAAAATCAACAGGGATGCATTCCAATTGATGTATTATATGCAATTTTATAGGCCCATAACACATCATCTAATTTTATAGACCAATATTTCCAAATTGGACCTACAATTTTTTCTAAAATTCTTTTGATCTCCCTATTCGAAAGTTCAGCTTGACCACTAGATTGGGAATGATATGCAGTAGCCACCATATGTCTAACCCCCTATTTTGCTAAAAATTGTTTAGCATTCTTCCTATAAAAATGAGTTCGTTTAACATTGATAACAACTCTAGGTGTTCTCAAATCTAGTGAAAATATTCTTCTTTAAAAATTTTAGGGCCACCTTAGAATCATTTTTAAGTGCGGCTATAGCCTTTATCAATTTGGACACACAGTCAACTTCTATTAAGATGTATTCATTTTCAAATGATGGTAGAAATGGTCTTATAAAGTTAATCCCCCATACATCAAAAATCTCTATCTATAGAATATAATTTAAAGGCATTTCATTATGCTTTGAGATACTCCTTACTCTTTGGCACCTATCATAACTGTTTACATAGTCATGTGTGTCTCTAAATAGAGTAGGCTAGTAAAACCCACTTTACAATTTCTTTGTTATTCTTTTCATTCCTTCAAATTTCTCTCCATACTTAGAATAGTGACATGACCTCAAAACCTTTTAAATTTCTTTGTCAGGGATACATCTTCTTAAATTTTGGTTTGAACATTTCTTATAAATAATTAGTTCATTCTAAAAATAATATCTAACTTTGTGAAGAAACTTTTTCTTTTATTGATAAGTCTATCCATAGGGTAAAATCTCACTCACTAAATAATTCACTATGTCTGCATACCAAGGAATAATTTTGTGTTCAATTGCAAATAAGTGTTCATACGGTAATTTTTTTCTAATTTATCCACCAGACTTAAACACTTCTCCAACTTCTAATTAGATAAATGTTTAGCCACCTGATTCTCTGACACCCTTATTGTCCCTAATTTCTAAGTCAAACTCTTGTAGTAAAAGAACCCATTTTATCAATCTAGGTTTTGCATCATTCTTGTTTACAAGATATTTAATTACTACATGGTTTATGTAGACTATAACTTTAGTACTTTCTAGATATGATCTAAACTTTTCAAAGCCAAATACAATAGCAAAGAGCTCTTTTTTTAGCAGTAGAATTGTTCAATTGATTTTCATTAAAGTTGTACTTATTCCATAATAGGTGCAGTTTGAATGGAAGGTTCCAGTTAGGAGTAATAATAATAGGTGCAGAAGTAAGGTTAGATTTCAATAGGTCAAATGATTCACAACATTCAGGAGTAAAATAAAAGGGTGCATCTTTTTCTACAAGTTACATAGAAGTTTTAAAATTTTGGAAAAGTTTTAAATAAACCTCCCATAAAAACCTACATGTCATAAGAAGTTCCTAATACCTTTCACATTCACTAGTGGTGGAAGTTTTTAAGATTTTTATTTTTGTTTTATCTACTTCTATTCCTAATTTTGAAATTCTATGTTCTAGCATTATTCTTTGTTGTACCATGAAATGACATTTTTATTAATTTAGCATTAGAATTTTCTTCTCACATCTCTTTAAAATGATTTCTAAGTTTTATAGGCAATGCTCAAATTTCATTCCAAAAATAGAAAAATCATTTATAAATACTTTTATGCATTTTTCAATCAAATCAAGAAAGATGGATATAATACAACATTGATAGGTAGCAGGTGCATTACATAAACCAAATGACATTCTTATAAATGCAAATGTACTATAAGGACAAGTAAAAGTAGTTTTTTTTTATCCTCAGGTGCTATATCTATTTGAGTGTATCTTAAATATCCATCTAAAAAGCAATAAAATAAATGTTCGGCTAACCTATCCAACATCTGATCAATAAAAGGTAATGAAAAATGATCTTTCTTATGGCTTTTTTTAATTTCCTATAGTCAATGCAAATTCTCCAGCTAGTGACTATCCTAGTAGGTATGATTTCATTATTTTTATTGGTTACTATTATCATCCCACTCTTTTTCAATACACAATGGACAGGACTAACCTAAGTGCTAGCAAATATTGGATAAATGATTTCTACATGTAACCACTTTAACATTTCTTTCTTTACTACTTCTTTCATGATTGGGTTGAGCCTTCTTCGATTTTCTATTTCCTTTCATTAAAATCATATGAATACATATAGAAGCACAATTTCTCCTACTATCAACTATGGTTCACCCGAAATCCCTATTGTTTCTTTTTAGTACATTTATCAACTTATCTTCTTGTTTCACATCTAAATTAGTTGAAATTATTTTTGGTAAAGTAGAAGAGCCTCCTGATATGCATATTTTAGATGATTGGATAAAGATTTTCGTTCTAAGTTTGAGTCTTCTTCAATAGAAGGCTTAAGATTACATGTTCCTAAAGATTATTCTAATGGTTTAAAGGTTTCTTGAATTTTGCTAGGAATTAATTTCAAGCTTGGATATTTTTCACTCTCCTCATCTTCTTCCCAACAAATTTGCTTTATTAGTATTTCAATTATAAAAGTATCCAACTCCTTCTCTATCTTATCTTCACTAAGCTTAATTCTATAACATTCATCATTTTTATCATTAGCAAATTTGTTTAAATTAATCACAATAAATGTAGTCTCCTGATCTTGGACTCTCACGATTAATTCTCCTTTTTGTACATCAATCATAGTTCTACCTGTAGCCAGGTAAGGTCTCCCTAAATGAGAGGTATCTCTTTGTCCTCCTCCATATCTAGGACTATGAAATCAATACAATATAAACTTATCAACTTTTATTAATACATCCTCAATAATCTTCTCGGGATAAGTCAAAGATCTATAACCTAGTTGAAAGGCCACACTAGTAGATTATACCTCTCCTAATCTTAGCTTCTTAAAAATAGATAAAGACATTAGATTTATGCTAACTCCCAAATCACATAGTACTTTTCCAAAGAACTTATCCCTTATATTGAAAGGAATGGTAAAATGACCTAGATCCTTAAGTTTCTTAAGTAATTTTCTTTGATTTATAACACTACATGGTTCAGTAAGAGCTATAGTTTCTTTTTTTTTCCTAATAATTCTCTTTTAAATATAATGTCTTTCATGAATTAGCATAGGAAGGCACCTGTTCTAAGGCTTCAACAAAAGGAATATTTATTGAAAGCAACTTAAAAACTTCTAAGAATTTAGTAATTTGATTATTCAATTTTAATTTTTGAAATCTTTGAGGAAATGGAGGTGGCAATCTTACTCTCATTTTTCTACTTGCTTCTCTCTTAGATTCCTATTGTTTTTTTTTTCTAATTTTTTGGTTTCTTTATCTTCTAAATCTTCTAGATCTTTAGTTTGAACTTCCAATTTTCTTTTTCAATTCTTATTTCACATAGATTTCTTTCACTTCTCAGCTATATTTTCTTACATTGTTCTTTATCCTTTTTCTTTGGATTTATTTCTGTGTTACTGGGTAAACTACCCTAAGGTCTAATTGTAATATTGTTAGCTAATTGCCCTAATTTAATTTCTAATAAAGGTTGTTTGGCTTTGTAATTGTGTCCCTATTTATAACACTAATTCTTCTAAATTGGACCTTTTCTCCTTAGATTGGTTTCAGGGAGGATATCCGACTAGAACTAAAGGTCTAAAATTTGAGTAAATTCATGTTACTCTAATTTTACATATTTCTATTTTGATTAAAATTTGCATTATTATTCCAAGAAAAATTTGAGTGATTCCTCCAACCAAGGTTAAGTAAATTTGAGAAGGGATCATTTGGACTATTAGAAACATAACTAAGTAATTCTACTCTTTAATTATTTTGCTCTTCCAATCCACAAGTTTCACTACTCTCTTCTAATTGTTTTCCAACATAGACATTCTGATTCACCATGAAATTAGATAAGGCTACTATTTGAAATGCCAACATGACAATCACATCATTGTTATGCATTCTAGCTTCTTTCTTAAGATTTAGTCTATCTTATGGCCACCAAAAAATGATTGTAGTCATCTTCTTAATTAAAGTATAAGCTTCCTTGAAAGGTTTGAACATTACACTATCTTCAATTGCAGCATCTATGATGGTCCTAAGAGACCCTACTAACCCATTATAAAAAGATTGGATAATTAACTGATCAGGTAATGAGTGATGTGGGAGTTTTCTTAGTAAGTATTTATATTGCTCCCAAGCCTCATATATCGATTCACTATCCAATTGTACAAATGAAGTGATGCCATTCTTAAGCTTTGTGATCTTAGATGGTGGAAAATATTTAGCTAAAACTTTTTGAGCTAATTCATTCCAAGTTGTGATAGATCCTTGTGACAATGATTTTAACCATATTTTAGCCTTATCTTTTAATGAAAAAAGGAACAATCTAGGTCTACTTTCATTGTCACTCACCTTACTATACTTAAAAGTAGCACATATCTATTGGTAATGTGCATGTCAGGAGCTTGGTGAACCCCAAACTGAGAGTTTTGTACCATTTGAATTATTAAAGGTTTCAATTCAAAATTATTGGCTTGAATGGTTGGTCTAGCTATGCTTTGATGCATTGTATCTACCAAAAGTAGATCATAATCCATAGAAGTCTAGATTATTCTACTTCTCCTGGTTGATTAGCCATTTATAAGTTCTTAAGTTAATTTCTCTATTTCTTTCTAAGTTTCTTATATAGTCTTTCAATATTTAAGTTTAGTGGCAATACTTTTATAATTTTGTCACTATGCATGCACGGTCTAAAAGCAAAATTTAAGCACAATTACAAAAGCATAAATACTACTAAACAAGTACACATGTTTAATCAAATGATTAGCTAAACATACAATGCAAAATAGATGAATTTAAAATGATTTAGTCAAACTAATATTAACTCAAGGTAAAATACACTTCACTCCATAATCTCTGATAACGACAACAAAATCTTAATTGAGATTTTCCCTTCTACGTCGATCAAGTAATATAAAGTTGAGCAGAGTATCATTCGCATGAGAATTAGAGTAAAGTATGCAATTAAAGATTGAGATAATTACTAATTATCCTAAATTTAATTTTTATTCAACTAAATTTGAAATTAAAATTTCACCTAATGATTAGAAACTAAAAAAATATTATATATTATAATTTTTTATTAGAAAATTTTATTATTGTTCTTTATGATTTTAGTATGGTACTTTGGATCTTATTATATTTTTTATTTTTATTTTATTCTAAAATGGCATTAGATTCTTTCAAATAGCTATGTGACACTACTGAATAGCATTATGACATTGCTGAATAGCATTGTAGCACTGGCACTTTTATCTGTTGATTGATTCTTGAGTTACATGGCTCTGTGGCCCTATGTTTGTGGCACTTAGGCGCTCTGTGTGCATACTGGATGGATTCTCTTGAGAAATTTTCTGAGTCCTCACCACTATGACACTGAAATACATTGCCTAGGTGCTAGCCTTTCTATATAGATAGATATATATATATATATATATATATATATATATATATATATATATATATATATATATATATATATATATATATATATGCTCTAATTTTGATCTTTTTCTAGTGCCACAACACCACTGATATAGTGCCTAGGGGCTGACCTTTTTTTTTTTGCTTCAAAATAGCTTAGGTTTAGCACCATGGTGTTGCTTGTGCAGACCTAGACGTTGGCTCTTCTTTTTTTTTTTTTTTTCATTTTCTCTATTTTTAAATTTTTCTTGAAACAACA
This sequence comes from Cymbidium sinense, assembly GCA_021442155.1. Lineage (NCBI taxonomy): Eukaryota > Viridiplantae > Streptophyta > Magnoliopsida > Asparagales > Orchidaceae > Cymbidium > Cymbidium sinense. The sequence continues at coordinate 51,734,537 of CM038224.1, read as the reverse complement.
CTAAAATAAATTACAAATAACTTATGTAAATACAAAATAAGCATACAAACATAATTTAAATATAAAAATTAACTACATAAATACACTTATCATCACTCGTGAGGATGAGTGAGTGAATACTTTGATCAAAGATGAGTTATGTGTCTCCTTGGGTCACTTCTAGTTTGCCTTAATTTCCCCATCTATGTTAAATGGATTAAAATTCTAAATTTCTATGGAGTAATGCTCACTTAAGTGTTATCAAACTCCATAGCAAGTGTTGACCTTACTTTTAGAATAAGGTTGACCATCTTCTGGTTAGACCTAGGATCTATCTAGGCACTAAGGTCTTCCAAGAGCTAAGCCACGTCTTGTGGTTAGGGGAACACTGATCTTAAGTCTAGAGGCTTACAGAGTTTTAACCCTAGGGTTAGACCTCGACTTAGGCTGGGTAGGGCCCACCTACCCTAAGCCTAATCAAACCCTATGCTAAGCCAACCTCTTAAGCCTAAACCAATTGATTTTAAACTAAAACTCAACTAACACCAAATAATCATATACCTAGTTTGATTAGGATACAATTTGGCTTAATAGATAAGTTGACCTAATTTAAGCCAAAATTAATCTAATCCAATTGAAATTGAGCTTACCCAAACTTTTTTGTAGCTCAAATGAACTTGATTGAACCTTAGTTTCAATATAATTGAATCAAATCAAGCCAAATTAGCCCTTAACCCAAGTTGACCCACTTGGATCCTATCGGGACAAAATTTAATTTAACTTGATTTAAACCAATTGAATCAATCCAAGCCTCATGACAATATTAAATACTTAATTGAACATTCCAATTCATTTCAATCAATTCAACTCCACCAATTGAATTAATCAACCTAACTTGACCCATTTGATGTAAAGGGTTCAAATGGGCCAAAATCTATTCGAACCAAAATTAATTGTAATCAAAGCTATCAGTCAACTATAAATCAATCATTGAACACATACCAACATTCACTTGATCTCAATTGAACTTAACCAATCCAATTGACTCACTTGACCCAATCTATCCTAAAAACCAAATTGAGTCAAATCTGATTAATTAGACCAAACCAACTGCTCTAATCACTTCCAAAATGATTGTTGGTCATGATCAATCACTTAATTGTAACTAATTGAACCAAGTTGACCCAATTTGGCCATTTGACCCAAGTTAACCTAATTTGACCTCAACTATCAAATTGGAAAAAACTCATTCCAATCTAAATTAATTGCAATCAATGCCTACAATAAATTATAAATTGATTTTTGATCACTCTTCAACCACCAATTGAAGCCAATTTGATCAAATCAACTCAATTGACCAATTTAGCCTAATTTGGCCTAAAGGATTAAATTGAGCTAAAAACCTATTCTAATCCAAATCAATTCAAATCAAAGCCTCTAATATCTCTCAAATGATCAAGAAACTATAACTCAATCCTTCCACCCAACCCAATTTGATCAATTTGACCAAATTGGTCAGCTTAGCCCATTTAACCTAAATCAACTCATTTGAGCCAAATTCAAATTCACTTCAAATTAAATCAAATTGATGGAACCAATATATTCCAAATGATCATTTGAATAAAACCCAATATCCCTCTTGACCCTATTGACATCATTTTTTCATTGAGGTTAACATCATCTCTAAATTAGTAATTATGACACCTAATCATAGATCAGGAGCCTCCTAATTAGACACTTAGGACACTATACTTAATGACCAAGTAAATTCTTCTAGGCTTTAACCTAACCTAATAGGATTAGATAGACCTAAATCAAACTCAAATGTAAATAAATGAATGAATCAAATACACTCCAATTGAAATCTAAATCTGATTGAGCTTAGGCTAAGGTAATTGGGGTGGCTAACCTGATTATCCTACTTAAGCTCAAAAAAAATTTAAATCAAAAGAAATTCAAATAAAATCAAAATAAATTAAAATCAAATCAAATAAAGAAATATGAAATCCAAATGAAGGTCAAAGATGGTCAACCATAGGACATAGAGATGACTTATGTGGGTCCCATTAGGTCAAAGGTCAACCCACTAAAATTTGACCAAATTAAATCATTCCAAAAGCTCAAAATCATTAAATAAACATGAATATTAAAAATTTAAATTCAATAAGGCCTTAATTGGGTTAATTAGATTACTTGATCTAAATAGGCCTAAATAGATCATATTAGGTATATACTCAAATTAAATTAAAATCAATCCAAATTAAATGTCCAAAATCATTTGTAAATCATCTTTAAACATAACTTAATCAATTATAGGGTTTAATTTGATCAATTTGATAATTTGAACCAATTAAACCCATGTTAACCCATTAAACCCAATTTGGGTCAAAGTGAGTTTGAATTCAAATTTAACCTCAAATAAAATGAAATTAATTGATCCAAATCATCTCAAATATTTGTCTAAACAAAGTTAAAGCCTAAACTTAAATCTAATCCATCAAATGGAACAAACCAAGCTAAACCAAAGGGACAAATACTTAAATGAACTAACCTAAGGTATTTATGCATAAATCCAAATTAAATGTTTTTATTTAACACATGAATCATCTTAAATTTGATTTGTATATCTAATTATTAATCCAAATTAATGAATGATAAATATTGATCATAGTTAGCTTAATCCAAATCAAGCTAAACCAAAATGGATCAAATGTGAACATTTGAGCTAAATCTAGCTTAAACGATATCAAACCCTCATCTAATTTGGATCAATTAGCGGCAAAATTGTCTATTGAATAATTAACAATGATTGAAATTCAAATTAAAGGTCAATTAATGAAGAAAACTTAATCAAATTACCTTAATCAATTTAAACCAATTTAGCATCAAAATGACTACAACTATTAAACCCAAATCATTATTGAGTTATTTGATAACTCAAAGACCACTTTAAAATTGATTAAGACTAATCATACCATAGTTTAAGTGAGGTAAAGAAAACCCAAAACCATAGGGTGATAGGAGATGTGGAATAGTGGAAGAAAGAAATAAAAATGCATGCATAAAATGCAAAATCTAATTTGCTCCCTCCATGCCTTAGCCACCTCTTCATTTTAAGATGATAAAGAGTAATCCTAATCAATTAACCACCGCTTGGAGCTAGCCTCCAAGGGTGGCAATCTCCATAGGCAAATCCATCTTGAATTCCCTGTAGGAGACTTTCAAGCCATATAGGGAAAGAGAGCAAGGAGAAGAGAATGGGTTAATCTGAGTATTTTAACACATTCCTGAAGTGAAGAGAAGAAGAAATGAACCTTTCCCTGGACCTCCCACCAATGGAAAACTGGAATTTGACCACACCCTGGGTCAACTAGTAGAACTTGGCCTCTACAGTACTTGGAGAGGAGGCAACTCAATTCCTCTATGTTGACCTCATTTTTGGATGAGGTTAACATCATTTTTAAACCAGTAATTAGGGTACTTAATCTTATATTAAGAACCTCATGATTAGTAACTTAGGACACTATACTAAGTGACCTAGTGAATCCTTTCAGGGTTTGACCTAACCTAATTGGATTAGGTATAACCAATCCCAAACTTAAATCTAAACAAAGAATTGAATCAAGCACACTCCAATTAAGAACTTAAATCTAATTATGCTTAGGTTAAGGAAATTTGGATGGCTAACTTAACTACCCTACTTAAGCTCAAAATCACTAAAATAAAAAAAAATGAAATCAAAACAAACTCAAATCAAAATAAAGGCATAAAATCATTACATGAATATGAATGGAGTCAAATCCAAATGAAAGTCAAGCATTGAACATAGGGTTGACTTATGTGGGTCCCACCAAGTCAAAAGATAACCCATTATAATTTGAGCAAATTGAATCATTCTGAAGGCTTAAAATCATTAAACAAATATGTTTAAATATGAGTTAAATGAATCTAAACTTACTAAGCCTTAAATGGGCAAATTAGATCATTTGATCTAAATAGGCACTAATGGACCTTATTAGACTCAAGCTCAAATTAAATTGGAATTAATTCAAATCAATTATCCAAAATCATTTGGAAATAATCTTGAAACACAATGTGACCAATTATTTGATCAATTTGATCATTTGACTCAATCAAACCCATGTTAACCCATTAAATTTGGCATGGGTCAAAATGGGTTTAAATTCAAAATTTACTTGAAATGAAATAAAATTTATTAATCCAAATCATCTTAAATACTTAAATAAACATAATCAAAGCGATAATTTAGATCCAATCTATCAAATGGAATAAACTAAGTTAAACCCAAGGAGAAAAATGCTTAAGTGAACTAACCAAAGGTATTTATCCCAAAACCTAATTGAAATGAGTTTGTTTGACTCATAAATCATCCTAAATATGATTTGAACAATTGATTACCAATTTAAATCAAGGGATACTAAGCATTGATCACACTTAGCGTAATCCAAATCAAATCTAACCCATATGGACCTAATGTGGCTTTTTGAACTCAAACTCAAACTAATCACATTAAATTGTATCCAAACTAATCCTATGATGAGTTTATCATAGTTAGTAGCCAAAATTAAGGGAATTTAAAGGATCCAAGTCCATCAAAAAAAAGGAGAATATGACATGGAAAGGTGGAATGCAAGAAGCAAACAAAATCTCCCCAATCCATTTCCTCCTCTCCATTTCTCATCCTAACTACCTTGGCTGACCTCAATCAATTGATCATCCCTTGGAGCTAGCCTCCAAGGGTGGAAATCACCATGGTCAATAAAGGTTGACCACCCTCCTCCTTAAAGCACTTAGCCATCCATGGAAAAATGAGAGATAGTTTATCTCAAGTGAACTTGAGCTTTCCATCACCTTCCTCAAGCAAAACAAGGAAAAGTACACCATTCCTCCAATCTCCACACCACCGACAAGCCAAAGTTTGACCAAAGTAGCAAGAGAAAGAGCAAAGCTTGGATATAGACTAATCCATGGGGAGGCAATCCAATTCTTCCTCCCCAAAGCTTTGTTAGGTCCCCATGAAGCATTTTCAATCATTCCCACTGCCAAAGATCACCGCCAATGAGGTATAGATTCAAATCAACCATTTAAGCATTCAATTTTGGTCTTTTTCAAAATGAAATTAATTCAAGTTAGATCAAGCCATATAGATGTGTTCGAAATGTATTGTTGACGGATTAACAAATGAAATCAAGTTATTTCATCAGCTAGATCGATAAAAATCACTTGGAATTGATGAACGAAGCTCGGTTCTCATCGTTGATAAAAAAGGCACAATCTATGTTGTTCGTTCCTCGGAATCAACGACCGAGATCTAGTCAGACATTCAATTAAATCCTATATAAGATCCACGGGTGAAATCATGATAGTTGGAAATCATCCCTCATGGTCGTCGCTTTTTGAGCTGGATACGCATGGATGCCACTGGTCCAATGGTATCGCACCAAGCGGCAAATGGCACTGCATTAGTGCCATGTGGTGCAGACCATTTAAAATGAAAAATCCAAATTTTTTGGAATTAAAAAATAGTAAAAAATGTACAGAACTTTAAAATAATTTAAAAAATAAAAGACTCAACTAAAAAAATATAAATAAAGGCTATACATCTCAGTGAGGAGAATCCATTAAACCAAAAATCCCCTAATTTTTATTGGATATTTTTGGGTTTATTTGAGTTTAAATAAATATAGTCAAACTCAAAATATTAATCCAATCAAATTGAAACTTTGGGGAATTAAAATTAAGGTTAAGACCAAGCTTAGATAAAATTGTCATGATTTATTAGAAAGTAAATCAATGGATATGTAAAAAGTAAATCAATGGATATGTAAATTTCAACCCTAAGCTATTAATTTAAATGAAATAAATTAATAGTAAATTACAACATTTATAAAAAATTATAGAATCAATTTTGATCATCATAATAAACCCTAATAAACCTAACTACATCATTATAATTCTCTAGAACCTTATAATCACCAAAATGACCTAATTTGGAAATTATTTGAATTAATTAATTCAATTAATGATTATCAACTTCAAAAAATCATAATAAATTAGCCAAATTTAAAACAATTCTAAATAACCCACCTATAGATGCATAGTTTAGAGGAGAATTTAAGAAAATTAAAACCTAGATAATTAAAACCCTAATTAGTCCTAAATCATACATATGATTAGGTTAAAACATCAGGAAACTTTAATTGACAGGAAACCCCACTTGTTATAAAACTTTTAAGGTCAAATGACCTATAGATTTGAAATTGTTGAATTTCAAATCTCTAGTCAATATAATTGAAATAAAAAAAAAATCAAAAAATTACAAAAATTATAAAAATTTATAAAATCAATTTAAAACATTATTATTGACATCAAAACACTCAAGAAAAATTTTTTAATCCTCTGAAGCCATGAAATTTGATTAATAATACCTTAGGGTTTAAAGAAATAATTAAGAATAAAAAATCTAATCAAACCTTAGGTTAATAATTTATTTAAATCACAATGAATCAATTAATCAATTGAAATGAAAAATTAATTATTCTCTAAATTTCATACTTAAATATGAAATTCATTAAATCTTTTGAAATCTGTTAAGTTAATAAATAGCATAATTCTAAATGTAAATGAAAATAAAATAACTAATTTAATTTATTAAATGGTCTAAAGAACTAAAAATGACTTAGATTTAAGTTGGGAACCCAAAAGTAGTTAATTCCATAGGCTTCCTAGGTTATGATTAATAAACAAAATTCTATCTTAATAAATTAAACCAAGTTATGAAACTTTAACACATAATGTTGCATTAAGCTTAATTTGAATAAGAAATTATAAACAATAAAATAATGAATTTCTTAATTGATAAAATCAAGACTTCCCAAAAATTGATTAAAATTAATTTAATTAACTTATCTAAATTTATATACATAAACATTAATAAAATGAATGAATGAAATCATCACTTGAAATTAATTAAGTTAACTTATTCAAATTCAGTAACATAATATTAATGATATGTATAAATGAAATAAATCAAAAGCAAATAATTCTAATTGATAAATTAAGAATACATAAATGAATAAATCATGAAATTGAAATATAATAAATCATTTAAATGATAAAATCCAAACTAAATTTTAAATTAAGATATCAATTTAAGTAAGTTAATAAACAAACATAAACAAAACTTAAATATTAATGAAATAAAAAACAAGACAAATCCAAATCAAATAAATAAATAATTAAAACATATAATATCAAATAAACATTGAGTTAAATAAAAAGAGATATATGATCAAATATGAAACTAAATTATAAAAATAATAATAGTAATATAAACTAAATGACATCAAATATAAATGAATCAAATTAACTTAAATTTAAAATGAAAACCAAAATCAAATTAAATCATGGTAACGTGAAGTTTAAATTAAGAGTTGAAGGAGCATTTTGAATCCTAACTAAAGATCATAAATCAAACCTCATAAAACTCTAACTTTAATAGAAAAAAGTGAAACATAAATCAAACTCAACTTAAAATGAATCCGAAAGAGGTTAAGGTACTTAAGATCAAAGTTTGACCCATAGAATGAATCTTCTTTTTAGTATGAAGATCTCAATTTGTTGTGATTTAGGATGTTGAATAGAATGGGTTCCACCCAAAGTGGAATTTGTTTTATTCTTTATTCTTGAAAACTTAAATTTAACTTTAACATTAAATAAAATTAAAAATGGAAATGAAATCATATATCATTTAAATCACTTAAATTGAAGCCCCTAATGGAAAATTGAACAAATTTTAAGAATAAAAGAAACTAAAAGAATGAAAATAAAATTTTCCATAATTAGCAAACATATGGTATATAGTCTAAACACTTGAGGTCGTAGGGCTACTAGTCCGAAGGAGGTCTTGATATCTCAAACTTCTAGTTTATCAATGACACATACTTATGAAGCAAAATTATAAAAGTGAAAACTTCAAATCATATTAAACCAAACTTTAAAAAAAACCAAATCAAAACTTGACATAAAATGCTTAGTAAAGTCATACCACTTAAGCTCATTTTTTTTTCAAACATTAGGCTTTTAGGTCACCAACCATATACATAAAATAGGTCGATGTTTTGTGATATTATGTGATGTGATGTGAAATATTTTTCTTATTTTATCATGTACTAATTAGACTGGATGGCTGAGATTGTTTGCCCGTAAGTCTGGATGGTAGGATGTTCTTTTTAGCCTAACACTATTTTTTGCATGGGGTTGTGCTAAAAAGGACCATTGTAATAAAAAAATATAAATGTTATTTTCTTATAGGTATGCTTAAGTCCCTAAGCATAGCCTAATAGGATAGGTGGGCTTAGCAAGCAACTAATTCTAAGCTCATATTCTTACAAATATAATTGTTAGAATGTTGTTTATATTTTTTAATGTCTATTTTGCAGAGTTTAGGAATTTAATTTTAAAATTTTAATGTAATTTAAGCCTAGAATTAACTTAGGATCTACGGTGCCTAAGAATAACAAGAGCTGACCCTTCTAGTACATGGTCTCAGTGGTCCCATGTGATGCCCATGGAGGTCCCTGAAGAAGGTGACGATCCTGAAAGAGGTTCCCCATAGATCAAACTTTTAGTTCTAGGCCAGACTATATATGGGCAGAACTCGATCGCCCTTTTTTCAGGGTGTATAGTGGTACTAGGCCTCATTGGCTTTTTTAATTAAATTAATTTGATTTATTTTGGGTGCACATTATAAACAAACCTACTTTTCTAGGTTTCTTTTTATGATTGTGTTTTTGTGATAAAATACTTGGAATGTTAGGCTCCTAGAAAAACTAATTAATTAAAGCCCTAGGAACAACTTAAAAGTAATTAAAAGTAATTAGCTTTTATGAAACATGATAACATATTGTTCGTACTCCTTGAATTGGGTGCTTCACCCATTGCACATAAGGGGGCATCTGAGATTTGAGAATGGCCACCCTTTTTGGGAAAGTGTGCCTTCTCTTTTTGATTTGGCCCACAATTGATTTTAACTGCATATCATTATAAGCATAAACTCACATACATATGACCTTAAATGAATTATGTGTCAAAATATAAAAAATAAACATATAAATTAAAATTTGTTGCATTAGTTAGGTGCATATCATACCTAACATGATCTTATGGAAGGGGAGTGAGTTTAGGCTTTTAGTCTCTTTCCTAAATACAATATCCCAGCTTTCTTGCATAACATGCAGACTGAATTCATGGATTTAAAAATCACTTAGGTGGTGTCAGCTGACAGCCCTTCTAGGCGAGTGATAAATCTAGAAGAGTCAGGGATAAATTTGTTTTCTCAAGTGAGAGAAAGAGCTGATAATTCTCAAAAATTAAACTAGGTTGAGCCTCTAACTTGTGTTAGAAAAACTTATTGACATAGGCTTTTAGGTATCCTATGAATAAGTCTTCAACTCGAGGCATTTATACAATATTGTACTACTAGAATCTAAGTCCTAGATTTCTAAGAAAATGTCAATTCAAACTCTACTAAATTCAATTTCAAAATTATAAAGCTCAATGATAGGTTAGTTGAAATGCCTATTGGACATCCTAGTATCCATAGGCATTTCCTACTTAATCCCAATTGGTCTCCAAAAGAACTCTTTCCTTTTTGAGTGCATTCTTTATTGAATTTCAAAATTAATCATCCTTTTAAGACAAGCTTTGAATCCCTAAATATAGAAATGTTGTTTGCTTGTAGGTACGCTTAAGTCCCTAAGTATATCTCAATAATACAAGTGGGCTTAGCAAGTAACTAATGCCAAGCCCGTATGTTTAAAATATAAATTGTTGGTGTACTGTGTGTATTTCTTGACATTTATTTTGCGAGAATTAAGAATTTATTTTAAAATTTCAAAATGTAATTTAAGCATAAAATTAGGTTAGGATCTATGTGATCTAGGAATAGTAGGAGCTGACTTTACCAATTGGTGGTCCCTAAAGAAGGTGACGATCTTGGAAGAAGACCCCCATAAATCAAACTTTTAGTTTTAGGTCAGGTTGTATAAAGATAGATCTCGGCTACCCATTTTCTCTTTCTTCTAAGGTGTACAGTGGTACCCAATTGCATTATCCTATTCTATTAATTAATTTGGCTTAATTTATTATAGGCGTGTAGTAGAAATTGCCTGCTTTTCTAGGTTTCTTTTTGTTGGGTGTTTCTCTGATGAAATGCTTAGAATGTTAGGTTCTTAGGAAAAATTAAATTTTCTACCCCATTAAACATAAACAACTCAAATATAAAATAAAGAAACTTAAAACCTCACATTAATTAAAAGCCCTAGATATAACTTAAAAGTAATTAGAAATAACTAGCTTTTATGAAATAGGATAGCACATTGTTTTTTTCCTTTTAAATTAGGAACTTCACCCATTACACGTAAGGGGGCATTTGACTTATAAGGATGACCACCCTTCTTGGGGGAAGTGTGCTTTCTCTTTTGATTTGGCCCATGATCACTTATAACTGCATATAATTAAAGGCATGAACTGCATACCCCAAGTCTTAAAATGAATCATGAGTCAAAATACATAAAAGAAAAAATTTCTTGCATTATTTAGGTGCATATCATGCTAAACATAATCATAGCGTTAAGGAGTGAGTTAGGCTATTAGCTTCCTTCTTGTTAAATATAATAGCCTAGCCATTTTGCATGCATAAAACAATATTCATGGTTTTCAAAATCACTTAGGTGGTGTTAGTAAGCAACCTTTCTAGGCATTTTATAAGTACAAAAGAATTAACGATATGTTCATTTTGCTCTAGCAAGAAAAGAACTAATAATTCTTTAAAAATGTACATTAGGTTGAGCCTCTGATTTAAGCTAGAAGTATTTACAGACTTAGGGTCTAAAGCATCATACTGGAATAAGTTATAAATCACTAGGAATTTTGTAATCTTATGCTACTAAAACTTAAGCCCTAGATTTGTAATAAAATATCAATTCAAATCATAATAAATTCAATCTCAAATTTATAAAGCCCAATAATATAATAGTTGAAATGTTTACTGGGTTTCCTATTATCTGAAAGCATTTCCTACTTATTCTCAATTGGCTTCTAAAAAGAACTCTTTCCCCTTTGAAGCGTTCCTTGTTGAATTTCTAAAGTAACCATCCCTTTAAAATAAGCTTTGAAATCCATAGAAATAAAAATCTATTTCTTTAATTGAGAGTATTCTCAGGAAGAGATCCTTTATTCTTAAGATATAATTAACTATAGGGGGCTTTCCTTATAAGAAACTGTGAACCCTGTAATAAAATAAACCATGTTCTACTTTTTCATGTAATTTAGGGGAAGAATCTCTACTACATTGAAGATCCATCAGCCTTAGGAGTTCTTATTAAGCAGTTAAATCCATTATAGGGAAATATGTTTATATTTCAAGATAATATATTTATCCTTTAAATATGTATTTGATTACCTAAATAGGTACCTCCAAGATATGCTTGGTGTTCTAATTAAAATTCCAATAGACCCAATTTGTTCAATTGGTCAACCTAACCTAATTAAACCTAAATTAACTTATATTAGTCAAATTGAGCGAAACCCACCAAACTAAGTCCAAACCTAACCAAACTTGGCATGACTCATCCTTTGGTCCCCATTGACTTGCCCAAGTAGACCTAACCCATGATAACCCAGTTCAACCCAAACTAAGTAAACCAAGGGTTCCCAATAAGATAAAAACTTTAAATTGGAAAGTCCAACCCTTTATTTGCCTTATGTAGCCACCTCAGTATGCCTTAAGCTCCCTCATGCTGACAAAACCTGACCTAGAGCTATTGGGCTCAACCATTTACCAAATATGAGGTCCCTCTCACCTTAGCCCTTGGTTCACTCCCCATGCGATGTCTACTTCATGGAACGCCACCAAACTTCTTGAGCCACTAGGGGACCACCACCTTATGAGTCTCTTATCATTTTTGACCACCCTTACTAGCCAGTCGGCTGCCATGGCCCAAACCAACCAATATAGTTGGATCACATAGGGAGGAGAGTGTACCCCTCCTCCCCCATTCAACCACACACGTTCACTAAAACTCCCTTCACAGTCTCCAAGCTCCTCTATAGTCTCTCAAGCACTCCATCACTAAAGAGATCAACTACTTCCTTGGCTAGAGCACCTCTCCCATTCAACTTCAGTAAACCAGCACCAAACTTAAATTAACTCTTCCTACACCTTTCCCTCACTCCAACGAGAAAAAAAAATTGAGAAACACTTTATTTGATCACTAGAGACCACTCTTAGACCAACTCTGACAAGTTTTGTAGTAGTGTTTGGTCCATAAGATGATGGGTGGGGAGGCAACTCAAGACTTCTTCAATAGTACTTTGCCTCTTCAAGGCAAAGCTGCCTCACTCATTGGGCCATGGGTCTTGAGGTCTAGTGAGGTTATTTTAGCAAATCATGGAAAATTATAGAATTTTTAGTTCTTCTTGAAGTGAATGTGCATTTAGCATCAATCAAACTTTAGGATTCCCTTTAGAATCACTCCCTAAATGTTTTCATTCATTTCTATCATTGAACAAGCTTCAATAAGCTTGTATGAAGTGATAACAGATGGATAATGTCCATCTCTCACTAGAGGTTGATTACAGATCAACAATCCGTTGCTCATAATTAGAACGGATGATTATGATTAATCACATTAAAAATCTTGATTTAAACTATAGGATTAATCATCGCCATATGATCTAGTATCAGACAGGTGAGAAGAAAACATGTCCACCATTGTTGAGTTAGCAGCCACATGGGATATTTTAAATAACCAATCTCACGATGCCACATGGAATGCGCTTAACACAAGTGCTAACACGACACTGAATGTGTAAATGGATTAATTAAGTTTTAAAATGTGATTTAATTAGCCAAAATTTCTAAAAATCATAACTAATTCTATAAAAATCTAAAAAAATATAAATAGACCCATTTTTGAAAGCTCAGATAGAAGAGAATCTAGAAAAAAAATAAAAGCCCTCATTTTTTATAAGTATATAATAATTATTTTGGGCTTGAAAATTTACTTAATTATCTTAATTAAGTTTTAATTATTAGGCTAATTAACTTAGAAATTGGTGTGATTATTTCTTTGGTGACCTTTGTCTACCATAATTTTTCTAAGGTAATTTGCTAAGTAATTTAGAAAATCTTAATTTTCAAACCTTAGTTAATCTTATTTTTCAAACCTTAATAAATTATGAAACTAATTAGGGGAACCTAATAATACATTAAAATAATAAGGGTAACCAGAAAAGTTAATTAGGACCCATGATTCAAATTATTTCTCAAAACCACCCTAAAAGGATTTTATTTAATTAATTAAATCATTAATTAACCTAGAGCTTAGAAAAATCATAATGATTAGTGTAGATCATTAAAAATTCTAAATAATCCATCTTTTTTCACTAAATAAAGAGGTTTTTCATGAAATCAAAGATCCCCAATTATTTTGGGGTATTTTGAGTGTAATTGATGAATTTAATTTTCCCAAATTATTTAATTAGCTCTTAATTATAAGCCCAATTGCACTAGAATTTTTCTAGTATATTTATTTCATGTTTATGTATCTCCAACATTTTTCACATTCTTTTTTGTGCTTATAATTAAGGCTTAATTGACTTTATGGGATCTTTTGTGCTTAATTGACTAAATACTTAATTAATCTTAACTAAAACATAAAAATCACTTAAATCACTTTTAAATTACTTAATGAACAGAGATGAGCCAAGGGATAACTTTAATAACTTTCTCTCCTCTTTATGATTAAATTACCTAAATTTAAAAAAAAAATCAACCCCTAATGAATTTGATTAGGCTTACAAGTACGTATCTTAATGTGAATGTCCATAGGGATTAATGAATCCAAATAGGTTGTTTGATATGTTTAATTTCTTTGCTTCAATTATTATTACATTTGTGTTCATATGCTCATGCATTCATGTTTCCAAAATAAAATAAAAGATAGCATTTAATTGCATGACTTTGAATTGAATAGTGTGGCTATTATCATAAATAAATCTCAAATTATTTCCTCAATTAGTTCAAATATATCTATTAATCTAAATATAAATTAATATGAAATATTAAAAGTTAAACTTATTTCCTATGTGTATGAACTACAACATTGAAAGGTATATAGTTTAGAAACTTGAGCGTGCGAGACTTTAAGTAGTCCCAAGGGGGTCTCTGATTACCTCAGTTCCCTGGTCTAACAAAGGCACATACCTTAAAATTTGTAGTGATATGGATAAATTATTTTCATCAATATATTTAAAACATCAAAAAAAAAGTTTTATAATTTTATGCTTATATTCATGTATGTTGTATATATATGTATATAAATTAACAAGTATATAGTCTGGACATCCCATGAATGTGAGACTTTAAGTAGTACAAAAGGGATCTTTGATTAACTCACTTTCCTGGTTTAATAATGGCATGTACTTGTACAAATTTTATATACTAATGCATATGTACATGTATAATGTATGATTCTATTAATTTCTTTTACAAAATTCATGCATCATAACCTATATGATAACTAGTATAATCCATACATATCAATTTATTCATGCATTAAATTTGGAGAAATCAAAAGATATATATATATATATATATATATATATAAGGCAAAATCAAGAAAATATTATTAATTCAACTATGATTTGGTTTTATTAATCTAAAGATGCCTTTCACATTTAGATAACATCTCTTAAGTCAAATCCAAACATATAGTTTAATAAAAGATTAGTAACATTTCATTGAGAGGATTAAAAGTCATAAGAATTTATCTCTTAGATTCAACTTAAGGTTAGTGATAAGGGGGGATTTTTCTTCTCCTTTCTCTCTTTATATTTTAAATCAAAATGAAACTCAAAATAAATTTCATTCCAAGTTACTAATCAGATGAAATGTAATCGCCCATAGTAAGAAACTTAAACATTCATCAACAAATAACCCTAAATAATAAAGCCTAACCATGACATACCACACTAAGCCTAGAACTCACTTTAGAATGCTAAGTAACGACTATAGTCTTAGGTTAAGTTAGTGCTTGTTGTGATGATGTAATATTTTAGACTAGATGTTAGGATTAATTTTATGTAGTCTAGATGTTAGGATTAATTTTATGTAGTCTAGATGTTAGGATGATATTTGACTACTGATGTTTATTATATGGGATTATGGTTAAGGAATCACTATAATAAAAATAATAAATGCGTCTTACTTGTAGGTGATGCTTAAGTGCTAAATCATAATCCATTAGGATAGGTGAGCTTGGTGACCCAAGGTAGGGGCTAAACCCCAATGTATGAAATATAACTACTTGGTGTGATTGTGCATTTAGGTAATTTCTATTTTGCTAGTATAGTTAGATTTTCATTTTATAAAAAAAATTATAATTTTTGCAATATGATTAGGAGTACTGTTAAGAGTTTTATGATGAACAGTGACTAGAAGGTTTAGACTTGAGAGGCCCATTGATTTATGGAGTACTCAAATATAAGAAGTGAATATGAATATGAAGAATTGAGGACACCCATAGCTTTATTTTTATTTATAATTTAATTATAATCTAGGTTATATAAAGGTAGAGCATAGCTACCTAATCTCTTTTCTTTTTTTTGGGTGTACGACAGTACCCGGCCCAGCTAGACTGGGCCCTTATTCTACTAATTGATTGATGTTTAATTATTGTGTTTATATTGATTATGCAAAAAAAAATGACATACTTTTCATAGGTTTCTTAAAGTTTGAATGTTTGTTGTTTGACCTGGATGCACCAGGCTCTTTAGGAAACTTAATTTTTTGCCCAATTAAACAACTTCAATTAAATTTAATAAACTCATAACCATAAAGCTCAGATATCTTAATCAGGAAATAAAAGATTTAGCAACCCCTTAGCTGTATGGTTGTATGTTTCAATAACATGCATGCATATTATTTCACTCTTATAAATAGTGGGTCTCCACTCTTACATAATAAGGGATAAGGCTTGACCTATGAGAGCAGTTCCTTGTAGTGGAGAACACCCTTGCCTGCTAATTTTTCCCATGATCTAACTTCATCATGCATTTAGGCATAATCCCCTCCAAGTTTGAGTCCAAAATAATGAGTCAAATATGAAATGAAATGTATAATTTTATTTCCTTAGTCTAAGTCATAATTTACACACAAATCATGATCTAGTATCTTAGTTTGTGAGTTTGGGACTCTAGATTCTTTTATAATAAATAATAACCTAGCTATCTTACATTTATATATAATTGACCACATGATTTTGAATCATAAGAGGTGTTAGCTGGTAGCCACTCCTAGCAATTTTAAGTCCAGAAAAGTCGAGATTAGTTTTCTCGCTCTAGTGGAAGTGAACCAACATATCCCCCTTTCTCTAGTAGAATTAGGTCGAGCTCTTAGCTTATGCTAGATCACCATATATATAGGTTCAAAGACTATTAATTTCTCTTTCATTATGAGTATAAGTCCTCACCTCTTACGCATTTCTATAATCTTAGGTTGTTGAAATCTAAATCCTAACATTCTAATAAAATATGAACTTGAACAAATATAATTTTGCTCCTTTAAAATAATATAAAAAGTCTCATTATAGGAAAGATTGAAGTAGTCACTAAGATTCCTAGTATTATGAGTGCTTTTTACATATTCTCCTTTGGAATCTATAAAGAAGTCTTCCCATCTTGAGTCTTCCCAATTAATCCTTAATAACCACCAATTCTTTGATCATCAATCTTTGAAATTTTTAGAGACATTAATTGAATACTTTAATTGAGAGTATTCATAAGAGATTTTAATTTCCTAAGATGTAATTAACTATAGTGGCTTGCTTACGTAGGGAACTAAAGAACCCGACATAAAATAACCCTACTTAACTTTAACCATATAAAGTATGGGAAAGATATCTGGTACACATAAATCCATTACCATATGAGTCTTTATTAGGTGATTGAGTCTATTATAGGGTGATATTTCTATCCTGTAATATACTATATCATTTCTTTAATATCATACTCAATCATTTTAAAAAGTATCCCCTAAGATTTGCATGGTGTCTTTACAACTCTAAATACCAATATGGTAAATTTTCTTGGTGACTCTATTGGGGAATGTTCTTCTCTCCATATTTAGTAGTCAATTATTATCTCCAAACATTGGTAGTGGACTTATATTTTTTATAATTCAACTACTACCCTTCTTTTCATTGGATTCTTTGCTTATTTCATTCTTGGACAAGTGCTGCTAACACCTCCTTTGGTTCTAGAACCTCTCTCCAGTAGGTTTTTGAACCCCTATTAGATCCTAATAAGTGGACTAAACCAAATATAAACTAATCATGCAATTCTCAAAAGAATAATCATCAAGTCATTGAACTTATTATTATACCCAAATTTAGCAAATTAAGTTTATTGATTGCTCCAAAATTCATCGAACCAACTTCATAAAGGGAAAGGGGGTCTCTCTCTAAAATTAAATCTCTCCAAATCATGAACCTCAACCAACATAACCAAAATTATTGGGTGGAGGTTCAAATTCAAATTTAATCAAAAGAAATGAAGTCCACTTCAAGTTAACCCTTTGCCCTCTCTTCCAGCAAAGACAGAGTCACCAACTTCCCCATTATTAAGAAAAAACCATAGAAATAACCATGTCATCTAGAATGTTCATGTTCTCCTTCAGTTATGGTGTGGATTTAGCCATGGATCAAACCATACTCACCACCAGCCTCATCATCAAGTTCAATTTGGGTTTTGAGTAGTTCAAGATCACCTATGATGGTTGGGCCCTTAACACCATCAACAAAGAGGAGGTGGCTGACAATAAGCCGCTCCTATAGTTAAACCTACACTTTGACACTAAACCTACTCTCCTGGTCTGAGGTTCATACTCAGGAGAGTAAGGAGAACCAATGGATGCTCATAGTCTACCCTTATTCATGATTTGAGATAGCTTATCCCTAAGAGTGTTAGGGATCCAAATTTTCTGAGAGAGGTTCACTAAGGCCAAGATAGTAGCCCAAGTGGGCAAGAAAGATATAAGGAGGTTTGCTAGATAATTCATGACCTCAACATTAGTTAATCAACACCCTCACCCACCAACCAACCCACCCACCCCACCCCCGTGACTAGTGTGAGTCGATAGAGTGGTTGTTGAAATAGTATAGCCCTTACCGATTATGACCAAAGGAGGAGATCCTTAATGAGGTACAGATGGTGCCACCACCACCACCACATCTCTTTACTCATCATCCGCCATCATTTGTCCATGTCATACCATTAAAATTCTTAATCAAATACCAAAAGTCTACATCTAGTGGAAAACCTTTGGTGATATGGTCGTAACTCAAGGGCCATGCTTCATCTAGTCATATTAATGATGTGAGGTTGAGCTCCCTTATTTAGCCTCCAACATCATTAGAGGAGAGGAAGGAGTGGAAGCCCAAGAGTGTTGCCATCACTTCACTAGCCTTGCTGGGTGAAGAACAAAAGAAAAAAGTAAAGAAGGACGAGGAAGAGGTCCTTATATCAGTATGGGTAGTCATTGTCAGCACTACATTAACTCAAGGTGACTAGTGCCCTCCTTCTATAAAGATTTATATAGAAGAAGATCATCACCTTGATGTGTCGCCATTGATCCCAAGAATATAGATGGTCATTCTTTTGAGGAAATCTTAGCATAATATAAGGCAACCAATAAGGATATGGAAAGGCATGGGAGTGATGAAGAGAAGGTCAACTTTGACATGGAGGAAGTTGACCTCTTCGATGACATGGTTGAGGTCCACATGGTAGAGACTAGGACCTCTTCCCAGAGAGAGTGGCATCATAGCATTGAAGCTCAAGGGGCTGTAGTTGAGGAAGGTGAGGCGCTAGTCAACTTAATGCCTTTAATATCAACCCAAGTTAAAAGATTATGAGAATGATCAGATGGAGTGGATAATGGAGGAGCTAATGTCAGTAGTATTAGCTCTTCAAGGTTAGATACCATCACCTCAATCCACCCCTATGGAAGTAGATACGCTCGAGTTGGTGCATGTAGCAGATCGATTTAGGGCCACCACTCAACTAGAAGAAGACACTGGTAGTCTACATAGGACTACCACAGATAATATAGTCATCCAAAAAGGGACTAAAATAGTTGGTGGAACAACAAGTGAAGGAAGCATTGGTGCATTCCCAAGGGACCTCATCAATTTCAAAGGGTAAACCTTACCAGAGGAATTCAATGTAGTCCAGTACTCTAAGGTTTTGTGTCACCATCCTTCAAGGTATTCAATGACAATGGGAATCCTAGGCAACAAATTACACACTTCAAGAACAATTATTGTAATACAGGTGGAAATAATGCCCTACTCTTTCTATTGTTCATTAATAGCCTTTCAAGGGTAGCTTTTGATTGGTCACTAAACTACCTAATGGTTAAGTGAAGTTCTTTACAGAGTTAGAGAAACTATTTATTAAGAAATTCATAGGAGCTTAGTCAAGGCAATTGCAAGGGACCTTGTTGTAGAGAAATGAAAGCCCAATGAGTCCCTTGTTGATTATATTCTTAGGTGGCATAGCCTGAGTATGTAATGTGAATCATAGCTCTAAGAGAACATGGTATTAAAACTCTTCTCAAGAATATTCATGGCCTAATCACTTTCAAGCTCAAGGGCTTTATAATTAAAATATTTGAGAAGCTAGTTAGAAAGGCGAGTAAGTAGAAGCGGAACAGTTACCCATCTTAGACAGTCATTCAAGCCAAAGCCTCAAAAAGTGTTTGAGAAGAAACTAGGGGTTGTGTCAGTTGTGGATAAGGGGAAGTAGCTAGTGAGAGTTCATTTTGAGAGGCATAGAGCTCAACAGCCCGTACTTCCACTTCATCGGCCACCATAATAGCTTCCATAGCAGCAATACCAGTACCCTCTATTGGGTAGTTATTTTCCACATACTCTTGCAAACAAGCTCAATAAACCATACTCATTCATGAGGGAGGTAGTCAGAAAGATTCTTAAGAACCTTCTTAAGAATCCTAACTTTTAGCTATCCAAACTTAAGAAGCAAGAAGTGGGCAAAAGTGATGATCTTAACTTCTACCCATGCTATCGTATGTTAGGTTATATTTTAGAGGATTGTTTTGCCTTTAAGGATTGTCTTGAACATAGTTACAAGTCAAGAGCAATCGTGATACCTAAAGAATACTTAATGGAGTAACCTTTTGGCTCCATTAAAGTAATCTTCGGGGAATCACTAGATCCTCTTAAGACCACAGAAAGTTGGGATATTTCCCTATCATGTACCTTTAAGAAGATTATTTCTAAAATCAAGAAATTTTGTCTGTGTATCTGAATCAGCTTAAACCTCCAACACATCAAAAGTTTTGCTAGTTGTGAGGGATAATTTAGCGATGGTGGAAGCCAAGCAGTAGTAGCAGCAGTCACCACATGCTTGCATAACCACCATCCAAGTCTAGCATTTCTGCTCCCACCATTATAGCTACTACCCCTACGAGCTCCTCAACTACCTCCAAGAGCATTGTATCCATGGATGAGGGCACTAAACCATTCATGCATCTTTACTTGATTTCTACTTTGTTCCACCTAAATTAAATAAATCAATGAAGAATAAAGATTTTGCTTACATCCTATCTACCTTTGATGATATTAGTGATTTGATCCCCATTGAAAGCTCTCCACATCATAATAACAACAATCTAAATAATTTTGATCACTTTCTCTCTGACTTAAAAGTGGTTTCTATTTTCTAAATCTTCAGGGTTCACCACTTGAGATAGATTTGGAGTCGCCCGACTATAAAAATTCTTTGGGAGAAGTTGTAGGTATACCCCATGTGCAGGTAAAACTCACCAGAAGCCCTTCATTTAAAGAAAAAACTAAAGTCAAACCCCGTAATGGCAAAGTACTACATCATAGGGTAACACCTTAAGATAAGGTAAATAAGTCATTAGTTTTAGTGAGCAGATAGCCCTTCCACAGGATGCTCCACCTTTTGAGATTCTTGTAGAGGACCAGCCTAGAGTTGACTACAACATCTTGGCACATCTCAAAATGTTGTTAAGCTTTAGAGATTTTATCTAGGAGCAGCATCCTCAAGCTTAGAAGCTGATGTAAGGCTTAAAGAAAATTTATTCAAAGAAATAATATAACTTCCTTTTGATTTATACTCGCATTATGTTTTAAATTCACTAATAAAAGGTTTAATTCTGCATACATGGTCTAAGCATAGGTTAGATAATTTGAAAAGCTATGGATAATTGATTACAGAGTTCAAATTATCCTCATCCAAAAATGAGGTCAACAAAAAAAACTTCAGATGATCTAAATGACTTTGGTACATTGAGTCACAAAAAATATCTATGTGGAAAAAGACACCAATAACTAATGCAAAATTTCTCAATCAAGCTCAATACTAGGCTTTGGTACATTAAGTCTAGTAGATGATGATGAATACTACCTAATTGTCACCAGTCATCTAGAATTTGATAGGTTCTTTCTTAACAACACCAAATTATTTGAGGTGGTGTATTTACAAACTTTAGATGATCCAGATGACTTCCAAGTTAGGGATGCACCTCCAAAACTAGAGAAAAAATTCAATTCAACCATTGACGAGCTGAAAGAGATCCACTTGGGTACTAAAGATAAGCCACACCCAACATACATCAGTTCCTTATGGAATAAATCTAAAATGAATGACTTTGTTAGGCTACTCTTAGAGTTTAAGGATTGCTTCACATGGAGCTATAATGAAATGCCCAGATTAGCTCTTGATGTTATAGTTGATAAACTAGCAATCCATCTTAATGCAATCCCTATCAAGAAGCTCTTAGACACATGTGATTAGACATTGAGCAACATTTTAGAAGCCAAGAAGTTAATCGATGTTAGTTTCATACAAGAAGAAAAATACCCTGCCTAGTTGGCCAGATCATCAAAATTTGTATATACATTGACTTTAAGGATCTTAATAAGGCATGTCTTAAGGACGAGTCTCCATTGCCTATACCATAGTTGATGGTGGACATAGCCTCATCTTATGTAGTCTTTTCATTCATAAATGGTTCAGCTGGTTACAACCAAATTATGATGGAACCTAAAGATGTAAAAACACTGCATTTAGAACCCTGATCAAAATTTATTGTTATAGGGTCATGCCTTTTGGCCTTAAAAATGTTAGTACCACCTACGAACGAGCCATGACTAGAATCTTTGATGAACACATTCATCACCAAGTCAAATTCTATGTTAATGATCTTGTGGTCCAAAGTAAAGAAAAGGAAGACCATCTACGACCTTAAGATGAGCCTAGTCAAGTGTGCATTTAGGGTAACTTCAAGGAAGTTTCTAGGGTTCATTGTACAATATTATGAGATTCAAATCAACCCTAAGAAGGTTAAAGCAATATTAGAAATTTCACCTCCTAAAAGTTTAACTCAACTTAGATTTTTCCAAGGAAGATTGGCATATCTAAGATGCTTCATATTCAACACATCCAATAGGTGTCAACCATTCACAACAGTAATCAAAAAGGATGCCAAGTGTAAATTGGATGACAAATTCCATCACACATTCAAGAGCATCAAGTAGTACCTCATGAAATCGCCAATTCTAGCCACCCCCATCCTAGGCAAACTACTTATACTCTACATGGTTGCTTTAGACCGCCCTCTTATTGGCTCAAGCAAACAACGAAGAGAAGGAGAATGCACTCTACTACTTGAGCCATTGTCTAACTCCTATAGAGGTAAACTATCTACCTATTGAGAAGCATTGCCTAACTCTTTTCTTAGCCACTCAAAAGCTATGGAACCATATACTTTTTTTCATGAAGTTAACTTGATTTTTAGAGTTAATCCACTATAATATCCTATGACATGGCTGATGCTATCTGAATGATTGGCATGATGGTCCATGATTCTATCACAGCTTGATTTCACCTTTTTGTCCCTTCATGCTGTGAAGGGTAAGAGCTTGCATAATTATTAGTAGTGCACCCTCTCCTTAGTGACTCTCCCCTAAATTTCAATCTTCTAGACAAACAATCATGAGCATAAAAGATGCAAACAACCAATGATGGGAAATATATTTTCATGGTGTGGCTTCCTCGGAGAAGAAACACAATCCATTCTCTTAGGTAAAGCAAGGACAGGAATAGTCTTCTTAACCTCAAACTGCTAGACGTTATGATTCTCATACCACTTATTATTAGAGCCTTGCATAAATAATAAAGGCAAATATGAGACTTTGATCGATGCTCTATACTTATGTATGAGATAATCAAAGATGTGGGTCATCACCCTCTGGTGAGTGGCACCTGTATTTTTCAAGCCAAATAGCATTACTTTGTAGCAATTTATGCCAATTGGCATGTAGAAAGATGTATGCTTCTCATCTTTTAAAACCATTTTAATTTGATTATAGCTTGATGATCCATCCATGAAGGAGAACATATCATATTTGGACATTTTATCCACCATGAGTTCTACATTGGGTAATGGGAAATCATCTTTTAGGAATGCTTTATTTAAGTCTTGAAAATCAATGTAGACTCGAATTTTCCCATTTTTCTTTCTTACTAGTATAATATAAACAATCCAATCAGCATATTTTTCTTCCTGGATGAACCCTGCATCATTTAAGCTTTTTGGTTTCAATGATTACTTATTTTCAATTTCTAATCGCATTCTCCTTGTTGCTTCCTTTACTGCTATGCGTTAGATTTAATAGCAAATTTATATACAATTACATCTACTAATAAACCTAGCATTTCACTATAATTACATGGAAAACAATCTTTATATTCATAGAGTAGTGCTTTTAATTCTTCTAATCTTTCTGATATGAGGTTAGCACTAACAAAAGTTGGCCTAGGTTCTTCTTCAGTACCTAGGTGAACTTCCTAAAGTTTATTTATTGTGGCTTGATTGCATTCTTTGAATTCTTTTGGGGCTTCTTTGAGGTTGATTATTAATTCATCTTCAGGTGCATTTCCATTCCCCTATCAAGTACCACTTTGTAGATTTGTGGTTTCAAAAGAGATTACTTTTTTTATCAGATATGGTATAGCATGAGCTTGTTGAGGAATTTGATGAAGAAATTTATTCTAATCTTGATATAGTGAGTTTTCCATATCCTATGGAACTTTGAACATTATCCCATTGCTAGAGCATTTTGAACAATCGAGCCTGTGCATTCGATTATAAGAGCTAGACATTATTTCTGAGTAGCCTCTTTAAAGCTGATGAAAGTATTGATAAGTAATTATTGAAACATCTTCTTCCTCAAAATCATCTTGTTCAAATAGTTCTCACATGGAATTTGCAGTTCGCTCTTCAACTTTGTAGAAGAGGATTCCACGCTTCTTGTAACACCTTCTAGAAGGAACACATAATGTTTTTAATTATTCTATTTCTTCTCTCCTTGGATTTAATAAGGCTTTTATATGTGCTTTTGGCATTAACCTGAGACACAGATAATTTTACTAGAGATATGCATTTTTTTTTTCTAATTGTTTGGTCATGTCGTTGGTACTAGCCTCTTTTTTCTTTTGACTAGTTAAGGCCCTCCTGGGTACCAATTATTCTTCATCCTCTTTGATATCATTAAGAAGGTGGGGAATTACCTTAGGTTGTTTTGATTCATTAGTAAGTTTATGTTTTGAATCACCATTCTTTAACATTAATTTGATAGTTGGAGCTTCTTTGTTTTGGGAATTAACACCTTCTACCTTCTTAAGGATAAAGTGTTTGGCATCATCATAGATCTTGATTCGTGTATCAAAAATGGTTTCATGACCTTATCAATTTGATGCTCTTCACCATTTTGGATATATTTCATGCATTGATGAAGAGTCGAGGGTACTATACCATACTCATGAATCCATCGCATACCAAGGAATGCCTTATATTCAACTTTGTCCTTGATAACATGAAATTTAGCTTATGTATATAATTCCTTGAAGTGTATTGGAAGGATAACGGCTAAGGTTTGCTGCCCTTGTTCATTAAAACCTTATAAAAATACCATGCACTTGTCAAGGTATCGAGCATCTAAAGCTAGTGCCCTAAGTGTTTTGGCTGTTAGAAGATTAACGCAAGCACCTGGTCACTTTATGCATGTAGAATTAATTTTAGCTATAACATAGAGAGGTCGATTGTGTTCAGGTGTTTTGAGTAGTAAATCCTTATCATTGAAGGTGATGGTTACTAGCTTTTGAAAGGTAAGATCTTATTTCATTCACTCTTCAGCAAAAAATGTTTCATATTGTTCTATGCTTTGCTAAGCTTTTATTAAGGTCTCTCGTATATCATGGGATAGCAGCAGAGCATCATATATGCTTAATAAAGAAGGAAGCTTGCGTAAGTGTGCCAGAATGTTATAGTCTACTCTTATTTTGGTAGACGTTTTGAATTTCTTTGTCTTTTTCACTGGCTTTCTGTTGTCGAGGTGGAGGATTCTTTTTTCCACTTCTAATTGCACTTGTATTACTTCTTCTACTTGGATTTCTTCATTAGAAGAAGTTTCTAAGCTCTATAACTATTTGGAGTTTCTAGAGTCTTCATTTGATTCAGGGCGTAGTTTCTTGGAGCCAGGCTTATTTTTTTGTTTGATAGATTTTCTTGAGAAAGCATATCGCTTCTTCAGAATTACTTAAAGTTGTAACCACATTTATAATTTGACATGTTTCTCTTACAACTTCTTTTTCAGGCTCTTTTATATCGAGTTGTAACTGGTGCATATATTTCTCCTGCCTAACTGGTCTTCAAGGAGGTTGTTCATACTCAACTAGAGATCTATCATTTTTTATGTCTTGAATTTTTTTATTTTGAGCTTTCTTACTTTTTTCTGAACTTCTGAGGCTTTGATGTAGAAGGCTTATCATTTTTCATCTTCTCCTTCATTTTGTATCAAAATTGCCCCCTATTTATGGGAATTACCTTGAGATCAATTTTAGGTTCTAGGTCATTCCTTCACAAAATGCCTTCTATACCTAGAAGAATATTAATCATTCTTTTAGTCTTCTTTGAGATGAAGGTTTTCCATCTACCTCCTTCTTCTGCTTGTACTTGTGGAGTTTTTTTATTTATCCTTATATGTATCATGAGTCTTGCTCGACTCAACCTTCTCATTTTTTGCTTTAGGATTCCACTGTATCGTAACAACGCTTACCTTTTTCTTTTTAAGATCTACTAAGACACTGTCTGGCAAAGTAAGTTCCACATTGCAATAACTCTTCTCAACCCAGTCTTTGAAAATAAAATAATCTTTAATCAAGTGACTTATAAGCTTATGTAATGGATAATCATTAAGATCATTGACCTTGTCTACTTGATCTGGTCGACGTGGTTCTGGCAGCTGTAATCCTAACTTTAGCTCATGCTTAAAAATCTTAGCCGTACATTCTCTCTTAAATGAATATTGCTTAGCCATCTTCTCCTAGAGGGTTGGTACTCTTTTCTTTTCCTTGTCAGCTTTGTGACTAGCCATGAAGTTGATGCTCCTATCCTTCCATTTTTCTCCACTGTAAATGTGAATGTTGTATTCACATCATTCTTTTTAGACTCTTAGAGCATGGGTTATTTTTCTCTTCCAGTAGAGTTATTATTATAGCCTAAATTAAGCCTTTTTTGTTTGGTCAACCTTTCAAACATGGCTACATGATCAAGTAATTCTTGGAATGTATTGATTGTAGCCATAACAAGGTATAGGGACATTTGATCACCAATATTTTCCATATGGAGTTCCCATTGCATGGCCTTTCGTGAGTTGGTGATCATATCTCATGCTTAGGTTCCTCCATCTGGTAATATATTTAGTAACACTCTCATCCTTTCTTTTTTTTTCCAAGGCAAGATTTGTATTGTTACTTTCTTTATTACACCAATAATTCTCTTGACTAAGAGTGCCTCTAGCTCAGCAAATATTTTTACTAAGTCGTTAGGTAACTCAGCATACCATTCGAAGGTTGTACGTGTGAGACTACTGATGAATTGGCATAGAAATAAAGCATCTTTTCTGTTGGTATTTCTGCATGATGCTTTAAATTGAGCCAAGTGTTGTCACTGGTTTTCTATATTTAAGAAGGTATTGAACTTCAGTATGATGTATCCTTTAAGGTAGTATACTTGATAATACTTAATTGGATATGGCGGTCATTTTCCTACCAGTTGCTCAACAGTTTTTGAGGCTATCACTACTTTGACCTTTTGGCTAATGAGGTCTTCCACTTGGGATTTGGTGATAACATTAGCTTCCTGATGACGGTTCAGTATGGCTTCCTCTGGAAGTTTTTTTCTCTATGTCATAACTACTAGTAAATTAGGTGGAGCATTTTGTACACCCTCATTCTCCCCTACTAGATTATTTATCTCTGGTAGATTTCATGGAGGTATCCACTATGTTGTCATTGCTATGAGGTTAAGCTGATCAAATAATTCCTTGATCATTCTTTTAGTCTTCTTTGAGATGAAGGTTTTCCATCCACCTCCTTCTTCTGCTTGTACTTGTGGAGTTTTTTTCTTTATCCTTACATGTATCATGCATCTTGCTCGACTTAGCCTTCTCATCTTTTGCTTTCAAATTCCACTGTGTTGTAACAACACTTACCTTTTTCTTTTAAAGATTTACTAAGACACTGTCTGGCAAAGTAAGTTCCACATTACTATAACTCTTCTCAACCCAGTCTTTGAAAATAAAATAATCTTTAATCAAGTGCCTTATAAGCTTATGTAGTGGATAATCATTAAGATCATTGACCTTGTCCACCTGATCTGGTCGACGTGGTTCTGGCAGCTATAATCCTACCTTTAGCTCATGCTTAAAAATCTTTATCATACATTCTCTCTTAAATGAATATTGCTTAGCCATCTTCTCTTAAAGGGTTGGTACTCTTTTCTTTTCCTTTGTCAGCTTTGTGACTAGCCATGAAGTTGATGCTCCTCTGTTTCCATTTTTTTCCACTGTAAATGTGAATGTTGTATTCACATCATTCTTTTAAGACTCTTAGAGCATGGGTTATTTTTCTCTTCCAGTAGAGTTATTATTATAGCCTAAATTAAGCCTTTTCTATTTGGGCAACCTTTCAAACATGGATACATGATCAAATAATTCTTTGAATGTATTGATTGTAGCCATAACAAGGTATAGGGACATTTGATCACCAATATTTTTCATAAGGAGTTCCCATTGCATGCTTTTCTGTGAGTTGGTGATCATATCTCATGCTTAGGTTCCTCCATTTGGTAATATATTTAGTAACACTCTCATCCTTTCTCTTTTTTTCCAAGGCAAGATTTGTATTGTTACTTTCTTTATTACACCAATAATTCTCTTAACGAAGAGTGCCTCTAGCTCAGCAAATATTTTTACTAAGTTGTTAAGTAACTCTGCAAACCATTCGAAGGTTGTACATGTGATACTACTGATGAATTGACATAGAAATAAAGCATCTTTTCTATTGGTATTCTGCATGATGCTTTAAATTGAGCCAAGTGTTGTCACTGATTTTCTATATTTAAGAAGGTATTGAACTTCAGTATGATGTATCCTTTATGGTAGTATACTTGATCATACTTTATTAGATATGGTGGTCATTTTCCTACCAGTTGCTCAACAATTTTTGAGGCTATCACTACTTTGACCTTTTGGCTAATGAGGTCTTCCACTTGGGATTTGGTGATAACATTAGCTTCCTGATGATGGTTCAGTATGGCTTCCTCTAGAAGTTCTTTCCTCTGTGTCATAACTACTGGTAAATTAGGTGGAGCATTTTGTACACCCTCATTCACCCCTACTAGATTATTTATCTCTGGTAGATTCCATGGAGGTATCCACTATGTTGTCATTGCTATGAGGTTAAGCTGATCAAATAATTCCTTCATCAGCTCATTCATTTCAAAGGCAGTTGTTGAGCTAATTGATTTCTTAGTCTCTTCTTTGGGGTTGGAAACCCATCTATTGTTGTAACCTTGCTACAATATCTATGAATTCTTCAATCACTTCCACTTATACTTGAGCCTCACTACTAGGCACTCAGTGACTTGGGTTTCCTTGTTGATCTTCCTCACTCTATTGTTCAAATGCCACATAATTATTTCATAGGTGAGTGCCAACCAAATGAATGATCTCAACCTCCATGTAATCTTTGCAGTTATTATTTTGGAGGTTAGAACTTTACAGTTCTTCATTGGTTAAGAGATCTTCATGTTCCCATAAAAGTTGATCATCCATGTCATCATCCTTTGGCTAGTTCTTTTTAGACTGATGCTTCCAACAGAAGATAAGAGAGTTAGCTTCTTCATTATCTACGGGAGATGGTTTATTCTGAGCTCTCTTATCTTGAACATCTTTTGATCTTTTGGCTCTCCATATCAATTGGGATTTCCCAACGATGGATCTCTGAGAATGAGTCCTAGATGTCACACTCAAGGCTCAGTGGTCTGGTTGGAATGGCCTGAATAATATGACCTTCTTTGATATTATTATTGAGACTTTCTAATAATTATCCATTTGTTTATTTCGGATTAGATGGCTTATTGTTGATGCTCACCGATCATTAAAATTTTTGGTCATGATTTCTACTCAAGACAGGCAAGACGATACTTCGTGATATTCCTACTTCTCTTAAAGTAGGAATTTATTGGCTTGGTGACCTGGCTCACCAATTTCTTGACCCTTCTTTGAAGACCTCTATTCTTAACAGTCTTCAACACCTTGTAAATTTAGGAAGAAATAGTTTCCCTTTGCCGTGATTGATTTTTTGGCATGGGACTTGTAGGTTTCTTCTAGAAATATTTCTTTATAACTCCTTTAAAGTTGTTTCTTTTGACTAATCTCATCAGGTAAAAGTTATTATTAGTAGGCATATTGGCCTCTACATGTGGGTCAGATTGCTTCTCACTATGAATAGGTAGTTTGACAGTTGTGTGGGAGGCATTGTATTTCCTTCAAACTCTTATGGACATCTTAATGCCTGAAGAAGCCGCTTTGGCCATTTTTGCACTCGAAGCTAGAACAGTGTTTTGTGTTTGGCTCTATTCCTCATACATAATGTTAATTGGGTTGACAATGATAGATTTCAATTTAGGCTTGGCAGTCATTTTATCCTTAGCATAAATTTTTGGGGTTGTCTTTGATAACCTATCTATCTCGAGGGAATCTAATAGTAGATCCCTCCCCTAATTTTATAGTCATCATGTTTGTTGAGCTCGCCATGGATGATTTCAATCTGAGTGTAAATCTTAAGTCAGGTTCTACTAGAATCAAGGAATCTAAAAATATAACCAGAGATGTTCCTAGGACACCATTTATTTTTAATTTTCCAACCATAGATGGAGAGAAAAGCAATCTCTAATGAAGTTGCAAGAAATCTGATTGTTTAGAAAAAACACCTTCAAGGATGCACTCCACCATCTTTGAATGAGATGGGTAAAAGTATACTTTTATGAGGCAAATTGATATATATTCAACTAGATTTTCCCTAACATCACATTAGGGTTTATTTAGATTTAAGTTCTACTTCCTATTGACTCAAGCCTCCATAGTTAATTACCCCTCTTACCGTAGCAACATACCACTATCGATTAAGATTGAAAACAAACATATATATCTAATATACATTTGGTGTCTTAGAGGTATAGGGTAGTTCAGATGACCATCTAGAGTAATCCCAATCAAGGTCCCATGGTTCCATCATCCTGGGATTATGTTATTTCATCCTACCAATATTAGAGGGATATAGCCATAATGTCCAGAGAATCTAACCCGAGTAGACTTAAGATTTTTAGTGTGAGTGATGTAAGAGTGTTCACATGGTGAACATATTATAAGGTGTTTGCATGGAGAACGGCCAGATATTCACATGATGAATGAATAGGACATTGGGCTTACATCCCTTTAGAATGCCAAATTAGGGTTGTCCACATGGTGGATGAATATGAATTTATTCATGTGTTGCAAATGAATTATGGGGTGTTCGCATTGCAAACAAATTGAAGACTGGGCTTACATACCTTTTTGGAAAGCTAGAATTAGGAATGTCCATGTGGTGGATGGATATAAATTTGTTCGTGTGGCGAACAAATTATGGGGTGTTCGTATGGAGAAAGGGTAGATGTTCACATGGTGAATGAATAGAAGGTTGGGCTTACATCCTTTAGAATGCCAAATTAGGGTTGAAGTCTTTTTTTATTATATTTTATTTAAGGCTGCCTCAATATGAAGGGCGCTACTGCTTAGGTGGCAATCTATATAACAGGTGTACATATAAGCTATAGTCCCTTTTGACTATTTGAACAATGTCGTAGTGGCACATTGTAGCATCACAATGGTGCATTATAGTGTTGTAGTGCTAGTCAAGAATCTTAATAGGTGGTGTAGGGGTTAAAGAGGAAATGATAATCTCATTTTAATTAGCACTTGGTGTTGGGTCATAGCGTTGTTGTGATGCAATGCTTTTTGTATGCATTAGTTATGAGATTTATTATAATTAAATTTATCTTTTTGACCACACAGTAACTGATGGGGTGGGTTGACCAGTGCCTCGACGCTGCATGTGGGCACCGTGGTGCTGGTGCCGTGTTCTACAACCTGAGAGGATAGGGCCTCAACATCGTGGTACTAGGTCTGATTTATAAATAAGACCCATGGCTATTAAGGATTTTCACTCATCAGTCTTTCTCCTTAAAGATTTCATTTCTCTTAGCTCTATCCTTCTCTCTAGTTAATATTTTCATCATTGTCTCTCATAAGGGTAGTGAGCGGGAAGTGGGCATCCAACGATGACAAAAATTTGTTAGCGTTGATAAGGAGCAGTATTAACATGTCCTCATCTACAAACACTTGATCTTGGAGAAGCTTAGCCAAACTAGCTTATGATAACAACTCGTGGGTTGTCTCGGTGGTGCACGAGTTCTTTATGAATGCATGAGAGAGCTAGGACAAGAATGCATATGTTCGAGAAAAACTAGTAAGTTTTGGTAGTAGTGCTATAAACATATATTACAATCTCCAAGATATTGATTACGATCAATATCTTACTTATTATAATGATCATCCCCATTTTGACAAGATCTTCCATTTTCTATTTGGAATGAATGCAAATTTATAATAGAAATGATGGGAGGAAAGAATTATCAACTTTTGTGCCCCTGATCTCTCTACTGAATCTAAGGCTAGGAACTATTTCATTTCTGCTAAGCTTATGCTCACTGGTAATATTAACGAGGTTATTAAAGATAGGGCTATTTAAAATTTTGCTATTTATAGGAGATTTATGATCGATATTGGGAAAGATATATATAATTTAATTTGTAATATACTGAAGGGGAGTACAACTGTTAGGTACAATCACCCTTCTTTGACTTATGATTTATGTGTCATGATAGGAGTGGTAGGGGGCCTGCTTGATAAAGAAATACTTTTTCAAAAGGTTCCTCTAACAAAGAGAGTAATTAGGGGATTTGGGTTGAGGTTTGAAGTGGGAGAGAGTTCGTATTCCCCAAGACCTCGACCTCAATCTTCCATGTCCCTGGTCAAGTAAGTCCAAGAAATTAAGAAAATTGGTAGACAAGAATTCTTAGGAAGAATATTCTAGAGCATTAGTTTGATCATCATATAGATCAACAATAAATGCAATTCTCTTACATGGCCTAGTTCAACACTGCACAGGTTAACATGTTCCAGAGTTGCAATATCACAGATCTGAATCAGGTCTCCTTTCTTACAGTGCCTCAGTATCAGCCTTGTGTAATTACCCGACCGATATCAGGCATGGAGAAGGAAAAAGAAGAAGAAGAAGAAGAGGGTGACGAGCATGATTATTAGTTTCCTGCATTTTTATACTTTTCTCCTTTTGTATTTTGTAATTTTATTTTAAATTTATAAAAAAAATTCTCTATTTATTATTTTGTGTTATATGTTTATATGTGATTAGTTTTGTTGATTTATCACTCAAATATTTAAATAAAAAAATTTGAGCATATTTAAGAAATACAATCTGAGTGACAGCACCTCAGTCCTGTGACTAGAATGAAATATCTGAGAGCTTGGCACTACTACATTGATGGCACCATGACACTATGGTGATATTATTAGCAGATAATTTTTCTAAGTCCTTTTTACTTGTGTTAGGGAGATATAGGGTTGTGGCACTGGTCTTATGGCATTGCAGTGCTTGGGGATGTTATGCATTATCTATCAAAAAAAATATCCTAAGTTATATTTCATGAGCCAAGTAAACAAGATGCCACAGTGCTGTGGCGCTTGGGTTATTCAGTAAGGCGCTGAAGTGGTAGTTCTTGGGAGACATGGAGCTACCCTTTATAATAAGAATACCTGAGAGCATAGTGTTATGGTGTTGATATTCAATGTTGTGGGACTGTAAGTCAAAAATTGAGTTTTCTTTGTGGATTTTAGAAAATTGTTTTAGAAATTTTGGCAATATTTCACTTTAGTAGTGGTTGATTTCAAATCCATAGTGCGAGGTACTCTTCTTTCTTATTTTGGATCTAAGATCATCAGATGGTAGGGGTTTTCATCTTACACCAGAACAAAGTTCAACGGCGAAAGTCATCAAATCTCCAATCTTATTTCCTTATAGGATCCAAGATCAATGGTAGGATTATAATTTAAACACACTTTTCAAAAGATAAAATGACACAAATCTTTTAGTTGAAGCTAATAAAGGATCTCAAAACAAAAGGAAATTGCCAGGAGCACGAGTGTATTGTTCGAGTGCAGTAAGAGTTAGATTGGTCTGAGAGAAAAAAAAAAGGAAGAAGAAGTAGTGGACTGGACATTCATATTTATAGCAGTGTTTCTTGTAACTATTCCCTCTTAATAGTCGATGCAGGGCCTCGGTGCCAAGATCATAACATAATGGTGCTTTATCATAATTTTGATGGATGGCTCTAAGCAGTTATTCTTCTAGAAGGCTAGAGAGCAATGCCTCAGTGCCATGAACACAGTGTTGTGGTGTTGTAGCCAAAAGAGCAAAATTATTATATATATTTATATTTTTCTAGGAAAATAATAACATATCTAGGCTTCATCAAAATACATAGCAATCACATAAAAACACCTAAGAAAATATGTTATTTTTATTTTGCACCCAAAAAAAAAAATAAGGCCAATTAAATTAAATAGAATAAGCTGGTGCGGCCATGTACCTTGTACACCCCACTAGAAAAAAAAGGGCAACCAAGTTCTTCCCTTATACATCGTGACCTAAAATCGAAGTCTTGATTTATAGGGGTCTTCATTCAAGATCGTCACCTTCTTCAGAGACCTCTTCAAGTTCCACAGGGGACCAC
The DNA here is from genome assembly GCA_021442155.1 of Cymbidium sinense. Taxonomy (NCBI): domain Eukaryota; kingdom Viridiplantae; phylum Streptophyta; class Magnoliopsida; order Asparagales; family Orchidaceae; genus Cymbidium; species Cymbidium sinense. The sequence continues at coordinate 51,700,165 of CM038224.1, read as the reverse complement.
CAACATTTACAATTAGCTCATATTATTTCTAGACCCCATAGATCCTAACATAATTCTATGCTTAAATTACATTTTAAAAATTCTATAATAAAATCCAAAAACTTGTAAAATAAATTACAAATAAAACATACAACATGCCAATAGTTATAATACAAACATACAGCTACCAAGCTCACTTGTCCTATTGGGCTATCCTTAAGGACTTAAGTAGTACCTATTAGTAAACAACATCAATTATATTTATTACGATAGTCCCTTTAAGCATAGCCCCATGTAGAAAATATTGTTAGCCTAAAAATGCCCTAACCTTTAGACTAACGAGCAAATAATTTATAACCATGTGGTCTAAAATAGTACACCACCAAATAATAAAAATATCACATAATAATACAAATCATCGACCTAACCTAAGTCTACTATTGATGACCGAATAATCTAGTGTGTGAAAAGAAGGGGGCTTGTCTAGTATGACTACACTAGACCTTTTTAGGTTCAAGTTTTAATTCAAATTATAATTTTGTTTTAATTTTATCATTAAATAGTATCATTTTAAATGATTTAGTTCATTTTAAATTTTTTTATTAAGATTTATTTTTTCAAGGTTGAATTTAGGCTTTACAGAATGAAGAATAAAATAAATTATGCTTTAGGTAGAACTCATTTTATTCAACATCCTGATCTTAGAGAATGGAATCTCCACCCTAAGATGAAAATTCATTCTTGGGGTCAAATTAAGAACCAACTTATCTTAATTAACCCTTTTAGTTTGTTTAAGTGATTTAGTTGAATTTAATTTGGTTATTATTTTATTTAGTTAAAGATTAAAATTATTGGTGTTGTCTATTTAATATATATTGATAATATAGATCTTGTGTGAATTATTAGGTTTTAGTTTGGTTGACTTTGTCATTTATTTCATCATATTATTTAATTAGGATTTGATTTTTTTTTTTAAATTTCATTCGATAAACTTCTTTAAGTTTTATTAATTTATGTGGTTTTTGTTGATTAAGCTTGTTCTGGTACTATGTGCATTTAGAATTTTTCCATTTTCATTATATTCAAATTGATTAAGGTATTCTAAGTAGCTTATGATTAAATGATTTTAAATTTGAATTTTTTTATTCAATTTTACTTAAGGGTTTGGATCATTCATTAAATCTATTAAATTTAGTTATTTAAATTTGTATGATAATTTAATTCAATTTAATTAATCTTTTGATTTAGTTCACTTGATTGATTCAATTATGATTTAAATTTAATTTGAATTTAGAATTCAATTACTTTATTTTTAATCATTGATATAATTAATTTCATTAAATTTAATTTTATTAATTAATTTCTACTAAACATTCATTTCATATTTGATATTTTTATTAAGTTTGATTTGAGATTTGTTACATTCATAGAGCTAAATAATGTATGCCAACATTTGAGTTTCATAACCTTTTATTTTATCAAGTTCAATTAATATGCTTAAGTTGATTTAAACGAGAATTTTTATAATTTGTTGTTTAATTAAGTTTTTATGGTTAAAATTTTGTTGACATTTTATTTGGACACTAATTCGAGTCTAAGGATTCTATAAAGTTTAAGTTCTTAGGGTGTCAATACCTAAACTAAGACACTATAAATTCATAAGGCAATTAAATATTTTTATGATAATGAATATTTTAATAATGTTATTTATCCTTATTTATTCATTCAATGTTAAATAAGTTTGGAATGATTTCAATTTTGATACATTCTTATTAAAGTGTTAAATTTAAAAAGTACTTAACTAAAAATTTCAACTAATCATTTTGATTTATTATAGATTTATTCAATTTTAGGCTTAGAATTTAATCAATTTCATTTCTTTAAACTCTAAGTATGTTATTTTTTTAATTCCTTAACTTCGAAGGGTTGATAAAATTTTCTTAAGTCCTATAATATTATTAGAAAGGTTTAGAGTCGATCTTATTAATTTCTATAATTTTTATAATTTTCGTATTTATTATTTAGTTTAAATTAACCTAGAACTTAAAATTTTAATAATTATTGATACAAATGTTATTTTACTTTGAAATATTCATGGTAAGTTGGATTTCTTTCAAATTTCATTTTCCTAAAATTTCATCATGATAAGAGATATATTTTAAGATTAACTAAGATTCTAGTATTTTTTTAAATTAAACTCATATTAGGTTAAATTTAAAACTAATCAGATATTTTAATTTTTTTTATTATTCTTTACAAGATAAATCCAAAGAGGATTTATTTAGGATTTTTGGATTTTTTTTTCGATTTATTATGAATTTTCAAAGTTCAACTTAATTAATTCAATTATTTAATTCAATTTATCCGCTAATTAGGTCATTTTAATGTTTATTAATTTCCAGAGAGTTTTAATAGGGTTTTTATATTTATTAATATCCATTATGATGATTTAGATGGATTTCATTTTTTTTTCTTAATTTTATTGTATTAATATTAATTTACTTTTTTAAATTAAGATTTATGCATTAAAATTTTACATCTTCCATTTTAATCACTAATAAATCCCCAAAATTTTATCTAAAGTGTATTTTGATCTTAATTTTAATTCCACAAAGTTTCAAATTGATTAGATTTTTTATTTTGGGTTTAATTTAAGTTTTATTATTTTTAATTAACCTTAAACTAGCCCAAAAATACTCAATAAAAATTAGAGATTCTAGGTTTAATGAATTCCTCTCACTTAGTTGAATCCATAGAGATCTTATTTGCATTTTTGGTTGACTATTTTATTTTTTTATAAAATTTTGAAATTCTAAGCATTTTTTAAATATTTTTTAAAATATTAAAATTTGAATTTCTTCTTTATCCCAATCAGCATTGATGAGGCACTGACTAGGCATTAGTCTATGCATGACATTGCTCAATTGGGGCACACAGATCCACCTAAACTCCATGTAAGACAACATGCATGGTTCCAGGATAGATTAAGGTCATCTGATCAAAGATTTGATGGTCTAGGATTAACCCATGATTTCCTTAACAGATTAAATTAGATTCATTCTTTTAAATCATGCCCATCCATTCCAATTGAAAGGCATGGATGCTGATGGTTTGTCCTTGACTTCATGTTAGAGAACTGAGAGTTGTCCATCTTTGGGTGGCAATTTTTCATGTTTTCAATTGAAAAAATGATCAAAGGACAATTTAGCATGAATCTAAATGGCTTGATATCTCCAAAGATCAAGTTTACTTCATGAAGGACCAACTAAAATAAAAGAGGAGATTGGTGAGATGGCATACCTCACTAGCATTTATCCTTAGTAGTTTTCTCAATTCAGAAAGCTTTGAGGAGTTGAAATGAAGCTCTGGGAATGAATTGGTGTTATTCCTCCCTCTAGTTTGATGTGGAGACCATGCATGAATGTTGATTGCTGGAGATTGGTGTGGGAAGTGATTGGAGAGGTTAGAGAGGAGGGGGAAAGTTCGTTTGAGTTTGTTTTGACTTGAGCAAAGTGCTAGAATGCTCCAAAGGTGGAATTGATGCTTCAAACCTTCCCTTTATATTTGGCTAAGAGATTCCTTATTAGTTTGATGTGGAGGTGGTCGGCCATGGGAATTGGAATCCCATCATGATGGAGACGGTGGTGGGAAGGTCAGAGATGAAGTTTGAATGGATTAATGGGTGAGAAATCAGGCATGGGTAAAGTTTGAGATGATGGGAGTGGGTCAGCCATGCTTGCTCTCCATGAGCTCCACCTCATCCTCCCTTACCATTTCAACATCTCATGGCTTTTGGGGTTGCTTCCTATTGCCATGTCAAGTCTTAAGTGAGCAATAGATTGAGCTGAAGTTCATTTAGGTTTGATTTGAGTGCCTTAGGTTATACCATTTAAATATGGATGCTTTATATTAATTTAAATTAGTTTTATTGCATTGAATTTAATTATTTAGATTTATTTTTGGGCTTAAATCATTATTAATTGCTTACTACATGATTCATGGATCAATTGATTCATGTTTCTCATGAGTTGGCCATGGGTAAGCCTAATTTGACCCGTTTGACTCAAATGAGTCAAAGTGGATCATTTAGCTTAAGTAGCCATTTTAGAGGTTCAATTTTGATTCATTTATGTATAATTAATCATCCATAATATTATGGAGTGATTAATTTTAATCATCCTTAATTATTTCAAGTTCAATTTTGGTTAGAACTCACTTTAACATAATCTTAATTCTAGGTGAATTCATTTGAATCAGATAACCAATTTGGCTCAAATTAAAATAAATTTGGATTTTAATTATATTCAACTAAGTGTTTGGTATGATTTGGTTTTTAATTACAATTAATTTGAATTTAATTTTAAATTCGATCCATGTTGCCCCAAAATGGGCTCAAATGGGTCAAATTGGTTCACTTGGGTTAAATAATCAAATTAGTCAAATTAAACCTAATGATTGGTAGAATTATGTTTGATTATGATTTTCAAATGACTTTAGGATTTTGATTTGAATTAATTTCACTTTAATTTTAATTTATCCTCAATAAAGTCTATTTGGGTTAAGTGGTTAAATCAAGCCACTAAAATATTCATTAAATTTAGATTTGATTTATTTTATGTTTGAAAGTGTTCATTGATAATTTTTGAGTCCTTGGGAAAATTCAATTTGGCCAAATTTTGATTAATTGACCTTTAACTTAGTGGGGCCCACATGGATCAACTCTAGGCCAAATGTTCTGGTTAACCACTTTGAACTTCATTTAAATTTATTTTTGGATTTGTTTATATGTGTGAATTGATTATATTATTTTTATTTTATTTGGTTTTTCTTGGAATTCAGTGACTTTGAGCTTGAATGAGTCAATCAGGTCAACCATTCTAACTACCTCAATCTAAACTAAATTGAATTTAGATTTCAATTTATATGTGTTTAATTTGGATTTTTGTTGTATTTTATTTAGATTTGGGTTTGATTGCATTCACATATTCTAATTGAGTTAGATTAAGTCCTAGAAGAATTCACTAGTATGACTTATGTTTTCACTTTAGGGTATTGAACTTGATTTTAATTTCAAATTTAGTTTTGGTTTTAAATTTAGTATTTGATTTGATTTATTATTTAATTTTAGTTTGTTTGACTTGCCGCTAAGTGTATAATTAAGAAGCTCGTAATCTTAGATTAAGGGTTATAATTACTAGGATTAAGGATGATGTCAACCTTATAAAAAAATAAGGTTAATCGCAAGAACATTTGGAGATCTATGTAATGGCTCAAGATACTTGGTGCACTAATTTTGACCCAAGGAAAGGTCTCACTCTACAAGTGGTGAAAGTTTGAGTAAGAGATCCAAGTACTTGGTGCGCTACTCTAGGCTCAATAATATTAAAGTCAGACATGCAACCCTAGAGTTAAATTTACTCAACAAAATTAAAGATGTAAGACCAAAACCCGTGAGATCAGCAACTTAATTAAAAAAGACCAACTCTCCCAGTTGGCAACCAAAAGAGAAACACTCTGTGTAGTTGGAAAATATAAGACCAACACCATGTAATGTCAACAACTAAACTCAAAAAGACCAACTCTCTAAGTTGGCAACCAAAATACCAACACTGCATGCAATTGGCAACTATAAAATAAGACTAACACCCCGTGAGGTGAACAACTAAATGAAAAAAGACCAAATCTCCTAGTTGGCAACCAAAAAACTAACACTTCATGTGGTTGATGACTATAGTGTAAAACCAACACCCCTTGAGGTCAATAACTAAACTCTAAAAGGACCAACTCTCCTAGTTGGTAATCAAAATACCAACACTCCATACAATTGGTGACTATAGTATTAGACTGAGATCCTATAAGGTCAATAACTAAACTAAAAAAATATTGACTCTCCTAGTTGGCAACTTAAAGGCCAACACTCCATTTGGTTGATGAATATAGTATAAGATCGACTCACCATGAGGTTGGTGAGTAAGACTCTAAAAAAGACTAATTCTTCTAGTTGATAATAAAAGAATAATTGGCAAATTAAGGTTAAGCCTCTTAGATGGAAACTAAAGGCATAATGTGATCTCTCATGAAGTCACACAACTAATAAAGAGGTGTACTTAATTCCCTATGTTAAATGCGACCACCCAGGAAAGCTTCTCCCAATTGTGGTAACCTAAAAATATTCTAAATCATAAGCTTAGTAATTTGAATGATCAATAAGTGAGTATCACTCCAACGAGTATAAGCATACTTGTTATACTACCCACAACCACCAAGGGCAGTTCTCTCAATTGATCAGTGATGTAAAAATATTATAATTCATGAGCTGAGTGATTCAAACATCAATAAGAAAATACTACTAAAGCGAGTATACCAAAACTTGTAATGCTTATGTGACTTTCTAAAGTAGTTCTCTCAATTGATTTAGACAAAAAATTCTAAGTCATGAGCATAGTCATTCATACATCAATAAACAAGTTTTAAGTAAACAAACAAACACAGTTATATTCAACCAAGATCTCCATTTCATAAAATAGAAATTTTACATTAAAGTGAGTATGATAAATACATTCTACACACAAAAAAACATTTCATATAAAGAGAAATATAAGAAGAAAAATGTATTAACTCATACTACAGTCATCATGGTCATCATTAGAATCTGGGAGTGTGAGTACATTGGAGAAGTCCAAAAATTTAGCGTCCAAGTTGCCATCACTAACTTGGTGATAATGAAGTGGGCACTGTTGACCTTATTTTTGGATGAGGTTAACATCATCTCTAAATCAATAATTAGGGACACCTAATCTTAAATTAAGAGCCTCCTAATTAAGCACTTATGATACTTTGCTCAGTGACCTAGTGAATTCTCCAAGGGTTTGATCTAACCTAATGGAGTTAGATGTATCCAAACCTAGATCTAAACAAATAATTGAATTAAACATATTTCAATTAAAATCTAAATCCATTTGAGTTTAAAATAGGATAATTGGAATGGTCAACCCAATTATCTTACTTAAGATCAAATTCACCTAAACTCAAAGAAATTTAAATAAATTCAAAACAAATTAAAATTAAATCAAATGAAAAGAATAAAGTCATTCTATAAACATAAATGGATTTAAAATTGAATCCAAATGAAGGTCAAAGTTAGTCATCCATTTGACACAGAGTTGACTTATGTCTGTCCCACCAAGTCGAAGGTCAACCCACCAAATTTTGAGTAAACTAAGTAATTACAAAAACTCAAAATTATGAAATGAACATGTTTAAACATAAATTAAATGGATATCAACCCAAGAAGGCTATATTTGGGCTAATTAGATGACTTGATCTAAATTAACCCAAATGAACCAAATTAAGATCAAAATTCAAATTAAATTGAAATTAATAAAATAAAATACCCAAAAATAATTTAAAAATCATAATTAAACATAATCCAAACAATTGTTGGGATTAACTTGACCAATTTGATTATTTGACCCAAATGAGTTCAACCCAACCCATTAAACACAATTTGGGTTAAATGGGTTAAGATGGAAATTAACTTCAAACCAAATGAAATTAATCACTCCAAATCATTCCACACATATGACTAAATATGATTAAAGTCTAAACACACTTTTATTAATTCAAATTGGTCATTTAACTCAATTGAACACATTTAAGTTAAAATGGGTCAAATTAAAATAAAACTAAATTAAACCTCACATGGCATGTTTGGGGAAAATTTTTGACACCACATATATTTAAGAAACTTTTTATTTAAGTAATCAAATTTGGCATTAAGGAATAAATATATACTCTTGAAAGATAAACATGTTATCTTATAATGGACTTGATCACTTAAATAAGGACTCATAAGGCTAATGAGTCTTATTAATGTTCTAGAGATTCTTCCCTTGAGGGACATTGAAAAGTAGGACAAGGTTTATTTTATACTAGGATCATAGTTTCCTATAAGGGTAAGCCCTTATAATTAATTACATCTTAGGAATGAGGATCACCTCTTAAGAATACTCTCGATAAATACTCTCAATTAAAGAAATAGACTATTATTTGTATGGATTTCAAAGTTAGTTCCAAAGGATAATTAAATTAGAATTTCAAAAGGGAACACTTCAATTGGAAAGAGTCCTTTTCAAGACCAATTAGGACAAAGTAGGAAATGTTTATATATATACTAGGATACCATTAGGTATTTCAATTATCTTATCATTGGGCTTTATATTTTGAGATTGAATTTATTAAGGTTTGAATTGATATTTTATTAAAAATTTAGTATTTAGATTCTAGCAGCACAATACTACAAAAATGTATATGGTTGAAGACTTATTCTTAAAAGAATGCTTTTGACACAAGTTAGAGGCTCGACCTAGTTTAACTTTTAGGAATTATTGGCTCTTTTTCTCTCTTGAGAAAAGAAACATATCCATGACTCTTCTGGATTTATAACCCACCTAGAAGGAATACCAACTAACTCCACTTAAGCGAAATTTAAATCTATGATGCCAGTCTTATGTATGTAAGATGCTTGGTTTGTTATATTCTAAAAAAGAATCTAGGAACCTAAACTCACTCTCTAATCCTTAAGATCATGTTAGGTATGATATGTAGCTAATAAATGTAACAATTTTTAGCTTTTAAACATTTTGACTTATAATTCATTTAAGGCTTTTGGGATATGTAATTCTAGCCCACAATGAGATGTAGTTAGAAGTGGTCATGGGCTTAATCAAAATAAGAAGGCACACTTCCCCAAGAAGGTGGTCATCCTCAAAGGTCAAATGCCCTTTATGTATAATGGGTGAAGCACCCAATTCAAGAAGTTAGAACAATATACTAGCATGCTTCTCAAAAGATAATTATTTATAGTTGCTTTTAAGTTGTTCCCGAGGCTTTAATTTATGTATGAAGTTATGAATTTCTTTATTTTTTATTGTTATTTAAATTTAAGTTGACTAGAAAATATAATTTTTTTTTTAAAGATCCTAATGTTCATGCATTCATCATAGAAACATAGCATAGAAAGAAACCTAAAAAAAATAGGATTCTATTATGCACCCAAAATAAATCACACTAAATTTAATTTAAATGAATAGGCCAATGTAGTTGGGTACCTTTGTACACCCCTAAGAAAAGAGAAAAATGGGCAGCTGAACTCTGTCCTTATACAACTCGACCTAGAACCAAAAGTCTAGATTTATGGGGTTTTATCTCTAGGATCGTCTCCTTCTTTAGGGACCTCCACGGGCTTCACACTGGACTACCAACTAATTGGGTGTCAGGTCCAACTATTTATAGACCCCATAGATCCTAACCTAATTTTAAGCTCAAGTTACATTTGAAATTTTAAAATAAATTCCTAATCCTTGCAAAATAGATGCTAGGATATACACACATCACATCAATATTTATATTTACAAACATAAGAGCTTACCATTAGTTTTTTTCCAAGCTCATCTGTTCTATTGGGCTATGCTTAAATACTTAAGCATACTTCCAAGAAAATAATATTTATTTTATTTTATGATAGTGGTTCCTTTAATCATAAACCCATATAGAAAACTTGAGATAATATCTCTAGGACCCTAGGTTGTACGATTTTTGAATAACATGGCTCTCATCTGCCTCCTCCATTACCATGGACACTAGGGTTACTATTCTATTAATTTCTTGTGCTTAGAACCATCTCTCCTACTATGGAGGCCAGAAAACTTTCCTATGTTGCAGCCCTCAATGGTGAAGGTAGTAATCATGACACTTCTACGTTTATAACTTCCTCCCCCGCCCCCTCTCTTTCTTCCAAGGTAACTCCTGCCCACGCATCAACCCAAATCGTCCTTTCATTAAACACCATTCCAAGAGACAAGGGAAGCCTTCTAATATTTTGAATGAAAAAGAGATTATATCCCTTGTTGAGCCTTTCATATACACTCTTATTGGAAAATGTGCAGCCAAAAGGAAATCACTCTCTGAAGTCAGGGCCTTCTTTGCTAAACTCAAATCCCTTGGAACCTAGAATGTATGTCTTATTGACCATAAGAATATTTTTATTAGAATATCTAGTGAAGATGACTATGTTTGGATGTTTGCCAAGTGGATCTATTACATCAATGACTTACCTCTAAGAATCTTTAAATAGACTATTGACTTCAATCCTGAAGCTGAGTCTCATATTGCTCCAGTTTGGATTTAGCTACCTAGCCTTAAAGTCCATTTCTTCAATAAACAAATCCTATTTTTAATTATAGCAATCAATGGAAGACCTCTTAAGTTTGATATACCAACTACAAACCTCTCCAATCCTTCAATGGCAAGAGTTCTCATTGAAAATAATGTCACATCACAATTTAATGAAATAGTTTGGATAGACACATTGAAATCAGGTTATTGACAAAAGATCATTTTAGAGAGCTTGCGTAAGTATTGCGACCATTGCAAGAGGTTCAACCATTCCATGGAAGACTGCCTATCCTAGCAGGCACATCCAAATAATGCTATTACAGAGACACAGTAGTAGCTTCTACAACCATCTCACACTCACACCCAAAATAATAACATCAACTCAATGCCCATACCAAACCAGCTAGCACAATAATAGATTTCCCTTGAACAAATTGACACTCATCTACAAACCCCATCCAAATATGGAACATCCCTCTTGGGTGAAACCACTCTAAATGAAATTCAGCAAATTACACAACAACAGGCTCATCTTAAAATAGATTTGAACTCATTGGGAGACTCTACCCTCAATGAGGTTCACAACTTAACACAACAAAGGATTAAACAAAATCAGAACCCTCTTATTAGTAATTCCCAAGATACAATCACCTTTCCCAAGTTCATAAGGCAAATGTTGAATGAAAGTAATTTGATGGAAACTAATGAAGCTACTACAACCAATAATCCATACTCATTAGCAAATGTGAAAATGCTGCAACAATTGGAATCAACAACCAATGAAGGTTTGATTTATATTAAAAGAACAAATGGAGTAATGGAACTCAAAGGGTCACTCAAAGATCTATCAACAAAGATTTCAAGGTCAAACAATGTTGATTCTCTAACAATTCTTGACCACATGAACTACTTAATATAGAATGTAAGGGGCTTTGCTAAGCCCCAATCCAAAGCAAGACTTCACCACCTCAACAAAAATCATTAACCGGGAATTATAGGACTACTTGAACTAATGATATCTAATCCTCAACCATCAATAATTTAGAGAAGATTTAATATGCAAGGATTCTTTTGTAATTCTAGCAATGAGATCTGGTTGATGTGGAAAACACCATATCAGGTAGATATACTCATTGACCATCCACAATTCATCCATACTAATGTTACTTTGGGAAACACTTTAGTTTTGCCATGATAGTGTATGCTGATTTAATTGATGCAAGAAAATAATGGCAGCATATTCTCTTCGATAAGAGGCAGAACACACGAGAGACTTGATAGAGTACTCTTAAATACCCCATGGAAGTTACAAATTCAAGACACTCATATAACCCACCTCTCGAGAGCCACTTTAGATCACTCCCCTTTGTTTATACATATATCAAATCCCATCAAACTAAATCTTCCTTTTTTAGATTCTACATGTAGGCATTACACCCAGATTTCATATCTTTCATTAATAGCTAATGGAAAACTAATGAAGATTGTAGTGGCTGGACAAAACTTCATAAGCTCCATAAGATATGTGCTTTAGAGCTTAGGAAGTGGAATAGAGAAACTTTCCGTAATCTGATAGCAAGCTGAAAACAAGTTAAGATTCTCGAAGACCAAATCATTTATAACTTCATTGAGGATTCTAATGAGGCTCTTAATAAGACATTGGAGATTCTAGAGCAAAAGTTAAAAATGGAGGAAAGACTATAACCTCAAAATCTACTAGGAGATGCTTTATTAAGGGGAAAAAGAGCACAAAATTCTTTCATGCATTCCTTAAAAAATGAAAGGAGCAAATAATTATATCTAAAATCAGAAACTCCCACAGTAGATGGCTCTATGATCCAACTAGAATACAAGAGGACTATGCTAATCACTTCAAGATACTATTAGCACTTGACATTCTGATTTCTAGCAAAATCAAAATAGATCTCTATCCCACAATAGGGCCAATCAACATCAGCAATATTCTTGAAAAGGAAGAGATAAAAAGAGCTGTCTTCTCGTTCTTTATTGACAAAGCACCAGGCCCTGATGGATTCATTGTTGGATTCAACTAAGCTATATGGAATGTTATCAACAAGGAAACCATCCAAGCCATCCAAGATTTTTTTACTCACCCTTATGTACCTAAATACTTATTCTCCTCCACCAACATCCCCATTGCTAAGCAAAATTCTTCTAACTCATGGGATCAATTCAAACCTATATGCCACACCAGCACTATCAACAAAATCATTAGTAAAATCATTTGCCTTATATTGCAACAAACTCTTCCCAATCTCTTTTCTCTTAACCAAAGTGCATTCATCAAGTGTAGAAATATCAGTGACAACATATTACTAGCTCCAAAAATGCTCAGGGATCTCAATAGCAAATGTAAAGGACACAATTCAGCAATAAAGTTTGATATACACAAAGCATTTGACACGATACAATGGGATTTTATCAAATAAGTACTACATACCAATGGGTTTACAATTGAATCCATCAACATCATCATGAAAAAAAATAACCAACAACTATAATTCTGACTTAGTTAACTATGTTAAAGCAGGTTATTTTAAATCCACTAGGGGATTGAGGTAAGGGGACCCTCTCTCACCAACCATATTCATCATTGCAATAAACTTATTTTCTAGAATTCTCAACAACCTGACTTGCAACCACGCATCCACTAGATACATTACTATAGGAGGTTTCCCTATCTCCTGCCAAATTTTTGTTGATGATATACTCATGTTTTGCAATGGAAAAAAGACATCAATCAAGAAGATACAACACTCCATCCAACAACTTGATGAAGCAACATAAATAAAGATTAATAAAGACAAATCATTTATCTACCTTAGTAAGAAATTAGTAGCAATCAAGTTAAATGGATATGAGAATCAATGGGCATCAAAGTTGGACACTTCTCTATCAAATATCTTGGTAACACCATCTATACCAGTAGAACTATGAGGGTTTCATTAACATCATTACCAAACTATAGTATAAACTGCTATCATGGGAAAATCATTTGTTGTCCTATGGAGGTAGACTTACATTAATCCAAAGCATCTTGGTTGCTATCCCTCTTCATAGTCTTCAATCAACATAATTACCTATCCATACTTAAAGGAAAATTGAATCCATCTTCAATACCTTCTTTTAGAGTGGAAATGAGAGAGCATATAATTTAATTGCAAGGAGAAGAGCATGTAAGCCGAAAGACCATGGAGGACTGGGATTCAAATCATTAATGGTAGAATATGTAAAATAAATCCTTCATGCTAATTTAACTGATGCAGGATATAATGAAACACATTCACTTGGAGAAGAGGTAGAGCACACGAGAGACTTAATAGAGTACTCTTAAATACCTCATGGAAGTTACAAATTCAGGACACTCATATAACTCACCTCTCGAGAGCCACTTCATATCACTCCCCTTTGTTTATACATATATCAAATCCCAGGAAACTAAATCTTCCTTTTTTTAGATTCTACAACATGTGGGTATTACACCCAGATTTCATATCTTTCATTAATAGTTGTTGGAAAATTAATGAAGATTGAAGTGGCTAGACTAAACTTCAAAAGCTCCATAAGATATGTGCTTTAGAGCTTAGAAAGTGGAATAGAGAAACTTTCTATAATCTGCATAGTTAACTTAATCAAGCTGAAGAACAAGTTAAGATTCTTGAAGACCAAATCATTTATAACTTCATTGAGGATTCTAATGAGGCTCTTAATAAGGCATTGGAGAGTCTAGAACAAAAGTTGAAAATGGAGGAAAGACTATAGGCTCAAAAATCTACTAGAATGCTTTATTAAGGGGAAAAAGAACACAAAGTTCTTTCATGCACTTCTTAAAAAATGAAAGGAGCAAATAATCATATCTAAAATAAGAAACTCCCATAATAGATGGGTCTATGATCCAACTAGAATACAAGAGGACTGTGCTGATCCCTTCAAGAAACTATTAACACTTAACACTTAACATTCTGATTTCTAGCAAAATCCAAATAGATCTTTATCCAACAATAGTGACAATCAACATCAGCAATATTCCTTATGAGGAAGTGATAGAAAGAGCTATCTTCTCATTCTTTATTGACAAAGCACCAGGCCCTAATGGATTCAATGTTGGACTCAACCAAGCTGCATGGAATGTTGTCAAAATGGAAACCATCTAAACCATCCAAGATTTTTTTACTCACCCTTATGTACCAAAATACTTATTCTCCTCCACCATCATCCCCATTCCCAAGAAAAATTCTTCTAACTCATGGGATCAATTCAAACCTATATGCCTCACTTGCACTATCAACAAAATCATTAGTAAAATCATTTGCCATAGATTGCAACAAACTCGTCCCAATCTCATTTCCCCTAACCAAAGTGCATTCATCAAGGGTAAAAATATTAGTGACAACATATTACTAGCTCTGAAAATGCTCAGGGATATGAATACCAAATGCAGAGAACACAATTTAGCAATCACGCTTGATATACATAAAGCATTTGACACCCTCCAATGGGATTTTATCAATTAAGTACTACATGCCAATGGGTTTACAATTGAATCCATCAACATCATCATGAAAAAATAACCAACAACTATAATTCTTACTTGGTTAATGGTGTTAAAGTGGGTTATTTCAAATCAAGTATGGGATTGAAGTAAGGGGACCCTCTCTCACCAACCATATTCATCATTATAATGGACTATTTTTCCATAATTCTCAACAACCTGACTTGCAACCACCCCTCCACTAGATACATTACTAGAGGAGGTTTCCCTATCACCCACCTAATTTTTGCTGATGATATACCCATGTTTTGCAATATTAAAAAGACATCAATCAGGAAGATACAACACTTCATCCAATAATTTGAAGAAGCAACATAAATAAAGATTAATAAAGATAAATCATTTATCTATCTCAATAAAAAATTTAGTAATAATCAAGTTAAATGGATACGAGAATCTATGGGGGTCAAAGTTGGACACTTCCCTATCAAATAGCTTGGTAACACCATCTATACCAGTAGAACCATGAGGGTTTATTTCAATAACATCATTACCAAACTGCAGAATAAACTGTTATCATGGAAAAATCATTTGTTATCCTATGGAGGTAGACTTACATTAATCCAAAGAATCTTGGTTGCTATCTCTCTACATAATCTTCAATCAACACAATTACCTTTCCATAATTAAAGGAAAATTGAATCCATCTTCAACACCTTCTTTTAGAGTGGAAATAAAAGAGCATATCATTGGACTGCATGGAGAAGAGCATGTAAGCTGAAAGATCATGGAGGACTGGGATTTAAATCACTAATGGTAGAATTTGTAAAATAAGTCCTTTATGTTAATTGAACTGAGGCAAGATATAATGGCAGCACATTCACTTGGAGAAGAGTCAGAATACACAAGAGATTTGATAGAGTACACTTAAATACCCCATGGAAGTTACAAATTTAGGACACTCATATAACTCACCTCTCGAGAGCCACTTTAGATCACTCCCCTTTGTTTATACATATATCAAATCCCAACAAACTAAATCTTCCTTTTTTTAGATTCTACAACATGTGCGCATTACACCCAAATTTCAAATATTTCATTAATAGCTATTGGAAAATTGATGAAGATTGTAGTAGCAAGACCAAACTTCAAAAGCTCCATAAGATATGTACTTTAGAGCTTAGGAAGTGGAATAGAGAAACTTTCCGTAATCTGCATAGTTAGCTTAATCAAGCTGAAGAACAAGTTATTATTCTTGAAGACCAAATCATTTCTAACTTCATTGAGGATTCTAATGTGGCTCTAAATAAGGCATTGGAGAGTCTAGAACAAAAGTTGAGAAATGGAGGAAAGACTATAGGCTCAAAATCTACTGGAGATGCTTTATTAAGGGGAAAAAGAGCAAAAAATTCTTTCATGCACTTCTTATAAAATGAAAGGAGCAAATAATCATATCTAAAATTAGAAACTTCTACAATAGCTAGCTCTATGATCCAACTAGAATGCAAGAAGACTGTGCTGATCACTTCAAGAAGCTATTAGCACTTGACATTCTAATTTCTAGAAAAATCCAAATAGATCTCTATCTGACAACAGGGCCAATCAACATTAGCAATATTCCTTATGAGGAAGAGACAAAAATAGCTATCTTCTCATTCTTTATTGGGAAAGCACCAGGCCTTGGTGAATTCAATGTTGGATTCAACCAAGCTAGATGGAATGTTATCAAAAAGGAAACCATCCAAGCCATCCAAGATTTTTTTACTCACCCTTATGTACCAAAATACTTATTCTCCTCCACCATCATCCCCATTCCCAAGCAAAATTCTTCTAACTCATGGGATTAATTCAAACCTATATGCCACACCAACACTATCAATAAAACCATTAGTAAAATCATTTGCCTTATATTGCAGCAAACTCTTCCCAATCTCATTTCCCCTAACCAAAGTGCATTCATCAAGGGTAGAAATATCAGTGAGAACATATTACTAGCTCCGAAAATGCTCAGGGATCTCAACACCAAATGTAGAGGACACAAATTAGCAATCAAGCTTGATATACACAAAGCATTTGACACCATCCAATGGGATTTTATCAATTAAGTACTACATTCCAATGGCTTTACAATTGAATCCATCAACATCATCATGAAAAAATAACCCACAATTATAATTCTGACTTGATTAATGGTGTTAAAGCAATTTATTTCAAATCCACTAGGGGATTATAGTAAGGTGACCCTCTCTCACCAACCATATTCATCATTGCAATATACTATTTTTCCAGAATTCTCAACAACCTAACTTGCAACCACCCATACATACATTACCAGAGGTGGTTTCCCTATCTCCCACCTAATTTTTGTTGATGATATACTCATGTTTTGCAATGGAAAAAAGACATCAATCAAGAAGATACAACACTCCATCTAATAATTTGAGGAAGCAACATAAATAAAGATCAATAAAGACAAATCATTTATCTATCTCAATAAAAAATTAGTTGCAATCAAGTCAAATAGATATGAGAATCTATGGGGGTCAAAGTTGGACACTTCCCTATCAAATATCTTGGTAACACCATCTATACCGGTAGAACCATGATGGTTTATTTCATTAACATCATTACCAAACTACAGAATAAACTGCTATCATAGGAAAATCATTTGTTATCCTATGGAGGTAGACTTACATTAATCTAAAGTATCTTGGTTGCTATCCCTCTACATAGTCTTCAATCAACACAATTACCTATCCATACTTAAAGGAAAATCGAATCCATCTTCAACACCTTCTTTTAGAGTGGAAATGAGAGAGAGCATATCATTGGACTGCATGAAGAAGAGCATGGAAGCGAAAAACCATCGTTGTAACTCGGGATTAAATCAGGAAGTTGACCTCATCCATTGAACTCCATGAATCTTGATTAAGAAGAAAACTTCATTATTTACATGTGGAATGACATTTATGAATAGCTAACCATAAAACTAACATCTAAAGATTGAAAGACTAAAAGAAGTATAACATCAAAAAACCCTTCCCAAAACATTATTGAAGTATCCAATTCCTTCAAGATAGAGGAATTATTTTGGCATAACAGTTGTCATAAATAAACTCTACAAAGCAACCACTAATTCCATGCCTAACTCTAGGGGGTAGTCCATATGGCATCCTTACTACAGACAAACAATCTCTTTTCTCTGTTGGAGAATCCTTAACAATGTTTTGGCCACTAAAGACAACCTTAAGAAAAGATTTATTCAACTAGCTTCTAAATTCCAATTCTATTTCGAAGAGGAAACTATAGCATACATTTTCCTTTATTTTCATAAAGCCAAGATTATTTAGTTTGAACCCGATCACATTTTAAACTACAAGACATAGTACAACATTGAAGAGACTTTATTCAACTTCTCAACTCATGGACCAACTGAGATAAGCTTAAGCACCTCCATATGCTTTCAAAACTCCTCCCCATCATCTCATTGTTTTATTTCTAGCTAGATAGAAATGAAACCAAGCACAATAATAAACCAAAGACACTTGAAGCCATTATTCAACAAATACTCAGCCACATCCAATAAGTTATTCACTACAAGAGACTGAAATAGAAATCTACCAAACTGATTTCCCTTGCTGATCCAACATAACATTCAGGTAAGCTAGTCTTTTAGATTAAGCCAAAACCACATTAGCTTAATATTAATTATGATGGCTCCTTTTAACATCTCTCTAACATAGTTGGATTAGGTGGCATAATTAGATATTGGGAGCATTTTGTTATCTACACTCTACAAAAACCTTGCAGCCCAAGAAACCCTTTATTTACTAAAGCTGATGGTCTACTTTTTACTCTCAAGATTGCTCAAACATTTCCTGGCCCATGTTGGATTGAAACTGACTCCAATAGACTACTCCACATAATAAATGATACCACTAAACCTCCTTGGTTGACTTACTAGATTGCCTCATTACATCAACTTATCAAACTTAAAGACATCAAACTATCTCACATCAATTGAGAGGGGAACAGAACTACCGATCATCTTATCGTCGAGTTAGGGTTTTTAAGTAGTACACATCAAATTCTTTTTGTATTTTGTCTAGCCTAAGACCCTTTATCATAGGTGACATGCTAAATTTACCATACATTAGAGGTAAATATTGTCAATGAAATTCTTTTGACTAATGAAATCCTTGCTTTCTCATAAAAAAAGCACAACCCCTATAAAAAATAGTGTTAGCCTAAAAAGTGTGTCTTAGCATCTAGACTAGCATGAAAATAATTCTAGCCATCCAATCTAAATTAGTACACCACAAAATAATCAAAATATTTTACATCACAACACAGAGTATCATAGAACATTGACCTAACCTAAGTGTAGGGTTAGTGACCAAATAATATAGAGTTTGAAGAAAAATGAGCTTGTGTGGCATGAATTTACTAGGCATTTTAAGTTTGAGTTTCAAGATTTGTTTAATTTACCAATGGTTGTGAGGGAAAAATTTATGACACTACATAGAATTTAAGAATTTCTTATTTAGGTAATCAAATTTGTCATTAAGGAGTAAATATATTATCTTGAAAGATAAATATGCTATCTTATAATGGATTTGATCATTTAATAAATGACTCTTAAGGCTAATGGGTCTTTAATATACCAGAGAGTTTTCCCTTGAGCTACATAAGAAAGTAGAGCAGGGTTTATTTTAGACTGGGTTCATTGCTTCCTATAAGGGCAAGCCTTTATAGTTAATTATATTTTATGAACAAATATTTCTTCCTAAGAATACTCTTGATTGAAAAAATAGCCACTTATTTGAATAGTTTTCTAAGCTGGCTCCTAAGGCAAATGATAATTTGGAATTTTAAAAGGGAACAATCCAAAGTGGAAAGAGTCTTTTAAAAGTCAATTGGGATTAAGTATAAAATGCCTCCAAATACTAGGATACCTAGCAGGCATTTCAATCCTATCATTGGATTATAAATTTTAGGATTTAATTTCATATAATTTTGAGTTATCATTTTATGAAAAATCTAGGACTTAGATTCTAGCAGCACAAGCCTATAGAAATGGCTATGAATGAAGGCTTACTCTGAAGTGGATGCTTTAGAACCTAAGTCTATTTGTGCTTTTGATACAAATCAGATGGTCAACCTAGTTCAACTTTCAAGAATTATTGGTTATTCCTAACATTTGAGGGAATGAATCTATCCCTAACTCCTTTAGACTTATAATCCACCTAGATGGGCTATCAGCTAACACCACCTAAATGAATTTTAAATCCATGATGTCAAGTCTTATGTATGCAAGATGGCTAGGCTATTATAATTTAGGAAAGAATCTAATAACCTAGGCTCACTCTATAAACCCTAAGATCATGTAGGGTATGATATGCACCTAACTAATGCAATATTTTTTAGCTTCTAGATATTTTGACTCATAATTTATTTAAGGTCATAGTGTATGCAATTTATGCTCAAATTATATGCAATTAGAAGTAGTCATAGGCCAAATCAAGAAGAGAAGGAAAACATCACCATGAAGGTGGTCATCCTCAAAGGTTAGATGCCCTTTATGTACAATGGGTGAAGTACCCACTTCATGGAGTTAGAATAATATGCTAGTATGGTTCACAAATTCTAGTTATTTCTAGTTTATTTTAAGTTTTCTCTAGGGTTTTAATTTATGTGAGAAGTTTTAAATTTCTTTATTTTTATTTAAGTTGTTTAGAATTAGGTTGGGTAGAATATATAGTTTTTCTAAGAACCTAATAGGAATTCATCAGAGAAAGAACAACAAAGAAAGAAATCTAAAAAAATATGTTGATTCTATCGCACACCCAAATTAAAATAACAAACTATTGTGGTCAGGTACCATTGTACATTTCAAAAGAAAGATAAAATGGGTAGCCAAGCTCTACACTTGTATAGCCCAGCCTAGAACTACAAGTCTAGATCTATGGGTCATTCTCCAAGATTGTCTTGAACCTCCATTGGGCTTCACAGGGAACCTCTACACCCATTTGCTGGTAGAGTCAACTCCTGCTAATCTTAGACCCCATAAATCCTAACATAATTCTAAGCTAGCAGTTATATTTGCAAACAAACGGTTATATTTGCAAACAAATGGGCATACCATTAGTTGTTTGCTAAGCTCAACTATTCCATTGGGCTAAACTTAGAGACTTAAGCATGCTTACAAGAAAAGCCATCCAGTCTAAAATACTACACCATAAAATTTGAAAAACACATCACATAACAAAATATCAAAGAATGACCAAACTTAAGGTTAGGGTTCATGACCTAACATTCTAGTGTATGAAGAAAATGGGCTTGCGTGGTAAGACTGTATTAGGTCCTTTTAAGTTCAAAATTTAATTTGAGTTTCCAATATTTAATTTAATTTGATTTTGAGACTTTTAAATTTTAATAATTTCACTTCATAGGTACGTGTCATTATTATACTAGAGATTGGAGGTATCAAGACCTTCTTCAGACCAGTAGCCCTGCAACATCGGGTGTTCAAATTATATACCATATGTTGCTAATTATAAAAAAAAATTGTTTTCATTATGTTAACTTTTTTTAGTCTTAAAATTGGTTTAATTTACCACGAGTGGTTCAATTTAAGTGATTTGATGATTTGTAATTTCATTTTCATTTTAGGTGCATTTTATGTTAAGATGAAATTAAGTTTTCAAGAATGAAGAATATAATAAGTTCCATTTTGGGTGGAGCCCATTCTATTAATAATCCTAATTCCCGATAGGATAAAGTTTTCATCCTATGGTGAGGATTCATTCAAAAGGGATTTAACTAAAATCTTAAATATCTTAATTAATCTCTTTTAAATTTATTTAATGATTTACTTTAATTTGAGTTTAGTTCAATGAATGTTTTAATTTTGTTTATTTTGAATTCTTCTTTTCATTTATTCCTTTTATTTAATGTTTCATTGATCATATCTTGATTTTGTTTATTTCCTTAAGGTATGTTTCTTCAATCAAGTTCAATTAAGGTTCATTCATGTTATTATAATTTGATTTAAATTGGTTTTCATTTTAAGTCTAATTCATTTGTTATTATGGTTTGATTTTATTTAATTCATTTAATTAGATTCATTTCATTTAACTGATTTGTATTATTCATTTAAATTAGGTTAATTAGATTTATTTATTACATTAGTATTTAAGTTATTGTAATTTACTTTGCTTTTGTTTTTATTTTGATTTCTTTATATAATTTGTTTAGTTTGTTTAGATCCAATTCCTAATTCATTTAATTTTTGGTTTTAGGTTATATTTATTTGTCGGTTAATGTTTATTTTATATTTTGTTTTATTTAATCAATGTTCATTATATATTTGCTTTATGTTTATGTTAGGTTTACTAACTTAGAATAATGTTTTACACTTTGATAAATTTCATTACTTAAATAATTTATCACATTTTAATTTCTAATGCATTGACTTATATGTTTACAATTAATGATTTATTTGAATTGAATTACATTTATATAATAATTTCATTAGCATTATATTATGATGATCATATTAGTTTCATTTACTTCAACTTATGATTCCATTTATTGGTTTAGGTTAGTTCATTATAAGTTATTGGTTTAATTTTCTAAGTTTCAAATTATGTAAGTATAATTAATTTACTTGATTATATTTGTTAATGCTTTAGGATTATATTGTTCACTCAAGTTGATTGAGTTGAGAGGGTTTACATGCCACTGAAATTTATATTTAGATCTAAAATTTATTGGATTTCCTAAATTGATTATTTAGGTTTCATCTTATAGCATATTCTTTCATTAGGCTCTAATGCATAATAAATTGAATTTTTTAACTTCAAAGGTTTAAAAAAAATTTTCTTAAGTGTTTTGATGTTAATTGAAATATTCCAAGTTGATTTCATGAATTTTTAAATTTTTTATAATTTTTTTATTTAATATTTGATGTACATTTACCTAGAGACTTGGAAATTCAATAACTTCCACTCTAGAGGTCAATTAGCCTTGAAATTAATATGGCAAATGGGGTTCTTTGCCAATTTGATTTCCTAAAATTTAATCTTGATCATATGTATAATTTGAGTTTAATTCACTAAAACCTAAAATAAGTTTAAGTTAGATAAAATTAATTTGGAATTTAGATTTTCCTATATTCCTCTCTCGAAGTTGAATCCATTGAGGGCGTATTAATATTTTTGAGAATTTGATTGATTTATTATGTTTTTTCTAAGTTTAGTTTGATTATTTGGATTAATTAATTCAATTAAATGCCAAATTAGATCATTTTATGATTTATTAGGTTTTAGAGAACTTTAATGATGTATTTAAGTTCATTATGATCTATTAAAATGTTTTGAATTATTTCCATAGGTTTCTTAATTTATTTGATTTATATTTAATATATTTTTATTAAAATTAGGATTTAGGATTGAAAATTTCATATATTTATATTTACTCTTCAATAAATTATGAAAAATTCACCTAATGTGTATCTTAACCCTAATTTCAGTTCCCAAAGTTTCAGATCAATTTGAAAATTGGTTTAAAACTAATTTGAGTTTGATTATTTTCATTCAAACTCAAATTAACCAAAAATTACCCCCATAGAAATCAGGGCTTTTGGGTTTAATGGATTCCTCTCAGTGAGACGAATCCATAAAACTTCAAATCACAATTTTCTGATGTGTATTTTATTTTTTGCAATTTTTTGAAATTTTTGGTATTTTTAAACTTTTATTTAATTTGGAAAAATTGATAATTTCCCATTTTAATAGGTGGTGCCACACAACACCGCTTTACACATGACAATGCCCAATTTGGTCATGTGGGTTCCACATGGATCCTACGTCTTTTTGACGAGGCACCCGATTTCAATTCGGGCTATCCAATCAAAGATCAGATGGCTTGGATCGTCCCATGGATTCTTATAGGATAAAAATCATAGCTTGCAACTAAATCAAGATCGTCCATTCTTAACATAAGGAATGGAAGATGAAGATTGTTTCTCTGTCAATGGTTGCGAAAGTTATGAGTCATCAATTGATTCAGAGTGATTTCCAATGATCCAGTCGGTGAAATCCCCACCTTTCATCCATTTAGGTTTAGATTAATTCAAATGTATTTCTTTGATTAATTATTAATAAGTTTGGGTTTAATAATATTTAATTCATGCTTAATTATGTTTTAATTTGATTATTTATCTTAGGTTTTGAGTTGAATTTGCATTTCATTTCAATTTAATCCATTTAGGCTTAAATGGGTTAAGTTGATTTCAATTAGGATCAAATGAAACATTTGGCATAATTAAATTTTATTTAGACTCTCATTGATTTCATTTTTGGAACATCATTTTTTAAATTAGTAGTCAGGACACCTAATCCTAGATTAGGAGCCTCCTAATTATGCACTTAGAACACTACACCTAGTGACCTAGTGCATCCTCCTTGGGTTTGATCTAACATAATGGGTTTAGGTAGAATCAACCCAAATCCAAACATAAATTAAATCAAAACATACACCACTTGAAATCTGAATTTAATTAGATTAAATTAAGGTTTAATTTAGGGAATTAAACCTAGTTACCTTCTTTAAGCTAAAAATTACATAAACCCAAGAAATTGAAAATAAATCCAAATCAAACTAAATGAAATACATGAAACCATGACATGAATATGAAAGAAATGAAATCCAAATCAAAGTCAAATCTAGTCAACCCTTTTGTCATAGGTTTGACTTATATGGGTCCCACCAAGTCAAAGGTCAATCCACCAAACTTTGATCAAATGAAATCATTCCAAATAGTCTAAATGATAAAATAAACATGTTTAAACATGAATAAAATAAATTAAAATCAAATTAAGGCTTTAATTATTCTAAATAGATCATTTGACCTAAATGAGCCTAAATGAGTCCAATTGGGTTCAAACTCAAATCAAACCAAAACCAAGCTCATATCCAAGGAGAGGAAGGGGAGGGAAAGGCTTCTTCCCCTCATAATAACCATCCAAACACACTCACAAGGTTAAGAGAGAACAAACCAAACCTTTGGTCTAGCCTCTCGCCAACGATGGCCGTATTCTGGCCACCTAAAGGCTTGCCATACATGGCTCTCGACCATGTAGGGAAAGAGGGGAAAGAAGCTCTTTCCTTTTTAATATTTTTATGTATACACACTCCTAAGGTGAGAAGAGAAATGAGCATTCCCTGAAGCTCTTATCTCTAGCAGGCCTGAAATCAACCAAAGTCGGTGGCCAACCTCTCGGCCAAGGATCCAAATGGAGAAACATGATTTCTCCCCCCCCCCCCCCCCCAAATTAGATTTATCTACATGTTCTAGAGATAGAAGCTAACTATATTGAACCTTTCCCTAATCCCTATGCTCTAAGTAAGCCAAAAAACTACCAAGGCCGATGGAAAATGCCCAAACATTGGTCTCCACGGGGATACAACATGTGAAACTTCTCTTATAGCCTCATCACATCCCACGAAGGTGCTCGGAGCATGGTGATCATTGGGGATCACTGTTG
Organism: Cymbidium sinense; assembly: GCA_021442155.1. Classification (NCBI taxonomy): domain Eukaryota; kingdom Viridiplantae; phylum Streptophyta; class Magnoliopsida; order Asparagales; family Orchidaceae; genus Cymbidium; species Cymbidium sinense. The sequence goes on along the minus strand of CM038224.1, from coordinate 51,674,947 downwards.
ACTAGGTATGGAGACAAACCACCCCTTTAGCAATTTTATTTGGACCTTTGTGAAGAGAATTTGATCTCCAAGGAGATCAAATCATATGGATCGATTGCAAATCCATCCTTGATTGTTTTGTAATCAAAATTGCATTGAAGTTCCCCTTGTATCACTGAAAATCCATTGAATTCAACGAATGGCATATGTTTCTCACTAGTGAGAATAGAGGAACAATCTCCACCATTCGTTCCTTATGTTAGGAATGAACGACCGAGTTCTAGTCGCACGATTTAATTTAATCCCCTATAGAAAATGCAGGCGAGATCATGACCATCCGATCTTTAAACGGACGGTCATGGATCATGTTGATGTCCCCGTCACTTATGACATGGGATTCATGTGGCCCAATGGTGTCACGCCATGTTGCAATGGTCCATGTCAGCGTCGTCCGTTAAAATGAGAATTTTCCTTTTTTGAATTAAAAATATTAAAAATGCCAGAATATTTAAAAAATCATTAAAAAAAATTACAAATCCAAAAATTGCAAACAAGGGCTCAATGGATTCATCTTAGTGAGAGGAATCCATTAAACCTAAAATGTCTAATTAATTGTGGGTTAATTTTACTTTAAATGAAATAATCAAATTAAAATTAATCACAAACCATTAATCCATTCAATGTGAATCTTTAGGGAATTGAAATTAGGGTTAAAGTACACCTTCGAAAAACTTTTCATGATTTATTGCAAAGTAAATCAAAAGATATCGAATTTCCAATCTCAAACCTAATTTTAATGAAATAAATTAATATTTAATTAAAAAAATCATGTAAAATTATGAAATCACCTTAAGCCATAATAACAAACCCTAATGAACTTAAACAAATCATTAAAACTTATTAAAACTCAGTAAATCATAAAATGCCATAATTTAATAATTAATTAAATTAATAAATTTAAAGAATCAACTTGAACTTAGAAAAATCATAGTAAATCAACCAAAATTCCAAAATTCCCAAATGAACCCTCTATAGATGGATCTTCCAAAATGGAATCTAAGAAAAATAAAACCCTAAGTAATTCCTTTTCAATTAAGCTTAATTTAGGGTATAATTAAATAATTAAACTCTAATCATGCATCTAATTAAAATAAAACTTTAGAAAAATTAAATTGCTAAGGAACCCCCACTTGCCATAAAAATTTCAAGGCTAATTGACCTCTAAATTGAAAATTATTTAATTTACAATCTCAAGGTTGATTTACATGGAATAATAAATCAAAAAATTGCAATAAATTATAAAAATTCGTAAATTAATTTAAAACATCTTCATCAACATCAAAACACCTAAGGGCAATTTTCTAATACTCTAAGTCAAAGAATTTGATTAATTACAAACTGAGGGTTCAATGGAAATCATTAAAAATGCAAATTTTAATTAAACCATAAAGTTATTAATCCATTAAATGCATGGTACATCAATTAATGGAATCTTAACACATAATTAATTTAAATCAGGATTGAATTAAAACATCAACCTAAATGTGTTAGGTTTACATAATTCAAACTAAATGAATACAAATTAAATGAACATAAACATTAATAAAACAAACATTAAGATCAATTTAAACTAACTAAGGTAAATCAATTTGAAAATAATCCGAACTTAGAAACATGTAATCAAATAAAAAAAAATAAAGAATTAAATTCCAAAACAAAATTAAAACATTGATCTAAATTAAACTCAAACCCAAATGATTTGAATGAATAATAAAAGGAAGTTAATTAAAAATCTTAGGATCTTAGTTAGACCTTTAGAGTAAACCTTCATCTTTGGGTGAAGACCTCATTCTATTAAGATTTAGGATGTTGAATAGAATGGGTTCCACCCAAAGTGGAATATATTTTATTCTTCATTCTTGAAAGCTTAGAATTCATAAAAATGAATTTAAAAATAAAAATAAGAATCACAAATCATTAAATCTTTTGAATTGAAACCATCCAAAGGTAAATCAAACAAACTACAAAACATGAATTGAAAATTGAATCTAAAAATCACTAGCAAAGTTTTGCCACACAAGCTCATTTCCTTCACACAGTAGATCATTAGGTCATGGATTCAAGATTTAGGTTAAGTCAATTTATGATATTCTGTGATATTCTATGATGTGATGTGATGTGCTTTTCTTATTTTGTGATATACTATTTTAGACTATGTCTAGGATTGTTTGCTTGTTTGACTGGATGGTAGGATATTTTTTTTAGAACTAATGTTGTCTTCTACAGTGGGCTATGCTAAAGGGTCCATTATAATAAATTATAAAATTGTTATTTTCTTGTAGGTGTTGAATAAGTCCCTTAGCATATTCCTCAATAAGACAAATGGGCTTGGCAAGCAACTAATGTTAAGCTCGCATGTTTGCAAATATAACTCCTGGTGTACTATTTATATTTTCATGATATTTGTTTTGCAAAGCTTGGGATTTATTCTTAATTTAAAATGTAATTTGATGCATAGAATTAAGTTAGGATCAATAGGGTCTAAGGCTACTAGAAACTAAGTCTTAGATTTTTAATAAAATTTTAACTCAAAATTTTATTTAAATTTCAATAGCTCAATGGTAAGATAGTTGAAATGTGTATTAAGCATCCTAGTATCAACAAGTATTTCTTACTTAATCCTAATTGGCTTCCAAAAAAAGGCTTTCCACTTTAGAGTGTTTCCAATTAAAATTCCAAAATATCATTTTTTTTTAGAAACCAACTTAGAAATTCATAGAAATGATAATTTCTTTCTTTAGTTAAGAGTATTCTTAGGAAGAGATCTTTTATTCCTACGATGTAATTAACTATAAGGGCTTGCCCTTATAGGGAACCATGATCCCAGTTTAAAATAAACCTTACTCTACTCCCCATGTAGTTCAAGAGAAAACTTTCTCGTACACTAAAGACCCATTAGCGTTAGGAGTCTCTTATTAAATGATTGAATCCATTAGAGGATACATATTTATCTTCCGAGATAATATATTTACTTCTTAATGATGCATTTGATCATCCAAATAAAAAATTCTTAAATTCTATGAGGTGTCACAAATTTTTTCCACAACTCCAATCATGTTTAATTACATATATGGAGTTATTTAGAATGATTGACTTCAATTAGTTTGAAGTTAATTTCAATTTTGACTCATTTGGCCTAAATTGGGTTTAATGGGTTAAGTTGGGTTCATTTAGGTCAAATGACCAAATTGGTCAAATTAGACCCAATGGTTGATTGGATTATGTTTCTTAATCATTTTTAAATGATTTTGAATAGTCAATTTGGGTTGGTTTTAACTTGGATTAGATTTAAATCTAAAAAAAAGTTTATTTAAGCTCATTTAGATAAAATGATCTAATTAGATTAATTAAGACCTTAATGGGTTTATTTTTTATAACTTCATGTTTAAACATGTTTACTTTATCATTTGGATCATTTGAAATGATTTCATTTGGTCAATTTTTTGTGGGTTGACCTTTGGCTTGGTGGGACCCACATAAGTCAAACCCTTTGCCAAAAGGGTTGACCACTTTTTGACCTTGATTTGGATATATATTCATTCATGTTCATGTCATGGTTTCATACTTTTTATTTAACTTGATTTGATTTATTCTAATTTAATTTGAATTTCTTATGCTTATGTGAATTTTATCTTAAATAAGGTAATTAGGTTTAATTCCCTAAATTAAACCTTAATCTAAGCCTAATTAAATTCATATTTCAAATGGTGTATGTTTCAATTTAGGTTTGATATTTGGGTTGAATCTACCTAAACCCATTAGGTTAGATCAAACCCAAGAAGGATGCACTAGCCACTAGGTGTAGTGTTGTGAGTGTTTAATTAGGAGACTTCTAATCTAGGATTAGATGTCCTAATTACTAATTTCAGCAATGATGTTAACCTCATCCAAAAATGAGGTCAATAAGTTGGTTTTAGTTTAAATGATTTAGTGATTTATGATTTCATTTCCATTTTTAAGTTCATTTTAAGTTGAAGTGAAAATTAAATTTTCAAGAATGAAGAATAAAATAAGTTCCATTTTGGGTGGAACCCATTCAATTCAACATCCTAATTTTAATAGAATAAGATTTTCACCTTAAGATAAAGATTCATTTTAAGCAGGTTAAACTTAAGATCTTAAATGTCTTGATTAACCTCTTTTGGATTCTTTTAAGTTGGATTTGTTTACTTAAAGTTTTAATTTTATTTTAAAAATTAATTAAGATTTGTTCTTCTTTTCATTTCTTTTAATTTGATTAATTATTTCTTAATTTGATTTAATTTTTGAATGATTTGATTCATTCAATGTTTTAGATTTTGATTTTATTATGTGTTAATATTTTATTAATTATTTCAATTCGTTATATGAAATTTTATTTATCAATTTATAACCTAAGAGACTTAGGCTATTTTGGGCACCAAACCTAACCTAGGCCATTCCGAACTTTTAGGTTATTTAAGTTTAGCTGATTTGATTAATCGCTTTCATTTGCAGTTGGAATTATGTTATTCATTAACCCAGATGAATTTAAGGAATTTCCATGTTAATGAATTCCATATTTGAATATGAACTTTAGAGGTTAATTAGTTTAGATTTCCAATTGATTAATTAATTTATTATAAATTTAATAAGTTATTAACTCTAAGGTTTAATTAAATTTTGTGTTCTTAACTATTTCACAAAATCCTAAGTTTATAATTAACTAAATTTGTCGACTTCAAAATGTCACAAAATTTTCTTTTAGTATTCTCATGTTAGTGAAAGTGTTTTAAGTTGATTTTATGAATTTTTAGAAAATTATTTGATTTTTTTGATTTATTATTTCACTTAAATTGACATAAGGATTAAAAATTCAATAATTTCTAATCCAAAGGTCATTCGACCTTGAAATATTTATGTCAAGTGTGGTTCCTTGCCAATTTAACTTCCTTAACATTTCATCATAATCAAATGTATAATTTAGGGTTAATTAAGGTTATAATTATTTTAATAAAACTTGAATTAACCCTAAATTGGGAATCAATTAAGGTTTTAATTTTCTTTTATTCCTCTCTCAAGTTGCATCCATAAAGGGTTCATTTAAAATATTTGGAGTTTTAGTTGATTTATTATAATTTTTCTAAATTCAGATTAATTAATTGAATTAATTAATTTAATTAATTATCAATTAGGCTATTTTATGGTTTATTGGATTCCAGAAAGGTTTAATGAAGTGTTTAGGTTCATTAGGGTCTATTATGGTAATTTGAATTATTTTCATAATGTTTCGTGATTTTTCTAATTTAATATTGATTTATTTTATAATAATTAGAGTTTAAAGTTGGAAATTTTATATCTTTAAATTTATTTTTTAATAAATCATGAAAAATTTCCCTACTGTGTTTTTTAACCATAATTTTATTTCCCAAAAGTTTCAAATTAATTGGTTGAGTGGTTTGAGTTTAATTTGGGTTTCATTATTTCATATAGGCCAAAATTAATCCAAAATTGCTTAAAATTGATTGGGAATTTTGGTTTTGATGGATTCTCCTCACTAAGATAAATTCATATAGCCCTTATTTGTATTTTTAGGTTGAGTATTTTATTTTTTATGATTTTTTGAGGTTTTGGTTTTTTTTACATTTTTCAATTAGAAAATTTTAATTTTTCTGCTTATCCTCATCAATGCCATGTGGCATCGATGTGGCACCGCTTTACATGTGGTGGAATGCCATTAGGCTGCACGATATCCATACAAATCCCATGTCAAAAGATGGTGCGGATGTGGGATTTATTTTGACTGTCCAATCATCGATCAAATGGTCATGATTTCACGCATTGATCCTATAGGATTTAAATTAAATCGTGTAGCTAAATCTCAGTCATTTGTTCTTAATAGAAGGAACGAACGGTGGAGATTTCTCCTTTATCCTCCCGCCAAAGAACTGAGAGTCGTTGGCTCTTTGGCCATGATCATCGGTGATCATAGTGACGAAAGAGTGAGGTTTTGATTGTAAACTGATCAAGGATTGATTCGCAAGTGATCCTTATGGTTTGATCTCAATGGAGATCGGCTTACCTTCACAGACCCAAACCAAAAAATGCAAGGGTAGTCAATTTGAACCCATACCTCACCGGCATTGATCCTCGGCGGCCACCGTGCTTTGAGCACCCTCATCTCAATGAGTCAAAACCATGGTGAAGAAATCTTAACTTGCCTCCCCGTCAAATGCCATGGAGACCAATGTTCCACTGTTCCCCATCTACTTTGGTCATTTTCTAGCTTGTAGGTGGTGATAAACCTCGAGAAGGATTCATTTGTGTTTGCCTTTATCCCTAGAATATGTAGGGACATCCAATTTGGGAGGAGAAATAGTGTTCCTTCATTTCAACCTTTGGCTGAGAGCCTAGCCACTAACTTTGGCCTATTTCAAGCTTACCGACAATGAGAGGTCTAGGGAATGTTTCATTTCTATTTCTTTTTTCCTCTTGAATGTGTTGAGATGATTAAATTGGCTAGAGGAAGCCTCTTTCTTCTTTTCCCATGCTTCGCTAAGAGCCATATGTAAAAGATTTTAGCTGACTAGAATCTGGCCACCCAGTGGTGATGGCCTTGGCTAAGGGGTTGACTTGGTTCCCCCTTCTCTTGTGAGTGTGTTTGGATGCATTCCTTGAGGGGTGGAAGCTTCCTCCTCTCTTTTCTTGCCTTGGATGTGAGCTACCTCATGGAGATCCATGAAATTCTTCCATGTGAGGGAAGTCAACTTTGGTTGGCTCTTTTGATTGTCACCCTTAGAGGCTAGCTCCAAGGGATGGTCAACTGATTGGAGAGAGTCCAAATAAGCTAAGGTAAGTTGGTGAATGTGGTACGGAGAAGAGGAAGTGTGATTTGAGTTCTTTGCTTAGATTCCAAACCTTCTTCTATCATGGTTCCACTATGGGAAAAAATTATGACACAACGTAGAGTTTAGAAATATCTTATTTGGATGATCAAATGCGTCAATAAGAAGTAAATATATTATCTTGAAAGATAAACATATTTTCTTACAATGGATTTAACCATTTAATAAAAGACTCCTAAGGTTAATGGGTCTTTCATGTATCAAAGAGTTTTCTTTTGAACTACATGCAAAGTAGAACATGTTTTATTTTAAATTAGGTTCATAATTCCTTATAAAGGAAAGCCCCTATAGTTAGTTACATTTCAAGAAGGGTCTTTCCTAAGAATACTCTTGATTAAAGAAATAAGTTATTATTTCTATAGAGTTTTAAGTTAGTTTTTAAAGGAATGATATTTGGAATTCCAACTAGGAATGATTTAATATGGAAAGAGTTCTTTTAGGAGGCCAAATGGGATGAAGTAGGAAATGCTTGTTGATATTGGGATGCCCAATATGAATTTTAACTATCTTATCATTGGGCTTTAAATTTTAAATTTTAAATTAAATTTTGAGTTGATATTTTCTTAAAAATCTAGGGCTTAGATTCTAGTAGCATAATATTGTAGAAATGCCTAGGGTTGAAGACTTACTTTAAGGAGGATACTTCAAAACCAAAGTCTGTAATTGCTTCTAACACAAGTCAGATGCTCGACCTAATTTTATTTTGATAATTATTGATCATTTCTTTCACTTGAGTGGAACTAACCTTTCCCTGACTCTTATGAACTTACAACCCTCCTGGAAGAGCTACTAGCTAACACCACTTAAGTGCATTTTAATTTTATGAGATTTGGCCAAGTCTCATGTATGTAAAATGGCTAGGCTATTATCTTTTAGGATAGAATCTAAGAACCGATACTCACTCCCTAATCCCTAGGATCATATAGGGTATGAAATGGATCTAACTAATGCACATTTTTAGATGTTATATGTTTTGATTTAGGATTCATTTGAAATTTTGGGGTATGCATTTGTTTGCCTAAATGTCATGCAATTAGAATTAGTTATGGGACAAATCAATAAAAGAAGGTAAGCTTCCCAAAGAAGGTGGTCATCCTCACAGGTCAAATGCCCCTTGTGTAATGGGTGAAGTGACCAATTCAAGAATTCAGAGCAATATGATTGCATAATTTTAGAGAGCTAATTATTTCTAATTAATTTTAAGATTAGCCTAAGGATTTAATTTATATTAGGTTTCAAGTTTTCTTTTTTTTGTTTTAGTTGATTAGATTTAAGTTGGGTAGAAAAAATTTTTTTTCTGGTGAGCCTACGTCTAAACATTCATCACAAAAACCATAACATAAAAAGAAACATAAAAAAGTAGGTTAATTCTATTGTGCACTCAAAATAAATCAAACCAATTTTAATTTAAAGAAAGGCCAATGAGGCCAAGTACCACTGTATACCCCAGAAGAAAGAGCAAACTGGCAACCGAGCTCTACCTTTATATAGCCCGGCCTAAAGCTACAAGTCTAGATCTATCAGTCTTCTTTCTAGGATTGTCTCCTTCTTCAGGGGCCCCCATTATGTTTCATAGGAGACCACTGCACCTATCTTCTGGTAAGGTCAGCTCCTACTAATTCTAGACCCCATAGATCCTAATCTAAGTCTAACCTTAAGTTTACATTTTAAATTTAAAATAAATCATAAGCCCTACAAAATAGATGTCAGGAAAAATACAAACAGTACACAACAGTTATATTTCATGAACATACGGGCTTAGCATTAGTTGCTTACCAAGCCCACCTAACTTATTGGGCTATTCTTAAGGACTTAAGCATACTTGCAAGAAAACAACAATTTTAATTTATTTATGATAGGAATCCTTTTTTATCATAGCCCCTCTATACAAGATAATGTTAGTTCTTAAAAGAACATACCATCTAGTCTAATGGATAAACAATCTTAGACTTGTAATCAAAAATAGTATTCCACAAGGCATGAAGGCACATCACATCACAACACAACACAGAGTATCACAAGAAATCATAGAATAACCTAACCTAGTTTAGGGTCTGCGACCTAATGATCTAGTGTGTGAAGGGAATAAGCTTGCGTGGCAAGACTTTGCTAGGCCTTTTTTTTAATTCAAGTTTCAATTTGGACTTCTGAGTTTGTTTGATTTACCTTTGGGTGGTTTCAATTCAAATGATTTAATGATTTATTTTTTACTTTCAGATTCACTTTTATTTTGTTAAATTGAAGTTTAAGTGTTTAAGAATGAAGAGCAAAATAGATACCATTTTCGGGGAGAGCCCATTCCATTCAACATCCTAACCCCTAATGAAATGAAACATTCATCCTAAGATGAAGACCCATCCCAAAGGTGTAACTAAGATCTTTAAGTTTCTTAATTAATCCATTTAGTTTCATTTATATGACTTGGGTTTTTAATTTAGTTTGGATTTTGGATTAATGTTTCAATTCTTTTAAAATTTAATTCTTCATTTCATTCTTCTGATTTAATTGATTTTTAATTTGATCTGATTTGATTTAGATTGATTTAACATTTATTTTCATTAATGTTTTTGTTTGAATTATGTTTATGTTTATTGAATTCATATTCATTTGGTTTGATTTAAGTTAACCTAAGGCACTTAGATTAGTGTATTGATCCATTCTTAAGTTACATTGATTGTGCTTTAGGATTTCATTAAATTGTTAGATTATGAGTTCATTAGCCTTAAAGTTTAATTAAACTTAATATGCATTATTAGTGTCATTAACCCCTAAGTATGTAAGTAATCAATTCTTTGATTTAGGATATTGGAGAACATCCTAAGTGTTCTAGTATTAATTAGCATTATTTCAAGTTATTTTTATCAATTTTGTAATTTATGAATTTTTTTAATTCATTATTGACCTAGAGATTTGGAAATTCAATAATTCACAAACCAAAAGTCAATTGGTTTTGAAATTTTTATGACAAGTGGGATTTCATCCCAATTTCATATTTCCAAAGTTTCTTTATGATCAAATGCAAAATTATGGTGTAATTAATTTTTTAATTATTTTATTAAAACCCAAATTAGCTTAATTTAATGAGAATTAGTTGGTGATTTTATTTTTCCATGATTCCTCTCTGAAAGATGCTTCCATTGAGGGTTTATTCATAATTTTTAAAGTTTTAATTGATTTATTATAATTTTCCTAAGTTAAGATTAATTATTTGAATTAATTAACTCAATTAATTACCTAATTAGGGCATTTAATGGTTTATTAAGTTTTAATGGGTTTCATTGGTGTATTTAAGTTCATTAATGTTTGTTATGTTGATTTAATGTCATTTAATCCATTTTCATGATTTATTCATCTAATTTTAATTTATTTAATTAAATTTGAAGTTTAGGATTTGAAATTTTATATTTCTTGAATTACATTGCAATAATTCATAAAAAAATTTCCTAAGGTATGTTTTAACCTCAATTTTAGTTCCCCAAAGTTTTATTTTAATTGCATTAGTGGTTTCAGATTAATTTAGGTTTAATTGGTTTCATTTAAAGCAAAATTAAGCCAAATTTATCCAAAATTAGGGGGTTTTGGATTTAATAGATTTTACACATTGAGATAAATTCATAGAGCTCTCATTTGTATTTTTTGAGTTTATATTTTATTTTCTATGATTTTTTGAAGTTTCAAACATTTTTTCTTAATTTTTTAATTAAGTAAAATGTGATTTACCATCTTAAAATGGCACGCCAATGTGGCGCCTTTGCCACATGGCGAGCGCCATTGGGCCACGTCAAAAGCGGTGCCATGCGGGACAGATTTGACTGCTCAATCCAAGATTAGATGGTCCTAATTCATTCTGTGGTTTCCATAATGGATTTAATTAGATTGTGTGGCTAGATCTCCATCATTCAATCCAAATATAAGGAACAGACGATAGAGATCATTCCCTGATTATCTCTAAGTCAGAATTGTGTTTTTAAAAAATAATTTCAGAAAAAGTAATTTTAAAATTTTGTATAAAACTTAAATTTTTAATGATAAAGCTGTAGAGAAATGAAACAACAATCAACAATTGCATAGAAAAACTAAAGTGCAAAAAATAAAGAAAGAGAACATAGAGATTTTTATATGATTCGATCGAACCGCAAAAACCAGCCTATGTCCACTCATAGCAACCCAAGCTAGGAATTCTCTAAGTCAAAATGAGATTACAATAAATCTCCCGTACTCTCTTTCATAGGCAAGTACAACCCAATACCATTCATTCCTTAACAGATAAGTACAACCCAAGAACATACTTTTTTAACGGGTAAGAACAACCCAACAATGTACTTTCCTTAATGGGCAAGTATAACCCAACAATAAAATAAGAAAAAGGAGAAAGAAGGATCTAACTCTCAATTTTAAAATAATTTTGCTATCACAACTGAACTATAATAATATTAAGGCAAGTGAATTCAAAGGAATGAAAGATAGCTCACTTTAATTAAAATTTAAATTTGAACAATAAATAGACTTGAAATATATATATATATATATATATATATATATATATATATATATATATATATATATATATATATATATGATGTAAATAAATCTTTAAAATATTTGATGTGAATATGATAACTTGAAATCAAGGTGATTTAATTTATGATTTGAAATATAGCACAATAATGATTTGAAACTTGAATCAATCACTTGTTAGAAAGAGACTTAGAGTTTTCCAAAAGATCAAATGAAAATTAAATCTTAAATTACATAAACTCAAATGAAATATCTTTTTAAAGAAATTATTATTTATGCAAAACATGAGATGATTTTGACGTAATAGAACTTATTACTTACAAGTATTTTATATGAAATAATCACAAAGACAATAATCTCTCTTTAGAACATGTAAGAATAATGATGAGAAAATAACTTGCAATAATACACTTTAATTCATCAACCATGAAGCTTTTAGCCAACTTGAGAAAGTATAGAAATAGATAAGGTAAGCACAAAACAAATTGACCAAATGCATGAGAAACTCAAGCCAAGAAGGAGAACAAGGTCACTTAGCATGTAAAATCACAACCTAGAATGAAAGCACCTTGTTAAGCTTTTAACCACAAGAAAATCCACCAATACTCCAAGTTCTTTGTGCAATCCTCAAGCCAATCACTTGTTGGTTAGAGGATGGAAAAAGGATGAAGAAATTATCACTTGATTCACCAAGAAGATATCTCTAAAGGTTTTGCAAAAATTTGGCCAAGAGAGAGTTTTTCTAAGAGAGATTTTTCCAAGAGGGTTTAACCAATCAAAATAGGGGGGAATTTAATATGGAAGGTTGGTTTAAATAAAAATTAATTTAAAATTTAAATTTTAAAAGAGAGATTTCGGTTAAGGCAAAGAAGAGGTAAAGTTTAATTAGTAAGTGATTCCATTTGAATCAATTAAATTAAATTTATTTAGCATGATGAAGAAAATTGACAAAAAAAGGGGATATGGAGGGAAAATTAATTTGGAAAGAGATTTAAATTGAATCAATTCATCATCTGACCTGATTTTTAATGTAATTAATAAGTTAATGCTTATGTGGATCGGCCAAGAGATAGAGAGAGAGAGAGAGAGAGAGGAGAGAAGAGTTTGAATTATTACCAAACAAGTCATGACACAATTAATTGTCCAAGTGAAAAAAAGGAATAATTCAAATTTTGACTAATTTAAATTAAGCATGATAAATGGTCAGCCAAAAATGAAGTTTCCATGATGGGATTCAAATAGTATTTAATACAATATCATGTAATATTCAATCAATTCATCTTGATTGAATGAAGGAAGGAAGGAAAGAGATAACATACAAGCTTTATTTAACAAAATCCAAGGAATATTCAAAAATTTGGCCAAGCTACTTTCCTAAAATAGATTAGATTTATTTTAATGTAGTTAATTCGAATTAAATGATGATGGGTTAGATATTAGGAGAGTTTAAATAAATTTTCATTAAGAGATTTATTTGAATTTGAATATAGATATAGTTGGCCAAATGAGGTTTCCAAAAATAGAATTTATATAAAAGGAAAGAAAATAATTCCATGGCTTATTTTATTTGAATTTGAATTAACTCAAATAAATTTAATTAATTCAAATTAAATCAACTAGATTGGCATATTATCAGACACATAACATTCCGTAAAGAGGAGAGTTCAAATTTGCATATGTAATCAAAGGAATATTCAATTTGAATTCAAAAATAATTCAAATTAAATATTCAAATAAATATTTTTTAATTTAGAAAAATATAGGATAATTATGGAAATAATTTGAATAACTCTCACATAATTTATTTAGCAAATAATAATGAAAACAATTTGGCCTAAAAGGTTTAGGATGAGAGATAAGATAGGAGAGAGAAAAATAATACCTTGAATAATGTTTGGTTAATTTAGATTCATGCATTGAATAAATGAATAATGAACATGCCTAAGCATGAGAATAATTTAATGAAATGTGAACTTAATTTAAGCTACATGTAAGAACAATAAATGGAACAAAGTTTATGCATTTAGTTCACATTATCCAAAATGAATATTTTGAAGAATAAGTGTAAATATGAAATGTAGAATTTATAAATAATTCTCAAATAAATCATTTTTAAATGATTAACTGATTTATTTTATTTTAGTGAGGTTTTCATTTGCCTTAATATAGTTAATCTTAGAAAAATTTCCACCCAGTCCATGTCCAAAAGCTTTAGCATTCTAATATAACTAAAGAACTAAGAGTTGAAGAATTTTTTCTATAGACTTGAATTTAATCTGATTAGTAGTATCAAAAATATATATTTATCACCAATATAAATATAAATTAAGAACAACATTCATAATGATTAATGTGATTAATTTATTCTGCAAAGAAATAACTAGTTCATATTACACAAGATTTGTTATTATCAAATCAAATGGTGAGATACACAAGGTGTATAGTCAACAGACTGCTGACAGGAGGGTTGGCAAAAGAGTGGATTTTGTCCCCTTTGGCCTTGTGAGCATATGTGGATAAGAAGTTTTAGGGGAGGAATTCATTTTCTCCTCTTTCCTCCCTTGGCCAAGAGCTTGGCTCAATTGGTTTTCTCTCTTGCCTCTTTCTTTTTCATTTTCATAGAGGAGACCAAGTTCTCCTTTCCTTGAGGGCTGGTCAATTGATTCAAAACCTTGGAACCATCCTCTAAGAGGTGGCCTAAGGTCACTTGGATAAAATCTAATGAATTTTCAATGATGGGAAGAGGAGGAATCTACCAAGCATCTTTACTTGGTCAAAACCTCAACTCATCTCCCTTTGGTTTCATTTATGGCTTTTAGCATCACCACCACAACCCTTAGACTAATGTTTGGCTTCCTAAATCAAACCCAAGGTGAGTTTAAGGTTAAATCTAAATCCATTTGAATTGGATTGGACATTTGAACCCAAATCGAGCATTTAGATTCAAAGTATTTGAATTTTATTTAATTTATTTTATTTTGGATTCAATCAGCTTTAATTGATGATTTATTAGGTTTTTATTTGATTAATTCATTTAGGATTTGAATTAATTTTGTATTTCATTTCATTTCAGCCCATTTAAGCCTAAATGGGTTAAGCTTGATTCCAATTAGGTTCAAATGACCCATTTGACTCAATTGGATTTTGTTTGAACTCCAATCATGCTTGATGACATGTGTGAGATGATTTGGAGTGGTTACTTTTATTTGATTTCAATTTCATTTCAATTTGAACTCATTTGACCCAAAGTGGGTTTTAATGGGTAAATTTTGGGTTCATTTGGGTCAAATGACCAATTTTTTCAATTTAACATTTCCAAATGATTTTGAGCAATCAAATTGAGTTGATTTCAACTTGATTTAGGTTTGAACCCAATAGGACCCATTTAGGTTCATTTAAACTAAGTGGTCTAATTAACTTAGGTAAAGCCTAAATAAATTTAAATTTTTTTATATTCATGATTAAACATATTTATTTGATCATTTTTAACAATTAGAATGGTTTGATTTAGTCAAATTTTAGTGGGTTGACCTTTGACAGTGGGACCCACCTAAGTCAAATCTATGTGAAATGGGTTGATTGGATTTTACTTTGATTTGGTTTTGGATTTAATCATTTTGATTTAAGTTGAATTCATTTTGATTTAATCCAAATTTAAATTTTGGGTTGAGTCTACCTAAGCCCATTAGGTTAGATCGAACCCAGGAAGGTGCACTAGGTCACTAGGTATAATGTCTTAGGCACTTAAAAAGGAGGTTTCTAATCTAAGATTATTTGTCCTAATTATTGGATTTATAAGTGATGTTAACCTCATGCAAAGATGAGGTCAACATCCACCTCATCCCTTACCTTTATAACTTTGTGTCAATTTGCACTTCATTTGGAGTGAAGTATATTCACTCCTAGCTAGGTTGAAGGTGTCTTTGAATTAGCCTAACTTTATGTTGGTTTGGGTTTAGTGATTGCGCTTGGTTTCATGCCAAATTTGTTTAAGTGGTCTTGAGTATCTCTCTTTTGATTAATTGTCCTTTGATTTGAGTTTCAATCATTGTTGATTATCCTTTAGATAATTTAGAGTTCCATTGGTCCATGCCATGTGAGGGTTGATGTGATGAGCTAAGTTTGACCTTTTTAACTTAAATTGGCCAATTGAATCATTTAGCTCAAATGAACTTTTAAGATTTAAATTTAGGTTCAATTACGTTTATTTTATGATTTATAATGTTTTAATTTGATTGATTTCCTTGGATTTTAAATTCATTTTGATTTTATTTCAACTTGACCCATTTTGGCTTAAATGGGAAAAGTTGAGTTCAATTAAGTCAAATGACCAATTTGACTCATTTAAATTGTATTTGGACTTCAATCAAGTTTAATCACATGTGTGAGATGATTTGGAGTGATTAATTTCATTTGATTTAGATTTGATTTAGAATTGGTTTCAATTTTAACCCATTTAACACAAACTAGGCTTAATGGGTTAAGTTAGACTCATTTGGATCAAATTATTAAATTTGTTAAATTTGGTGCAATAATTGGTTGGATGGTACTTAATTATGATTTATAAATGATTTTGGACAATCAATTTGAGTAATAAGGTCATTTAGGCCCATTTAGACCAAGTGGTCTAATTAGCCCATTTGAAACTTTATTAGTTTTTGATTTATTTTATTCATGTTTAAAAATATGTATTTTATCATTTGGAGCCTTTAGAATGATTTATTTTTTTTCAAATTATGTTGGGTTGACCTTTGATCTGGTGGGACCCACATAAGTCGATTCCATGTCAAAGGGTTGACCATCTTTGACTTTCATTTGGATTTATTTTATAGTTATTTTGATTCTTGCAATGACTATAATGCATTTTATTTGATTTTATTTTAATTTTGATTTCATTTAAATTTCTTTTTAAGTTTAGATGACTTTCAGCTTAAGTAGGATAATTGGTTAACCACTCCAATCATCTTACTTTAAACCCAAATGTGTTCATATTTCAAATGGAATGTTCCAAGTGGGATGTGTTTGATTCAATTCTTTGTTTATGTTCGAGTTTTGGGTTGAGTCCACTTACTCCAATTGGGTTAGGTTAAATCCTAGAAGGATACACAAGGTCACTAGGTGTAGTGTCATAAGTACCAAATTAGGATGCTCCTAATTTATGATTATGTGTTCTAATTAATAGTTTTAGAAATGATGTTAACCTCATCCAAAAATAAGGTCAATAAATTGACCCCCAATATGTGTGGTGGACTAAATAGAGTGCACCGCACATATTAGTATTGATCGAATTAGTCAAGACTACAAGCATAAGGTTGAAGGAGTTTGAGTTTAATTTTAGAATTTAGAGTTTGAATTTAATTTTGGTTTTAAAATTTATATTTAGTTTTGATTTTATAATATTTTTAAATTTTGATTATGAAAGATAGGCAAATGTATGCCTGAATTTGTTTTTAATTTATAATGATTCATCTTAGATACTTAGATTCACTAATTTCTAAGCAGTGGAAGGATGTCATTAGGAAAAAATTTAATGAAGAATCTAATCCTAACATAGTCATTGTAGTTAGAGAAGATGCCTTCAAGAGACTTATTTTTATCTTGACTACAATAGGTTTTCAATAGCTAACTTCGGAAGAAAGTACTATGACTCATATCTTTCTAAGTAAGATTAGCCAAAAGGTGTCTAAATGACTAACCAATTCTAAAGAAATCGTCCATAAGTAGACCTTAAAGTTTTCTTTTCCTAAAAAGGATGCCACCATGGAAACTTACTCGTAGCTAAGAATAGTAGTTGGAGAAGATGCCAATATGGACATGCACTCCTGATCCAAACTACAAAAAAATTTAACCAAGGAAAGATACCATAAAGTGATTTACTCATCTAGTTAGCTATTAGGAAGGAGTCTTTAAAGACTTGATTCCAACCTAAATAGCTGACCTGAGAAGAAGGGGCTTTAATAGATTAATTTAAACCTCAAAATTTGACTACTAGGCAGGGTCATATGGACATAATTCCTAACCTTAATAGTCTATAGAAATATGGCCTTTAATGGCTTACCTCCACTCCTTAATTTTTTTATTTTGCACTAGAAAATGGGTCACAAAGACTTGAATACTTTTTTAATGAAATTTATCAAACATGAAGAGGCCTTTGATGGCTTAATTCTAACCTGGGTAGCTCGAAAAGGAAAGGGGTCATAATGACTTAATCATATCCCAACTTTTTTTACTAGGATGTCTGCTAAGGGACTTACTCTTTTCTGATTAGCTATTAAGAAGCGGCTTCAATGGATTAATGCCTTCTTGAATAGCTATAATGAGGAAGAAGGATCTATATGACTTGATCCTAAATCATAAATTTTTTTACTAGTAGGAAAAGGGACTTAGTGACTTAATCCTAACATAAATAGTCTATTTAACATGTAGGGGTCTTATTGACTTAATCATATTCTTGTCTTTCAGAAAGAATGCTTATTGAGGGACTTACTTGTTTATAGCTAGCTATTAGGAAGGAGCCTTCAATGCCTTAATCCAACTTAAATAGCTTGGGTTGAGGAAATGGGTCTTTGATGACTTGGTCCTAAACCTCAAATTTTGACTAATAGGAAAGGGGTCTTGGTGACTTAATTCTAACCATGTAGTTTTTTTAAGAAGAAAGGGGTTTTTAATGACTTTATCCTATCATGTGGGTAGTAGGAATGGTGTCATGAAGGGCTTGCTTCAAACTTAAGAGATTCATAGGAAGGGTACTACAAATGGGCTTCGTACAAACTTATCAAAAGAAGGAGTGATGCCATAAAGGGTTGCCCCACAATTATGGGAATGGTGCACAAAGTCTTACTCCAAACTCATAAGGAAGACATGGAAAAGGTGCCACAAAGGGCTTGTTCCCAACTCAAGATACATATGGGAAAGGTTCCATGAAGGGCTTGCTCCTAACAAATAGATGATGAAGAGGAAGGATCTTTAGTTACTTAATTCTTAATCCTCGTGTCTTTTGACTAATAAGTAGGAGTCACATGGAGTTAATCCTAGCTTGATTAGTCTAAATAGTGAGAGGTGTTGGAATGATTTTTTTCCATTCCTTAGTTTCACTAATGCTTCTTACACATGAAGAAGTTTGGTGAAGAAGTTTTAAGGAATTAAAGTATTTTTAAAGAAAGTTTTGGGCACATTTTTGGACCCAATGTATAGTATGTTAATGCCATAGGCATTAAATTTAATCATTTTTATATATTTTTTATCATCTCAAAGTTACATATGGCCATGTTATATGTCTAATCCACTTATAGTGCAAGATATCATATGATATCAACTGAAAATATTTACTTTATGAGCTTGCATGTGACTTTCTAGTTCTTGGGCAATGAAATCTAAAGTCAAACAATGCTTCCCAAATGATGGATATTGAATTTCTATTGAATATGTAACTTATATGGCATTTAATTTTCTTGGCTTTCTTTATTGACATAAGTCAGTCAGGTTATAATAAATATGTATTCCATCATTCATTATTTTTTATAGGTTTATGAATCAATAGCTTATAAGTCATTTTCTTTGTTTCTTTATTGATTTGAATTCAATAAAGGTTAAGAGATTTTTTTAAAAGCTGTAACAAACATAGTTTTCCGGTCTGAATGAGAATCAAGATAAACATGATCTTAGATTCTCTCAAATTTATTTTGATATTTTTTATACTTTTACTTCTAATTAATAAAGGAATTGAGAGGGTTGGATTGAGAAATTAAGATTGTACTGATAATTATAAAATAAATTATCTTAAGTTGAATTATCATTTTTTAAAGATTTCTTTGAATGATATTTCATAGATAGATTTAATTAATTCTCATTTTGTTTAGTTCTGATCTTTCTAAGTTCCACTACAAGTTTCGTGAAGTTACCTCAAAGGTATATTTTAGAAATTTGCATTTAGTGATACGATCACCTTCAAGTCATAATACATTTTCTTTTCTTTTCTTCTCTTTCTCCTTTTTTAGCAAGATTTTTAATATAGCACTTCACTTGATGAAGAGTGAGGCTATCAAAAAACCTTGATCATAACGCTTTGGTAAATTGTCGTAATATTTATAGACTAAACAATACTATCATGTAATAGAACATCCCTGTAAGGATTTTGAACATCATATGCTTTCAATTTTCTTTTCTAGAGTTGTCTTGATTTTATAATATTTAGATAAGACATCCCTGTATGGGGATTATCTTATGAATAAAAGCTTTATCAATTTTGAAGTCAAGTATGGGTAATAGGAACCCATCTTTAAGATAAAGTCTTGTTCTTTAAGATTTGACACATGCGGATCTGATCCTTTTCCTTCTTTTCTATTTTTTATTATATATTTTTGTTTGCTTTGACAATGTTAGCTAACCAAGAAAAATATTTCCTTCTCATGTATGGCCATCATTAATTAGCTTTTAGTCTAGCAACATCTCTTTTGAAGTTTGACTGCATACATCAAAAGATTTAGTTCATTGAAGTTGCATCAAGCGTAACCTTGAGCTTAGAAACTGCTTCATCTGAAGATAAAGTGAATATTTAATTTTAATCCCAAATAAAGTAGTCTTCAAACTCTAAGAATAGTCTGATTAAGCCATCAATATTCAACTCATAAAGTGTTAAATTATTGATATCAAGTGTAGATCATTGTATATTTCTAAACTTTATTTTTATTATTTTCTTTGACTTGGTAATTATGGATTTAAGTTTTTCTTCAAATTCTAGGGGTGCATCCTAAACTAAAAGTCATTTAAGTCTTCAGAACTATCTCAATAATACTCATCTGAGTGCTTTTAGAGAGAGAGAGTCAGGACCCTAGCTATTAGCAATTCCCATCTTGCAATTGGATGGCTCATGTTTGTAGGCCACTTGCAAAGGATTGAATCTCACTAGATTGAACTTTTAATAGACAAAGAATAACTAAAAAGGCAAATCTATTATCTTTTTATATTTCTTTATATTTAAGGCTTACACTTTTATCAAATTCAAATGTGTAAAATTGATTATATATTTTTTAAAATTATGGGCTACTTTTGAATTATAACCCTATGATGTTATTTGATATATGGGAGTTAGAATTAAAGTGCCCACATACTCAAAAATATCATACTCCATCCTTTAACTCTTGGAATTAGTCCTTCCATCCTTTTTATTTCCTTTCTTTCTTTTTCTTTGAACAACATTTCAATAACAGTTCAACTTTTTGTTAGACATTACATTTGATATTTTTCCTAGATGCAACATTTGCTAGGACACTAGATGCATTCGACTCTTTGTCCAAATACAACATTTAATACAATAATTTACATACTCAATTCTTTTCTTATTTTGAGTAATCACATTACTTAGTAAGACATTTCTTAATTTTTTTATTGAATACAAGATTTGGTAAGACACTAAGCAATTTCAAACTTTTGATTCACTTTTTCCTCTTTTGGTAATGTCGTGATTTTACAGGACTAACAAAAGAAAATAACATTCTTGAGGACTCTAATCTCATGAATTCTGAATGAATGTGAATATTCCTTCACAATGATGATTATTTTATTCTTCTTCTTTTTTTTGGTTGGATAAGACCATCTAAGAGCATTAAAGATGTTTCTGAATTCTTAAGATTTTAGTTCAATATTTGAATCATCAATCTCAATCAACATTGTGATTGAGATTATATTTTCCAAGATTAAATTTTTTGGAGTTTAAAATTCCTTTTCTTTTCTTGATTGAATCCACACAGCACCATCTCAATCGAATTAAATTAGAATTGGGCCCGTGTGTATTCATTTTTATGTATTTTTATAATTGATGTTGACTGATGCACCTAGATCAACAAGCATTCTGGATATTTCTTAGGATTTTACACATTGATTGTTATATGATATTTTGTTTTTATTCATCAATTCCTAGTAGTAAATCTTCATCATAGAAGATAACCCTAGAATTTTTTATAATGGAATGCCACATCAAAAAGTTGCCAATTAAGGCAAATCACAAAATTGATTAATGCCTTAATTGAGGATTCATTTCATTTCATTCATTTTTTTATTGAGCATTATGATGCTCAATTTTGCAAGGAACTTTTAGAATGGCTAGAACACCATAATAAAAATTTCAAGGTAATTAATTTTTTGTTATTTTCTTTTGAGATGACTTATTTTTCATTTCATTTCAATGTTATCTGAGGCAGTAAGGCTTTATCATTTTTAATTTAATTCCCTTTAATACAAAGGGAGGGAGGGTAGGGCCAACTCTATCCTCAACAGATTTTTGTGTTCTTCTATTGACCTATCAGAGCTAAATTTCATATTTTTCACTCTGAAGGATTGAAGTGTCACTATTAGGACCCAATCTATATAATTATCTTGAGGTCATAAGACTTCATAATTATTTTAGAACAATTAAAGTCTTTATTGATTTTGTCTTTAGAATTTGTCCTTAAAATTGATTAAAGCTATCTATGAAATATCAATCATCCAGTGGGAGAGGATTCCCAATAAGAGAATTGATTTAAATTTAGAAGATTAAATTTCATTGATTTCAACTTTATCAAGAGAATTGGAATGCTCTTTTACTATTCTTTCTTTGTCTCATTGATTGGGAGAAAAAGCTATATGATTTTTATTCATAATGTTTGTTCATCTTCCCCTTTTGAATATCTCCTAAACTCCTAATGATTCAAGGTTTATGGAGGATCAAAAAGGTGGTTATCTCTAAGTCACTCTTAGAATTGGCTGATCAACCCAGATAATCGATTTCCAAGTTTTTGGTGGATGATGAGAGATAATTTTGAAAACTTTTAAAGAAATTAGATTAAAGTTGAATTACCTTTATGTATATGAAAATTATCTTCCATAGAGATAAAAGGCTCATATTTGATTTTCTTGATCGACCTTTGCCTAAGGTCAACAAGGCATTCTTTTAGAATCATATTTATCCCCTTTTTCTTTTAAGTTGATTCTTTTTAGAATGCAACTCAAGCTTTAATCATGGTGGTAAGGGGTAATATGCAAGACTATACCCACTTCCTTTGGTTTCATAAATTTTCTAAAAATTTGAAAGAACTCCTTTGTTTCAATATATATTCTCAAGTGTTTGCTATCTTTGAATATATTTGAACAAAGGGGTATCATTTTAGGGACTCTATCCTAACTTTCTTTAGCTTTTGTACAAAGCCAAGATAAAATTAAGGATAAAAGAATGTTGTAACTTTTTTTTTCAAAATTTAAAATTTTTATTTTATATAATTTCATCATTTTTGAAGATGATATTTCTTTTTGACTA
The DNA here is from genome assembly GCA_021442155.1 of Cymbidium sinense. NCBI lineage: Eukaryota > Viridiplantae > Streptophyta > Magnoliopsida > Asparagales > Orchidaceae > Cymbidium > Cymbidium sinense. The sequence continues at coordinate 51,652,234 of CM038224.1, read as the reverse complement.
TACAATGACATCATATCCATTTTAGCCAGAATTAAATCTAACAAAATGACTTCATTTTAATTTATTTAAATTTTTCTAAAAATTTTAAGGAAATGGTTTTAAGACCTAGTCATTTAACTATGATAAATTAATAGTTCTAGAACCCAAGTTAAGAATGTCATCCAATGGAAAGAAAGGCAGTCATGACCAGTGAGTAGCACAAGTACATTGCTAATATATAAAAATAAGTGCTTATTTTTAAAGATAGAGATAGGAGCTATTCCCTAGTAGAGTCGTTATAAAATATCTCTATAAGAAAAATTTGTGACACCACATAAATTTCAAGAATTTCTTATTTAGAAAACAAAATTCATCATTAAGAAATAAACATATTCTCTCAAAAGATTAACATTCTATCCTATAGTAGATTTGATCACTAAAATAAGGACTCCTAAGACTAATGGGTCTTATTAATATTCTAAAGATTCTTTCCTTGAGCTACATGAAAAAATATGACAAGGTTTAGTTTATACTAGGATTGTAGTTCACTATAAGGGCAAGCCTTTATAGTTAATTACATCTTAGGAATAAGGATCACTTCCTAAGAATACTCTCGATTAAAGAAATAGACTCTTATTGTATAGATTTAAAAGTTGGTTCCAAAGGATGATTAAATTGAAATTTCAAAATGGAACACTTTAATGGGGAAGAGTTTTTTTCGAGACCAATTGGGACAAAGTATAAAATGTCTATAGATATTGGGATACTTAGTAGGCATTTCAACTATACTATCATTGGGATTTATATCTTGAGATTCAATTTGTTAAGGTTAGAATTGATATTTTATTAGAAATATAAAACTTAGATTATAGTAGCATAAGACTGCAAAAATGCCTAGGGTTGAAGACTTATTATTAAAAGGATGTTATAAATCTCAAGTTTATAAATGCTTTTGACGTAAGTCAGAGGCTCAACCTAGTTTGACTTTTGAAAATTATTGATCTTTCTCTCTCTAGAGAAAAGAAACCTATCATTGACTCTTCTGGACTTATAACATGTCTGAAAGGGCTGCCAGCTTACACCACCTAAACAAAATTTAAATCTATGATGTTCGTCTTATATAGGTAAGATGGCTAGGCAGTTACATTTTAGGAAAGAATCTAAGAGCCTAAACTCACTCACTAATCCTTAAGATCATGTTAGGTATGATATGTTCCTAACTAATGTAACAATTTTTAGCTTTTAAATATTTTTTAGCGTTGTTGATCTCACTTTTGGAGTGAGGATTAATCTTTCTCGTCTTAGATCTAGGAACCTTCTAGAAACTTTGATTTCTTTAGTACTAGGACACTTCTAGGGATTAAAGGAACACTAAACTCAAGCTTAGAGACTTAGAAGGCATAACCCTAATCTCAGAGTCCACCTTAGGACAAATAGGTTTCAACCCTCCTTAGGCCTGAACCAAAACTCATACATATTCACTCATCCAAACTTAAGCTCATGTAGATGGAGAAAAACTGACCCCAAAGACTATTCAATTAATGTTACTTGAATTTGGTTTTCTAATCTAAGCTCTAAGCCAAATTAACTTGGACCTTAACCCAAGTTAATACACCATAATCTTATAACTCAATTCAAACACATTCAAGAAAACTAAATCTAATTTGATTTTCTCAATCACTTCAATTATTCATTAGATCATTTCAAGTCACTCCAACACTTGGAATCAATCCAATTGAACCAAAGGAATGAGACCAACCCAAGTTAGCCCATTTGACCAAAAGGGTTCAAATGAGCCAAAACCTAATTAAGCTCAAATCAATTGCAATTAAAACCCACCAATCAACTTCAAATTTATCATTGAACACATCCACCCAATTGGTCCAAGTTGGGTAATTAATAAAATCTTCCATTAAAATAAATCAAGTCATCCAATCCCTTCATTAAAGATTATAGGTCATTATTTAACACTCCACTACAATCAATTAAATCTAATCAAGTCAATTTGACTCTTTGAACCAAATTGACCCAATTTGACTTAAAGGATTAAATTAATCCAAATCAAATCATAGACCAAATTGGTTGAAACCAATGCTTTCAATCAATCACCAATTGAATATTGAACATGATCTAACCCTCATTTAAGCCTAATTTGGTCAACCTAATCTAATTAGCCTACTTAACCCAATTTAACCTAATGGGTCAAATTGAACAAAATCACTCTATAACCCAAATCAATTCAAATTAACTCTTCCCATCAATCACCAATGATCAATTGAACATAGACCTAACCCATGCTTAAGCTAATTTGGTCAAATTGGTCAAATTAGTCAAATTGGTCAACATGATCCAAATTGAATCATATGAGCCAAATTCAAATCTAACCCAAATTGAATCAAACCAATTCCACTCATTCACTCCAAATTACCATTCAAGCTCACCCAAGTCACCACTTTGATGACCCAATTTGGTCAAAATGGTCAACTTAGTTCAACTTGACCTATTTGACCCATATGGGTCAAATTGAGCCAAACTCAATCAAATCAAGCCCAAACCCAACCAAACTTAGCATGACTCATCCTTAGGTCATAATGTACTTTTCTAAGTGGGCCCAACCCATTGTGAACTTAGTTTGGGTCAAACCCACTGAACCAAGCCACCTAAATGTGATAAAATCCCCATTTAAGTGGGTTTTTCACCTCCTTAACCCATGACAGTCACCATAGGCTCTTCTTGGACAAGAGGACCACTGACCCAACCTAACCCAAAGCTGTTGGACTTAGTCTTTGGCTAACAAAGGGTGAGTTCACCCATTGGCATCCATTGGTCTACCTAAGTGAGAGAGTACATCTCATTTTAGTCCATTACACTCTCTTAGCCTCTCACCCTCAGCCACCTCAACAGTCCCTTGCCATCTCTGGCCACCTACCACTTGATCACCAATCCTCCTTAGTTGGGAGAGAGTATACTCCTCCCCATCCATTCAAATTCAACATAGAGCTTCCCTAGATCATTCCTCACACTCCTATACCTTCCCCCAAGCTCCTCATGCACTCCACCACTGGTGAGACTAGCTCCTGGTCAGTCCTGAGAGCTCTGCCCATCCAAACTTCTCAAAACTCCACCAAACATAAAATAACTCTTCACATAGCTTCATCTCACTCTGGTAAGCTAAAACGAATCATTTCTCTAGCGATTCGGCCAGTAGAAGACATCCCAAAACCAACTCGAGTAAGCTTTGTGGTGGAGTTTAGTCCATAGACAGATCAGCAAGGAGGAAGCTCGTGATCTTCATAGCAGGGCTTCGCCTCTTCAAGAAGAAGCTACCTCTATCAACAAATCGCCTGTCTTTAGCTTCAATAAGGTAAAAATTTGACAACCGTAGTCTTGGCCTCTAGGTGTTTGTCCTTTTTTAAGTGAATCGTGTTTTCATGATATTTCCACCATAGGATCTCCTTAGATTCATTCCATGATTATTTTGGAGTCGATTTCACCATCGAACGAGCTCTAGCAAGCTCGAATCAAGTGATAGAAAGTGAATGGGGTCCGTCTTCTAGTGCTCGTGGGATAACGGATCACAGGCCATCTGTTCCACATGATTAGAATGGATGGCCATAATTAATCAATTTAAAAATTTTGATTTAATCCCTTTTGGAATCACATGATTCATCTAGATCATCCGATCCAAGATCAGATGATCAGGACAAAACCACGTCCATCGCTGCTGTGTCAACTATTGCATCGGATGATTTAAATAAACAATACTGCAGTGCCACATAGAAAGTGCTGTCGCATCAGCATCTACGTGTAAAAATGTGATTAAATGGCCAGAACTTCAAACAATCATAACTAATTATACAAAAACCTAAAAAAATGCAAATAAACCCATTTTAGAAAGGTTAGACATATGAGAATTTAAGAAAAATAAAATCTCTAATTAATGCCCAATGAACAGTGCTTAATTAAAGTTTAAAGCTTAAGCTAATTACTTTATTTAAGACCAAAGTACTTGGCTAATTAATTCCAAATTTGGTAGGTTGATTTTATGCGATATCCTCTGCCTCCCATAATTTTCTTGGAATTATTTATCATGCAATTTAAAGAATTTAGAATTCAATCCTAATTACCCGCTTTAATCAATTAAATAATTATTAAAATTGGTGAATAATAAAATTAAATAATTAATGATAATTAATCAAGGTGGATAGTGGAAATAATGAGGAGAAATAATTAGGACCCATTTCCTAATCATTTTTCCCAGTGTATTTCCTTAAGAGGGTTAATTAACATATTTAATAATTGGGGAATATTTAGGAAAATAAATAATAAAATAAAAAAAATCAAAATTAATAATTGATTTAGGTAAGTCAAGTATGATCCATTAATTTTCATTTATGTGTTTAATAACATAAAGTTATTAAAGAAATTATGATCATCCCATTGGTGTGGAAAAATCATAAGAGTATTAATTTAGATTATTTTCTTCATCAATATAATTAACTCTTAAGCATGATCCTAATTGCATTAGATTCTTTTAGGTGCATTGCTAATTTTATTTTCCTAAAAGTATATCATTGAATGCTCATGATCAAGTAATTAATTAAATTAAAGAAGTTTAGGGAAGGGTAATTAAGTTAATGTGCTTAATAAACTTAATCATTCCATAAAATCCATTTAATTTCTTTCTTTAAACATGTTAAATCACCAACATAGGATGGAGTAAATACTAACTATCATTTCTCCTCTTTAGGTTTTCATAACTTAAACATCAAATTCAAATCTTATAAGAACTTTGGTTAATCTTAAGTTATACTTATTTGACTTGATTGTCCTTAAGATTTAATGTAACTGAGAATGTTATGTGGCAATATTTAATTACTTCTTTTCAACTATTATAAAATGTGCATGTCATTTGTTATTTCATGTATTCATATTTTCAAAAATAAAAGAGAATTAAAAGAATATGATTGTATTTAAGTTGCATGTGTTGAATAAATATTATTATATGGTGTGGTTATTATCACTAATAAATTTTAAATTACTTTTGAAACTATAACAACAACAACAACAACAACAACAAGCCTTTATCCCACAAAGTGGGGGTCGGCTACATGAATCCTTCATCTCCATTGTGTCCTATTATGGGTCAAATTCTCATTTAATTCAAGTATACTAAGGTCATTTTTTATGCATCTTAACCAAGTCTTTTTACTTATAACTCTACTTTTCTTAACATAAGACAAATTTAATGCATCTACTCTCCTAATCAGGTCATCAGATGACCGACACTTTATATGGCCAAACCATCTAAGGAGACTCTCTCTAATCTTATCTGCCACTGGAGCTAGTCCAACGTTTTCCCAAACATACTCATTTCGCATTTTATCTCTAAGAGTAAAGCCACCCATCCACTTGAGCATCCTCATCGTTGTAATACTTAACTTAGTTTTATGCTTCTCTTTTATTGGCCAACATTCTGCACCATAAGTCCTTGCAGGTCTTACCTCCATCTTATAAAATTTTCCCTTATGTTTAAGCGGAACTTTTCTATCACACAACAGGCCAGATGCATTCCTCCACTTCAACCATCCAACTTGAATTCTACTAGTAACATCTCCATCTATTTCACCAACATTTTGAACAATATAGCCTAAATATATGAATCACTCACTCTTTTTATTTACTTGTTCACCTAATGACACAACACTACCACTAGAACTTCTATAACTAAAATTACACTCCATATATTTAGTTTTAGATCTACTCAAAGAAAAACCTTTAGACTCTAAGGTTGACCTTCATAATTCAAGTTTCTCTTGGACTCCCTCTCTAGTTTTATCAATAAGAAGGATGTCATCAGCAAAAAGCATACACCAAGGTACATCTTTCTATAAATGCCTAGTAAGAACATCCATAAATAAAGTAAATAGATAAAGGCTTAAAGCTGATCCTTGATGTAATCCAACTAAAATAGAAAAATATTTTGTCAATCCTCCTTATGTTTGGACACAAGTAATAGCTCTAGTATACATATCCTTAATGACTTGAATATAACCAATATTAACTCCTTTCTATTCTAGAACTCTCTAAAGAAAATCTCTTGAAACTTTATCATAAGCTTTCTCTAAATCAATAAATATCATATGTAGATCCTTCTTACTTTCTCTGTAATTTTCCATCAAACCTCTTAACAAATGTATAGCATCCATTTAGTTATAATAAATGAAAATGTGTAAAGTTTAATTTGATGTCGGCTATAAATGCTTAATAAAGTTCCCATTTAGTTATAATTTAAAGATAATAAGGATTATTTTATTTTTATAGTTCATGTTCATGATCAAATATGTTTGAGTTGACAAGTAAACATTTTGGACATCCCGAGAACACGAGGCTTTAAGTAGCCCCAAGGAGATCTTAAATAATCTTACTTTTCTAATTTGACAATTGCACGTACTTGCTTAATTTCATTCATGTTAGGATAAAACTTTACTTTACATGAACAAAAGATTTGCTTTTATATAACATTTACATGATTTTCATTTTTATGCTTATGTATGTGTTTACATGTATTTAAGTTGACAAGTATATAGTCTAGACATCCCGAGAATATGAGGCTTTAAGTAGCCCTAAGGAGATCTCATATAATCTAATTTTCCTGGTTTAACAATGGCACATGCTTGCTTAAATCTCTAATACATATTTGCATATGCTTAGCTATGAAATGAAATCTTTCTTTTTTATTAAATTCATGAATTAATGATCATTAAGTGTGCAAAATATGAATATATATTGCATGTACAAATATGTATATTAAATCAAATATCATGAATAATAAAAATAAAAAAGTATGTATACTATTGATGATGAAAAGAAGCAGTGGAATGTTATTCATGTAACGGTGACTCAATTTTATTAATCCTAAGATGCATTTCATGTTTGAATAAGACTTCTTAAGACTAATCCAGACTTAGGCTTAATAAAACATTCATAAATGGTTCACTAAAGAAACCAAAGTCATAATAATATACCTTTAAAAAATAACTTAGGTTAGGGGTGAAAGGGGTCTAACCTCTTTTTTTTTCTTCATAATAATTAGATGTTAAGTAGGCATCAAATGAAACAACAAAGTGAAAATTAAAATAAATCAATTCATTAAAAGATTTGAAGTGAAACCACCGATAATATTTAAGTTAAATAATTCTAAACTTTAGACAATCATACTTTAAAGCTTAATTAAGACACCTCATTAAGCCTTAACACACACATTAGAATGCTAAGTCACCAATTCTGACTGGATGTTAGGATTATTTGTGTGTAGACTAGATGCTACGATGTTAATAGCCTAATGATGTTTCATGCAACAGATTATGCTAAAGGGGCCGATGTAATAATAAATAAATATAAATGTTCTTGCTTACATGTGTCGCTTATGCCCTAAGCATAATCCAATTAGGACAGGTAGACTTGGTTACCCGAGTGTAGGGTGCTAAGTCCAAATATGTGAAATATAATTGCTTGACTTGTATATTCGTTTAGCTAATGTCTATTTTGTAGGTGCAGTTAGACTATATTTTTCATAAATATGTAATTTTTGCAATAGGATTAGGATTAGTGTTATGAGGTTTAGGATGAGCAATGGCTAGAAAGCATAAACCAGGGAGGCCCTATAAAGTCTGGAGCAAACTAATCAAAAGAAGGAAAGAAGCATAAGAGATCGATGACCCCATAATATTTATTTTAATTATAACATTCAATTATAATCTTTATTGTATAAGGGTAGAGCTCGGCTACCTAGATGTTTTTCATTTTCGTGGTGTAATGCATTAAACCAGATATTGGCCTTATTCTTTTACAAGAATATAAATGTTTGATTATTATGTTTAGATTGTATAATAAAAATGGCATGCTTTTCATAGGTTTTTTAAAGTGTGATCATTTGATGTATAGCCTAGATGTAGTAGGCTCTCTAGGGTAAAATTAAATTTTCTATCCTCACTAAAAATTCATAACTAAATTTTAATATAATTCATAACCTTATCTTTAAGCTAGGTTTATAATCAAGATAATAAAATATTTAAAAATCTCTTAGCTGAATGTTGTATGTTATCACACCATGCATATCATATTATTCCACTCTTGAATAGAGAGGGTATCCACTCTTGCATGCTAGTGGATATGCTTAATCTTTGAGGGTGATCCCTTGTAGTGGAGAACAACTCCTCTAATTAATTTATCCCATGACTGAATTTCATCATGCATATAGGCATAATTTTCTTAAGCCATGGTCCAAGATGAATGTGTCAAAATAATCCAAAATTTATAAATTGTTAACATTAGTCTAAGTCATGCTTGCATACCAAATATTATCTAGCCTCTTAAAGAGTGAGTTTAGGATCTTAGCCTCTTTCTTAATTAAATAATAGCTTACTTATCTTACGTCTACATAAGATCATCCTACATAGTTTTAAAGCGTAGTAGATGTTAGTTGGTGGCCACTCCAGGTGCTTGTAAGTCTAGAAGAGTCGGGATGAGTCTATTCTCTCTTGTGGAGGTAAACCATTATGTCTCATTTTCCCAATTAGACTTAAGTCGTGCAACTAGCTTGTGCTAAAGTATTTTAGATTTAGGTTTTGATGCTACTTTTTTTTTGGGGGGTGCAAGTATAAGTCCTCACCTCTTAGGTGTTTTCACAATCTTGTGTTGTTGGACTTTAAGCTCTAGCATTCTAATAAGATTTCAACTCAAGTAAAAGTAAATTTTCTCTTTTAAGAAAAAAAAATGAAGCCTTACTATAGGGTAGACTAAAGCACTCACTAGGCTTCTTAGTATCATGGATGTTTTCTACTTATTCTTCTATGGAATCCATAAATAAGTTTTTCTATTTGAATTGTCTCACTTGATTTCCAAAAGCACTAAATCCTTTGATAGTCTAACTTTGAAATCTTTGGAGATATTTATTGAATACTTTAATCGAAAGTGTTCTTAAGAAATGCCTATTTTCTAAGTTCTAATTAACTATGGAAGCCTTACATAAAATAAACCATGGTTTACTTCTCTATGTATAGAAGGGGAAAGATCTCTAGCACATATGTAGACCCATCTACCTTAAGAGTCCTTTTTAGGTGATTAGGTTCATTGTAGGATGATGTCTCTATATTTCGAGATAGTACATCATACCTTAATATCGCATCACTTCAAAAAGTACCACCTAAGATTTGTGTGATGTCCCTATGACTCCAAATTAAAACACCGTAATAGCTAAAAAAAATATGTTTGAGGATACTCTCCATAATCTTTATTGAGATGGGTAGAAATATATATTTTTTAATTATATAGATTGATATATATTCAACTAGATTTCCTTTTACATTATGTTTAGGGTTTATATAGATATGGGTTCCACTTCCTATGAATGCAAGCACTCATAGTTAATTACCCTCTTACCACAGAAAAAGAGCACTCTCTATTAAGGTTGGAAAATAAATATATTTTTCTAATATAAATCAGTGTCTAGTGGTGCATACTATGACATAAATGACTGTCTGGGTTGAATTCGCATGGCAAATAAGAAGATTGGGCTTACACCTCTTTGAATACCAAATTGAATGGAGTTATCATTCTCTTTTAACTTAAAGCATATGTTGGAGGGAATGATGATGCGCCCAATCAATATCCCATGGTTCCATCATCCCTAGATGTCATGGTCCCTAGTCTACATAGTGAGAGAAAGTCAACCCAACTTGACTGAATAATCCTTATCAGCAGTCATGGGTTGCATCATTCAAAGTGTTCTTGTATACCTAGGGTGACCTTTGTCTAAGGTGACAAATTTAAGTCAACCTTAGCTAATAGAAGGTTTTTTCCTATTAAATATATTATATAACTTATGGATTAAGGAGAAAATTCATTAGGAAACATACGGGCTATTACCATGACTAAAATATAATGGAGTTATATGGATGTCAAGCGAACCCAATCAGAGAGTTTTGATCATATATGCATTGTGGCATCGTTTAGCAATAGAATCATACAAACAAAGGACATAGGTCACGTCTTTATTGTCATAAGATTATTTGAGTATAAACATAGATATATTTATTTGACATTAGACCTTTTGTGAGCAAAAATTTTCTTAGCTTATTATCCTTGATAAATGATGATGGATGGGCGGATGATTAATTACTTTAAGTCATTTTAAGTAATAATTTTTATTCAATTTGAACATATCCCCTCTAGATGAATTTTATAATCAACACGACCATCATCAGGGTATAATTAAGTTTTATTGACATGGACCTAATTATAAAACACAACCACAAATATAACATGTGAAGCATCCTTAAACAATAGACTTAGGCAATTATTATTGTGCTGGAACCCATATAGGTGATTTAAATTTATTTTATTCTAAGTGCCTCGGTGCTAAAAAATATGTCACCTGGGCATTGCCAACTTGCAAGATATCAGCTTAAGACACAAGGGCTTAGCACTACGGTGTTGTGGGTTTAATTTAAAATAGAATATCAATGCCTTAATATTTTCCATTAAATGTCTATTTCAAGAAATCAGCACCTCGATGGTGGGGTATCAGTGCTATGGCGCTATGGGACGTCTGCCTAAATTTCATTTTTCCCAAGGATGCAGCACCTCGATGCTAGAATATTAGCGTTGTGACATTATTTTAATAACAACCTTTTTAAAAAAAATTTAAAAATTTTGGTGGCATAATATCTTATAATCTAATTATTATAACTTTTTTGAGTACATTAACACTCTTTTCCCTTGTTTAGAATTTAAGATCACTGGAGAGAGAGAGAGTTTATTTCATACCAAAACTAAGTTTGATGTTAGAATAGACTTCCAAGCATGGCGCCACAACATTGTGGTAATGGTGTTGTGTTAAATAGATGAAACCTAAGAGCATAGTGCCTTTGCACTAAGTATCTAACACCTCGGTGCTATGAGGCATAGAGCCAAGGACTTCACCCTTGAGTGCTTAGTGCCTCGGAGCTAGATCTTGGCACCGTGAGACATAAATTAACATATCAAATAAGAATTCTTAAGTATTCAAGAGATATTTATAAAAAATTTTGGTAGAGTAATGCTTTAACAATGCTAGGTTCTCATATTTTTAGTATAATTCTTTCTTATTCTGGATCTAAGATTAACAGAGGGAGGTTTTTCTTCTCACGTCAAAACTAAGTTCAATAGTGGAGGCCTTCAAATTTGAAATCACCAGTGTTTGCAATGATTCTCTCCCTTTTACTTCAATCATTTCATAAGAGAAAAGACTAGAGCGAGTGTAGAAGAGCATAGAAAAGATATACAGTGAAGAGAGTGCAGAAAAATGTCCAATCTATAATGGAGAGTGAGAGCCCTCTGATTGAGTAGGCAACCCCCTTTTATAAAAAAAGTAACTCCTCTAACCCCTAAAATGTAATTTGATCCTAGAATCAAGTTAAGAACTATGGGGTCTGAGAATTGCAGAAGCTGACTATACTATACTTGTAGTCCCTTGTGAAGCCCGTTAAGGTCCCTGAAGAAGATGACAATCCTAGAGGAAGACCTCCCATAGATCAAAACTTTTAGTTTGAGGCCGGGATGTATAAGGACAAAGCTCAACTACCTATTTTTCTTTTTTTTGGGGTGTACATCGATAGCCAGTCGTGTTGGCCTATTTTATTAATTTGAATTTGTTTGATTTATTTTAGGGTGCATAATAGAAATTCATATTTTTTGTAGGTTTGTTTCTGTGTTGTGCTTTGTCATGAAATGACTGGAAGGTTAGGCTCTAAAAAAATAAAAAATTCACCCCACCTAAATTAAATAACTCAAATATAAAATAAAAAAACTCATAAGTTTAGTTAATTAAAAGCCCTAGGAATAACTTAAAAAAACTAAAAATAATTAGCTTTTGTCAACCATGAGAGCATATTGTCTATTCTCCTTAGATTATGTGCTTCACTTATTGCACATAATGAGAAATCTGACCACCCTTCTTGGGGGAAGTGTGCCTTCTTGTTTTGATTTGTCCCATGACTATTTCTAACTACATATCATTGTAGGCATACCCAAGGCCTCTAAAATAAATTATGAGTCAAAATATATAAAAGATATAATTTATTGCATTAGTTAGGTGCATAACATGCCAAACATTATCTTAGGGATAGGGAGCAACTTAAGTTCTTAGCTTTCTCCCTAAATGTAACAGCCCAACCATCTTGCATACATAAGGCATGACTCATGGGTTTTAAAATTGCTTAGGTGGTGTTAGCTGGCAACCCTTTTAGGCATGTTATAAGTTTAGAAGAGTCAGGGATAGATTTAATTTTTAATGGTAGAAAAAGAACCAATAATTCTCAAAAAAATTTAAATTTGGTCGAGCCTCTGACTTATGTTGGAAGTATTTGTAGACTTAGGGTTTGAAGCATTCTATTAGAATAAGTCTTCAATCACTAGCCATTTATGTAGTATTGTGCTATTAGAATATAAGTCATAGATTTCTAATAAAAATATCAATTCAAAATTTCATTAAATTTGATCCAAAAAATGTAAAGCCCAATGATAGGATAGTTGAAATGCTTACTAGGCATCCCAGTATCTATAAGAATTTTTTACTTAATCCCAATTATCCTCTGAAAAGAACTTTTACCCTTTGAAGTGTTCCCTATTAAAATTTTAAATTAAACATTCATTTAAGATAAGCTCCTAATTCCATAAAAATAAAAGTTTATTTCCTTAATTGAGAGTGTTCTAAGGAAGAATTCCCTTCTTCCTGGGATGTGATTAACTATAGAGGCTTACCCATATAGAGAACTATGAACCCATCATAAAATAAGTTTTATCCTACTTTTCCATGTAGTTTAAGAAAAACATCTCTAGAATATTAAAATACCCATTAGGTATAAGAGTCCTTTTTAAGAAATTGAATCCACTATAGGATAACAGCCTCAGCCCTGTAGTATCTTGAAAGCTTATATTCGGTAAGCATGGATCTAGTGGCTTCTATGAGTGTTGTATTTTTTCATTCAGTAATTTCATTCTGTTGTGTAGTCCTCGAGGCTAAGAAATATGTTATATCCCTATCTCACTATAAAAAGCTTTAAATTTATTATTTTTAAATTTTCCACCATAATCACTATTAATAGATGCAATGCAACAACTAGTTTTTCTTTGAATCCAAATAGAAAAGATCTTAAATTAAAAAAAAAAAAATTATTCATTTTAATGTTTTTAAAAACTCACCCAAGTAATTTAGTAAAATCATCAATAATAATGAATCCGTATGACTTTCTTACCAAACTAGTGGTGCTAATAGGACCATATAAGTTTATGTGAAGAATTTTCAAGGGTTGCAAAGTGAAAAGACCTAATGTAGATTTAAAAGTTGATTTAGCTTACATACCTTGCAGACAAGCATCACATAAATGACCATAAAAAAGTCTAGTTTAAGTATACCTCTAACCAAGTAGCTCAAGTAATCTTTCTAAGAATGTGTATACTTGTGTGACATAGTCTCCTATGCTAAAGCCATGACTCATCTACTGTGGATTTTAAACAAACAGCTGAAGGAAAACCTAGATTATTAAGATTGATCATGTAAATATTGTTATAATAACTCTTCCATTTATGTCAAGCACACATTTTTTGTCTAAAAATTTGACATTAAAGTCCTTGTCACATTATTGACTAATGCTAAATAGATCGTGTTTTAAACCATCAATAAGAAGGACCTTTTCAATGGATAAAGAAATTTTAATATTAATGGCACCTGACATGAGTACTCTGCATGTTGTATTATCTCCAAGAGTGACCTTTCCTCTACTATTAAGTTCTAAGAAGATAAATTTACTTTTACCCATTGTCCTAGAACCACGAGCCTCCATCAGCCCCAAAGTGAAAGCATATCTGTAAAATAGATTTAAGTTAGAATTTTGAAAACCAAGACTTGCTTGGGTCCCATAGATTTGGAATGAGTTTTTGGAATCTATGCATATGCTGAATTTAAATGTTAATGATGCATCATGGATTAGGAGCATGTCTAAAATTACCATAAGAGAAACAAAGAATGTTAAGAAAATAATGCATGAACTTGTTAGCTTTAAATTTTCTTTTTGGAATGAATGTTTTCTTTTTATTGAACTCAAGTTTTTTTAAATTTCATTGACACATATAAAAAGACCTAATTTTTTATATAAATCATGTTCTATTTCAGTTTTTTAAATTTCTAGTTCTTTGTAGTCAATTTTTAACTTTTCATGTTCATCCAAAAATGGGCTCTGAGTCTTTTCCAAAAAAAAATGAAAATTTTCTTTAAGGAAGGGTGTTTTCTTTTTATAAAATTGAATGTAGCATGTAATGTATCAAAAATAATTAGAAGCTCATCAAGATTAAGATTGCTTACCTGATTATCATCTGAATCACTTGAGTCATCTTTTGCCATCAGTAGAGATTTATGGATTCTTCCATGACTTCTTCTGAAGAGTCAGAGTCTGAGTTGAGTTGAAAGACATATTGGATCCTCCTCTTGCTTTTCTTAGTATCACATATCTCTTCCTTTCTATTCTTTTGATTTGAGTTCTCAAGCATTGAGCATTTACCACTTGATGTGACATGATTTCTTGCATTCATAGCAAATCAAGTTAGTAATTCTACAGGAGTTTTAGATTTACTTTTGACTTTTCTTCAATTAGATCTCTTCTTCTTATCCTTAAAGAAGTTTTTAAACTTTCTAATCATAAGTGTGACATTCTCCTCCTTAGTGTTGATGCCTTCTTTGCTACCATCAGAAGTATTAGCTTTAAGAGCAATGATCTTCTTCTTTCTCCAGTTACCCAACATTAATAATTCTTTGCAACATTTTTTGTTCATAAGTAATAAGTGAGCCAAGCAAGTGATCAATCGAGTAAACATATAAATTTTTGGATTCAAAGATAACAAAAATCTTAGTATCCTATAATTCATTCAAGCAGCACAAGATTTGTTACTTTTAACATTAATAAATTCTTTTTCAGAAGCATGTAATGAAGTAATTATTATGGTAAAGTGTGTATACATATCAAAAACTGACTCATGAGATCACATACGAAATAACTCAAATCATGTAAAAGTATATTGATATGGGATTGCTTAAACTCATTTGTTCCTTCGTAAGTGACATGTAACTTTTCTTAAATTTTCTTTTGCAAGTAGAAATTTGCATATAGTCTTCAAATTTTAAAGCACAGAAAAAATAATTTAAACATTTAGAATTTAATTGGGCTAATTCTCTCCCTTCTAATGACCATAAGTTAAAAGGGGTTTTAATTCATTTTCCATGACAATCTCATGAGGAGTTGAATATCCCACTTTAATCAATTTCCATATATAAAAATTAATTGATTGAATAATAGCAGACATGCAAATCTTCCAAAAATCAAAAGTAATATCTTTAAAAAGAAGTAGTCGGGTAATAGAGTACCCTACAATGGTGTTTTTTATTTGCTAAATGTGTCATTGATGGATCCGCTTGTAGTTATTATATGATGAAATAAGCAACTCACTTTGATATCACTTGTAAGTATTAGCACACCTAAGAGACAGGAAGGAAGGGTGAATGGACATGCTTTTAAAAATTTTTAAAATAAAAGAAAAATAAAACTTAAACATAAAAGAAAAATATATCACTCTAATCAAAGCAAAAGAGCAGTACATAAAAAAAAGTGGGACACAAGATTTATAGTGGTTTGGTCAACTGACCTATGTCCACTTTGTAGATCTTCTTTCAAACTCCACTATCTCTCCTTTGGTACAACTTTCAAAGGTGTATAAGCCTCTCCTTCATGAGTAATGAAGAAAACCTACACACACTCTCATTCTATTTCAAGGTAAGAAAGGC
The DNA here is from genome assembly GCA_021442155.1 of Cymbidium sinense. Lineage (NCBI taxonomy): Eukaryota > Viridiplantae > Streptophyta > Magnoliopsida > Asparagales > Orchidaceae > Cymbidium > Cymbidium sinense. The sequence continues at coordinate 51,636,378 of CM038224.1, read as the reverse complement.
ACCATGCCCTCACAAGAGGTATAAAGAAAAATCTCTCAAAGAAAATAAGGCTTACACAAGTTCTCACACTAAAGAATACAATCTTAAGTTAAAAACACAAGACTAAAGGCTAGGTAAATGAAAAATAAACAACCAAGTGTAACCATACCAACAATGATTCCTTAGAAAAAAAAGAGGAGAGGGAGATCTGTCCATTCTTCTCCTAAGTGCTCTTCCCTAAGCCTCTTTGAAAATTTTCAAGTTCAGAATTATAGAGTTAAGTCCCCTTTTACTTTGAATTCTTTTTCACACATGCTAAATTTCATTCAAATGATAAATATATTTTCAATTTGAATAAATAAACAATCGCTTGAATAAGGATTTGAATTATATTACATGAAAGCTATCACATAACATTGCATAAACCAATTGAATTTAAGTAACTAGTAAGCACAAAATAATTTATGTAAGATGTGATGTGGTTGAGAAAATGGAAAAAGAAAGCTAATAAAATTTTAAGCACAATCAAATTTAAGCAAGCTATTTGAAACTTTAAGCCAAAGGGATAAATAATGGATATTAAAATGATTAAGCACTTAGGAAATTAATAACCTTTAAAAAGACTTTAACCAAACAAAAAACAAAAGGAATATTCAATGATTAAGCATAAAATAAATTGATCTTCTTATATCTTGGCCAAACAAAATATAAAGATTATGCCATGAATAAACACATAGAATATTTATATAGCTTCTGAGCCAAAAAAGAAATAAAGTTTAAGAACTTAGCAGAAAAAACACCAAAGAATGATGTTAATAAACCTTTCCTAATCAATCATCAAGTCAAATGAATGTTTAAGGGAAAGGAAAAAATGATGAGGAATGCTTGCACTTGTATCACCAAAAATCTCCAAGAAATGATGGATCCTCATAAAAAGTGATGGATATTCACATGAAGGAAGAGTTTCCACAAAAAATGTGTTCTTGAAAGAAAACAAATCCTAATAACAGAGATTTTAAATGATGATAAAGTTCTTGAGAGAGATTTTTTTAAAAATTGAGTGAGGCGTTTTTCTTTTGATTGAGAAGGGAGGTGTTGGATTGCCCCACCAAAGAATTTCAAAAATTTGTAATTGCCAAATGATCTCCTTCATTCTAATAAGAGGGTTATTTATAGCCATTACAAGCATCTTTCAAAAGAAAAGAATTCAAAACATGGAGGGAAAGGTGGGTGGCCACATTAATGTGAATAAATACCTCATTATTTTATGCCATCCACCCATTTCACATGCTATTATTTTATGTGGATTCAACCACCACATGTCATGCTTTGAATTTTTAAATGCAAAATTTCAAACATGGAGTTTATAGAAGAAAAAAAATTATAAAAATAAAAAAAGATGAAATCATAAAATGGGCCTTAGGCTAATGGGTTGTCTTTTTTTCTTGAATTTTCTTGCTTTAGCTTGAGATCTTGTAAATGGGCCTTGGGCTCTAATTTAATTGATCCTCATGATTAGCTTGAGATCTTGTAAATGGGCCTTGGGCTCTAATTTGTTGATCCTCATGATGTTACATCAACTCCCTGCTGCAAACTATAAGAGTTGAAATCTAAGAAGTCTTCGCTAATTGGGGCTAAAGTCTCCAAATCACTATCCTTCATCCAACGAACTAGAAAACAATGTTAAGTGGATTAATGGGTGCTTCCTGATAATATAGTCAACTTCAAAGGAAGAGGGCTTCGCAATGCTATATCTCCTACTAAAGAGTTAGACCAACAAGTGGAGGTTTTCTAATCCCTTCATATGATAGAATATCTTCAATATTAATGGATGAATGAACATATCGGCAAAATCAAGGTGATAAGCATTAGTTCCAATTTTCTTGAGAATTTTAAATGGACCACAAGCTCGTGCATGTAATTTCTTTATTTAGTAGTTTGATAATGCTCGAATGCTAATCAATACATAATCACCTTCTTTATATTCTCATCATGTTCCATCTTTTTTTGGAGAATTTGACCGCAAAGGGCTAAGACTATCTTGAATAAAACCCTTTCTTAATAATTCCTCAACTTGTCTTTTAATCTCAACATGCTCGGTAGGGTTCATCCTATAATGTGAAGATTAGGAAGTTGAGAACGGTAAGAACTCAATAGCATGTTGAATGTCTCTTAGAGGAGGTAGCTCATCGAAGCTCATCATCAATATCAAGAGAAAGAAGAGAAAGAGATGTATGTGAGTCTCATTAGTATGACTTCTTTTACATGTAATATGTGAAGAAGAAATGGATCAAAAAATTCTTTTCAGAAGTGCCAAAACCTATTATTTCTATCTTTGGGGTCAAAGGAGAAAGAGTAGGTGTTTTAAAGTAAGGATAAATGATAAGTGATCTTTAAAAGAGGATTTTCTATGATAATTAATTGAAGTTTGGCATTTTTCTTCAATAGAGGCTTAGGTTGCAAGTCAGAAGTTGTTTTGTGTGGTGTTATAGAGGGTGTTTTTTCTACTGGCTTTATTGGTAGGAGTTTAATAGTCTTATTATTATGTTTAAAAACATATGTATTTTCCCTACCATAGTGAATAACATTCATATCATATAGCCAAGGTCGTCCTAAGAGAATATGAGCAATGTCCATAGGGAGAACATCACACCAAATTTGATCCTCATAGCTTCCTATTTTAATAGGAACTAAACATCGATTGGTGATGGGAAGAGATGTATGATTTACCCAACTAACATGAAATGGTTCAGGGTGAGGTTCAGATTTTAAGTTGGCTCGAGTTAAGGTATGTATTGAAATGACATTCATACACTCCCTCCATCTATAACTAACCTACATCTCTTTTCATTACACAAAATATACATGCTAAAATATTCTTTCTCCTCCAATCTTCACATTTTTTATGAAGATATCTCATCACATTAATATGAGGTCAGGTTAATTCCAATTCTTCATTAGATAATGGGGTGTCATCATAAACTTCTTCTAGATTATCATCTATTGGATTTTCAACTTCTTCTAAAAATAAGATTTGAGCTTTACATTGATTTTGCATATGACCTTTTTTATGATATTTAAAACATATTACTTCCCTAATGTTCTTAGAGCTCCCTTCAATTGAAGTTTTAGTCAAAGGGGATGGGCCATTTGGATGGGCTGGTCTAATAGTAGATCTATTGGATGAAATGGAAGGTACTTGACTTTTAATTTTAGAGAGAGAGGCAGATTTCTTTTGTTATTCAACCAATAATGCATAATGAAATGCTTCCTCTAAAGATTGTGGGTCAAATAATTCAACTTCATTTTTAATTTCAGCCCTAAGTCCAATAACAAATTTATTGGCTAATTGCCAATCATTATCAGCACAATTAGTTCTAGAAACTAGATCTTCAAAAGTGTTCAAGTATTCAGTTACAAGATAATTACCTTATCTTAAAGTTAATAATTGGCTATGTAGCTTCTTATCATGATGCCTAGGACAGTACTTTGCTCTTAACATTTCTTTTATTTCTATCCAAGTGAGGTTTGTCCTTCCTAATCTTTGTTCTTTAGCTAAAGTATTTGTCCAATAAATTTTAGCATGTCCTATCAATTTCATTTTAGCAAAATTAATCCTTTGGTAATCATCCATTTTATACCAATCAAAGAAGTCATCCATTTGAACTAACCAATCGAGAAATTTATTTGGATCATGTATACCATCATAAGTTGGGGCTTCTACTTTAACTCTTGAGATGGATCATTAGAGTCTTCTATAGTCTTAAAATAAGTTTCTCCCCTTTCACCATTTCTAGCAATTGTCTTCTAAGTGGTTAATTTTCTATGGTTTGGATATGAATCTTCTTCATCTATCCCTATCACACCTGAGTAGGTATTGGAGGAGGAGTTGGTACTCTATTATTTTGTAGATGCACTAAAAGAGTTTGCATTTGTTGTTTAAGTTCTTGCATTTGATTCTTACTTTCTTCTAATATTTGTTGAGTTTTTAGTTCATTGTCTTGGATCCTAAGATCTAAGGCATCAACTAATCTAGTCAAATTTTTAACTTGATCTTGAGAGATAGATTTTGGTGCCATGAGATTTTTTTTTAAGGAAGAAAAAAAAGATATATGAAAAGGGACCAATGAAAAAAATGAAAAAAATAATAAATAAGTATAATATAATTGTGCAATCAAAGTAAAATTTTAAGCTAAGAGAACTTCCAGTGAGGGGGGGTACAAGACCACTTAAATCCCAAGCTCTCCTGAGACAGCTTTAGGTCTTTTGACAAAGTTCTATTTAGTTTCCAAAATCACCAAGTTTAACACAATTATATTATTATTCATGCATATATATATATATATATATATATATATATTTTTTAATGCAATGAAATAAAAATGCTCAAATTTATCAAGCCTCTATTTTTCTTTTTAAGAAAGTAAGTTATCATAAGTTAATCAAAGAAACTTCTAAAATTAACCATAAACAATAACAAAGATAAGAAAGCAAGTAATCAGATTTTGATTTGCACTAATGGCTAAGTTACTTTAGGTGATGAACTACCTCACCAAGGTACTCTTTAATTTTTTTCTCTTTTGAGAGGCACATTCACAATTGGAAAATGGCTAAAATATATAATGGAGCTTACTAATTGAAATTTTATGATATCACCATAAACTTGCAAGCAATATATATCTTTCCAAGCTACTAATATGCTTTTAAACTATCACATAAAAAAAAAATTAATTAACCTCACAAGTCCAAGAAAAACTCACAAGTTTGAAGACAAGTCCAACACTTGAGTTGCTCCCTTTATTGAAGCAAATTTTTGACCAAATTTGCTCCTTCCAGGCTTCGCTCTGATACCAAATTTGATGGAGGTGGGCATTCTTTCTTTTGTTGAGATTGAGAGAACGTGGGTATTGGAGGTGAAGGAAGAAGATAAGTTGGATAACTAGTGCTCCCACCAAGGATTGCCAAGGTTTGGCCACCAAGCTCTCAAACCACAAGAATAACTCAAAAATTTGTAATTGCCAAAAGATCTCCTTCATTCTAATAAGAGGGGATATTTATAGCCATTACAAGCATCTTTCAAAAGAAAAGAATTCAAAACATGGAGGGAAAGGTGGGTGGCCACATTAATGTGAAGCAATAAATTACCTCATTATTTTATGCCATCCACCCATTTCACATGCTATTATTTTATGTGGATTCAACCACCTCACATGTCATACTTTGAATTTTTAAATGCAAAATTTCAAACATGGAGTTTCTAGAAGAAAATTAAAATTACAAAAATAAAAAAAAGATGAAATCATAAAATGGGCCTTAGGCTAATGGGTCGCCTTTCTTCTTTCTTGAATTTTCTTTTTTAGCTTGAGATCTTGTAAATGGGCCTTGGGCTCTAATTTGTTGATCCTCATGATTAGCTTGAGATCTTATAAATGGGCCTTGGGCTCTAATTTGTTGATCCTCATGATGTTCTACATTAGGTAGAACATTATAATCCACTTTGATTTCCATTTTGAATTTAGTAGGATTCTATTTCTCTTTTGTTGGAGACTCATTGAGATTCTTAGATTTGATTTTTTTTCCTTATTTTTATTTTTCTTTGGAGTTCAACTTTTCCACCTCTTAACTAAGCTTCATGGGTTTCTTCTTGATGGGTAAGAGTTAGATTCTTCATTTGTAGAATTAGCTTTTAGTTTTAGTTGGGAACACCATTAACCAAAATCAATACAAATTCTTCTTTAATTTTTTTCATCAGAAAAATGAATAATTTAGATAGACATTGAATTGAGAAAAAAGTAAGATGAAGTTGATGTAAGAGAAATTATATAAACAGTAGGCAGTTTACTAATGATAACAACAAATTGGATTACAATTTTAGAAGTCCTCAGTAGTGCACTCTTAGAAGAGCTTTAATGGCTACAAGATATGTAAAGGAGAGTAAAAGAGCAAAGGGATTACAAGAGAAAACTCAACACATGAAAAGTGTTGATGGAAATATCACTATTTATTAAAATTTTCAGCCTTCTTTGAGTCCACAACAATAGTTGTTAATTATCAAAGATGGCAGCTAATAGTTATCAAAGATGGCTAGCAATTGTCAAAGATGGTGACTGGCGGCTATCAAAGATGATGACTAACAACCATCAAAAAGGTGGCTTTGTATTTCAACTGAGCTTCTAATTACTATATAAGCTATACTGTCAGTGCTGGGGCCCATCGATAGTTGATATTAACTTTTCTACAATCATCACTCTAATAGGTCCAATAATAAAAAACCATTTATCTCATAAGAACGCCTAAAAAGTAATACGTAAATTATAGTGAATGTGATCTTAATGTTTATTTAGAGAAGCTTTCTTGACATCAACCATAGTTTATTTGGCTACATTGTTTGTCAATCATTAAAAAAAATTGATATTGCGAGAAACATTTTTCATAACTAACAATTAAAGTATGTTCTTCATAACTCTGCATTCTAGATAATTATAATAGATTTTAGGCCCATTTGGGGTGGCTGCACATGTCCGTAAAAATTGTTGTAGAATTGATTATGGAGAAAGTAGATTTTGAAAGTAGTTATGTATGTATGTTATAAATTCTTTCTTTATGAAAAGTAAGATATTTTCCTCCCTTTTCTTAATACGATTTAGTTGATTTGATTATAAGAAATTATTTATCTCCATTTAAATTTTTGAAAACCAGTAAGAAAGTTAAGACCAAATAAGATTACGGTTGCTTCTTGGAAAATAAAACTATTGAGAAAGTTGTCCCAAGGGTTTATTTGGAGCAATTATAATTATTTGTATAAACAATTATTGCTATTGTGAAAAATAATGTCTTAAAAATCTATTATGGATATTGTAATTTTTTGTTTTAAAAAGTTAGATAATAACTTCCTTAATACTATCACATCAAAACATATTTGATTATAAAAGCTTCTTTTATCACATATCCTTTTAGCATATAAGAATAAAAAATTAACCAAATAATACAGTTTATAGGTTTCAAAATAAGGTTGTGAAAAGTATCTGCTAAAGGCTTTTATTTAGGGCATCTTTTTCACAATTTTGCTTTCTAAATAGCATCTATAATTACACTTGGTTAAAATATTTTATTTTATTTACTTTCATAATGAGAAATAATTTTTTATAATCAAATTCTCTAGAGTGGCTCTTCCGGTGCTTTTATAAGTAGCTATAGCGCTTAATAATTCTAAATGACTATTTAGTATGCTTCTTTTAGTATTTTACTTTTTAGATTATTGTCCACCTCATATTTGACTACTATAATTTTATTATTTTATATAAATTTTTCTGATTAGAAGTAATTTTTTACTATCAAATATATTAAAAAAATACTAGCTATAGCATGCAATAATATTAAATGACTATTTATATGATTATTTTAGTATTTTTTTTTAGATAGTTGCCCCATCTCATTTGACTGTGAGTCACTATAGCACCCAAGATACAATTCTTAAGGCAGCAAAAATAAAAGTACAGTAAAGTAAAGAGAGACCATAGATATACAATTTTTGGTTCGCCAAACCAAAATCTACGCCCACTTTCACCACCCTTTAGAATCCACTAAATGCAAAAATAGCTTACAAATACTCTCCTATAATGGGCAGTATAACCCTATAATAATATGTACTCTCCTACAAAGGCAGTACAACTCAAATATAAATTTTACAAAGAAAAAAAGAAAAAATACAAAATAATAAATTTTGATAAAATAAATCTCTCATAAATATACCAAGATATCCAATATAAAAAATGATCTTACAACTTATAAATGATCATTTAAAATATTTTGGCAAGATAAAATGCTCACTTAATATTGATAAGAAATAACAAAATAAATATCTTAAAGTGATTTTACTAAGATGTTTATGTTATTACAATTTGTAGACTAATATAAATATTATTTCAAAATAAATTCATATTTGCATAATAAAATAAATTTCAAAGAATAATAATTTATTTTATTTTAACCAAAAAAGATTCTTTCAATTAAAGCTAAATATCACAAAATACTTAAATAAAATGAGTATGATAGATCTAAGAGCTAAGCTTTTAATTAAAAGAGAGATCTAACAAATATGAAAATAATTTCAAAGATAATTTTATTTAAAATGCTTAAAATATACTTCTAAAATAGATCTAAGAATAAATGATCTTTCAAAATGAGATTAATGAAGAAATATTTCAAGAAACCAAAAGAAATTTGTATGAAGTTAAAAATTTCAACAAATAGATCCTACAAACTATCACAAGAGTTTTCACAAAATGATGATTGAGAAACTTTGATGTGAAAACAATGTTCAAAGACTAATCCACAAAAAAAATATAAATTGAAAGAATAAATGATAAATGAAAATAGCATAAACAACTAAAATGATTAAGATCAAGAAAACAAATTCAAGTAATTTGAGAGGCTATTAAAAATATTAAAGCTTTTCAAACCAAAGATTTGATCTTGCAATATTTGGAGAACACGGAAGAAAAATCTAAGAAATTTTCTCTTAGATTTCGGAGGATTTTGAATTTTGAATAATACTTTCACAAGAGAATTACTATTTATAAAAAGTAGTCATTTTGAATTATTTCAAAAAAATATATTATTCTAACCTCATGTTATCATGTGATAATTTAATATTCAATAAAAATATAATTTATATTAAATAAATATTAAATTAAAGCAAAAAAATTCTATATTCACATGGGAAAGTAAAAAATAATCACATACGAATTCTTAATATATTCAAAGACGTGAAGCATTATTAAAATCGCCTAATATTTGAAAAGTCATAATAAATTCAATTTTAATCAAACGCGTCATGTGACCTATCAAATTAAAGGAAAAACTCCAAGAAATCCATTGGAGATTTAAATCGATATAAATTCTCGATTATAAAACGACTTTAACTAAAATACAAAATTTCATATATTTTTATTAATTTTGACATGTGATATTTAAATATTATGATATAATTTATATATAATCATATAACAATCAAATTAAATTAAAATATTTAATTATATTAAGTAAATAAAATAATTACACTTAATAGTCATTATCATTTATTATTTTGACAATTCAAATGCTACGCATAAACATATAATTGAATGTTAATTGATAAATTTATATAAATTAACCTCATTAAAATAATATATTAAGCCAAGGAAGAATCGAAAAATTAAATAAACGATATAACCAAAAATATTATATTAAAGATTTATCCAATTTGATATATCTTTCATTCTTCTACTCGCAATTTCTCAAACATATTACATGAAGATATTGGATATATATCAAGAATTGATATATAAAATACATAAAAACATTCATTAGAACATCCAAACATTCATTTGTTATCATCAAAATTGATCGGATTGGATTGAACATGAGGCTTATTAAGTCAACATTGACTACTATTGTTTTATTATTTATATAAATCTTGATGATTAGAAATAATTTTTTATAATAAAATATATTATAAAATAATAGTTATAAAAATTATTGCTCAAATTAAATAAAATTTATAAAACTCAACGATTAAAAGAAATCCTTGACAACAAAAGAGAAAAGAAAACAGTAATTTTTTCCATGGAAAATCTCCCAGACGGGCCTTGGATCGCTGCTGTTTTATTGGGAACCCGTCATACCGCTTCATAGCACATCTCCTGCTCCCTCGTCTCAGGCGGCTCAATCCTTCTTATTTCGATCATCGAATCCTTATTTCAACTCCGATCTGAGATCAGTCATGGCGGAGGAACTGGCTGCCCCGACGACACGGCTTGCGCAGGAGCTGAAGGGGAAAGACAGGGAGAGTGACGCTGCGTCGACAGAGGGGTTGGAGGAAGGGGAGATCCTGAATGAGGAGTCGCATGAAGGTTTGTCGGTGACAAAGAACCAGATTCACCCATTAGAGCACTCTTGGACCTTCTGGTTCGACAATCCCTCAGCTAAATCGAAGCAGACTGCATGGGGTAGCTCTATCCGGCCCATCCACACATTCAATTCTGTCGAAGATTTCTGGAGGTTTGCTTTTGCTTTCCGTTTTGTCTTTTATTTATACATTTTTTATATTTAACTTAAGTTTCTCCTAATTTGTGATTTCCACTAAATTTCCCAAATTCTTGACTATTGGATGTTTGGAACAAGTTCCACTGTTTGTTTAATAAGTTTGTGCTCTACTAAAGAGTTGAAAGATAGGGTTTCTGGCTTTTCTTTGAGTAGTGGGGTAGTTTTAGTCTGTACTTCAGGATGTCTTCCTAGTTTTTCTCTTAGAAGTTATTGGCAAAGTCCTGACTGGTTAGATTTTCTGTTCGGGCCTTCTATTAGTAGTTCTTTATTTGTTTCTTTACTCATACAACAACAACAACAACAAGCCTTAATCCCACTAGGTGGGGTCGGCTACATGAATCCTTCGTCTTCATTGTGTCCTATTATGTGTCAAATTCTCATTTAAATCAAGTATACTAAGATCATTTTTTATACATCTTAACCAAGTCTTTTAGGTCTACCTCTACCTTTCTTAACATAATGCAAATCTAATGATCTACTCTCCTAATCGTCATCGACCACGACGGTTAAAACCATCTAAGGCAATTCTCCCTAATCTTATCTGAGCTACCAACTTTTTTTCCTAATATACTCATTTTGCATTCTATCTCTAAGAGGAAAGCCACTCATCCACCTAAGCATCCTCATCTCGTAATACTTAACTTAGTCTTATGCTTCTTTATTGGCCAACATTCTCGACCATAAGTCATTGCGTGTCTTACCACCATCTTATAAAATTTTCTCTTAAGTTTAAGTGGAACTTTTCTATCACATAATAGGCCAGATGCATTCCTCCACTTCAACTATCCAACTTGAATTCTACTAATAACATCTCCATCTATTTCACCATCATTTTGAACAATAGAGCCTAAATATCTGAAATGCTCACTCTTATTAATGACTTGTTCTTTACTCATATTTGATATTATTTCTTGTATGATCTTTAAGATGTTTAAATGTTCTTTTGTCTTAACTGTTTAAAGAACTCGATATAACGAGTTGCCCGATAGCAGAATTAATCTGAATAGAGTTCTGTTCAGAACTACTGCCATGAAATATGAGCACCGAAAAAAAAAAGAACTGTTTCATGTAAACAAAAATGATTAATTGTCAAGCATGTATCTTGGTGAGAGAGCAATACACGACATTGATATTTAATTGGCTTGAAGACAATATGATCAAATTGTAATTTCTTCAATGAATGCTCACAAGAGCTCACTGTCAATTGGAATCTTCTTCTCTTACCAAGAAAGATCCAATAGTGCTATAACATTATATGTTAGTTCATCTTCGCATTTCATACCTTAAAAATTGTTTTCCTCTTTGATTGAAATAAATATATCTTTAATATGAAATCTGTTAGCTTGTTAAATATCAAAGAATTTCTGTTAAGCTTAAGCGGTATAAAGCTACAATGATATTTGGGGCCTCTCCATATCTAAAACTTTTACTCCAAATGTTGGTTCATTATTTTTTATCGATGATCATATCCATACTTGTTGGCTGTACTTGTTTAAAAGACAAATTAGATGTTGATCATTTATTCAAAACTTAGACAATATATATAAAACTCAATACTAAGTTAACATCCAAATCCTTTATTTTGATAGGGGCATTAAGTTTTTCAACCACATCCTAGAAAATTACTTGAATCAAAATGAAATTATTCATTAAAGTTCTCGCCTCTGCACACCCAAATAACATAGTATGTCTAGATGAAGAAATATATATCTCTTGGAGGTATCAAGATCTATCATGTTCATCTCTAATACTATTGAAATTTTGGGGAAGTGCCATGGTTGCTGCTTGTTATCTTATAAACAAGCTTCCCACAAATGTGCTTCATTTCAGGACTCTTGTAAATATTTTTTCCAAATATTTTCTTAATATCTGAACTATTTTAAATCTACCCCTTTAGGTCTTTGGGTGCACTGTCTTTGTTGACAATCATGAACCTAATTGGAATAAGCTTGATCACAAAGCCTTTAAATGTATCTTTTTTAGGCATGGTATAGATCAAAAAGCTATAAATGTTAATCTTTTTCAATTCCATCTTTGAAATAAGTCCTTATTTCAGAAAATTTTTTTTTTCTTAGTGGGGGATAGAAGTGAAAGGTAATATTAATAATTTTCCCCCAAAATCATTCTTCTCATAAACACCATTGAACATCATAATCTTCCTAGACTTGATGATATTGAGATTATTGAGGCTCCTATTCCTCAAACTCTATCTAATTAACATACCCAAAATCTGATCCCTCAACATTCCTTTGAATTTTATATTTACTTTTCAAGAAAGATTTCACAAATAGTTGAAACTCTACTTCCTCTTGAAACCTATCATGCATTTAACCTAAACTTGAGGAATTCATAAACTCTTCTTCCATTTGATATTACTTAACAATTGCCCATTGTTTTAAGAAAAGGTGTTCACACTCGTACTCATCATCTAATAGTAAATGATCTGGTATATGACCTTGTATCCTCTTTAGTATTTTTTTCTGAAAAAAAAATCACAATAAAGTGCCTCATTGGTGTTATGTGAGGAATGCCTCAAGACACATTTCTCTTTAGTTTTTGTGAGGTGTGCGCCATTAGATCTATTTTTTTTAAATAATCAAATATAAATTTTAATTACTCAAATATTACTTATGCCTTAACAAACATGCAATCAATTCAGGATAGTCATTATCTAGATGCTTCTTCTCTCATGCCCTCTTTGTTAATATACGACACTGACCAACATTGCCACTATCTCTACCTTCATTACTAGTGATGTTTTACTTTGATGTTGGATATTAGGAGTGAGAGAGAGAAACTTATGATGTTAAGTTTATTTTGAGTTTTTACGTTCTTAGTTCTTACTTTAACATCATATATTACTTTGATATTTTTATGACGCTTCTTACTTCATGATTTGATATCAAAATATTAATATATTATGATGTTAATTTGTTATATTTTAATACGTAGGTTAGGATATTAGTATATTATTTCTTGCTTTGTGCTTTGATGTATGTATATTACTTCTTACTTTACCCAATTTGTTGATATGTGGTTTACACCTTAAGACACGTCTCACCTTACAGATGAAAGCACATCAATACTTGATTGCTCAATTTTAAATCTTGATCCTCCCCAATGAAATCTTTGATTTTCAACTTTGTTGAAATTGAAATATCAAAGGCTTATAAATGAGTCTCTTAAAAGTAGAAGATAGCATTAGTTTTGTGATAGAAAATAGCATTCATGGAATTTTAATATTTTTGGTTTGTTGGAGAGAAACATTTGTACCCTTTTTGATTTGGTGGATAACCCCTCATTTAGGATCAATTTTTTAGGATTGTGACAGTGAATATGAATACAATTAAAACATCCAATTTTTTGTTTTGAATCATAGACACTTATCTAGTTTGAGGATATGCTTTTAACAATTTTTGCATAGTGTTTGAAACATAAGGATTCTAGAAAGCATACAATTGATTAAATAGGTAGTAATGAGGATAGCATCTTCCCAAAAATGTTTTGAAACATTAGTGGAGAGCATAAGAAATCTAACAACCTCAAGAATGGTTTATTGTTTCTTCTTGTAATGTCATTTTGTTGAGGAATATCAACGTAAGAGTTTTCATGAATAATCCCATGAGTCAATAGATATACTCTTAATGCATTTTTAAAGAACTTTTAGCATTGCTAGTCTTTAAAATAAAATTTTTTATTTGAAATTGGTTTTGAATAATATGATGGAAATTTTAAAATTTTGATTAATTTAAATTTTTTAGGAGAAAACCAAAGTTAATCTCACATGATCATCAATGAAGGAAACAAACCAATGTGATCCAATTATATGCTTGGTTTGAGATGGCCCTCATGTCTCACCATAAAATATTGTAAATGCATGGGTTTTTTATTGGGTTATTTTGGAAATGAGCTACCAATGTACATTGAGAGTTCACATACTTCATATTGAAATAAATTAGGAGTTTTTTTTTTTTGGTATAAGGTAGAAAACTTCTTTTAAAGATAAAGAAAGCTATGATGTCCTAATCTATATGGTCAAAATATTACATGATTTTGAAATTTTGAGGCATTTGAGAAGTGATTTTGAACTAAGGATCCACCAAAATTTATAGTCAGGGCATTAGATGTTTTATTACTTACTAGTAGGTACAACCATAATTGTTACATAACACTATTAATTGTCCTTCTTGAGCTCAAATCCTAAAATTCATAGAAGTTTTTGAAAAATTAAATGATTTAGTTGTAATCATGAGTTCACTTACAAATCTATAATAAATTACAGCCTTTATTAGAAGCACAGAAAAAGAGTTTAGAATAAAGTTCTTTGTTAGATTTATAATTACTATATCCGTTGGATTCAAATTTATCTGTAGAAAGACACCAGACCTTATTGGTGACTCTTAGAATAGGAAGTAGGAGGGGGGACTAAGAAGAGTTGCGTGCAGGCTGAAGTATGAAGAGTATAGTAAAAAAATGGAATATAGAATAAAAAATATTGAGAAATTCAGTAAAGTACCAAAATGCTAATAAGGACAGATGAATAAGGTTGAATGGTTCGATCCCCAAATCTTAGAAGAGGCCTTCCATTATGTCCTCCTAGTAGAATAACAAAAGAAATCTGCTTCTCTCTTTAGATCTAAGTGCCAAGTTCCTTCTACATCTTTTTGCAAGTCTACTCCTAGGCCCACTCCACCTATTGGTCTAACCCATGTGACTAAAATTCCTATTGAGAGGAGTTCAAAAAAATGCTCGAAATATTATTTGCCTTAAGTGCCATAAGAAATATTATATGCAAAATAAGTACAAATCTCAAGTTATGTTCTTAAAAGAAATAGAAGACTTAGTAGATATTCTTTAGGAGATTTTTAATGACAACCTATTGTTTTTTAAAAGAACTAAAATTTATAGATGACTCCCTACGTGGTATTATAAGGTGTGCTTTATTCTAACCAAGAATGATGTGAATGACTGGAGAAGAAATAATTTTTTTTTTTTTTTTTTTGTATTGATAAGAGATGCATATTAATTATGGATGGAGAAAATATTATGAATGATATTTCAATACACACACTATCTAGAGCTAACTTGAAAAATTAAATCTCACTATTATCATAGTTTTATAGTTTGTTGGAAGAATTAACTACTTGCTGAAAATACATGGTTGTTGACACCACTTTGGAGACTCTTGCCCCTTAATTATAAGAAGACTACTTGGACTTGAACTTTGTGGAGGAGAGTTGATGTGGTGCATAATGTGGAACAAGCAACCAAACTTAAATGTCCAATGACAAGAACCTAGGAGTCTACGAAGGAGCCCTAGCAAGAACAAGAGCCCAATCAAGGCTTATCATAAGAGCTTACTCAAAAAAAAAAAAACAAATTTGAATTTGAATTTTAAAATTTTTGATTTAAGATTTAGTAATTTGTCTTTTCCATTTAGAGAACATGTATGTGATGGTTAATAAATGGTGAAAGATAAAATTAGTTAAAGTTGGTTGACACCTTCTTCTATTAATGATTAATCACCTCCTTTTTCTGAACATGAATGATGGCAGTGGAGTCATTTTAAACTCTATAGTAATGCTGCTATGTAATAAAAAATTGTCTTTGAAGTGATAAAATTATTTTATAGATTTTCTTCTTCCTTGTATTAACGCATCTTGATCTTTCTTTGGTGTGTTTGATGGTCATCTTATAAGCTCTTGCTAACTTACTCAACACCTGTTCTCAATCATCCTCAATCCCTCTACGTTCTAACTGACATCTAAGTTCAGTCATTAAGAACTCAAGCTTGTAAACCCACTTTAGGGACATCCTTATAGTTGTTTGCCAAGCCTAGGTAGATAGCTAATTAATCTTGGTCTCCACAATATTATAATACATTAAGCCCCACAAACTCCATAAGGTACTCCAGATCATAAGTTTATATCTTAAAATAACCCTTTACCATTATTTCCACTCATGCAAACCATCTAAAACCTATTCTTAAAAGAGATCTTTTAAATCTACCCGAACAAGCTTAAACTAGATTATTCTTCATCTTATTTTCATCATACCTTTCTAAGGATTGACTTTTTTACTATCTATCCTAGATCATAAGTTAGCATCCTAAGCTAGCTATCTACCATAAATTCTAGTCATTTACATACTTACAAATCATTTTTCAAATGATCTTCTCAAGTAGCCCAAATTTGCCTATGCTGGACTAGTTTTGGTATTCTTTACATTGAACCATTCTAAACCCATCACCCTTTTACACAAACTCCAGATCACATTCCTAGACATTAAACTAAGGAACCATAGCTATTTTAGCTATCAATCCCATTAAAAGGCCTCACATTAATATCAACCATAGTACTCTCTTCCTGAAATTCCAAAGGATTAGAGTTATTTTATAGCTCATAAGCCTTTAGGTCCCATAATGTCTTAGTAATGATGCTCAACTGGGAGATGTTTGGAGGAATATGGCCTCTCCTTTAATAACACGAAATTATGTATTGTAGTGTTTGGGTTTACATTATTTGGTACTATTCTACTTTGTCGTTGTGTTAATGCTAGGAATAAGGTGTATGGATTTTTGCATATTTCTTGTCATCATTTTGGGTAGTGCATCAACTATTTTGGATAGTCTTTATGTACCATTTTGGGTAAGGATTTCAGGTAAGATATTATTGGTCCCAGAAGGCTTCAACATCCTTTCCAGCTTCTCAATAGGCATCATAATTTTTTCCTTACATATTCTTTTTCAACTTTGTAGTGTTTTTTGTCTCGGCCAAATATGTATAAATTATAAGCATGATATCATGTGCAACTTTTAGGTTGTTAATTTTGGTTGTACACTTTACCATTTCTAATCTCAAACAATAGGTGGAGCCAGACGTCAAGTTATACCCGACAATTAAAGTATGCCTATTATTATATTAGGGAATTTAGATATTTTAGCACTTTCAGAAGGCTTTTACCAAGTAGATCCATGAATTCACTCTATCCATCTGTTAGATCTTTCAGTGTAAATCATCTTTGTTTTAGTCGTTTTTGTTTACAAATATAATTATCTAATAATTTAGTTTCAT
Source organism: Cymbidium sinense (assembly GCA_021442155.1). Classification (NCBI taxonomy): domain Eukaryota; kingdom Viridiplantae; phylum Streptophyta; class Magnoliopsida; order Asparagales; family Orchidaceae; genus Cymbidium; species Cymbidium sinense. The sequence continues at coordinate 51,619,240 of CM038224.1, read as the reverse complement.
TTCTTCTGCATTAGACCTTTTTATCAGCTCTTTTAGTTTTACTCATCCAGAAACTTATCCATTCTTCTTGTATGATGTTTTAATCCTAGCAAAATGCCATTTTAAACATGTCGGCCTTGTCATCAGCTTGAATCCTTTTTCATCACTAAGTCCAAGCACTTCTTATTTATGATTGTATTGTTAAATCCTCGTAAAGTTTCTTAGGCCTGTGTTTATGGTCTAACTCTTAAGCATGTCCTATTTGTCCGCTTTCTTTAATTTAATAGAATTGTTATTAAACCTACCATCTGGACCATTGACTTGGTCCTTAATCAGGATTAGTTTTTGATTGTCACATTCATTTCTACCATCCTTGCACTAAATGTATGGAAATTTGATTTTTCCTGGCATCATTCTTCTGCATTTAAGCTTTATCCCTATTTTATTCCTACATTAATTTGTTAGAAATTATGATGGAATTATGCACGTGGATATTTGCATTTGATTTTTGATCAGCGGTGTTACTGTTAACTTTGTGAAGTTAGTGCATGCATGATTAGAAAGTCCATCATTGCTGTGATGCATGATGTTATTTTTGTATTAGGGAATAGTTTCTTAAATGTTTCATTTTTCAAGTGAATGCTACTTTTAGGTCTCGCATATTTAGCACTTAAACAAATTGTTTTCCTACTTGGTAATCACACACATTATGAATTGTATTTCAGCCTCTACAACAATATTCATCATCCGAGCAAATTAGTTGTGGGAGCGGACTTCCACTGTTTTAAATACTCAATTGAACCAAAATGGGAGGATCCTGTATGTGCAAATGGAGGGAAATGGACTATCACCTGTGCACGAGGAAAATCAGATACAGTGTGGCTGCATACTGTATGTTTGTTATCCCTTTTTCATCATCTCCATTTGATGTCGAGCACTATCAGTCTCAACACTTTCTTCTGGCAGATGTTAACAGTAGCATTACTTTTTTTTTCCTCTAGTTGCTGGCAATGGTTGGTGAGCAATTTGACTATGGTGATGAAATTTGCGGAGCAGTTGTCAATGTGCGTGCAAAGCAAGAACGAATTGCTATTTGGACAAAAAATGCTTCTAATGAAGCAGCTCAGGTATTTGTTTCATTTTTTTGTTCTGGCTACAGGTGCTGCTGTTTTGTTTTATACATGATTATGCTTTTCAGTATTTAAATTTTGACCTTGTTTACTGTAATGAGATGCTTGGTTCACCTTCACTCCGATGTTTCCCTTCTGTAAAGCAATGTCCATTATGAAACTGTTTCTTTGAGATTTCTTTGCACTTTGGAAATCGAAGATAATTTGTACAATCTAGTTTTACTTTCTAATTTCTATTTGAATTTTTATGACACAGAAGGTCACGTGCATGCTTGCAGTCAAGAAGAGATGTTTTGATAATTGGATTTTGTTCTTATGCCATTCAATCTGCCCCTTGTATAGATTGATTTCAGGTTATTCTTTCGTACTTGTTAGCTTTCCACTTTACAAAAAAAAAAAAAAAATATTGAGTTTAAAGGGTATGCACATTATATAGCCAATCTTTCTACATTAATAACCATGTTAACTATGATATAATAACTTCATATGTTAGCTATGTTGATTGGTGTATTTTTGACTAAGATTTGGTCAAACCAGACATAACAGTTGATGCAGCACTTATGAAAAACAGATGATAGAATAGGATTCACAACTCAAATAATTTGAACGGGTTATTATGGTGATTATGGTGATCATTGTGGTAGTCTGGGATATGATTCTCAGCAATGCACATGAAGTTCTGTTGATATAAGAATTTTTTTCCTATGCTGTGAGAGAGAGAGAGAGAAATATGGGGATTGTCAATTGTGGAAGCATTTTGATTGGTGGGAGGGAGTAGGCATGCAAGAGAGGGTAAATGAGAGGACAGTAGGGTAAAGATGTTTGTTGAAATCAGGATTTTGAAATCAGATCAAACATTGAACCTGATAGAGAGGTTCAAGGTTCACTAGTTCACAATAAATATTAAATTTATTGTAATTTGATTTAAATGATTTAATAATGTTGTTTCAATAGAAGGATATTAAGAAATTTTTTTTGCTAACTATTATTATTTTAAAAACTAAAAAGATGTTCGATGAGTGGATAAATAGTTTGTTAGTTTTTATTTTTAAAAATAAAGGTGATGCACAAGATGATGCAAATTATAGAGGAATTAAACTAATGTGTCATACATTAAAATTATGGGAGAGAGTAATTGAGCATAGGTTACAACATGATACAAAAGTTTCTCAAATCCAAATTGATTTTATGCTGAGTAGGTCTATTATGGATGCTATACATTTGTTGAGAAGTTTGATGGAAAAATGTAGAGAGAGTAAAGATGATCTTCATATGGTATTTGTTGATTGAGAGAAAGCATATGATAAGAGAAGTCCTTTGGGTTGTTCTAGAAAATAAAGGAATTATAATTGCTTATATTCAAGTCATTTACTTGTGTTCAAACTCAAGGATTGACCAAGTATTTTACTATTTTAGTTGGATTACATTAGGAATTGGCTTTAAATCCATATCTTTTACTTTAGTTGTGAATGTCTTTACTTGACATTTATAGGACAATGTATCTTGGTGTATGCTTTTTGCTAATGATATTCTTCTTGCTAATTGGACTAGAAAGGGATTTCAAGAGAAACTTGAATTATGGAGGTCAACCTTAAAGTCTAAAGGCTTTCGTTTGAGTAGATCTAAAAACGAATATAAAGAGTGTAATTTTATTGTAGATGCCCTAGTAATAGAGTAGTGATTATGTGTGATTAAGTCATTGAAAAGAGTGAATGTTTTAGATACTTGGGTCCATTATTCAAAGCGATGGTGAAATAGATTGAGATGTTATTAATAAAATTTAAGTTGGATGGTTGAAGTGGAGGAATCCATTGGGCTTGTTGTGTGATAGAAAAAATCATTTAGACTTGAGGGTAAATTTTATAAGATGCTGGTGAGACCTGCAATGCTTTATGGTGTATAATGTTGGCCAGTAAAAGAGAAGCATAAAATTAAGTAAAGTGTTGTAGGGATGAGGATTTAGGTGGATAAGTGACTTTATACTTAGAGACAAAATGTGTGAATGTATACATGAAAAGGTTGGAATTGCTCTAGTGGCAAGTAAGATTTAGATAGTTTGGTTATATAAAATGTCAGTTGTTCGATGACACAGTTAAGAGAGTTGATGTATGTCGGCTTCGAAAATTCGCGCTTGGCCTCTCTAGTGAAACGAGTGAAACGAGAGTTTGGATTTATGAGTGAAATTTTTGAAAGGTAGATGAATTTATTTTTATTTGTGGATTAGACACTACCCAGAGATTTTGTCCTTATTTTGTGAGGATTTTAGATCTGGTTTCAGGTTCCCTATAGGCATAAGCACTTATAATTAATTACCCCTCCAAGAATGAGAGAACTTTCGATTAATGCTAGTCATAAGGTTGCTAATTGCTTAGGGTATAATGGAAGTAGGTAGAATATTATTAATTTATGAAATTCATCATTTATTAGTTTAAAGCATATGGTTAATAGAATGATAACGTGCCGATCAAGATCCCATGGTTCCATCATTCCGGGTTGTCGTGGTCCTTGGTCTACTTAGTCAGATGAGGTAGTTGATCCAACCTAATCGAATGATCTTTGTCAGTAGCCATGGGTTGCGTCATCTAAGGAGACAATCTTAAGTCTACCTTAGCTAATAAAAATTTTATTCCTGTCAAATATACCTCTTATGATTCATAACTCAAAGGGTTAAGCCATTGGGGAATATACGGGCTACACTCGTGATTGTAATTTAGCGGAGCCATTTTGCCAAACCCCCATCGATGGACTCGATCAGAATATCTGTGTCATTTAGAGAAAAACCATGAAGGATCTGACAATATCCTACCGTAGAGATTATTTGAATAATATAGTGATTTATTTGACATGACATTAGCTCCTTTGTGAGTTAGAATTTTCTTAATTTGTCATCCCAACAATTGATGGCAGATGAGTGGATGGATTGTTTGCTTAGGTATTTAAAGATTGAATTCCATTTAGTTTGAATTTGCCTTTCATTGAAGCTTAATTTCATGTTAATTTAATTTTAAAATTCAAATAACTTTTCATGAAAGCATCCCCTCCAGTTGAAATCTATAATTAACATGACTATCATTGGGATAGACCTTGTCGACTTTGCCTGCCAGATCTATAATTTTATATTTAATGAATTTGAATTTCAAGTGATTTGCCATCAATGCTCTAAAGATTTGAACGATAATGATCTCCTCTGGTCGATATTCTCGATCAACACATCTATTATTGGGGTAGACCTTGTCAACTCTACTATTTGCTTGTAGAGGATCGTGTCAATGATATTTGGAATCAATTTTATCAACTCTTATTTTTTTTTTATGAATGAGGATCAGATTGGTTAAATGAGGTTTGCAAAGATTTAGATTTGATCTCAATTTTTAGTCTGCGTAGTATTTTCAGACATTATAATTGAGCATATAATATATCGATCGGAGCACATGCAGACGGTTCAGATCTATCTTATATTAACTAGTGAAGCATCCTCAGACAATGAATGTAGGCATTTGTCACTGTGTCAGGGCTCATGTAGGTTTTTATAATACTTATACGAATTTTGGAAGAGTCAAATTGAATTGAATGTTGCTTTATGTTTCATTCAAGGATTCGTTTCTTTCAAATAATTGCACAAATTTTGAAGCACCTATAATTAACTCCATAATTTGTGCAAAGTTGATATGCTCAAAGCTTATTTAGAATTTAAGTTAATGTCTTCGATCTGCTAGTAAAGTGGGGCTGCAGATCCGATGATGTTTGAAGACATTTTAGATTTATATTGCAATTTGAAGTAGCATATCACCATTTATATATGCTTCTTTAGTAGCTAAGTTTGAAGGATTGGAGGATATTTCTTATGCTTATTAATAAGCCTTCAAATTCATTATAGATCTTCTAATGAATTCTTTGATTGCCCTAAATTCATTTGAAATGAATTGTTGCTAAGTATAATATTCATTGCAATGCGTCTTTATACTCAATAATGAGTTACTAAAATTAATATAAATGCTTTATATATTTATTTGAATTGCATTTATATTTGAAAGTTTTATGCTTCAATCATTTTGCAATTCTCATTTTATTTTTGATTTCGATTAAATTCAAATTTGGCGGGTCCTTTTTTATTTTCATATTTGATAATTTGAATTTAATATGAAATCAACTTACTTTTCAATTTAAAGCTTTGTTTATAATTTTATTTTATTTTGTCTTGGTTTATTCTAATTTAATTTAAGCCCAAGGTTGAACAACATTTGAGCGTTATTTTGACTCAGCAATGCTAAGTTCCGTAATTTTTTTAGTGCAAGAAGTACTCTTCTTCCTTGCTCGGATCCAAGATCGATGAATGGAGGATTTTCATCTCATGTTGGAACCAAGTTCGATGGTGAGGCCTTCAGGTTTTAAGATTCTTGAATTTTCTGCAGAGTTTGGGCATTAGGAATGCCTAAAATATAATTAACACGATTGCATTTTTCTTCCTTATTCTGGATTCAAAATCAACTAAGGGAAGATTTTCATCTCGCATCGGAACTAAGTTTAATAGTGGAGGTCTTCAGATTTCTTCCTGTATAAGAATATCAACAATTTTTTCTTGCGAGGTCATATGTTGGCACACGCGAGTACTTAAATTTTACAGATTTCTTCGCCGCATTGGAATAATGCAAGTGATTACTTAAAATTTTGAGAATTTTATCTCATTTTTTACCTTCAGCACGAAAATCGGACGACAATGATGCTAATGACACAAATTTCAAGGTGAATTGGGAGCAGGTTTTAGGCTTACTAAAGAAATTTAAAAAAAAAATAGGAGAATCTGATGGACGTGATTGCTAGTTTGGTCGGTTGGAATTGGATGAGAGGAAATGAGGCCTTAATGTAAGAGTAGGAGGCTTTCGACTTTGTTGTGTGATGTGGAAATGGAGATCGGCCAACAGGTGACAAGCAAGTTGAGTGCGTTGATAGTGTCGACAGGAGTATTGACTCGGTGCTACAGTGCGGGTATTGTAACAGATGGTCGGGAGAGCAAGGGAATTCCACGTGAATTGCAGGATGGGCTGATATGGGAAGAACCACTAGAAAGGTGGCCGACGGGATGGCTTGGATCAAGGACGGGAGTAGGGTTCAGCTGGTGGTTTTCAGGAATATGAGAGCTGGGAAGGAGGAACGAAGAACGACATGTTGAGGAAAAAAAAATTGGCTAGTTGGTATGGGATTTTGGTTGTGTGTGTGTGTGTGTGTGAGAGAGAGAGAGAGAGAGAGAGAGAGAGAGAGGGTGAAATTAGTTAGAGGAAATTTCAAATTTAAAATCCAAATGAAGAATCATTTCAGGTGGGATTTTAAAATTCAAGAATTAAAATTCAAAATTCATTTTTGGAGAGAATTAAATTAAGTTAATTGCAAATTTTGAATTGATTATGAAACAAATTTATTGCCAAAAATCAGATTTAATTAATTCCTTTATTTTTATTATTATTTTATGGCTCGATCATATCAAAATTCGTGCAAAAATTATCCAAAATTGAATCCATATAATATGTATATCATTTTCAGGCAAATTGACATTTTGAATGCATCGGTGCAACTCGTTTTGTGATCGGAGATCATTTGAGCTACGTCAAGGTCAATTGATGTAAATTTGAGATTGATTTATGCGTCGTCGCATTCCGAACTTTGCCATTTGCTCCACATTAGGTTGAATTGATTGCAAAAGGTCTTGTTTGATGGATTTCTCTGTTTTGGCGATAACGGCGTAGTCTATTTCGCGAAAGGAGCTCATTTTAGTAGCGCCGAGGACTCTTGACTTCGATATGCGTGAAATTGCCTGTGTAATTTATTTCTCATCTGATGGGAATTAATTGACGCGAGGGGTCAATTTTAATTAATTTTGATGTTAGAACACATTGTCGTAGTCAATTTTGTGATCGGAGGACATCTTGCGATCGAGACATTGCAACTCCAATTTGCTTGATACCATGTTTGATCTTTGGCGATTTCAATATATTTGGTCAATTAAGCTTATGAATTTTAGTTATAGGTCAACAATGTATTAGATTTAATCTATAATAAGAAAGGTAGAGGCAGACCTAAAAGGACTTGGTTAGGAAGTATAAAAAATGATATTATTTTTCTTGAATTAAATGAGAATTTGACATTTAATAAGGCACAATAGCGACGAAGGATTAACAGATCTCACATAGTGGGATGAAGGTATGTTGCTTTTTTGTGTGCATTTTTGGGGCGCACCCCAAGGAGTAATCTGCCTTTATTTAATGTGGAAGGCATTATGCACATGGGGCGTTCACCCATGGCACGAATTTTGCGCCCTAAAAGCACGACTACATCTCATAAGGGCAATTAAGTAATTTTAATTTTTGAAATTATCCTAATTATCCTTAATCAGCAACCCACTCTCGCACTAGCAGTCCTGCTCTCGGCTTCCCTAACTCCCTCACTTGTCGCCACCGAGTACACACCAAAGCGATGTCGTTTTTTCACGGCTTAGACGACGAGGATGATGCCGCCACCGCCATTGCTATAGTGAACATCGCTACCTATAGTAGAGCCGAAAGAGGTGAATGAGGTATGTTTTTCAAATCAAAATTTTGTTATTTCTTAACAATTAATTCTTATATTATTGAAAATTTCATTTTCTATTCATTTTGTTCAAGTGCTTTAAGATGTTAACCCTAGATTTTATTACAATATATTTATTTCTGTTAATCTCAATGAATTTTGATGTCCTTTAGACGATAGTGGCATAGTGCTTAATTTCTTTCTCATTTTTCTAGTGATACATAAGAAGACATTGAGCTTCTAATGTTTATCTTTGTTTGTAATTCAAGTTATAGTGTCAACCCTAGAAATGATTATATTAAAATGCTTGTATGTTAAAGAAAATAATTTCTCTTTTTCATTGCAAGTATGATTGATTTTTCTTAACTTTGATGTGCAGTGTTTGTGCGATACAAAAAAACAAGTCACAATTAAGTGGTAAATTTAACACTTGCAATAGAAAGGTTGGATAGTGCCACTAGTTCTATTACCAAGAAGAATTTTGCTTGGCAATATACAATAAACGCTCTTGATGAAAAATATTTTAGATGTAGGTTTTGTAATCAAGTGTGTAGTGGAACAATCAATAGGATGAAGCAACATTTTGCGAGCACTCGAAAGGGTATTAAACCTTGTTCTAAAGTCCTTATTGAAGTTTAAGAAAAATGCAAGAAATTACTAGAAGAAGCTGCAAAGGTAAAAGCACAACGTGAAAGTGTCTTTAATGGCATTGAAAGTAGTGTAGCAAGTGCAAGTATTAGTGATGGTGGAAACTCTAGTTCTATTCCATTAATGGAATCTACAGAAAAGGCTCCAAGAGTTAGAGGTCTAATGGATTCTTTCAGTACTCATCAAGTTATAAACTCTATTCTTAATTCTGAATGGGAGAAAGAAGAAAGAAAAGAGACATTTAGAATAATTGGCAGAATTTTCTATTCAGCTGGATTGGCTTTTAATGCTACCAATGTCCCATACTATGTGCCAATATTTGAAGTAGTTACTAATTTTGGACTTGATTTTGTGCCACTATCAATGTATGAGTAGAGAACTTGGATACTTCAAGATGAGGTGGCTTCCATCAATAAGATATTAGAGGAGCATAAGAAGGCATGGAGCAAATATTGGTGTTCTATAATGTCAGATAGTTGGATGGATGGGAGTAACAAAACTTTAATTAATTTTCTGGTTAATTGCCCAACTGGTATATTATTTCTAAAATTTGTGGATGCTTTTGATGCTATAAAAAGTGGTGAATTGTTGTTCACTTGGATGTGGTGATTGAGAAAGTTGGGGAGGAATATGTCGTGCAAATTGTAATCGATAATGACTCAAATTTTGTAACGCCAATAAAAGATTTATGGAGAAAAGAAAGCATATCTATTGAATACCTTGTGCAACATATTATATTGACCTCATGTTAGAAGATATTGGGAAGTTGAAGATTAACCAAAGCACACATATTAAAGCTAAGCAAGTAGTGAAGTTCATTTACAGGCACACTTGGGTTCTTGACTTTATGAGATTTTTTACAAAGGATCGAGAACTCCTTAGCCTAGCTATCACTCGAATTACTATTTTTTTTTTACTCTGCAAAGTATTTATAAATAAAAGCAACCACTTCAATCTGTGTTCTCATCAGAAGCTTGATGCTATACCAAGTGGGCTAGGAATACAAAAAGAATAAAAGCTCGAGCTACTATCTTATTTAATCCACATTTTTGGGGTATCTTGATTATTGCATATAGAGTGTTGTTCCACTTATGAATGTTCTTAGAGAAGTTGACTCAGAAGAAATGCCATCTATGAGTTGATGGATTCAGCACAAAAAAAAAAAGCATTTAATTGCGGACATAATGAGAAAAAGTATGGACCCATTTGAAAAAAAATCGATGAAAGATGGACAATCCAACTTCATCAACCATTGCATGCTGCAGGTTATTATTTAAACTTTCAATTCCACTTTGAAGATAATTTTTGGAATGGTGATAAGGTGAAGTAAGTGTTTATTAATTGTGTGCAAAGAATGCTAGATTATGAAGATGATTGTAAAGTTGATATTCAATGGCATATTTATGATAATTTAAAAGGCGATTTTGGGAGTAGAGTTGCTATGGATTCAAGGAAGTTAAGAACTCCTGTTGATTGGTGAATGAGATTTGATAGTAAAACACGGGAGCTGACAAAATTTGTTATTCGAGTTCTTAGCCTCACTTATAGTTCATCAGGTTGTGGAAGAAATTGGAGCACTTTTGAATTGGTATGAAAATATAAATTTGTAAAGTTTTTTTTTTATTTTCCTTTCATATTAATATCTATTTTGTCTTATAAATGATATTTTTATTTCATATTCATACTAAGAAGAGGAAAATATTAGAGCACAAGAGGTTGAATGCTTTGGTTTATATTAGATATAATACAAGATTAAGGGAGAGAAGCATAAGAAGAAAATAAAATTTTAATCTAATTTACTAGTAAATGATATAAACTCTGATGATGAATGGATTGTTGAAAAAGAATATTCACTGCTTCCACAAGAACCTTTTTGGCTGGATGAGGAATAAATGTATTTGATGTTGATGTAATTAGGAGTGCGCCTATTACTAATTTGAATGAGGTTGAATTTCAGAATCCAACACAAGCAAGAAATGATATCTTTATTAGATACTCTCAAAAAAAAATTGATAGAAATGTTAGGTAAGTTTCATATATTTTATTAATTGGAATTAGAATTATTAATATTATTATTAATGTCATATTTTTATTTTTAAATTTGTAAGCAATAATAACAAGGAGAAATAAATTGTGAATACACTAGATATTGAAGATAATGATGACTTCAAAGAAATGGAGAATGGATCTAGATCTCATGAGGGACCTAGTAGTGATGTTGACACATTTATTAGAGATGAAGAAAATTTTGAGGATGAATTTGAAGAATGAATAATATTTTAGGATTGAGATTGAGAGTGTATGACTAGTTTCTTTTTATCTATCAAACTATCTACTTATTTTTCATATGTTTGTTACTTTATTTCTTATGATTTTGTGTTTATGATTTTAATTTTGGGAGCCTAGAATAGAAATTATAATGTTATAAGTTTTAATTTATATTTATTATTAATTATATGCTTATATTTATTTTTTAATGTCATATTTATTAATTACATCATGGGGCTTACACCTCACGTCTTGCCCGATAGCAACTATAATGCCTCTTGAATATAATTTTAAATTAAAATTTTGGTATATAATATTTTAATTATGTATATATTTCTAATTTAAATCATTTATTTTTAGCCATCCAATCAAATAAAAAAAAGCCAAAATCTGATTAATATTATAATGAATCAATTCTTTAAAAATTAGATCGATTCAGCAGTTCACTGGTTCAACCATAGTTCTAACTAGTTCTATAATTACTTCTTGATCTGATTAAGCTGGCAAGAGGATCAATTCACAGGCAAATTGGTTGGTCCAGTCCAATTTTTAAGACTATGGTTGAAATAGAATAGAGGATGGAGAAAGCAGAGCAAACCTTAATGCAAAGGCAAACTAACCATGAAAACTCATGAACGCTTCCATTATTGAATAATACTAGCTTAAAAATAAACATAAGTCTTATATACAAGGTCATGTCTATTAAGAAGTTTGAAATTTTAATTATCAAGAAATGAAATAATAAATCATTCATAATAAATCAATTTTTCTTATAATATTTTCATAATTTCATTTAATTGAATATGATCTACATGATTAAAATAAAAAAAAGAGATGTTTATTTATCGAGGAGGTTTTTTAAAAAAATTTAAAATATACCCTCAGGATGTGGAATATAAATATATGAAAGGGGAGGGAACTAAATTACAATTTAAACATTAAATTTAGAAGGGGACCATCAAATTAGAATAAAAGAGATATTTATGTGGAAAGAGGAAAAGAAACTACCTAATATTATCCCCTTAATTTTCTTCACTTATGTGTACAGGACGAGCTATCTTTCAATTGAATATTCTTATCCACAATTTAAATGGTTATTATCAGGGCTCCTAATTGTGTAATTTTATGAATTTTGCATAGGCATGGATTTTGTTTCTATATTTCTATAAATAGAATGTCTCTAGGATGTAAAATTCATGCTTGAAATAATTGATGGAGTTTTATACTAAATTTCTTTCTTTTATTCTCAACTAAGATGGCCTACCCTAGCCTCTCTTTTCTCTATTTTTCTCTTGATATTATGGTTCATAGAAAGATAAATATTTTATGTGTTGCCTAAATGGGAGAAGGCTAGGAGATTGATAGTTTAGGTTTTAAACTTTGGTATGAGAAGTCGAATTAGAAATGATGTAGATGACATAGATAAAAGTTTGAAGATAATGTTATAAATATTAATAGATGTGGAGATAATTATAAATTTTAAAGTTTATTGATACTTAAGATTATCAATGTTATAAGTATTTATGCTCCTTAAGTAGGTTTGGATGTAGCTCAAAGAAAATTTTAGAATGAATTAGAGGATTAATACAAAGATATCTCTTGAAGAAAAATATTTATTGAGGAGATTTATATTATGTTGGTAGAGTGGTAGAAGATTTTAAAGTATTCATTGGTGGTGATGAATTGATTAAGAAGGTAGGGACTATATTAGATTTTGTCTGCTTGTGATTTAGAATCTATTTTATTTAAGAAAGAGATTATTACTTATAAAATGGATCTAAGAAAACACGATTGATTATTTTTTGATAAGAAAAATATAGATTGTTTAGATCAGAAAGATTGTAGGTCGTCCAAGTGAAAATTTAAGTATCCAACATCGACGTTAGATTTTAAGATGGGTTGTAGAAGAGGAAAAATAAATCAAATTATCAGACGAGATTAGATGACACTAAAGAACACAAATAAAAAATATTTTAAAGAAATAAAGCTACAAGAGATTAGAATTTGGGATGTTTATGGGTTTAATGTTAGGAAAAGAAGAAGTGAAATTAAAGGTTTCTTAAAGATGTACTGCGAATCAAAAGGAAAAGTTATTTTAATAAGTGAATGAGAAAGAAGAGAAAGATAAAATAAGAAATATCATAATAAAACTTGATTTAGATGTAAAATTTGGAGAATTGGGGAAAGATATAAAGTGGTCTCAGAGATTAAGAAAGAATATATGAAAAAAATTTATTTTAGTAATTTATACAAGAGATTAGATACCAAAGAAGGTGAAAGATGTATGTATAAGTTAGCCAACCAAAGAGATAAGAGAAATAAAAATATATAGTTCAAGTGTATTAAGGATGAAAATAATAAAGTGATTTTCTTAGAAAGGATATTGAAAATAGGTGGATGAGGTATTTTGATAACAATGATGAAAGATACGATTGATTTTAACAACCTTAATACTAAACAAAAATAGAATTTCATTTTATCGTCAGATTAGTAAATGTGAAGTTAGAGAAGCTTTAAAGAAAATGAAATAAAAAACAAGAGACGATAATATTCCAATGTTTGGAAATGTTTAGGAGATTAAGGAATTTCTTTACAAATCTTTTTTAATGTTATTTTAAAGACTAAAAGTGCATGAGTGGAGAAAGAGTTTGTTGGTTCTATATTTAAGAAGGTGATGCACAAGAGTGTGCAAATTATAAGAATTAAGTTAATGTGTCATACATTAAAATTATGGAGAGAAAGCATAGATATTTATGTGATACAAAGTTTCTCACAACTGCTTTGGTTTCATGCCAGGTAGATCTACTATGGATGCTATACATTTGTTAAGAGGTTTGATGGAGAAGCATAAGTAAGGAGGATCTGCATATGATATTTATTGATTTAGAGAAAGCTTATGATAAAGTTTCAAGAGATGTTCTTTGGAGAGTTCTAGAATAAAAGGAGTTAATATTGGTTATATTCAAGTCATTAAGGATTTGTATACTAGACATTGTGTCCAAACACAAGGAGGATTGACAAAATATTTTCCTATTTCATTGGATTACATCAAGGATTAGCTTTAAGCCCTTATCTTTTTTACTTTAGTTATGGATGTTCTTACTAGGCATTTACAGGAAGATGTACCGTGGTGCATGCTTTTTGCTGATGACATTCTTCTTGTTGATAAGACTAGAGAGGGAGTCCAAGAGAAACTTGAATTATGGAGGTCAACTTTAGAGTCTAAAGGTTTTTGTTTAAGAAGATCTAAAACTGAATATATGGAGTGTAATTTTAGTTGTAGAAGTTCTAGTGGTAGTGTTGTGACATTAGGTGAACAAGTCATTAATAAGAGTGAGCGATTTAGATATTTAGGCTCAATTGTTCAAAATGATGGTGAAATAGATGGAGATGTTATTAGTAGAATTCAAGTTGGATGGTTGAAGTGGAGGAATGCATCTGGCCTATTCTGTGATAGAAAAGTTTCACGTAAACTTAAGGAAAATTTTTATAAGATGGTGGTAAGAGACTTTATATACGTAATACAAATAAAGAGAAGCATATATTAAGTGTTGCAAAGATGAGGATGCTGAGGTGGATGAGTGGTTTTACTCTTAGAGATAAAATGCAAAATGAGTATGTTCGGGAAAAAGTTGGAGTAGCTCCAGTGGTAGATAAGATTAGAGAGAGTTGCCTTAGATGGTTTGGCCACATAAAACGTCGGCCGTCCGATGACCCGGTTAGGAGAGTAGATGCATTGGATCTACCTTATGTTAAAAAAGGTAGAGGTAGACCTAAAAAGACTTGGTTAAGATGTATTAAAAATGACCTTAGTATACTTGAATTAAATGAGAATTTGATACATAATAGGACACAATGGAGACGAAGGATTCATGTAGCCGACCCCACTTAGTGGGATTAAGGCTTGTTGTTGTTGTTGTTGTACACCAATGATGCTATGAATCAGATTGTTTGTCTTGCATCTATCTGTCTACTTTCAATTTTAGATTTTAATTTCACTGCATTACCATTGGAAAACATTTTAATTTACATTTTACATTTTATATTTTACATCTGTTGACAACCGAATTTTCCATTATTAATTGACTCATTTCGTTTAGAAAATTTATTTTATGTGAATGTGGGTCGGGGTGGGATGGGGCAAGGTTGGGAACTTGGCTTATCCCTTTTATTTTTTTCATTTAATATAAAATGGTCCTCATGGGTTACACTTTCTATTTAATGTGTTGGTTGATGAGGTGGTAGAGCACCTCATTTTATAGTTCTCAAATGAAAAAATAAAAATCATCATTTCTATCATTATTCATATATTTTGATCCATCCATCTTTTGTTAAGATGTTATGGGTTTTTTAATATCAATTTATTTGCCACCTAAAGTGAGGTGATATCATCTGGTAGATGATTTCTTTTTTTAGAAGATGATAGGTTGTATAATTTTTGAGCTTTTAGGAGTATTGGGCTAAAAGTTAGTTCATGCAATCCTTGAGAATTCATTCTAAATTCTCTTATAAGCAATGTGCCGGTATACATCACAACTATAAGATATGCATGATTTACCAAAATGGACAACAATTTTTGCAGCTTATTATTTGTAACAAAATGCATCGTGGACAATCATTATTGAAAAAAAAAAAAAAATCAATACTGGCGTTTAATGTCTTGTTACCAAAAATAAAAATAAAAAATAAAATAAAAAAATAGAAGTCAAGGAGCAAGCTCCCTGATGATCTGAACCCACCTCCCACGTCTTCCCCTCCCTTTTTTCCTGATCTCTGACCCTTACTCTCTCATTGCCTCCCATTCCATGGCCACTCTCTCCCCCTCCCTCCCCCACTCCTACCCTTAGCTTCCCTCAGACACACTCTCTCCCCTTCTCTCCCTATTGTTCATTCATCCCAACTTCCCTCTATATCTATTTCCCTCCTCTCTATGTTGCTTCCAAAGGTTTAACCTAGGCAATAAAACAGAAGGTTGATACTTCAACTAGGTTCACCTATCCTCAGTCTAGTCTCACACATTCTCTAGGTAGAATGGATCCAATGCCCAATTATCAACACCTTCTGAAATTGCATTATAAAAAATAAAGTAGGAATAAGCACTAGTGGACAACTATTCCTCTGTATTATTGGCAAAATCTTTTAACACAAAAAAACATACAATTTTATTAGGGCTAAACAGGCTTGTTCACAGGAGCTTTGACCGTATTCATGCTAGTAAATTAAAATCACCTCCCTCTCTTCCTACCCTTTCCTCTCTTCATTGGTCAAGCATCAGTAGTTTTGAATTATTCTCTTGATCTTTGTCTACCTGCAAGCATCCTCATTGAAGTACCTTTATACATGCTATGTGAGTTACTTGTCTTTATGATGGTGGCATGGAAGCAAAATAAAAACAAAAGATTGATCATAATTATTGAACAACTCAAAAGTGAAGAAGAAAATGAAATGGAGGGAGAGAGGAGAACAAATGAAAGAGTAATAATGGATAGAATTTGCCACTAAAGGGAACCCAATAAAACTCTGAATGCATATTTTTGAGCTGTAAGGTGCATGATTTTGGCTTGAAGATATGAAGTTTTGATATTCATAAAATCTTTTGTATTCATGTGGGATGCTGTGGGGATGCTTCATACACACTTCAAGAGTAAAAGTACGCCACCAGATCATTGCATATGTAACAACCAACCTACAAAATAGATCAAATAGAAAGAAATATAACACAAGAAAGGAGTAAAGAAAAGTAAAAATTATCCAAAGCTACAATCCTCGATAATGGCACCAAAAAAGTGATGCTGTGTGAAATAAATCATACATGCAAGAATATATGGTTCCTTAAGTAATAAAGAGTGAGTAGAGTATCATTCTCTTAAGAATTGCATGTCAAATAATATTTAGATAGTGAGAAAATGGTGTCGATGCAAATTCTAAAATCTACACATAAATCTACCTAAAATACTAATATACTAAGTAAAATCTATGGGGGTGTTCTTGATATGATTAAACCTTAAGATTGGGCTTCACCAATGTTTTTTATGCATTTAAGATTATAACCAATTAAGAAGTTGATTTTTTACCAAAGTTTGATCAAGGTGGCCTGTACCTTTCTCTTAAAAGCCTAGAGTCTTCAGGTTCTTGCACAACTTACTTACCTCTTGGTAATAAATTCAATGCAAGAAAACTTTCCCTCAAAGCCTAGAGTCTTTAGCTTTATTATGCAACCTATCTATCTCTTGGTGATAAATCAATGCATGAAAATATATTAAAGCGTTTTGGATCTTGGTGATATGAGCATTGTGATCTTTTATGGCTTGACCCCTAAATCAAGAGTTTTGAATCATTTGGAGCGTGGAAGGTTTGATTCCAATGTTGTTTGCCTGCCCACCTAGCCTAGGGAATGCAATATACATTAAGAAGTGCAAAGTCCCATAGTGCCTTTGGTCACATGGCCATGTCTTTTCCATCTTCCAAATTGCGTAATAGTTCTTACTCGTTTTGGTAGGCTTGCCTTCTCTCCTTGAGATTCCTTAGTAGAATTCTTTTAATTTTTAGATCTTCAAGAGTAAAAGTCCACCACTAGATCATTGCAAATATAATAGTCAAGCTACAAATAGAGCAAATAGAAAGAAAGATAACACGATAAATGAGTAAATACAAATAAAAATTATTTTGAATCATTTGGGGTGTGGAAGGTTTGATTCCAATGTTGTTTGCCTGCCCACCTAGCCTAGGGAATGCAATATACATTAAAGTGCAAAGTCCCATAGTGCCTTTGGTCACATGGCCATGTTTTTGCCATCTTCCAAATTGCCTAATAGTTCTTGCTCTTTTTGGTAGGCTTGCCTTCTCTCCTTGAGATTCCTTAGTAGATTTCTTTTAATTTTTAGATCTTCAAGAGTAAAAGTCCACCACTAGATCATTGCAAATATAATAGTCGAGCTACAAAATAGAGCAAACAGAAAGAATGATAAATGAGTAAATAAAAATAAAAATTATCCGAAGCTACAATCCCTGATAATGCAACAAAAATGTGATGCAGTGTGAAATAAATCAAACATGCAACGGTACATATTTGCATCAAATAATAAAAAGTGAGTAGAGTATCATTCTCATAAGGATTGCACATCAAGTATTATTTGGATGGTGGAAAGGTGCCGATGCAAATTCTAAAATTTACTCATAAGTCTACCTAAAATACTAATAAACTAAGTAAAAATGTATTAGGGTGATCTTGATATGATTAAATCTTAGGACTAGGCTTTATCAATATTTTTTTTACGAATTAAGGAGTTAATTTTTCACTAAAGTTTGATCAAGGTGGCCATTACCATTATCTCAAATGCCTAGAGTCTTTAGTTTTCTTAACAATCTATCTACCTCTTGTTTTGAATTTTTTTTTTTAATTAGAGCCTAGAATAATCAGAACACACACATGGCCTATATGAGACATTCTGTAACACGGATGTTACAAATGATGATGAAGAAATGTGTATTTTTTTCTATTAGATAGCTTTGCAAATGTTTTTTTATTGATGATGGTGAAAGTTCTATTGAAGATGACATTGTTGTTGATTGTGATGATAATTATAGTGTCAAGTGTGTTGGTTTAATTAGCAGCACATCAATTTGTTCATATTTTTTATGGCATTTTTAATACTATTTTTTTAATTCTTAACTTTTTGTTTAGATAATACTTTGTTGACATTTACAAATTCCCAATGATTGATGCTAATGTTAGCGTTCTGCTTTTGTTGATATTAATTTTTTTTTTTTGTGATAAGTGTGATATTGTACCTTGTTATGTTTTTTGGTTTAAAATATATTAACATTAGATTTTTTTTATTAGGCATTTTATATTAGTATTTTATGAAAGAAAACATTGTATTCATAGCATATGTCGGAGGAATCATGCAACCACCTTGAAAGCCACAATCATTCACATAGGTCTGGTCAAATTTTGCTTGAGTAATTTTGCATTTTATGTTTTTATGTTTATAATACAATTTAAGTTACTCTCCCTTTGTACGAGAGGTTAGGAACCTAAAGATAGAAATAACTCTTAATAGATTAAGATCAAAACAAAAAAAAAAAAAAGTGATAAATGAGATTGCAACTTGTGCATAATGATAAGAAAGAGGAGGGCTGTGCATGCAACGTATAATAGATTAAAATAAAAAAAAAGGAGGATCACCCTAGCAAGCTTTAACTCAGCTTGGCTCATTTCAGAATCTTAGTTTTTGTCCTATAGCTCCTATGTTTCTTGCTGTTTCTATGTGGCTTTTTGGTATGAATGCCAAGCCAACAGATACATTGCTCTATGGGGTCTTGTTAGTCAGCTTTTAGTTAAGAGCCAGCCTCCCCTGTTGTGGGTTCTGACATGGTTTACTCCATGTTTGGCTCAGTAGGGCTGAAATTTAATTCATAGCATTTGCAGGGTTGTATTATTTAGTGCCATTTAGTTTTCTTCTTTTTAATGTGTTATGAAACTACTTAACAAATAATTGAATTTTTTAATTCAATATTTTTAACTGAAAAGATGAGCATTGGAAGACAATGGAAGGAGCTCGTGGACTACAATGATTCTATTGGTTTCATAACTCATGTAAGTACTTTGCATCTATCAACCATTCCGCTGATTGAAATGCAAAGTTTGATTTTATAATATCATCGCATCTTTACAGGAAGATGCAATGAGGCTTGACAGAGCTGCCAAGAATAAGTATACTGTATGAACTTTTATGTTCTCAGCTGCTAAAGGGTTATTTATGCAGGAACAGACTAGCTTGGGAACTCCTGTTATGAGTGCTCTTAACCAATTTAATTGTTTGCGGTAAAATCAATCTGTTTATGAAGTGAAGAGAACATTATATTTCACAGTTTGATATCTACTTGTTGTGAGAACTATCACAACACTAATAGTCCGAGAAATGGAATGAAAATTTTGTCTACAAAATGTTGATAGCATTAGTCAGTTGTTTTTATACGTTTGCAGAGCCACTATATACTTATCAAAGTTTCATTACTGTTCATCAAGGAGGCTTGGTTCTGGAATCATTCCACTATTACACGAATCTTTACTGTCATTCAGCACGCCTTCTGTTCATATCAGACCTTGCATTAGTTCATTTAGTATGAAATGCGTCATAATACATTTGATACATTTGTTGCTAAGCTTGTCTATTAAGGTTTTGTGGGGTTAGGTGAAAGTTAAGTTTGGGATCTGTCTTTTCTTTTGGCGTCTGTTGTCTTGCTCTGATAATTGCTTAGATTTGAATGGTAGAGCTCCAAATGGGCCTCTTTCATCGGTCATCTTCTCCATCAGTGATAGTTAACAATAAGCTTTAGAGGAGATGGTATAGGGGGACTGGAAGTGCTCCTAAGGCTCTTATGGAATGCTTTCATGTGGTAGTTCCAATCAATAATGTTAAGGTGACTGAGGAATGCAGCTGCCTCTGATCTTTTAGTTTTCCATTCAGCTTCTTCCTCTTGAGTCTTGGCCTTTATTCTCCACAAAAGCGTTAGCTTATTAAGAAATAAAGTGTCGTATAGGAGTAAACTCAAGAAGGTGAGTTTCTTTCATCCTCCTCTCATCAATTCTTGCATGTGCTGTACACGCCTTTAAAATACTAGGCAATGCTAATGTCCAATATGAAATGCCTTTCCATATCCACAATCATCTAGAACAGAGGTATTGCAATTCATTCTACATGATGACGAATAAAAAAAAGTGTTGCATTATCTGAGATTAATAGTGCCAGAAAGGAAAACAATAAATAAATTATAATAATTAATTCAGTTAAATATCAAGGCTTGACTTATATAACACAATAATTTTTATATATAGTATTTTTTTGTGATTTATGTAATGGTTATAGATTAACATCTGAATCCTTATATTTGTTTATATACCATAATTATTGTTAATCCATTTAAAGTGGCATGCCTTTTTAAAAGTTATTTTGATTTGATTTAAAGATTTAAAAATTTAGATGCTAGATATGAAAATATTAAAACACATGAATTTTTTAGTTTGTATGTAAATCTCCTTTTGGCCATTTAAGTCAGATGCCAATTTTTATGGATATATTTTTTTTTCTAATTATGATCACAAGGTGGGTCTCATTAGAAGTTATCATCGCTATCATGCAGTAACATTTGCATGATGGAGTTTGAGCACAACCCTGATGGAGTGCACCATCTTGACATTGAGTGTCACTTGGGAATATAATTGTTAGACTGCCATTAGATTGTGTTTAACATCTTGACAGATTGCATATTGACTACCCTTTAATGTTCATTTGAAATTTAATTTGTTGACTGCAATCGGTTAGATAAGTTGTCGACCAATTACTACTTCCCGTCGATCGAGATAAAATCAATAAATGACTATTCTTGTATCATTTGATTAATAATCCAAGTTAGGCATGACATTTCTAGTACAAATCTCAATAATGTTTGTTGGATTAAATTTGTTCTAGGCATGAGGTTTTTGAGAATAATACAAAAATGGGCCAAAGAAGCTCTTTGTCATAGAGTTCACAAATTACTTGTGCATAATGGCTTGAGTGAAAATTCAATTTGGATCCGTTAAAAAGGTCTCATATGACTATTGTTCTGTGGGGGTATTAACTTGAAGATTTTGAGTCTTCTTTTGGGGTGAACCTTTTTCTTCTAGAGAGATGGATTTGACAGCACTAGCTCTTTCAGCTGTCATAATGATCAAGTTTACTTCAATGGATATCCAAGAGATGATGACGATCTTTCCATCAACTTATCACGGTAGCAATATGTTTGAGAAGAATGAGTCCTTTGATTGGAGGTGAGGTGATGTTGAAGGGGAGCCTCAATCGTCCTCCATTTTTGCTGAGTTCATTTCTTTGTAGGAGAGAGTAACTATCTTTGAAGAAAGTATGAACTCAGTAGGAGATAAATCATATCTCACTCAACCTTAGATGCATTAAGGAAAATGGGTACGAAAGGGTGCTAAGGGAATTCATTCAGGCTTATGCAAAAGTTATTCAGGAGAAAGACACTTTTCCATAGGATTTTGAGGCAGGGTATTTCTAGTTGACATTTAGGAAGGATTCTAAAGACTTATTATGGAGATGCGAGAAATGCTAAAAATTCATGTTGATGCACTTGTAGTCCTCGCACTTGCTGAGGTTAATTAGTCCTTAGCCTTTCGTTGTGTAAATGGACCTCATTAGTCCCCTACCACTTGGTAGTGACTAAAGGAAGTTCATTTTATTGATGGCAATTTTGTTTCTCAAAATGGATTGAAGTGAAGGAACTCATCAAGATCATGGCCTAGGCAATAGAAAAAATTATATGGTTTGATATTACTTGTAGGTACAACTTACCTATGGTCATCATCATCATCATCATTATCAATAATTCATCCCAAATTTTGATAAAAGCATATAGGAATTTTTTTAGTTTCAAGGAATTCACCCAAATTTCACTTCAGTAGATCATACCTTAATAAATGGCCAAGTCAAGGTGGCTAACAAGCAAATCCTCAATATGAGAAATTGAAGGTGTGAAAATTGAATAGGTAGAAGTGCTACCATAAGTCCTTTTGGCTCTCAAGATGAGACTTTCCTCGAAAATAGGATAAACACCCTTCATATTATCTCATAGAATAAAAGCCTTGCAACTTGTTGAGTATGAGTTGCACAATCAATGAATCATGGCATTTGTTGAGTACAATTACTAACCTATTGAGTGGGAGAAGTAGAATGATGAAGGAATAAGACAATGCTTTGCTTATTAAAAGAGCTTAAAATGCACTGTAAGACATGAAGAGATAAAGAGAAAAAATGAAGTATTACAACAATAATGTTAATGAGAAGGGCTTCTAGCCTAGTTACTTAGTGCTAAAGAAAGTTTATGGCGCTCTCGCCAATACACGCTCGACAAACTCAAATCAACATGGGATGGTCCTTACCTAATAAAAAAGCAAATTAAAAGATGTGCTATGGAATTGGGGTGCTTATGACCTAAAGAAGTTCCACCCCTAAGGGAAGTTTTAGTTCTCATGTTTTAACCATTCTTGTACAAAAGTTCCTTTTCCATTTAAGGTTTTAAGAATCATTTTATGAAATCAATGAAAAGTAACTCATCAGATACTCAGGGAATGCACCCTAAGGACTTGACGAGCTTTATTATATTTTCCCTACTTGAAAGCAAATTTGTCTATCTATCATACCATAAGAAATCACACTCTAAATGCGAGTATAAATTAATAAATTGCCTACATCCTAAATCAACTTTATCATCCCCAAAATTGATCGTCTTTAAACATGAATCAAGTGTGATTAGTGCAACTAAGAATGAGTCGACTTAGAGAGCCTCCATTTGCTAGTATTGATCAATTGACTTAAGGGCCAATCTTGTTTCTAGCCTCAAAACATTCCAAAGTGATGAGGTTACCTACTTAGAGAGGGAATATCCCCTTAGAGACCTGCAAACAAGCTAAATCCCCTTATAGAGGGAATATCCACACCTAACATGATTAGCCTTACCTATAATCCCACTTACTCTAAATTGCAAAGTACATTTTAAATTTTAAAAAAATGAATATATAGGTGACAAACTAAAACACTGGAGTACCTCTACTCATAAAAAAGAAGATAAGAGAATCGACAAGGAAAAACAACTAAGCCTTAGTGAACTAACCCACCCTTTGTGACAAGCTATGCATTGTGTAGCTTTCACATTCCTCCTAGTCGATAGGTCTAGGTGAGTGCCCTAACAAACACCTAAGAGTTTGGAAAAAGATGAGGTGTACACAAAGTAATAACTATAGCCATAGTAAGTTGACTCCCCCTTCTACAACAAGCTGTGAGTGAGTAGTACATGAGTCTCTCATATCAACGAGTCAAACTGAGTACTCCCATAAAGTCCTAAGTGTATAGTGTATAGCAAAATGTAAGGTGCACCTAAAAGGATTTCCTTATATTTTTCTAACACTAACTTGCTAGCCCTTGTGAGTACCCCACAAAGACCCACAAGCTTAATGAAAGGCAGGTGTACCAAGGGTGACTGATATGCTTGCAATAATTGTACACATCAACAACGACAGTTATAGCTGCTAAGTTTTAACAAGTAAACTTTCGTAGATCAATAAAGATGAGCTCACTATAATAGATACAAGTACCTAAGGGTACCTTCACTAACAATCACATTAGGTATACAAATAAATAAATAAATAAAGAAATATATATATATATATATATATATATATATATATATATATATATATATATATATATATATATATATATATATATATATATATATATTGAAAAAAGTAATCATCATTACAAAAATAGAGCTAAGTTGAGTAAAAGTATTTCATTACTTCAATGCCAAAGGTACATATGTTGAATAGTAAAATTCTATAAAAAAAGAAAAATATATTTATTTTTTCATACACCTTTCCCATAAGTACAAAAATGAGAAGAAAGGTGCCCAACTAGAACATAGCATTCGCCTTGTCCCTATGTACAGAGTTTGACAAGGCGAGAACATTGTTAAAGTTTAAGAACCTATCATTTTCAATGAACTTATTTATTTATAATTTAGCAACTACCTCAAATTTGGCCATAAGAGTCTTTTTGTAGTTCTCAATTTACAAGACGATGGCTAATAATTGTGAATTTTATATAATATATTTTGCCTTACACTTTGCTTTTATCTAGCAGCACTAATGGTTTGAATTTTGAATTTTTGTAGGACTTCTATGAATAAGGAAAATAGATTTAATTATGCACAAAATTAGTTGGAGAAATATTTGAAGTAGATTTAGAAGCAAATGATGTAATTTAATACTTAATCAATGTTTAGAATTTGACTAGTGCCTAGGTGCCCAAATTAGTGCTTAGGCAAATAGTAAAGCCTAACGCTTTGACTTAGACCCCAACAGTAGCTCAAGATAGAAAGCCTAGCATCTAGGCATCTAGATGCTGAATCTTGGTGCTTAAGTATCATACCCATTTTTAGGAGCAACAATAGATAGAGAGCTTATAGCCTAGGTGCCTAATCTTAATGCTTATGTGCTAGATCCAAAATCTAAATTTCTGCACTAGACAAAGAGCCTGGTGCGAACCTCCAAAAATTTTAGAATGCGAACACAATGACCTTGGCATCTAGGCACTAATTTAGCGATTGTCATGATTAGCCCTAATTTTATAATTAAAATTTGCACTTTTGAGGATATTTCATATAATTATATTTAAGGAATTTATTTGGACGTAGAAGAGGACTCTCTAATATCTATTCTAGGGGTTTTCAACCATCTTTGGGGAGGCAAGTGACAATTTTGGTGAAGGCTTCTCTAACATGTTCGAGAGGCTATTAAGGAGATTTTTCAAATAAAGTGGTATGATGATAAGGTATGCATCTCAATGGACACCTTCTGAGTTTTTCCCATCATTATTTCTTTGTTTATTTTTGAAATGATATTCATGAACAAAATATTTGTATTGTTTTTCTTTTATCATGAACTAAATCCTCTCTTCTAGGGGTTGAATGTGGTTATATTTGTGTTCATTTTGATTTTTAATAGAGTTTTGAATTTTGTTTTGTTAATTACTACTTATTTTGTACTATGCATTTTCGTCTATTGAATTTACTATCCACCATGTTCAAAATATTAGGAGATCTGCTTGGAACCAAGAGGTGGAAAGTTGATTTATTGGGTATAAAAGACCATAGTGATGGGTCGTAGGTTAGAG
Organism: Cymbidium sinense; assembly: GCA_021442155.1. Classification (NCBI taxonomy): domain Eukaryota; kingdom Viridiplantae; phylum Streptophyta; class Magnoliopsida; order Asparagales; family Orchidaceae; genus Cymbidium; species Cymbidium sinense. The sequence goes on along the minus strand of CM038224.1, from coordinate 51,593,919 downwards.
ATAATTACAACGAAGTTGAGTAGTCCTTTTTAAACATTTTAAAAACTTTTCAATAATTTTTCTTGCATTGAGTCTATCATTGGGTTAATTGTGACACAACGCCACATAATTGAGTTGTGTGGTTATTTTGTGTATTGTGATAGGTAGGTTACTAGCATTTCAAGAGAAAGGTAGGGCTACCTTAATTGGACTTTGGTAGAATTAACTCCATCTTTCTTAAAATCTAAATCACTCAAATTACTATTAGTGAAATCCAACCTCTAGGTGTAATCATATATACAACCTAATAAATACTTTATAAATTAAAATTTTTTGATATAATATATCTTTCACAAATCTAACAATTAATCTAAATCAAAATGGTGATTTCATAACTTATAAATAATAATCTTATAACTTACAATAAATTTACAAACATGTTTGACATGATAGAAAGACTTACCTAATTTTGTTAAGAAATGAAAAATTAAATTTTTTAAAATTGATCTTACGAAAATATTTATCTTAATGTAATTTATAGACTAATATAGAAATAATATTTAAATAAATTCATAATAGTCTATTACATAATAAATTTTAAAAAAGAATAATTTTAACTCTTAGAGGAATTTTAACTAGGTTATAGAAATATCATATAAAAATAATTAACTTTCCACTAAAAACCATTTTTCTTAATTATGAAATAATAAAAATAATAAACTTTAATAAAATTCAGAGAGAGAAAAAAATTATTTAAATAAAGTATATTGTTTGGAATGAAATGCCAAGTATAAAATCAAATAACTCAATCTTTTATGTACTATTTTCTAACAAAAAAACTTGAAATACAATAAATTTAATAGATAACCTAAAATTTTAGTATATAATTACTTTAATTTTAATCAAAATGATGCTTACAAAAGATCAAAACATACTTAAATACAATCAATATAGAATAGATTTAGGTAAATTAGCAATTTTTTCTTAAAGTGATAAATCTAACATGATCAAAGGTGCTCTCATGGTGGAGGTATGTCTTCCTACTGTAGTAGATTTACTGTTTCATTGATCGTCACTGTATTTTTTGTGTTGCTTCACGCTCTTCTTTCCTAGTTAGTTGCATGATAAATCCATCAACCTTGAACTAACAAATGAGCTAGTTAACAACCACATTTTCCAGCAAGTTTACCATGAGAAGTTTGCTGATGGCAAGGAGAATGGTTTCTTTAAAAAAAAAATTATAAGAATGGAAAGCCTACTCTTTTCCTCATCGAATCAAAAACTAACCTACTTTCTACCCTTCGAGTTCACTCTAATTAGAAAGTCCACATTTAAACACCCAAAGATGGATGCCATATACATATACAAACACTGGTGATTTGAAGCTTATTGGTAAATGGAGTGCGGGACTACTTGATAGTAGGCATATATCAATGTAACTCTATAAAGATGAAGATTATGCTCAAATTTTCTCCAAGAAATTATATTACATTGAGAACATCCTTATGAAAGTATTGAGATGGGTACCTTCTTTTAACTAAAGCAATGAACCACCTATTGTCCCAATCTAAAATAAAATTTTAAATATGAAGCTTCTCCTCTTTAACAAACAAATCATCTACTCTCTCATTGCTATTTTTGGTAAACCCCTCAAAAAAGACTTGTTTATCTAGAATCTAACAAGACCATATATTGCATGTGTTCTTGTAGAAATGGATATTACTTCCTAGGAGGCTAATGATGTCTCCCCTTCAAATGCTTATTGTCAAATTGTAGAAATTGAATAGAAGCCTCATTATTGCACCAAATGTAAAAGGTTTGAACATCTCCTTAACAGTTGTTATGTTGCTCACCCAAATCTTAGATCTTGGAACAAAGGACCAAGAAAAGATAAATAGGTTATGCTCAATCAATTATAGAGAAACATAATAGGCCTTGAATATTAAATCACATAATCAAACCAATTTGATTGTTTTTAAAATGTTGTCTTGGAAATCAAAATCCTGAAATCATGATGATAAGTGACATTCGAAAACATTTAAGAAATATGATTGAATGTTGAGAATAAATTTAAGAAATCAAAGTAAATTAAACCAACTTGACACCTAGTATATGAAATTTTCTATTAGAGAAATAATTATTTAAGTTATGAGTTTTTCTTAATAAACGAAGAAAAATTAAAATGATGATATATTTTTACTTTTCAAGTTTTTCTTGGAGTTCTCTTTAGTTGTAATTAACTAAAGAGATCCTAGTCCCTATGAGAGACTAAGCACCTTCTTCCAATTTCTATTATTAACTCGATGATATGCTTTCAAATAAAAATCTACAATGAGTTTAGATGGTGATTGTGACCTTTCCATTATCCTCTTCTCATTTTCTCATGTGAAATATTTTATAGGAAGATTGCATCATCAAGTAAAAAAAGTGTTTATAATAATAGTGGAAATTTTTTAGCTTATATCTTCTCTTTTAAAGATTAGTAATTAGATTATTAAATTAGAGAAATTAATTTATATAAAAAATAATATTATTAAATTTAACTATTTTATTTTTAATAAAACATTCATTTTAATATAACAACACATCTAAATAATTCTTCAAAACTTAAAAAAACTTAATATATTTTAATAATTAAATAATTAAGAATAAGTATTTTCATTAATCTCTCTATTCTCTTCATAATTTATTTAGAATTTTTGGAAAGGACTAAATAAATTTTAAGAAGTAAAAATAATCAAATTTATTATTTTAAGTTAGTTTAGTAGGTCAAATAATTTCAAATAGTTCTCATTGAATTTATTGAGATAAAAAAAGATGTTAGAAATATTTTCTAAATTTCCCAAAATTTATTTTATTTTAGTTATTATTATTCCATTTAAATAGTAAATTGTTTTTTTTTTTTTTAAAGTCATTAATCATATGCTTGGGTTCCAATTGACTTGACAATTTTATGGAATTATTTAACATATATTTTTTAACCACCCTATTGAATATGAGAATTTTTTCAATCTAATGGAGGCAAAAAATGTTGACTCCATGAGCCCCATTATATAATTATTTGATTTTGATGATAACAAATGTTTGGTTAAATGATGCTAATTGTTGAATTCAAGTGTTTTAAGAAATTTACCAAACTCAACTTATAAAATTAAAAAAAAATGTATAAATTAGTGGGAAATGCTATTTTCTTAAATTTGTTATTAAAAATAATTAAAATTTAAAATAGTAATTAATTTAGTAATTAATTTAATCTAATGGTTTATAAAGTAAAAAAGACAAAAGAAAAATCCTAAAAATTAAGCGGTCCAATTTGATTTATGACTATTGATTCAAGATCGACGACTCGAATTTCATCTTTCTGGTCCAAAACTCTAAGGAAGTTACATGAACTTGAGGTTATTTCTCCCTCCATAATAAGCCAATGGAGATAAACTCAATTTGAAAAACATCAGGAGGTTAAGGGCTAGTTGATTTTAAAATGGCAATATGACACTTTATATATTTCTTAATCTTTGATAACCTCAACCTAATGTAACCCATTAGGTTGGCCTTAGAGAGCCCTTAGAAGGAATCCATGTAGGATAGTCACTTTCAAATCTTTTCTACATTTTATAGGTTTGACTCTAGCTAACTTTAGGGTAGATCTCATTCACTGTTTGTGTTTAACTATTTTTTAGTGGAAGTGTTGAATTTTACCAATCAAACCTTATCATTGATTTAATTATTTATATAATAGATATGAGATTTTAAAGATTGGCTTGACCATCCTTAAATTCAATTTGATGGATTTGACTAATATTTAAGTTAAAGTAATCACTTATCCTTACCCAATTTAGGTCCTTAACCAAGTGACTATCACACTTAACCCTATTCTTCAATAGCCCTAACTATGCAACATTTTGGTATTTTTTTAGTATTTTCATGCACAAGTTGACCACTAGAACCACTTAATATATACCAATTTGACTAAAGAGTAGGAAAGTCAATCCTAGCCCAACTCAAGTTAACACTAGGCTTAGATTTAAGTAAAATTTTTATACTTCATTTTTACCATCCCAAATTGCTCAGTAAATATGCTCATACTATAAAAACATCCTAAATTAAACTTTAGATCTATCAATTAGGCAAATTTGAGTAAATCAAATCAATTTTAAACCCAAATTGATCTAATTGAGCCAATATGGCCAAATTGTACTTAATCCTCAAATTTCTTAGGTTAATTGGTCATAAAAGCTTATCTTAATGCTCTAAACATGGTCCAAGCATCATTAGACCCAATTATCTCATGGCCCAAGCTCAATTGGCCAAATAATGTGTTTACACCCATTTTGGCCAACACCCATATTTGGTTGATGATTGAACCGGACTAATCATGATATCCAATCAAAATCTTAAGAGTGATTATATCCAAGGATGTCATTGGTAATATCTTTATTCAATCAACATTGATTGATCCTTTAAGGTGATTAATCTGACCAAATGGGCCAACATGCTCTAGTTTTTGTTCAAAATGAGAATAACCATGTTCATGATGGAATTAAGTCCATTAAATGGGTGAATCACCTCAAAGCCTTGAAAGTAATATTAAAAATTGGTTTTAGTTCAACCCTTGTAAATGGGCCATACTAACCCATTGGGCTAATGAGTACCATATGGGTTATTTGGAAAACTTAAAGTCCTTGGTCAAAATAGTTGGAATTTTTAATAATTTTAAAGATAGATTATTATCAATATCCATGTACAATCCCCTAGGACTTTTGCTAAGCTAATATGACACAATTTTTATTAAATTGAATTAGCAAAGAAATGAATGAACCAATCCCAAAAAAAATAATTTCTTTCCTATTCTAAATCATAAAGCCTCTCCTAAACTATTTGTCATGGTCGCCATGGCACCAATAGGTAGTAAAGCCCAATAAAAGTTTGATTTAAATCATGATCACCTATGGATAAGCTCAGCCAAATTGGAAATAAATAGAATAAGCCTCCCCACGTGAGATAAGAGTTGTTGCTTATTTTTTTAGATCTCAAAGATGTTTTTAAATAAAATTTCTAGCCGCCCTAGTCCTGCAAATTAGCTTAGCTTCCAAGCTAAGCTTGAAGGTGATTAGAGTTTGATTAGTGACCCGTGCACATTAGCCCAATTTTATAGAGGATTTATAAGTAATTTAGTTGGTGAAGCTTCCCAAATCAATAAACCATCAATCCATCCATTATTGAGATAATGCCATTAAAACCTCCTTATTAACGTTATGGCTTTGGTCTTCTTTGTGGCTAAGGCATTGACAGGGTTTAATTATCCATGCATTCAATCCTCCTCACATCCCTGAAGCTTCTTAGTGAAGAGTTTTTACTTGGGATAGCCTATACAGGGAGAAGTTTAAATGAATTAATCACTAGTTGTGATGAATTGAGCTCATCAAATTTTCATGTGTGGTCAACCAAGAGGTTGAGGATGATGCCTAGCCATTAGATCTATTTTAAATATAATCCAATGATCAGGATTCAACTAGACCCACACTGGTCCAACTTTAGGCAAATTCAGGGTATTTATTTAATTTTTCTCTCAATAACGTAATAACCAAGTAAATTTGAAAATATTATCATAAGTTTTTGGTATAAAAAATCTAGAAAAATACCATAGCTAAAATATACATTCATTTTATAATTTTAAAAGTAAAATTTTATTTAAATTATTTAAGCCATCAAATAGAATGAAAAAATTGTCAAATTTCTTGAGATCTTAATTAACTTCATAAACAATCTATAAAAAATTTGGATGTGTTTTAAACTATAATGTATAAGTTATAAATTTTCCAAAGCAAAACTTCACTATTTAAAAATTATAATAATTAAACCAACAAAATTTTTGAGAATTTGAAAGAATTCTTTTAATATGAACTTATACCATTTTAAAAGTTTCATAATATGATATGTTAGAATTTATATGATGATGTTATTATTTTTAGTAATAAAAACATTTATTCTATATTTATTACTCTAAATACACGTGCGCATTAAATTACTTGAAATAAAAATTTTGTGATTACAAAAAAGTCATTAAGCTAAATATTGCTTTAATTTTTTCTTTAAGTTTTAAATAATAACATAATTTTAAATTTCAATAATATTCTTTTATTATTATTATTATTATTATTATTATTCACCTCTCATATATATATATATATATATATATATATATATATATATATATATATATATATATATATATATATATATATATATATATCTTGGTAAATTCTTAATTTTAGATTAATATGCTTTTAAGGTCCATCAAGTGCAAAAATTTTAGAATACTACGACTCGTATACAAAAGAGTCAAACTAGGGAAAATGAAATTAAGGCATTGCTCTTTGCTTACTTGTTATTATATCATAGTACTTTTTCATAGCATAGATTTCTTTTTTTTTTTAAAGGAAAATTAAGAATCAGTAAAAGCATGAGAAAAAACAATGTTGAATTAGTGCCTCGGTTCATTCCAAATTGAAGAGAAAAAACATCTTTTAATTACAATGAACATGAAAGATAGATTAAGATTCATTTTTGGTTCTCGGTATGTCCACATTGCCATGATTATATCCATGCATTACATTATGAACATACATTTATTACACTATCATAGTGGTTCTAAACCTATTCTTTGTTTGATTTTAACCTTACTCTTATTTTTGGAGATAATTGTATAAATTAGCTCCATTAGTACTTATAACATCTTTGAACATAAGTTGCTTACCTAGGTAGGTGAGCTGACTTGTGGGGAATACTCATTAAAGATCACCCTACTTAGAATTTCTACAATTTTAATTTTCTTTTGAACCATTTTGATTATCTTGAATCATAATAACATACATTTCATCCCTCCTCCTTACGGTAATTATAGAAAGTGATATTGTTTTTCTTTATCAAAATTTAAATACTTAATATATTTCTTTAGTTTGTATTAGTTTATTTTTCTTAACCAACACTATTTCTATCCCCATAGTAATGCTTGGTTTGTGCAACTTATGAGCTAATGATGCATACATTAATTTACTTCATTCATAGTATAGTCTTTCTCTTGTGACTATGCTAAGTTCCTTTTATAAACTTGGCCATCCATTCGATCAAGTTCAAATTGGCTTCACCAGTATCACTTTTAGTCTAATTTTTACCAAAGTCATACTAGTTCGACAAAGTTATTCAATAGTTCGATCACACACTATGATTAAACATCATTGGGTTCTAAGTTTACATGTGTAGTTTGTTCTATTCCATTTTTTTAAGAGATGGTTTTACTAACTTTTACTTTTGATATTTGGGATATTTTCTTAATTTTCCAAAACTATCAATCATTATCTAATCATAATCCACTTAAACAATTGAATCTTATACTTAAAAAGTAATGGTTTTAACTTTTTTTTATCATATTGATGTATTTGCTAGTAGACAAAATGATGCCAACACTTTAAGTTATGATATATCCTATATAATTAAGACTTTTGATTATGATTAATTGTTAATCATTATCAATGATGGCTCATAAAATAATAAAAATGTTTTAAACATAATCAGATTGTTTAAGATTAATAAACAAGCTTAAGTAGCCTAAAACATATAACCATGATTTATTATAAATTGATAAACATTAGGATAATTAAATTCTAAAAAATAACTTTGTTTGGTATGTCACCAAGATCTGAGACACATCAACTCTTACACACACTTAGGTATTACAATAGCTTATAACCTTATAACTGCTTTGCATAGAGGGGATGAAATTAGGTCATTTTGATGTTCAAACCAATTGATGCTTAGGAGAAGGTTTACTTGAGTGTGGTTGGGAATCAAGATTGATTGTAACAAATATTTTGTAATGTTTCATGTTGTTTTGATTGTTCTATTATATTGAAATAGAGATATTTCCTTATAAGTGCTTGATATATGGCCATTACTTTTACTTTTATAGGATTTATGCATCAATATTTATAAATGTGATCATATAATTAATCTATGATGTTATATTTTAGATCTATTGTATTTTTTATTCTACTATGATAGCTCCATTTATTTTAGGATAATTTCTTTGTTATATTTCTTTTCAAAATTTTATATGTAAAAAAAGTATAATATAAGTTTCTCAACCCAATATAAGTTGATCTAATAATGAAGAATAGATATGTACTTTGAAATAATAGAAAGGACTAGATGTAGAGAGAAACTAAAATTATACTTTATTACTTAAATTATTTGAGCTTGTTGGATAGAACTTAGGCACAACTTTTTATTTATTCTATGTATATATAAGGATATTGCCTAGCTACACTAATATGTTACTTATTCTCTTATAACCATCATAACACAATGATTATATGTTTATGCCTTGATTGCTTTTGCTTTTGATTATTCTTTTTCTTGTCTTCTTGTACTATGATTATTTGTGCTATAGTTGATTTCATAATTGGCTCATAAAATAAAATTTTTCTATCAAATTCAATAAAATGATAAGTAGCCTTAAAATTAACTAAAAATATTTAAAGCTCTATTTATCTAAAGTTCTAAATTACATTATGTTCTCCTTTATCTCTTAAAGGTGGCATAAGATAGAGCTAATTAGTGATCAAAGCTCACTAACACTAGTGAATATTCATAACATGGCCAATTCATGCATGCTTTAGAAATTATCATTTAAAGATAGATAATTTACATTGCAATATCTTTAGGTTAAAGCCTTAGGAAGGCTTGGTTTTTAGTACACTTAGAGAGGCCTAGTACACTAGAAAGTAGAAGCTGATCTTGGTGAGATTTTAAGTCTAAACTTGAGTAGAATTAGGTGCATATACTTGAGCTATATCATTTCTTTTCTTTTCATTAGCATTTTTCTATTGACATAGAGATTATAAGTCCTACATCTTTGTTAACCTTTTCTTTAAAATTCATCTATCTAAAAGATTCTCAAATCTTATTTTCTAGTTCAAGGTCATGTGGCTAACTTGGAAGATGCAATTCATGGTTGTTTATAAATTGCCTCATAGTTGGGTCATCCCACTATCTTCCCAAGCTAATCGATCTTGGCCTTGATATTATAGAGTGATGGATCCATGAAATCCAAACAAAAACTAATTTTACCTTTTACTTGATTTGTTTCCATTACTCATTTAACCTCTCACACCCATTGTACTACTTGTTAAGCATTTGGTAATTTAGTGATTTTTATCATGTGCTTTTTGTATATTGGTTTCTCTTTTCACTTATGGTGATTTATCCTCTACCTTATGGATCGACTCTTAGTACACAAGTCATTTTATTATGAAATTATTTATTAAATCACAAGTCCTCCATGTAAACTTATAAAAATAAAACTAGAATAAAGACATGTTTTCACTAATCAAGAATTTCTCTTAGATGTGTCATTGAGTTTAATTAACTGGTTGAAGTCTAATTATTCTGATAGATTTAGTAATCCAAATTCTATTATTTTTTAATTAACTTGGTGACATTTGTATGATTAAATATTTAACATGAGATCATATGGAAAATGGAGAATTTACTAAATCCTCTTCTCAACTCCTCTCATGAAATACATTATTTGGAAACTATATCATCTTGTTATTACACTTTTACCCACACTAAAATAGATTGACATGCCTAGTCAAACTTGATCTCACTTTCACTATTTATTTAGATATAACATGTATACCCTTTCTTTCAACCTTATAAGTTTGGACTTGTCATAGCTTTAGTTACCCATTTATGAGTAATAGTATATTACTCTAGCAAGAAATCCTTTTGAGGTACTTTAGTCTTCATAGTCACTATATGAGTAAACTCATGTTTGTTTTATTGTATAACTTATTCAAAGAAACATATTATTTTGTAATACATTATAATTAAAACTAATTTATGATTATTTATTTTTAGTTAATAACTAATAACATAATGATTAAGTCATCCACTATGGAAAGATTTTCCTTAGGTAGTTTTTATGCTAAAAATAGCATTTATAGCTTCAATGATCTAATTCAATAAACTAGAGTTATTATTAGTAATATTACTCCTATAGAGGTTGCTTTGTGGTTAGCAAAAGAAACAGAGTAATGTTTGATAGGAAGTGACCTATGGGAGAGCCTTGTACCCTACTTTAGTCCTTTGTCCTAAGAAGTGACCATTTTTTGATATTTTCTCAAGTATTTGACTCTCTGTGTTCAAATCATACCTTCATTGCTTGACTAGAGATTCATTAGGATCAACTAATAATTTGTGGGACACTATTTCAAAAGATAAACCTAGCATTTTAGAATAGCTCCGAGAAAAGGAATCTTTATAGTTCTTTAAGGATTGAAGAATTTGTGATACCAATTTAGTAGATAATTTGGCAAATATAAGCCAAGAGTCTCTATTAATACTCAAATTAAGCTCAATTAACTTATTTGTAGTGGAAGGAGTACCTTATCCAAATTTTGGTGGCATATTTTTTTTATTAGGTTGTCATACATTATTGTCTGAATAAGTATGAAAAGTAGCATTACAATAGTGAAGATGTTTGGAAAGTAACATCTGAACATGGAAATCATTCTTTGCTTGTTTGAGTCATTTTTCAAAATTTGTAGCATGACTCATTGTTAAAGTTTGAAATTTTTTTTCTTCTAAATAGATTTGAAATTAAAGGATAAGAGTACTAAACAATAAGAATATCTTTCTTTTCATTAGGATCATAAAATGTAGGAACAACAAAAATTTTAGAAATATTGGTAGGTATTGCATAGAACATTATAGGTGTCTCTTTGCACCCTTTCATAGAGCATAGGTAAATAGTCACCAAAGTAGATACTCTTACCATGTTGATGGATCAAGATCACAATAACAATTCTTTAAGATAAGAGTGATCTCTAATATTTGGCTTGATGGTTGATATATGCTAGAACGTGAGAATAAAAATGCTTAACTAGTGTTTCTAGTATGAAAATTTTATCTAAGAAAACAACTCTACAATTTTGTGCACTTCATCATCAAAAGTGCTATCATTGTATACAAAATAAGTAATCTATCCAAATGCTAAAGACTCACCACATGCATGGAGAGCACATAAAAAAAGTTAGAAGAAGGACATGAGTGTTTACCACATGGACATAGACTCGCTTGTAGAAGGCAAGTATTCAGGAAGAATAGCCAGCTCAGGGTGACTCAAGTTTGATACCCCTTTAAAGCACGAAAGAGCAGCCACACTTAAACTAAGCCAGGCCACTCACCATGAGTCTCATCACTTTCAATGAATACTTACTGCATGTTAAGGAAGGTCTCTTTGTACTTGATCAACATCATTTGTACTCATCTCTTGTATTGTCCCTCTCACTAAATATTATAAATATGGAGGAGGGGCCCTTTTTAGGGGTTGGTTGGTTTAGTTCTGTAAGAACATGAGGGATTTTAATCCAATATTCTCTCCTCCTGAACATTATTCTCTATTTCTCTCTAGAATAAGGGAATTCTCTCATGTTGTATTAAGACTACTTAAAAGATAATAAAATTGGGTGTCCTCCTCTTTCCCTTAATTACTATCTATTTATTACTCTTTTCATTAAGTCTGCTTCTCAAGTTTCTCCTGAGGTTCTGCTTCATCCCATAGTCAGATTTGGATACAATATCTTTTTAAGTGTGGTGATCGTAGATGAGGCTAAGAACTAAGAGTTAAATACAAAATGAGTAGGACATTCAATGCAAAATCACAGAAAAAATGGAGCTAAATACCCATAAATTGCTACTAGTGGGACTTAAATGATATGGAGGATAAAATCACTTGCTTAGTGTGAGGCCATGTAGAGAGCTAATCACAATCCAAGGATGGTGGAGCATAAAGGATCATCAAGATCGATGATGCATTGAATTCATTGTACAAAAAGAAAATTATCTAGAACTCCTAGCTTGGATGGTGAGTCTTGTTATTCCATAAGGAAGAAGAAGATGCACTTAGAGAGTGGGGGAACCCTATCAACATTTTTTTCATAAAGATCGCTCAAGCTTGCCTGCTATATAAGTTCATACTTTTGCATTTGGAATCCGATAGTGGTTGGATAGACATGGCAGACTACATTATCTATATTAAGTCAACAACATCATCGTTGAACCAGCATGACGTGATGAAATGCTGTATTTTCTTTACTATCTTTAAAAAATTGTCCTTGAGGTGGTTCTCGAGCCTCCCACTAGTGGTCATCACCTCTTTCTCTAATTTCAAGAAGATGTTCACCACACAATTTATCTACACTTAGAAAACATTGAAGAGTTCCTAAGCTCTCATCAAATGAGGCAAGAGCCTGGTGAGTCTTTGAGGAGGTTTATTACTTTCTTTCAGTGTAAGATGTTGGAAGTTATGAATCTAGAACCCATGGTGGCTAGGCAATACTCACTCAAGGGTTAAAGAAAGGGCCATTCAGGTATACCCTTGGGCCGTAATAGCCAAAACACTAGCTAAACTGCTTGAGGTGATGAACAATCATGTAAACATTAATAAGTGTAATGAAGTCACTCATCCAACTCTATTGACTCATCAAAAGGACTGCATTTAGGATGATTGCTCAGAGAAAAATTTTGAGCATGAAGATCAAATAAGAGAAGGTGACTAGGTGAGAGTTCAAGAACTCTCCAACTCGCTACCAAGTGAACGAGTACCATAACTTTCATGGAAACTCCACTAAGGGTATCGATGGATGAGTTAGTGGAGGCCATCTAAATTTAAGATTTCATTAAAGACCATCACTGATGAGGACCAATAGAGTCCGTGATCACTCCATATATTTTCTTACCATAGAGACCATGGGCATGACATGGAGGATTGGTGCCACTTAAGAAGTTTGGTTGAACAATTGATAAATGAAAAACTCAAAGAGTTCACCAAAAGGAAGGACAAGGAAGTCATTGAGATTGGTAATGAATCCACCCCAACATTTGCCATCCACATCATAGGAGTAGTATCCCCATGAGATGGAGTCTATTTAAAAGTGCAACTCTCAAATGACTGTGATTTGAGAGATGTCAACTTAGCGACCATAGTGTGAATGCCATACACCTCAATAGTGATGGTAATTTTCTTCAAAAGAGATGGACCCTCCATGGGAAACCCTTACAATTATGTGATCATTTTCATGACATTAATCACCAACTACTAAATTGAAAGTATATGGTCGGCAAAGAGCTCAATCAATATCATCTTCAAATCTATTTTTGATAAATTGGATTAGCAAGTTCCAAACTCACCCTTACAGGAGGACCACTATTTAGATTTTTATAAGAAAGGAGAGAAATTGAAGGGATAATCACTCTCCTAATAACCTGGGGGGAGAATGAGAAGTAGTACACAATGATGTCTGACTTCTTCATAGTGGAAGTGCCAGCTACTTACAATGCCATTTGTGGATGGCCATTGCTCAACACATTCAGGACAATAGTATCTACTTATCATGTAGTTATTAAATTTTTTTATAGGGAGAAGAAATCATTATCAGGGGTAATCTAAACCAATCTAGAACATGTTGCCTCAAAGTAGTGGGCAAGTCTAGAAAGGAGGATTCTGCAATTGGACATTGCATGTACTTGAATCAAAGATTCTTAAAGAGATAAAGGAAGTGCTTACCTCTTTCAATCATGAAAGAGTCTGTAGGATCAGCTCAACTTTAGCCCTAAGCATAGGGAAACCCTCATTCAAATGCTATAAGAAGATACCAATATATTTACCAAGATTGTAGCCAAGATGCTAGGCATCAACATCAATGTTGCTTGCCATCACCTTAGTGTTCACAAGGATGCTTGGCCCATCTAATAAAATAATGAAGACTGCACCATTACTCACCAGACCTATCAAAGAAGAATCCACCATGTTACTTGAAGTTGACTTCATTAGAGAAGTCCAATACCCTAAATGGGTATAAAATATGATCATGGTGTAGAGTCCAATAGGAAATGGTGGCTGTGTGTCAACTTCACCAATTTAAATGCATGTCCAAAAATGGATATTTCCTTCCTCTAATATATGTACTCATTGACTCTATAATGGGACATTCCATGATAAGGTTTTTCAATGAATTTTCTTGGTATCCCTTCCTATAATATCTTTTATCATAAGGGAAGGACTCTATTGCTATAGAGTAATGCCCTTTGGGCTAAAAAATGCTGGGGTGACTTAATAGAGGATGGTGGACTGAGTGTTCAAGCAATTTGCATGCGTAGCATATCAAAGACCTCAAAGAGACTTTTTCCACCATAAAAAGATATAACATGCATCTAAATCCTCTAAACTGCACTTTTGGCATAAGGATAGGTAAATTTTTGGGATTTCTCATTACACTTGAAGGCTTAAAGTTTAATCCAAACAAGGTGAAGGCCACAATCAATATGCTTTCACCGATAATGGCAAAAGAGGTACAGTGACTCATAGGACGAGTAGCCAAACTAAATTAATTTATTTCTAAAATTGGAACATTCCTCATTATTCTTCAAAGTTATTAGGGGAGCTAAGAAGTTTGAGTGGACTCTAGAGTATGAGAAAGCTTTCTATAAGTTTAAGATCCTGCTCACCTCTCCACCTCTATTACAAAGCCTAGAAGAATGAGAAATCTTAATGTTGTACCTTGTAATTAGAGAAGATTTTGTCAGTTCTGTCCTCATCAGGAAGAGGTAGAAAGAAATGACCCATCTACTATGTTAGCAAATTTTTGAGAGGAGCCAAGCTAAACTATAAAATAATGGAAAACTCACACTCATGCTTATTATTTTGATGAGACAACTTTGACCAAATTTTTATTATACTTGATTCAAGTCATCACCGATAATCCACTCAAATCTATACTCACAAAACTTGAACACTCTAAGAGATTATTAAAATGGTCAGTTGAAGTAAGTGAATTCGATATATCCTATTCACCCCAAATGGTGATTAGAATTCAACAACTTGTAGATTTCCTTGTTAATTTCAATAGCTTATAAGAAGTCTCATTCAATCAAGACAGACTATGGCAGCTATATGTGGATGGGCCATCTAACGAACATGGAATAGGTCTAGGCATAGTACTAAAGAGCCCAGTTGGAATCACTATAATATAGTCAGTTAAGTTTAGCTCAAATCAATGAATAATCAATTAGAGTACAAAGCTTTACTCATTGGACTTAGATTTGCTGAGGGCTTAGAACATTACATATTATGGATTTTTTAGAGTCATAATTAGTGGTGATGCAAGTCAATGGGGACAATGAGGTTTGAGATGAACTCTTACGAAAGTATTTACCCAAAAAAAAAATAGATATAGGGTGATTGAAGAATTTCAAAATGGAATTGATTCTTAAATAGCAAAGTAACCCATTGGCCTACTATTTAGAGCAAGTGGGCTCAATAGATACTCCTCTATTTAGCTCACTTGACTAATTACTAAAGAGGAAGAGTCAATGCAAATAAAAAATAGTGAGCACTTGTTGAGTTAGATCGATGTTACTAGAAAATTCTTACAACTTAGGGAGATAGAAGAAACAACAAAAGTTGTCAAGAGATTCATGATAAAGGCCACCCAATACATATTGATTAAGGGAAAGTTATTTAAAAGGTCAACAAATCCACTTAACATGAGGTGTTTGTAGGAAATAGATCAAAGAAAAGTGCTAGAAGAGATATATTCCTGCAAGTGTGGCAGCAACTCAGGAGGAAGAACACTTGCTCACAAAATTTTAAGGTAGGGATGTTTCTGGCCCACACTAAGGAAGGATGCAAAATTATTTGCAAGATGATGCAAGCAATGCAATTTGCATCATATTATAAGTTCTTGGCCCTTCTCCATTTGGGGGATATACACGATCGATCCCTTATCGATAGCCAACAAATAAAGAAGATTGATCATAATCATGATCGATTATTTTAGCAAGTGGATTGATGAAAAGTTATTCTAAAGTAACAACCTAGGAAGTTAAAAACTTTATCTACAGGATTGGGAGTAAACACAAGCAAGTGGATTGATCGACTACAGGACTGGGAGTAAACACCAGCAAGTGGGAATGGCAAATTCTAAAGTCATGAAAGACACACTTGACATGCTCAAAGAATTAAGGAATTAGGGTTTAATAAACAAGGAGAAATAAAAAGGCTAATAATGAGATATTGTAATTGTCATATGAAAAATATACACTTCAAGAGTGACTTAGTCCTGAAGAAGGTGGATGTAGTGGCTCAACATAATGTCCTAGGAAAACATGCTCATACATGGGATGACCCCTATATTATCAAGAGGCAAGCCATTCTTGGGCCTTGCTAATTGCAGACCCATAAAGGACAAGACATACCACATACCTAGAATGTTAAAGACCTCAAAACATTTTACCCTTAAGGTAATCATTATCTTTTTTGGTGTAATATACTAGTTTCATGTTTATTTGAGATTCATCTAACGAGGTTAGAATTTCTTACTTACATAATTTCCTGGTTTAATGCTAAAAATGCTTGGCTAGTATGAAAAAAAAAACTTAGGGAGCTGCATGACGATTCAAGACACTTGGTTCACTATTTTTAGCCCAATGAAATGGTCCCACCTGAGATAGCTAAAGCTCGAATGAAAGATCTAAGTATTGGGTGCACAATTCTTGGCCTGAGAATTATAACATTGGGTAAAGCAATATCTGAATGAAGGAAAACTTGGGAGTTACATGACAACTCGAGACAATTGGTGTGCCATTTTTGGTCTAAAGAAATGGTCCTATTTGGGGAGCTAAAAAAAGCCAAAGTTAGGTATTCAAATACTTGGTGAGCCATTCTTTGCTTAAGGATACTTAAGTTAGACATCCAATCCTTGAGTTAAAATCACTAAATACTTACTTAAACTTATTTTATAAAAATAAAGTGTAAGACTAGCACCTCATGAGGTTGGAGATTAAGGTGTAAGACCAACACCTCATAAGATTGGTGACTAAAGTGTATGATCGACACCTTATGAGGTCAAAACTTAATAAAAGACCAACACCTCATGAGGTTGGTGACTAAAGTGTAGGACTGACACCCTATGAGGTTGACAACTTAACAAAAGACCAACACCTTATTTGGTTGGCAACTAAAGTGTAAGACTAACACCCCCTGAGATTGATGACTAAAGAGAAAGATTGATATCCTGTGAGGTCAACAATTTATTAAAAGACCAACACCTTATGAGGTTGATGAGTAAAGTGTAAGACCGACATCTCATAAGGTTGGCAACTTAACAAATAATTAACACCCAATGAGGTTGGTGACCAACTTGATAAAAGACCAACTCTTATAATCGATAGGTTAAAAGACTGACTCCTAAAGTTGGTGACTACAAAAAAAAAAAAAAAAAAGAAAAAAGAAAAAGAAAGGCTGACTCATCGAAACAAATAACTCAAAGATAAGTGTGACTCAAACAAAGACTAACTCCTATAGTTGGAAAGTAAAAGAACCAACTCACCATAATGAGTAGACTAAGAATAATGAACTCACCCCACAATCAACACTTATATTTTTTTTCTAAGTACTAGACAAACTGTGAATACACCTATAAGAATGATACAATAGTTTAAATAGGAACATTAAAGTACTTAGCCAAAAAATGGGTATGTCTTTTTCACTTATAGGAATAACATTTATAGTGGGAAAGTATGAAATTACATGGATCACTTCTCCTTTCCCAACTCATAGTTAAGAAAAGAGAAAAAGAAATGGAGAGAAGGAAGGAAGGAAGGCTAGCTCATGCTCTCATCATCATCAAAGTTTGAGAGCAACTATGTTGGAGAAGTATAAGAACTTGGAGTCCAACTGCCATGTTTCACAAGCTTGGCATTGATGAAGTCAACATCAACCTTAGACTCCTACTCCAACAATGCCTTATATTGTTCAGAGTCTAAAAAGTCTATGAACTCGACCTCCTTCTTCTGAAACTCCTCCGTACAATAAGAGAGCTTTTCTTCCAACTCCCTCTTCGCCTTAGCGAGGTGAGTGAGCTCCATGATTGCTCTCTCCTTCTCCTCCTCTTGTCACATTGCATATTCTAGAAGCTAGGTGATCTTGGCTTCAAAAGAGGCAAGTTGCTTTTGTACACTCATTAGCTTCACCTTCTCCGCGGAGAGACTCTTTCTCTTAATGAAGAACTTGCTACAAATCTCCCAAGTCAATTGTTAAGCCATTGCGTGAGCAATCATTACAGTGAATGATAGTTGACTACTGGAAGGTTCTTGAGAAGACCGTCAAGTTATTCAAAATAGATGTCTTAACCGAGCATGAAGGCTTCGCTGGTCAGTTGGACAAGATTAAGGGAAAAGTTGTTCTCTGCATAATCCTCCTTCTTCTCCTTCTCCTTCTCCTTTTCTTTCTCTTTCTCTTATGTAGGCTCACTTTACTCACCCTTACCTCATCATCAGCTTCATCATGGGGTGACTCACCACCTCCTTCCTCCCTTTTATCCTTCCAAGGAATATGATGACTAAAGGTTTGAGTGTAGGGACATAATGTCTTTGCCACTTAATGTGCGAGTAAGAATGTTAGAGCTGGGGAGTCAAGAATCATAAGAACACTAAAAAAAACTAAGTACAATATACTTACCATAGAGGATATTGATAACTCGAATATGGAAAAGATAGTGACTAATATTCAAAGTCTTATTAGTCACATTATTTATGACCTCCTCTAGTTGAGCATTCATCTCTAGGAGGGCATAAGAATGGTTGACACTAGCCAAGGTGATGAGCTTTTGATGAATAAGAGCTTGGATCACCACCTATTAACTTTGTTGGATAGAGAATTTTTAGTGGGATTGTTAAGAATTGAATAGTCTGGTTGCTACACCACTTGACAGTGAAGACATGGCAAAAAAGAGTCAGGCTCTAGAATAGTCACTCCTACCTTAGAATCATTAAGAAGATGGTTATACTTGATATAGAGTTTAGCATGATCTGGGCGGGTATGACCTCATAATATCTACCCATTGACAGGGTAGAGCAAGTTTGAAGTTAACTTGAAAGTGGTCAAGCGAGATGCATAACTCATCAAACCAAGTTGAGTAGTACCTCTCATTAGAGTCAGTCACCCTCACTATATAATCATGGTGACTATGATAGTAATTATGGAAGAGAAAGGTAATCTTGAGATCGAGGTTAGAGACCTCCTTGACCTTAGATAGCATGAACGCACTCACTAACTTTTTCAGAGTTGCCATTAGGGTGAGTCATCTCAATGAAATGAGAAAAGTTATAGCTTTCTTGCTCAAATAATGTTGTTATTTTCTCTATGAAGAGTTGTAATAAAGTTTAAACTACCCATGGTGAAACTACATTTATAGGCAGCATTAAGTAAGTCTCAGTAACACAAACATCAAATCAAATATTTAATGAATAAATCATTATAAGAATCTCATGAAAATCTTAAATGACACATATTATACTCATAATTGCCATAAATGGAACAACACTTGGTAAAAGAAAAAAGCGAGTATGAGGTAAACTTTTCTTTAAATATTTATTTTAGAAAAAAATTAAAATTATAAATGCACTTGCTATGACCCTTATTATTTTAAATTGCTTTACAATGGGATTTAAATGCCACTTCTCATTGAGTTTTCCCTTCTCCAACTACAGTTGAACATGAAGTTGTCATTGATTTGACTTTGATGAGCATTGAAGGGAGGTGAACTTTGCTTTCATAATCACCAAATCTCTCTAGAACTCAGTCTCGGGAGCTAGCTTTCATCGTGACTCTGTCTCTAGCTAGGACCCGAGTTTGCCAAACTTGTGCCTTTATGAACTCAGGTCTTCTCCAAAATGGTGAATTTCCCTTATAGGTTGATGAGCTTAGCTAAGCTTGAAAGCCCCTATGGCCTTTTTTATGCATTGTCATCCTTTAGGAGAGCAAACTCATTCCTCTCAAACTTAATGCTATAAGGAGAAAAAGTCACCAACATCTTCTTGATGTTTGTTGATGTGAAGCTGGTCACAGTTCCAATAGACAAAGCAAGCATCTTGACTGGAGCTCCATGCGAGGTCAACCCCTTTATCAATATAAAACTTAGAGTTGCCACATCATTACTCAGAGGGCTTTAAGTCACTTTGAATGGTGAAAAGTAAACTTGTCAAAAATAAATAAAGAGATTTCAATAATATAGTTAGCTAGGGGTAGGATCCTTAGAGATGGGAGCCACTATTCAAATAAATGGACTTCCTCTTCAATGAGATAATGATCTAGTAGATCACCTATAGTAATATAAATAAAATTTAGAATTCACTAGACTATATAGAGGAATAGCCTAAGGAGCAGCTGAGTGCCCACTATTGCCCTCCATCGCTTCTTAGACACTCATCATAATTAGTTAAAAATTATTTTAAAGTCTATAGGAGAAACAAAATAAATCCTACCTCAATAGAACTCTCCTCTATGATGGTGATCATAGGGGAGGTAACCACTCACCTCCTTACCTCTACCTTCCTAGTAAACAAGAGTGATAGCTTCCTCCTCCAACACTCTCCTCCCTCACTAGGTGAATTCTCATCTTACCTGAAGACTCAACAACACTACCCTTGGTAGGAACGACCATGATTCTAGGAGCAGGTGTGTCAAAGGAACATGACTCCATTGCAAAAATAGTGACAAATTTTGTGGGCTTCTTGGACTTCTTTAGCTTTTTCTGAAGGCCAACACATAAATCTGAAGAGTCAATATTGCTATAGGGTCTCTTAGATTCCTTGATGAGTATATGTATTTCTCTTGCAACTAAAAACACAATAGAAAAATAAGCGTATCTCGCCATATATATAAGATCTGGTAAAATTTTCTAGAGAGGTCAGGGCTCCTTTTATAGCTTGAAGAGCCAAGTATACACCAAAATGATTAAACTTAGTAAAAAGGTGATGCAACATTTAATGAAAGAACCTCTTTTCTTTTTTGCATTTATTATGAACTAATTGACTTTTTGTTCTTATTTCCTTTTGCAAGTCATCTTTATATAAAAGCAGAAGAATTAGAGAGAAAAATTTAGAATCAAAATAAGTAAGCTATCCAATGCTAAAGACTCATTGTACGCATGGCTGGCATAGGAAGAAAGTCAAAAGAAGAAACATGGGCATTGATCACATAGACATAGACTTCCCCATAGAAGGTGAGTATTCAGGGAAAAATGACCAACTTAGGATGACTCAAGTTTGATACCCCCTTAAAGAAGGAAGAGTGATTGTGCCTAAATCAAAGGACCACTCATTGATGAATACTTGCCTCAAATTAAGGGTGAGTCCCTTTTATATACTTGACTAGCATTATTTGTACTCATCTCTTGTATTACCTCTCCCCCCAAATATTATTAAATGGGTTGTAGGAGCCTCTTTTTAGAGATTATTTGGTTCAATCTAATAAGAACCCAAATAATTTTAATCCATGATTCTCTCCTCCTAAACTTTGTTCTCTCTCCCTCTCTAGAATAAGGGAATTCTCTCATCTTATTTTAAGACTACTTAAAAGATAATAGAATTTGGCCTTCTCTTCTTTCCCTCCATTATCAGCTGTTCCTCTCCTAATTAACCTTGCTTTCTAGGTGTCTCCGAGGTTCAGCTTTAGTCCATAAATAGATTTGGATCTAATAATTGTGAAGTATAATTTTTCAAATAAGAGGATATTCTTCTTTTAAATTTATAAGATGTTAACTTTGTTCTTGTCTTTAATAAATCTTTCCTCAATTCATTTAGATGATAACTAAATAGAAGGAGAGGAAGTAATTTGTATTCTAACTCGATTGAGAAGAAAATATAAATAAGAGTTTTAAAATATGAGACACTTCAATTTTAAATTTATGAGGAAATGGGCAACATGGGATAATTAATCCCTCCAAATTTTCTAAAGCCATCAACCACTCCTTTAAATCTCATTATTATAATTATTAAATTAAATATAAATTAATAAATAATAATTATATTAAGAACTTGAGCCCATTCTTTTTCAACATATTACAATGCCAAATATAACATACATGGTAATTACATATAAAGTTCTAAAATAATTATAACAATGTCATTAAACTCTATGACATAAAATGATATAAAATGCATAAACTATGTCTTCCATTGGCCTTCTTGTTTCTTTCAAGCTCAAAGTCCTCATAACCTTCATCTCTTAAGCTATAGTTAATGTACGATGGTTGTTTTACATTAGTAGATTCCATTTTGAATGATTATATTGATGTTACTCATTAAAGTAATTATTTGATTTTATTCAAGCACTTCATTGTGTAATTAGCATGATTTAAGGACCATTGGTATTCAGTGCCTGGCACCCATCCATCATCCAACCTCAAACTTGGTACTAGACATAACATCTACATGGAACTTACCACAAAAGATCATCCATGCACAAAGGCTATGTTAAGGTGAAGTCTAAAATAAAGATCTAGATGACCATGCACTATAATTAATGCCAAGTGCTTAATTAATCATCCAAGCTTAAGTATAAGTAAAATTTAAACCTAGAAGACAAAAAGCCTTGGATCAAGAATTAACCACTTTAAGTGTTATTATGTGCCAAATTTGGTCTACTATTAAAAGAAAATTAAATTGAGGAGTATTTAGTGGGAGGGCTTTGAAAGAATTCTTGATTTAGATTTCTAGGGTTTTATTATAACCTTCTCTTTAAGTTTTTTTGGTGAAAAGTTTGAAGGATAACTAGTTTTAGAAGATAAGAAAAAGAAAAGAGAGAAACAAAAAGAGAAAGAACTTGTAAATCCAATTAATTTATCTTTTTTTTTTTCTCTTTCATATTGAGGTTCATTTATTTTTTTCATTTTTTTAAATGTATGATGACAAAATATATTTTCTAGATATTTACAGCAATTAGTTTTTGTTGATTTTGATTTTAATAAATCTTTGAGTTTTATGCTATATTATTTATAGCAGATCTTATATTATAGATTATTGACCATTGATTGATTAGCCATCAATTCATAGATTAAGAGAAATATATCTAAAAGAGGTGAAAAATGAGCTCATCATGGGTGAAATATTATGATTGATGTAAGTTAGAGATGGCTAATGAAATTGTATAATCTCTCTCGATCACTAGAAAATATAAAATGTTTTTAGCATACTAAGGATAAGAAATGTGCAATAAAAACAACTGCCTAGCTTACACCTTGATTATATTATGATAAATCCTTAGATACCTTCAAATTATATATTAATTTAATTAATAAAATTATCTTGGTAAAATTCAAACATTATAATTTAGTTTGAATGATTACAACTTTAAAATTTTTTATTACTTTATTTTTATTATTATTTTTAGTTTTCAAATCACATAATCACCAAATTTTAACTAATTAAGTAGCTAAAAATTCACCCAAATTTAGATCATGGTAGTCTCCATCTTAATGGAAAGGTACTCTACTCAGAATTTTATTACTTGTATTGTTGCTTATATTACATGTATGCATATTGTGCTATAAGTTCTTAGCACTATTGTCAAGAATTATATGCACTAATATTGATATTAAATTATTATTTATCTACTTTAAATAAATATTTTTATTTATATTTATTTAATATAACTTTAATTTTTTTTAATTTCTCTTTTTTAAGGCATGTGAGAGTCTAAATCTTTCATTTGAGTAGATATAAAACCAAATACATGGAGTGCAATTTTAGTTGTAGAAGATCTAGTGGTGGATTATGATAATGAGTGATTAAGTCATTAAAAAAGTAACATTTTAGGTATCTTTGGTCTATTATTCAAAGTGATGGTAAAATAAGTTGGATGTTATTAGTATAAGTCAGGTTTATATATATATATATATATATATATATATATATATATATATATATATATATATATATATATATATATATATATATATATATATATATATATATATATATATATATATATATATATATATAAGAATAAGCTATAGAAGACATTAGAGTTTGCATGTAAAAAACTTAAAAATAGAAACACATGGTGAAGATGAGGATGTTCAAGTGGATGAGTTGCTTTACAATTAAAGAAAAATGTAAAATGAATATATACATGAAAATGTTGGATTATTTCTATCCATATATAAGATTAGAGAGAGTCATCTTAAATAGTTTAGTCATATAAAATGTCAATCATCAATGACCTAATTAGGAGAGTAGATGCATTAAATTTAGCTCTATGTCATGAAATGTATAGTTATACGAAAAATGACATAATTAGGAAGTATAATATATGAAATTATTTTATGAAATTAAAAATTTCACACTTAATAAGGCATAATGGAGAAGAAAGATTCATGTTGCTAATCCCAGATAGTGAGATAAAGGCTTGCTATTGTTGTTATCTATTTTTTAAGCACCACTTATAGCATATGCTTTATTTTTTGTGGGAATCCAACACTAACTTGAGATCTAGAGACTAAATGAACTTTCTTAAAGAAATTTTTTAGAGAAGTAGTAATTAATGATGGTTCTTTAGGCTTAACAATAGGTCCCCATGCCTTAAGTGATTATGTATTTCCAATAGCGTACAACATACCAAAACCAATTAATGAGCATAATGTGTAGCCTATCAACATTAAGATTTAAGCCTATTATGTTATAGATGATTTAAAGCTCTTAGCTTAAGGGATTATCTACAAAAGTCTTAAATACCCACATCTCCAACTTCCTTAAAATATATGATGCATTCAAAAATAATGGAATACTTATTTTTTTATTTTATTATCATGATAGGTATAAAAGTTGTTCAAATTTCTTGGGTGACTACATAACAAGGTGGTATGAGAATCAAGATTTTTAATAATAAAGATGATATGGATGAGAATCAAGATTTTTAATTTTTTTTATATAGAAGGAGAGACACTCTACAATGCCGAGAAGAGGTTGAAAGACAAGAAGCGGTAGCATCAAGCTATTGAAATTATTTTAGAAATTATAATGGTTTGGCTAAGGAAATGCTACATCTGGATACATATTCATTAGAAAAATGCAAGAAGCTGCTTGTGATTATTGGAGGAGAGGGCCATAAATAATTATTAGAAGCTTGAAAACTAGGTGTTGCCAAATAAGCCTATAACTATAGTTTAAGATTTTAATCTCATCACAACACTCACTACTTAGTTTGCTTCATTAACAAAGAAAATTAGTAATTTTGTTCTAAATGTTGCTCATGCTAATGCAACCTACTATTGCTTCTATAGGGTGTGGGGGTGGACCAATGAGTAGTGGTTGTTAGGAGAAAGATAAATTCCTAGAATCATGAATAGTGTAAATGCATTTCATTAGAAATCCATAGCAAATTAATCTTTATGCTAATAAATACAATCTAGATTGGAGAAGTACCCTAACTTCTTTTGAATGAACTAGCAACCTAATCAATAGCTTAGTGGTTTTCAACCATCTTAATTCAATCACTAGATATGTTATCATAAAAAAGAAAAAATATAATCAAAAGATGCTCTTGATTAACTTATCTAATAACATCATTGTGGAAGAATTTATGACACCACATAGAGTTTTAGAGTTTCTTATTTGGATGATCAAATGCATCATTAAGGAATAAACATATTATCTTGAAAGATAAATATATTTTCCTATAATGGATTTGACCATTTAATAAAAGACTCCTAAGACTAATGGGTCTTTGGTGTACATGAGATTTTTCCCCTAAACTACATGGAAAGTAGAATAGGGTTTATTTTAAACTAAGTTCATGGTTCCTTATAAGGGTAAGCCCCTCTAGTTAATTATATCTTAAGAAGGCATGATTTCTAAGGAATTTCTAAGTTAATTTTCAAAGGAATAATATTTGGAATTTCAATTGGGATTGGTCCAAAGTGGAAAGAGTTATTTTTGGAAGCCAAATGGGATGAAGTAGGAATTGTCTATTGATACTGGGATGCCTAATAGGCACTTCAACTATGATATTATTGGGTTTTGAGTTTTAAAATTTAATTTAGATTTTGAGTTGGTATTTTCATAGAAATCTAGGGCTTAGGTTCTAGCAACACAAGGTAGAAATGCCTAGGGTTGAAAAATTATTCTAAGGAGAATGCTTCAGAACCTAGTCTGTACAAGCTTCTAACCCAAGTTAGATGCTCGACCTAATTTCATTTTGATAATTATCGATCATTTCTCTCACTTGAGGGAACTAACCTATCCCCGACTCTTCTGGACTTGCAGCCTGTTTGGAGGGGATGCCAGCTAACACCACCTAAGCACATTTTAAATCCATGACGCTAAGTATCATATATGCAAGAGGGCTAAGCTATTTCATTTTTAAGAAAGGAATCTAAGAATCTTAGACTCACTCCCTAATCTATAAGATCATGTAGGGTATGAAATGCACTAACCAATACACTTTTTTTTTTAGATTTTGCATGACTCGATAATCATTTTAGGCCATGGGTATGCATTTTTTATGCATACATGGTATGTAATTAGATTTAGTTATGGGCAAAATCAATAAAAGATATGCTGACTTCAAAGGCGGTCATCCTCATAGGTTAGATGCCTGTTATGTGCAATGGGTGAAGTGCCCATTTCAAGAGTTAGAACAATATGAATGTATGATTTTCGAGAGGTAATTTATTTCTAATTAATTTTAAGTTATTCCCTAGGGCTTTAGTTTATGCGAGGTTTTGAATTTCATTATTTTTTATGTTTGAATTGATTAAATTTAATTGAGCAAAAAATTTAATTTTTCCTATGAGCCTACGTCCAGGCATTCATCACAGAAAGCACAACAAAGCAGGTTGATTCTATTGCATACAAAAAATAAGTCATGGTAATTTAATTAAAAAAAGGCCAATGTACCACACACCAAAGAAGAAAAGAAAATGGGTAGAGTTCTTCTTTATAGCCCTGCCTAGCTACAAGTTTAGATCTATGGGTCATCTTTCTAGGATCATCTCCTTCTGAGGGACCTCCACTGGGATTTAGAGGGGATCTCTACACCATCTTCTAGTAGGGTCAGCTCCTACTAATCCTAGACCCCATAGATCCTATCCTAATTCTAAGCCAAAATTTACATTTTAAATTCAAAAATAAATCTTAAGCCTTGCAAAACAAATGTAAGAAAAATACAAACAACACATATCAGTTATATTTTATAAACATACGAGCTTAGCATTAGTTGCTTGCCAAGCTCACCTATCCTATGGGCTATGCGAAGGAACTATTTAGCACTTGCAAGCAAAGAATAATTTAATAATTTATTTATGATGTAAGTCCCTTCTAGCATAGTTCCTACATAATACAATGTTAATTCTAAAAATAATGTCCTACCATTCAAACTAATGGTAATTAATCTTAGCCATCCAGTCTAAAATAGTATACCACAAAATAATAAAAAGACATTTAGCAACACAACATCATATAATATTACAAAAAATCATAACGACCTAACCTAAGTCTAGAGTCCGTGACCTATTATTATAGTGTGTGAAGAGAAGAGGTTTGTGTAGCAAGATATTACTAGGCTTTTGGGTTTCAATTTCAATTTTGGATTTAAGAAATTGTTTATTTACATTTGGATGGTTTCAATTCAAATAATTTAATGATTTATTGATTTTTGTTTTCATTTTATATTCATTTTATTATGTTAAAGTGAGATTTAAATTTTCAAGAATGAAGAATAAAATAAGTTCCACTTTTGGGTGAAACCCATTCTATTCAACATCCTAAATCTTAATAAGATGATCTCTTTATTCTAAGGTAAAGATTCATCTTAAATATCTAACTAAAATTCTAAGTATTTTAATTGATCCTTTCTTTCAATTTAGATGATTTGAATTCGTTCAATTTATATCATTTTGTTTTAAATTTATTTATTCTTTCTTACTTTGTGTTTTGTGTTTTGATTTCATTCATGTATGTTTCTTTATCAATAATATTATGATTTAATTTGAATTAATTTTCACTTGAAGTTTAATTCATTTGATATCTTTATTCTAAGGTTTCGCTTTAAGTTTAATTCATTCATTATTATGATTTTAATTTCATGTAATTCCTTTGGCTTAATATTGTGTTATTGATATTATATATTTTATTCTATATGTTATATTCAATCTTTTCTTAATTTAGTTCATTATTATTTTACTGTATATTTTTGCTTTATTGATTATAATGATTTATACCTTTTCAATTTTAAATTATTTTTAATTAGATTTACTTTACTTGTTCATTAAATTTGTCTTATTTTTTATAATTTAGATTGATTCATTTTTGTTAAACTCATTTGATTTATTTAGTTTAAGTTAAATTCATTTATGCATTTTCACTGATGTTTATTAAGTTAAGTAAATTCACATTTTAATCTTAAGTCTAGTATTACTCAATTTATTATGTTTCAATTTTATAACCCATTTACATCAATGATTCCTTCTTATTTCAATTTATTCATTTCATGAAAATCTTTAATGTTTATTAATAAATTTAGATCAAGATGATTATTTCCAAATTATGATTTTATGCACTATAGAATAGTTCAATTCATTTTTAATTAATTTAAAGAGAGTGGTGATTATGTTATTTGAAAAGAACTTAGCATAATTAATTTCCCTTATTCATCATGACTTAAGGAGTTTAAAGAAAGGTTATTTTCATGTGCATTAAACTTGCTCTATATTACTTTGGAGTTTTATGCCATTTCCAATTCAATTGAACCTACCCTAAAGTTCAAGTAGACTTAATGTTTCATATTTGCATTTGTGCCACTTCATTACTTAACCTAAAAGGCTCTAATGTATTCATATGTTGATGGATTATAAATTTTAGAGATTAATGAACTTTATAGGTCAGTTTATTAATGGATTTATTATGGTTTAATGGGTTATTATTCTTGGAATATGATTAAATTCCATATTTTCACTTATTCATAACCATTAACTTAGGATTAATTAGGTTCCTTTGTTTTCAATTTTCTTGGGTATTTTTATTAAAGTGTTATGGTGTCAATTATAATGAAAGTTTGTATTATGGGTTTTATAATTTCTACGATTTTTTTGATTTATTATTTCCTTTAAATCAACCAAGAACCTGGAAATTCAAATATTCCTAATCTAGAGGTCTATTGGATATGAAATATTTATGGCAAGTGGGGTTCGTTGTCAATTTGATTTCTCTAAAATTTCACCTTAATCGATGTGTACTTAAAGTGCAATTAAGGTTTTAAGTATTTCATTAAAACTTAAATTAGGCCTAATTTAGTGAGGATCATTTAAGGGTTTTATTTTTCCTTGATTCCCCTTTGGAATATGCATCCAAAGAGTGTTTATTCATAATTTGTGATGTTCTAGTTGATTTATTATGATTTATTTAAGTTTATGTTGATTAATTGAATTAATTAATTTAATTAATGGCCAACTTATATGATTTAGTGACTTACTAGGTTCCAATGGGTTTCAATGTTTTATTCATGTTCATTAGGATGTGTTATGATATTTTGAGTTGATTTGATTAGTTTCCATAATTTATTTCAATTATCACTAATTTATCTTATGAAAATGAGGGTTTAGGGTTTGAAATTTCAAATATTAAGATTTATTACTCAATAAATTATGGAAAATTTGCCTAATGTGTATCTTAACATCAATTTCAACTCCCCAAAGTTTCATTTTATTTTGATCAATGGTTTGGGATTAATTGGGGTTTGAAAATTTTTATTCAAACCCAAATTAAGGCCAAAATACCCTACATAATTTGGGAATTTTAATTTTAATGGATTCCTCTCACCAAGAGGAATCCATAGAGCTTAAGTTTGAAATTTTTGGATTTATATTTAATTTTCTATGAATTTTTAAATTTTCAAGCATTTTCCTTAATTTTTAATTTGGAAAACCTGAATTTTTGGTTTAAGCACATTAGATCCACGTGGATCCGACGTGGCACCGCTTTCCATGCAGCACCTTATTATTAGGCCATACGAGATCCCACATCAAAATGGTAGCGCATGTGGGTTAATTGCAGGCCGTTCGATCGAAGATCAAACAGTTATGATTTGACCCATGATTCTCCTTAAGGGTTTTAATCAAATATCTGGCTAGATCTCAGTTGTCCGAATGGACGGTGGAGATTTTATCTCTTACAGTGATGGTGGAAGCCGAGAGCCATTCATCATCTTGCATGATTTTTGGACATCCGATTGTTGAAATCACACGATTTTGATACCAAATCATTAGTGGATGAAATTAGGAAGGTCTAAATGGTTTGATCTCACTTGAGATGAAACTTCCCTTGAAAAGTACCAAAACTGAAAGCTTGGAGAGGTTGTTAATGACATTCCTTGATCCTGATGATCCCCGATGGTGGAATCAACTCTAATAGCTTTGGAATGATGTGGGGAGCTTGTGTGCAAAGGAATTGAGTTGCCTCATGGATCACCTTTTAGACCAAGCTTAGCTTGAGTTCCATCGGCCTTGGTCCTTTTCAGCCTCCTAACAATGAGGGGATCAAGGAAAGATCAGGTTCATCATCGTGCAAGGTGGGGAAGGCGATGGGGTGGTCAATTTTTCTTGAGAAGGATTCTCTTGGGTTTTTACCATTGAAGCCAGAGCATTAAGCTCATTTCTCTTTCTCTTGGTCAGCTGTGGGTGATTAGAGCTTTTGGAATATAGCTCCATGGCTCACTACCTTTCTAACATCTGTCCTAAGCTAAAGAAGTGGTGTAGGGAATGAGAAAATAGGGTTATGAAAATTGGATTTAGCTTCATATGCCTTTGACATGCCATAGCATATTGCTTTGCTATGACACTGTTTGAATTTGATTAAATGGCATAATGTTGGCTGGAAATCAACTCTAATTTAGTTTGGGAAGGAATTGATTGCATCCCAAGCGGATTAGTTGGAGATTAAGTTCAAAATCCCTTTTGGATTATGCCATTCAATTGGCTTGATTTGGATTGCTTTGTTTAATAGATTAACCTTAATTCAATGCTTGGGTGATGTTCTTTCAATCATTAATGAACACTTTAACCAAGGTTTTATGGATTTTAAAGTTCATGGATTGCTTACTTTGTGTCTTAACCTATTTTGATTCATATGGATTGGGTTGAACCTAATTGAGTCAAATGATTTATTTGAATCAATTAGTTTGTATTTAATTTTCAATTGTTAATCCAAGCAATTTGGGATGCATTAGATTAAATAATTTTATTTATTTAAAGTTTAAAATTTAATTTGGCCCATGTTGGTCTCATGAGTTAAATTTGTGTTAAGTGTGAATCCATTTAGGTCAAGTGCCCATTTTTAAGTTAATTAAGTTATGTTTATAATCCAATTATGTTTAATCATATATGTGAGATGATTTAGAGTGATTAATTTCATTTAATTTGAATCGAACTCATTTGACCTAAATTGGGCTTAATGGGTTAAGTTTGAGTTCATTTGGGTCAAATGACCAAATTGGCCAAATTGGATGCAATGATGGGTTGGTTTATGTTCAATAATCATTTTCAAATGATTTTGGACAATTGATTTGGGTTGATTTGAGTTTGATTTAAGTTTGAACCCAATAAGACCCATTTAGGCTCATTTAGGTCCAATGACCTAATTGGCCTAATAAGGCCACATTGAACTTATATTCTTTTAAATTCATCTTTAAATATGTTCATATCATCATCCAAATCCTTTGGAATGATTTTTTTTGATCAAATTTTGGTGGGTTGACCTTTGACTTGGTGGGACACACATAAGTCAAACCCACGTCAAAAGGATTGACCAATTTTTTACCTTTGGTTTGGATTTAGATTTATTTAATTTCAAGTCATGGTTTCATGCTTTTAATTTCATTTGATTTGGGTTTGTTTGACTTTAATTTGAAGTTCCTTAGATTTTCATAATTCTTAGCTTAATTAAAGTAATTAGTTTTAATTTTTAATTAAACCTTAATCTAAGCTTAATTAATTTCAAACTTGGAGTGATGTATGTTTATGTTGGAGATTTGGGTTGAATCTAACTAAACCCATTAAGTTATAGCAATCCAAAGAGGGTGCACTAAGTCACTAAGTATAGTTTCCTATGTGTTTAATTAGAGATTTCTAATTTATGATTAGGTATCCTAATTATTGTCTTTGAGAGTGTTATTAATCTCATTCAAAAAGTGAGGTAAACAATCATAAATTATACTCATGATTGATGCTGTATTGCAAATACAAAATTCTTCAATTCAAAGGCAAGAGATGGTGATATGATACATAAAAGTGTAGTTTGGGTAATTATCACAATAGTCATTTAATAAACAACCAAGTGCTGTATTGAGTAACACTTAAGTAAATTCAATGGATAACATCAAGGCCATTGTATTTTGAAGTAACTAAGTATCTAAAAGAATCTTTGGTCAAGAGAGGCCCAAAGTTGATGAATCTAGGGTTGAATAAAAAAACTTGAGAAAGCAAAATGTTGTAAATAACAATTATTTTTAGAAAATCCACTCCCTTATATTCTATCACTTTTGTACCCTCAATAGATTTAGAAGAAAATCCTTGACGATGTTTAAGATGTTACATAAAAAAATATCATTCGAAGATGCATTAGAGTAGATGCCTAACTATCTGAAATTTATGAATAACATTCTTTAAAATAAGAGAAAGCTAGAGGATTATGAGGCAATAATATTAACTAAAGATTGTAATATCATTTTACTAAAGAAATTTCCAATAAAGCTTAAGGATTCTAGAAGCTTTACCTTTTCTTGTACTATTAGGAATATACATTACGATAAGGTATAATGTGGGTTGGATGCATTAGTCAATTTGATGCCTTTATATAGACCTTCAGATCATAGAAGCAAGTTGTCCACAATTTCACTTCAAATTGTTGATTAGTTGATCAAGTAACTAACTAAAGTTATGGAAAACATCTTTATGAAGAAAAGAAATTTTATATTTTTAGTAGACTTCATAGTTTTGGACATGAAAGATCATGGGTAAGAGATATTGACTATTTTAGGTCATCCCTCTGCAGTAAGGAGAACCTTGATTGATGTCTAGAGGCACAACTCATCTTAAGTGTTCAAAAAGAAGGAGCTACTTTAAATGTATTTGATTTCATGATGGATAATATTGATTATCATGATATCTCTTTAATGATGAACCTACTTGGAATATGTGAAGAAAATTAATAAATTTGGAAAAATTTAAAGAAAACCATTTTTGCACGTATCATTAAGTTCTATCAACCAAATTAATCTAAAATTATGGAGCAAACCAAAAGCATAGAGGAAGTAGGTGTTTATCAAGAACTCTATATACCAATGGTATACCACAGGAAAAAAAGGGCTAACCAAATGATGATTGGAACTCATACTATTCAAAGATAAAATTTACTTAATGGATGTACAAATAATCAATCCTTGATAGGGAACTCACATCTACTTAGAAGGCATATCCCACTAGCTTATCAGACTCTTCCATCACATCAAATAAAACCCTTACAAGAGAACTTACTAGCAACTCATCTTTACTGCAATAATGATGAACTAAGAACTAAGTGAGTTAACTCAAGAAAGAGTCTTATCATTCAAAGGTTACAGCTTAAGATTTACTACTTCATCATACATATATGTATTCTATTAGTGTCTAGAGTCAATGTATTCTTCTTTAACTATTTTATAAGTTCACTATAGCCTTTTATGTAGCCCGATCTTATAAATAATGGATCTAAAGGTGCCTTAGGAACCCTTTTTTTTTAGAATTTCTAGTCTTTTTATATTATTTGAGGTCTCATAGGATTGAGATCTTTCACTTAAATCCTTACTTTACTATCCATATTCATCCTATTTCTCTATCACCTACTTCACATTGCAAGAAAGGTCTAGTATCAATTTATAGATGAATCAGAAATCAAATCTTCTTTGGTGTAGTTAGCATGAATCAATGTCTTAGACCAAAAGTTAAGCTCTTCAGGAAGTATAACAACCTACAAATGATAACTTAGTTTGCTTCCACTCAAAACATTGCAACTCAGCAAGACTAATGGGAGAAGATAGAGCATATAACTTGCCTAGTTCAAGGAGTGATTGATATGATGCAAAGCAGCAAATTAGAAGGTTCCTTTGACTCAACAATCTTATGATTAGACATAATCATTTAGCACTAACTTAAACTCCATGTTTAAATGTCACTTACTTCAATATAAATGATAAGAAAACACTGCATCTAAGGTGAGAGGCCAATAATGCTTTGGCCAATGCCACAACTAAGGAGGATGCTAAAGCTCACCCTTTGATAATATTTAGAAATGCTCATTTGGAATCTTACACAAGAAGAACTGACTTGATGCACATTTCACTAATTTTTAATTTACCATTTGATTACTTGATTTTGATAATGCACTAAAATGCCATCTTTTCCTTACAATCTTCAAGAAGTTCAGCTTTAGATGGTTTTCACATTGCATGTAAGCATTATTAACTCCTATTTCAAATGCAAGAGAATGTTAATAACTTAATTTTATAGTGTGTTGAGTCCCCTTAAAGAACTCATAAGCTTTATTATAGATGCATTATAAGTAGGCAGTTTCTTTGAGAAAGTTCATCACTCACTTTTAGAGAAAATTGCTAGAAATTGAAGATCATGAGCATATAATTGTATAAGTTCCAATCACTTAAAGACTGAAGGAGAGGACATTTAGATATGCACTTGGCCTTCAACAACTAAGGATGTTATTAGACCTATTGGAACTTACCAACATTAATGTAAATGTGGAGAAATATATTGAAGTCGCCCAAGCATCGTTAGCTACTTGCAAGGAGAACCTTTTAAAGTAATCCCCACTCACTGAACATTCTAGAGATTAATTGTGAGTAAGATGACTAAGAAGAAACTTAGTGCACTATGCACTCATTAGAAGTAAACATACAAAATAAAAGCTTATGCTCAAGTGACACCATGTTGTTCACTAACAAATTCAACAACTCACTCATCCATATCAAAGTAAGTACCAGTTATGCATCCTCTTACAAGTATCTTGCTATGGTTATTGACAGTTGACTTGATCATGACCACTTAGAATAAACATTATTTCAAGAAACTAGTATTGATGATGACCAATGGACTAGAGCATGATCCTTGAAGCACTAGGCATACCATAAAGGCCATGGCCATAACATGTAGGAGTGTCAACACTTGAGAAGTCTAGTGAAATGGTTCATTAAAGATAGCAAATTGATCTAGTTAATTAGACAACTAGATAAAAAGCTAGTAGAAGAATAATAGAATAAGTTTATAAACACTAAAGCAATTCATGTTGTAAGAGTGGAAATCAAAATTTTGGGAAGAGATAACATTGAATTATCATGAGGAGCAAATCTCAAGTTACTAATATTGTAGAAGGTGATCTTGTTAGCGATGGTTCAACATCCAACATGGATATAATGGTAGCAATCTATAAAGAAGGATAGTGATAGTGGTGGGTAGCCTTTTGGTGAGAATAAGTGATAAAATCTACTATGGATCTTTAGATTAATGTATAAATATGAGATCTCGAGTTTTTGGTGAGGTGTTTAGAGGTTTAACATGGTCCTATAGTAGAACTTCCAAGATTTGCTTAGATTAAGCGAGTTTGAGTTAATTTAAAATATCTCTTTAGAAAAAAATTAAGAAGGGTAAATGATATAAATTAATTATGTCTAGTCAGCTTAAGATGTGAATTAATGATCTAAAGTAAATGGTTATTTTTGGAGAAGTTTTTAAGGGCGTCGGTAGGTAGGAATGAGAATAGGTCTTATTCTTGGCTAGTTTGGCCAAGAGTTTTAAGTCAGGCATTGGAGTGGACATGAAGCTTAGGATGGGTAATGCTGGTCTTAGAAGAAGCTAAATATATGGAGATGGAATTAAGTAAATTAAATCTAAATATTAAGAAAGTAAAAGCAAATATAAAATAAAATAAAGTATAACTGCCTAATCCCATCAAAGAAAGGCAAACTTGAGCTACTAATCACCAAGCTAAAAAAAAAGAGCAATACTTTGCTCAAAATAATTCATTCAATGATTGAAATTATAAAGAATTTTAATCCATATTTATATGAATCATAAGACTTTAGGGATAACACTTTTAGAGGAAAAAAGTTGAGGAAATAAATAGAGGGAAAGAAAGGTTGGTGGCCATTTATAAAGGAAGTGTTTCAAGCACTCTTTTTTAATGAATTCATGATATCATGGCAACCGTATAAGCTTCTAGTTGAGAAATTAAAATATATAAATATCAAAGTTAAAAATGCATTTAAGATGAATAAGACATAGGCTCTTATAGTTGGGCTGAATTTCTATTATCTTTTTTAGGCATTAGCTTTAGTTCTTATAATTAGACCTTTAATTTGATTTATTTCATGATGTGGTACATTAGACATAATTACACTTAACAAACCATTCAATAATATGATAGTTGTCATGTTGTTAATCACCAACTACCAAATTGGTAGCTAATTTATAGATTCCAATAGTACTATTAATATTATCTTTTAGTATGTATTTGATAAAATGTACTTGGCAAGTTAGAAACTTGCTCTCAATCCCCATGCTAGATACAAATTTTAGAGTGTTATGAGAAATACAAGGGATTATCTCATTACTAGTAACTTTGGGAGAATGAGAAAGCAATTTAATTCCATGGCCAAGTCATCATCATGGATGCCTTGGCCACTTATAATGATATCATTGGCTGGCCTTTGTTGAGCACCTTCTGGCTGTTATGCCCACATAAAATGTAGTAGTGAGGTTATCTGCAGGTGGGCAAGAGATTACTACTAGGAATGATCTCAACAAATCAATAGCATACTTAAGCTAATAGCTAAAGGAGAGCAATTGATAATGCATTATAGCTCAGTTTTGGGAGAATGAGACTTGAGATTATAAGAGTTATTAAGGAAGTGCATGTGAGTGAATATGACTGAGAGTGAGTAATAACGATGAACTCTTCTTATAGTTTAAAACATCACACAACACTAGTGAAAGCTTATAAGATGATTTGGACATGTTGCATTGATAGTAGTTGAGATGCCAAGGATTGACAAAAATGTCATCTACCATAAGCTTAACATGATAAAAGATTCATTATTAATAAAGTAAAAGATGAAGTGGATAATTTCCTTACTTACTAAGCTAATCAAGGAAGAGTGAATAAGTTACTTAAAATAAACATCATGAAAGAAATCTTATACATAGAGTGAATCTAAAACATGGTATTGGTATATAAAAAAAATGACAAGTAAAGGATGTGCATAAAATTTACCAATTTGAATCAGCCTCTTGAAAGAATGGGCACCCATTATCAAGAATTGAGGTACATATTATCTTCATAGTTGGGTACTCAATCCTGAGATTTTTGGGAAACTTTTCTTGATACAATTAAAGCAAGATGCATCTTGTTGACTCTAAAAAGAGCACCTTCATCATGGGAGAAGGGCTCTAGTATTATATGGTGATGTCATTTAGCTTGAAAAATGTGGGTGCCACCTATCAAAGAATTATGGACCGGGCTTTTAAGGATCATGAGGGAGAAATATATAAGTGTATTTAGATGACTTACTAATGAAGAACAAGTCACTAGAGCGTCACATAATGGACTTTAAGAAAAAGTTCACTTCTTCGAAGAAGTATAATATGCATCTCAACCCTCTTAAGTGTACATTTGACATAGGCCTCAGAAAGTTATTGAGGTATCTCTTTACCACTGAGGGAATCAAGATAAATCTTGATAAAATGAAGGGGATACTCAACATGCCCTTGTTAAGGACAACCGAAGAAGTATAATACTAGTGACTCACTATGGTTAATTTTATTATCTCCTAGGATGGTGGGTACTATTCATCCTTTTTTAAAGTCCTTAAGAGAACTAATATGTTCTAGTGGACGAAAGACTCTACAACTGCCTTTCTACAATTGAAGTCATTGCTCCACACCCCATCTATAAATTTTGTGACTTTAGAAGACATTACTTTGTTCTTTGGATTTGGAGAAGATGTAGTGAGTTTAGTGTAGATTCATGAAGAAGTAAGGAAAACATGGCCTTTCTATCATGGCAGCAGGACATTAAGATGGGTTCAATTATGGTACCCAATTATGGATAAACTTGTACTCATTCTCATCATCTTGTCTTGTATACTTCATTCATACATCCAAGACCAGTTAATACAAGTTGCCATTGATCACCAATTTAAGCTTATAGTTTCCAAGATTGAACATTTAGAGAGACTACTTAAGTGATCAATCAAGTTGAGTGAGTTAGATATCTTTGAATCACCCCTCAAGGTAATCAAGGCACAAGCACTCACCAATTGTGGTTTCATATACTTTGTAGAATGGTTTGATAGTCATTCACATGATTTTCAATTTTCTTACACTTTAATGCCGTTAATATAACAATTTATTTAATGATGTAATAATTTATCAAAAATTTGAGTCATGGTGTGTTGGTAAGTGGTGCCAACATTTTTAACCCAAAAGGTATGACTTTATAAAAATAAATTCATATAAGGATTTGGATGTCCATGTGATATTCATCTTTTGAGGCCATTTTTACTTGATTATAACTTAACAAACCATCCATGAAGAAGAATATAACATTCATGACAACTACATCTATCATTATTTTAGGAATTTGTAGGGGAAACTCATCCTTAGGATAAGCCTGATTCAAATCCCAAAAATCAATGCTAACTAAAAATTGTTCATTTTGTTTAAAACTGGCATGATATAAGAAATTCAAGTATGGTATTGTTCTTCTCTAATGAAGCTAACTTCAATTAACTTTTGATCTCATGAATTACATACTTCTTAATCTCACATCTCATTCATTTATGATGCTTGCTTTACTAGAGTTACATTAGGATATATTGAAAATTTATGGGATGTTATTTCTAGAGTTAGACCTAACATCTCAAAATAATTTTGAGAAAAGCAATCTTTATAATCTTTTAAAGTTTGAATGATTTGCATTTCTAAATCAATAAATATTGATTTATTGATGAATGTTCTTCATCAATACCTAAATCAAATTTGTTTAATTCGTCAATGGTAAAAATGATACCTTCCCCCAACTCAAGCGGTAAGTTATCTTCATGAATTTTTTTTTTACTTTGGTAGTAAACTAAGTATGAAGTATGGTATTGTAATGATAAAAAGGTAAAAGGGGTGATTTTTGGTTGTAAAAGCACAATCCTTTTTTTTTATTTGGGCACATTCTCCATAATCTATGATATTTTATGGCATGATTTCTTCACAAGGTTCATGGAAGAATTTCTTTTTTGAATCATTTGGATATTAAAAATGAGGAAGACTAATAGTAAAATGGAGATATCATCTATTTCATTGGAACCATCAAACTAAAGTACAAGAAATGTCTTAACTTCTTCTATTGCTATAGCATAAGAAATACCTGGTATATTTTACATCCTTTTATTGGACTCATATAAGTGGTCTTCAAGGTTGATACCTTAGCTGCATTGGTAGATGAAAGATCATAGTAAAGATTCCTATGTACAAGCGTTATTTCTAGCACTTGATCTAAAAATTGAGTGATATCAAAGCATTGAGCCACAAATGAAATTATAGTATTTCATGTGAATGCTTTTTTGGAATGGGATTTGATTTTGAAATTTGATGTACTTCTTCATCATATGAAGAGTTTTCATGAAGTATTATTTTTCTGGATGAGAAAGTATGATAACTACCTTCTTCGACATTATTTTGGTTTGACACTTGAACTTGAAATTTTTATTTTTTACTTATTTTGAAGATAAGAAGATAGAAGGTGCCATAACTTTATTGTAATTTTTCCTAATTAGTAGAATCATAGGATGAGGTGGCTTCTTTTGGGAAGAAAGTATTCAACATCGTTGTATATGCTAATCTCAATTATAGAAAATGATTACAAGTCCTGAAGATGCAAAATTTTTCTCCTTTATGGGTGTATTTGATGCCTTGGTGCAAAGTAGAAGGAATCACTTTATATTCCTACAACTAAGGATATTCCTACAACTAAGGATATTCCTACAACTAAGGATACATTTATAGAAAAAAATTTATTTTCTACTTATTACGAAACACCTGAGGCCAAGATCAAAATAAGTTCCTTTTTAATTTCATCTTCAGAAGAATAAATCATATAGATAGTTAATGAAGGATGAAAAAGATGATTCATCTATGTCCTTAGAAATGAACATACATTTGATAACAAATGTTGGATATTCTAGATATTTGCTAGGAATTTTGACTTTCCCTATCTTATACTAATAGTTTAACCAATCCTTGAATGTGATATAATTATCGATGGTGTCCCAAACATCAATGATAAAGGTGATATGAAAAATTCTCAATTTTTCCAACTTCTTAAGGTTTCTTTAGTTTTTGGAGTTGCATTCCAATATGCATTAAATTCTTAAGATAATTTGTGTTGAAAGCTTTCTTAAATGGATAAAATTTATTCAATTTTTTTGAAAGGTTTTATTTCTTTTAGTGGATTAAGATAGAGATGATATGTAAAATCCATGGCTATTATTTCTCTTTTATGAAGATTCCTTATAGAGATTACAATAGCTATTTCTTTAATTTTCTTAGGTGTTTGAGATGTCACTTCTACAATTTTCCATTATAATTATCTTTATTGAGAATAAAAGAAGTTGTCTCTTCTCATAGACAAGATGCTTTCATGAGAAATTTCTCAAAAGTATGGATAGATAAAAGCTTTAAAGTTGAAGCTATTGGTCTAGTAATGCAACCTAATAATAATTCAACATGATTTTCTTAGATGTGTGGCTCACATTTCATGGCCATATTCCTCCATTTGATGATAACATTCACCAATGACTCAAAAGGCTTCTATTAAGAGGTCATGATGTTGTGCATTCTTATTTACTTCTGTACTCTTGCAAATATTTTGATAAACACTTCTTGTAACTAATCAAAGGTCTTAAACGAACTATTTAGTAAATTAGCACACCACTCAAAGGAAAATCCTCACAAAGAAGTGACAAATAGACACATTATGATAGTGCCATTATTATCAATATTATAACACAAAGTTTTTTATTAAGCAACTGGTTTATAGTTTGATTGAATTGTGTTAAATTGACAGTATAGAATTCTTAAAAAAATAAACTAATTCATATTTGATAAATATGATCATACCTTCTTAATATATGATTCTTCTTATTGGGCCATTAGGACATTTCTAACTTACATCTCCACCATTGATCTGATGTAAGCATCAAATAATGAGTCATTGGAGATGTAGTAATAGGTATAAAAATAACTAAATTTTGTGTGGTTGGATAATCATATTTTGATACTATTGAATAGGCTTGGTTTAGGATAGGAATGAAGCACAATTTTGAGATACTTCAAAGGGTGAGGATTGATTCCTTTGTTGTGTTAAGGGTGACCATGGTGGAAACCATTTGCAAAATTTCTTTCTATACTTATCAAA
The DNA here is from genome assembly GCA_021442155.1 of Cymbidium sinense. Classification (NCBI taxonomy): domain Eukaryota; kingdom Viridiplantae; phylum Streptophyta; class Magnoliopsida; order Asparagales; family Orchidaceae; genus Cymbidium; species Cymbidium sinense. The sequence continues at coordinate 51,552,531 of CM038224.1, read as the reverse complement.
ATAATATATCATATTCTCTATCATAATTGAGGGCTAAGGTCACTTACTTACCCTCAATATCAAATGTTTCTTCTTCTTATTCTTCTTGAAGATTTTTCAAAAAAGATTTTCTTGAGAAAAGTCTCCATTATGAAGGGGAGGAATTCCTCATTTGTAGTTACAATAACATGAGCCATAGGAAGCTTTTCATTATCTTCAAGGGAATCTTCCCTACAAATGTCATCCCATTTATTCAAACTTGAAATTTTATCATCATTAGAATTAAGTTTGCAAATGAAAACTTAAGAATGGTCTTTTCAAGATTTATCTTTCTTAACTTATTTTTTAAAAGATGATTTATTATAAACAAAACTTTAGATCATCATTAAGACAAGCTTTAGAGGTTATCAATTATTTTTGTTTGTAAGGCACTTTCATTAGTTGACCATAATAGATAATGACTTGCTCTTCTTTCTTATTTGCATCTAGCTTGACATTTTTATTTAGAGATTCAAGATTAGAACTCACTTTTGGAAAGAAGTTATTTGATTATTTTGGCAAGGGATAATACTCTAAATCTTGAATAACTTGATAAGCAACCATTGTGATAAGAGTGGTTAATAGATCAACAACTAATGTTTTAGTAGTCATAGGTTGAATGGGTTCTTGAATTATTTTGATTAGAAGTGAGGAATTGATTTGTAATTTGGACAAGTAGTTGAGATGGGTAGGAAATAACCTTAGCTAAAGGGCTATCCCTATGCAAAATTTTAAATACATCTCAAGGTATAAGAATTCCAACAACTACAATAGATTTTTGTTTTCTCTATGAATTTTTTATTTTTTAGAAAATGTGGTGTAATATATAATATGGTAGTCTTTTAAACATTCTTAAAAAATAGTTATGTAAACATAGATGGATTAGATAATCTCGCAAAGTTAAAAGGTTTGGTGTTTAAAGAAACATTTGAAAAGGGCCTCTTTTAAAAGATAAAGTAGAATTTGAGTCCGTAATGTTGGCTCTATTTTTTGGTTTGGATCACTAATATGATACGTGCTAGCTTTAGTTTTAAAAGCTTTCTAGGCAATACTATCATTGCCTCTATAAACAATTCAATTGTTATGTTCCCATTAGTCATCTATTTGTGAACATTTCACTAGTCCTTAAAATAAAGGTATTCAAAACTATTTTAAATTTAAATTGATTTGGTTTTAGTTGAGTGATTTAATATACTATAATAATGACCAAGTCCAAGCTCCAATGTTGATAGATCAGGTTTGATAACAACCCAAAATTCAATTCTTATATGCCTTCAAAAATTGAGAGAGATTGGTTGGTCCCACCATAGTCATCATATTTGCTAAGGGTGTAAATGTATTAACTGAGTGACATAAATTATACATAAGATATTTCACAAGAAAGAGATAAAATTCAAAATCAAAATTAAATTCCATACCTTATTCAACTTTGTGATTAATATCTATTTATATGTATTTTACTAAGTTAATGAAGAAAAGAGGATTGTGGATTACCCATTCATCCAAGAAGACATATCTACCTTTCTTAATTAATATCTTGTCCTACATGAAGAGGCTTCTTGCATTATTAAGATGCCCTTATGTTATAACTAGAGATGCTTCAAAACCTAATCAAAGCTTGTCTTGAACTAGAAGTTTTCCAAGGACATTTTGCTTAAGAAAACATGAAGGAAACACTTGCTTCAAATGGTCTTTTATCTATTACCTTTCAAATGAAGATCTTTTATTAGAAACCATTAATCATAATTATTGACTATACACCTCATGTATCTTACCATTTGATTTGATGATAACAATCCTTAAGCAAAATGATCTTTACTAAGTTTAGAGATTTCAAAACTGAAGAAAAAAAAATTCATGTGATAGATGTAAAGGCTTCTTTCACAACTGTTAAGATGACCCCAGCTACATGAATATGAAATTATTCCTATGATGGATAAGAGTTCTCCATTTTTGTGACTTATATTCATTTTCTAAAAATAAGATTAACATATACGATGATTCTAAGTACATGCGAACAAGTTTTCTAAATTTTAAATTAGGGTTCAATAAACTTAGAGAATTTGTATAGAACATATCCTAATCAACATATGGATATTTTAAAGGAGAAGTTTAATTAATGATATAAAGATTTTGGTAATTTTTTGTTGATCTTTAGTCAGCCAAATACAATCAACCCTATGACTAGGTCCTAAATACCCTAAGATAAGGCTGACTCTTCTTGTCAAATCTAAGATGGATTTTATGAAGAAAAATTAGGGCTTTGATTTTTAGTAACATAATAAAATCATAACAACAACTAAAATAGAGAATTACAAAAGATAATGTATATATAACTATATAAATAAAATAAAAACACCCCTCACTCAAGTATTATTGAAAGTAGAATTCTATTTTATAGAGAATTGAGACACAAGTGATGATCCTAAAACTTATCATATACCTAATGCTTTTCCATTATTATTTGCAACCTACAAAATGACCATCAAAGTTAGCAACTAAATCACATGATATAGAATTTTCAAGATATCACATGTCTTAATAAAAGATACATTTGACTATTGTTAAACATGATTCCTTTTGGGTTGTCATAAAATTAGCATATAAACAAATAATAAACATAATGCTAAGACTAGTTGTAATAAGGTATAAAAGTGAACCTATCATACTATTATAAAGTTTTTGATAAATTTTTTTATTCATCTAAATCCAATTTCTTAGATGGGCTTATGGAGAGTTTTACAATATTTGAATCTAATCATATCAAACATTTCAATCAATTCATTTGCTTACTTGGTTTGACTAGCAGATCATCATCTAGCAAGGCAAGGAGAAAGGCTACAATCTAATATCATTTCATTAAATCCTAATAATGATGTAAAACATTTAACATTTAGTGATATCATATACTTCCATTTTATTAGAGGCAACATTTTGTAATATTTTTCTATCATGAAATTATAAACCATCATTTAGAAAAAATAGTGAAGTTTTCATTTTTTTGTTGCTTCACTTTAAGACCCAAGAATTTCAAAATCCTTATACATCTAAGATGAGAACTCATGGAACATTCATATCCATTAATCACAAGTTGACTCAATGCGCTTTTCAATAACAAATGGTCTACACAAGAGCATCTATTAGTGATAGTAGAATTTGAATAAGTGGTTCACTCGCCCAAGAGTATTCACCCAAAGCATCGAAACATTAGGATTGATAACCCTTATCAAGTGACTAACATCAAGCAACCCACCTCACATATAAATAACTTGTCTACATTCATGTGACCGCAAACCATGATTCATATCATGCAAGTCATACAACTAGCACTAGTAATCATAGCCAAGAGCTTATCACTTTACATCTACCACTTGCCCTTGTAGGAGAGTCCCTTTCTTAGGTAACTCGCTTAGTTGATGTGTACTTTTATTTTATAGTTACCCTTTGATCTGTAAAAAGAGGGATTTTCAAGGAGGGAAGGATTTCTTATTTTTCTAGTTTTTTCTCTTTCATGAAGGAGAGTTTTTTCTATTTTTTTTCTATTTCTAGCTTTTTTTTCTAGTTTTTTTTCTCTTGACCCCTACTTGTACTTGTATTCTTAGGCAAAGTAAATTTTGTTTATTTTTCTATAGCTTTTTGTTTAGTTTTATTTATTTATTTTGTACCACTTAAATTAGCCTTACTTCCTATGTGTTGAATGAAAGGTCCTTTATTACTCCATAAATAGAATTGGATTTAACATTCTTTTAGGTGCAATGAGGGTGGAAAATAATTGAGACAAGGAATTAAGTACCCAATGAAGTAGACCTGCCAACAAGGGACAACTCACTAGCTATGGGGGTGGGTATGCAATAATTTGTTATCTAGCAAGATTTAAAGGATATGGAAAAGGATCACTCATATAATCTAGGCTACTATGGAGAGTGTGAAGAATGAAAGTCCAAAGAACATGGAGAATGAAGGGTCATCTAGCTTAATGACTCGTTGAACTTAATGTAGAAGAGAATTATACAGGATGCTCAAAATTGATGAAGGGCCTTATTAGGTGAGTAAAGAGGAGGTCACCAGAAAATAGAAGATGCTACTCACACTAACTCCTTTTCTAGGAAGATCATGGAGCCTCACTACTCACCAAGGTTCAAGTTTTCACACTTGGAATCTTACAAAGGTCACTTGGATCTTGTCAACCATGTAGCATATTTTGAATTTACTATGTCGATGATGAACTTGGATGATGTAATGAAGTACTAACTATTCTTCACCACTTCAAGGAGTTAGCTCTTAGATGGTTCTATCATCTTTTAGTGGAAGTTACCACTTCTTTTGTAGATTACAAGAAAATGATCCCCAGAAATTTTATTAATTCCGAAAACCTTTGAAGAGTTTACAGGCTTTTCTATCAATGAGATTGGAGCTAGATGAGTCTTTCATAAAGTTTATGACTTGCTTCTAGAGGGAAATGTTAGAAGTAAAGTATTTACAACAATCAATTGTGCAAGCTACACTCACCCATGCCCTTAAAGAAAGTCCTTTAGTTAAACACTTGGACCTTTACACCCCAAAATACTCATAGAGCTATTGGAGTTAGCTAATAACCATGTAAATGTATAAGAACATAATAAGGTCTCCTAGTTAGTAATGGAGACTCATAAAGGGGACTTGGTAAAGAGGCCACCCATGGAGGGATCCCCAAAGAATAGATTTTGACTTAAAGATAGTCTTTCAATTGAGGTTATCCCTTACCCACCTTTACCAATTATACTTGTCACCATGATAGATACAACATTCTAATTGAAAGAGTTTATGAAGCCATTCATCTCTTGATTAATAAGGCACTAATTTCCATGTAGCAACTAAATTCTCTTATGACCATGTTTAGTCACCAAGTATTTAGAAATTTTACTTATTATCCTTTACCAAAAATATCTTATACAGAATGTTCTCTAAATTCTCAAGACAAGCTCCTTTTAAAATGATGAATATGCTATTGAACCTTCTTTGCTTACTACTAATAAGGAAAAGAAGCAAGTTTTGACTTCTCTTTCTCCAACTCTAAATAACTAATGAAAATATTCTACAAGAGGAAATATATGCTAATCTCTCAAAAGCTTCTTCAAACAATGCTAAAAAATCCTACGTATAATTATACTTTTTCTAAAAAGTGGTTAGAAAGGTAACGGTTGAAAATCTATTACTACATCATCAAAAATATAATCTACTTCACCTATCAATAAAAATAATAAAATACTAGAAAGTTTAGATGAATGAAATGGACTTTATAAAAAAATTTATTCCAAAAGAAAAGGAGTAACCAACTATACCCCATGTTATGGTAACTAATAGATGGGGGATGCCACCTCTCCATAAAGAAAACTTCTTGAGAACATTCCTTAGAAAGTACTCAAAAGAGTATAAGAATTATTTGATGCAGAGGAAGAACAAGATGTTTGAGTGCTTGAACATGATAAAGAAAAGGACATCCTAATTCAAAAGCATTAATAACAAGTTGTCCAGATGGCTACTATTATGCCCATACTTAGCAGCCACCCTCTAGTTTAATCTTTATGGAAGCCAAACCATAGCTTGGCAATATCAACATTTTCTATCAACCTCTTAGATGCCATCTCTCTATAAAATAAACTTGGCAGGAGTTGGGGAAGGTGTAATGAGGCTTAACGATAGCATTTGCTACTATATTTATAGAGATGACATAGATGAACAACAAAGCTTATAGGAAAATCACAAGGTGACATGGCAAAATTCTTCAAAGATTCCAATCAAATGGTAGAAATTTCTTAAATAATGGCCATTATTATGGTTGATTTGACAACATGATTATCTCTAATTCTCTCATTATTTTTCAAGTTGCTTCTATAAAGAGTGAGATAATAAGTGAATTAAATTTATATTAAAGGCACACCTTTAAATTGAATTAGCTCACCCAAATGAAGCTAGACTTAGGGCACATTGGCTTGCCTTAAAAAGAGAGGCCAAGAACTCTCTAGTAGGCTCATGGTGACACCAACCATATAATGAATCACTAACTTGCCAACCTAAATAAGAAAATTTGCATCCACTTACCAAACTAGGTAAACGATGAGAGAAAACTCCAAAATCTTAGAATAAGGAACTAAACTCCCTCCCAAATGACTAACTTGAGCGATTTAGACTCACACAACCTAAAAAATGAGTGACCTCCACTAAATGACTTATTAGGGACTTCTCACTTAGTCCTAGTCCATGGAGCTATACTTGCGACTCTTAGAGCATGAGTGAGTGTTTCCAAATAAATGGTTAGTCGTTAGCTACATGATGTACACATGTCTACACTTCATTAATTTCTATAGTTTGCACATTTCATGTTTACTTATTTAATTTTAAGTTTATTATATCCACATATGAATCCTTATATCCTTACAAATTTCAAATCAAAAGGAAAAATTAGGACCTTTTTAGGACATTTATATCTTTTTCGTTTACAACAAACTCTTGATTATGTAACTTTACACTCTATCAAGACTTGAAATCTTATATTATACTTCAGGAGTTTCTAGTGATACTTTATGTGCACTCACTTTGTCTTTATTCCTCAAAAGTAATAGTCTTCATATTTTATTCATCACAATACTTCTCAAATAAAATTGGATTGCATTCTTCCCCTCTTGACCCCCCTCTTATACTCATAATTAGACTTACAAGTAAGACCTTGTGTAAGCACACAAATAGGTTTGGATCCAACATTTAAAATAGTAAATTGGAGTACTTTAGAATTGTGCAAATACTCAAGAAGAGAACCACCTCACTAACTTAATTTCCAAGTTGAGTGACTTGGGAGACTAACCCCCCTCAAGAGCCCCTCATCCCTAGTATAGAAGAAAGTTAGATTATGTATGTAAAGAAGAATCACCTGCCATGTTGGGTAGATCAATTCATTAATTCTTTGAAGTCCAACACATTTAGAATATTTATGAAGGATCTAAGCTAATTTAAGATCAAGATGGTGTAGTAATCCTTTTTGAAGAAGAACTTTCAAGAGATCATGCACCACACTCAGCTTTAGATGAGCCATAAAAATGAGAAGGAAAAGGTTCTAAAGCTAGCTCACTCTAATGAGTTTGAAATTACACATGAAGAACACTTGCTCATAAAACTTTGCAATAATAAGCAAACCTTGAAGAAAGATTTAGAAGACTTTGCAAGAAGATGAGAGTGGTGCCTAAAGTTTGGATTTGATGTAGCTACATTGAATGCAATATCTACAACCAATTAGTGATTTTTGGCCATTCACATATGAAGGATGGTTTTCATTGGTCTCTTACCACTCGCTAATGACCAAATGAAATTTATCTTAGTAATGGTGGACTACTTCCCTATATGGATTGAAGTGAGGCACATACAAAGGTCACAACTTTGGTAGTTAAAAATCTAACATGATTTGACATTATTTTTAGGTATGACTTTCCATGGTCATCATCATTGACAACATCCCTGAATCCAATAACAAAAGTCATAAGGCATTTTCTGAGTCAAAGGGAATTTGCCTCAAGTTCGTCTTAGTGCATCATCCAAAAATTATTGGCCAAGTAGAGATAAATAATAAGTAAAGTTTAAACTTATTGAATAGGAAGATTGATGATGTTTTGATGAAATGTGTAAAAGTTTTATTGTTGCTTCTTTGAGCTCAAGATGGCACCATTCTTGGCATTATATCATAGACCCTTAATTTTTTTGTCATGGAGCTGCCTTGCTACATAATGAGCATGAGCTACATAGTCAACGGTCATAAGCACATCCAAGTATAATTAATAACTCATCAAAGAAGAGAAGTAGAACAAAGATGCACCGAACTTATTTTAAGTTAAAATTTTTGAAAATTTCTCAATAAGCTTGGATTGATGCTTTGAATTCTATTAATTTTAATTATTTTTTAAATAATTATTTTAATTATTATAAAATTTGAAAAGTGAATAATTGACTTTAACAATTCATAACTTTTTTTATTCAAATTAATTTGAAATTTCTATGATAGTCTTTTATTATTCTTTCATATTGTGTCCCTAAGTTTTATAAATTTTCAATTTCTCTAAAAGATTTAATTAATTTAATTACATAATTTTTTTAAATTAAGATTGGTCTAGTAAATTGAATTTATTTTTTATGTACTATTTTCCATAATAGTTTCAAGTCATTCAACATAATAGATAATTCAAAGCAAAGTAAGAATAAAATAGCATAAAATTAACCCTAGATGTAGCGTTCATTGTGCGACTCATCTTGATTTAGAGTATACACCTTGTGTATATCACCCTTTGATTTCATGATAACAAACCTTTTATGATGAAGACTAACAGTTTCTTTACATGTTAAATTATCTATATAAAATTATATAATCATCATTATTAATTTAGATTTTTATTGAAGATAGATGCAGATACTACAAGCTACTAATTGTTAATTCCAAGTGTTTCATGAAATTCACCAGACTCAACTTACTTAATGAGATCAAGAAAGTCATATTAGCTTGGACTAGGGCAGATTGGAAAATTTTCTAGATTTATAAATTAATACAAATAATATCTTATAACCATGAAAATATTTACTAAACTATTTTCAATTTATTTATTTTAAAGTTTTACATATTTTTTCATATTTTATTTGCATCAAATTTTTAATATTCATGAAATTATCCTTTTTTAGCTTGTATATTGATTTAAGCTTTATACATTGCATGTCAAAGTGCATTAAGTTAATTTTTCACTTCACTAATTAGTTTCCATACTTATATTAATTTTTATCTATTTATTTTAGAATGTGAATTTAATTATTTATTAAATCATCAAAATTATTCTTTTTATCTCTCTCTATCTTATCCCTTATTTTCTCTTAAGTCAATTCAAACATTATTTTTTTGTTTTCTTTTATATTTGGATGAATGTTTAACGATTTTGGGATGATAAATTTAATGTGATTTATTCAATTTATTTTCATATTATGTTTCATCATTTAATGATTTTTTAATATCAAAATTTGTTTGAATTTTGAATTTAAGTGTTTGAATTTCAAATTAAATATTTCCTTGAATTATTTGTAAATTTGGCTTATTTTTTTAGGCATGATTTGGCTAGCTCTATAAACTAATTCAAATGGATTTAGCATTAAAGAACTTTCCATTTTTTATATTCTTATTTTTGTAATATTTGGGCGACCCCATTTATCTCTTTTTAATTAATTAAATAAAGGTGTTTAAATTTCAAATTCCTTCTTACTTAATTTCTCTTGATTGTTAATTGATTAAATATCATTAATTGCTGATTTCATTATTTAAGGAAACCTTTGGTCATCTTATATAATGAAAAATATTTGATTTATTTTATTAAATTAATTTCAAATCTCTTCCTTTCCTTAATTGATTTCTTAATCAATTAGAGTTTATTTAATTATGTTATGGGCATTTAAACCTCTTCTCTTCATGCTTGAATGTTCCACACTTACTTGAATTAATTAAATTTAAATTTAAATTTATTTATTTGAATTTTGAATTTCAAAATCAAATATGTTCCATATTTATTTTCCCTCTTATTTTTCCCACTTATTTCTTCTTGCATTGGTCGACCAATAGCTTGATTATTTTCTATTTAATGAGTTGATTCATTGACATGAAACTCTCTTACAAAAAAAACCTCTCTTAGTCGAACCTCATTGCAAAATTATTAAAGGGTTTGGGGCTACCCCTCTGTTCTCTTGCTCTCATCATCAACCTTTCTTAAGAGGAGATCTTTACATTATTGTCAAGCTTTCAATTTACTTTGAAGAACTCTACTTCAAATCTTGTATTCATACTTTCATTCATCTAAGAAACTTGAGGAAGATTGTTTCAAATTGCTTTAATCAATTATGCTCATAAATTTGATGTGTTGTGTTGATTGAAAAAAGATTTGTTTTAACATTGGTAAAGACTTTTTAAAATCTTTTTATTCATAAGAGATTTGAATATTACATATTGTTATATACTTGTGTTCTGAAGTCTAAGATCTTTGTAATTTTACAACTTAGTGTGCTTAATATTTTCTATTTTTAAGTTGAATAAGAAAGATTTGATTTAAGTTGTCCAAGTTATTATAATATCTTCTTATTGTTCTTTTTAAATGTTAAAATAACTACATGTTTTCCTAGCTTTATGATGAATTTTTTTTGGCTTGGTTTTCAAACAATACATCTTTCAAGTTGTTCTAAACAATTATGTTCTTGATTTTGATGCTTTGGTTTTGATTAAAAAATTGCAATTAACATTGTCAAAGATTTTCTAAGTGTTTTATTTATTTATTTTCCAATTGATTTGAATAGTTCATCTTGTCATTAATTTGCATTTTATTTTACGAATCATTGTATTAAGGTTTTTGGGATTATTGTTTTTTTATAAATATCAATTTCAAGATCTTTTTTACCACTTAGACAAATATTTTAAAGATTGATTTATTCTTGCACTTTTTTTAAAACAAATTTAATTTAAGTAAGATCATCTTCATAATGCTTTCATAATTATTTATTGATTCAATGTTTTCACTTTAAAGATCTTTGATTTTTCTATTTTGTGTAAGTTATCTTAAAAGTCAAATTATTTTAAGCACTTTGTAGTAAATTATTTTCAAGTTCATATTTTCAAATTATGATTTCACTTAGTATAAATATATTTTAAAGACAAATTATTTCAAGCACTTTACATTAAGTTCATAGTATTGCATGTTTTATCATACAAAGAATAAATAAATTTTGAGCTCTTTCTTATTTGTCTTGTTATTGCTTAATAGGCTTGAGTAAAAAAATTATTTTAAAATTGAGGGATAGATATTTATTTGTATGATTTTTTTTGTTTCTTAAAGTTATTAGGATTGTACTTTCCCATGTTGGAAAGTATGTTGTTGTGATTGTACTTGCTTGATAGGAAAGTATGTTTTTGGGATTATATTTTCCATTATAAGAAAGTACATTACTAGGGTTGTACTTGTTGACCTCATTTTTTTGATGGGGTTAACATCAATTCTGAAATTAATAGTTATAACACTTAATACTATATTAGGAACCTTCTAATTGAGTTCTTAAGACACTACATCAAGTGCTTATGACACTACACCTAGTGACCTAGTGCACCCTCCTTGGGATTGATCTAACCTAATGGGCTTAGGTAGACTTGACCCAAATTCCAAATTTAGATTAGATCAAATCAAATTCAAATAAATCAAAATGAAATCAAATTAAAACAAATGAATGGATCCAAAACTAAAATAAAGTCAAATCTAGTCAACCCATTTGGCATAGGTTTGACTTAGGTGGGCCCCACCAAATCAAAGGTCAACCCACCAAAATATAACCAAATAAAATTATTTCAAATGATCTAAATGATAAAATAAATATGTTTAATCATGAATCTAAGAAAATTTAAATTTATTTAGGCCTTACTTAGGCTAATTAGACCACTTAGTATAAATGAACCTAAATAGGTCTTATTAGCTTCAAACCCAAATCAAATTGAAATCAATTCAATTTGATTGCTCGAAATCATTTGGAAATGATAATCAAACACAATCCAACTCATCATAGGGCCTAATTTGGTCAAATTGGTCGTTTGACCCAAATGAAACCCAAGCTTAACCCATTAAGCCCATTTTGGTTTAAATTGGTTCAAATTGAAATCCACTTGAAATTAAATGAAATTAATCACTCCAAATCATCTCACACATGTGATTAAACATAATTAGAGTGGGAACATAATTTAATTGAGTTAAATTTGGTTATTTGACTCAATAAAATCAAACTTAACCTATTTAAGGCAAAATGGGTCAAATTGACTTAGAATTGGACTAAATCCTCATGTGGCATGGGATAAGTCAAGTAATCATCCAATGAACAATCAAGGATGATTTAAACCAAAATCTAAAACCAATTAATAGTAATTAAAGCATATGAAACTTAAATTAAATCTAATGTTGAGATTAATCACCAAATTGATTTAAACAAACTAAACCTATGCCAACCTATCTAAATTCAACCTAGCATGGGTTAAGAGAGATCTCCAGCCAATCTTAAGCAAACTAATCAAGTATAATTCAAGAGAAAATAATGGATTATACCATGGAAAAGAGGAATTGCATGAATCCAAATCCAATTTGCCCAATCTTTCATCCCCTTAGTATTCCACTTTCTTAAAACTTTGGAGAGCTGTTAAACAACTAACCATTAGAGTTAGCCTCCAAGGATCTCAATTAGCTATGGCCAACCCAAAGAAAGGGGAAGGAAGGATTAGTGGCTTGGCTCCAATGGCAAAACCCAAGGGAGACATCCAGCCAAATTGACATTTCCATTACTTTCCTCACCTAAAACAAAGACGATCGCAACCTTTCCCGATCCCCTCGCCACTGGGAAACCATAAAACAACCAACATCATCTAAAACCATATGTGACTTAGTATAAGAGCCAATCCATGAGGAGGTAAGCCATTTATTTCCTCACATTGCTTCGTCACATCATTCTAAAGGTGTTTGAGTTGATCATACCATCTTAGAGATCATTAGAATTGAGGTATTCCATGACCACCTCTAAAGATTTCAAATTTGATGCTTTTCAAAGAAAATTCAATCAAGTAAGATCAAACCATTTAGATCATTAGGATTTCATCCATTGATAGATTTGGCATTGAAATTGTGTGATTTTGATGGTCAGATGGACAAAAATCATGCATAATCAACGGACGACCCTCGACTTCAGTTCTATCGAAGAAGAAACAATCTCCATTGTCCATTCCTTCTATTAGGAATGGACGACTCTAATCTAGTCACATCTCTGATTGAATTCGAAAGAGAAACACGGGTCGAATCATGACCATCTGATCGAAGATCGGAATCAACTTATGTGTGTCACCATTTTGATGATCCATGTGGATGTCGCATGGACAAATGATGCGACACCATGTCAGATCCACACAGATCCAACACGTATAAATTAAAAATCAGATTTTTTGAATTAAACAATTATTAAAAAATGCCAAAATTTTTAAAATTTATATAAAATTAAATATAAATCCAAAAAAAAAAAATATGCAAACTTGGGCTCTATGGATTCCTCTAGATGAGTGGAATCTATTAAAATGAAAATCCTCAAATTATGTGGGGGTATTTTTGCCTTAATTTGGGTTTAAGTGAAATGAGTCAAATTCTAATTAATCACAAAATATAATCCAATTGAAATGAAACTTTGGGGAATTGAGGTTAAAAAACACCATAGAAAATATTTTCATGAATTATTAGAATGTAATTCAAGAGATATTAAATTTCAAATTTAAACTTTAGTTTTGATTAAATAAATTTAAATTAAATGAAATAAATCATAAAATGGATTAAATAACTTTAATTCAACATAACAAAAATTAATGAACTTAAAAACATCAATGAAACCTATTCAAACTTAATAAATCACAAAATGACTTAATTAGGTAATTAATTGAATTAAATAATTCAAATAATTAACTAACATAAATAAATCATAATAAATGAACCAAATCTCTAAACATTATGAATGAACCCTCCATGGAAGCATATTTTAGAGGAATCAAGGAAAAATAAAAACCCTAACTAATCCTCATTAAATTAAGCTTAATTTAGATTTTTATGAAATAATTAAAACCTTAATTACATCTTAATTCTAAATCTTATTAAAATAAAATTTTAGAAATGTAAAATTGGCATGAAACCCCACTTGCCATAAAAGTTTCAAACCCAATTGACCTTTAGATTGGAAATTATTGACGTTTCAAATCTCTAAGTCATTGTAAATCAAATAATAAACAAAAAAAAAGAAATTCATAAATCAAAAATTCATAAAATAACTTGAAATAATTCTAATTAACACCAGAATACTTAGGATAGTTGTCCGACATCATAAATCAAAGAAATCTGATCAATTACATACTTAAGGGTTAATGAAATTAATAATGCATATTAAGATTAAACCTTAATGAGCTCATAATCAAACAAATCAATGAAATCCTAATCTATAATCAATGTAACTTGAGAATGGATTAGAACATTAACCTAAGTGCCTTAGGTTAACATAAATCAAACCAAATGAAATAAACATGAATTCAACAAACCTAAACATAATTCAAATAAAACATTGATGAAAAATAAATGTTAAACCAATTCAAACCAAATCAAATGAAATAATTCAAATCAAATCAAGTTAAAAATAAACTAAACTAAAAATGAAAATCAAATCAAATCAAAAGAATGAAATAAAGAATTAAATTCCAAAGAAAAGAATTGAAACATTAAACAAAAATCTAAACTAAATTAAAATTCTAACCATCTAATTGAAACTAAAAGGATGAATTAAGATACTTAAGGATCTTTGTTAGGCCTTTGAGATGAATCTTTATCTTAGGATGAAGGTTTTTATTCCATTAGGGTTTAGGATATTGAATAGAATTGGTTCCGCCAAAGTAGAATCTATTCTACTCTTCATTCATGAAAACCTAAACTTCACTTTAACAAAATAAATGTGAACATAAAAGTAAAAGAAAATCATTAAATCACTTGAATTGAAACCATCCAAAGGTAAATAAAACAAAGTCAAAACTTAAATTGAAACTTAAACTACAAAGGCCTAGCAAAGTCCTGTTACACAAGCCTATTTTGTTCACACATTAGATCATCAGGTTGCAGACCCAGACTTAGGTTAGGTCATTCTGTGATTCTTCCTGATACTCTATGTTGTGATGTGATGTATTTTTCATGTCTTTGTGGTATACTATTTAAGACTGCATGTCTAGGATTGTTTGTCCATTATACTAGATAAAAGGGTGTTCTTTTTAGAACAACCATTATTTTATGCAGGGGCTATGGTAGAAAGGACTACTATTATAAATTAAAAAAAGATATTTTCTTGCAACTTTGCTTAAGTCCTTAAGTATAGCCCAATATGACAGGTGGGCTTGGAAAGCACCTAATGCTAAGTCCATATATTTATGAAATATAACTACTGTGTGCTATTTGTATTTTACTAACATTTATTCTATGGACTTAATATTTATTTAAAATTTAAAATGTAAATTTGAGCTTAGAATTAGGTTATGATCTATGGGGTCTAGGATTAGTAGGAGATGATCCTACTAGAAGATGGTGCAGAGGTCCCTTGTGAAGCCCAATGGAGGTCCCTGAAGAAGGAGATGATCTTGAAAAGAAGACCCATAGATCTAAACTTGTAGTTCTAGGTTGGGTTGTATAAGAGCTGTCATTTGCTCTTTCTTTTAAGGTGTACAATAGTACCCGATCGCATTGGTATTTCTTATAAATGAAATTGGCTTGATTTATTTTGGGTGCACAATAGAATCAACCTGCTTTTAGGTTTCTTTTTATGTTGTGCTTTCCTGTGATGGATGCTTGGATGATTAGACTCTTAGAAAAATTAAAATTTTAAACCAATCTAAATCTAAATAACTAAAAAAGAAATAAAGAAACTTGAAACCTCACATAAATTAAGGCCTTAGGCAAAGACTAAAATAAATTAGAAATAATTAGCTCTCTAAAATCATGTAATCATTTTGCTTTGAATTCTTGAATTATGCACTTCACCCATTGCACATAAGGGGAATCTGACCTGTGAGGATGACCACCTTCTTGGGAAAGTTTTTTTTTTATTGATTTGGCCCATAACTAATTCTAATTGCATGGCATTTAAACATAAAAATGCATACCCAAGACCTCAAATGAATCATGAGTCAAAACATATAAAATCTAAAAAAATGTGGATTAGTTAGATATTTCATACCTTACATGATCCTAGGGATTAGGGAGTGAGTCTAGGATTCTTAGATTCCTTTCCTAAAAAGATAATAACCTATCCATCTTGCATACATGAAGCTTGACATCATAAATTTAAATGCACTTAGGTGGTGTTAGTTGGAATGCCCTCTAGGCAGGTTGTAATCCTTGAAGAGTTAGGAATATATTTTTTTCTCTCAAGTGAGAGGAATGGCTGGTAATTCCCAAAATGGAACTAGGTCATGCATCTGACTTATGTTAGAAGCACTTGTAGACTTAGGTTCTGAAGTGTCTTACTTAAAGTAAGTCTTTAACCCTAAGCATTCTTGTAGTCTTATGCTGCTAGAATCTAACCCCATATTTCTAAGAAAATGTCAACTCAAAATCTAAATTAAATTACAAAACTCATTTCCTAATAATATGATAGTTGAAATGCTTACTGGGCATCCCAGTATTAATAGCCATTTCTTACTTCATCCCATTTGGCATTCAAAAATAACTCTTTCCACTTTGGACCAATCCCAATTAAAATTCCAAAGATCATTCTTTTGAAAACCAACTTAGAAATTCCTTAGGAATAATGACTTATTTCTTTAATCAAGAGCATTCTTAGGAAGAGACTCTTTCATCCTAAGATGTAATTAACTAGGGCTTGCCTTTATAAGGAACCATGAACTAAGTTTAAAATAAACCCTGTTTTACTTTCTAATGTAGTTCAAGAAAACTCTTTAGTACATGAATGACCCATTAGTCTTAGGAGTCTTTTAATAAAAGATCGAATCCACTATAGGATAACATGTTTATCTTTCAAGATAATATATTTAATTCTTAATGACTTATTTGATCATCTGAATAAGAAATTCCTAAACTCTATGTGGTGTCATAAATTTTTCCACAATACTTGTGTAGGAGAGTATGGGGGGATCATTATAATCTTATTTTGTGAATAAGTCAGGGTGGCTAAGCATGGATATAGGCTGATTTTTAAGTTTGGTTGAACCACATGAAAATCCTTGTGTCTCTTATCTCTTTTACTTTTGTTGCCCTTACTTTTCTATACTTTATTTTATTTTTTTTATTATGACTCATTTAATATTTAAATTAGTTATTCAATTAACTTCTTTATAAATATTTTTTAAAAAAATTATCCAATTTACCCCCCTCTTGGGTGCCATAACTTTTTATCAATTGGTATTAAAGTCTTGGCTTAATTTTTTGGCTTAGCATCCTTGATTTGATCACTATGATACTTCAAATGGTTTCTTGCTCTTTTGATAATAAAATTTATTGTGAACAATATTTTTGATAAAATGAATTTTGATGTATAGGAAGTTAGATTCTTATGATTTTTATGAATTATTGATTCCTTAATGTGTTAAATTTTCTTAAATGGCAGTTTATCTTCTCTTATTGAAATTGAGTTGAATCTTTTAAATAAAAAAAATTATTTCATGTTTTTATAAAATATATATTCCGATGAGTTTTCTTATGTGTTTTCCTTTAAATCTAAGAAAGATATACTTGATGCTTTTACCTTGTTATATGGTTATGATTGTAAGGTAGGTGAGGAGTGCTTACATAAAAAAAGAATATTCTGGTGAATACAACAAAAGTAAATAAAAAACCTCAAGTGGATGCCTTTAGTACTAAAAAGAAAAAGAAGAGAAATAAGGAAAACAAAGAGTACGAGAATAAAGAAAATTTTCAAAAGACCTTTATAGTGCTTACATAAAGAGAGAAAAAAGTGCTTCTAACCACATCCATCAAGTTAGCCACTCAAAGCTTCAAATCTTAAACTAATTCTAAGGATGATGACCTTGAGGTAGATAATCTAACTTATGAAGAGCTATATGATATTTTTGATTAATTAATGGATGTTTATAATAACTCAAAAAATAATATACATCCACTAAAAAGAAGCATAGAAGTTTTAAGGAAAATATTGAATTAATGATGAAGGAAAATGACTTACTTTTGTTAAATGCTCAAAAATCACATGATAGGATTTGTTTACTTAAAAGGTAAGTATCCTTCTTGAATGCTAAAATGAATGATTTGTTTTGTGATTTTTCTATCACTTCTACATCTTGCCATCATGATAATTTTATCTCAAGAATTTAAACTTTAGAAGATGAAAATAAATTTTTACAAAATGAGTTATTATCTGGACATAAAGTTGAACATAATTTACATATTGAGATTGAAATTTTAAAAAGATTAGAATACTAATATTAAAAGTAAATTAAATGACATATCTTTATCTTTTAGTAGTTTTAGTTTCACAACTTCTTTACATTCAAATCCATCCATGTGTTGCAAACAATATTCATGTTATTAACTTACTTTAAATATAAGTACATCTTATATGTATATTAGTTCATTTTCTAAAAGTAAATATATAATTTATATTTTATTTATGCATGTTTGCCAAATGTTACTTGCACTTATCATTATAGCTAAGGCCATGTTTCATATGTTTGTTCATTTAGGAGATCCATGAAATTGAATGTTTCATCTTCATACATTTGGATTCCTAAGGGAATTAGTTTGCATTGCCCATTATCTACATATTTAAATATCTATAATGCTACTCATGTTAGAGGATCCAAGCATGCTTGGATACCAATATATAAGAATTAAATTTGTATTGCAGGTTTGTATGCTGCTCATAATGGACCAATGAAGATAAGTTAATCATTTTGGTATACAAAAGTAATATTAAATTACAAAGGTGTACAATAAGGAATGGTATGAGATAATGTATTTTGTATCTTTCTTTAAAGCTTTCTTTACATCTATTTAGGACCAAAAATTAATTATGTTTCAATCAAGCCTAACTATCTATATGTATGCTTCATGTTAAATCTTCTAAATGAATGAGTTATTTTAAAATGTAATTTAAAAATATTTTTAGACTCATATTTTAAATATTATTTGGCTTATTGTGGGTTTAAAATTTTTATAATGCTTGTTTGTATATATTATGATATAGGTTCAAAATTGAAGTTCTTTAAGATTTATAATAACATTTAGTTAGTGTACCTTGTGTACATCTTATGATCATAAACAAGATTAGTTTTTAATTTTGGAAATCATGTGATTTACATAATCAATATTAGCCTTGCTTTATACTTGATTTGATCTCTTTTGCCCCTTTAGAAATTATGATTATTATTAATTTGTAGTTTGTAATTAAATTTATTAGGAACATGTTTTGTGATTGATAGCTTAGTATGCATAATTTCTTATAAATATAAAATTTGGCTTTATAAATCATTTTGCATGATTATAAATTCTCTTATAATATCTATTTTTACTATTCATGCAAGTTTAACATTTTAACCTTTATTCTTCAATTGACATTTGATATAATTATATTTGATTTAATGATAAGATAATTTTTGTTGGTATCTTAAGTTGTCATTACTTTTATAAATATTATCAATTTTGTATGGTAAAGATGTGAAATATCAAATTGCTTCAACTATTACTAAAGTTTTTTTGTATCAAAGACATGAATATGTCTATCTTATGCTTAATTGTGCACACTTGTTATACATTACATTTATCTTCATTCAGATGTTTATTTTCATATCAATTATAAATTATATATTAGATTACACTAAAAAAGGGGAGAATATTAAGCATGTTAATTTTTAATTATATTTATTATCTCATGCATAATTTACTTTGGAAACTAATTAAGGGAGACAATTTTATTGATAGAACCAACTTTCATTTTGATAGAACCTGAATGATAAGTGGAGGATATATGTAAACTTCACCACTTGAAATCAATATGCGAAAGGATGGGTACCAATTATCATAAATAGATACACAGTTATGAACTTTTTAGACTCCTCAAGCTATCACCAAATTATAATGGATTCGACTAACTCTAAGAAGACAAGTTTTATCAAAATGAGGCCATTACTATTCTGAGGTATTTCCATTCAACCAGAAAAATATAGGTTCTACGTATAAAAGGATGATGGATTGAATCTTTAGAGAGTCAAAGGGGTTAAATTTAAAAGTGTTTGTGGATGACCAACTAGTAAAGCACAAGTATCAGTATTTGGCTTAAGGTACACCTTCAATATTCTAAAGAGGCATAATATGCTCCTCAACCTTATGAAGTACACATTTGGCATAGAATCCAACAAGATCTTAGGATACCTTCTCATCATTGAAGAGTTAAAGATAAACCTAGATAATGTGAAGGCAATACTTGAAATGCCCACACCAAGAATGGCAAAAGAAGTATAACAATTGGCTAGGTGAGTCTTTAGTCTTCATTATTTTTTCTCTAAGGTGGTGAGGGCTACTGCCCCATCATAAAATTCCTTAGAAGTACTAAGAGGTTCAAGTGCATGAGAGAGTGTGAAGTTAGAAGTCATTGCTCACTTCATCTCCTTATTGCAAAGTACGAGGCTTAAAGAAACCTTACTTTTTAACTTGGGATAAGAGAAGACACTCTAATCCTAGTGCTAATTCAAGAAGAAGAAAAGAATCAAGACTGGTCTACTATGTTAGCAAGTTATTAAGAAGTGTCAAGTTTCAATATCCGATTATAAAGATGCTCACACTCACTCTTATTTTTTTAGTTTAATAATATTGCCTTTTTTTAATCCCAAGCAAAATATGTTGCCACTAACCACCAACTTAGGGCTCTACTCACCAAGCTTGACCATTCAAGGAGATTACTCAAATGTTTAGTCTAGTTGATTGAGTTCATATCTTCTACCTGCCTCAAACAAGAATAATGATGTAAGCACTCAATGACTTCGTATTGGATTATAATGGTTCATAAATTGATAAAGACACTAATCTTGAATAATTTTGTTCTTTTATATGGATAAAGCCTCTAGGGAACAATGGAAAGGAGTCAACATATTCCTAAAAGTCTACCAAACATATCCTTTTACCTAGTTAGTGAGAATTAAATTTAAAGTCACCAACAATTAAGATGAGTATAAAGCATTACTTGTTAGACTAAGGTTCATCCATTTGTTAAATAATTGAAATCCAAGAAACTTATAGTGAGTATAAAGGATGTGAGGAAATTTAAAATCAAGTTGCACAATTAAGGGGAGAGTTATTCAATAGATCAATCACATCATTTAACCTTAGATGCAATGGAAGGAAAGCATGATAAAGTTATGAAGGATCTTTACTTAAACAAATATGAATGTTATTGAGAAGAGAGAATAATCACCCAAATGATTTGAGATAGGGATATTTTTGGTCAACCTTGCGAAGAGACTTTAAGAATTTCTCAAAGAGATATGAGCTAGAAATTTACATTGATGCTATTATAACTTTTCACTAACTATACTCATTTAAAAATATTTAGCCATTCATCATGTGGTGAATGGACCTCATTAGTCTCATACCACTTTCTAATTAGCAAATGAAGTTCATCCTATTAAAGGTGGATTACCTATCAAAATGGAGCAAAGTAAAGTCACTCGCCAACATTTCAACCAAAGTAATGAAGAATGTAATATGATCTGACACTATTTGCAGGTATCACTTTCTACAAGTTATCATCATTGATAATGAGCCCCAATTCACCAAACAAAGCATGAAGTAATTTGTCATTATTAGAAAATTTGCCTCAACACATCAACCATAAACTAATGGGCAAGGTTTAGGTAGAGAAACTACTTAACAAGTTAAAGAAGATTGAAGGTGCCAAGACCAATGTGTTATGGCAATGCCATCGGATCTCTATGTTTTTAGGATAATACCTGATTTCTCTAAAAAACACCTTTAAAGATGCACTTCGCCAATTTTAAAGATTGGTATATATTCAACCAATTTTACCCTAACATCATATTAGGGTTTATTTGGATCTGGATTCTACTTCCTATGAATGCAAGCCTCCATATTTAATTACCCCTCTTACTACAGTAAGATAAAACTATTGATTAAGGTTGGAAATAAATATATCTATTGATATGCAGAGTAGAAAGTGGCATGATCCATGTAGATGGGTGGATTATTCCATGGGACTTTCCTGATTAAGAGAGAATTTGGTAATGGGTTATATCTATTCTCTAGTAGACTTAGAAGGAAAGTAACGGAGTATGAAAGAGATTATAAGGTGTTTGAATGGCGAATGTGTAGATGTTCACATTGTGAACAAATATAAGTCTGGGCTTACATCCCTTTAGAATGCCAAAATTAGGGTTGTCTTATATGGTGGATATATATAAATTTATTCACATGGCAAGTGAATTATGGGGTGTTCACATGGTGAATAAATATATGCTCACATGGTGAATGAATAGGTTGCTGGGCTTACATCCCTCTTTGGAATGCCAAAATTATAGTTGTTTGCATTGAAAACAAATAGTAAAACTGGGCTTACTTCCTTTTAGATTGCCATATAGGTGAGTTATCCACATATTAGGTAGACATAGTAGTGTTTCCATAAAAAATTAATAAAAATTTAAATTTTATTAAAAATACATAAAATTATCAATTTAGGACCCAACACCTCAGCGCTAGGATTCAGCACCACAACACTGTGATAGTGGAGCACATTGCTTATGTGGCATGATATGGGGACGGATGAGCTGGAGGCTTAGCACCTTGGCACTGCATATGTAGCATCACAACACCAACATTATTGGTCATTTGACCATTTTAATAGTGTTACGGTGTTGCCTTGTAGTGCTATGGTGTTGATCAAGATTCTTGACAAACATACAATGGGTTTTAAGGGGAAGCGACAACCTCATTTTAATGAGCATCATGGCATCAGGTCAGAGCATTGTTGGTTACAAAAATTTATTATAATTAATTTTTTTTACAACACAAGAATCGATAGGATGAGTCAATTCCTCGATATACGCGATGTCGAGGCTATGTTATGTAACCCGAGAGTGGTCCTGATTTATAAATAGTGGCCAAGCTGTTAAGAATTTTCATTCAGCGATCCCTTCTCTTAAGGATTTTCTTTCTCTTCTATTACTTTCTACTTTCTAGTTTTCACTACTAATCATGCCACTTTGAAGAGTAGTGGGTAAAAAGAGGGAATCTAGTGATGCTAACTGCTTCATCAGCATTGATGCTGAGTAGCGTCACCATCACACTCTCCTCACTTGTTTCTAGAAAGGGGTTTTTGGAATCCCAGTGGAAGCATGGAGGGGATAATCATGGAGTGAAGGTGGCTTAAACTGGCCTATGACAAGAACTTGTGCATCATCTGGATGGTGCACAAATTTTTTCTTCCACCCATGTGTATATTTTTTCTTCTTTTTATTTATAATTTATAATTTTCTTTGAAAAAATAAATTTCCTTTTTTATTATCTTTGTATTATATGCTTTTATATGATCAACATTGTTGGTTTATTGCTCTAGGATTTAATAAAAAAATTCAAACATATTCATAAGAAATGAAATATGAGTAACATTGCCTTGGTGATGTAAGCAAATTGAAAAACCCGATAGCTTGGCGCAACGGTGCTGACCCTATGGCGCTATGGTGCTAAGGTAATATTTTTTCCCCTTAGAAAAAAAATTTTCTAAGCCCTTTTATTACTTACAATAAGTTGACATATTTTATTTATTTATCATCAAAAATATTCTAAGTCATATTCCAAGTGACACGTGGATGTGCTGCCATGCCACTGATGCTATGTCACCATTGTGCTATGATGTTATTTTAGTTGTATTAGAACATGGTGCTATGACACTAATGCTAGGAGCGGTGACACTATGAGATTTCATTAAAGTGTTGTGGTGCTAATTCTTGGGCACTATGGTGCCACTTTTGTAATATGAATACCTGAGAGTGTAGCCACTATATCCAGTGCCACGATGCAAATCTTTCAAATTTTTAGAAATTTTGATAGTATTTCACTTTAGCAGTGCTAGATTTCAAAATCATATAGTGCTAAGGACTCTCTCCTTATTCCAATTCTAAGATCAACGGAGGGGGGTGGGTTTTCATCTCACAACAGAATAAATTTCAATGATGGAGATCTTCAAATCTTTATTTTTTTCTCACCGTTCAAAGGTCAATGGTGGGATTTTTTATTAAGCTAGTAAGAAAGCACATAAATTCTTTACCTGAAGTGAAAAAGCTTGGAGTGAAGTGTGAGCACCAGTTTAGAGAAAGTGGAGTCAAGTGAGAAAAAAAAGATCTTTGAAGTGAACTACTAACTCTTATTTATAGGAGCGGGCTGATAGCTATTCCCTCTCAGTAGGTGGTGCAGCGCCTCAGTGCTAAGATCATGGTGCTACATTGTTGTACTATAATTTGACAGTTAGACTAGGTAGCTAGGCCACACCTCGATGCTAAGATTATAGCATTGTACTGTAATTCAATAGCTAGACCAGGCAGTTGTTTCATCTAGAAAGCTAGGGCAATGCCTCGATGACATGGCTAAAAATTAAAATTTTATTTTATTTCGGTTCTTCTGATGTAAACAAAATTGCCCCCCAATGAATATACCTTATCATTAGGACATGATGCATTCATTATCTTTATCTTCTATTAGTTGTAGTATATATATATATATATATATATATATATATATATATATATATATATATATATATATATATATATATATATATATATATATATATATATATATATATATATATATATATATAATTAAGTAAAAGAATTGAAGCCCACGACATGTGTTACTCTAATAATCTTCATGTATTACATGCTAATAGAGATATTTTAGTGAGAAAATTTTAGCTATAATAGTTGGCCTAGATTTCTCTAATACAAACATAAGCTGTATGAGTTCTGCAGGCCATAGCAGCCTGCCTCTCTCATGCTTCATGGAGATGTTGAAGGGCAGCCTCTTGATTACACTCCAATGAAGAAAGAGCTTGTTGATGTTTGGACACTTGAGCATCTACCTGTGAGCAATCTTCTTTTACGACTGTGACAACTTGTTTGATCCTAGCTCTCCTTTCTACCAAATATTTTTCCTCTACTATAGCTCTATCAGTTAAGCAGAAATATCGAAGAGTTTCATTTGTGCTCGAGAAAGCTCCCTTTGGAAGGACCTCAAGGCTTTGAAACTATGCTCTAGATTTTGATGAATTAGGGAAACTTGATGTAAAATGGCATTGGCTGATGTTTTCACAGTAGTAAGTGTATCTAACAAAACCTCCTCATAGGTAGTGTGCAGAACAATCTAAATTCAAAGCATCTACATAGGGATTCCTATAACTATAATTATTCTACATCAAGGCATAGAGCAGCAGTGCAATCTAGTAAAGAATTTGCTTTTACATAGAATTTAGATAAATCTAGAAAAACATCTAATTCAACACTTAGAAGTAATTAATGCAGGGCCATAATTATGTGATATAAGCTTTTTGAAGGACTACCATGAACATAAAATTTCTAGGCCAGATAATTGCATTTGAACTATATATTTTGGACTAGATATAGGGTGACTTTTTGCATAAGAATCTTTATCTAAGGAGTTGTCTTGGGTCACACTCACAATCACCCAAGTTGAATTAGATAAAAGTGGCTCAAAACTAGTAGCTACGGTGCCAGACTCCCTTGTATGTGTATTTTATCTAGTGTATATATGATCAGTACTAGTAGGTTGGGTGTACACTAGAGAAACTGCGATAGTATTTGTGGATAATATCAGTGTGATATCACTCTCCCACTGCTTTGTTGGTGGTTCAACTGTTATTGGCGATGCAGGAATGTGAATAGAGTTGACTATATCTATAACTTGTATAGTAGAATCAACTAATAGGGGGCTGTAGAGATCCTAGTTAGCTTTCTCTTGGGTATCTAAAATTTGATGATGTCATTTCCTACTATCCTTTTAGTCATCTAATTATCTTTTAGAAGCATTATCCACATATGGTATAGGTTGAACCGGTCTAGCCTTTCGCATTTTGCAATTGTATATGCAAAAGCTTAATTCTAAGAAAGAAGATAAGGTATGACAGATCCACATTAACCATAAATGACTGACACTTGTTTGAGTCTCCTGTGGAGCTACATAGAAACAAGAATGGGTCATCAAGTGAAGTGTGAAGGTCCATGCTGTAGAGGTTGTTGCTATATGGACTACTAGTGGAAGTGCTCCCAAGGAATAAGTATCTACTATATCCATTATCATTGGTAACCCATATATAGGTATAACTTGAGGAAAATCAAACTACCTAGGCACCTTATTAGGGTTGTAACTTTCCAAGATTATAGATTCATGGCGATGATAGCATAGCTAAGTGGATATCAGTCCAATGGGATATTCTGTGATGTGTACGTATCCCAAATTTGATGATAGTAGGGGAGTGCCTCTATCAGTAAGAGAATCTGTAAATTTTTGCCCCATACTTTAAATAGACAGATTATAAAAGGATGATCTATGGATAATTTGAAAATGATCTATCATGCACATTGGGGTTGACATGAAGGTTCATATCTAATTTCTATCTATAGAGACTATAGCTTTATTCACTTGCATAATCATGAGGAAGTTTTACTCTCTAAAATAGAATGGTGTTTTAGGATAACTGAAGGCTCCTGAAATAAGACCTTGGATCCATCTATGTATGTAGTGCCAAGGGGCATCCACATCATAGTATCCACTTACTCTACCTAATCAACGATATAAGTAGGCCGTTCTAGTATGACTATATCCTTTTCGTTCAAGTAGGCTGGCCATAAGTAAGGTAGAGGGATGGAATAGTCAATTATGCTCAAGGAATACGAAGTAACATAGCCAAGTGACAATGAAAGACACTAAGGATAGCCCCTCATCGATATTTTATGCTTGTAACTAGTAGAAGTTGACTTTTCCTATTGACTTAAATTTAGTCTTAACAGATGTATGGGCTCCATTATCGAATGAATGTTAGCCATGTGAAATGTGGTTGGTGCATTCCTAAATGGAGGAATATTTCTAACCATGTATCCAAAGTGATCATATTTTGATGTCTATGAATTATCCTCCATTCTATGGATAGTCTTGTGATGTAGTCCTGAAGAATATATATATAACTACCCCTTTTGCGTTGGCCACCTAGTGCTAAAAATGCTTATGATCTTGCAAAATGCATTCTTCATTAGGAGTTCCTATAACTAGTATTCTTGCTATATCTTGCATATCTACCATATTGATTGTCAATTCATGTGGACCAATCCAGCAAGTATTGGTAGCTCTATCCTAATGTTTTGCTGTACTTTTGATCCATGTGAAAGGAAGGCAGCGATAATCAAACAGTGATGCTTAGATTGCCTAATATATACAAGCTTGTTTAAGAACATCACTATGCATTTGAAAATGATATCGAGCCTAGTATATGTATCCATTGACAGGTGATAATTAAGTGCCAAAAACTAACTTTGGGTCCCAATCTTCTACTTCATGATGTAATATATAGTAACCCAGTAGCCTGACTATGCCTATAGGTGGAGTAGTGTCTTCAGCTAGTTGTAGCACATTCTGATTATGAAAGTTAAGTTTATCTATGACTCATTCTAAAGGGACATCATGACTATGTCATAATTTTAAACTGATTATCTAGTCATTTGGGTCATAGCCAGCTAGAGACTATGAGTCGAATAGTGGGAGACATGATGAACAAATAAATGATTCTTTAAAAATATCTTTGCCTCTTAACATATCTTGATGCCATGATAACTTATCTTGTATCATGGCTATACCACATTGATCATGGGCTTCAATAATAGCCCATATCTGCTCTTCAATAAGCTAAGTGGAAGGTATATCATATGGTCTATTCTAGATAAACATTATTATCAACCTATAATATATCTAGAATAGAGAAGCATACAACATTTAAGAGTCTTATAAATCAGCAATAATATTTGAATTTATACATGAGCTATGCGTGTGAGCTTTTTTCAGTTCAGTCTTTTATGAAATTTTAACTCCCTTCTCTTTACCATATGGGAATTTAAATTTATATTTAGATCTGACCCCTTTAGGCATGATGGATCTTAGTTTAATTTAGATCTGACCCCTTTGGGTATGATGGAATCTAATTCGAGGTTTTAAATTTGGCCCCTATGGGCATGGTGGATTCGATCTAGCCCCTTTTGGAATGATGGATCTTAGTTTAATTTATATCCGACCCCTTTGGCTATGATGGAATCTAAATTGAGGGTTTAGATCTATCCCTTTAGACATGGTGGATCTGATTCAGCCCTTTTAGGCATGCTGGATCTTTGTTTAATTTTGATTTGACCCCTTTGGGTATAATGAAATCTAAATTAAAGTTTTAAATTTGGCCCCTTTGGGCATGGTGGATTTGATCTAACCCCTCTGTGCATGATGTATCTTAGTTTAGTTTTGCTTAATTAGATAGGTTTTCCTTTTGATTGGAGATCTTACTTTCTAAGATATATAAAATTTTCCCCTATTAACAGGGGAATTTCTCATTGAAATGAGAATATTTCATTCGTAGTTACATATAACATCTTTTGAAATATTGTCCATTTATACAGGGCATAGGCCTGATGCCTTTGTATCGATAAGCTGATAAGCTCCACCTTCATATCCTTTTTCAATGATATATGATCCCTCCCAATTTGGATCAAAATTTTCACCAACTCATTGATGTTGAACAATAGACCTTCTTTGTACTAGTATTAGTTCACCTGTTTTGAAGCTTCTTGGGTAAACCATATGATCATGAGCTTGGGTCATTCTTGCTCTATATGTTTCTAGACTTTGTTGGGCTAATAGTTATATTTCATCTAAGGCTTCAAGCTCTTCATATCGTATTCAAATATTTTCTTCTATTGAAAGTATAGTTTGAACTGCTATGCAGACTGAAGGTAATTCTACTTCGAGGGGAAGTATTGCTTTTGCTCTGAAGACTAAAGAATATGGTGTTTCTTGTGTAGTTTTATAAGTGGTATTATATGCCCACAATACTTCTATTAATTTTTCTTATCATTCTCTTTTATTCTTAGAAAGAATTTTCTTAAGTAGCTTAATTAGTGTTTTGCTAAATACCTTTGCCAAACTAATGGCTCTAAGATTATATATTGAGGAATATCAATAATGTATCCATATTTTTCAATAAAATTATAGGCTTTAGTATTCTTGAAGGTAGTACCATATTCTAATATAATTTATTGTGGCATTCTGAATCTATAGACAATATGGTCTTGAAAGAACTTTACTTTACTACTACATCATGTGCTTTAACTTCTCTTAATGTGATTACTTCTACCCATTTTTAAAAATAATCAATAGTAGCTAGAATATAGTGATGTCCGCTAGATGATGGAGAATCTATTGGACCTATTATATTAGTTCCCCAGCTTTCAAATGACCATGAAGTATTGTTGGGTGTAGGGTATTGAGTGGTCGATGTAGTGTGTCTGCATGTATTTGACATTGATGACATCTTTTAACAAATTTAATGCAGTCTTGAACCATGCTAGGCCAGTATTATCCATTCATTTAATTTTTATTTTCATTTTAAGGCTAGAATCATGTGCTCCATATAATCCTCCATGAACTTTAGTCATTATTATCTTGGCTTCGTCTGGTCCCAGGCATCGCAACCACATTTGGTCAAACGTGCACCAATATAAAGTGTCATTTATAAGAGTGTATCGTAATGCTCTTTGTGAAATTTCATGAGCCTTTGATTTATCTTTTGGTAGTCCACTACCTTTGAAATAGATAATGAATGGTTCCTTCCAATCGTCTTCTTTTATCATGATCATGACTTTTTAACTTTCTTTGGCTTTTAAGGTTTACAGGAGGGTTGTCGCTAGTGTTAGCCTATTTTAGACTATTATTGTGACTTGATTTCCCTGAGGTTCTATCATTTCCTTAGCTAATTTAACTAATTCATTGGCCTTGCCATTGTCTCGATGCGACACACTTTTGATGGTTACATCAAAGATTTGTTTTAAAAGCTCCAAGACATGTTTATGATAAAACACTGATTCCAACATATTTATTTTAGAAGTCCCAATTATTTGTCGGATTATAAGTTAAAAATCATCATAAATATGAAGCTTCTAAAATTTTATATTAATTGCTAGCTCTAGACCTATAATTAATGCTTTGTATTCGACCTCATTGTTAGTTTGAGGCTCAGTAAGACTATAAAAATATCGCAACATACCCTCTTATAGTGTTACAAATATTAGGCCGATTCTGACTTGTAATGTATTTAAGCTAGGCAATTTAACTAATTTTAAAGATGAAGCTCCATCAAAATAAATCTCCCATCTTGATGGTTTCCAAGCTTTTTTAACTTAAAAAATCTGTTTATCAGACAACCCATCATTAAGTAGAGAGTCTGACGATATGGGATGAGCGACTAAGAAATCAGCCAAGGCTTGCCCTTTTATAGCCTTTTATGGGATATATGTTTGATGAGTAAAAATTTGTTTGACACCACGTAGAGTTTAGGAATTTCTTATTTAAATGATCAAATACATCATTAAGGAATAAACATATTATCTCGAAAGATAAACATGTTATCCTATAGTGGATTTGATCATTTAATAAAATACTCCTAAGGCTAATGGGTCTTTATGTACCAAAGAATTGTCTCTTGAACTACATGGAAGGTAGAACAGAGTTTATTTTAAATTGGGTTCATGATTTCCTATAGAGGCAAGCCCCTATTGTTAATTACATCTCACGAAGGGTCTCTTCCTAACAATACTCTTGATTAAAGAAATAAGTAGTTATTTTTAAAGATTTCTAAGTTGATTTTCAAAGGATTGATCTTTGGAATTTGAATTGGGACTGATCCAAAGTGGAGAGAGTTATTTCTAAAAGTAAAATGGCATGAAGAAAAAAATGTCTACTGATACTGGGATGTTTAGTAGACACTTCAACTATGCTATAATTAGGCTTTAAATTTTGGCTTAAATTCTAGCAGCACAAGACTACAGAAATGCATAGGGTTAAAGATTTATGCCATGGAAGATTCATTAGAATCTAAGCTTACAAGTGCTTCTGACACATGTCAGATACTCGACCTAGTTTTATTTTGGAAATTATCAATCATTCCTCTCACTTGAGGAAGCTATCTTATCCCTGACTCTTCTGGACTTATAACCCACATGGGCGGGGTCTTTGGGGTGAGTGGTGGGTGGTTGGTGTTGGGGTTGCCAGGAAGTCTTCCTCAAAAGTTGGGTCATCTTCATAGGTTAGATGCCCCTTATGTGCAATGGGAGAAGTGCCTATTCAAGGATTAGAGCAATATGATTGCATGATTTTTAAAACTTAATTATTTCTAATTGATTTTAAGGTTTTACCATAAGAGTTTAATTTATGTAAGGTTTCAAGTTTGTTTTATTTTGTTTTAGTTGTTTAGATTTAGATTGGGTAGAAATTTTAATTTTCCTTATGAGCTTAATCATCATGGAATTCAATCACTAGAAAGCACAACACAAAGAAAAACCTCAAAAAGTAGGTTGATTTTATTGCACACCCAAAATGAATCAAGCATATTTATTTTAAGAAAAAGGCCAATGCAGTCGGATACCGCTGTACACCCCAGAAGAAAAAGTGAACAGGCAGTCGAGCTCTGCCCTTATACAGCCCAGCCTAAAACTACAAGTCTAGATATATTGGTCTTCTTTTTAGGATCATCTCCTTCTTCAAGGACATCCTCTGGGCTTCATAGGGGACCATTCCACCATCTCCTGGTTAGTTAGCTCCTACTAATTCTAGACCCCATAGATCCTAACCTAATTCTAAACTCAAATTTATATTTCAAAATTCAAAAATAATTCTAATCCCCGCAAAACAAATGTCAGTAAAAATACAAATAACAATAATAATTATATTTCATAAACATACAGGCTTAGCATTAGTTGCTTGCCAAGCCCACCTGTTCTATGGGCTATGCTTAAGGACTTTAGCACACTTGTAAGAAAACAACATTTTAATTATTTATGATAGCAGTCCTTTCTTGCATAGCCCCCTGTAAAAGATAATGTTAGATCTAAACAGAACATCCTATCATTTAGTCTAACAGGAAAACAATCCTAAACATGTAGTCTAAAATAGGACCCCACAAAGACATGTGAAATACATCACATCATAGCTCAAAAATTCATAAAAGGAGTCACAAAATGGCCTAACCTAAGTCTAGGGTCTGTGACCTAACGATCTAGTGTGTGAAGAAAATAGGTTTGTGTAGCAAGACTTTGCAGGCCTCTTTAGTTTAAGTTTCAATTTGAATTCTACCTTTGGGTGGTTTAAATTCTAAAGATTTAATGATTTGTTTTTCATTTTAATTTCACTTTTATTTAATTAAAGTGATGTTTAGGTTTCCAAAAATGAAGAGTAGAATAGATTCCACATTTGGGTGGAACCCACACTATTCAACATCCTAATCCCTAATGGAATGAAACCTTCATCCTAACATGGAGATTCATCCTAAAGGTCTAACTAAGATTCTTAACTATCTAAATTAATCCTTTTAATTTCATTTAGATGATTTGAGTTTGAATTTACTTTGGATTTTGGATTAATGTTATAATTGTTGTCTTTGGGATTTGATTCTTCATTTTATTTCTTTTAATTTGATTTTGATTTTCATTCTTAATTTAATTTATTCTTATAATTTGTTTTGAATTGTTTCAACACTTGTTTATTTTAATGTTTTAATTTTAGTTATGTTTAAGTTTATTTAATTATGTTCATTTCATTTGATTTGATTTATGCTAACCTAAGGAACTTAAGTTAAAGTTTGAGTTCTTAGGTTAAATTGATTATGGATTTAAGGTTTCATTAAATTGTTTGATTATGATTTCATTAGCTTAAAGTTTAATTACTCGTAATATGCATTATTAATTTCATTAATCCTTAAGTATGGAAATGATTAGGTTCTTTGACTTAGGATGTTAAAGAACAATTCTAAGTATTTCTGATGCTGAAGTAGATTATTTCAAGTTACTTCCTGATTTTATGAATTTATGAATTTTGTTTATTAATTATTTGATTTATATTGACTTAGAGATTTGGAAATTCAGCAATTCCCAATCAAATGTCAATTGGGTTGAAAGTTTTATGGAAAGCGGGGTTCAATCTCAATTTCATATTTCCAAAGTTTTAGCTTGATTAGATTCATAATTAGGGTGTAATAAAGGCTTCTTCTTCTTCAAATTCTAGGGATGCATCCTAATATTGAAGATTATACAGATCTCAAGACACATCGAAATAAAATTTGTTTAATATGTTAGAGTGTTGTTGATGAGAAAGTCAAGACCATGACTATTTAACTATTTTCATCTTACAATGGCTCTATAGTTCCATAGCTTTCCATGCTTTTGGATTTTATTTATAGGCCACTTGCAAATGGAATCAGATTAGACTCAATTGAGTTGCAAATGGAGTCATTCTCTCTTTAATCTGCCATGTGAGCTCATCCAACATGGCAAAGGCCGTGATGACAAAGTATCATGCATCTGATTGTTTTTATTTTTAAAGTTAGGGGCAATTCTTGACTTCTAATCCTACCACTTTATTTTGACGTGTAAGAGTTTAAAGTTAAAATGCCCACATACTTAGATATTTTAGGCATCATCCTTTTATTCTTGGATATAGTCCTTCCATCCCTTATTTTTTTTTTGTTCTTTTGTTAATATTTCAGTAACATATCAATTTTTTTTTATAAATTATTACATTTGACATTTTTCCTAGTTACAAAATTTACTAGGACACGAGATGCATTCGACTCTTTATCTCAATATAATATTTGATGTGATTCAATTCTTTATTTTGATTGATTGATCATATTGCATGATATGATACTTTCCAATTTTTTTGATTGAGTGTAAGACTTAGTGAGGTCATTCAGGATTGGCAAAAATGACATTCCTAAAGACTCAACACTCATGAATAAAGAATGGATATGAACATCCTTTCACAATTATTATTTTTCATCTTTTTTCTTTCATTTCATTTTCTTTTATTCCATTTTCTTCATTTTTATTTGGCCTGGATAGGACCATCCAAGAGTGTTAAAGATGTTTCTTAATTTCAAAGATTCTTTTTCTATGTTTGAACTTTTGTCTTCAATCAACAATGTGATTGAGATTAAGTTTTTCTTCTTTTGAGTTGAGTTTTCAAGTTTAAATCTTCATTGAATTGAAAACTCTTTTCTTTACTTGATTGAATTTACATGGCACCATCTTTTCAAGGTTAGATTAGAATTGGGGCTATGTATATTCACTTTTTATGTTTACAATTAATGTTGACCGATGCACCCAGATTAGTAAACATTTTAGAGATTTTTTTTTGAATTCTCTACATCAACTAAGACGTTGATAAGTTCTCAGTAGTATATCTTCATCATAGAAGATAACCCTAGAACATTTTTCTAGTGGAATGCCACATAAGGAAGTTGATCATAATTAAAAATGCAAATTACATAAATATGTAATGCCTTGAAGAATGATAGTCTCTTTTTCATTTCTTTACATTTTATTATTATTTTATTATTTCATTTTCTTTTCTTTCTTTTTTCTTTTTTTTAGTAGGGCATTATGATTCTTGATTTTGCAAGGAACTTCTCTAATATGGGCAAAACATTATATTTTGAAGATGACTTATTTGCTATTTCATTTCAATGTTATTTGAGATGGTATGACTCTACCATTTTGAATTTGATTTCAAGAATGTCCCTTTTGATATGGAGGGAGGGTAGGTCTAACTCTATCCTCAATTGATCAATAGACTTTGTGAGCTATTTTTATTTGGAAGGGATGTACTGCTAAGGAGTCAGGTATGACTTATACTTTCTACAACACAAACAAGATTAAAGGTAATCTCAAATTGCAATGAAATCTTTGACCACCATGCTAGACATTAAGACAATGCCAAGTGGGTCATAAGACATTGCAATGGATTCACCTTAGATTCACTATGTATTAAAAACATATAATGCCTTAGTTTATGAAAGAAGAAAACTAAGGCGTTCGTCATTAATTTAGACTAACAAAGTCCTAAGTGATTTATCTATCAACCTGCCAGAAATAGAAGTTTCATTCTTTCACTCTGATAGATAGAAATATCACCCTTAGGACCAAATCGTAAGGTCATGATTTCTTTAGAAGGATTAAAATCTTAATTTATTTTCTTTTTAGGATTTGTCCTTAAAATTAATTAAGGCCATTTATGAAATATCAATCACTCAATAGAAGAAGACTCCCTTTAAGGAAGTTGATCAAATTTATTAGGTTGAAATTTCATTCATTTTAACTTTATTAGAAGAATCAAATTCTCTTTCATTACCCTCTCTTTTCTTTTATTGATCAGGTGAAAAAGTGAAATTTTTGTCATCATTTTCTATTCACAATGTCATGTCATCTTTCTCTTTTGACTCTCTCCTAAAGTCTTAAGGATTGAAGGTTTTGGTAGGTCTAGAAGAGGGTTACCTCTAAGTCACTACCTAGAAATGGTCAATCAACTTGAACAACTGATTTTCAAAAATTCTAGTGGACATGTGGAGATGGATTAAGAATATAGCTAATTCGCATTTATACAAAATTTCTTCTATTAAGATAGAAGACTGACTTTTAATTCCTCAATCAACCCCTGCTTAAGGTCAATAAAGCATTCTTTTAGGATGAATTTTTTAGCTATCCCTCTTTTTTAATTTTCTTTTGAGTTGATCCTTCTTTTATTACAATTCAAGCTTTAATCACGGTGGTAAGGGGCAATAGGTACGACTATGCCTCCTTCATTTGATTTGGATTTTCTAAGGATTTGAAGGAACTCTTTCATTTCAATATACTTCCTTAGTTGTTTACTACCTTTGAAAGTATTAGAACAAAGGGTACCACTTTAGGATCCTGTCCTGATTCTCTTTAGTTTTAGTACAAAGCCAAAGTAGGATCAAGGAACAATTTAACTTTGAGATTTATTTTTGAGATTATTTTTCAAAATTTGAAGTAATTTTAAACTCTTTTTAAATTTAACATTTCTTTTCCATGTTGGAATGGTATCAAATCCATCTTGACAAGACATAGGTCTAACATAAATGACTTGATTTTCATTTATTTCTCTCTTTCTTTTTTTATTTCAAGGTTTGATTCTAGGACTAGTCATTTAATTATGGCAAATGAAAGTTCTAGAACCTTAGTTTAAGATGTTGGATAGGCTCAACAAGAATAAATAGGAGAGACATCCAATGAAAAGAAAAGCAGTCTTGATCTATGAATGGCACAAGTACATTACCGATATATAGAAATAACAACTTATTTCTAAATATGGAGAGAGGAACCATTACCTAGAGTCACCAGAAAATATACTCTGATGAGTAAAAATTTGTTTGACATTACATCGAGTTTAGCAATTTTTTATTTGGATGATCAAATGTGTCATTAAGGAATAAACATATTATCTCAAAAGATAAACATGCTATCCTATAATTACATGGAAGGTAGAACAAGGTTTAACTATAGGGGCTATTGTCTTTTTTTTTGGGAAAGGAATCTAAGTATCTTAGACTCACTCTAATTCCAATGATCATGTAGGGCATGAAAATGCATATAACTAATGCATATTTTTTTTTGATTTTAGGTGTTTTATTTCATGATTCATTTGAGGTCTAGTATGCATTTTTATGCCTAAATGCCATGCAATTAAAAATGGCTATGGGCCAAATCATTAAGAGAAGATAGACTTTCCTAAGAAGGTGGTCACCTCAGAAGTCAGACTCCCTAAGGCTTTAATTTATGTAAGGTTTTAAGTTTGTTTTATTTTTGTTTTAGTTTTGTAGATTTAAATTTGGTAGAAATTTTAATTTTTCCTATGAGTTTAATTGTCCAGGCATTCAATCACAGGAAAGCACTACATAGAAAGAAACCTAAAAAAGCAGGTTGATTCTATTACGCACCCAAAATAAATCAAGCCAATTTAATTTAAGAAAAGGCCAATGTAGCTGAGTACTACTGTACACCCCAAAAGAAAGAGCAATTGGGTAGTCGGGCTCTGTCCTTATACAGACCAGCCTAGAACTACAAGTCTAGATCAATGAGTCTTTTTTCTAGGATCATCTCCATCTTCAGGGACATCACTTGGGCTTCATAGGGGACCACTGCACCACTTCCTAGTAGATCAGCTCCTGTTAATCCTAAACACCATAAATCCTAACCTAATTCTCAGCTCAAATTTACATTTTCAAATTCAAAAATAATTCCTAAGCCTTACATAACAAATGTCAACAAAATAAAAACACCATAGGATAGTTATATTCCATAAATATACAGACTTAGCATTAGCTGCTTGCCAAGCCCACCTGCCCTATGGGTTATTCTTAAGAACTTAAGCACACCTACAAGAAAATAACATTTTAATTTATTTATGATAACAGTCCTTTCTAGCATAGCCCCTTGCAGAAGACAACATTAAATCTAAGAAGAATATCCTATCATCCAATCTAACAGAAACATTCCCAGACATGTAGTCTAAAATAGTACACCATGAAGATAAGTAAAATACATCACATCACTTAAAAAATCATAAAAGGAATCATAGAATAACCTAACCTAAGTTTAGGACCCGTGACCTAATGATTTAGTGTGTGAAAGAAATAGGCTTATGTAGTAAGACTTTGTTAAGCCCCTTTAATTCAAGTTTGAATATGCATTTTGAGTTTATTTGAATTTTACCTTTGGGTGGTTTCAATTCAAATGATTTAATGATCTTATTTGAATTTTTTTTTATTTTGTTAAAGTGAAGTTTAGGTTTTCAAGAATAAAGAGTATAATAGAATCCACTTTTGGGTGCAACCCACTTTATTCAACATCCTCATCCCTAATGGAATGAAACCTTCATCCTAAAGGTCTAACTAAGATCCTTAGCTATCTTAATTAATCCTTTAAATTTCATTTAGATGAATTGATTTTGAATTTAGTTTGGATTTTGGATTAATGTTTCAATTGTTGTCTTTGAGATTTGATTCTTCATTTTATTTCTTTCAATTTGATTTTGATTTTCATTCTTGATTTAATTTATTCTTTTTAATTTAGTTTAATTAAAATTTTCATCTAATTTGGTTTGAATTGTTTCAACACTTGTTGTATTAATGTTTTAGTTTTAGTAATGTTTAAGTTTGTTTAATTATGTTCATTTGATTTGATTTGATTTATACTAACCTAAGGCACTTAGGATATTAATGGTTTAGTTTTAGTTATGTTAATTTTATTTAATTATGTTCATTTCATTTAATTTGATTTATGCTAACCTAAGGCACTTAGGTTAAAGTTTGAGTTCTTAGGTTAGATTGATTATGGATTTAAGGTTTCATTACATTGTTTGATAATAATTTCATTTAATTACTCTTAATATGCATTATTAATTTCATTAATCCTTAAGTATGGAAATGATTAAGTTCTTTGACTTAGGATGTTAGAGAACTATCCTAAGTATTTTTGATGTTGATGTAGATTATTTTAAGTTACTTTATGATTTTATATGAATTTATGAATTTTCTTTATTAATTATTTGATTTATATTAATTTAAAGATTAGGAAATTCAACAATTCCCAATCGAAAGGTCAATTGGGTTTGAAAGTTTTATGGCAAGTAGTTCCATGCTAATTTCATATTTCCAATGTTTTAGCTTGATTTGATTCATAATTAGGGTGTAATAAAGGCTTTAATTATTTCATAAATTTAACTAATTTAATGTAGATTAGTTTGGGATTT
This sequence comes from Cymbidium sinense, assembly GCA_021442155.1. Classification (NCBI taxonomy): domain Eukaryota; kingdom Viridiplantae; phylum Streptophyta; class Magnoliopsida; order Asparagales; family Orchidaceae; genus Cymbidium; species Cymbidium sinense. The sequence continues at coordinate 51,514,024 of CM038224.1, read as the reverse complement.
CATTTTTCATTGATTCCTCTCTGAAAGATGTTTCCAAAGAGGGTTCTTTCATCATTTCCAAAATTTGCTTGATTTATTATGATTTATGTAATTTTGATTAATTATTTAAATTATTTAATTTAATTAATTTCTAATTAAGCCATTATATAATTTATTAAGTTCTAATGAATTTCATTGATGATTTTAAATTCATTAGAGTTTATTAAGTTGATTTGAAGTTATTAATTAATTTTGATTATTTATTTCATTTTATATTAATTTTATTAATTAAAATTGAGGTTTAGGATTTGAAATTTAATATCTCATGAATTACATTGAGATAATTCATGAAAAGTTTTCCTAATATGTGTTTTAACTTTAATTTTAGTTCCCCAAAGTTTCATTTGAATTTTGATTAATGGTTTGTAATTAATTAACATTTAATTGATTTCATTCAAACCCGAACAAAATGCCCAAAATTAATTGGGGATTTAATTTTAATGGATTCCTTTCATCAAGATGAATCCATTGAGCCCAAGTTTGCTTTTTTTTTAGATTTATATTTTAATTTTATAAATTTTCTATAATTTTAAGTTAATTAAAATGGATTTTACCATTTTAAAAGTGGGATGATGTGGTGGTCGATGTGGCTTCTTCACCATGGCGGGACAACATTAGGCCACGTGGATCTCATGTGGAACTCATTTCAAGCGGTGCCACACAGGATGAATCTCAACCAAATTGAAGATCAGACAATCTTGATTCACTATGTGGTATATTTAAGGGATAAAATTGGATCATCTGGCTAGATCTTAGCCGTCCATTCCAAATTGAAGGATCGGATGGCATCTCCAAGAGAGCGATATCGTCCATCATTTTTGCTTAATTTTTATGATCGCTGGTGAATTTAACTCGATTTTGATTGCAAAATGATCAAGGATCATTTTGTAACCAATGCAGTTTGATCCTCATAGGGATTAAATTTATTTTGAAAAGTGCCAACACCAAATGCCTAAGAGGATGGTGGATCAAGCATACCTCTATTTTGATGATCACCAGTTGTGGGATTGAATCCATTAGCTTTTCCTTGATGTGATGATGCCATGCACACAATTTGGTGGCTTGCCTCCTCATGGATCTCCTCTTGACCAAACTTGGATTGGATTTCATCAACATTGGTCATTATTTGGCTCGGTGGAGGCAAGGGGATGGGGGTGGTGATTCATTTGATTTCACCTCAACCTCAATGTGGATTCAATTCCCCTTGGCCTTATGAACATGTTTGAATGAGGTATTGGAAGAGAGGAGGAATTTTCCTCCTTTTCCTTGCTTGGTCAAGCTCCCTACGCTTCCTTGGCTTTCTTCTTCTTCTTCCTTGCTTCTCCCTTGGAGGAAGCCACTTCTTCCTTACTTCTCCATTAGAAGCAAAGTTCTCCTTGGTTTCTTCTTGGTGGCCTTCAATTGATTGGAATGAATCCAATTATCTTGAAGCTAAGAGGTGGAAAAGGCATCTATGGAGAGGGGAAATGATACTTGCATTCCTTTTAGGAAATTTAAAGTCTTCTCCTCTTATATTCCACTTCTTTTATTTTTTTTTTTTTATTTTTATGATTTATGGCATCACTATTAAAGCTTTTAGGTTAATATGTGGCTTCCCAACTCAAACTCAAGATGAATTTGAGGTCAAGTCCAAATTCATTTGGATTGGCTTGAAATTTGAATCCAATCCAAAGCATTTGGATTCAAAGTATTTGGATTTTATTCAATTCTTTTAAAGTTTAATCATCTTTTATTGATGATTGATTAAATTTTGATTTAATTAATTCATTTATATTTGAGTTAATTTTGTATTTTATTTCATTTCAACCCATTTAAAACTTAATGGGTTAAGTTTGATTCCAATTAGGTTCAAATGAGCAATTTGACTCAATTATATTTGGTTTGGATTCCAATCATGCTTGATCACATGTGTGAGTTGATTTGGAGTGGTTGATTTCATTTAAATTTAATTTTATTTCAATTCCATTTGACCTAAAGTAGGCTTAATGGGTTAAGCTTTGGTTTCATTTGAGTCCAATGACTAATTTGACCAAATTGGAACCAATGATGAGTTGAATTATGTTTGATTATAATTTCCAAATGATTTTGAGCAATCAAATTGAATTGAATTTAATTTGATTTGGGTTTGAACCCAATAGGACCCATTTAGGTTTATTTAGACTAAGTGATCTAATTAACATAATTATGGCCTAAATAAATTTCAAGTATTATATATTAATGATCAAACATGTTTACTTGATCATTTGGAGTATTTAAAATGATTTAATTTTGGTTAAATTTTGGTGGGTTGACCATTGACTTGGTGGGACCCACCTAAGCCAAACCTATGCCAAATGGGTTGACTAGATTTGGCTTTGATTTGATTTAATTTTGGATTCATTTATTTTAATTTGATTTTAGTTTGATTTATTTTAATTTGATTTAATTTAAATCAAATTTGAAATTTGGGTTGAGTTCACCTAAGCCCATTAGGTTATAATGTACTAGTCACTAGATGTAGTGTCCTAAGCACTTTAATTAGGAGGTTCCTAATCTAGGGTTAGATGTCCTATTTACTAATCTTAGAATTGATTATTAACCTCTTCCAAAAATGAGTTCAATAATGTTATATCGAATTGCAATAATTGGACAATTCATTTAGCCAAACGACCTATTAAGGTGGGCCTCATCATCAGAAATTTAATTGGGTCAACTTTGGATATTAATGTTATCTTATGAGATAACATATAATGATGTATTTTTTGAGTAGCAAATATTAATGCTAAACTACTTTTTAATAGAAGAATATTTTATTTTAGCTCCTATTAGATGTCAACTTATATAATATAGAGTGTTTTCCTTTCCTTCATTGTTTTGTGCTAGCATAGCTCCTAGTGATTCTTCTAAGGCTATCGTATATAATATCAATGGTTTCTTTATAATTAGTTTTTCCAAGATTGGGGGATGTAGAAAATATTGTTTTATGTTATCAAATGCTTCTTGAAAAGCATCTTTCCATATAAAAGGAACATTCTTTTTCATTAATAGAGCAAAAGGCTGGTATCTACTCAAACGATTAGAAATCAATCTTCTAATATAAGCTAGTTTGCCTTGTAGGGAGCACAAGTGCTTTAAAGTTTTAGGTGGTGGCATTTCCATTATTGCTTATAATTTAGAGGGATCGATTTCAATCCCTTTGTGACATACAATAAATCCTAGGAATTTTTCATATGTCACACCAAAAGCACACTTTAGAGGATTCACTTTTAGATTAAAACATCAAATCCTATTCAATACGATCTTTAGATAGCTTATATGCTTGCTTTATTTTTTTCTGACAAATCATGACAACACTTACATACTTATATGATCATCAAGATCTGAACTCTTTATGGCTTTTCATTTTCAAGTCAAATGGCATTACTTATAGAAATATATTCCAATTGACATGGGGAAGGTTGTATGTTTCTTATCCATTGGAGCCATTTTAATTTGATTATAGCCTGATCATCCATCCATGAAAGAGAACATATCATAGTTGGACATATTATCCACCATGAGTTCTATGCAGGGTAATGGGAAATCATGTTTTGGGCATACTTTATTTAATTCTCAAAAATTGATGTAAACTTGGATCTGCCCATTTTTCTTTCTTACTGAGTAATATTAGCAATCCATTCAGCATATTTTCCTTCTCAGATCAACCTAACTTTGATGACCTTTATAGTTTTAGGAATTACTTGTTCTTCAATTTCTAATCTTATTCACCTTAATGCCTGCTTTACTAGCCATACATCAGATTTAATAACCAGTTTATATACGACTACATCTGTTGATAAACCTAGTATTTTACTATAATTTCATGTGAACTAGTCTTTGCATTTGTAAAATAGTTCTTTTAATTCTTCCAATCTTTTTGATGTGAGGTTAGCACTAACAAAAGTTGGCCTAGGCTCTACTTTACCTAGTTAATTTCACAGTTCATGACCATGGCTTGATTTTGCCTTCTTATGGGCTTCTTTGAGCATGATTATTAATTCATTTTTAGGCACATTTTCATTCCCCTAAGAGGTAACCCTTTGTAGATTTATGGTTTTGAATGGAATTACTTTATTATCGAATATGGTTTAGCATGAAGTTGTTAAGGAATTTGATGAAGGAATATATCTTAATCCCCATGTAATGAGTTTTCATATCTTATGGAACTCTAAACATTATATCTTTGAGCCTTTTGAATAGTTGAGCTTGTGCATTCGATTATGATAGCTTGAAATTGTTTTTGACTAACTTCTTTATAGCTAATGAAAAGTATTTAGGAATGATGATTGAAATGTCTTCTTCCTTAAAATCATCTTCTTCAAATGATTCTTGCATGGAATTTGTGATTTTCTCTTCAACTTTATGAAGAAGATTCCACAATCTTTGTAACCCCTTCAAGGAGAAACATAGAAGATTTTCAATATTTTATTTCTTCTCCCCTTAGAGTTGATAAGGCTATTACATGTGCTTTTGGTATTAATGTTATTTTTATATCTTTAAAAATCTAAGACTCAGACAATCTTATTAGAGATATGCATGTTTTTTTCTAATTGTTTTATCATACCATTGGTACTAGCCTCTTCTTTCTTTTGACCAATTTAGGCACCAATTCCTCCTCATCCTCTTCAGTATCACTACCAAGGTGGGGAATTACCTTGGATTGTTTTGATTCATTAGTAATTTTACTTCTTGAATCACCACTCTTTAACATTAGTTTGATAGGTGGAGTATCTTTCTCTTGGGTGTTAGCCTCTTCAACCTTCTTAGGGATATAGTATTTGGCATCATCATAGATAATGATTTCATGTATCAAGAATGGATTCATGTCCCCCATAAATTTGATGCTCTTCATTGTTTTGTATATATTTCGCATTGATGAAATCAGGTACTTTATTATGCTCATGAATCAATGGCCTACCTAAGAGTGCCCCTATATGTAACTTTGGCCTCGATTACATGAAATATAGCTTATGTATATAATTCTCTGAAGCATATGGGTAGGACAATAGATCTTATGATTTTCTACCCTAGTTCATTAAAACCTTCTAAGAATATTATGCTCTTATCAAGGTATCGAGCATCCAAAACTAATACCCTAAGTGTTTTGGCTATCAAGAGATTGACTGAAGCACCTGGGTCAATCAACACTCTCTTTACAAGTGTAGAATTAATTTCAATCATAACATAAAGAGGTTGATTGTGTTCAATCACTTCTTTCATCCTTTCTTCAGCAAAAAATGCTTCATATTGCTCTAGACTTTGCAAGGCTTTTATTAAGGTCTCTCTTATATACTAGGATAGCATGAGAGCATCATATATACTTAATAGAGTAGGAAGCTTATGTAAGTGTGCCAAAATGTTATAGTCTACTTCTATTTTGGTAGATTTTTGGAGTTTAGCCAGTGGTGGAGGTAAATCATCTTCATTAATTTGAATTTCTTTGCCTAGCTTTCTATTGTTGAGGTGGATGAATCCTTTCTGTACTCCTTAATTGCACATCCATCTACATGGATTTCCACATTAGAAGAATTTTGATAACTCTTTGGGGTTTCTAGAGTTTTTATGACTTTTAGAACTACTATTTGATTCAGGTTGTAACTTCTTAGAGCCTGGCTTGTTTTTCTATTCGATAGGCTTTTCTTTGGAAAAACATAGCTCTTCTTCAAAATCAGTTGAAGTTATAACCATACTTATCATTTGACATGTTTCTCTTACAACCTCTTCTTCAGGCTCTTCTATGTCAAGCTATAAATGGTTCATATATTCCACCAACCTAATTGATCTTTAAAGAGGTTGATCATACTCCTCTAGAGAATCTATCATTTTTTGTGTCTCAAATTTTTGTTTTCAAGCTTTCTTATTTTTATTGACTTATGAGGCTTTGATGCAGAAGGCTCATTATTTTTCATCTCCTCCTTCATTTTATTTAAAAATTTCCCTCTAATTAAGTGAAGCATCTTGGGATCAATTTCAAGTTCTAGGGCATTCCTCTACCAAATGTCCTCTATAGCTAAAAGAATATTGACCATTTTTTTGGTCTTCTTTAAGATGAAAGTTTCCCAACCACCTTCTTCTTCTTCTTCTTCTTCTTATTCTTCTTCTTCTTCTTCTTCTTCTTCTTCTTCTTCTTCTTCTTCTTCTTCTTCTTCTTCTTCTTGTGGAGTTTTTCCCTCATTTTATTTATGCCTTGAGTCTTGTTCAACTCAGTCTTCTCATTTGTAAATGCCATAACAACACTTACCTTTTCCTTTTTTAGGATTTACTAAGATGTTGTATAACAAGGTAAGTTCCCCGATAGTCTTTTCTCAATCCTATCTTCAAAATGAAATAATCTTTAATCGGGTAACTTATAAGCCTATGGAAGGTACAATAGTTAGAATCATTGACATTGTCTACTTGATCTGGTCGAGGCAGCTTTAGTAGTTGTAACCCTAAATTTAGAGCATATTTGAAAATCTTAGTAGCACATTATCTCTTAAATGTGTACTGCTTAGCCATATTCTCCTAGAGAGTTGGTGCTTTTTCTTTTCTTTTATCGGCTTTATGACGATCTGAAGTTGATGCTCTCCATTTCCCTTTTTGTCTATTGTAAATGTGAATATTGTATTTACATCATTCTTTTTGGACTCTTACAGCTTGGGCTGCTTTCCTCTTTTTACAGAGTTATTATTATAGCCCAAATTAAGCCCTTTGTGTTTGGGCAACCTTTCAAGATTGGCTACATGGTCTAATAATTCTTCAAATGTATTGATTGTAGTGGCAAGCTATGAGGCCATTTGATCATCAATATTCTCCAAAAAGAGCTCCATTGCATGCTTTTTTTGTGATCTGTTGATCACATCTCATGCTTAGGTTCCTCCATTTGGTGATATATTTAGTGTCACTCTCCTCCTTTCTCCTTTCTCCAAGGTGAGATCTATAATTATTACTTTTTTTTGCCACAAATTTCTTGATGAAGAGTACTTTTAACTCAATGAATGTTTTACTAAGTCATTAGGTAACTCAACATACCATTCAAAGGTAGTATGAGTAAGACTATTGATGAATTGACATAGCAATAAAGCATCATTTTGCCAATATTTCTGCATGATGCTATAAATTGGGCCAAGTGTTGTCACAAATTTTCTGTGCATGAGAAGGTATTGAACTTTGGTACTACGTATCCCTTTGGATACTATACTTGATCATACAATTGTATATGGTTGTCCTTTTTCTATCAATTGTTCAATAGTTTCTAAGGCTATCACTACTTTAACCTTTTGGCTAATGAGATCTTCCACTTGTGATATGGTGATAACATCACCTTCTATGAAGGTTCGATATGGCTTCCCCTAGAAGTTCTTGTCTCTGTGCTGCAGTTGTTGGTAAATTGGGTGGAGCATTTTGTACACTCTTATTCTCCACTATTGGATTTGTTATCTCTCGATAGATTTCTTAAAGGTATCCTACTGTGTTGTTGTTGTTATAGGGTTAAGCTATCCAAATAAGTCCTTCATCAACTGCTCATTTGATTAAGGTGGTTGTTGAGCTGATTGATTTCTTAGTCTGTCTGTTGGAGTTGGGAACCCATCTATTATTGTAGCCTTGCCACAATATTCATGAGTTCTTCAATCACTTCCACTTCTACTTGAGCCTCACCTCTAGGCTCTCAATGACTTCAATTTTCTTGTTGATCCTATTCCCTTTGATGTTCGGACACTACACCTTTGTTTCTTAGGTGAGTATAAACCATGTAAATGATCTTGACCTCCATGTGATTAGCCTCTTCATTATCTTGGAGATCTAAACTTTATAGTTCTTCATTGGTTGGGACATCTTCATCTTCTCAAGAAAGTTGATCATCCATGCCATTGTCCATTGGCCAATTCTTTTCAGATTGACGCTTGATGATAGGAGAGTAAGCTACTTCATAATCTAGGGGAGCTGATTTATGATGAGTTTCTTCCTCTTTTACATCTTTCAATTCCTTCTCTCCATATAAGTCAAGACATCCCAATGATGGATCTTTGAGAATGAGTCCCAAATGTCACACCCTAGTGCTCACTGATTGGATTAGAAAAGTCTAGGTGATGTTATTTTCTTTGATATTATTATTAAGACCTTCCAACAACTAGCCATTTGTCTATTTTTGATTGGATGGCTTGTTGTCAGTGCTCAATGATCATACAATTTTTTTGTCTTAATTTCTGTTCAAGATGAGCAAGATGACACTTTTTAATATTCCCACTCTTTTTGAAGTAGGAATTTCTTGGTTTGGTGACCTGGCTCATCAATTTCTTGATTCTCCTTTCAAGACCTCTATTCTTGATAGTCTTCAGGACTTTGTAGTTTCATAAAGAAATAATTTCCCTTTATCGTGACTAATTCTAAGACAAGGAACTTGTCGGTTTGTCCCAAAAATATTTCTTTATAACTACTTCAGGGTCATTTCTTTTGGCCTATTTTAATAAGTCAAAGATATTATTTGTAGGTATGTTGGCTTCTACCTGTGGGTCAGATTATTGATCAATATGAATGGAAAGTCTAATAGCTATATGAGAAGCATTGTATTTCTGTTGAGCTCTTCTGAACATTTTACTGCATGAAGAAGATGCCTCGTGGTCATTTTTGCTACTTGGAGCTAGGATAGTAGTTTGTGTCAGGCTCTGTTCCTCAATGATAATGGATTAACTATGATAGATTTCAATTTGGGCTTAGCGGTCATTTTATCTTTAGTATGTGGGGTTGTCTTTAATAACTTATCAAAGATTGATATTCTTTTTGAGATTGTATCAGGCCTGGGTTCATTTAGGGTTGACCTATTTCTTTTGTTTACACCTTAGGTATGAATTCATTTACTAGTCTATCTGGTAAAATTGGACAATCTCAAAGACTGTTCCAAACTAGATAGTGGTTTCAACAAAATTGTTGTTAGTTATAGCTTGGAGAGAGAAGTAATCCCAGTGGAGTCCCCAAAATTTTGATCGCTCTGATAAAAACACTTTTAAAGATGTGCTTCACCATCTTTGGTGATATAGGGTAAGAGTATATTTTTTCATGAGACAGATTGGTATATATTCAACTAGATTTCCCCTAATATCATGTTAGTATTTATTTAGATCTTGGTTCTACTTCCTATGAATGCAAGCTTCCATAGTTAATTACCCTTCTTACCATAATAAGAGAGAAACTCTTGATTAAGGTTGGAAATAAACATATCTATTGATATGAAATTGGTTTTCTTAGAAGTGTGTGTGGCATAGATGTCTCTTGTAGAAAATAGGAGTGTAACCCTGATCAAGATCCCATGGTTCTGTAATCCCAAAATTATGTTATCTAGCCTACTAACATCAGAGGACATAGCCGTAATATCTAGAGAATTTGATTAGCATCCATCGGTTGACTCATTTCAGATATCTCAAGTAGACTTTGAATTTTATTGTAAGTGGTACAAGAGTGCTCATGTGGTGAACAAATTATAATGTGTTCGCATGGCAAATGTGTAGATGTTCACATTGTGAACAAATATAAGGCTAGGCTTACATCCCTTTAGAATGCCAACATTAGGGTTATCTTAAATGGTGGACAAATATGAATTTGTTCATGTGGCAAACAAATTATGGTGGTGTTAGCATGGTGAATAAATAGATGCATGGTGAAAATAGGTTGCTAGGCTTACATCCCTTTTGGAATGCCAAAATTATAGTTGTTTGCATGGAAAATGGAAAGTAAAACTAGACTTACATCTTTTTGGATTTCCATATAGATGAGTAATCCACATATTAGGTATACATAGTGGTGTTTGTGTAACAAACGAATAAAAATTTAAATTTTATTAAAAGTACATAAAATCTCATTTTAGGACCCAACACCTTGGCGCTAGGATTCAACACCATAGCGCTATTATAATGGATCACATTGCTTATGTGACATGACACGAGGATAGATGAGATGGAGGCTCAGTGACTAGGCACTACGTATGTAGCACCATGGTGCCAACATTGTCAATTATTTGACCATTTGAATAGCACTGCATTGCTAGTCAAGATTCTTGACAAACATACAACAAGTTTTAACAAGAAATGATAGCCTTGTTTTAATGAGTGTCACGGTGCTAGGTCAAAGTGCTTCCAGTTATAAAAAATTTATTATAATTAATTCTATCATTTTAATTGCATAGTAGCGATAGAACCGGTAGTGCTCTAAGGCCATTCATCACGAGAGGGTAGCACCTTGACACTAAGGTAGTAGGTCCTGATTTATAAATAGCGGCTCAAGTTGTTAAAGATTTTCATTCATCGATCCCTTCTCTTAAGGATTTATTTTCAATTCTAGCTCTTTTTTCTTTCTACTTTCCACTATTAATCATGCCTCTTAGAAGAGTAGTGGGAAAAAAAGGGCATTCAGTGATGCCAACTGCTTCATCAATGTCGATGTCGAGGACCTATACCAACACGCACTCTTCACAAGCACCTGATTCTAGAAAGGGGTTTCTAAAATCCTGAAGGTAACGTGGAGGGGATAATCATGGAGCAAAGGTGGCTTAAACCAGCCTACGATAATAACTTGTGCATCATCCTGGTGGTGCATGAATTATTTGCGAATGCATGGGCCAACCAGGACAATAAAGCATACGTTTGGGGAAAGCTGGTAAGTTATGATAGTAATGCTAGAAATGCATATTATGATCTCCCTGTGGGGAAAATTTATGACACCACATAGAGTTTAGGAATTTCTTATTTAGATGATCAAATGCATTCATTAAGGAATAAACATATTATCTTTGAAAAATAAATATATTTTCTATAATGGAATTGATTATTTAATAAAGACTCCCAAGGCTAATGGGTATTTCGTGTACTGAGATTTTTCCCCTGAACTACATGAAAGGTAAAACAGGGTTTAATTTAAACTGGGTTCATGGTTCCCTATAGAGGCAAGCCCCTATAGTTAATTATATCTTAAGAAGGGCCTCTTCCTAAGAATACTCTTGATTAAAGGAACGAGTTGTTATTTCTAAAGATTTCTAAGTTGGTTCTCAAAGGATTGATTTTGGAATTTTTAATTGGGAATTGTTCAAAGTGGAGAGAGTTCTTTTGGAGGCCAAATGGATGAAGTAGGAAATTCCTCTTGATACTAGGATGCCTAGTAAGCATTCAACTATCCTATAATTGAGCTTTAAAATTTGGAATTTAATTTAGATTTTTAGTTGATATTTTCTTAGAAATCTAGGACTTAGATTCTAACAACACAAGACTGTAGAATTGCCTAGGGTTGAAGACTTATTCTTGAGAAGGATGCTTGAGGGCCTAAGTCTATAAGTGCTTCTAACTCAAGTTAGATGTTTGACCTAGTTTAATTTTGGGAATTTTTAGCCATTTCTCTCACTTGAGGGAACTAACCTATCCCTAACTCTTCTAGACTTACAACCCACTGACAGCCCGCCACAAACACCAAAGAACATTTTAAATTCATGATGCTAGGTCTCACGAATGCAAGATGGCTAGGTTTTTGCATTTTTAAGAAAAAAATCTATGAACCTAGACTCACTCCTTAATCCATAGAATCATGTAGGGTATGAAATGCATCTAACTAATGCACTTTTTTTTTATTTTTAAATGTTTTAATTCAAGATTTATTTGAGGTCTTAGGTATGCATTTTTATGTCTAATGTCATGCAATTAGAAATGGTTATAGGCCAAATCAATAATAGAAGGTAGGCTTCCCCAAGAAGGTGGTCATCATCAAAGGTCAGATGCCCCTTTTTTGTAATGGGAGAAGTTGCCTAATTCAAGGATTGGAGCAATATAATTTTATGATTTCAAAACCTAATTATTTCTAATTGATTTTATGTTTTGCCTAAGGCTTTAGTTTATGTGAGGTTTCAAGTTTTCTTTAATTTTGTTTCAGTTGTTTAGATTTAAGTTGTGTGTAAAATTTAGTTTTCCATATGAGCCTAATCGTCCAGCCATTCAATCATAGGAAAGCATAGCACATAAAGAAACATACAAATACAAGTTGATTCTATTACACACCCAAAAATAAATCAAGCTAATTTAATTTTAGAAAAAAGGCCAAAGCGGTCGGGTACCACTGTACACCCTAGAGGAAAAGGCAAATAAATAGTCGAGCTCTGCCCTTATACAACCCAACCTAGAACTATGAGTCTAGATCTATGGGTCTTCTATTCACAATAGTCTCCATCTTCAAGGACATCCATTGGGCTTCACAAGGGACCACGACACCTATCTTTTGGTAGAATCATCTCTTGCTAATCCTAGACCCCATAGATCCTAATCTAAGTCTAAGCTCAAATTTACATTTTGATTTCAAAATTAATCCCTGAGCCCTATAAAATAAATATTAGGAAATACAAATATCACACATTAGTTATATTTCACAAACATATGGACTTAACATTAGTTTCTTGCCAAGCCCACTTGTCTTATGGGATATATATGAACTTAAGCATACCTCCAAGAAAACAACAATTTTAATTTTATTTATGATAGCAATCCTTTCTAACTTAGCCCCTTGTAGAAGATAATGTTAGATCTAAAAAGAACGTCCTACCATCTAGTCTAACGGGCAAACAATCCTAGACATACAGTCTAAAATAGTACACCACAAAGACATGTGAAGTACAACATATCACAACCCATCATAAGGAATCATAAAGAATCATAGATCGGCCAAACCTAAGTCTAGGGTCCATGACCTAATGATCTAGTGTGTGAACTAAATAGGCTTGTGTAATAAGACTTTGCTAGGCCTCTTTAGTTTAAGTTTCAATTTTTGAGTTTGAATTTGTTTGAATTTTACCTTTGGATGGTTTCAATTCAAATACTTTTAGTGATTTAGTTTCCATTTTTATTTCCACTTTATTTGGTTAAAGTGATGTTCAAGTTTTCAAGAATTAAAAGTAACATGGATTCCATTTTTGGATGGAATTCACCCTGTTCTACATCTTAACTCCTAATGAAATGAGATCCTCATCTTAAGATGAAGATTCATCCTAAAGGTCTAACTAAGATCCTTAAGTACCTTAGTTAATTCATTTCATTTCATTTAGTTTGGATTTAATTTGATTTCCATTCTTGGTTTAGTTCTCAATTTAATTTGGTTTGAATTATTTCATTTGATTTTACTCAACTTGGTTTATTTGATTTAGTTTATTTTAATAATTTATTTCATTTGGTTTTGTTGAAATAGTCCATTTGGTTTACATTAGTATTTTGGATTAAGTTATGTTAATTTCATTTAATTTATTTTTTAAACCTAGGGTATTTAGGTTAAGGTTTGCATTCATTCTTAGATTAGATTGATTGGGTAAGGATTCATTAAGTGTTTGCATTAATCCAATTAATTTGAGGTTTAATTATTCTTAATATGATTTATTAATTTCATTAATCCTTAGGTATGCAATTGACTATGTTCTCTGACTTAAGATGTTTAGAGAATTTCCCTAAATATTTCTAATGTTTGATTACGATTAGTTCAAGTTGTTTCATGTTTTAATGGATTAATGAATTTTCTTTATTCATTATTTGATTCATATTGACTTAAGAATTTGGAAATTCAACAATCCCCAACCTGAAGATCAATTGGGTTTGAAATTTTTATGGAAAATGGGCTTCCATGCCAATTTCATGTTTCCAAAGTTTCATCTTGATTACATTCATAATTAAGGTATAATTAAGGTTTTAATTATTTCATTAAGCCTAATTTGATGTAAATTATTTGAGGGTATCATTTTTTATGGATTCCTCTATGAAAGATGTTTCCAAAGAGGGTTCATTCATATTTTTTGGACATTTGGTTGATTTATTATGATTTAATTAAATTTTAGTTAATTATTTGAATTATTTAATTTAATTAATTACTTAATTAAGCTAATTTGTGTTTTATTAAGTTCCAATGAGTTTCATTAATGTTTTAATGTTCATTAAGGTTCATTAAGTTGATTTAAGGTTATTTAATTTATTCATTTTATATTAATTTATTTAATTAAAATTGAGGTTTAGGATTTGAAATTTCATTTCTCATGAAATACATTGCAATAATTAATGAAAAGTTTTCTAAGGTGTGTTTTAACATCAATTTTAAATCCCCAAAATTTTATTTGCATTGGATTATTGGTTTGTGATTAATTAAATTTAATTGATTTCCATTAAACCCAAATTAAGGCTAAAATACCCAAAATTAATTAGGGATTTTAATTTTTATGGATTCCTCTCATCAAGATGAATCCATAGAGCCCAAGTTTGTATTTTTTGGATTTATATTTATTTTTCTATAAAATTTAAATTTTTTTATTAGTTTGAATTAATTTTAAAGGGGGAATACTATTTTGTAATGATGATGTGAATAAGCCGCCATGGGTACGCCATTTGACCATGGATCTGCATGGCATCCACTTCAAAAGTGATGCCACACAAGATGATCCTATGCGATCAAAGATTGGATGGTCCCTATTCCTTAAGGGGTTTTAATCAATTCATCTGACTAAATCAAGGACATCTCCTAATAGAAGGATCGAATGATCTTGATTCAATCCCACATTTCATCGGTGAGAGATAGATGCCGTCCATATTTTTCTCCTAATCTTTGGAGATCGCCAGCGATTTTCATTACAATTTTGATTGCAAATCGATGTATGATTAATTTAGGACTCATCTATATGGTTTGATCCACTTGGGGATCAAATTCCCTTTAAAAAGGACCAAAACTAATGACCTAGGGAGGTGGCAAGGGAGTGTACCTTGATTTTGGTGATCACCGATGATGGGATTGACTCTATTATCCTCGTTTTGACTCGATGAAGGTTTGGGTGAATTTTGATGGGTTGCCTCCCTGTGGATTGATCCCTAGTCCAACACCAATTTGGTTTTTTGGTGGTCTCAACTATTTTTCAGCTCGCTAGCCTCGAGGGGTCGGGTGGTGATTCGTTTGAGGCCGCCTCGACCTCTAGAAGATATTGAAACCTTCAATTTGATGAGAAAACCACTCCCTTGCATTTCACCATGATTAGAACTTAGTTTTCATCCGTTCGCTAGTGTGCCAACGGCGAGAGGCCAGGGGAAGGGTCCCCTCCTTCATCTCTTGCCTTGGTGGACATTTTGGAATGAAAAGGGGAAGGGAATATGCTCCCCCTCCCTCTTTCCATGGATGGCTGAAAGCCTCCTTTTTGAGATTTTTGGTAGCCAGAATCTAGCCACTGGAGGCGGCATGGCTGGCCAAGGGGTGGATTCAACCCCCCTTGGCCTTGTGAACATGCTTGGATGTGAATTAAGAAGGGAGGATATCTTCTTGCTTATTTTTCTCCCTTGGCTGAGCCATATGCCCTCCTTCTTCCTTGGCTTTTTGCTTTTGGAGAAGACTAATGCCTTTTTGCTTGAGGACTTATCTTCTTGCATTCAACCCTTAGATCTACTCTCCTAAGAGGTTGTCAAAGTCCAAGGTTACTTGTATAAATTCAAGTCATTTTCATGATGGAAAAGAGGAGGAATCTTCCTTTGGTCAAAGATTTCCACTCTCCTTCTTTTGGTTTTATTTGTTCTTTACTTTTGGCTTTAGGCATCACTTATTAAAAATCCTTGGACTAGTATATGGCTGCCCACATCAAGCTCAAATGGATTTGATTTCAATTTTAGACCCAATTTGATTTGAATTGGGAATTTAAATCCAAACCCACTATTTGGATTCAAAGTGTTTTGATTTTAATTTAATTATTGTAATTTTGGATTCAAACAACTTTAATTGATGATCAATTGAGCTTTGATTTAATTAATTCATTTAATTTTGAATTTTTTTTGAATTTCATTTCATTTCAACCCATCTAAACCTAAATGGGTTAAGTTTGATTCCAATTGGGTTCAATTGACCAATTTGACTCAATTAGATTGGGTTTGGACTCCAATCATGCTTGATCACATATGAGAGATGATTTGGAGTGATTGGTTTCATTTAATTTTAATTGGATTTCAATTTGAACCCATTTGATCCAAAGATGATGCCTTAGGTCACTAAGTATAGTGTCCTAAGCATTGAATTAGGTAATTCCTATTTGAGATTAAGACATCCTAATAACTAATTTCAGAATGATATTAACCTCATTCAAAAATAAGATCAACACTCCCTAATATTGAGTTTGATCCATATCTCATACTATAATGATCATCTTGATTTTGATGAGATTATTATTTTTCTTTGTGGCAAAAATGAAAGCATACAATGGAAACAATAGGAGAAAAGGATTATCAACTTTCCTACTACTAGTATGACATCAGCTTCTAAGGCTTGGCACTATATCATTTCTACTAGGCTTATGCCCTCTGGAAACATCAGCGAGGTTACCAAGGATAGGGTTATTTTGAATTTTACTGAAGGGGAGCACTACTATCGAGTACAACCACCCTTCTCTTATTTATGGTGTAGTGGTGTGGTGGGGGGGCTTGATGAGGAGGTACTACTTGAAGGCCCTCTAATTGTGGGGGGGGGGGGTTTGGGAATAGATTTGAAGTGAGAGAGAGTTCACGTCCTCCTTGGTCTAGATCCCAAACTCGCAAGTCCTTGGCTGAGCAAGTTCAAGAGATTGACATCCAAGTCTGGGACTTGCAAAAAAGAGTGGATAAGAGTAGTCTTAGCCAGGTGATGCTGGAACTCAAATTTGACCATCATATGGATCAACATTAGATGCAATTCTCTATATGGCCTAGTTCAACATTGCATTAGTTAACATATTTTAGAATTGTAATCTTCTAGATCCTAGCTAGGTCTCCCCTCAATATCAGCCCTGTGTGATTACTCTGTCATTATCAGGAACTGATGAGGAGGAAGAAGAGGAAGAGGAGGGTGATGATGAGTGCATACTAGCTTTCCACCCATTTGTATATTTTTTCTTTTTCTTTTATTTATAATTTGCAATTTTCTTTGAAGAAATAAAATTTTCTTTTTTATTATCTTTGTGTTGTATGCTTATATGTCATCAACATTGTTGGTTTATCGCTCTAGGATTTAATAAAATAAAGTTGAACATATTCATAAAATGTAAATCTGAGTAACAATGCCTCGATGTGAACCACACACTATGAATGAGTATTGAAAATTGAATTGGCACCATGATACCATGGCAGGGTGCTAAAGTAATATTTTTGCCCCTTAGCAAAAAAAATATCTAAGTCCTTTTTTTCACATACAATAAAGCAACAAAGTGCTATGACACTGTCACCATAGTGCCACAGAGTTATGGGAATTTATTTATTTTTCATGAAAATGTTCTAAGTGGCACTATGATGTTATTTTATTTATATTAGGATATGGTGCCACGACACTGATGCTATGGTTCCATGGCACTATGAGATTTTATTAAAGCATTGGGTGCTAATTCTTGGGTGCTACAAATCCACTTTCCTAATATGAATACCTAAGAGTGTGACACTATGGCGCCGATATCCAGCGCCTCTAGGCCAAATTTTGAATTCAAAAGTACAAGCCTTTTAGATTTTTAGAATTTTTGACAGTATTTCACTTTAGCAGTGCTAGATTTCAATATCTTATAGTGAAAAACACTCTTCTCCCTTATTTTGGATCTAAGATCAAAGTAGGGGAGGGGTTTTTCATCTCATGTCAAAATAAAATTCAACGATGGAGGTCTTCAATCTCCAAGTTTTTTACATTAGATCGAAGATCAAGTGGGATTTTTTTATTAAACTAGTAAGAAAGCCCATAATTATTTTTTACATGGAGTAAGAAAGCTTGGAGTGAAGTGTGTGCACCAGTTTAGAGAGAGTAGAGTCAAGTGGGGAAACATGATCTTTGGAGTGAACTACTCACTTATATTTATAGGAGTTAGCTGATAACTATCCCCTTCAATAGCTGATGTAGTGCCTTGGTGATGTATCATAATTTGATAGGTAGACTGGGTAGTTAGGCAGTGCCTCGACACCATGATCACAACAGTGCAGTGTTGTACCAAAATTTGATAGCTCCACCAGGTAGGTGTTTCTTCTAGAAGGTTGGGAAGTGCCTTGACACTATGAATATTGCATCATAGAGTTAGAGCCATAAATAAAAATTTTATTTTATTTTATTTATTTTATTGTAAACAATACTTTCCTCTATGATAGGTCATAAACCCTTCATATTTTATTGAGTAGAAGACTTATTACTTATCAAGCATGAGTTGAATGGTTAAAGATTAATAATAACTATAGAGTATGATCAATAACTCCTCAAGTTGAAGAAGTAGAATGATGAAGAAATGGATATTGTCCTTAACTTGTTCGAGGATCTCAGAACACATGTTTTTTGGTGAAAGAAGAAACAAAGGATGGTGAAGTATTACAGTAATAATATCAAGGTGAAGAGTTTCTAGCCTAGTGACTTAGATTAATAAAAAGTAGAAGTTGCTACTTGGTAAATACACTTATTAAAATTTGATTAACATGCCATTGCCCCTACATTGTCAAAATGTGAGTTGGACTTAGTGCTTATTAATTGTAGACTTATTATGGGAAGGATTTGTCAAGGACTTGGAGGTCTTTTGACCCAAAGAACTTCTACTTGAAGGAAGTTTTTGTTGAATCCAAATTTGTCCATAGATGCAACAAGAATCTTATGAGATACCAGAAAAACATGGATAAATAGAAAGGTTGTAGGAAGGAAGGATAGTATGAAAAATAAAAAGAGAAAATATACGTTCAGTTACATGTGCTTGATTCCAAAAATTTGATTTAAAAAATATGGTTTGGCGGAATGAACCAAATGTTCTAGAAAGAATCTCCCATTAATAAAATCAAGGGGTGGTCATACATAAAATGATCATATAAAGTAAATTTAATACAAAAAATTTCTACTTAAGCTGATGGAGAATGAGTGTGTGTAAGAATAAGATTGAAGAGAGTGGTCTCATTGTTCCTCAACCTAGTTGCTAGATATTGGCAAGTAGAATTTGGTCTTACCTTTGAATTAATATTCTCCAAGTTCTTGGCTCACTAGGTTAAATTTATCTTCCCTTGTTGGGTGCTCCTTCAATGAGTATTTTTATTTCTAATAGTTGAGTACCCTTTATGTAAGTATCCATGTCTTGACTTATAGGCTCATTTTGGCCTACCTGCTATTTTGAGTGTACATTTAGTTCCCTAATTCTCTACTCCTTATAGAGGTACCTCAAAAAAGGTAGAAGAATAAATAGAATGATTAACTATTAAATATTTAATATGAGAAAATTCATGTAATTATTGTTAGGTCACATCACTTTTGGACTGATATAATATTTTAGTGCTATGGAGGCTATAAATGTATCTTTTTTTCTTATTTTATTCACTCATCATTCCTCTGCTACTCACTTGAGTAAACGTTCTCCCTCAAGAGTTGACCTTGCAAAATATATTATAACATAATTTCCATTGATGCAAGAGGCCTCATAATGGCATTCCTCCTTTAGTTCTATAGGTAGGCCTTTGCAAAAAGGCTAAGTGAAGAAGTCAAAAGAGTCCACCATCACTCCAATAGTTAAAGTATTTTAACTACTCTAATTCTGCAAACATCACTTTGATTATTCCTTTTGACCCACGAAAATCGAGCACCCACTTATTTGAGGTTTAAGCTGTAATGGAAAATGAGTTATTAGTGATTATTCTTGAAGAAGAGGAAGGAGTGAGGATGCTCCATTTAATTTGGCATAGGAAGGTGATCTTGAGCTGATTTGTTGGGTTGGCCATCGAGAAGGTTATCATAGAGGAATATCTTACTAAGGTAAGTTTTACCTTGTATTGCATACAATAAGTCCCTTTACTTGAGTCTCTTACTTTATTTCTGTCACAACTAAGCACATGCAACATTTAGGCTTCAACAGAGGATGTTCAGGGGCACTCATCAACCCATCAGATCCTTTCCTCTGATAGTCCAAGTAACTTCATAAAGTTTCTTCACCTTTCCATGGGATATTTGCTAAGCCATTTCCCGAGTAAAGAGGAATTGAGGATTCTCTTCCCAAGGGTCGGACAATAGCAAATCCTCTTATTGATATTTCTCCCAATTTTTGATGACTTTTTTTCTCATCAACTAGCGGTGACTCTAGCTTTACTGATGACTTTATCAGTGATGCAGGTGGATTTGGTGGAGATCTCTCCTTAGCCTAGGGTAGCCATCGATGTTCCTATCGCTGGACTAGTCTCCACTGACATCAGGGAAATGATGGTTGGTTTTCCCTCTCCTACTCATAGAGATAGTGACAAGTCTATAAAGGGTGAGTATACCTACTGATTAGTGAATGATGCTCCTCTAAGATCAAAACTTTACAAGGGGAGGTCACCCTCTTTAGGGAAGCATTAGACTTATCCCACCTAGACATCAATAAGCTACGAGCATAATTAGAGCAAGAGTCACAGTGATGGTAGTTCTTGGAGGTGGAGTACCTGCCACTTTGACCATGAGGGCTTAGATATTATTGTAGAACTCCATCAGGTTACAAAGTACTTCACTTTTTTTTCTAGAATGATTTTTTTATTTGATTATATGTGCAAGAAAGGTGAACTCATCCAAGGTCAACACTTAAACACTTATGGTGAAATTTTTTAAATTTCTAAAAGAAAAGTATACCTCCATCTTCACTCTATGCGGGATAAAATGAAGATAGAAATATACTTTCTTTTTATGCATTTTGACACCACGTAGATCCATAGATGTTCTTATTGAGGGTGATCGATTACCACATTGAGGAGAGGTGTACTATCTTGAAAGATAGAAGTCACCACCCTACAATGGACCTAATCACCTCAATAAGGACTCCTAAGGATAATGGGTCTACATATGTACTAGAGATTCTTCCCTAACTTTACATGGAAAAGTAAAGCATGGTTTATTTTAAACCGGTTCATTAAGTTCTATGGCAAGCCCCATAGTTAATACATCTAAGGAAGGGGATTCCTTAGGAATACTCTTAATTAAGGTAAATGATCATTGACTCCAAAGATTTCAATAGGTAGGACTATCAATCGATTAGCTTATTTTGGGAGATCAAATGGGGTTGATCAAAGAGGGAGTTATTATCAAAGCCAAATGAAGATAAGTAGGAGATGCTCACGATGCTAGAAACTTAGCGAGCATCTTAAACTATCATATGGTTGGGCTTTACATTTTTGAAATTGATTTAATTTGTTTGAGTTAAATTTTTCATTAGAAATTTAGGCTTATGATTCCACAACACAAGATTGTGAAAATGCTTCGGAGGTGAGGATTTATACTTATGGCCGATAGAAGTGAGAAGCTACCTAAGAACCTAAATTTAGAGAGCTTTGGCAAATGCCAAAAGCACAACCTAAATCTAAGGAAAAAATGGGTACTTGGTTTGCCTCCACAGGAGAGGACAAACCACCCCACTGCTTGGACTTACAACCACCTGGGGTGGCTGCCAACTAACTCCTCCTATGATTTTAAATTCATGTAGGCAAGTCATATGCTTTATGCAAGATAGCTAGGCTATTATTTATTTTAGAAAGAGACTAAGTCCTTAAACTCACTCCCTAAGAGACTAGATCATGTAAGGGCATGAAAAATGACCTAGATCTAATGCAATTCACATTACATTTTATTTTCATTTTTGGACAATCATTTGACTTTGGATTATAAGATTCATATGACTAATGCATGAGAAGTAAGATTATTGGCCAAAATCAATGAGAAGTGAGGAGGTGTGTTTCCACCATGGTTGTTAAAGGTCAAACCAAGATTTTATGGCAAAGGTGGAAGCCCTCCAAATCAAGAGTGAATCAATATGTTTTTTATGCATGATGTTATAAAAAAATACTCATCCAGCTAAGGGGTTGCTACTTCTTTTATCTTGATTTTTAACCTAAGCTTTAAATGAGGTTATGTGTTCTTTATTTTTAATTTTGAGTTATTTAATTTGGTAGAAGATTTATTTTTTCATAAGAGCCTAATCATCATCGAGGCCAGACATCAAGCAAGAAAGAAACTAGGAAGAAGAGGCCATCTTAATGCACAAGCTAAATAAAACATCACACATTTTATAAAACTAGTGCAAAAGAATAAAAGACCATTTGTGCCGGGTGCCACCGCACAAACCCAAAAACAAATTGGGTAGTCGAGCTCTACCCTTATACAACCCAGATTACAAATGAATTTATTTACAATTAAGCAAGCAAAATTCATGTTATTGGGGTCTTCATTCTTCTTTTCTTCTTTCTTCTTTTATTCTTTCTTCTTTTCTTCTTTCTTCTTTGGTTCCTTCTTTTGGATGGTTGGAATGTGGATGCTCCAAAGGCTTCACATGGTGCATAAGATGAAATCTTATAACTAATGCTCATCCTAATACCCCATAATAATCATTGCAAAATCCTAATTACAAAAATACATAAAAAGGAAAAGTAAATCTAACTAACACTTGCAAAATAGAGATTAGCTAAATAAACCATACAAATCCCAAACACATATACTGGAATTAACACCCCACACATGGGTAACCAAGTCCACCTGGCCTATTGAATTATGCTTAGGGGCATAGTAAAACATTTATATTTTTATTTATTATATGCCCCTTAAGCACAATCCCCATAGAAAATAATGGTTAGAAGATCATCGCCTACCATTCATTCTACACATTCACTAACATCCAGACTAGAAATAATACAACATAAAATATAAGCAAACATCAAGCCATGCACCGTCCTAACCTAAAGCTAGAAGTCGTGGCTTAGTATAATATATCAGCTTTAGAAGGTTTGTGTGGTATGCTTAGCTATGGCTTTAAGGTTTGGATTTTCTAACTGTAAAGATGTTCAAATTAGATGGGTGGTTTCATTTAAGTGTTTAGTTGATTTGGGTTGATTTTATTTTATATTTTGATTTGGTTTAAGTGAATCCTACAATTAATTACTAGGTTTTAAAGAGAGGGAAAAGAGAAGAGAACTTCTCTTTCCTTCTCCATCTTAAGTAATTTCTAAAGTGGATTCATATTTAGTTTTGTTTAGTGAATGTCTTATCATGTGTTTTAATTAATCCTAAGCTTAGATTAATTCTAAACAAACCTATTCAAAAATAAAGGCATTTTAAGATTAAGTAAAGTGAATTAGGATCACAAAACATACATCACTTCATTTCTTTCCCAACATGTATAACATGCATATGGATGCATCCTAAGCATATCTATACATACAAATGAGAATGTTTAGTACACTTTATGATGAATGCTAAGTAAGTTACTTAAGAAAATTTGAATGCTTTATGATGCATGACTTTGATTAAGTAGAAAAGAGGTTTTCTTATCCATTTTTCACATGCACATGTATGTATGAAAGGCATAAGTGAGTATGGCGCCATTGTTAGCACCAGGGGTGTAAGGTACAAAACCTACTTAGGGCTACTTAAAGCCTCGCAACCCTAGGATTGTCCAGACTAATATACCACTTTCCTTAAATACAAACATATGCATAAAAGAAATGAATGGAAAAAAAAGATGCAAAAGTTTGTATTTGTTTGTTTGATTTATTTATGCAATTTATATGTGTAAGTATGGATGTCCTTCTTTAAGTAATAGCATAGGAATGAATAGGAATAGAGTTAGGCAAGTGTTATGTTCTTTTCAAATGAACTATACACTTTGCCAAAATCCTATTCAAAACTATGCTAAAAGGAAGGGAAGGAAAGCCACACTATGTACATCTTCATATTTATGCCCACATGCAAACTTATAAATAATTATAAGTAGCACACTTTCAATTTTATGTATTTGATTTATAGATTTTGAAATTAGCTTTGGATTTAGTAGTGATAATAGCCATTCATATTTTACTTTAGCCAAAACATGCAATTTGACATAAAGAAGAATATTTCATTTTCAATTTTATTTTTGAAAAGTATGAATGCATGAAATTCATATGGCATACACATTTAGCATGTTAGGAAAGAACTAAAGTGATGAAAGCATGTAAACACATTCACCCTAATTAATTCCTAATGATAATCTCATGAAATCAGAAAGCTTAAAGAAAATCAAATTATTTTTAAGGAAGGTTTGATTTTGTTTTGAGTTTGATTTAATTAAGAAATGTGAGGTGAGTTTTCTATTCCTAACCCATTCCCACATATGTTTTTTATTTTAGTTTAATTTTTAGGTAATTAGATCAATTTTATGCTTTGGTTAGGTTAAGTATGAATTAAGTATGTTAATTATCCCTTACCTATACAACCTTAGCATACTTAATCACATAAGTATGAGCTAATGAGATGACATAAAACTACACAAGGAATTTAAATCAGCAATGCACCTAGAAAGAAAATGGTACCTAATGAAATTGGCTCATGATTAATGATTAATTAAACTAAGGGGTTTAACTTAAGTACTTTCATAACCCATCTCACACATGTGAGTTGGTTTTTGATTTCCTTAATTGTACTTAGGCTCTTGATCACCTAAGCATATACCCAAGATAGATTAATTGAGTTTTGGAGAGTTTTAGAATTTTATGAAATTAATTAAATGGGTAATTAGGGAATTAAACCTTAATTAAGGTTAGATTAAGGAAAAAAGGGGGTTTAGGGAATATCTTAAGCAAAGTATCCTAAAATTATTTTCTAAACCTCATATTCACTTAATCAAAGCTTAATTAAGTCAATCAGAGGGTTAAACAACTAATTATACCTTTAATTAAGCTTAATTATATTAAGGAAGTGATTAAATAATGAACTAGCAATTCCTCTAATTAAGGTACCAATAAATCCTCAAAATATTAGAGGAGGTAGGGCTCATCCTACTAATTAAGCATGAGAAGTTTAGGATTAATTAGTGGAGTAATTAGAGGGTAATTAGGAAAATAACATTTCCAATAAAATCTAAATTTAGAAAAAAACACTATCTAAAATTCATTCAAATTATTTTTAGAATACTCTATGTTTAATTATCTATCAAATGTAATTTCTTTCATATTTTTTTGATTTTTCTAGGCTTAGATATGAATTTTGGAATTTTCATGGTTAATTAGTGATTTAATAGCCTTAATTAAATGTTTAATCCCATCAAGCCATGGGACATGCGCATCGTTCCATGGCATGATGGGATTTGGTATTTAACTTATCACATCATAGCACCATGTCAGCGGTGGCGCTACACGCTTTCTCCTCACCCATCCGATCAAGGATTGGACGGTTGAGGGTAAAGCTGCAGTTCTAAAGGAATAAAACATGGATGCTATGTGTCTTAATCACAGTCATCTATCCAAAACACATAGATGGACGTCCCATGATCTATCCCTATATTCCCCTATGAAGAATGGACACCGTCCATCTTCTAGGATGATTCAAGTGAAGCTGAAATTCAATAGCCAAATGGCTTCCATGGGTTTAAAATTTTCCAAACCACATTGAAATTAAGCTAATTCCCTGGAGAAGCTGGATTCCCTAGTGGACGAAACTTTGTTGAAGTTTGGAGGCTCTAAGATTGGGTAGATCCTCCTATGAGCCAAATCCTCTTGCACTTGAGCTCGATCCTGATCGAATTTGATCCTCCCTTACCTTTGGAGCTTGGGAAAGAGCTTAGGTGAACTCGACTTGGTCCTCTGATGAAGCTTGAAGAAGGAATTGGGTTGATGTTGAGTGTGGAGTAAGTTGGATTTTCGGTGGAGCTCCCCTATTTTCAAGCTATGAAAATCAAGAATGGGAAAATGGATTTCACTCTAGGAAGCTTGGAATCACTTGGCAAAGGCTCCTCTAGCTTCCCTTGGTTCAATCGAATGTGAGGCTATGAAGACTGAATGGAATTAGAAGGAGTATATCTCCCCAAATGGAAATCTGATGACCGAGCAAGGAGATGTCATTTTGATCCAATTGAGCTCTTTGAGTGGGTTTGTTAGGCTGTTTGATGTGTCATTGCATTTGGTTTGGCTAGAGCGAGGTAGTGGAAGAGTGCCATGTGCTTGAAATGGGTGGAAGCATGATTCCCATGAGGCCATTTTCAAGCACATGGTTAGTTTTGGGTTTGAGTTGAGTTTGGTTGACCCAAACCCATTGGGTCATGTGCACTAGGTCCACTAAGAGGATGCCAAGTGTCCATGAAAAGGAATTGACTAAATTCCAAGTGGTTTTGATTTTGGGTTACCCTATGGCCTAGGGGTAAAATGTTCATTTGACATTGATTTTAGTTTGGGTATGTTTGATATGATGAGAAAATAGGTTTGGCAAAGTTTAATTGAATTTATAGTTGGTTTGAAATGATTTAGCTCATGTTGACCCATTTAGGTCAAAATGAGTCAACTTGGATCAAGTTGACCAATTGGTCAAATTGGGCCAAACCAAGGGTTGGGTCAAGTTCATATGACTATTTGAAATGTTTTGGTGACTTTAGTTTGATTCAATTTTATTTAGTTTTGAATTTGGTTCATTTGATTTCATTTAGGTCAAATGGGTCAAATTGACCAATTTGACCCATTTGACCTATTTGGGTTAGGTCATGGGTTGGTTCATGTTTGTGGTTGGTCATATGAAATGGATTGGTATCTTTGTTTCCAATCAATTTGGTTTATATTTGAGTTTGGCTCAATATGACCCTTTAGGTCAAGTTGGGTTCAAGGTCAATTGGGCTAGGTTATGTCTAGTTGGCCAATTGAGGCTTTGGTCAAGTTCAACAATCATTTTAGAATGAACTTGACCCATTGGTTTCAATCAATTTGGCTTAGATCAACATATTTTGACTTTTTAGGTCAAGTTGGGTCAACTTAGGTCAAGTGGCCAATTGGGCTAGGTTAGGCTCAAATGTTGACTTGGTCAAGTTCAAACATTGATCATGAATGAACTTAGATCATTGGTTTCAATCAATTTGGCCTATGGTGGATTTTGGCTATGTTGGGTTTTATTTTGGCTAAGTGTTGACTTGGTCAACCCTTAGTTTGACTTAGTTTGACCCAATTTGAGTGATTGATCATCTCATGATGATTGTTGATCATGATGAGAGGCTTAGGTGGGCTTAGTTCAATCCAATTTGTTTAGGATTAGAATTTGGCTCATACGGGGTACTTTAGGTCACTTTGGGTCAAGTGAGCCTAAGTGGGTCAAATTGCTTGTCACAGCTTGATTTGAGTTTGATTGAACTCACATATGGACTTATGATTGAAATATAAATCCATTTGCAAGTGGTTTGAAGTCAAATGAGTTTTGATTCATTTGACAATTTCAAGTTCAAAGGGTGAACATGAGTTTGACTTGGGTTTGATTTTTAAATTGAGTTTTGATTTGGTGATTGAAGTTTATGTTTATATTTGGGTTCATGATTGAAGGATTGATTGAATCATGAAGAAAAATCAAGAGTTTGGCTTGATTTGAAGTTCATTTGGCTAAGCTCAAGAATTTGACTTGAAAGGCTTAGGTTGAATTTGAATGGGTTTGAGTTTGATTTTAGGAATTGGTTTTGGTTGTTTGAATTTATATTTCATTTATATATGTGAATATAAATGAGAATATAAATGGGTTATGAGAAAATTTCAAGGATTTGAAGTGATTTGAATCATGATCTAAGCTAAGTCCTAAAGTGGGAGTTAAAGGACTTAGGAAAGATTTTGAATTTGGATTTAAATTTTGGATTTAGTTTAATTGATTTGAATTTATATTTCATTTATATATGTGAATATAAATGAGAATATAAATGAGTTGTGAGAAAATTCTATGAGTTTTAATTGATTTGGATTAGATTTAGGCTAAGTCCTTAAGAGGGAATCAAAGGACTTAGAAATATTTTGAACTTGGAATTTCAATCATGGGCTTCAATCATAAGTTTCAATCATGGATTTCAATCATATGGAATTAATTTGAGTTTGGAAAAAATCAATTAGGGTGGAATTGATTTAAGTTTGATATTGATTTGATTTGGAGTTTGACTTGAAGGAAGGAAGGGAGGAATGTAGTTCAAGCTATAGGGTAGTGAAATTTTCCTAACACCCCTAAGGCATGACCTATTCCTATGGCTAACTCTTCTAAGTCTCTAGTACTAGGTTGAGTGTTCACCTAATCACTAGATGTATCTTAAGACTAAGGATCTCTTAAATTCTAAGAGGAGTCCTATGTCTAAGATGGAGGGATTTAGAGCTCATTCTAAAAATGAGGTCAACAACCATGTAATAAAATTGTTGAAAAAATAATGTATTTAGGGTTATAGAGTTTGTTGTACTTTTCTACCAATAAATAAAGATAAATATTTTTGTATTTTGCTCTTAAGTATTATTTGATTTTCTTACTATTGCACATTTATTATTTCTCTATAGGTCTTATTTCTTAAGATATCGCAAGATTTGGGTAATTCTTTCTTCACTTAATGCTTGATTTGACGTCCGTTTACTACATCTTTCTTATAGTGTCTATAAAATCTCCCTATTCATAGTAGTTGGGACTTTCATTGCCCTCTTTGGGTCATGTGAGTAGATCTTGATTGCCTTTTCACCATCAACAAGTATGACTCTCCTCAAGAAGGCTACTTATCTTTCCACTATGCATAGATCAAGGAGGCCCTCAAGTTGGATCCCTTCACTATGACCTCATTTTTTTATAGATACTATGGCACACATCCAAATTTTATCATGAGTAGCCAAGAGAATGGAACATGTCAACTTGGTGAGGATGCATGAGTTGTACATTCTACTTCCCATTTTAGAAATGGGTTCCTACATCCCCTTCCACATGAGTGAATAAACATCCTTGCCATATTCAAAGAGGTGCTCACCCAATCCTTCTCACTTACTAGTGACCATCAAGCCTTCATCCTGTGCTTGAGGGAAGAAGGCATTCCATGGAACCTAGATCTTTTTCGCTACTCATTCATGGTGAATGGCCACCAATATGAGATCGTGCAAATTTTTACAACTCCGCTGAAAATTAAGTATAGAGGTGGTGCTCATAGCTTTTGTTCATGACGATGCAACTCAGTGGCCAGTGTCGATTGTTCCCCTTCTTACTAGCCAAGCAAGGCCGCCAAGCAAGGCCACCAAGCTTGGCAAGCCGAGTGTATAGAAGGTGGAGGTGATGAAGAATTTACAAGGTTGTAGCCTAAATGTCTCTCTCTACCTTCACTTTGGCTAAGTTTTAGCTATCCTTAGTAAATTTTCATTCATTTGTATTCTAATCCCCTTTATAACTTTAGTGACTTGTTCCTTAATTTTTTTTCTTTTGTGTGCTTTCAGGAGAGGTAACTCCCACTACCCTAGAGATTATCCCTAAGTGCTCTAATTTCGTAAGGAAGGTGAGCATGAGATTGATGAGGGAGTGGCTGGTGGTGAGGAACCAACCTCTCTTAAGCTTGATGAGGAGGAAAAGGATATGAACTAAGTGCAACTCCCATTGAGGCAGCTGATGAGTTTGGGCCAACTACCACTCCCAAGATGTCCAAAAGTGAATAACTAGCTTATTTCCTCATAGTTTCTAGTAGAGCAGTGAGTTCCCTTGAGGAGGAATAAGAGAAGGAAGGCTTGGAGGATAAAATTCTTTCCAAACCTATGTGATCCCACCCATAAAGCTTATAAGTTGGGCTCCTCCATCTTCTCCTGTGATCTTGACAAGCTCTTGTGCGCCATCTTACCACATGATATCATGACTACTCAAGTGATAGCATGGTAGTTAACTTCAGAGGTGTGCCACAAGTTTCATGGGAAGAGGAAGGAGCCTTTCATGAGTAGGATCCAACTGACATGAACAAAGAAAAAATTGATAACTCTAGAAGCCTAGCATAGGGATCTTTAGGTAAAGGTAGCTCGCCATAATGAGGAGAAAGAGAGGATGACAATGGAACTTACTCACTCACAGAGGTGAAGAGAGAATTTGAGGAGGAGCTCTCCCTTCGAGCTAAAAAGTTTCAAATGAGAGATACCAAGAAATCCTATAGTGGAAGTTTGAGGATGGTGCAAACTTTGTTATTTCCAAATTGGTGAAGCATGGTTATCTTGATGCTAAGTTCTTGGACTTCTTGAATGTGCTCGTGCTTTCAGACTTGGTGATGGTGATGAGGAGCTCAACCTGATACATTCTTTCTTCCTCTATTTTTGTAATAAATTTATTTTGGTGAGTAAGATGTTTGTATCCAAATTACTTAACTATAAAATACATTATATGAAATGAAATTTATAAATACATTTCCAATAGAGTATACTTATCTGAATTGTAACTTGATTCATTTATTTGTTGAGAATTTTTGAATGAATGAACTGATATTCACTAATTAATGTTCAAATGGCTCTATTTGTAGCTTAGAATATCTAAATCACTAATCAATAGAATCATCTCTATGTAGTTGCTTTAGCATAGTGAGTTTATGTATACTCTTTAGATGAATACTCATTCATCAATATATGAGCAATTCTAGTTATGATGCCGACCATTTGAGAGAATCATAACTAGCCTACGTGGACTTGCTAATGTGATGCTAATTGTTTGAATAAATTGGCCCATGACTTGGATTATATTGAGCCATTAACTCATAGAAAGTACTTCCCTAAATGGTTACTTTTATATCATAAGTTTATATACACTTTATTGGATTGATACTCATTTATAGATGCATGAGTAACTTTGCTTGACTTTAGATGCTTCTTGTAGTCACATTTTATATTGGTCACCCATTTTTGAAAGTTAGCCTTGACTTGTTGATTAAGAAAATAAGTCTTTCTTTGTAATTGACCTCAGGAGATGTCAGTTTTACATGATAATCTCCAATTATATAGAGTGTTAGTCTTTTTAATTACCTTTTAAGGGTTAGATTTGAAGTTTTAATTGCCAACTCACGGTATGTCATTCTTATACTATAGTCATCAACCACATAAGTGTTGGTTTTTTAGTTTAGTAGACCTCATGGGGTGTCGGTCTTATACTATAGTCATTGCATGACATGTTAGTTTATTTAGTTTAGCTGCCAACCTCAAGAGTGTTAGTCTTACATTATAGTCACCAACCACATAGAGTGTTGGTCTTTTTTAGTTTAGCTATTGACCTTTGAGGTGTCGGTCTTACACTATTATCATCAACCACACAGAGTGTTGGTATTTTAGTTTAGTTGTTGACCACATGGGTATTAGACCTTACAATGTAGTCACCAACTAGAGTGTTATTTTTTGTAGTTTAGCTGCCGCCTCATGGGGTATCACTTACACTATAGTCGCCAATTGCATAGAGTGTTGGTCTTTCTTTAGTTTATTTATTGATCTTATGGGGTGTTATCTTATACTATGTCTCAAGGATAGATTGTTAGACTAGTCTTCTTGAGCTAAGAATGGCATGCCAAATATTCGAGTCTCCTACTCAGGCATTTGCCGCTCACCGAGTATCTTGATTCATCATGTAGTTCCTCGAGTATTAAGGGTTTGCTTTGCTTGACTTTAGTTTTTCTCATGCTAATAGTGGTGCATTAAGTATATGGATCTCCTACTCGAGCTTTCCTCGCTTCCTGAGTGGGACCTTTCCTTGGGCCAAAAATGATGCACTAAGTATTTTGAGTCATCATGCAGCTCCCTGAGCATAAGTTTCACTTTTTGTCATTGAGTAAGCTCTTTGGAAACTATTATTGTCTTACAAGTGAATTCATTTAAGGAGCAAAATATATAAAACTTTATTATTGAAAATAAAAAGATACATGAAATTAATAAAATGAGTATAATGATAGAAATGTTTTTTAAGGTTAAAATGTCTTTTGCTCTCTAGAATTCCATGTCCTCAATATGTTTTTGCTAAAAAGAGATTGTAATGGTATGCATAAGGACTGACTTACTCTTTGATTGTGAAATGTCTATCATAATTATGTGCGAGTTTGACCAGAATATTCTGCTGATCAGTGACATCTACTTTCTTCAGCATGAGATCAATGCTTTTGGAATGTTTATCTTTCACATATTAATTGTAATACTCATACATCCATCTTCTTGTTTCTTCTTGTCTTAATGTTGTCTCGATTCTGAGCTCTTTGAGCATGTCAAGTGTGTCTTTCTTAACCTTTGGGTTCGCTTATATCCACTCACCATCTCTATCTTTCATTCTTTCTATTATTAGACTCTTGATTGGAAGAATAACTTTTGTACCATGATAAAGTAAAGGACAAGTGCCTAGTGGTAGTAGTGGGAGTTGTCTTGAGTGCCCAAAGTACCGTGGCACTGTGTTTACCTACTTAACCTTTGAGCCTTTGAAATTTTTTTGAGTAACTTGAGTATCCTCTTGTTAGCAACTTCCACTTGTCCATTACTTTATGGGTAATATACTAAAGTAAATTTTAGTCTGATTACGTGAGTGGCAACCCATACCTTCAAATAATGTCTGATTACTTTAGTCCATTCTCTATGAATTGATGCCCATTTTCAGTGATAATCGATAATGGCAACCCATACCTTCAAATAATGTCAATACAAATAAAGTTTCTTATTACCTAAGAGGTGATTTTTGCAGTAGCTTAGATCCACTTGTTGAAATATTTGATCATGACTAGTATAAACTTCATTCTCTTGTTGCGATGGCTAATATTTGAGTTCTATAAATTTTTGGCATTGTATGCATTTTCTCATAAATTCTTCAACATCCTTTCTCAGTGTGTGCCAAAAGTACCTTTGCCTCAAAATTCTGTTGGTGAGTGTCCTTCATCCTGAGTGACTACCACACTCTCCAAAATGGATATCCCGAACTTTCCTTTGCTTCATCTCTTTCACACATCCAATGTTTGAGGTCAGCCATCAAAATAGTTTTCTCCTATCAATAGATATTAAGCTACTTTAATCTTAAACCTCCTCAAGTCTTTCATCATTTATCAAATTTTCCTAGTTTAAAAGTTGTTCTTGATGGGATTGACCCAGCTTGGTGAGTATTCATGATCTATTTGCATCAACTCTTCTTCTTCATTACTTGGTTGGGTGAGTTGGATGACTGCATGTTTCTCAAGTTCACTAGCTCTAAATAAAAAGTCAACGAGTTGGTTCTCCTCTCTAGGAATTTGCTTGATCTTGAAATATTCTAGCTACCTAATTTCTACTTTCACTGTAAGTAAACATTTCATTAAAGACTCATCTTAAACTTCATATTATCCATTCACTTATTTTACCACAAGCTTTGATTCTTAGTAGGCTACCATATGTGTGGCTTTAGGTCCTATAGAAAATGTTAATTTATGAGTAAAGCTTTGTATTTGGCTTGATTATTTATCACTTTGAAGCTGAATTTAATTTGATTATGTGATGGTGATCCCTATTGGACTCTTCAATATAATACTAGCTCTCATAGTTAATTCATTAGAAGAGCCATCAACATATAGTCACAATAAGGGCTTCAAATTGACTAGAACATCATGTGAGTTGCTAAAGTCCACTTGGAAATCTGAATGCTTGAGCTTTGATTGTGGTTCAAGGTAATTCGGATATATCAAACTAGCTTAATTTTATGGACCACTTGAGCAATCTTTCTGAATGATTGGGCTTAGTGAGCATAGACTTGAGCAGGTTATTAATGATGACTTGTATGGAGCGTGCTTGGAAATAAAGTCATAGTCATCTGGTTGAGGTAATTAATGCGAGCACTAGTTTCTCCATGAGTCGATAGTTTAACTCAAAACCTTATAGAGATTTTATCACATAATAGATGTGTCATTATTTTCAATCTTCTTCTCTGATTAGTACTAAGCTGATTGAGGCTTCTCTTACTTCTAAGTATAGCAACAAGACTTCTTCCTCCTTTGGGCTCCATAACAAAGGATGACGTGTGAGTAGAGTCTTCAAATCATTAAAAACTTTTTCACATTCTATAGTCCACTCAAACTTCTTTGCTTCCCCGAGAACTTTAAAAAATGGCAAGCATTGTTCCCTGCTTTTAATATCAACCTAGTTAGTCTTGCTACTATTTTAGTAAGTCACTACATCTCTTTCATATTTTAGGTGATGGAATGCCAAGTATAGCCTTCATCTTATTTGGGTTCAC
Source organism: Cymbidium sinense (assembly GCA_021442155.1). Taxonomy (NCBI): domain Eukaryota; kingdom Viridiplantae; phylum Streptophyta; class Magnoliopsida; order Asparagales; family Orchidaceae; genus Cymbidium; species Cymbidium sinense. The sequence continues at coordinate 51,480,049 of CM038224.1, read as the reverse complement.
CTTTTTTCCTTTAGGAGTAATAAAAAACCCCAAAAAATTTCCACTGCATCAAAGACACACTTCAAAGGCTTAAGGCACATATTATACCTTTTAAGTGTGGTGAATGTCTCTTCATGGTCTTGAATATGTTGCACCGATGACATTTTGATGAGTGACTTCTATATTTATCCTCATTTATTATTTGAACACTTGGTCTACAAGAATTTGAAAGTTGCCCCTGTATTATTGAGCTCAAAGGGCATCACTATGTAGCAATATAGTCCTTCAATAGTAAAGTCCTTTTCTTAGAATCTATTGGGTGCATTTGAATTTGATGATATCCTAAAAAGGCATCTAGGAAACTCATCACTAAGAATCCGACCATTGAGTCCAATGGTTTGACTATTCGCAAGAGTAGATACCTATCTTTTGGACATTTTGAGTTTAAGTTAGTGAAGTCCACGTTGTTAACCTTATTTTTGGATGAGGTTAACATCATTTCTAAGACTAGTAATTAGGATATCTAATCCTAGATTAGGAATCACCTAATTAGACACTTAGGATACTTTACTTAGTAACCTAATGCATCTTTCTAGGCTCTAACCTAACCCAATAGGATTGGATGAACCTAGACTAAATTCAAATCCAAACCTAAAATAATTGAAATCTGAATCTAGTTGAACTTAAATTAAGATGATTAGGGTAATTAACCTAATTATCCCATTTAACCCTAAAGTCACTTAAACCTAAAGTAATCCAAATTAAATCAAAATAAATCTAAATCAAAATCAAATAAAATTATGAAATCATAACATGAACATAAATGGATTCAAATCAAGGTCAAATCTAGTCAACCTCTTGACATAAGCATGACTTATGTGGGTCCCACCAAGTCCAAGGTCAACCCACCAAACTTTGACCAAATGAAATCATTTCAAATGGTCCAAATGATAAATTAAACATGTTTAAACATGAATTAGAAAAATAAAATTCAATAAGGCCTTAAATAAGCTAATTAAATCATTTAATCAAAATGGGCCTAAATAAGCCTTCTTAAATTCAAACCAAATAAAATCCAAATCAACTAAAATTGATTGTCCAAAATCATTTGAAAATCATAATTGAACCTAATGCACCCAATCATTGGTTTAATTTTATCTATTTGGTCATTTGATCCAAATGAACCCAACTTAGCCCATTAAGCACAAGTTCGGTCAAATAGGTCCAAAATTGAAATCAATCTCAAATGAAATGAAATTGATCAATCCAAATCATCTTACATATATAAATAAACATGATTGGAGTCCAAATAGAATATAATTGAGCTAAATTGGTCATGTAACTCAATTGAACTCAACTTAACCAATTTAAGTTTAAATGGGTCAAGTTGAGATAAAATCAAAAATCAATTCAAAACCCAAAGAAGTTAATCAATTCAACACATCAGAGATCATCAAATAAACATGATTGAACCCAAATTAAATTTGAAAAAGGGGCATTTGAGCTAAGTGATCCAATTTGACCAATTTGGGTCAAAAGGGTCAAACCAAGCTCAAATCACATCAAATTCTCATATAGCATGGGATAATTACATTCCTAATTACCCATTGAATAATCAACAATGATTGGAACTTTAAAATCTAAAATCAATTAATCAAAAGAAATGAAATTAATTTACCATGAATTAATTTAAGCCCAAATGTTTTGAAGATGGAAATGTAAGCTTAAGGCTTATACTAATCACCTTCCAAAAATTTAAACTAATCTTAAGGTGGGTTTGGATTATTTCCAACCATGATTAAACATCATGAGGAAGCTCAAATGCATCCAAGTGAAAAGAATATACCATGGAAAGAGGAGAGTGCATGGAGATAAACTTCTCCTCTCCAATCCATTCATTCTCTTGATCCTCCACCTCAGCACCTTTGTCTCACCTCAATCAATTGACCACCCCTTATAGCTAGCCTCCATGGGTGGAAATCACCTTGGCTGACCAAAAAGGTCGATTTTCACCTTAAAGCTTTCAACTATGGTAAACCAAGAGAGCTATTCTGAGACCTCTTTAAACTTCTCATCACCTTCCATAAGCCAAATGAAGATGATCACGATCTTTCCCAATCTCCATGCCACCAACAAGTCAGAGAATGACCAAGCCCATCAAAAAATGGTCGTAGCTTGATCTCCACGCCAATCCATGAAGAGGCAATCTAATTCCTTGCATCCAAAGGTTCGTCGCATCCCCACGAATAGTTTTGAATCATCCTCGCTGCTTGAGATCACTGCCAATGAGGTACGTACCAAATGTAACTTCCTTTTCATTTGAGTTTGGTCATTCATGAACCCACCTTGATCTCAAGTGAGATCAAGCCATTTAGATGGGTATAAATTGGTCCTTGATCAATTTGCAATCGAAATCATGAAAAATCAAGTCCTAAATTCCCCAAAATCAAGCTTAAATGATGGATGACCTTCAACTTTCACCCATTGAGGGAGATGTAATCACCACCGTGTGTTCCTTCTATTAGGAATGGATGGCTGAGATTTAGTCAGATCGTTCGATTGAACCTTCCATAGGAAACCATGGATGAATCTGACCGATTGGAATCGGATGGCTCGGATCAAACCACATTTTACTGCCAAAATAATGCTAGATTCATGTGGATCTCACGTGGCTAAATAACACATCATTGTGTGCAAAGCAGCGCCACACCGTGCTAACAGTTAAGTAGAAAATTATGATTTTTTGAATTTAAAAATTACATAAAATTAATTAGAACTTTAAAAAATGATAAACATTAAAATACTTACCCCACAAAATTCAATTAAGAGCTCTATGGATTCATCTTAGTGAGAAGAATCCATTAAATCAAAATCTTCAATTAATTTTGGTTAATTTTGGATTAATTTAGGTTTAAATAAAAATAATTAAACTTAAATTAATATCAAACTACTCATCCAATTAAATTAAAACTTTTGGGAAATAAAATTATGGTTAAGACACACATTAGGTGAATTTTTTATAGTTTATTGCAAAGTAAATAAACAGTTATGGAATTTTCAACCTTAAACTTTAATTTTAATGAAGTAAATTAATTTTAAATTAGAAAAATCATAAAATTTATGAAAGCAATTTAAATCATCACAATAAGCCATAATAAATCTAAACACTCCACTGTAACTCTCTGAAATCCCAAAACTATATAATAACCTAATTAAGAAATTAATTAAATTAATCAATCTACAATTTGGAAAATTATAATAAATCAACAAAATCCAGAAAAATTTCAATTAAACCCTTTATTGATGCATCATCTAGAGACAAATATAGGAAAATTGAAACCCTCAATCAAATTTGCCTAATTTAGGCTTAATTTATGTTTAGTAAAATAATTAAAATATTAATTAGTCTAAAAATAGACATTTGATTAAAGTGAAACTTTAGGAAATCAAATTGGTAAGGAACTCTTCTTATCATAAAATTTCAAGGCAATTTGATCTCTAGATTGGAAGTTATTAAATTTCAAATCTCTAGGCCAATTTACATGAAATATTAAAAAAAAATTATAAAAAATCATAAAATCAACTTGGAACATTTCAATTAACATCAAAATACTTAAATAAAATTTTCTAACCCTCTGAAGTTAAGAAATTCAATTAACTATGTATTTAGAGCTTAATGAAATTAGTAAGAACATACAATTTAATCAAACCTTAAATAATCAATTTAGGAAATTCACAATAAACTAATTAATCAATTAAAATCAAAACAAATTATCCTTTGAAATCCATATTAAAATGTGAAACTCATTTGTTCAGAAATTCCCTATATTTATTCAAGTTAGTAAATCACATAATCCTATAGCATAAATAAAGCTGATTAAATAAATTAATTACACTTAAATAACTTAAATAATTGAAATGGTCTAAGGTAAAGATTGGTAAGTTTCATATCAAGATATTAAACATTAACATAAGAAACCAACCAAAACCAAGAATGAAATCATAAGTTGAACCATCAACATAACACTAATAACATGAATGTATGAACTAATTAACATCAAATAAAATCTAAATAATAAACTAAAAATTATAAATCATGAAATTGAAATTTAATAAATTAATAATGAAATAAAACTAAAAATTGAATTAAGACATTAATCTAAAAAACATTTGACATCAATTTGATAAACATATAAATATAAATTGAACATTATCCAATAAATAATATAATTCAAAAATTAAATCAAATGAAAAAGGAATTGAATTAAAATATATATAAAAATAAAAATACGAAGCAAAAGTCATAATAAATATGAAAAAGAGAAATACATTAAATCCTAGTAAAATAAACTAAATCAATATATCATGTAAATGAATCAAAATGTAAACTAAATCAAGTCAAACAAAAATAACATAAATGTTAATGTAATAAGTAAACATAATTAGTTTAAGTCAATTAAATAAAATAAACATAATTAAATGGATAATGAACCAAATCAAAAGGCATATGAAGATTGAGCTATAAAACATAAACATTAATAAACATAACATCAATAACATGAAAGAACAAAATTATGACTTGAAATTAATTAAGTTAATTTATCCAAACCCATTAACATCACATTAATGAAATGAATAAATGAAATCAATTTAAATCAAGCAAATTAAATAATTAAAACACATGAAAATAAATAAACATTTAATCAAAATAAAATGAAAATTAAAATAAGGAATAAATCAAATCATTTAAACATTAATCTAACTAAGAAATATTAATCAAATTGAAAGAAATAAAAAGAAGAATGAATCTTATTTCAAATCCAAATCAAAATTTAAACCTTAATCAAGCCAAATCCAACTTAAAAGAATTCAAGAAGAGGTTAATCAAGATACTTAGATATTAGTTTGATCCTTGTAATGAATCTTCACCTTAGGGTAAAGAGTTCATTCTATTAAGATTTGGGATGTTGAATAGAATGAGTTCCACCCAAAGTGGAATTTATTTATTTTACATTCTTTAAAACATGAACTTCACTTTAACATAAAAATGAACTTAAAAGTGGAAATAAACTTACAAATCAATTAATATATTTGAATTGAAGTCATCTAATGGTAAATAAACATACTTTGAAATCCAAACCAAAAACTTGAACTTAAAAGGCCTAGATAGTCATGCCACACAAAATCCTCCTTCACATACTAGATTTCTTTAAGGCCATCGACCCTAGATTTGGGTTAGGTCAATCTATGATGTTTTGTGATGTGATGTTATTTTTTAAATGTTTTATGGTACAATGTTTTAGATTGGATGACTAGGATTATTTTCCCATTAGACTGGATGGTAGGACGTTCTTTTTAGAACTAATGTTGTCTCCTATAGGAGGTTGTGCTAAAAGAGACTGATGTAATAAATTATAAATAAATGTTTTTACTTGTAGGTGTTGTAAATTCCCTAAGCATAGCCTAATAGGATAGGTAGCCTTGGCAAGCAACTAATGCTAAGCCCATATGTTTGCAAATATAACTCAGTGTGTGGTTCACATTTCCTAATGTTAATTTTGCAGGGCTTAGGAATCTCTTTTTGAATTTCAAATGTAATTTCAGCCTAGAATTAGGTTAGAATTTATGGAGTCTAGGAATAGTAGGAGTTGAATGTATCATTTTGGTGGTCCCCTATGAAGCCCAAAGGTCGTACTTGAAGAAGAAGATAATCCTAGAAGAAGACCCATGGACCTATACTTGTAGTTCTGGGCCGGGTTGTATAAGGGCATAGCTCAACTGTCCATTTCTTTCTCTTTCTTCTGGGGTGTACAACAGTACCTGGCCGCAAATGTCTATTGTTTTAAATTAAATTTGATGTGATTTATTATAGGTGTGTATAATAGAATCAACATATTTTTCTAGGTTTCTTTCTATACTTATACTTTGGATGAATGTCTCCACATTAGGCTCTTAGAAAAACTAAATTTTCTATCCAACTTAAATCTAAATAACTTAAACAAAAATAAAGAAATTTGAAATTTCTCACATGAATTAAAGCTCTAGGAATAACTTAAAATCAACTAAAAATAATTAGCTTTTGTGAGCCATGAAGCATATTATTCTAACTCTTTGAATTGGGTGCTTCACCCATTGACATAAGGGACTTGTGACCTTTGAGAATGATAACTTTTTTGGGAATTCTGCTTTCTCTTCTTAATTTGGGCCATGAACACTTCTAACTACATCTCATTGTAGGCATAAATTGCATACCCCAAAATCCTTAAATGAATTATGAGTAAAAATGTTTAAAATTAAAATTATTACATTAGATAAGCACATATCATACCCAACATGATCCTAGGGATTAGGGAGTGAGTCTAGGTTCTTAGATTACTTTCTAAAATGCAACAACCTAACCATCTTGAATTCATGAGACTTGACATTATGGATTTAAAATTTGCTCAGGTGGTGTTAGCTGGCAGCCCTTCTAGGTAGGTTATAAGTCCAGAAGAATCAGGGATAGGCCCCTTCTCTCAAGTGAGAGAAAGAGCCAATAATTACAAAAGTTAAACTAGGTCGTGCATTTGACTTGTATTAGAAGAAATTATAGTCTTAGTATTCACCTAAAAATATAAAATAATAATAATACTTCTGTTCTTCTAGATATATTGCCACATCATTATCTTCATGGAGTGCCTTCCTTTTAGAAGGATAATGCTATCGAGCCGTTCCCAAACTATGAAACAACACCATGATGTTGTGATCTTGGCACTGAGGTGCTGCACTGACTATTAGGAGGGAATAGTTACAAGAAAAACTATTATAAATAAGAGTGTCAAGTCTAGACTTCTTCTTCTTCTTCCTCTCTCTCTCTCCAACTACTCCTACTCTCATTGCATTCCCAGAATACACCCACGATCCCCAATTCACTTCAAGTAAAAGATCTATGCCATTTTATCTTTACAAAATAGGTTTAAACCATAATGTCACCATTGATTATTAATCTGGTGAGGAAAAGAGGAAGAAAAATTAGAATATCAGAGATTTGAAGCCCTCCACTATTGAACTTCTTTCCAGGGTGAGATGAAAACTCCTCCTTTCCATTGATCTTAGATCCGAAATAAGGGAAGAGTGTTTTGTAGTATAATTTATAGAATTTAGTATTATTAAGGTGAAATACAACCCAAATTTCTAAACAAATATTTCAAATTTCTCACACTACTTAGGTTCTAAAGCACCCTTCTAGGAATAAGTCTTCAACTTTAGGTATTTCTACAGTCTTGTGTTATAATAGAAGTCCTCAATTTTTAATAAAATATTAATTCAAATCTTAAGAAATTTAATCTCAAAATATAAAGCCAATGGTATGATAGTTGAAATGCCTACTGAGCATCTTAGTATCTATAAGTATTTCTTACATTATACTAATTGGGATCCAAATAAACTCTTTCCACTTTGCAGTGTTCCCTTTGGAACTCTAATTTAATCATCATTTGGAGCCAACTTTGAAATCCATAGAAATAAGAGCCTTTTATTTAATCGAGAGTATTCTTAGAAAGAGATCCTCATTCCTAGATGTAATTAACTATAAGTGCTTTCCCTTATAGGGAACTAATCCCAGTATAGAATATACATTGTTCTACTTTTCCATGTAGTTCAAGGGAAGAATATCTAGAATGTTAATAAGACCCATATGCATTAGGAGCCCTTATTTAAGTGATTAAATAAATTATAAGATAATATATTTATCTTCTGAGATAATATGTTTATTTCTTTAATGATTAATTTATTACCTAAACAAGAAATTCCTAAAATCTATGTGGTGTCATAATTGTTTTCCCCACACATGCACATCCTCAACTTGTTGTTTGACTTTTGTACCATCTTGATGTTAGACACCCACTCTAGGTATTAAATTTCTTAAATGAAATTAGCTTCGAGCATTTTAGTGACATCTTCCTTGATAGGCTTGACTAGTATGGCTTCCATTTTCCTTATTTTTTTGCTTGATAGGTTGCACATTGTGTAAACATTCAAGCAATGGAAAGTAACATTAATGTCAATTTATGGCATCTCCATGGCTATCTAGGAGAACACATATATATATTGTTCATTACAATTCAAATGAGGGTTTCCTTATGCTTGAGATAGAAAGCCAAGCTGACCCATAGTGTTTGCCCACTACCTTGTGTGACTAGGATTTGTTCTATCTCCTTGAGGACTTTGATATCTATCCAGGCTATATCCAGTTGTAGCATATTCCTCACCCAACCCACCAATGACCTTCATGTAACATGCACAGGATGGTTAAGGTTCCCTTTGATGGTAATCTTTTCTCCTCTAGTGGGGAATTTGACAACTAGATGATACATGTTGATCTCATTTTTGGATGAGGTTAATATTTTTTCCAAAATAAGTAATTAGGTTACTTAATCCTAGATTAGGAATCTCCTAGTTATGCACATAGGGAACTATACTTAGTAGTCTAGTGCATTCCATTTTTTTGGTTTAGGTAAACTCAACCCAAGCCTCAAACAAAAGTGAACTTCCAAATCAAAGACATACCAATTAAAACCAAAATCCAATTAAGCTTAGTTAAGTTAATTTAAGAAATTAAACCTAATTATCTTAATTAAGCTTGAAAATCACATAAAATCCAAAGAATTCAAATTAAATCAAAGTAAATCCAAATAGCTAAAAAAATTAGATCAAATTAATAAAATTAAATTAAACATAAATCAAGGTCAAAATGGCCAACCTTTTAAACATAGGTTTGACTTATGTGGGTCTCAGAAAGTCAAATGTAAACCCACCAAAATTTGACCAAATAAAAGCATTCCAAATGATTTAAATGATGCATATGAACATATTTAAACATGAATCTAAAATAATATAAGTCCAATATGGTCTTAATTAGGCTAAATAGGTAATTTGACCTAAATGGGCCTAAATGGGTCTTATTGGGTTCAAAGACAATTTAAACTCAAACAACCCAAATCAATTATCTAAAATTATTTAAAAATTATTATTAAACATAAACTAACCCATCATTTGGTCCAATTTGGCCAATTTGGTCATTTGACCCAAATGAACCCAAACTTAACCCATTAATGCCAATTTGGGTCAAATGGGTCAAAATTAAAATCCATTTAAATTAAATGAAATTAATCACTTCAAATTATCTCACACATGTGATTAAACATAATTGGATTGTGAACATAATTTAATTGAGTTAAATTTGGTCATTTTACTAAATCAAATCTAACTTAACCTATTTAAAAAAATGGGTCAAGTTGACTTGGAATTGGACTAAACCCTCATGTGGCATGGGTTCATTCAATTCCTAATCATCCAATGGAAAATCAAGGATGATTTAAACCAAAATCTAAAATAAATTAATGAAAAGGAAAGTGATTAAAGCATATGAAACTTAAAATTAATCTAACTAAGATTAATCACCAAATGAATTTAAATTTGAACTAAACCTATTCAAACCTATCTAAACTAATCCTTGCATGGGTTAAGAGAGCTTGCCAACCAATCTTAAGAAAATTAATTAAGTCCAACTCAAGCTAAAAGGAGGGGAATATGTCATGGTAAAAGATAAGTGCAAAATGTCAAATGAGCTTCTCAATCATTCCACCTCTTTATCCTTAGATAGATGGAACATCTAAAGAGACTTGGAGCTTTCCTCCAAGGACCCCAGTTAGTTGTGACCAACCAAAAGAGGAGAAAAAAAAGATAAGAGGCTTGACCTCTAATGGACAAACCCAAGAGAGAAGATCACACTAAAAATTAATAGTTCCATCACCTTCCCCACCTAAAATGAAGATCATTGTGACTTTTTCCCCGATCCCATCATCGTAGAGAAGCCAAAAAACAACCAACATTGCCTTAAACTATCTGTGAGTTGGTGTAGGATCCAATCCACAAAGAAGCAATCCAATTCCTTCCCCAGCTTTACCATGTCATTCTAAAGGTGTTTGAGTAAATCCCATCATGGTCACTATTGAGGTTTTCCATGAATACCACCTCTTTTGCTTTCAATTTTCATCATTTTAAAACAAACTTGATCTAAAAAAAGATCAAATTGTATAGATTCATTCACTGATGGTTTTGGAATTGAAATTGAGTGATTTTAATGGTTGGATCACTAGAAATTGTCTTGAAATGATGAACAGCTCTCGACTTCCATTGTCATCATAAAGGTGAAATCTCCACCATCTGTTCCATTTATAAGGAGTAGACGACCAAGATCTAGCTGGATCAATTGTATAAATTTTTATAAGAAACCCACAGATTGATTCGAGGATCAACCCAAATCAAAATGCATATGCATTGCCATTTTGATGGGATCCACATAGATGAATGTCATGTGCCATGTAAAGAGACCATGTCGATCCACGTGGATCATGATCAAATGAAATTTTGGGTTTTTTATTTAAGAAATTAAGGAAAAATGTGAGAAAATTCTAAAAAACATAAAAATCAAATATAACTCCAAAATTACAAATTTGGGCTCTACGGATTCCTCCTAATGAGAGGAATCCATTAAAATTAAAATCCCCAATTAATTTTGGGTATTTTTGCATTAATTTAAGTTTGAATGAAAAATGTCAATCCTGAATTAATCCAAAACTGTTGATCAAAATGATTTGAGAGTTTGGGGAATTGAAATTAATGTTAGGATACACATTAGGTGAGTTTTTTCATAATTTATTACATAATGAATCTTAATATAGTAAATTTCAAACTCTAAACCCTAATTTTGATAAAATAAATTAATATTAAATGAAATAAATTAAGAAAAATGATCAAATCATTTTAAAACCTCATAGCACCCTAATGAACATAAATAAGTCATTGAAACACTAAGACTTAACAAAACACAAAATAGCCTAATTTGGTAATTAATTAAATTAATCAACCTAAACTTTAATAAATCATAATAAATTAACCAAAACTCTAAAAATTATGTCCCTAAGTAATTTCCAACAAATTAGGTTCAATGAAGGTTTTAATGAAATAATTGACTTTATTTAACCCCAAAATAGACATATGATTAAAATGAAATTTTGAGGGAGTTTAAATTGGCAAGGAAACCCACTTGCTATAAAAACTTCAAATCCAATTGGACTCTAGATTTGAATTCTTAAAATTTTAAGTTTCTAGGTCAATATAAATGCAATAATAAATTTAGAAAATCACAAAAATTATGAAATTCATAATGTAAATTTAAAGTAGCATATTTAACATCAAAAAATTTAAATAAAATGTTCAAGCAATTTGGAAGTGAATGAAACTAATAAAACATAGGTTAGAAGGTTATTAATAAGTGAAAATATTAAAGTTTAATAAAAATGTAAAATTAATAAATAATTAACTATAATAAACTCATTAATTAAAACTTATTAATTTCAACTTTATAACACATTGAAGCCATTTAAATTAAAGAATAAGATGGCTCTAAATGCAAACATAAATAAACTTATAAAGCAATTAAATGAACATTTGGAAATTAGGCCTTCAAGCACCTAATAAACTAACTTAAACTTAAACCAATGAATAAAATAATAAAATAATTAAGAAAAATAATCTAGATCCTATAATCTAATGCTAACTAAATTGTTATATGAAAATGAATAAAAATCAAATAAGTCATTAATTAGGATCATATAAGTTAATGCATCATGACATTGAAACCTAAAAAGTCAACTTAAACTATAATATGACATAGATGTAAAGTGAATTGAATATAATTTGAATTTAAACCTAAATACTAAACAAATATTAAATAAACATAAAATAAATCACATGAATAAATGAAATAAACTTAATTAAACAAAAACACTAATTCATCAAATGAATTTAATTAAGCATAAACATTAATGTTCCAAATAAATTAATCTAAATAAAAAAAATTTAAATTTGTAAATTAAATAAACCTAATCAAAGGATGAAGGAATGAAAGTTTAATCAAGAATATCAATTACAATGAACAAATAGAATGAAATAAATAAGAATAATAACTATAACTAAATGCAAGGAGTAAAATTCCAATTAAACGACACAAAATAAAGAAATAAAGTGATTATGGTTAATGAATTATGAATATCAAACATGAAATGTAAAGTGAAATAAAATCAAACCTAAAAAATTTAGTTCAAACCATTTAAATCTTAATAAAAAAATGAATGAAAACTCAAAAGAAACTAAAATAAGAATAAAAAGAAAGAAAAGCAATCTAAATTATAAACTTAATGAAAATAAATCCTTTTAATGAATCTAAAAGAACTAATTAAGATACTTAGGAACTTAGATTTTTTAGAATGTATCCTCATTGTAGGATGAAGGTTTCATTAGAGTTTAGGATGTTGAATGGAATTTGTTCCATCCAAAATGAAATTTATTCTATTCTTTATTCTTGAAAACCACACTTCAATATAAAAATGGATTTGAAATGAAAATAAGGTCACTAAAAATTATTAAATCAATTGAATTGAAACCATCCAAAGGTAAATTAAACAAACTCCAAAATTTGAATTGAAACTTGAACTTTAAAACCTAGGAATGTCTTGCCACATGAATCCTCCATCACACACTCGAGTTATTTTTTAGGTCACAGACCCTAAATTTAGGCTAGGATGATCTGTGATGATGTGATGTGATGTGACATTAATTTTATTATTTTGTGATATAATGTTTTAGACTGGATGGCCAAGATTAATTATCGTTAGTCTAGATGGTAAGACATTATTTCTAGAACTAACATTGTTTTCTATAGGGGGCTGTACTAAAGGGATAGTTGCCATGAAATTTATATAATTGCTATTTTGCTTGCACGTGATGAAAAATCCCTTAGCATAGATATGTGGGCTTGGCAAGCAACTAATGCTAAGCCCGTATGTTTGAAAAATATAACTGTTTTAATTTGTATTTTCCTGACATTTATTTTACAGAGCTTAGGATTTATTTTTGAATTTGAAATGTAAATTTGAGCTTAGAATCAGGTTAGTATCTATGGGGTCTAGGATTAGAAGGAGCTGACCCTACCAATTGATGGTTGTAGTGATGCCCAGTGAAGCCCAATGGATGTCCTTGAAGAAGGAGATGATCTTGGAAAAAAGCCCCACATATCTAAAATGTAGTTCTAGGTCAGGTTGTATAAGAGCAAAGCTCGGTGCTCATTTTCTCTTTCTTTCAGGGTGTACAATGGTACCCTTACATTGGCCTTTCTTTAATTTAAAATTGGCTTGATTTATTTTGGGTGCACAATAAAATCAACCTGCCTTCTAGGTTTCTTTATGTGCTGTGTTTTCTTTAATGAATGCCTAAACAATTAGGCTCTTAGAGAAAATTAAATTTTCTATCCAACTTAAATCTAGTCAACTCAAACAAAAAAAATAAAGAAACATGAAACTTCATATAAATTAAAGCCATAATAGTAACCTAAAATCAACTAGAAATAGTTAGCTCTTAAAAATCATGCAATCATTTTACTCTCAACTCTTGAATTGGGCACTTCACCCATTGCATATAAAGGGCATCTAACCTGTGAAGATGATCGACTTCTTGGGGAAGTCTACCTTCTTTTAATGATTTGACCCATAACCAATTCTAATTGCATGATATTTAGGCATAAAAATGCATACCCAAGACGTTAAAAGAATCTTGAGTCAAAATATCTAAAAAGTTAAAAATGTGCATTAGTTAGATGCATTTTATACCTTACATGATCTTAAAGATTAGGAACTGAGTTTAGGTTTTAGATTCTTTCCTAAAATACAATAGTATAGCCATCTTACATACATGAGACTTAGTATCATAGGTTTAAAATGTGCTTAGGTGGTGTTAGATGGTAGTCCTTCTAGGTGGGTTATAAGTCCAGAAGAGTCAGAGATAGGTCTATTCCCTCAAGTGAGAGGAATGACTGATAATTTTCAAAAAAAGAAACTAGGTCAAGCATCTAACTTATATCAGAAGCAATTATAGACATTGGATCTAAATCATCCTCCTCAAAGTAAGTCTTCAATCTTGGGCATTTCTACAATCTTGTGATGTTAGAATCTAAGCCCTAGATTTCTAAAAAAATATCAACTAAAAATCTAAATTAAATTTAAAATTTAAACCCAATGGTAGGATAGTTGAAATGTCTACTGAGCATCCCAGTATCAATAGGCATTTTCTACTTAATCCTATTTGGCTCCCAAAAGAAGTCTTTCCAATTTGGATTATTCCCAATTGAAATCTCAAATATCATTCATTTGCAAACCAACTTAGAAATCCATAGAAATAATAGCTTATTTCTTTAGTCGAGAGTATTCTTAGGAAGAGGTCCTCCATTCCTAAGATGTTATTAACTATAAGGGCTTGCCCTTATAGGGAACCATGAACCTAGTTTAAAATTAATCATGCTCTACTTTCAATGTAGTTCAGGGGAAAACTCTCTAGTATGTGAAAGACCCATTAGCCTTTGTAATCTTTTATTAAATGATTGAATCCATTATTGGATAACATGTTTATCTTTTGAGAAAATATGTTTACTCTTTAATGGCATGTTTAGTCATCAAAATAAAAGAATGTATTAATCCTATGTAGTGTCATTAATTTTTTCCATAATACATCGACACCACAATTCTTAATGTGTTGAGTAGAGGCTAAACAAAGATTATATTGTTGGTAGCGGGCCTCCACTATGATGAAGTCACCGTGATCATGGACTGCTTCTTGCCCTCCTCCCAAGTGATGGAGAGAGTGATCATTTTATATGCTCTCCTAAGAAACCATACTGTATAGTCCTCTAGCGGGCGTGAGTTTAGAGTTCACTAGGCCTAGCTTATTAAAAATTAATATAAAATGATATTAACAAGCTTCTTATGATTAGCAAAATGCTCCCTACCTGATGGTTGGAAATCAAGGCCATCACCATAACTACACCATTGAATGCATTACCAATAATGGGTTTATCCCTTTTTCATAAACTTACTATCATGACAATAATAGCATGTGCTTGCATCATGGATACTAAGTTCACTTCTCATGATCATGGCCTTTCATTCTCACTTTCTTAGAGGATTTTCCATTGCTCCCACAGATAGTGAGTACAACTCTTATAATATGGACCTTGTGTGTGGGTACTAACTTATTTCCAGCTTCGAAGACCTCATTATTATTTTTCCTGGTGAACACTTTGAGCTTTCTTGCATTTATCAACTCATCCATTAGACTCTTCAAATGGTGACACTCTTTGGTGTCATGACCATGATCATGGTGATAATCATAATATCTTGACCAATCATGCACTCCATCTGCCTTCATGGGTAGTCATTGCTTGAAATAATCTTTATTCTAGATCATTTCTATAAGCTCTACCATAAACACTCTTAGAGGAGTTTCTAGAGAAAGTGACATATAGTCGGCACGTGGATCACGAGTAGCTTAGTTTTGAAGCCTCACCTCAATACTTCTGGTTGCCTTCTTTTATCTATTCTCCTCCTTTGATATCCTTCCTTGGATAGTCACTTTGAAGGCCTCTTCAGTAAGTTCTTTTCCCTGGTTAGCAATGTTGGTTGGAGCACTTCATTCTACTCTTCATCATTGATATGATTATTCACCAACTCTTGTAGTTTAGTGAGTGTCTTTAGAGCCCTAAGGAATTCTTGAAGGGAACTTCCTTTAAGCCTTGTGCGAGTGTTGCTTAGGTGATTACAAGCTCCAAATATTTGACTTCTAACATTTCTCGCTATAAATGAGTGATGAACTTTCTCAGAGGCTCCTACTTCATCTATAGAAGAGCTTGAGAAATTTTTAGTTGCTTGAGCACTAGCAAATTATGTGATGAACATCCTCTTAAAGTTGGCGAATGATATAATGACTCTTAAAGGAAGACATGAGAACCACTTGATGACTAACTCTTTGAAAATGGTGAAGAAGAGCCAACACTTCATTGTATCGTCTAAGTCTAGTAGATATGTGGTTAAGTCTAAGTAGGTTATGCGGTCAGTGGGGTCTATCTGACCTTTGTAAGATTTAAGATGCGGGATCTTGAACCTATAAGGAGAGCCTTTATGAAGAAAGCATTGGTAGGTTGTGGCTATTTCTTTGACAAACCTTCTACTTCACTAGTGTTGTAGGAGTCATCCTCAAAATTTGAGAATTTGGGTGGCTAGACACTAGGGACCATAAATGGGTGTCTTCTTTCTCACTGAGCTCAATATCCCATGGATCCTTCATTCTTTTATGATTAGGGCTCTTTGTGGTGTGGTTTTTTTATGGTCATTTGCACTTGGAGAGTGATCCTATCTTCCATGTCACGTAAGTTTTGTTGAGTTGTAAGTTATTGGAAGTTTTGCTCCATATTAGCTAAGCGATCTCTCATTAAAGGTCTTACTTCACTTTGTATCTAACTTCTAGTTCTTATCCTTAATCATGCTCACTGCACCTAAAAGGATGTTGAATCAAAATCTATCCATGGATTGAGAAAGAGCCTTCTAAGATACTTGAGAGATAGGGTTAAATAGAAAGACAGTAGGAAGATATAAAACTAGAAAAAGTAAAAGAGAAAATATAATCTTTATTGCTCAGAATGACTAAAATATGAGTATAAAATATAGTGGTATGGTATGAGCCAAAAAGTCCCCCACCGCACCCCTCCTAAGAAAGAAGTCTTCCTTTTATAATATCAAGGGGTGGTCATTCATAGAAAGATCTTATAAGATAAATTTAATGCAAAAAAATCTACCTAAACTAATTGAGATGAGTGAGTATGGCCCATTGGCTAATACTAATGAACAAGTATGTGAGTAAGAATGAGATCGAGGAGAGTGGTTACATTGTTCCTTAGATTAATTTCCAAATGTTGGCCAGTGAAATTAGGTATTTCCTTTGAATTATTATTCTCCAAGTCCTCGTCTCGCTAAGTTAAATTTACTTTCCTTGTTGGGTGCTCCTTTTAGCAACTATTCTTACTATAGGTTGTCGAGTAGCCTTTATGAGATTATCTTTATCTTGAATTTAGGAAATATAAATAGTACTCCAACAGTTATATTTGCATACATATGGGCTTAGCATTAGTTGCTTGCCAAGCCCACCTGTTTTATTGGGCTATGCTTAGGGACTTAAGTATACTTGAAACCAAACAATATTTATATTTATCTTTTATTATAGTAGTCCCTTTTAGCCCCTGCAGAAAACATTGTTAGTCTAAAAAGAACATCCTACCATCCATATCTGGGCAAACAATTCAAGTCATCAATATAAAATAATACACCACAAAATGAAATAAAAATATTTCATATCACATCACATAATATTATAGAACATTGACCTAACCTAAGTCTAGAGTCAATGACATGATAATCTAGTGTATGAGGAAATGAGTTTATGTGGCAAGACTATACTAGGTCTTTTAAGTTCAAGTTTTGGTTTGGATTTCAAAATTTATTTATTTTTCCATTGGATGGTTTCAATTCAAATGATTTATAAGTTTGTGATTTTTGTTTCTATTTTTAAGTTCATTTTATATTAGAATGAAGTTAATGTTTTAAAGAATGAAGAATAAAATTAGTTCTACTTTGGGTGGAACTTATTCTATTCAACATCCTGAATCCTAACGGAATGAAGTTTTCACTCTAAGGAAAGATTTATTATAAGGGGCTAAGCTAAAATCTTAGGTATCTTGAAATTCATTTAAGTTTGATTTGATTTGATTAATGATTTAATTTTATTTAGAAATTTGATTAAGATTCATTTTCTATTCATTTCTCTTAATTTAATTAAATGTTTCTTGATTTGGTTTATGTTTTTTATTTATAATCTTTAATTAAAATTTAATTTGTTTCTTTAAATATTAATTAGGAATTTAATGTTCATGTTATTATGATTTAGTTTACATTTTAAGTTTAATTTTAATTCATTTATATTTGATGTTGTTTAGTTTATGTTTATGGCTTAACTTCATATTTAATCATTTTTATTTATTTAATTATTCATTAGATTTTAAATTTTTTTATTTGTTTATTTAATTTATATTGATCTTGTTTATTTATTACATTAATATTTATGCTTATGTTTATTTTACAAATCTTTATTGGATTGAATGAACTTAATTAACTTAAGTTAATATTTTAATTCAAGCTTGGTTTTGATTTCATCATTTAAATGATCCATTATACTTCAATTTCATGATATATTTATTTATATATTTTCAATTTATCATTTAAGTTTATTTGATTTTAATTAATTTTATTTTTTTCATTTAATTAATATTATCATGTATCCTAATGAGTTTGAATTAATGTAATTGATTTCAAGTTATGACTTCTTTCATTCACTTCATTAACATTTACATGTATGAATTTAAATAAATTAATTCAATTGTTTCTAACTAATTTGGATGAAGTATTAATTTTATTATTTAGGGAATTCTTTATTTAACTCATTAGTCTTAATGTAACATTACATGTTAGAGTTTTTATCATAGAGTTTAACTTATTATGATGGAATTTTGTTTGCTAATCATGATCCAAGAAGCCTAAGGAATTAACTATTTTGGGCATCAAACCTATTCTAAGCCATTACAAACTTTTGGGTTGTTTAAGTTTAATTGATTTGATTTATTACTATTATTTGCATTTGGAATTATGTTATTCATTAACCTAAATGGATTTAAAGAAATCCCATATTAATGGTTTTCATGTTTGATTGTAAAGTTCAGATGTTAATTAATGTTTAAATTTCAATTTATTAATTAAAATATTATACATTTAATGATTTAAGGTTTAAGATTAAATTTTATATTTTATTATTTTAACCCTAAGTACATTATTAATCAAATTCTTTAACTTTGGAGGATTTGGAAATTTTTCTTAAGTGTTTGAATGTTAATAAAAATAAATTAAACATTTTATACATTTTTGTAATTTTTATAATTTTTTGAATTAAATATTTTCATTAAACTAACCTAGGGATTAGAAAATTAACATTCTAAAATTTTCCTTAAACCCTAAGTCTCTGAAATTTTTATGGTAAGTGGGGTTCTTTGCCAATTTAGGTTCCCTAAAATTTCACTCTAATCAGATATAGAATTCAAGGTTAATTAAAGTTTTAATTATTTTAATAAAACTTAAATTAAGCCTAAATTAGAGAAAACTAATTAGGGTTTTAAATTTCTTGAATTCCTTTCTAAATGATCCATCCCTGGAGGGTTTACTTATAATTTTTGGAGTATTGGTTGATTTAATATAATTTTTTAATGTTCAAGTCAATTATTTAAATTAATTAATTCAATTAATTGCTTTATTAAGTCATTTTGGGAAATATAAAAATTTTAGTGAGTTTTAATGATAAATTTAAATTCATTAGTGTTGATATTATAAGTTGATATCATGATTTTTCATGATTCATGTAATTTAATATTAATTTATTTCAATAAATTAATGTTTTATGATTGAAATTTGCATAATTAAAATTTAATATCCAATAAATTATGAAAATTTTATTTATGGTGGGTTTTAACCTCAATGTTATTTCCCCAAAGTTTGAAGTCAATTGGATTGATGGGTTAGTTTAATTGAGTTTAATTATTTTCATTTAAACTCAAATTGATCCAAAATTACCTAATAAAAATTGGAGATTGTCATTTTAATAGATTCCTCTCATTAAGAGGAATCTATAGATCCTATTTGGATATTTTTTGTTGGGTATTTTACTTTCTATGATTTTTTAAAGTTTTGGTGATTTAAAAAAGTTTTAAATCAAAAAATTGAGTTTTACCATTTTAAATGATCAACACCACGTTGTACTGATGTGACATAGTGCCATTGGGCCTGTTGGATTCGCAAGGATCCAGTTCAAAAAAGTGGCAGCCACATGGGATTGGTTACAACGGTCCAATCAAAGATTGGATGAACAGGATTTACCCCGTAATTCCTATAAGATTTAAATTGAATTGTGTGACAAATCATAACCATCTATTCTTAATAGAAGGAAAGGACAACATAGATTATATCTCCTTTAATGATGGCAAAAGCTGAATCCCATACATCGAATTAAAGTGATTTTTGGTGATCTAGCCAATGAATTCACTTAGTTTCAATTACAAATCCAACTCAAATGGAATGCATCTATATAGCTAGATCTTACTTGGGATCAAGTTCATTTCAAGAAGAACCAAAATCAAACATAAGAAAGGCTGGTTTCGAAGCATACCTTCTCAGCAGTGATCTCAGATAGCGGGGATGATTGGAAAAGCTTCATGAGGGTGTGGCAAAAGTCTAGAAAAAGGAATTAAATTACCTCCATAATATTCTATGTGAAGAAGAAATGTTGAATCTAAAGCTATGGGGTTTAGAGTGAGCATTGGCTAGAAGGCTTTGTCTTGGGATGCCATGTGATGCCTTCAAGCTACCAAATCAAAGGAACAAGTAGAAAAGAAATGAAGATATAAAGAATGAAGAATGAAGACCCCATAACATTCATTCATTATAAATTTTAATTATTATTTTGTAATTCTAGGTTGTATAATGGTAGAGCTTCTACCCATCTCTCTTCTTTTCGTGTTATGCACTCAATACAGCCTATTATTCTTCGGTAATTTATAAAATTGATTGATGTTATGTTTAAATTATGCATTAAAATGACATGCTTTATATAAATTCTTATGATTGATTCTTTAATGTGTGGCCTAGACACGATTAGGCTCTTAGGATGAAATAAATTTTCTACCCAACTAATCACTCATAACTAAAGTTTTCTATAACTTATAACCTCACCATAAAGCCTAGGCCTTAAATAAGATAATTAAAAGATTTAGTAAGCTGAATGGTTGGATGTTTCACATCATGCATGCATATTATTTTGCTCTTGAAAATAGGGGATTTCCATCCTTGCACAATAGGAGAATGCTTGACCTGTGAGGGCATCCCTTGTGTTGGAAAACACCCCTTTCTCGCTTATTTAGCCAATAACCTATTTTCATCATACATATAGGCATCAAAATCCTAAAGCCTTTGTCAAAATGAAGTGCCAAAATTGGAATAAAGCATAAAAGATTTTTTTTGTATTAGATTAAGTCATTATTCATACCATTCATGATTTAGTCTCTTAGGGAGTGGGTTTAAGGACTTTAGCCTCTTTCTAAATAATAATAGCCCAACCATCCTACAAATTTATAAGACTTACCTACATGGATTTAAAGCGTAAGAGGAGTTAGCTTGTGCCACTCCAGGCAAATGTAAGCCTAGTAATCGGGTGGTTTATCCTCTCTTGTGGTAGTAAATCTTATGCCCATCTTCACTTAGATTTAGGTCATGATTTAGCTTATGCTAAAGCCCATTTGATTTAGGATTCGAGATTGCTATTTCCTTCGGGATACAAGCATAAATCCTCTCCTCTTAGGCATTTTCACAACCTTGTGTCAGCGGTTTATAAGCCCTAGCAATCTAATAAAATTTAACTCAAAGCATATAAGTCTCTTCACTTTCAAACATATAAAGCCCAATTATAGGATAGATTGGAATGCTCACTAGGCTTCTTGCTATCATGAGCATTTCCTACTTCCTCCCTTTGGATTCCAAAATAAGTCTTCTCCTTGATCTTTCCCATTTGATTTTCCAAACATAACCGCCCTTTAATAGTCTTAACTTTAAAATCTTTGGAGACAATAATTGCCTACTTCAATCAAGAGTATTCTTAAGGAATTCACCTTCCTTAGGATGTAATTAACTATGTAGGCTTTCCTCCATAGGGAACTTTAGAACCTGGTTTAATATAAACCATGCTTTATTCATCCATGTAAAGTAGAGAAAAATCTCTAATATATTCGAAGACCCATCATGCCTCAGGATTCCTTATTAGGTGATTAGGTCTATTGAAAGGTGATGACTCTATCTTTTAAGATAATACATCATATCTCAATGTCATACCTGATCACTTCAATAAGTATCCCCTACAATCTGTATGGTGTCCCCCATACATCCAAAATAAACACCACAAATTTTTCTGGCAACTTCGCTGGGGATGAGTTCCTCTCTCCATCTTTAATAGATAATTATTATCTCTAAGCATTGATAGTGGACTTATATTTTATATAAGCCTGAGACTATCTTTCTTTTCATTGGCACTTTACTTATTTCATCCTTAAGCAAAGCTAGCCAACATCCTTTAGGTTTTAGGACCTCACTCCATGTAGGTCTTCAAACCCCTATTGGGTCCCCAATAGGCTAAAAATAAATTAACTAATGAAAGGAGATGACCAAACATAAAACCTCTTTACCACTAGCTTGGTGAGGCAAGGTTCATCCCATATTCAAGAAAGTTTCAATAAAATTCAAACTAAAAGAAGTAAAATCTTTTGAAATTTTTTTCAAAAGCATCTTTACAAAACAAAATTATTCTGAAATCCCCTTCACATCACATAAAGTTTGCAAGACATAAACTTAAGTTCAAAGTAATAAAGATAACCAAACTTCATTTAACATACTAAAATCTATTAAATGAGGGTCCTTTTGAAAACCAAAAAATAAGTTCACTTTTCAATAAATTTTCAAAAGCACACTCTTCAAAATAAAATCAATCAATCAACCCCATTTAAATACCCAAATTTTTTAAGTGGAGTTCTATTTTCAAATCAAAATAGAAGTTAAAATCAACATATCATTGAACCTCACTTAACATACCCAATTTTTTTAAGTGAGGGTTCCCTCTTTTCGAAAGCAAATATTACAAACAAAGTAAAACATACTTGAACTCTATTTGACATACTAAAAGTTGTCAAATGAAAGTTCCACTTTTGAAAAATCAAAACAAATTGAATTCTATTTAACATACCTACATTTGTTAAGTAGAGTTCCGCTTTTCTAAAATCTTAAAAATCAAAACACATTTAGACTCCATTTGACATAACCAAATTTGTCAAATGAGAGTTCCTTTTTCAAAATCATTATCAAACAACAACACATAAAATAAATTGAACTCTATTTAAGTAAGATTCCCATTTTCAAAATAAACATATCAAACACACTTGAGCCCTGCTTAACATACCTAAATTTGTTAAGTAATGGTCTCATTTTTAAGTCAAATTGACAAAAATATCCAACACATTTGGGCCTTACTTAGCATACTTAAATTTGTTAAGTAAGGATGCCATCTTCAAATCAAATCAAACAAATCAAACAAATAAACAACAACTCTCACAAACAAAATGTTTTCAAATATTTCCAAACATACATTTTAATCTCATTTAGCATACCTAAATTTTCTAAGTGAAGGTTCCAAAATCAAATTTTCAAACAAAAGATAAAACAAAAATAAATTCTTTCCAAATGATTAAACCCCATCCAACATACCCAAATTTGTTAGATATGAGTTCCAAATCAAATTCAAATTCTATGGAAAAGTCTCTCCTCACATTATAAAATCTCTCCAATGAACCCCACTTAGCATACCTAAATTTGTTAAATGTGGGTTCAAATTTCAAATCGATATGAAAACTTAATACTTGAAAAAAAATATCAAAACAAGGGTTTGACTCAGTTATGTTTCAACAAATACAGAGGTATCAACACAGTCAGTTCTTCTCCATCTTTAGTTCAACTATTATGACTTATGGCAAGTTCATCTTCTCTTTCCCATGGGTTGTGGATCTAGCCTTGGATCATGCCATACACACCACGACCACCACCCATCTGATTCTGTTTGGCCATGGTTTCATGACCATCATGGTCACTTGTGAGGGGCCCCTCACCCGTTGGAGGGGCGGTGGTTGGGCAAGCCTCCTTCTTTTGCAATCTAGTTTTCCTCTGAGGAAGGTTAGTTCCCGTGCAGCAGTTCTCTGTCATAGCTCAATGCATCAATATTGTGGTTCAACTGTCACTAAATGCTTTTAAGAAAATCTGGCATTCAAAATAGTTTCTGGTTCCGACCTCACTCACATGCTCACCACTCGGCTCCTCATAGACCTGAACCAGTGAGAGGTGTCCTTCTCTAGGATGGAGAGGAGTATTTTTGTATCACCTCCACCATGAGCTCACTTTGATGTACCGGCTAGGGAGTGGAGGAAGCCCTATACCGGCCTTAGGATAGTTCTTTGCTAGGTTGGCAGAACCTACATATGCTCAAAGTCTAGCGCATTATTTATTTTGAGGTCCTTAATCCCCAAGAGCGTCAGTGATTAGATCCATAAGGAGAGAGTCACCGAGGCTTAAGTATCAGCCCAAGCGGGCAAGAAGGAGAGGAGGAGGTATGTCAGGTAGTCAACGGCTTCCACCCTTGTAGATTTTTTGAATTAGCAGCCTACCATGCTAATCACACATACAGTATAGTATTGACAGGCACCACTAGCCGTATGAGGAGGGTTCCAATAGGAGGGCAGTCGGTGTCTCCACAGCCACACTGCTCCACTCCTAGTCCACAGCCACACTGCTCCATTTCCCGTCCACCATCACCCATCCAATTCCCTCCTTCCATAGTCCCTACCAAGGTCCAAAAGTCTGTATCCGAGAAGAGGACATCCCCACTGGTCATCCAGCTACTGCCTAAGGATCCCACTCTATCTATCCCACTATATGAGGTGAGGTCGAGCTCTCCCATTTGACCTCCCACTTCAGCCATGGTAAAGAGGGAGTGGTGACCCAAAAGTGTCATGGTCATGCCACCACCATAGCCATCAGTAGTAGCAGAGGAAGAAGAGGATACTAATGCAGTTTCTATGACAGTTGATCCTCCTGGGGAGAGCACTCCTTCCGTAGGCAGTGTCTGGTATATAGACTCAGGTGATCATAGTCTTACAGTCAGTAGTCAATGAATGTTTGTACCGGTTCAGACAAAGTAGGAGATCGATCACTAGATGATATCATAGAAAATTACTTTGTCGAGAAGAAACAACTTCTTGGGCATGACCATTCAAACCAAGAAGAGGGTAGGGTAGCCTTTGACCTCAATGAGGATGGCCTATTATAGGATTCAGCAAGATCTCATATGGTCGATACCCGGAGATCCCTCCATAGAAACCATTAGAGTCAGAAAGGTGCTGTGATTGAGGAAGGAGACACCTCTCACTCAACTCGACACCTCCTTCAACAGCTCAGACAGAAGGATGAGCAGATCAACAGAATAGAAAGGAGGATTGAGGGTTTCTTGGCAGCAGTTCTAGCACTCCAAAACCAAGTTCTAGTTTTGTAGCCCAGTACTATAGAGGTCGATCAACCCGAGCTCTTACATATCATAGATCCTCCCAAGAGAGCCTCTCCAATGGATTAGGATAGTGGTAGTTTGCATAGGAAGGTCTGATAGTACCTCCATGCATGAGAAAGACATTAAGAAAATGGTGGTGCAACAAGTGAGGGAAGTGTTCATGCAAGCCTGGGGTAACTCATCCATTCCAAAGGGTAGACCTTACATAGAGGAATTCGATGTAGTCCAATACCCCAAAGGGTTTGTGCCACCTTCCTTCAAAAGTCCTAATGGCAGTGGGAACCCACAACAGCATATGATTTTAGAAGCATTGTAATGTGATAGTAGTGACACACTTCTCTTCCACTTGTTTATTAGTAGTCTATCAGGGGTTGCATTCAATTGGTATCTTTGAACTTACAATTAGGTGAAGACTTTGCTGAGTTGGAGTAGCTCTTTGTTAAGAGATTTGCTGGAGCCCAACAAAGGGTAACTGTAGCGACCTGGTTGTAGCTAAAAAAAATCCTATTGAGTCCCTTATTGATTACATTCAAAGATGGCATAACCTGGGTACAAAATGCAAACCACAACTGTCCAAACAACATGCCATCAAAATTCTTCTCAAGAATATACATGGTCTGGTTGCTTTCATGCTCAAGGTCTTCATAATCAAAACCTTTGAGAAATTAATCAACAAGGGGCCAGTCTACAAGAGGAAGTCAAATAATTTCTTTTCAAGACCAATCATCCATGCCCAAGCCATAGAAAGTATTTGAGAAGAGGTCAGGGACAGTCTTGTCAGTAGACAGGGGGAAGCAACCAGCTTGTGTTCAGTTTGAGGGACCACGAACTCAGCAGCCACCCTTGTCACCTCCTCTTCCACCACCTCGCCCATCATACTGGCTGTCATCGCCTCCACAACAGTATTCATTTCCACCATCAAGTAGCTACTACCCACCTACTCTTTTGGACAAATTAGATAAACCTGATTCATTCAAGAGGGAGGTAGTCAAGAAAATCTTTAAAAATCTCATAAATAAATTTGATTTCTAGCTACCGAAGCCTAAGAGGCCGGAGAAAGTGGGCAATAGTCATGATCTTAACTTTTTCCTCTACCACCGCATGTTAGGCCATGTCTTAGAAGATTGCATCACTTTCAAAGACTGGCATAAGTCGAGTGCCATAATTATCCCTAAGGATTACTTGTTAGAACAACCATCTAGTTCTATTAGAGTTATCCTTGGGGATACATGTGATCCTCTTATGATGAAAGAAGGTTGGGATATCTCCTTATCCTGAGCCTCTAAAAAGATCATTTCTAAGATCAAAAAATTTTCCTTGTAGGTGCCTGAGGTAGCTCAAACCTCCAACATCAAAGAAGGTTTCCAAGTAGCTAAAGATAACTCGGGAAGGTGGGAGCTTAGCAATAGCAGTAGCAGCAGTCCACACTTTCCTGGGATAGCAAAGTAGCACAACCACCATCCTAGTCTAGCATTCTCTCCACCATTGCAACTACTACCACGTCATCCAGCTCTTCTTATACTAGCAAAAATATTGTATCTACGGACAAGGGCACTAAACCCCTCACTCCACTTACTTTGTTTGATTTCTATTATGTACCTGCACCTAGAAAGAAATTAATGAAGAAAGTATATCCCACTTATATCTTCTCTACTTTTGATAGTCTTGATGATCTCATTTTAATTGAAAGCTCTCCAAGTCTAAAAAATAATAATAGCACAAATAATTCAGATCCTTTCTCTTATGATTCAAAATCAAACTTTCCTTTTTTGAATTAATTGGGTTCACCCATTAAGATTGACTTGGAGTCATCCGACTTTGAAGGTCTCGTAGGAGAAGTTGAAGGTATACTCGATGAGCAGGTAGAACTTTCCACTATCCTACCACATGAAGTCATTCAAGTAAACCTCTGTAGTGGCAAAGTTCCACCTCTTAGGTAGCACTTTAGGATAAGGGTAAGCAAGTCATTGGTTCTAGTGAGTAGATAACCCATCCATAGGATGCTCCACCTATGGATATGCTTGTGGAGGACCAAGCTAGAGTTGATTACAATGTTCTAGCTCACCTTAGAAAGTTACCAGCTAAGTTAAGCTTATACGATGCCCTTATCTTATCCAAAAAAATGAGGGAATCTCTAATCAAGGCCCTACTTGATCCTGAGATATGCTTAGCTCAACTGATTGCTACTGAAGAGGAGGCATGACATTCAAAGGACATCTTAGGAGTTACTTTCAGCGATGAAGGCTTACTTCTAAGGATGACCAAGCATAACCGTCATCTTTACATTACAGTGGATGTTGGCAGATACAGGCTATCAAGAGTGTTGGTTGATCCAGGTGCATTAGTCAACATTATGAGTCTAAGAACCCTTGCC
Organism: Cymbidium sinense; assembly: GCA_021442155.1. Classification (NCBI taxonomy): domain Eukaryota; kingdom Viridiplantae; phylum Streptophyta; class Magnoliopsida; order Asparagales; family Orchidaceae; genus Cymbidium; species Cymbidium sinense. The sequence continues at coordinate 51,452,523 of CM038224.1, read as the reverse complement.
TACTTAAGGATTGACATCTCCAAACTCCAAAAAAAAAGGATGATGTTGACAGCATTTAATGAACAAGGAGAGATGGCCTTAGGCTCCATAGTGTTGCCTTTGAAGATAGATGATTGGAAGATTGAAGCTAAGTTTTACATTATAGACTCAGATGCCTCTTTCAATGCTTTGCTTGGGAGACTGTGGATACATGCAAGCAACACGATCCCATCCTCTCTACTTCAATGTATAAGTTTTATGAGAGGTGGGATCGCCTACTATGTCATAGGAGATCTCAAGCCATTTTCAAGTCACGAGGTTAGCATATATGAGGATGTGACCTACTACCTCCCTCAAAATCAACAAGTCTATTCTCGTGAACTTGGCCAAAGTTCAAAAATAAAAGAAAAAGAAAAAAAAGAAAAAAAATGAAAATGAAATAAATAAAAGGGAGCAAGAAATAGACTTCGAGGAGGAAGTGGTGTCCGATATTAGATTCCACCCACAGTTTGTTACTCCATTCGAACACATGGGTATGATAACTCGACCTCCATTAGGTAGAGGAAGAGGCCAGTTCAGAGGAAGTCCTAGGGGTGGAAAACCTTCTTATTTGCCACCCAATAGGAGATATGTCCCACGGGACACGTTATCCATAGACTTAGAATCTAGTTGGAGGATGAGTCTTATATGGTGCAACGCTCTTCTCACAGATTCTTTGGAGGTGACATTTGAGCCAAATAGTGATGAAGACCAGCATCCAAATCAAACCATGAGTGTATCCAATTCTATATGTGAAATAGTTAGGCATCATTGGGAACCTTAGCTCCCCCATTTTCCTCATAGAAAGTTAAGGGTTTGGTAGTTAAGTAAGCCCCTAAGTCATCCACAGATATGAAGACTCAAAGATTTTTTCTAGGAGCATCATCCTCACTGTGTGTACTAAATTTAGTAAAGAAAGGATTGATTCCATATGCTTGGTCTAAACACAGGTCAGATTACTTCAAGAGATTATGGGACAACAAATGCAGACATTCTCAATCAAGGCTAGGACTAAGATTCGGTATAGTGGGTCTGATCGATGATGACGATTATTACTTAGTCATCACCAATCGTTTAGAATCTAATAGGTTCTTTTGAAATCACATTAACTCATATGAGGAGGTGTGCTTAAAAACTTTAGATGGTCCAGATGATTTTGATGTCAAAGATGCACCACTAGAGTTTGAAGAAGAGATCAAGTCAATCATTGACAAGCTCAAAGAAATCAACTTGGGGACTGAAGACAATCCACATCCGACATACATCAGTTCTTTATTGAATAAAATTGAAACGAATGACTTTAGTTAAGCTATTGATTGAGTTTAAGGACTGCTTCACATGGAGTTATGAAGAGATGCACAGTTTATCTCCTGACATAGTAGTCCATAAATTAACAATAGAGCCTAGTGCTAACCCTATCAAGAAAGCTCCTAGACACATGCGATTAGGCATTAAACAACAGGTCATTTCTGAAGTTAAGAAATTGATCAATTTTGGCTTCATCAAGGAAGAAACATATCCCACCTGGTTGGCCAGTGTCATCCCAATTAAGAAGAACATTGGCCAAATTCACATATGCATCAATTTTAAGGACTTAAATAAGGCATGTCCAAAAGATGAATTTCTACTACCAATACCAGAACTGATGGTGGACATTGCCTCATCTCATGCAGTCTTCTCCTTCATGGATGGCTCATCTAGATATAATCAAATAAAGATGGCCCCTGAAGATGAGAAGAATACTATTTTTGAACCTCGATTAGAATCTATTGCTATAGGGTCATGCCTTTTGGCCTTAAAAATGTTAGTGCTACTTACCAGCAGGCTATGACTCAAATCTTTAATGAACTCATTCATCATCAATTCGAGTGCTATGTCAATGATCTCATAGTCAAAAGTAAAGAAAAGGTAGACCACTTCTTTGTCTTGAGAGTAGTTTTTAAACGGTTAAGATAATTTAACCTCAAAATGATCCCCCTGAAGTGTGCATTCAGAGTAGTTTCGAGAAAATTTCTTGGGTTTGTTGTCCAACATCGTGGAATCAAGATCGATCCATAGAAGATCAAAATGATATTAGAAATGCCACCCCCTAAGAGTTTAACTCAACTTAGATCATTCTAAGGGTGGTTGGCATATCTAAGATGCTTTATATCCAACCTATCTAGAAGGTGCCAACTATTTTCAACACTTATTAAAAAAAATGTCAAGTTCAAGTGGGATGACAAGTGTCAGCATGCTTTTGAAGACATCAAGCACTACCTGATGATGCAGCTAGTTCTAGCAACCCCTATCCCGGGCAAGTTGCTTATATTATACACTATTGCATTGACATTCCTTGGTGCTTTATTTTCCCAAGCCAATAATGAAGGGAAAGAGAATGATCTCTACTATCTCAGTCATCACCTAATCCCTGCTAAAGCAAATTATTCACCCACTGAGAAGCATTTCCTAGCTTTAATCTTTGCATCTCAAAATCTGCAACACTACATGCTTTTTCATAAAGTGAACTTGATCTCCAGCATCAATCCACTGCAATATCTCATGACATGGCTGACGCTATTTGGATGGTTGGCATACTAGTCTATGATTTTGTCACAGTTTGACATCATTTTTGTACCCCTTTGTGCTGTGAAAGGACAAGCACTAGCAAATTTCTTAGCAGCACACCCTCTTCCTACTGACTCTCTACTTGGTGATGACCTCCCCAATGAACAAATCATGAACTTAGGGGATACTAGCATTTTCCACTGGGAGATGTACTTTGATGGTGCGACTTCTTCTCAAAGAGAAGAAGAACCAAAATCTACTATCCCAGGAAAGGTAGGGGTAGTTTTCCTATCTCTAGACCACAATGTGATGAGATTCTCATATCACCTATCCAATCCATGCACAACAATAAAGTTGAATATGAGGCTTTAATTATCAGTTTGGAGTTATTCATTACTTTAAGCATCCAAAACATCAACATCTTTGGGGATTCTCAGTTAATCATCAATCAAATTGTTGGGTCCTATAAGGTTCTAAAGCTAAGCTCCATCACTATCATAAGTACACTATGGAATTGTTGCCCAAATATGAGAGATTACCATTTACAAGATTCCTTGAGAGAAAATGTCCTAGCAGATGCTTTAGCCAAACTCGCCAAGGAGTTGGCGTGTCTAGAACATGAGTCCATATCAATAAGGGTATAAAATAGATAAGTCTTATCCCTTATTGATACTGAACTTATCAAGAGGTACTCTTTTAAAGGGGAGGTTGCTTTGCCAAAAGAATGATGAGTCAGATTGGAGGCAACCATCCATGAATTACCTAAATAGAGGAAAACTACCTCAAGGGAAGTCACTAGCACATCAGGTGAAGTAGAGAGCACTTTCCTACGCTCTCATGGATGACACCTTGTACCGGCGGTCTTTTGATCATATGTGGTTACATTATTTGGACAAACACGAAGCCCATAAGATCATGATCAAGGTACACTCAGGTTTATGCAGAGCTCATCAATCTAGTTGAAGTTGAAAGCCAAGATCAAGAGAGTAGGATACTATTGGCCTTTGATGATAACATACTGCATAGGAATAGCTAGAAGATGCCACCAATGTCAACTGCATGGTGTGGTCTTACACCAACCACCCAACATTCTACATCCTACATTAGCCTCATAGCCATTTGAGTGTTGGGGTACCGACATAGTGGGTCTAATCGATCCTCCTTCTTCTAAGGGTTATCGATTTATCCTAGCTACCATCGACTACTTTACCAATTGGGCAAAGGCAATCCCACTTAAAGAGGTCATAGCTCAGCATGTGCTCTAGTTTTTCAGGAACCATATCGTATATAGGTTTGGGGTGCCTCGACAAATTATATTCGATAATGGTACTACATTCAAGAGAACTAAAATCAATAGCTTTGCCTAGAGACACAACATAGATTGAAGATATTCTACTATTTACTACCTGAGGAGAAACAATTTAGCAGAAGCCTTCAACAAAACTCTCATTAAAGTATTAAGGAATACACTCGATGATAACAAACAATAGTGGCATGAGCAGTTAGTTGAAGCCATGTGGGCCTATTGTACTATATACAGAACTCCAACTCAGTCAACTCCTTTGTCCTTAGTGTATGGGTCTGAAGCTGTTCTACCTTTAAAAGTCTAACTCCCATCACTAAGGATAGTTGTGCGTAGCAAGATCATAATGGAATAGAACACCAAGTTACAGTTGGTAGAACTCAAAGGTTTGGAGGAGAGATGCCTACAGGCATGCTATAACCTCAAGTTTTACAAGGCCAAAATGATTGAACCTCACAACAAGTTAGTCTGTCCTAGAGCTTTTCAAGTAGGAGAGATAATTTTAGTTCTAAGGAGACAAATTATTGCCCGTTGGAAGATGGGACGCAAGTTTAAAACCACTTGGGAAGTCTTTTTTGATATAGAGAAGGCCTACTAATGAGGATCTTATCAACTCATTATTCATAAAGGAAAGTGCTGATGCTCCCAATTAATGGGCTTTACTTTAAAAAATATTATACATAAATTCACGTTTAAAAATATTTATCGTCAATAAAAATTCCTCTTCAAATCAAATATTCACTTCATTTAAAATCTTCTTTGTTTGTGAATCACACATGTGTTTTGGATAAGTGTAAGAGAACCCAAGCAACATCCTATCCTTCATCAACACTACATAAAAATAAACTACACACAAACACATGTCAAAAAAAAACACCGACGAGCTGGGATAACACCCTTAGCGACACTCTCTTAGTAGCTACTCTAGGTCAGGCTGACGTTCTACCCTATTAGTGTGTCACCCCAGTGGTCCCTTGTTCAGGAAAATGTAAGTCTGCTACACTTTCTTTCCTGATTTGATCCCTACACATCGATGAGCACCTTGTTAGTTTAGTAAGCATTAATGCGTGGCCAGTAAGCTACCCTATGTTGACTTCATTTAAGAAGATGTAAGTCTGCTACACTTTTTTCTTGAACTAGCCATCATGCATTGACTGGGTCAAGTATATTTGAGGTTTAGGGTAAGTCCCCCAGTTGCTCCTTTCCTCCTAACTACTTCAAGTTTGGGCCCAATCCTTCTTTCTGACTCCTTACTTAGTAGTTGCCCTTAGGTCGAGTTGATCTATTGTGCCAACAATGGGTCACCCCAGCGATTGTTCCTTACTTTGAAAGATGTAAATCTACTATGCATTTTTTCCAACCTGACTGTTGCACACCAACTGGCAACCTTAGGTCGGATAGCACCTGTCGAGCCGACGACAGACTATCCTGGCGATCCATTCTACTTTAAGGAGACGTAAGTCAACACGCCTTCTTCCTAAACTAATTATTGCACATCGATGGACATCTTAGGTTGGTTGGTGTTCACTATGCTGACAGCGACCCACCCAATGGATACACCACTCATGGTAGATGTAAGTCTACTGTGCTTTCTCCTTGAGTTGGCCACCGTACACTAATAGACTTTCTTCTTTACAGGGTATACGATAACACCCCTAGTGGCACCTCCCATGTGGGCACTCTACTTGGATCATGTCCTTTGTGACCCCATTTCAACACTACCCAGGTTACTCTTTGATTGGACAATCCGCTTTCTTAGTAACCACCCCTATGGTTGGAGATTCTATTCCATGAATGTACAGATTCTCACTTAGTCTAATAAATCTAAGATAGGCCAAGGATAACATAGCCCCTTCTTAGTGTGGTCCCTCGCACACCAATAGGGTCCATGATAATAAACAAAGAATATATATTCACTTGTGGATTAGGAGAACGCCCCTAGTAATACCTTTCCCAAGCAAGCATCCTATCTTTAGGGTAGTGTCACAAAACTCCCTATAGGAATCGCCTAACTACTCTTGAGTTGACATAAGTCCCCAGCAACACTCTCTCGGTAGTCGCTCTTAGGTCGGGTTTGACTTATTGTGCCACCAACAGGTCACCTCGATGGTCGTCCTTGCTTTGGAAGATGTAAGCCTGCAATGCATTCTTTCTAGCACGACTATTGCACACCGACGGGCAGCCCTAGGTAGGGTTTGACTTATTATTCTACCAATAGGTCACCCCGGTGGTTCTTTTCTTTGGAAGATGTAATCCTATGCTTTCTCCCTAGCACAGTCGTTGCACAATGGAAGGCACCCTTCAGGTCGGATAGTCCTACCCTTTGGCCAATAGACTACCCCCTTGGATTAGTAAAACTGAGATAGGCTCAAGCCTACATAGCCCCTTCTCAGTGCAATCCATCGCACATCAATGAGTTCCACCAAATCAAATTAAAATAAATCAAATAAAATCAAATGAAATTAATCTTGACTACTCTTGAGTTGAGGTGAGATCCCCAGCAGTATACTCTCAATAGTAGCCCTAAGTCGAGTTCAATTTATTATTCCATTGATAGATCACCCCAGCGACTGGTCTTTGCTTTGGAAGATGTAAGTTTGGTATGCTTTCTTCCTAGCATAGCTATTGGACATTGAAAGGCAACCCCTTAGGTCAGATAGTCTTATCTCATGGTTGGTAGACTATCCCTTTGGATTTGTAAATCTAAGATAGGCTAAAGTTGACATAGCCCCTTCTCAGTGGGTCCATCACACATTGACATGGTCCATAAATCAAATCCATCAAATTTAGCTAAGTTCATATCCCTAGTAGATGTGCCCTCAATTCAAAACCTTTCACCTAGTGGAGTTGCTAGAAAAATTTGTGGTATTTATTTTGGATGTGTGGGGGGACACCATGTAGATCGTAGGTGGTACTTATTGAAGTGATTGGGTATGACATTGACATATGATGTACTATCTTGAAAGATAGAGGCATCATTCTTCAATAGACCTAATCACCTAATAAGGACTCTTAAGGCATGATGGGTCTTCAAATATACCAGAGATTTTTCCCCTACTTTATTCATCCATGTAAAGTAGGAGAAAAATCTCTAAGATCATCTAGATCAATTATGATTAGGTCCATTGAAGTGATTTCTCTATCTTTAGAAATAATTACTCAATATATAATGTGGTGTCCCCATACATCCAAAATAAACACCATAAGTTTCTTTATGTTCAGGAAAGAAAGTTGAGCTGGCCTTTAATACTTATCCATTACCTTGAGTGATCAGAATTTCATCTATCTCTTTAAGAACTTCAATTCTTATTCATGTGATATCTAGTTGTAAGACTTCTTCTTTACATGACCCACCAATGACTTTTAATTAGTACCCATGGGATTGGTTGAGGTTTTCGCTGACAGTAATTTCCTCTTCTCAAGTGAGGAATTTGACAGCTACATGATACATTAAATCCATTGCTTTGAATGTGTTGAGTAGAGATTGGCCGAAGATAACATTATAAGTAATAGGGACCTTTACTATGATGAAAATGGCCATAACCATGTAATATTTCTTGCCCTTTCCCCAAGTGATGGGTAGATAAATCATTCATTCCATTTCTCTCAGTTCTCTTGACAAACTGTATAATGGTCCTCCTATGGGTGAGAGTTTGGAATTCATTAGTCCTAACTTGTTAAAAATTGATTTAAAAATTATATTGGCTAAGCTCACCATGTTAATCAATGTACTCTTCATATAGTAGTTGGTTATCAAAGTTGTTACTATGAATGTGTCAATGTAGGGGTTCCTAATAGTGAGTTTATCCCTTTTTATAAAACTCACTAAGATTATGGTTATAGATGGTACTCACATCATGGTAGTTATGTTTGCTTCTTCAGACGAAATCATTTTCATACTTTCCTTTCCAGAAGATTCTCCATTTCCCCCAAAGATGGTGGGTATGACTACAATGATATGAGCAATGTGTATGGTTATAGGTTCATTGCTAGCTTCGATGACTTCCTTATCTTTCCTCCTGATAAACTCCTTGAGTTTCTCTACCTTTATTAACTAATCCACAAAATTTTTAAATTTTGACACTTGTCAGTATCATGGCCATGATCGTGATGATAAGTGCAAAATCTTAATTGATCACACTCCATCCACCTTCATAGGTGGTGAGCATTTGAAATACCATTTATTTTGAATTGTCTCTACTAGCTCTGCCATTAATACTCTAAGGGAATCACTAGAGCAGGTTGTATATAGTTAACTTTTGGATAATAATTTGTCAGGTTTTTGAAGCCTTGCCTTGGTACTTCTGATCACCTCACTTTATCCATTATTCACCTTTGATATCCATCCTTAGGCAATCACTTTGAAGACCTTTTCATTGAGTCGTTAGATCTTGCCAATGATATTGGTTAGACAAATTCATTATACAATTTAGCTTTTACATAGTTATTCACCAACTTCAATAATTTTCCAAGTGTCTTGGGTTGTTTGAGCCCCAAGGCATATCTAAATGGCTCCTCCTTGAAGCCTTGAGTAAGTGTTACTTGGACGATTGGTATTTTAGGTCTTTAACTTCTAGCATTTCTTGCTAGAAGTGAGTAATGAACTTCCTTGAGGATTCACCAGATTTTTGCTTCATCTATAAGAGAGCTTGGGAACTCTTTAATGGCTTCTGAATGCTAGAGAATTGTGTGGTGAACAACATTTTGAAATTAACAATTGATGTTATAACTCCCATAGGAAGGTGTGAGAACCAATTAAGGGCTAACTCTTTAAAAGTGGCAAAGAAAATTTGACACTTCATTGCATCATCCAAGTACAAGTAGCAATGTGGTTGACTTAAATATGATATATGATTAGTTAGATCTGTTTGACATTTGTATAATTCAAGATGCAAGACTTTGAATCTATGAAGAGGGTGAGCTTTAGATCTTTGGAGAAAGCATTAGTCGGCTATAGCTACTTTTTGCACATCTTCTTCTTCACTTGTGTCATAAGATTCATCATTAGAGTTGGGAATCTTATATGGATAAAATTTGGAAACCTGAGATGGATTTCTTCTTTCTCGGTGAGCTTGGTGAGCAGCCAATTTCATGGATAATTCATTTTGTTAACTTCGGGTTCTTCATAGTGTGGTTTCCCTATGGCCGCCTAAATAAGGTGAGTAATTATGTCTTCCCTTGAAAATTTTACTCCATGCTTGATGTACAACCTCGTGCTAAGGGTCTTGCTTCACTTTGTATCTAGCTTTTAGTTCTTAACCTCAGACATGCTTAGCACACCTAGAAGGACGTTGAATCCAAATTTATTTTGTGGATGGAGGAGGAGCTTTTTGAGATACCAGGAAAATTGAGTTGATAGAAATATTATAAACAAGAAAATAAGAAAGTAAACAAGTGCAAGATAAATAATGTTTTATTCCTCAAAACAATATATAAAGATTAAAGGCCTAAAGAGAGGGAGATAAAAAATTATCTCCCCAGGTAAGAAAGGAGGTCCCCTTTCATAATATCAAGGGACATAGAAAGTACATATAAGGTAAATCAAGTATGAGTAGATAATTGCCTAGGGATAGCTACCCTTATCACAATAAGATAATATAAAGACTAGAGACCTAGAAAGTTTATTCTCTTTAAAAATATGTTGTAAATACAATAAGATAATACCATAATAAAGCAAGCCTCAACCAACTTGTGTGCTAGGGAGTGCTACCCTTATCACACCACCTTCTTCACTTGTTATCTTATAATTGGTAATTCATCATCTTCTTGAAGTGTTCTTAGTGCAACAATAATGTGGGAACCCAATCAAGATGCCTTACTATAAATTGCATCCAAACCCACCACCATAGCCACATCCATAGAAGTAATAGTTACCACTTCAAACTGACTAGGAACTTGTTGCTTTTTCTCAACTATAATCTATGTTTCTTCACCTTATGAAGACCCTTCCCATAAGTCATTATCATTGATATCACTAAACAACACATAAGAAACCATCATGCATAAAGATATCTAAGCAAAGAAGGAAATGGAAGAACAATAGGTTGCTCAAGGCTTCACTAATCCATAATTTATAGGCATGCTATATAAGCTATCAAATTAAAGCGTCAAACCAAAAGTGATCTTGTAGAACTCTCAATAGATTCTCTTAAATAAAAAATTGTTGTAGTTTATAAGTTAATATTTACTTCTAGTTATCTCATCATTTAACAAATCAATTTAATAAAGAGAAAGAAAATAAAGGAACTAAGTTTATACCTAAGATATACACTAATAAAAGAGACTCACCTAAGGAGATTAGGAACTAGGACCTAACATGGGAAACATTGGCTTAAATGTTAGCCAATCACTAATTTTCCATCAACTTAATGGTGAGGGAATACATCATTGGTCAAACCTTGGTAGCAACCTTATCATCTTCTCTAACCCAACTTTCTAGTTAGACTCATCAAGACATCAAACTAGCAACCTCTATGAATAACTCATCACCTACTCACCCATATCATAACTTGGAAGGGACTATGATTTCAAACTTGTCTTAATATGGAACTAAGTGGGTAGAACCATTCTAGGAGCATTACTATTAAAAGGCCACACCTCAGCTACACCACCTTGATCTACATGTGTTTATATTTATTTATTCCCTCAATTTGTGTGATTTTATTATTCTATGAGTATCTTATAACTTCTTATGTAGCCCTTTAACCTTATAAATAAAGGTCCAAAGGCAACTTAGGGAATTGTTTTCAAATTGTAAAATCCTTTAACTACTTTTGGATTTCTTTTTTGTGATTGAGATCCCTATATACTTCATGCATTTAGATATAAATTATACTCTCTTTTATTCATTAACATAACATATATAAGCATATATTCTTTGTACTCTGAGGGTGTCATTATTGAGGTGATCAGGTATGACATTGAGGAATAGTGTACTATCTCGAAAGATAGAAGTCACTACCCTACAATGGACCTAATCACCTAATAAGGACTTCGAAGGCATGATGGGTCGTCAAATATGCCAGAGATTTTTCTCCTACTTTACATGGATGAATAAAGTATGGTTTATTTAGACCAGGTTCTAAAGTTACCTATGGGGGCAAGCCCCCATAGTTAATTATATCTTAAGAAAAATGAATCCCTTAAGAATACTCGGTGAGCGTTGTTGTCTCCAAAGAATTTAGATAGACTATCAATAAATTGGTTGTGTTTTAGAAAATCAAGTGGGATGGATAAAAGGAAGAGTTATTGAAACCAAAGGAGATGAAAGGAGTGCTTGATACTAGGAAACTAGTGAGCACTCTAATTTATCCTATGGTTGGGCTTTATACATTTGAAATTGAGAATATTTATTTATTTGAGTTAAAATTTTATTAGAAATCTAGGACTTATAATTACATAATACATGATTGTAGAGATGCCTAAGAGGTGAGGTTTATGCTTGTAGAAATAACCTCAATCTAAATCTTTTGCAAGAAAAAGGCAATAAAAGAAAGATGGGTATACCTCCACAAAAGAAAACCACTTGAGAGTGATAACACTCCTACACTTTAAATCCATATGAGTCATATGCTTTTGCAAGATGGTTAGGTTGTTTAGTCCTTAAACCCACTCTCGAAGACTAGAGCATGAGGGTATGAATAATGACTTAATCTAATAAAATTTTTATCAAATTTCATTTAATTTGGGACTCTTTATTTTGACAGCTTATTTTAAATTTTGTATGAAATGAAAGGGGATGGGAAAATCAAAAGTGAAAGAGGTGTTCTTCCATTATGTCCTATGATTTAGATATCAGCTAAGGAGTTGCTAAATATTTTATTATCTTGATTTAATGCCTAAGCTTTTATATGAGGTTATGAGTTATTTTAGAGGTTTAGTTATGAGTTGTTAGTTTGGGTAGAAAGATTAATTTTTATTCTAGGAGCCTAATCACATCCAGGTCATACAAAAATCACCAATCATAAACCAACTATGAAAAGGCATGCTTTTTCTAATGCACAAACTAAACAAACATCAAACAATTTTATAAGGCTATCGTAAAAGAATAAAAAGCCAATGTGATCGGGTATTGCCGTACAACCTGAAAAGAAATGTGGGTAGCCGAGCTCTACCCTAATACAACCTAGATTACAAGAAAATAATTACAATTACTAATGATGAATGTTATGGGGGTCTTCATTCTTCATCTCTTCATCTTTCATTTATTTCATTTTATTTGCTCCTTTTCTTTCTTTCTTTTGGCTTGATTTGAACGTGCTTGCTCCAAAGGCATCACATGGTAAGTAAGACTTGGCCTTATAACCAATGCTCATCTTAATCCTCTATAACACTCATCTTAATCCTGATATAAAATTATATTAAAAGAAGGAAAGTAAATCTAGCTATACCTGCAAGATAAATGTTAGCTAAATACACCATACAACCCAAGCAGTTATATAAATAATTTGGACTTAACACCCCACACATGGGTAGATAAACTTTCTAACACTGACAAAAACATTTATATTTTATTACAGCCCCTTAAGCAACCCCATAAAGCATGATTAGGATAATATCAACATCTAGACTACACACATACATAACATCCTCTACAATAATACATCACAAAATAAGCATACATCAAAAACAACGCCTTAACATAAAGCTAGTGGTGACTTAGTCGAATGTGTTTGCATTAAAGCTTATGTGGTATGTCCTAACTAGACTTTAGAGTTATAATTTGCTAAGTGTGAGGGGTTTAATTTATAAAGGGTTGATTTCTCTTTAAATGATTTAATTTATTTGAAGCTTTTACTTAATGTTTTTTTTTCATATGGCCTACACTTAACAACTAAGTGTTATAAAAAAATAGAGGGAATCTCTCTTTCATCCCTACCTTCAGTCACTTCTAAAGCAAGTTGATTAATCAATTTCCTTTAGTGAATGGCTTATTATATATTTTAATCAATCCTAATAGTTCAATAAGAAAGACATCTTAGATTAATTAGAATGAATTTATCACATAACATATGATTATTCATTTCTTTCCATAACATATATCATGCATATGATTAAATCCTAAGCATACCTATACATACTGTATGTCTTACTAAATGATGAATGCAAAAGTGTGTTTGGAATTTAAATATTTCATTTGATTGAATTATGAATGCATGTCTTTTTAATAGAAAAGAGGCATTTTTTTATCCATTAGCTAGGTACACATTCACATGTATAAAAGTTTTAAGTGAGTATGTCACCATTGTTCTGCACTAGGGGTGCAAGGTACAAGACCTACTTAAGGCTACTTAAAGCCTCATAGCCTTAGGGTGTCTAGGCTAATATACCACTTTTCTTAGATACATATAGATGTATAAGCAACTATAAGGATAGGAAAACCCATGCAAAAGTTGTACTTAGTTTATTTGATTTATGATTCTTATTCATTGGTCATATCATACATACATATGTATAAGAGTTTTAAGTGATGCCATTGTTCTACACAGAGTACAAGACTTAAATACTTAAAGCCTCACCTCACAGTGTCACAATATACCACTTTTCTAGATACATGTGAATGTACAAAATGAACCAATAGAGAAGTCATGCAAGAGTCATATTTGATTTGATTATATGATTTACATATGATATGAAACTTCCTAAGTCTTAGCATGGAGATGCATAGGAGTAGATTTAGAAAAAATGTTGTGTTCTTTTCAAATGAACTATACATTTATAAATATGCAATTCCATATAAGATAAGAAAAGCTTCATATTGCATATCTTATATTATCAACTCATGCAAACTTATAGATATTTTTAATTAACATCACTCCATATATTATAATTTATTTATAGGCTTTTGATAACTTTTGATTTAAAATAATAATACACCTTTTTAATCTAAATCACATGCAATTTGCCATAAAAGAAACCATTCCATTTAGCTAATTTTAAAAGAAATGAATGCATGATTACACATGGAAAGCAACATTTAACATGATTGGAAAGAAATAAAGGAACATAAGCACATGATCTCATTCATTCAATTAATTCCTAGGGACAATCATACTAAATAAGGCTACTTAAAATAAACCAAAGTTCCTTAATGACATTTTTAGTTTTGAGTTTGATTTGATTTAGGAAATGAAAGAGGTTTGCTGATCCTAATCCCATTCCCCATGTGTGAGTTAATTTGGTCTAATGAAGAAGTAATTAGGTTAATTTTATGATTTAGTTAGGTTAGGGTATAAATTAAGCCAATTAATTTACCTTTACCTACATCACCTTAAGTTAATTAAGTAATTAATAATGAGCCAATATGATATGCAACCACATGAAAAGTAAATTTGCAATGGTGCTAAGAAATTAAAGGTGTCTAATACAATTGAGTCATGATTAATAGTTAATTAGGCTTAGGGATCTCACTTAACTACTTCTATGGTTTTCTCACACATGTGAGCTAACATAATTTCATTATCTCCCACTTTGGGTTATTGAACACCCGAAGAGCTACCCAAGATTAATTAGAGGTTTTGCTTAATATAGTGAATTTTAGATTGAGTTTAAGTTTGTTAATTAATTGATTGAATTCTTTTAATTATATTTTGATTAGATGATAAAATTGACTTAGGGAAAAGGATCAAGGACAAGGCATGAATTCTTAACCCCTAAGTCACTTCAAACACTCAATTAGGCTCTAATTTCTATCTTGGAGATTAATTAATTAATTAAGTAATTAATTACTTCATTAATCATTAACTAATCAAATTCCAAAGAGTGAAGAAAACTTAGAAAATGAATTAGGAAAAGTATCCCAACCACATTCCCTAAGCTCTCTTATTGTTCAACCAAGGTAATTAGGCTTAAATAATTAATTAAACCACTATTCATGCAATAATCATTACTATTTAAATTAATAAAATGATTAAGGTTTAATCAATTGATTTCCCTAATTAAGCAATCAATAAAATCTCAAAAAAATGGGGGAGGTAGAGGTCATCCGCCCAAACATCCACTAAAAGTTGGAGATCAATTGGGTGATTAATTAAGAAATAATTAATCTAATTAAATTTCTGATTAAACCTTAATTAAGCCAAAATCACTATTCAAAATCAATTATTAATAATTGTCCTAGATTCTACCCAAAAATATCTTTAAAATGAGCCTAAGTTTGTATTTTTTTTTTTGGATTTTTCTAGGATTAGTTATGATTTTTAGAAGTTTCATGCTTAAAAATGGTTTAATTAACCCTAATTAAAGCCTTAATCTAGCCATGGCCGTATACTCACTTCCATTATGGGAAGCTACTTAAGTTGTCACTTCGGTGACTTCGATGGCGATCGCGGTAACTCCATGGACTGTCCAATCTAAGATTGGAATGCCACGATTAGATGCGTAGTTTTGAAGGATTAATCAGAGGTTCTACATGCGATCAGAATAGGACCGTCCGTTCTGATCGCACGGGGGATGGTCCATAATCTATCTTTTTTTGAGCTACGAATGATGGCTACTGTCCATCGATCATTGCTCAATTCGAGCTCACCTGAGCTTGGATGGAGATGAAAATGATCCCACACCTTTAGGGATGCATAACAAGCAAATCTAACGGTGGAAATTGCATGACATAAAACTTTCTTTTACAAAAGACCAACCTATTTTTTACTCAAGGATTAGTTTTAATGGTATACCTCATCGGAGCTTATGACATGCATTTCAAATGATTGAGGAAGCTTCATTTGGTAGAAACAAAACCCTGTTGAGCTGCACGAGCTTTGATTTGGTGTAGTTTGCTAAAAAAACCAATCCATGGCACGTAGGCAACCTATCTTGATCGAACTCTTCCCTCTGGCCACTGAAAAACTTAGAAATGATTTGATCTCACTCGTTTAGCTCTAAGGAAGGTGTGTGCAAAGTTAATTGCACTTTGGTGGAGGTTTGAGCAAATGTAAATCATAGGTGACCTCCCCTATTCCAGTTTTCCATAAAACTGAGAGTGGAGGATTTGGGGAGCTTGGGAAATGCAAGTGAAAGCTCCGAGATGGAGTTCTCTGGCTGCTAGGGTTGAATCGAATGTGGCTCTCTGAGTTTGAGTGAGAATGAGGGGGGTATACCCCCTCATTCCTTGGATCGAATGGCTATGCCTAGTTTGACTTTTTCTTGATCATTTGGCCATTTCAGAGAGTTGTGGAGGTCCTTGGGTGGATGATGTGGCTCAATTTGGTTGGGTAAGGGTGTGGAGGTGGTTGCCAAGGGAGGTAGTCGATGTCCTTGGTGGTTTGAATGCTCCAATGGGAATGGGGAGGTGTTTTTACCTCCCCATGCATCATAACCCCTTTGTCAAGTATTGATTAGGTCAGTCAGGCCTAAGTGGACCTATGAATGGGGAGAATTACCAAATATGCATGAGTCTTATCTCATGGGATACCCTAGACCCAAGAAAAAAGTTGTCATTTTTCTATGGGTTCATTTGGGCAGATTTGAAATGGGTCAAATGTGGTTTAGCCCAAATTTCAAGTGGTTTGGAGTTTATTTGATTTGATTTGGCCACATTTGACCTATTTAGGTTAATTTAGGCTTGGTGGGGTCAAGTTAACCAATTGGTCAACTTGGGCTAATTATGGCTTTGGTCAAGTTCAATAAGTGATTTGGAATGAACTTGAGCCATTAGTTATGATCAATTTGGATCAAATCATGATTTGACTCATTTTGGCTTTTTAGGCCAACTTGGGTCAAATTTCCAATTAGGCTTAGTTTGGCTCAAATGAGGGTTTGGTCATGTTCAATCATTGATTATGAGTTAGTTTGAATCAATGGTTTTAATCAATTTGGCATATGGTGGATTTTGGCTAATTTGGGTCTAAATGTTGACTTGATTAAAAGCTAGGTTTGACTTGGTTTGACCCAATTTAAGGCAATTGATCACCCTGGGGTGATTGTTGGTTATGTTGTGAGATTTGGATGGCCTTAGTTCAATCCAATTTGGGTTGGATTAGAACTTGGCTCAAAACGGTTCCTTCAAGACACTTTGGGTCAATTGAGCCTAAATGGGTTAAATGGCTTGAGCATGGCTTGATTCAAATTTAGTTGAACTCACACATGAGACTAGGATTAAAATGTAAATCCAATTGCAAGTGGTTTAGAGCCAAATGGGTTTTGGTTCATGTGGCAAGGGCTAACTTGGGATTGACTTGGGTTTGGTTTGATAATGATGGTTTATGTTTATATTTAGGTCAATTATTGTAGGAATGATTGAATCATGAAGGAATATGAGTTTTGGGGTTTGCATATCATTTAGCCAAGTTCAAGAATTTGGCTAAAACTAAATTGGAATTTGATTTGATTTGGGTTTCAATCATTTGATAGTTGGATTTGATTTATGATTTGGGGAATTTGAGAGATTGAATTTGATAATTGAAAAATCAATTGGGATTGGGTGAATTTGGTTAAGGCTAAGTCCATAAGATAAAATCAAAGGGCTTAGGAAGGGATTTAGAGTTTAAATTTAATCATGGGTGTTAATCATTTGATAGTTGGATTTGATTTTGAAATTTGGATTTGAATTTTAGATTTGTTTGTAAGAAGGAAGTAAGGATTGAGTTTAGGCTATAAGGTAGGCAAGTCCTCCTAAATCTCTAAGGCACAAACTATTCTTATGGCTAACTCTTCTAAGTCTCTAAGGTTATGTTAAGTGTTCACCTAATCACTAGAAGTATCTTAAGACTAAGAAACTCTTAGTGTCTATAAGAGTCCTAGATCTATGATGAGGAAGTTGAGAGCTCACACACCAAAAGTAGGTCAACAAAGACCAAGTGTGGTGACAAGGCATCACGCTCAGTGTTGACCGAGACAATCAACAATATTTGAAGGATCATAAACACTAACAGAAATGATCTACCCCTAAACCCATGATATAGAAGGAATCAAGATCTTAGGGTAATGCAACTCCACTCATGCCAAGGGCATAAGGGAGGTAGAAGGGATCCACTAAGGGATCAAGCATGTGAACCTTCCACTAAGGAAGCAGGTTCAGGTTATCCACTAGGGATAAAGGGATTGTATTTGAATGCAAGATATGATTTGGGTAGAGTATCCACTGGGGATTAGAATGTATAACCTACCGGGGATAGATGCATGAACCTTCCACTAGGGAATAAGTTCAAGTTATCCACTATGGAAAGGATTTGATGAGAATTCTTTTAAGGGTGCACTCGCTGGGGAATGTTACTTTGAATTGGATTTAATTAACTCCACTGGGGAGGTTGGGATGATTAATGTATCACTGGGGAGAAGTTGGTTGATTGTTTATTTTAAGTTTAAATTTTGAGATGGACCCTATCGATGTGTGATGGACCACACTGAGAAGGGGCTTTATCGGCCTTGGCCTATCTCAAATTTACCAATCTAAAAGGGTAGTCCACTAGCCACATGATAGAACTATCTGACCTATGGGGTTGCCTTTTGGTGTATAATAGCTATGCTAGGGAGAAAGCATAATAGACTTACATCTCCAAAAGTAAGGGACAACTGCTAGGGTGATCTGTTGGATGCAACAAATCAAACTCGACCTAAGGTGGTTACTGAGTGAATGTCCCCGGGGGACTTTTATCGGCTCGAAAGTAGTCAAGATAATGTCATTTGACTGAATTTCATTTATTTTAATTTTATGGATCCAGTCAGCATGCGATGGATCCACTAAGAAGGGCTATTATCAACCTAAACATGTCTTAGATTTACAAATCCAAAGAGATAGTCTACTGGCTTTGGGGTAGAGCTAACCAACCTAAGGGGTGCCTTTCGGTGTGCAATGGTCAAGTAAGAAAGAAAGTGTGAGGACTCGCATCCTCCTACAAGGAACCTACGATTTCTTTGCAATAAATTGAACTTGACCTAAGAGCCCATTCTGATGATGTTGGAAAGAATACACATAATAATATCTTTAAAAATAAAGATGATTGTCAGGGTAACTCATTGGAGGCACAACAAGTTAAACCTGACTAAACTCTTGAGAACATGGCAGAAACTTATCTCGGCTTAAAGTAGTCAGCAATTCCTATGGGAGTTTTGTGACCCTAAAGATAGGATGCACCTTGGGAAAGGGGACAAGGGCTTGAATTTCCTAATCCAAGGGAAGATATATTTTTATTTATTTTATGTTATCATGGACCGTTGGTTTGCCACCTAGAAGGAGCTCATATCCTCCTATCTCGGACTTGGACTAAGGGAAAAATCATATCCAAGATGAATTCTCCCATGGGTGGCTACTAGGAAGGGGAACGCCCAATCCAAGAGTAGCGGGATAGTCTAAATGGGGTTGCTAAGGGGCGTGATCCAAATAGAGTGCCCACAGGAGGTGCCTAGAGGCTATCCAAAACCACATAGAGACCTATAGGTATATGGCCAACTCAAGGAGAAAGCATGGAGATTCACATCTACCAAGAGTGGTGTATCCATTAGGTGGGTCACCATCAACATGACAATAACCAACCAATCTAAGATGCCCATCGGTGTGCAAAAATTAGTCTAGAGAGAAGCATGTAGACTTATATCTCCCTAAAGAGAAATTGATCACTGGGATAGTCTGTCTTCGGCTCAATAGGGGCTATCTGACCTAGGGCGACTACTAAGAAAGGGGTCCTATGTAAGGACTAAACCAAAGCTTAAAGTATTCAGGAGGAAAGGAGCCACTGTGGGAATTACCCTAAACCTCAAAAATACTCGACTTAGTTAGTGCATGATGGTTAGTTCAAGAAGAAAGCGTGTAAGCTTACATCTTCTTAAATGAAGTCAACATGGGGTAGCTTGCGGCTACAGAACTACCAAACTAAGTGCTCGTTGGTTTGTAATGGTCAAGTCGAAAGCGGGGGACTCACATCGCTACAGTGACCAGGGGTGACAAGGTAGCATATCGGCCTGGCCTAGAGCAGCTAATGAGTGAGTGTCACGGGGGGCTTTCTTCCACATCAAAATAACTCAAGCCAAAAGATATGTGTTTATTTGTGTTATGAAAGAGGAAATAGGATGCCACTTGGGTTCTTTTACACCTACCATAAAAATGAAGAAAGGAATGAAATGGTGTCACAGGGGCAATTATGACTCCACCAAGAAAGGATTCCACTTGGGTTCTCTTACACTTAACTTAATTATGCTAGTCAAAATAGAATTCCTCTTGGGTTCCCTTACATCCAACCTAGTAGCACTGGAAGATCGTTTGCAGTTTGTTTTTATAGAGGGATAAGATGCCGCTCATGTTCTCTTACACCTACCCTAAACATATCGTGGAAGATTCGCAAGTGAAAGATATTTCTTACACATAAGAGATGGAATTTGATATGAAAAGAAGTTTATTGATGATTATTTTCAAACAAGATTTATGGATACTATTTCTTTAAGTAGATCCCATTGATTGGAAGCATCAGGCTATCTCCCTTATAATTTATAAGCTGATAAGATCCTCCTTAGTAGGCCTTCTCTATGGCAAAAAGGCTTTCCCAAGTGGGTTCAAACTTGCTTCCCATCTTTCAATGGGCAACAATTGGTCTCCTTAGAACTAAAATAAGCTATCCTACTTGAAAAGCTCAAGGGCAGACCAACTTGTTGTGAGCTTGAATGATTTTGGCTTTGTACAACTCGAGGTTCTAGCATTCCCGGAAGCGTCTCTCCTCCAAACCTTCGAGCTCTTCCAATTGCATCTTGGCATTCGACTTTGTTGTGATTTTACTACACATCCTTAATGATGATTGGACTTCTAATGGTATAACTTTGGACCATACACTAAAGAAAGGGGTAGATTGAGTTGGAGTTACATGTAGTGCGGTAGGCCCACAAGGCTTCAACTAACTACTCATGCCACTGTCACTTGTTATCATTGAGTGTCTTCTTTAAAATTTGGATAATAGTTTTGTTGAATGCTTCTATTAGATTGTTTGCCCTCATGGAATAGATGGTGGAATATCTCCAATCTATGATGTGTCTTAGGGTAAAGCTATTGATTTTAGTGCTCTTGAATGTAGTACCATTATCGGATATAACTCATCGATGCACCCCAAACATATATACGATATGGTTCCTGAAAAACTAGACCACATATTGAGTTGTGACCTCTCTAAGTGGGATTGCCTCTGCCCACTTGGAAAAGTAATTGGTGGTAGCTAGAATGAATCAGTGACCCTTGGAAGAAGGAGGATTAATCGGACCCGCTATGTCGATACCCCAACACTCAAATGGCCATGAGGATAATGTAGGATGTAGAATGTTGGGTGGTTGATGTAGGACCACACCATGTATGTGACATAGGTGGCATCTCCTAACTACGTCCATGTAGTCTGTGATCATCGAAGGCTAGTAATATCCTAGTCTTTTGATCTTGGCTTTCATCTTTGAACCGGATTGATGAGCTCTGTATAAACCTGAGTGTACCTCGATCATAATCCTATGAGCTTCATGTTTGTCTAGACAACATAACCACATATGATTAAAGGACTATCGGTACAAGGTGTCTCTTATGAGAGCATAGGAAAGGGCTCTCTGCTTCACCTGATCTGTTAGTGATTTCTCTTGAGGTAATTTGCCTATATTGTGATAATCCATGAATGGTTGCCTCCAATAACTCCTCTCCTTTTTGGCAATGACTCCCCTTCAAGAGAGTCTCTGAGTTCACATCAATAAGGGATAGACTTGTCTATTCTAGACCCTTATTAGAATGGACTCATCTTCTAGACTTTCCAACTCTTTGGCAAGCTTGAAAAATGCATCTGCTACTGCGATCTCTCCTCAAGGAATCTTGTAGATGATAACATCTAGGATTTGGGCCAACAACTCCATAGTGTACTTATGGTAATGATGGAGCTTAGGATTTAGAACTTTGTAAGACCCAGCAATTTGGTTGATGGCTAATTGAGAGTCCCCAAAGATGTTGATACTCTGGACGTATAGTGTAATGACTAACTACCAGCATCATATTGACTTCTTGGTGAGCCTCATATTCAGCTTCATTATTGGTGCATGGATTAGACAGATGATATGAGAATCTCATCACATCGCAGTCTAGATTAAGAAGAACTATCCCTACTTCTGCCATTCTTGGAAGAGTAGATCATGGTTCTTCTCCTTTTTGAAAGGAAGTCACACCATCAAATTACATCTCCCAGTGGTGAATGCTAGTGTCCCCTAAGTTCATGATTTGTTCATCAGGGAGGTCACTAAGTGGAGAATCAACAGGAAGTGGGTGTGTTGCTATGAAATCTAATAGTGCTTGCCCTTTCATCGCATAGAGGGGTATGAATATGATATCAAACTATGATAAAATCATGGATCAACACACCAGCCATCCGAATAGCATCGGCCGTGTCATGCGATATTGTAGTGGATTGATCATGGAGATTAGATTCACCTTATAAGAAACCATGTAGTGTCGTAGCTTTTGGGACACAAAGATTAAAGCTAGGCAATGCTTTTCAATAGGTGAGTAGTTTTCCTTGGTAAGAATTTGATGATGATTGATGTAGTAGAGAGCATTTTCTTTTTCTTCATCAGTGGTTTGAGCCAACAAAGTACCAAATGAGTTATATAATGAAGCAGTGCAGAGGATCAAAGGCTTGCCCGAGATAAGGACTACTAGAATTGGCGGTGTCATCAGGTAGTGCTTGATGTATTCAAAAGCATGTTGTAACCTATCATCCCATTTAAACTTGACATCCTTTTTGACAAGTGTTGGGAATGACTGGCATCTTCTAGATAGGTTGGATATGAAGCGTCTTAGATACGCCAATCACCCTTAGAATGATCTGAGTTGAGTTAGACCTTTAGGGTGTGGCATTTCTAAGATAGCCTTGATCTTCTCTGGATCGATCTCTATTCCCCGATGTTGGACAACAAACTTATTGAATTTTCTTGAAGCTACTCCGAATGCACACTTCAGGAGATTCATTTTGAGGTTAAATTATCTTAACCATTCGAAAACTACTCTCAAGTCGAAGAGATGGTCTTCCTTTTCTTTGCTTTTGACTACTTGATCATCAACATAGCATTCAACTTGATGATGAATGAGTTCATTGAAGATCCGAGTCATGGCTCGCTGGTAGGTAGCACTAGCATTTTTAAGGTCGAAAGGCATGACCCTATAATGGTAGATTCTAATGAGGGCTCGAAAAGCAATATTTCTTTCATCCTCAGGGGCCATCTTAATTTGGTTGTAGCCAGATGACCCATCCATAAAGGAGAATACTGCATGAGATGAGGCAATGTCCACCATTAATTTTGGTATAGGAAGTGGAAATTCATCCTTAGGACATGCCTTATTTAGATCCTTAAAATTGATGCATATACGAATTTGGCCATTTTTCTTCTTGGATGACAACGCTAGGTAGGATATTTTTCTTCTCTGATAAAGCCATCATCAATTAGTTTCTTGATTTTAGAAGTGACTTGCTGTTCAATGTCTAATCACATGCATCTAGGATCATGCTTGATTTGATTAGCGTTAGGTTCTATTGCTAGTTAGTGGATCGCTACGTCAAGAGATAAATCGAGCATTTCTTCATAACTCCTTATGAAGCATTCCTTAAACTTAGCTAATAGCCTAACTAAGTCATTAGTTTCTTCTTCATTCAACAAGGAACTGATGTATATCGGACATGGATTATCTTTAGTTCCCAAGTTGATTTTTTTGAGCTCATCGATGGTTGATCTGATCTCTTCTTTGAATTCTGGTGGTGCATCTCTGACTTCAAGCTCATTTGGATCATCTAAAGTTTCTAAACATACCTCTTCATAAGATTTAGCATGATTTGAGAAGAACTATCATTGATGATGACTAGGCAATGGTTATCGTTGTCATTAGACTATATGTTGAATCTAGTCTTAGTCTTGATTGAGAATGTATGCTTTGGTTATCCCATAACCTTTCAAAGTAATTCAACATGTGTTTAGACCAAGTATGTGGGATTAATCCCTTCTTTGCTAAGTTAAGAACACAAGGTGAGTACCAATGAAAAGATAATTGTATTAAATCTTATATGAATCATCATCAAGTTCTACATCGACTTCTTGACATGAAGATGATGCTCCTAACAAAAATCTCTTTGGCTTGACATCTATGGATGACTTGGGGGCCTCCTTAAAAACTAAACCTTCAACTTTTTGGAAAGAAAGTGAGGTTAGAGTTAAGGTTCTCAACTATTGCCTGACCGTTCTACATAATAGTGATTCAGATACCTTTATACTTTGCTTAGAGGCTTGGTCTTCATCACTATTCCACTTCAATGTCACCTCCAAAGGGACCTACTGAGAGGGGTTGGTTGGCGTGCTAACCACATGAAACTCATCCTCTCAACTAGACTCTAAGTCTATGTGGATAGCGGGGGTACTCTTGTGAGTCAAAACATAAATCTTATTGGGTGGCCAATAGGAAGGAGGTCTTCCACCTCAGCTCTCTAGATCTCTCTCCTTATTGGTGGGGGTTGAGTCATCTACCCATGTGTCCATATGGAGGAATGAACTGTGGGCGGAATCCAATATCTAGCTCTACTTCTTCCTCGGTGTTTGATTCTCGCTCACTTGTATTTTCATTTTCATTTTCTTTTCTTTTTTTCTTTTCTTTTTCTTTTTCTTTCTTTTTTTCTTTTGTTTCCTTTTCTTTGGTTTTTGAACTTTCACCAAGTTCACAAGAATAGACTTTTTGATTTGGTGGAAGATAGTAGGCTATGTTCTCATATATCTTGACCTCTATAACTGAGAATGGCTTCAAGTCTCCTTTGACAAAATACTCGATTCCACCTCTTCAGAATTTAATGCAGTGATGTAAAGAGGATGGAACCATGTTGTTTCCATGTATCTAAGGCCTATTGATTAAAGAAGTGAAAGATGTATCTGAATTAATTATGTAGAATGTGGCTTCTATCTTCTAGTCATCTATCTCCAATGGTATAGAGCCTAAAGCCCTCTGCCTTGCTCATTGAATCCTCTCAACATTATCGATCTCCTCGAGTTGAGATGTCAATCCAAGTAGGCAAGGGTTTTAGACTCATAATGTTCATTGATGCACTGGATCAACTAACACCACGGAGTAAATCTACCCATGTCCTTGTGATGTAGAGGGAGCGGTTGTGCTTGTTATCCCAATAGAAGGTCTTCATCGGTGAATGTAACTCCATGGGCTTCTCTTGAATAACATGCCTCTCTTTAATAGTCAGCTGAGCTAAGAAAATTTTGGGATCAAGAAGAGCTTTCATCAATGACTCCCTCATCTCTTTGGATAAGACAAGGGCATCATATATGCTTAGTTTAGCTAACAACTTTCTTAGGTGAGCGAGGATATTGTAGTCAACTCTGGGCTGGTCCTCCACAAGCAAATCCGTAGGTGGAGCATTTTGTGGAAGGGCTTCTTGATCACTAGAACCAATGACTTGTTTACCCTTATCACGAGGTGCTACCACAGGAGGTAGAACTTTGCCACTAGAGGTTAACTTGGTGACTTCATGAGATGGTTTAGTGAAAAGTTCTACGCTCATCGTTCACCTACACTTCTCCTATGGGATCATCGTCGGATGACTCCAAATCAATCTCAATGGGTGAACCCAATGATTGAGAATGGAAAATCTATTTCTAAATCGAAGAGAAATGATCATAACTAGAGTTATTATTGATGGACTTGGAGAGTTTTAGAGGAATAAACTCAAGAAGATCATCAGTGACATAGATGTAAAAATTAAGCTTTCTTTATTGATTTCTTGATTTTGGATGGAAGTACAAAATAGAAATTAAGTAAAGTAAGCAAGTGAGGATTTGGCACCCCACTCTGATGATACAATGTATGGTATAGAAGAGGCGGCTAGAGGAACTATAGTAGCGGTGGAAGGGAGTGTTGGACTCAGTCGATGGTTGCACTACTATGCTATCCCGAGCAAGTGGAGGCTGTCACTGCTATTGTTGGGCTTCTACCTCCTTCAAGTTATCCTTAGCAACTTGCAAACCTTCCATAGAGTTGGAGGTTTGAGCGCCTTAGCACCTACAAGGGTAATTTTTTGATCTTAGAAATGATTTTCTTGGAGGTTTGGGATAGGGAGATATCCCAACCTTTCCCTGTCTTCAGAGCTATGTGGCATCCCTTTCCTTTGATTTCTTTAATTATTGTTGCTTGATTTTATCTTTTGATCTTAAGTCAGAACCCACATTTCAACAAATTTGGTTATGTTGAATGGGTTCAAATTACATGGAGAGATTTGTAATTAGTGGAGGAGCTTTTCCTTGATGTTGGCTTGAATTGATGATTTTGATTTGTCCTTTTGAATTAGAACCCTCATTTAATAATTTTAGGTATGTTAAATGGGGTTCTGTTGGAGATATTTATGATGTGAGGAGAGACTTTGCCATTTGATTTTTTTTTAATTTTAGAACCCATACTAAACCAATTTAGGTAGGTTGGGTGGGATTCGTAAAATTGAGGAGAGATTTTCTTTGAGATATTTATATTTTATGCATCTTGTTTGAAAATATTGATGATTTTAAAGAACCTTTCCTATGCAAATTTAGGTATGCTAAGAAGAGGTTGTCATTGTGTGTTTTTTTTATTTTGTAAAAAGTCTTTGCTTGTGATGTGTGAAATGTTGATTTAAAAATGGGGCTTCTTACTTAACAAATTTGATATGTCAAATTGAAGCAACATGTGTTTGATTTATGTTTGAAAATGGGACTTTCACTTAACAAATTTGGTACATTAAATGAAAGCCAAATGTGATTGATATATGTTTTGATTTTCTTTGAAAATGAGACTCTCTCTTAACAAATTTCGTATGTTAAGTGAAAGTCCAAATGTGATTGATATATGTTTTACTTTTATTTGAAAATGGGACTCTCACTTAACAAATTTGGTATGTTATGTGAAAGTCCAAATGTGATATGGCTTGAAAAATTGGATTCTTACTTAACAAATTTGGTATGTTAAGTAGGAATCAAATGTGTATTGAAAATGAGACTTTCACTTAACAAATTTGGTACATTATGAAAGTCAAATGTAATTGATATATGTTTTAAAAAATGAGACTCCCACTTAACAAATTTGGTATGTTAAGTGGAAGTCAAATGTGACATGGAAATGAGATCCTCACTTAACAAATTTGGTGTGTTAAGTGGGGAGTCAAATATGTCATGAAAATGAGATTCTTACTTAACAAATCTGATATGTTAATTGGAATCAAACATGATTTATGAAAATAAGACTCTCACTCAGCAAGCTTGATATGTTAAGTGAAAGTCAAATGTGTCATGGAAATGAGATTCTAATTTAATAATTTTAATATGTTAAGTGGGAATCAAATGTATATGAAAGTGAGATTCTTACTTAACAAATTTGATATGTTAAGTGTAACCAAATATTTCATGAAAATAAGATTCTCACTTAACAACTCTGATATGTTAAGTAGGAATCAAATGTGTCATGAAAATAAGATTCTCTCTTAATAACCTTGACATGTTAAGTGGGAATCAAATGCATATAAAAAATGAGATTCAAACTTAACAACTTTAATATATTTAAGTGGGAATCAAATGTATTTGATGTGCTCTCTTTCTTTTTTGGAAAGAGAGGGGAATTTTTTGTTTGACAAATGTGGCATGTCAAATAAGATTCCAAAATAGAGGTGAAATTTATTTAACAAATCTTAGGTATGTTAAATAGGTTTCAATGATATGTTTTGATGCCATGTATGTGATTTCTTTATTTCAAAAAGAAAGAAACTTCCACTCTAACATATGTTAAATATGTTGAGTGGAGTTTCAGTTTTATGTTATGATTTGAAAATAGAATCTTCATTCAACAAATTTGAGTATGTTGAATGAAGGTGGCTATTTAAAAAAAATGTGATTTTGGAAAGTGTATTTTGTGAAAGAATTTATTTTCTTAAATTTTATGATGAACCTGCTGCTAGTGGTAAGGAGGTTTTATTTTTATTATCTCTCCCTTCATTGATAAATTTTTGTTTTCACTTATTGAGCAATAGGGGTTTCAAGACCTACGGGAGGTCTTAAAACCTAAAGGATGTTGGCAAACCTTTCTTATGAATGAAATAAGATAAGTGCCAATGTAAGGAAAAATAGTCTCAGAATCACATAAAATGCAAGTCCACTATCGATGCTTGGAGACAATAATCGTCTACTAGAGATGGAGAGAGGAACCATCCCTAGTCGAAAATTTGTGTTTATTTTGGATTCATTTGTATGGGGGAGGGGGGACACCATGAAAATCTGAGAGTGTACTTATTGAGGTGATCGGGTATGACATTGAGGAATAGTGTACCCCACACATGGGTAACCAAGCCCACCTATCTTAACTTGGTTTATGCTTGGGCACACACAACAAAACATTTATATTTTTTTGATGGCCCCTTAAGCATAACCCCTGAAAGCATGATTAGGCTAATATCTGCCTAACATTCAGACTATACACATACACCCTAACATCCAGTCTACAATAATACATCATAAAATAAGCATACATCTAACCACACACTGCCCTAACATAAAGCTAGAAGTGGTGACTTAGTCTAATGTGTGTGCATTAAAGCTTGTGTGGTATGTCCTAACTAGCCTTTAGAGTTATAATTTTGAAGTGTGAGGGGTTTAATTTATAAAGGATTGATTTCTCTTTAAGTGATTTAATTGATTTGAAGATTTTACTTAGTATTTTCATTTGTTTCATATAGCCTACACTTAACAACTAAGTGTTATAAAGAGAAGAAAGAGAGAATCTCTCTTTCATCCCTACCTTAAGTCACTTCTAAAGCAAGTTGATTAATCAATTTCCTTTAGTGAATGGATTATTATATGTTTTAATCAATCCTAAGTTTAGGTTCACTCTAAATGACCTTATTCAACAAGAAAGAAATCTTAACATTAATTAGAATGAATTACTATCACATAACACATGTTTATTCATTTCTTTCCATCATGTATATCATGCATATGATTAAATCCAAAGCATAGCTATACATATAATGTATGTCTTAGCACACTTAAATGTTGAATGCAAAGAAGTGTGTTTGTAATTTAAAATTTTCATTTGATTGAATTATGAATGCATGTCCTTTTAATAGAAAATAGGGAATTTTTTTATCCATTTGCTAGGTACACATTCATATGTATAAAGTTTTAATTGAGTATGTCATCATTGTTCCACACTAAGGGTGTAAGGTACAAGACCTACTTAGGGCTACTTAAAGCCTAGCAGCCCCAGGGTGTCCAGACTAATATAACACTTTTCTTAGATACATATAGATGTATAAGCAACTATAAGGATAGGAAAACTCATGCAAAAGTTGTATTTGATTTATGATTCTTATTCATTAGTCATATCATACATACATATGTATAAGAGTTTTAAGTGAGTACGGTGCCATTATTCTTTACCAGGGGCATAAGGTACAAGACCTACATAGGGATACTTAAAGCCTCACAGCTCCAGGGTGCCCAGACTAACATACTTTTCTCAGATACATGTGAATGCACAAAGAGAACCACAAGAATGACAAGTCATGCAAGAAGTCATATTTGATTTGATTATATGATATACATATGTGATGAAATTCTTCTAAGTCTTAGCATGGAGATGCATAGGGTAGATTTAGACAAATGTTGTGTTCTTTTCAAATGAACTATACATTTATAAATCCCATGCAAATCCATATAAGATAAGGAAAGAGAGCTTCATATTGCATATCTTATATTATCAACACATCCAAACTTATAGATTTTTGTAATTAACATCACTCCATGTATTATAATTGATTTGTATGCTTTTGAAGATAACTTTTGATTTAAAAGTAATAATAGCCACATCTATTTTTAATTTAAATCAACACAAGTAGTTTGACATAAAAGAAACCATTCCATTTAGTTAATTTTAAAAGAAATGAATGCATGATTACACATGCCAAGCAACATTTAACGTGACTGGAAAGAAATAAAAGAACATAAGCACATGATCTCATTCATTCCAATTAATTCCTAAGGAAAATCATACTAAATAAGGCTACTTAAAATAAACCAAAGTTCTTTAATGACATTTTCAATTTTGAGTTTGATTTGATTTAAGAAATGAAAAAGGTTTGTTGATCCTAATCCCATTCCTCATTTGTGAGTTAATTTGGTTTAATGAAGAAGTAATTAGGTTGATTTTATGGTTTAATTAGGTTAGGGTATGGATTAAGCAATTAATTAACCTATACATCACCTTAAGTTAATTAACTAATTAATAATGAGCCAATATGATATGCAACCACATGAAAAGTAAATTTGCAATGCTCTAAGAAATGAAAGGGGCCTAATGCAATTGGCTCATGATTAATAGTTAATTAGGCTTAAGGGATCTCAACTTTTATGGTTTTCTCATACATGTGAATAATTTCATTATCTCCCACTTTGGGTTATTGAACACCCAAAGAGCTACCCAAGATTAATTAGAGGTTGCATAGGTATGAAGTGAATTTTAGATTGAGTTAATCAAGTTTGTTAATTAATTGATTGAATTCTTTGATTATATTTTGACTAGAATGATGAAATTGACTTAAAGGGATCAAGGACAAGGCCTCAATCCTTCAAGTCACTTCAAATCTCAATTATGCTTTCATTTTTTTGCTTAGATTAATTATTAATTAAGTAGTTAGTACCTCATTAATCATTAACTAATCAAATTCCAAGAGTGAAAGAAAACTTAGAAAATGAATTAGGAAACTATCCCAACCACATTCCCTAAGCTCCTTGTTCAAATAGAGATAATTAGGCTTAAATAATTAATTAAATCACTATTCATTCACTAATTATCACTAATTAAATTAAGAAAGTGATTAAAGTTTAATCAATAGATTTCCCTAATTAAGCTATCAATAAAATCCCAAAAAATGGGGGAGGTATAGGTCATCCCCCTAAACATCCATGAAAAGTTGGAGATCAATTGGGAGATTAATTAAGGAATAATTAAGCTGATTAAACTTTTAATTTAACCTTAATAAAGCTAAAATAAATATTCAAAATTAATTAATAATATTTTTTCTAGATTTTACTTTGAAATATCTTTAAAATGAGCCTAAGTTTGTATTTTTTGGATTTTTTTAAGATTAGTTATGATTTTTAGAAGTTCCAGGCTTAAAAATGGATTAATTAACCCTAATTAAAGCCATAATACCATCGGGCCACCTGACACAATGAGAGTGGCTACTTAAGTTGTCACATCTCGGATGGTGATCTGATAACTCATGGATTGTTTGATCAGATGGACGGCCATGATTAATGTGATTTTGAAGGATTAATCGGAGGTTCTATGTGATGGTCGACGCCCATTGATCATGCGGAATGGGCGTATAATCTATCTCCTTCCAAGTGATGGCGGTTACCATCCATGAGCGTTATCGATCCGAGCTCACTTGAGCTCGGATTGAGATGAAAATGATCCCACACCTTCGGGGAAGCATAATAAGAAAACCTAATAGTGGAAATCGCATGACATAGAACTTTATTTTACAAAAGACCAACCTATTTTCATTCAAAGATCAATTTTAATGGCAGACCTCACTAGAGCTTGTGATCTGTAGTTCCAACGATTGAGGAAGCTTCTTTTGGTAGAAACAAAGCCCTGTTGAGCCGCATGAGCTTTGATTTGGTGTATTTTGCTCAGAAGACCAATCCATGGGGCGTAGGCAATCGATCTTGATCAAACTCCTCCCTCTAGCTATTAGGAAGCTAGGGAAATGATTCATTCTTGTTTATTTAGCTCCAAGAAAGGTGTGTGCAAATTTTATTGCATTTTGGTGGAGGTTTGAGCATATGGCAATCGTAGGTGACCTCCCCTATTTCGGTTTTCCATAAAACTGAGAACGGAGGATTTGAGGAGCTCAGGAAATGCAAGAGGAAGCTATGGGATGGAGTTCTCTAGCTAGTTGGGTTGAATCGAATGTGCCTCTCTAACGTTGAGTGAGAATGAGGGGGGTATACCCCCCTCATTCCTTGGTTTGGATGGCTATGGATAGTTTATCTTTTTCTTGATCATTTGGCCATTTCAGAGAGTTGTGGAGGTCCTTGGGTGGATGATGTGACTTAGTTTGGTTGGGTAAGGGTGTGGAGGTGGCTTAGGGGAGTTATTGGATGTCCTTGGGGGTTTTAAATGCTCCAATGGAAATGGGGAGGTGATTTCACCTCCCCATGAGTCATGGCTGACCCAACCACCTTTGGGTCAGGTCAGCCATGGTCTTAAGTGCCTAGGTGAACCTATGAATGGGTGCTAAGGGGAGAGAATGACCATATATACATGTGTCTTATCTCATGGGATACCCTAGACCCAAAGACAAAGTGGTCATTTGCCTATGGTTTTGATTTGGGCAAATTTGAAATGGGTCAAAAGTGGTTTAGCCCAAATTTCAAGTGGTTTAGAGTTTATTTGAATTGATTTGGCTTGATTTGACCTATTTAGGTCAATTTGGGCTAGGTTGGGTCAATTTGACCAAGTGGTCAACTTGGGCTCAATTATAGCTTAGGTCAAGTTCAATAAGTGATTTGGAATGAACTCTAACCATTAGTTGCAATCAATTTAGATCAAATCATGATTTGACCATTTTGGCTTTTTAGGCCAATTTGGGTCAACTTGGGTCAAATGGCCAATTAGGCTTGGTTTGGCTCAAGTGAGGATTTGATCATGTTTAATCATTGATTATGAGTTGGTTTGAATCAATGGTTTTAATCAATTTTGCATATAGTGGATTTGGCTAGTTTGGGTTTCTTTTGGGCTAAATATTGACTTGGTCAAAGGCTAGGTTTGACTTGGTTTGACCTAATTTAAGGCAATTGATCACCCTAGGATGATTGTTTGTTATGTTGTGAGGTTTGGATGGGCTTAGTTCAATCCAATTTGGGTTGGATTAGAACTTGGCTCAAAGAGGTTCCTTTAGGCCACTTTGGGTCAAGTGAGCCTAAATGGATATATTGGCTTGATCATGGCTTGATTCAAGTTTACTTGAACTCACACATGAGCCTATGATTTAAATATAAATCCAATTGCAAGTGGTTTGGAGCCAGATGGGTTTTTGGTTCGTATGATAATTTCAAGTCAAAAGGGTTAACTTGGGCTTGACTTGGGTTGACTTGGGTTTAGTTTGATAATGATGGTTTATGTTTATATTTGGGTCAATGATTGTAGGAATGATTGAATTATGAAAGAATCCATGAGTTTTGAATTGATTTGGGTATTATTTAGCCAAGTTCAAGAATTTGGCTAAAATGGCTAAAATTAGAAATTTGATTTGATTTGGGTTTCAATTATTTGATAGTTGGATTTGATTTATGATTTAGAATTTTATTGGAGATTGAACTTCATAATTGAGAAAATCAATTGTATTAGGGCTGATTTGAATTTGGTTAAGGCTAAGTCCATAAAATAAAATTCAAGGGCTTAGGAAGGGATTTGGAGTTTGAATTTAATCATGGGTTTCAATCATTTGATAGTTGGATTTGATTTTGGAATTTGGATTTGAATTTCAGATTTGGTTTGGAAGAAGGATGCAAGGATTGAGTTTAGGCTATAAGGTAGGCAAGTCCTCCTAAATCCCTAAGGCACAAACTATTCCTATGGCTAACTCTTATAAGTCTCTAGGGTTAGGTTAAGAATTCACCTAATCACTAGAAGTGTCTTAAGACTAAGGAGCTCTTAGTATCTATAAGAGTCCTATATCTATGATGAGGAATTTGAGTGCTCACTCCAAAAGTGATGTCAAAAATAGAGCAAATTCTTGGTGAGCATGCTTGTAGAACCCATTGTCAGGAAAGGGCGAAGTAAAACACTCTCATTATATGATGAATTTTACATTCTGCCACCTTATTATTTCTATATAATTTGACATGTTTATTTAATTATTATTGCTTAATGTGTTGAGCAACTGTGAGTTTATAGGAGGAGATGATGGTTAGTTGTTGGTTCTAATGATACTCTTTTGGGACCTCTAGATAAATTTGAGACAACTATTCATCTCATAGTAGGTGAGTTATTTGGACATTATCCAAGTGACAAGGTAGTTCACTTGGTTCAATAATGGCCTCCTTTCCTAAGGATGTTGCCATTGATAAAATACCTTATATGTTTATTTATAGTTGATGGCTTAATTTCTCATATATAGGGGTGACTTTATTGGAAATGATTTTTTTATTAGTATTTTTCTAGCAGCTTTGTTATGTTGCGACTTGATGCTTCCTCATTTTCTTTAGGAGTGGATAATTCTTTACCGGAGAAGGAGTCAATAGTCAAAGCTCTTTCAACTTGATAAGTGTTATTATAAATTTTTTTTTTAATTTTAATGCCTTTATCATGTATTTTCATGTTAAAATTTGTTTATTTTGAGTATATTTTATGTTGTAATAGAAATTATCAATAAAATGAAAAGAAGAAATTCAGGCACAACGCTTCAATGCTACAAAAGCAGTGCCTAAGCATTGTAATTAGCTTAAATTAGGGCATTTTATAGCAAGGGTAGCATCTAGGCACTATATCAGTTGTTCCATGACACCATATCAGACTCATTTTATGGTAATTTTATAGCAAGCTCAATGCCTAGGTGATGCATCACTAGCATCACTATGTTATACCAGAAGAAAAATAGGAGGCAGAAATAGCAAGCATGGCTTTGCAATGCCACTTCTAGCACTACATCGCTACATCAATAGTGCAAAGGTATGGCCTGAAACAATAGTTTAGTGATAGTTCAACAATAATTTTGAGCAATTTTTAATGTCATTATGGCCAGAGAATTTGGACAATCGATTAGTGTTATGTCTTAAGTATATATAGGTTAAATTTCCAAGGCAAAAGGATTTATTTTTTCTTAGATTTATTTTCTCTTTTCTTAGCAAGAAGGTGAGTGAGTACATGTGTGTTCTTGTGAAGCACTTGGAGAGTAACACTCTAAGTGTTGTGAGTGTGTAAGGGTAGTGTAAGAGAGTATTTTCTTAAGCAAGAGGTGGAGAAGGGTATCAACAACCAAGGATTTTCAGCGGAGGATGCTAGACATTTCCATGAGAAAGAAATAAAGGATTGCGAGTAGTGAACTTAAAAGATCTACTCGATATGCTCTTCCATTCTTCTATGGTTATCCTACATATTGTTTTACTGTGTTTAATATTATTTTCACCTTTCTCTTTATTTTGGAGCACTAATCTATAAAGTGCTTTGAATTTATGTAAATTTTTGGGATATTTATATTTTATTAGACATTATTTGTGGATTAATATAAGAAAACTATTTGTGCTTTGAATGAAAATGTATTTTGCTTCTTTACATTCTTCATTTACTTGTAATCTAGCCAATTACAATATTAAAAATAAGGGTAATCTAGACATATCTATGAAATCCTAAAAGAATAACTAGGAAAAAAATAAACAAATATACTAAATTATCATTAATGTGCTAGATAGGTCAAGGTAGCTAAATAGCCATTAGATATACAATTATTTTAGGATTTGCAGTCATTTAAAGAGAAATATAGGTAAAGCAACAAATCAAAATTTTCTTGGCACTAGACAGAAAACTTGATAAAATGATTAGTTTAGTTATTCTTGTTTATAGATTGAGAGTATAGCACTTGCTCTTGGTTGACACTAGAAGCTTTAAATTAATCCACCAAATAATACTTAGTCTAAAAAGATTTCATAAATTTAGAGTACTTATTTTAAAATTAAGAAAACACCTATATATATTCTATAAAATAAAAAATATATAAAAATTTATCTTTTTAATATTTTACAAAATAGTATATAGTAATTTTAATTAAGCACTTAAATTTTATTGGATAAAAGCTAAGTTTTAAAAGATTAGTAATTCACTTAATAGAAATTAATATATAATTTTGCACAGTAGAACGACACTCTACTCATTTTGTATTACATGATTCGACATGTGCACTTGCATATAAGGGATAAAAGCACCGATCAAGTTTTTTGTCATTGCAGATTGGAAGTAAAAAATAGTAATTTTTATTAAGTTGATAATAGCCTTGCTAAACTATTTTTAAACCAACTTTGCTATTATAAGTATTTGTGTTAGGTGTTAAGTGTGAAATATCATTGTACTTATTTAGTGTTTTATTATTATTTCAATTTTGAATCAAAGTTATGATTTCTAAACATTGTATACGTAGAGACAAAAATATAGATATTGTGCCATTGAACTTAAAAATTGATTGACTTCATAGGAAAATTAAAAAAGAGAATAAAAAATAAGTGATAAAACTAGAAATGGACAATCAACCAATAGGAGAACCATTTAGATCTCTTAGGGATTATGCCACACCAATTATTCAAGCCAAAAATTTTGAATTAAAACCATTTATAATTCAAATGATGCATAACTATAAGTTTGTGAGTTCACTATTGAAGATCCTAATATGCATATTGTCAATTTCTTAAAAATTTGTGCAAAATTTAAATATAATGGGGTAATATGCTATTAGATTAAGGGTATTCCCTTTCTCACTTAGAGATAAGGCTAAAATGTGGCTGAATTCACTTCCTCAAATATTTATAACAACTTAAAATAAATTAGCTCAAAATTTCTAGTAAAATATTTTTCACCATATAAAACTATTAAGTTAAGAAATTATATTACTTTATTTATCCAATTAGACAATGAATCTATATATGAGGCTTGGGAAAGATATAAAGAATTATTAAGGAAATGTCCTCATCATTCATTACATGATTGGCTTAGTAGGATCTTTAAGGACCTTTATAGATATAGCAGTAGCAGGTAGCTTGATGTCAAAACCTTATGAGGAAGCTTATGCATTAATAGGAAATGAGAACTAATAATTTTCAATGACCCTATGATAGATTAAACCTAAGAAAGTAGCCAATGTTATTAATAATGGTATGATCATAATGTTAACTTCAAGTAACCTTCTTATCTAAGAAATTAGATTTCTTAGGAATTAATAAAAATATTGACAAAATGGGATCAAGGGGGAAAAATTGGTGAAACTAGTATATTAGAAGATCAAACTAATCAAGATTGGAAATGCTTAACTATATCTCAAATAAACCAAATGATATTTACTCTAATACATTTAATCAAAGTTGTAGGAATCACCCAAACTTTTCCTAGAATAATAATGCAACTTATAATCAAAATGAAATATAAGAAATTAGAATAATAGGAATTATAACCCTTAAAACTCTAACTTTAGACCAATCATTCCACTAGGATATCATCCATCAAATAAGCCTAAAGAAAAGAAACCACCTTGGAATAATTAGTGATACAAATTAGAACTCAATTAGAAAGCCAAGGAGCTTCAATTAAAAATTTAGAGATTCAATTAGGGAAACTAGCTAATAACCTTATAAATAGACCACAAGGAAATTTACCTAGTAACACTAAAGTAAATCCTAAAGATAAAGGTAAAGAACATTATAAGGAAATTGAATTAAGAAGTGGAAAGAGATTAAAAGAAATAGGGCTAAATGATGAAAGTGATGAAACTGAAATATTAAGTAAAAAAAAGAAAATAATGAAAACAAAGAAATTGAAGAAAAGAAAAAGGATACATAAAGATAAGCATTTACAAAATGAGAGAAAGACCATGACTTCCATTTCCTCAAAGGCTTCAAAAAAAATGTGGATAATCAATTTTCTAAATTCTTATTAGTATATAAGAAATTATCCATAAATATACCATTTTTGGAACAAATTCCTTCAAATGCTAAATTTATGAAGGACATTCTATATAAAAGAAGAAAATTAAGGGAAATGAAACTTTATCCCTCACTGAAGAAAGTAGTGTAATAATTCAAAAAAAAAACCTAAAAAACTTATGGATGTGGAGAATTTTACAATTCCTTGCACTATAGGGATAATTTTTTGGAAAAAATATTATGGACTTAAGAGCTTGTAAAGTTTAATGCCTTTATCAATTTTTAAGAAACTAGGACTAGGAGAAGCACAACCTACATGTGTGATTCTTCAATTAGCTGATAGATCTTTGACATATTCTAAGAGTATTATTAAAGATGTTCTAGTTAAGATAGATAAAATAATTTTTCTTGACATTTCATCATATTAGATATGGAGGAAGATAAAGAAATACCTCTCATTTTAGGGAGACCTTTCTTAGCTACTAGAAGAATGATGCTAGAGGTTCAAAAAAAAAAGGAATTAATAATGAGAGTAAATGAATGGAAAGTTAAATTTAATATGTTTAACTCTATTAAGTTTTTCGATGATAGAAATAAAGAATATTATAGGATTTGGTTATGTAAAAGTAAAGTAGAAAATGAATTGGCTTCTTATATCATAAATGATTTTATAAAATAAAAATACAAAATGATGGTGAAAGAATATGAAGAAATTCAATTCCTTTGAATTATACCCAATCAATTTAAAGAAGAGTTTGAAACATTATAAATGTCTATAGAAAGAAAGAATCTCAAACCACCTATAATTGAAGCCCAGGAACTAGAATTTAAACTATTTCCAAATCACCAAAAATATGCTTACCTAGGGAAAGAATCAATATTACCAATAATCATCTCAACTGATCTAGAAGATATTCAAGAAGATAAATTAATTCAAGTTCTTAAAGAACATGTAAAATCATTTGGATGGACAATAGTAGACATTAAAGGAGTTAGTCCTTCAATATGCATGCATAAAATTCTAATGGAAGAAAATAGTAAACCATTTATAGAAACCAAAGGAGACTAAATCCTATTATAAAGTAAGTTGTAAGAAAAGAAATCTTAAAGTGGTTGGAAGCAAGAATTATATATCCTATATTTGATAGTACATGGGTAAGTCCAATGTATTGTATTCCCAAGAAAGGAGGAATGACTATTGTTACTAATGTAAATAATGAAATCATTCTTACTAGAATAGTCACAAGATGGGGGTTTATAATGATTATAGAAAGTTAAACAAAGCTAATAGAAAAGATCATTTTTGTTTGCCTTTCATTAACCAAATGTTAGATAAGTTAGCATGTCATTCATATATTGCATTTTAGATGGGCATTCTGGATATAATTAAAATATCGTAGCACCTGAGGATCATGAGAAAACAACATTCACTTGTCCTTATGGTACCTTTGATTTTAAAAGAATGTCCTTTGGCTTATGTAACACACTTGCTACTTTTCATTGATGTATGATGGCTATATTTTTTGACTTAATTAAAAATCGCATTGATGTAGTCATGGATGATTTATTTGTTTTTGGTCTAACAT
This sequence comes from Cymbidium sinense, assembly GCA_021442155.1. Taxonomy (NCBI): domain Eukaryota; kingdom Viridiplantae; phylum Streptophyta; class Magnoliopsida; order Asparagales; family Orchidaceae; genus Cymbidium; species Cymbidium sinense. Next base: position 51,413,430 of record CM038224.1, on the reverse strand, counting down.
TTGAACATTGCTTAAGAAACCTAGACATCAATCTTAGAAGATGTGAAGAGAAAAACTTAGTACTTAACTAGGAGAAATGCCATTCTATTGTTAGAGAAAAGATAGTAATAGGTCATAAAATCTCTAAAAAAAGGAATAAAAGTGGATAGGGAAAAGTGCAAATTACAAAAAAAAAAAAAAAACTTCCACCAACTAATGTTAAAGGAGTTAGAAGTTTTTTAGGACTTACTGAATTTTTTATAAGATTTATCAAGGACCTGTCAAAAATATCAAAAATTTTGTGCAACATATTAGAGAATGATACGCCCTTTATTTTTATAAAGGAATGTCAATAAGCTTTTGATTTACTAAAAGTCAAGTTAAATTCAGCTCTGACTATTATAACACTTAATTAGATTTTATCATTTGAATTGATGTGTGACACAAGTGATTATGCCAAAGGGGTAGTCTTAGGACAAAGAAAAGAAAAAAAATCTTTCATGTGATATACTTTACTAGTAAAACTCTAAATGAAAATCAATTCAACTATTCAACAACTGAAAAAGAGTTAATAGTTGTTGTCTTTTCCTTTAATAAATTTATATCTTATCTAGTGGGAACAATAAGTTATAGTATATATTAATCATGTAGCAATTAAATATCTACTAGAAAAGGAAGAATCTAAGCTTAGATTAATTAGATGTATTTTATTGTTGCGAGAGTTTGATCTAGAAAATAGAGATAAAAAAGGGTCTAAAAATTAAGTAGCTGATCACTTGTCTAGATTAATAGCTAAGAAAGAGTTGAGAGATAATGGAGATATTAAGGAAGAATTCTCAGATGAACAACTATTTGCATTCAAGCATAAAGTTATTCCATGGTAGGAAAATTGTGTGAATTATCTAGTAAGTGACATTATACCATATGAAATCAATTATAAACAAAAGAAAAAAATTTACATGATGTGAAATTTTTTTTTGGGATGAACTTTATCTTTATAAGAAGTGTCAAAATCAGATTCTAAGATAATGCATTCTTGATAATGACATTTTAGAAATTATAAGATTATGTCATGAATCAGTGTATGGAGGACACAATAGAAGTAATAAAATAGTAGCAAAGATATTACAAAGTGGATTTTATTGGCCAACTTTATTTAGAGATGTGCATAAATATGTAAAAAATTATGATAAATGCCAAAGAATTAGAAATATATCTAAGCATGAAGAAATTCCATTAAATTGCATTTTATAGGTAAAAATCTTTGATGCATGGGGAATATGTTTTATGTGACCATTTATTTCATCATATCAGAATGAATATATCTTAGTAGGTGTTGATTATGTATCCAAATGGATAGAAGCAATATCTACACCAAAAAATGATTTCAAGGTAACTATTAAATTTCTAAATAGATATATTTTATAAGATTTGGAACACCTAGAATCATTATTAGTGATGAAGGTACTTATTTCTATAATAAATATGTGAAATATTTTTTAAGAAAATATAGAGTATAAAATTTAATACCTATTGCTTATCATCCCCAAATAAGTGGCCAAGTTGAAATTTCAAATAGAGAAATAAAGAGGATTTTAGAAGAAAAAAACTATAGGGCCTACTAGGAAGGATGTCTCTAGGACTTCATATAACACCTACCATTACAATTAGAGCATAAAGCATTTTGGACAATTAAAAAATTGAATTTTTATACGAAAATAAGTGCAGAAAAGTGTCTCATGGACTTGAATGAGTTAAAAGAAATAATATTTGGTGTATATGACAATTTGAGAATTTATAAAGAGCAAATGAATAAAATGGATGATCATTAAAAAATATTTTAAGCCTAGACAACAAGTATTACTGTTCAATTCTAAATTGAAATTATTTTTAGGAAAATTATTATTAAGATGGTCAGGTCTTTTCTTAGTTCTTAAAGCCTATGCACATGGTGTTGTGGATATTCAAGATTTAAAGACGAAATAAATATTCAAAGTGAATGGTCAATGAGTTAAACCATACTATGAAGAAAATTGGATTCAATTTAATGAGCTCATTAATTTAGTTGAAGACCATAAAAATTGGAGAAGTTATGTTAGACTGAGGATGTTAATCAAAATGAAAATATAAGAAATTAGAATAATAGGAATTATAACCCTTAAAACTCTAACTTTAGACCAATCATTCCACCTAGATATCATCAATAAAATCAGCCTAAAGAAAAGAAACCACCTTGGAAGAATTAGTGATACAAATTAGAACTCAATTAGAAAGCTAAGGAGCTTCAATTAAAAATTTAGAGATTCAATTAGGAAACTAGTAACCTTATAAATAGACCACAAGAAAATTTACCTAGTAATACTAAAGTAAATCCTAAAGATAAAGGTAAAGAACATTATAAGGAAATTGAATTAAGAAGTGGGAAGAGATTAAAAGAAATAGGGCTAAATGATGAAAGTGATGAAACTGAAATATTAAGTAAAAAAAAAGGAAATAATGAAAACAAAGAAATTGAAGAAAAGAAAAAGGATACATAAAGATAAGCATTTACAAAAATGAGAGAAAGACCATGACTTCCATTTCCTCAAAGGCTTCAAAAACAAAATGTGGATAATCAATTTTCTAAATTCTTATTAGTATATAAGAAAGTATCCATAAATATACCATTTTTGGAACAAATGCCTTCAAATGCTAAATTTATGAAGGACATTCTATATAAAAGAAGAAAATTAGGGGAAATAAAACTTTATCCCTCACTGAAGAAATTAGTGTAATAATTCAAAAAACAAACCCTAAAATACTTTAGGATGTAGAGACTTTTACAATTCCTTGCACTATAGGGGATAATTTTTTGGAAAAATATTATGTAACTTAAGAGCTTGTAAAAGTTTAATGCCTTTATCAATGTTTACGAAACTAGGACTAGGAGAAGCACAACCTATATCTGTGATTCTTCAATTAGCTGATAGATCTTTGACATATTTTAAGAGTATTATTAAAGATGTTCTAGTTAAGGTAGATGCAATTATTTTTCTTGCACATTTCATCATATTAGATATGGAGGAAGATAAAGAAATACCTCTCATTTTAGGGAGTCCTTTCTTAGCTACTAGAAGAATGATGCTAGATGTTCAAAAAAGGAATTAATAATGAGAGTAAATGATTATAAAGTTAAATTTAATATGTTTAACTCTATTAAGTTTTTCATTGATAGAAATGAAGAATGTTATAGGATTTGGTTATGTAAAAGTAAAGTAGAAAATGAATTGGCTTCTTATATCATAAATGATTTTATAAAATAAAAATACAAAATGATGATGAAAGAATATGAAGAAATTCAATTCCTTTGAATTATACCCAATCAATTTAAAGAAGAGTTTGAAACATTATAAATGTCTATAGAAAGAAAGAATCTCAAACCTCATCTAACAATGAAGCCCAAGAACTAGAGTTTAAACTATTTCCAAATCACTAGAAATATGCTTACCTAGGGAAAGAATCAATATTACCAATAATCATCTCAACTGATCTAGAAGAAATTCAAGATGATAAATTAATTCAAGTTCTTAAAGAACATGTAAAATCATTTGGATGGACAATAGCAAACATTAAAGGAGTTAGTCCTTCAATATGCATGCATAAAATTATAATGGAAGAAAATAGTAAACCATTTATAAAACCACCAATGAGACTAAATCCTATTATAAAGTAAGTTGTAAGAAAAGAAATCTTAAAGTGGTTGGAAGCATGAATTATATATCCTATATTTGATTGTATGGGTAAGTCAATGTATTGTGTTCCCAAGAAAGGAGGAATGACTATTGTTACTAATGTAAATAATGAAATCATTCTTACTAGAACAGTCACAAGATGGGGGTTTATAATGATTATAGAAAGTTAAACAAAGCTAATAGAAAAGATCATTTTTGTTTGCCTTTCATTAACCAAATGTTAGATAAGTTAGCATGTCATTCATATATTGCATTTTAGATGGGCATTCTGAATATAATCAAAATATCGTAGCACCTAAGGATCATGAGAAAACAACATTCACTTGTCCTTATGGTACCTTTGATTTTAAAAGAATGCCCTTTGGCTTATGTAACAGACTTGCTACTTTTCAATGATGTATGATGGCTATATTTTTTGACTTAATTAAAAATCGCATTGATGTAGTCATGGATGATTTATTTGTTTTTGGTCTAACATTTGAACATTGCTTAAAAAACCTAGACATCAATCTTAGAAGATGTGAAGAGAAAAACTTAGTACTTAACTAGGATAAATGCCATTCTATGGTTAGAGAAAAGATAGTAATAGGTCATAAAATCTCTAAAAAAAAAAGAATAAAAGTGGATAGGGAAAAGTGCAAATTACGAAAAAAAAAAAAAAACTTCCACCAACTAATGTTAAAGGAGTCAAAAGTTTTTTAGGACATGCTGGATTTTATAAAAGATTTATCAAGGACTTTTCAAAAATATCAAAACTTTTGTGCAACATATTAGAGAATTATACGCCCTTTGTTTTTATAAAGGAATGTCAATATTCTTTTGATTTACTAAAAGTCAAGTTAAATTCAACTCTGATTATTATAACACTTAATTAGATTTTATCATTTGAATTGATGTATGGCACAAGTGATTATGCCAAAGGGGTAGTCTTAGGACAAAGAAAAGAAAAAAAATCTTTCATGTGATATACTTTACTAGTAAAACTCACAATGAAAATCAATTCAACTATTCAACAAGCGAAAAGAGTTAATAGCATTTGTCTTATCCTTTAATAAATTTATATCTTATCTAGTTGGGAACAATAAGTTATAGTATATATTAATCATGTAGCAATTAAATATCTATTAGAAAAGGAAGAATCTAAGCTTAGATTAATTAGACGTATTTTATTGTTGCGAGAGTTTGATCTAGAAAATAGAGATAAAAAAGGGTCTGAAAATTAAGTAGCTAATCACTTGTCTAGATTAATAGCTAAGAAAGAGTTGAGAGATAATGGAGATATTAAGGAAGAATTCTCAGATGAACAACTATTTGCATTCAAGCATAAAGTTATTCCATGGTAGGAAAATAGTGTGAATTATCTAGTAAGTGACATTATACCATATGAAATCAATTATAAACAAAAGAAAAAAATTTTACATGACGTGAAATTTTTTTTTGGGATGAACTTTATCTTTATAAGAAGTGTCAAAATCAGATTCTAAGATAATGCATTCTTGATAATGACATTTTAGAAATTATAAGATTATGTCATGAATCAGTGTATGGAGGACACATTAGAAGTAATAAAATAGTAGCAAAGATATTACAAAGTGGATTTTATTGGCCAACTTTATTTAGAGGTGCATAAATATGTAAAAAATTAAGATAAATGCCAAAAAATTAGGAATAAATCTAAGCATCACGAAATTCCATTAAATTGCATTTTAGAGGTAAAAATCTTTGATGCATGGGGAATATGTTTTATGTGACCATTTATTTCATCATATCGGAATGAATATATCTTAGTAGGTGTTGATTATGTATCCAAATGGATTGAAGCAATATCTACGCCGAGAAATGATTTCAAGGTAACTATTAAATTTCTAAAGAGATATATTTTATAAGATTTGGAACACCTAGAATCATTATTAGTGATGAAGGTACTTATTTCTATAATAAATATGTGAAATATTTTTAAGAAAATATAGAGTATAAAATTTAATACCTACTGCTTATCATCCCCAAATATGTGGCCAAGTTGAAATTTCAAATAGAGAAATAAAGAGGATTTTAGAAAAAAAAACTATAGGGCCTACTAGGAAGGATGTCTCTAAGACTTCATATAAGACCTATTGAATGTCTTTATATAGATTAGTATTTGGGAAGGCTTGTCACCTACCATTACAATTAGAGCATAAAGCATTTTGGACAATTAAAATTGAATTTTTATATGAAAACAGGTGCAGAAAAGTGTCTCATGGACTTGAATGAGTTAAAAGAAATAATATTTGGTGTGTATGACAATTTGAGGATTTATAAAGAGCAAATGAATAAAATGGATGATCATTAAAAAAATAGTTTAAGCCTAGACAACAAGTATTACTGTTCAATTCTAAATTGAAATTATTTTTAGGAAAATTATTATTAAGATGATCAGGTCTTTTCTTAGTTCTTAAAGCCTATGCACATGGTGTTGTGGATATTCAAAATTTAAAGACGAAATAAATATTCAAAGTGAATGGTCAACGAGTTAAACCATACTATGAAGAAAATTGGATTCAATTTAATGAGCTCATTAATTTAGTTGAAGACCATAAAAATTGGAGAAGTTATGTTAGGCTGAGGATGTTAAACTAAGTTCTTTGTTGACCTCATTATTAGATGAGGTTAACATCACTTATGAAATCAATAATTAGGACACCTAATCTTAGATTAGGAACCTCTTAACTAAGTGCTCAAGACACTATACCTAGTGACCTAGTGCACCCTTCTTGGGTTTGATCTAACCAAATGGGCTTAACTAGATTCAACCCAAAGTTCCAAATTTGGATTAAATAAAAAATCCAATTAAATCAAAATGAATTCTAATTAAATTAAATGAATGAATCCAAAACCAAATCAAAGTAAAATCTATTCAACCTATTTGACATAAGTTTGACTTAGGTGGGTCCCACTAAATCAAAGGTCAAGCCACCAAAATTTAACCAAATGATCCAAAAGTTAAAATAAACATGTTTAATCATGAATTTAGAGAAAATTAAATTTATTTAGGCCTTAGGTTAATTAGACCACTTAGTCTAAATGAACCTAAATGGGTGCTATTGGGTTCAGACCCAAATCAAATTGAAATAAACACAATTTGATTACACAAATTCATTTTGAAATGATAATCAAACAATTGCAACTCATCATTGGATCTAATTTGTTCAAATTGTTCATTTGACACAAATGAAACCCAAACTTAACCCATTAAGCAAACTTTGGGTCAAATGGGTTCAAATTGAAATCCACTTGAAATTAAATGAAATTAATCACTCCAAATCATATCACACATGTGATTAAACATAATTGGAAAATGAACATAATTTAATTGAGTTAAATTTGGTCATTTAACTCAACCAAATCCAACTTAACCCATTTAAGGAAAAATGTGTCAAGTTGACTTGGAATTGAACTAAACTCTCATTTAGCATGGGTTAAGTCAATTCCTAATCATCCAATGAAACATGGATGATTTAACCTATAAATAAAATTAAAAGGGAAATGAGTTAATGTTTGGACCAAGTAATGATGCTTGGTAGATTCATCCTCTTTCAATTATCCAAAATTTCTTAGATTTTGCCCAAGTGACCTTCAACCTTTGACCACCTCTTAGAGGATGGTTCTAAGGCTAAAAATTCTAAAGTTTAGCCCTCAAGCAAAAAAGAGAATTGGCTTCCTCCATGACAGAAGGAAGAAGTAGGCAAGGGAGAAAGTTAAGAGAGCCTAACTCTCAGCCAAGGGAGGAAAGAGGAAGAATTGATTTCCTCCCCTCAAATCTTTATCTAATCATGCTCACAAGGCTAAGGGCAACAAAATCCACCCTTCGGCTAACTCTCCTGCCGCCGATGGCTGAAATTCGACCACCTAGAAAGCCAAATACATGGCTCTCAGCCATGTATATAAAGAGAGGAGGGAGAGCCTTTCCTCTCCCTCTTTTCATCCCAAAACACTCTCAAAAGGATGAGAAGAATAATTGGAGCATTCTCCCAACCCCTCATCATCATCAAATTCACTAAATTTCTTCCCCATGGCTAATGGAAAATTGGTAGGGAATTCATTTCACCTCAAATTGAACATTTCAACACATTCTAGAGGTCGAGGTGACCTCAAACGAATTCTCACCATGACCCCTTACCACCGATAAGGGGTCATGGAATTGTAGGAATTCATTTCACCTAAATCTGATGTCTTCCCTTCGACCTCTAGTGGAAAAATGGTAGGGAATTCATTTCACCTCAAATTGAACATTCCAACATATTCTAGAGGTCGAGGTGACCTCAAATGAATCCTCACCATGACCCCTTGCTATCGACAAGCCAGAAAATGGCCAAATCCAATGAAAAATGGCTGCACATTGGTCTCCAAAGCATTTGTCGGGGAAGTAAGCCACCAAATCACATCCATGACTTTCTCACATCGAGACGAAGGCATTCAAGTTGATCCCACCATTGGAGATCACCGGAATTAAGGTATGCTTCACCATCAACCTCTGTGGAATTCATATTTAGTATTTTGTGAAACAAATTTGATCCCCATGAGGATCAAACCATATATATCGATTACAAATCGATCCTCGATCATTTTGCAATTGAAATTGTGTCAAAATAAACCTTGGATCGCCATAAATCTATCAAATTTGATAGTTGATGTTCGTCTCTCACCGGAGATGTTTAGGAAATGATCTCCACCATCCGATCCTTTTATTTGGAACCAATAGTTGAGATCGAGCCGCACATCTGATTAATCACCTTAAAGAGACTGCAAAATGAATTGGGTTTCAATGGACGATCGAGATCTATCCCGTGTGGAGGCACTTAACATGGCTGGCATTTGGGATTCGCATGGCTTAATGGCATCGCACAACATGGTAAGGCGCCACATTGGTGTCACCATTTTAAATTATAATCCCATTTTAATTTTTTAAAAAATTAATAAAATTGTCAAAAACTTTAATAAAATCATAGAAAAGTATATATAAATCTAAAAAATGCAAATGAGGGCTCTATGGATCTATGTTAATGAGTTGAATCCATTAAACCCAAAATCTTCAATTAATGTTGAGTAAAATTGGCTTAATTTGACTTTGAATGAAATCAATCAAACCCTAATTAATCACAATCCATTAATCCAATTGAAAATGAAACTTTGGAAAACTAAAATTGAGGTTAAAACACACCTTATGAAAAAATTTCATGAGTTAATGCAATGTAATTTAAGATTAAATTTCAAATCTAAACTTCAATTTTAATTAATAAATTGAAATTTAATGAAATAAATCATAAAAAATGGATCAAATAACTTTAAATCAACATAACAAACTCTAATGAGCTTAAAAACATCAATGAAACCCATTCAAATTTAATAAATCACAAAATGACTCAATTAGGAAATTAATTGAATTAAACAATTCAAATAATTAACTAGAATTTAAATAAATCATAATAAATCAACCAAATTTCCAAAAATTATGAATGAACCTTCTTTGGATGCACATTCTAGAGTGGAATCAAAGAAAAATAAAATCCCCAAATAATCTTCACTAAATAAGGCTTAATTTTGGTTTTAATGGAACAATTAAAATCTTAATTACACCCTAATTATGAATATGATTAAATGAAACTTTGGAAAAATGAAATTGGCATGAAACCCCACTTGACATAAAACATTAAACCCAATTAACATTTGAATTAAAAATTGTTGAATTTCCAAATCTCTAGGTCAATATAAATAAATTTACAAAATCATAAAATTCATAAAGTAACTTGAAATAATCCTCATTAACATCATAACATCCAAAGATAATTCTCCAACATTCTAAATCAAAGAAGTTGATCACTTCCATACCTAAGGGTCAATGAAATTAATAATTCATTTTAAGATAAATTAAATCTTAAACTTATGAACTTATAATCAAAAAAATTAATGAATCCTTAATCCACAATCAATGTAACTTAAAAATGAATTCAAAATTAACTTAAGTGTCTTATGTTAACATAAATCAAACTAAATGAAATAAACATGAATTTAATCAACATAAACATAATTCAAATAAAACATTGATGAAAAATAAATGTTAAACCAATTCACATCAAATCAAATGAAATAATTCACATCAATTCAAATTAGAAAAAAAACTAAACCAAGAATGAAAATCAAATAAAATCAAAAGAATGAAAAGAATAATTAATTTTCAAAGAAAATAATTAAAATATTAATCCAAATCAAAACTAAATTCTAACCCAAATCATCTAAATAAAACTAAAAAGATTAATTAAGATACATAAGTATCTTAGTTAGGCCTTTGGGATGGATCTTCATCTTAGGATGATGGTTTTACTCCATAAGGGTTTAGGATGTTGAATATAATGGGTTCCACCTGAATGTGAAATCTATTGTACTCTTCATTCTTGAAAACCAAAACTTCACTTTAATAAAATAATAGTGAACTTGAAAATAAAAATAAAAAAATTTATTAAATCATTTGAATTGAAACCATCCAAAGGTAAATCAAACAAACTCAAAATCCAAATTGAAACTTAAACTAAAAAGGCCTAGCAAAGTCTTACTACACAAGCTTATTCTCTTCACACACTAGATCATTAGGTCATGGACCCTAGACTTAGGTTAGGTCATTCTGTGATTCCTTTTTATGATACTCTGTGTTATGATGTGATGTGTTTTTCATGTCTTTATGGTGTGCTATTTTAGATTGCATGTTTAGAATTATTTGCTCGTTAGACTGGATGATAGGACATTCTTTTTAAAACTAACATTATCTTTGTAGGGGATATACTAGAAATCAATGCTATCATAAATAAATTAAAATGCTATTTTCTTATAGGTATGCTTAAGTCTTTAAGCATAGACAATAGGTGGGTTTGGCAAGCAACTAATACTAAGCTCGTATGTTTATAAAATATAACTATTGTGTGATGTTTGTATTTTCGTGACATTTATTTCATAGGGCTTAGAATTCATTCTTGAATTTAAATGTAAATTTGAGCTTATAATTATAATAGGATCTAGGATTAGCAGGAGCTGGCCTACCAGTAAATGGTTATAGTGGTCCCCTATGAAGCCCAATGAAAGTCCCTGAAGAAGGAGATGATCCTGGAAAGAAGTCATGTAGATCTAAATGTGCAGTTCTAGGCTGGGCTACAAAAGAGTAGAGCTCGACTACCCATTTTCTCTTTCTTCTAGGGTGTACAATGGTACCTGGCTACATTTTCCTTTATTTTAATTAAATTAGCTTGGTTTATTTTGGGTGCAAATATGATTAACTTACCTATTTAGGTTTCTTTCTGTGTTGTGCTTTCTATGATAAATGCATGGACGTAGGCTTATAGAAAAATTAAATGTTCTACCAAATTAAATTTAATCAATTCAAACATAAAAAATAATGAAATTCAAAACATCACATAAATTAAAGCCCTAGGGAATAACTTAAAATCAATTCAAAATAAATTAGCTCTTGAAAATCATACAATTATATTACTCTAACTCTTTAAATGGGTACTTCACCCATTACACATAAGGGGCATCTAACGTGTGAGGATAACCACCTTCTTAGGGAAGTCTGTCGATCTTTTATTGATTTGGCCCATAAATAATTCTAATTAAATACCATGTAGGCATAAATTGCATACCTAAGACCTCAAAAGAATCATGAATCAAAACATTTAAAATCTAAAAAATGTGCACTAGTTAGATGCATTTCATACCCTACATGATCCTAGGGATTAGAGAGTGAGTCTAGGATTCCTAAATTCCTTTCATAAAAGAGAATAGCCTAGCCATCTTGTATACATAAGACTTGGCATCATAAATTTAAAATGTGCTTAGGTGGCATTAGCTGGCAGCCCCTCCAGGCAGGTTGTATGTCCAGAAGAGTTAAGGATAGGTTAATTCCCTCAAGTGAGAGAAATGATAATTAATTCTCAAAATGAAACTAAGTCGAGCATCTGACTTGTGTCAGACACACTTGTAGACTAAGGGTTTTAAAGCATCCTCCTTGGAGTAAGTATTCAACCTTAAGCTTCTCTACAGTCATGTGCTGCTAGAATCTAAGGCCTAGACTTCTAACAAAATATCAACTCAAAATCTAAATTAAATTCTAAAGTTTGAAGCCCAATGATAAGATAGTTGAAATGCTTATTGGGCATCCTAGTATCAACAGACATTTCCTACTTCATCCCATTTGGCTTTTAAAAATAAATCTTTCTACTTTAGATCATTCCCAATTGAAATTCCAAATGTCATTCCTCTGAAAACCAACTTAGAAATCCATAGAAATAAAAACTTATTTCTTTAATTCAGAGTATTCTTAGGAAGAAACCCTTCTTCCTGAGATGTATTTACCTAGAGGGGCTTGACTTTATAGCGAACCATAAACCCAATTTAAAATAAACTCTATTTTACTTCTCATGTAATTCAGGGAAAAACACTATTGTACATGAAACACCCATTAGCCTTAGGAGTCTTTTATTAAATGATCAAATCCATTATAGAAAAATATGTTCATCATTTAAGAAAATATGTTTATTCATTAATGACACATTTGATCATCCAAATAAGAAATTCTTAAAATCTATGTGGTGTCATAAATTTTTCCCACATGCTTGTTGTTAGGTGACCTTTTGCATCCAAAAAAATAAAATAAATAGAACATCCTGACTTGGGGCACCGCTATGCTGCAATCACAGTGCCTAGGCATTATCATCGTATTACAAAATATAGAAATGCAAATCACCCTTGAGGACTACCTACTTAAATAACATAGCACTATGGCATGGTGATCTGATTACTGCAACATTTGACCTTAAGTTTTAAAAGCATGAAAACCAACCCTTCTCTCCCAAATAGTGATAACAACCTTGGTGGAGTGGGGTAATGGTTGGATGGATGGAAAACATCATAAGATACGGAACGGTTGCCTAAAAGAATCTATAAAAGAGTAGGATCTATCCACAGTCTCTTCTTCTTCTTTTCCCCACCTAATTTTGGGATTTCAGAGTTCTTGCAACTACTTCTAAACTCTCTCTCTCTCTCTCTCTCTCTCTCTCTCTCTCTCTCTCTCTCCAAGTACTCTCAAATGCTCTATTATCACTACAATTCCTTCTTATCACTATACAAGGGTGTGTTCTTCTCTCACAAGGCAAAAGCAAAGTGCAACCATTACAAACTCTAAGTAAAAAGTTCTTCTATGCAATTTCTTCCTCACTAAAGAAAATTTTGATGTTCTCCATTGTCGATCTTGGATCCGATGAGAAATAAAAATCCAAACTTCATCAAACTTGGATCCAAAGTAAGGGAGAAGAATTTAGTTTTGTTAAAAGTAATTTATGTGCAAGAATCTCAAGAATTTTAAGTCTGGAAGGCCTTCGCCATTGTACTTAGTTTTGGTGCAAGATGAAAATCCTTCCTCGTTAATCTTCGATCTAGAATAAGGCAAAAGATGCTTCTTGCACTAAAATACTATAAAATCTGGCATTGCTAAAGTGTAATGTCACCAAAATTTCATAAAAATTATTAAATTCTCCAAGAATCTGGTTGAAAAAATAGAGCTCTCACTCCACGGTGTTATGGCGCTAAGTCTTAGCATCAAGGCACTGAGCTCTCAAGTTTTAAAGTCTTTGATGCTTCGCCCCATAACACTGAGGTGCCAAATAACTGGTACCTTAGTGCTAAGCTCTCAGGTTAATGTCATTCTTGTAGTGGCACAATGTTATAGCACTAGCTCCGCAGCACTACCCTCTCGAGTTACAAAATGAGGAAACCTATTTTGTAGTCCATTCCACCATTGAACTTAGTTCTAATGTGAAACAAAATTCTTCCTCCATTGATCTTGGATTTGGGGCAAGAGAGAAGGGTGCTAATGCACTAAAAATCATAAAACTTGGCATTGTTAAAGCATTATGTTGTCCAAATTTCAAATTTCTCCAAAAGGAATTGACAAATTACACTAAGGCACTGCAATTCTAGCACTAAGGTGTTGAGCTATCAAGAGTCTTTAATCTTAAGTGTGAATTCCATAGCACCAAGGTTCTAATGTTCTAGCACTGAGCTATTGAGTACTCAAGAAAATTAAACATAGATACTCATCTGATAGCACCATGGAATTGATATCTTAGTGCCAAGGTGCTGAGCTCTAAGGAAAATTAAACTAATATACTCATCTAGCAGCATCATGGCACTTATGTAGGCACAGCGCTCTCAAGAAGTTTAAATCTTAGGCACTCAACTAATAGCGTGAAGGTGCCAATCCTCTAATATTAAACCTAAGTCATATCTAAAGCACCGTAGTGCTACACATATTGCACAGCAGCATGCTGAGCTCTTAGGTTTTGAATTTATATCTTTTAGCTTAACTATGCCAAGGTGCTGGTTTGGCAGTGCGAGATACTCATCCCCTAATATTATTCATTTTTGAATAAAAATTTTATTATTAAGCTTTTAAATTCTATTGAATTCCACACATAATAGAGATAAAAATAAAGCATTCAAATGAAGATGTCTTTATTAAAAATAAAATATATTATAAAAAATTTATAATAAATAAATAAAAGAAGAAAGAGGAAAATACAAAAAAAAAAAAAAGAATAAGGCAAAAACTAATATTAGAAGTCATCATCCTCCTCCTCCTCCTCCTCCTATTCTTCTTCCAACTACGGTGGGGTGCTAACATAGGGCTGATAATAAAGCATCGTGAGAAAAAACTATGACCCGAGCTAGCATGAAAGCCACAGTTCTCAAACATGTGAACAATTATTGTCTTAAGCTCAGCCATGTATTAAAATTACTGCTACTATTGACCCAAATGGTGGTCAAATTTTCTCCCCAGTTCTTACTATTGTCAAATGGTTTCACTAACCCTTTTTCTTTAATTTAAGACTTATCCTTCAATTTCTTGGAGTTGCTAAGTTAAGGCCTTGGCGAATTTAGGTATGGACTGAGGAGCACGTGAGCTTTCTCCCACCTTAGACTTTGAGCAAAATCCTTCAATTACTCTCTTAGTCATGGGAGCCTTTTGTATAAAGACTTCTTCATTTGACTCTCCTTGTGCACCCACCATAATACATAAAGCATAAATTAAAGAAGAATGACCATATCCTATAGTAGTACTACCCTTAAACATATTACAAATAGAATTACAAATAATTCTCCTTAAATCCATACTAAAGCCTTTTTGAATTACAAAACTCAAAATTGCTCTATCTCTAATCACCTTATTTATATTATTAGTGAGCATTAACTTGGAAGGAATAAAATAGTGCCAAGCTTTGGCCTGAGTAGTGGGCCAGCGATAAGAAATTTAACAATTTAATCCTCTCACCTTTTCCACTGAACATTAGATTTCTATCAGTGAGGAAATTAAGGATTTCAACAAAATCGGGATGCATTTTATAATAAAAAGATAATAATTATATACTACATCTTGTAAATTGGAATATGAGTTGATAGTACTTCTATCAAAACTTACTAGCTTTCCTCAAACAAAAACTTTATTATTCTGGTGCTCTTTAGTATTGGCGAAGAATTCTCACACCATAGGAATAATGACAAGGTTGTTATCGTAGGCTAGCTTCTCCCAGCCTCATTCATTGATAATCCTCTCCACGCTCCCTCCCAGATTAAAGAAGCTCCTCTATGGGATTAGATGTTCATGTAGGAGAGCATTATGGTATTGCTCCTCTGCCTCTACATTAGTGAATCTATTAGTGTCACTAATAACTGCCCTCTTCTTTCCCTAGCTGAGGTATTTTATCATCATGTTGGCTTTCCCAAAGTAAAATGCAAGTTGAATGAGAGAAAGAGACTAAGGATTTCCATAAGGGAACCACATCTTTGGAATGAAAAATTTGAAGCCTAGGGGTCCTATTTATAGATTGGGCACAGCACTGCATTGACAACTCCGAGGCTCTGGCCTCTTAGTTTTGAGACTTACGACCAACGTTAAAATGCTCAACATGCAGCACTTAGGTGTTGGTCGCCTAGTAAAATGGTTACTATGCTTATGAAAAAGAATACTTATTACTATTTATTACCATTAATTATGGCGATTAGAACTAAAATGGTTGACATTGATGTAGTCTTGAGGTGCTCCAACCGATCACTTGATGCTAGTCAAAAAGTTTATCTATTTTCATTTAAAGTGTTTGTCCATCTACCAGCCTGTCTGAACCAACCTTTGACTGGCCCTGTGATGCTAAATACTCAGAGCCTAGGTGTCAGTCAACTAGCCAACCTAATCAAATCATTCCAATCTCATGCCATCTTAAGCTCTACAATGCTGGCGTTATAGCACTGAGATGTTGAGCCCTTGGGTTTCAAGACATAAATTCTAGCCTTATAATTCTATAGTGCTAATTACTCAATGGAAAAGCACCAATTTAATAGCATCGAGGCACTACCATGATAGAACATAGGCACCATATTTTTACCACCAAAGTGCTGCCACTTAGAACCATAAAGTAATATTTGTCAAGCGAATAAATAAATAAACTTGGCATTCCAAAGGGATGTAAATCAAATCTACTAGTTTGCCATGCAAACAACCTATATCCATTTAGCATTCCAAAGGGATGTGAGTCCAACCTATATGTTCTCCATGCGAACACCCAATAATTTTAGCATTCCAAAGAGATGTAAGTCCAACCCATATGTTTTCCATGCAAACACCCTATAATTTTAGAATTCCAAAGGGATGCAAGTCTAACTAATGTGTTCACCATGCGAACATTCTAAAATATAATTAGATTTACAATGGATGTAAGCCAAGTCCTATGTTCACCATGTGAACTACCCAATAAATTTGGCTTTCCAATGTATGTAAGCCTAGTCCTATATTCACAATGCAAACACATCCCTATAAATTCTAGCATTCTAAAGGGATGTAAGTCTAATCTACTCATTTTCCATGTGAATAACCCTATAAATATAGCATTCCAAAGGGATGTAACTCCAACCAATGTGTTTACCATGTGAACACCCTGGAGGCATTCAAATGGATGTAAGCCCTACATATGTTTGCAGCACAAATTTTATTGAATTATTAGATAAACTCATAAAATTGAGTTTACCCTTAATTCACTAAATAACCCCTGCACTAAAACTCTAGTCTTCTCAAGATATTTGAAGTGAGGTAACCCATGGCTGCTAAATAGACTCCCTAGACATTACGGCTAGACCTTTGATGTTGGTAGACTAAAATAATGTACTCTCGGGATGATGGAACCATAAGATCTTGATCGCGATTACTCTCTTATTTCCCTTAGACTGTCATTTGCTTCAGACCTCTAGACACTGATTTATATCAGAGAGATATGTTTGTTTCCAACCTTAATTCAGAGTTCTCTCTTATTGCAGTAAGAGGGGTAATTAACTATGAATGCTTATGTTCATAGGAAGTAGAACCCAAATTTAAATAAACCATAACCTAATGTTAGGATAAATCTGATTGAATATATGTTAATTTACCTCATGAAGAACGTACTTCTACCCATCTCAAGAAAGATGGTGGAGAGCTTCCAAGAAGGATGTTTTCTTCATGATCAGATTTATGGAGACTCTATTGTGGATTACTTCTCTCTCCACATTTGGCTAGGAAAATTATAATATATGGTGTTATCGTAGACTTAAAATATTAGGTTATATTCTCTCAGGCTGTAATCAATGTTGGTTTTGCTGGAGCTACTCTCTAGTTCAGAATAATTTCTGAGATTGTGCACTTTCTACCTACTGGACTTATAGTTGAGCATATCATTAAAGGTATGAGAATGCCAAAGACATTCAACAATGGAAGGAGGTCGTATGTGATCATTCTTAACAAGCCTAAGTCTAAAGCCTTAACCTCAAAGAGGGGTTCTTTTTTTGATAGGTTATCAAAGGTAATGCCAACAAAGCTTGTTCAGGATAGGATGTATGTTAAATCCAAGTTGAAGTCTATCATCATCAATCCACTTAGCAATGCATCAGTGGAGCATACTATCCCACAGGTTGCTGCTTTACTCCAGACAAGCACGATCATGAAGAATCTTCCTTGGGTACTAAAATGTTTAGAAGAGCTAGAAGAATGTATAATGTTGGTCACAGAGAAACAAGATTTCCCATTCATCTTGAACAATAGAGGAAGAAACCATATCTACCAATAATAACTTTGAGCCGCTCTGATGGGTCAAGAAGAATAGCTCTACAGGAGTTATCCAGAAGTATTTCTGGGAAGAACATATACATCCCATGTCATAGAATCAACCATGAAAAGAGGAGATCATCTCCTCAAAAATCTATAAAGTTTTGAAGGCTGCTAAAAATAGAAACCTTTAAGAAAGAATTAAGAAGTTGCTAAGCCAAGTCATCAACCCAACAAATTCCTACTCTAAAAGAGGTGGAAATATTGGAAAATATTATGCCCTCCTTGAGCAGAATTGAATGCCTAAGGGTTTAATGTTTGGTGAACTTTCACAATGAGCCCTTATGTACAATGGTACTAGCTGGCCAGTTATCGAAAGATCCTAACAACCTACACAAAAACAATATCATCTATCCGGTGAACACCAGGGTGTGACATCTAGTATGCATTCCCAAAGATCCATCACTTGAAGGTCCCGATCAATTTGGGTACCCAAAAGAGACTAAATCATCAAGGATGAGATAACTCAAAATGAGCCAACCCCACTAGATGACAAAGGAACTGAATCTTCTATCATCAACTAGAAACACCTGTCTGAATAGAGTCAGCCAACAGATGATGAAGCAAATAATCAACTCTTCTAGGAAGATGAAGATTTCCCAATCAATGAAGAGCAATTAATTCTAGACTTCCAAAATAATGAATACACTGATTATATGGAATTCAAAGTTGTTCACATGTTTAATACACATTTATAAAATGGAAATTTGGAACTTGAACAACAAAATGAGGAAGGTCATCAAGAGAACCCAAATTAACAAGAACTCAGAGGTGAAGTTTAAGTAGAAGTTGAGGTAATTAAAGAGCTAACCAACATTGTAATAAGGTTACAATGATAAATGGGTTCTCAACTCTAATGAAAATAGCAATAAATCAGCTAGCTCAACAACCGCCTCAATGAAATGAACAGGTTGATGAAAGAGTCATTTGGTCAACTTAACTTCATAGTAACTACAACGCAGCGAGTGCCTCTGAGAAATCTTCTAGAGATAATCAATCCAACACTTAAAATTGGGAGTATGCAAAATGCTACACCTAACTTACCAACAAGTTCAATATAAAGGTAAGAATCCCTAGGAGAGGTTACATTAAATGCCCATCAAGGAGTTGATGTTATCGCCAAATCTTAAGTAATAGATCTCATCAACCATAAAGTCAAAGTAGTCATCTCTTCAAAAGTTGCTAAACAACTAGTTGAAAAGGCCAACTAGCTAAATGCGACCAAGTACACTATCTTAAAGGGTACATTGTGCCAAAATTTAACATCTTCTCAAACACCAAAAATCCACCACCTCATTTAACACAGTTCAAAGCTACTTATGGAAATACCTGAGGGAATGATGCATTACTGCAATGACAATTTGTTAGCAGACTTACCAATACAGCCTTCAAATGGTTTATTGAGTTACCTAATGACTTAATGAAACCTTCACCGAGTTTGAAACACTCATAATCAACAGAATTGCAGGTGCAACTAAGAAAGTAATAATAACATATCTCATCTTGGAAAAGAGAGGGAAAGATGAAAGTGTTACAAAATACACTACAAGATGAAGGAATATAAGCATGAAATGTGATCAATAGCTCGCAAAAAAGTATAGAGTAGTACTCCTCATGGGGAACATCGATGATCTAATGGCTCCATATCTTGGCTACGATTAATTTGCTTTAAGAATTATTGGTTCGTGTAGCCAAGTTTGAAAGGCTCTCCAAGAAAAAAGGCTTTAGTGCCAACTATAATAATATTCCTTTTAGGATGGGAAAACAACCAAAAATTGCATGATGTGAATACAACATGCACATTCAAGGTTCACAAAAAGGGAAATGGAGGTGTTGCAACCTCGTGACCAACAACCCCAACAGAAGATAAGAAAAAAGGCTAACTCTCAAAAAGAATATATCTAATTTGTACTCATTCAAAAGAGAATGTACTGCTAAGATCTTTAGACACGCCCTAAAATTGGGATTGCAATTACCAGAGCAACGTCAGCTAGACTATGCAGACAAAGTTGATGATCTCAACTATTGTATACTCTATAGACTTATAAGTCACCAAATTAAAGATTATTTTATCTTCAAAGATTGGGTGGAAAAGTGTTATCAAAATGAGGAACTCACCTTATCAGACAATGTACTGGTACAACCTAAAAAGAAAAAGATAAATGTTGTTACAACACACCAAATCTAGGATGAAAAAGGCAAAAAATGCTAAGCCAGTTGGAACCCAGAATATAAGTGATGATAATGGCAAAGCTTTGCAAATATAAGAAGAAGAAGAAGAAGAAGAAGAAGAAGAATGTGGTTGGGAAACCTTCATCTCAAAAAGATCAAATAAATGATTGACAATTTTTTTAGCTATAGAAAGCATTCGATGGAAAGAATTCCTAAGCACTTGAAATAGATCCAATAATGCTCTTCCCCAATAGGGGGTAATTTTTATACAATATAAGAAAGCATATAAAAATTAAATAGTCTTTTTCATCAAAGCCCCGTAAATCAAAGAAAAAGAGGAAAACCAAAAACTATAGTATGAAACATAAAAGATTATTGACTCTCTAGAGGAGTATGAGCTATCATCTCGAAGGCTAGTTAAGTTGGAAGAAGATATGGCCCGCTTGCAACATTGCATGAAAAAACTTGAAGAAGAGGGTACAAATGAAACATGTTGAGTCATAAACATGCATGAAAATTCTAATCTTCGAACCTAAAGAGAAGCATGTTATGTGATTGCAACATCAACTGACTCTGAGGAAGAACTATGCTTTCCTTAAAAAAGCTTATTAAATGGAAGGTCAAGTCAAGCTCAATGAAATTATGCCATAGACTAGTTAGGAATTCGGAGAGTACTAAAAGCTCAAAAATTCTGAAGAAACATAAAATTTAGAGATTTCTTCTAATAATAAAGATCAGATAGAAAAAGTAACTCAGGTCCAATTAAAGAGTGGAAAAAATTTCTCAACCCCGACAACGAAAAGTCAGTGGTAAAGGCAAAAAAATTCAAATTACTAAAAATGACTTAACCCAATCACCAACTAAACATCAAAAGTCTACCAAAATATGAGTAGACTATAAAATTTTGACACATTTATGAAAGCTCTCTACTTTACTAAGTATCTATGATGCTCTCATGTTATCCAAAGATATACGTGAAATATTAATCAAATCTTTGCAAAGTCTAGAATAATATGATACATTCTTTGCTGAAGAGAGGATGAAGAGGACTTAACCTCTCATAAATCAATAACCATCATATTTAGTGACGATGACCTATTATTAAGGATGATCGAACATAATCAACCCCTTTAAGATACGCTCAAAATCATTTTTATTCACATAAAAAAGAATACTGATCAACCTAGGAATTTTAGTCAATCTCTTAACAGTTAAAACACTTAGAGAATTTAGTTTAGATGTTCACTATCTGGACAAAAGTACAGTATTCTTATAAGGATTCAATTAATATGGAAAAAAAAACATTAGGGTCTCTTATTCTACCTATTTTCTTTGGGAAACTATATACATAAGCCAAATTCCATGTAATTGAAGCTAGTGTTATCTACAAAGCACTCTTGGGTAGGTCGTGGATTCATGAATATGGCATAGTACCTTCAACTCTCCATCAATGTATGAAGTATATTCAAAATGGTCAAGAACATTGAATTTATGGTGACATGAATCCATTCTTGATACATGAGATCAAGATCTATGATGATGCTAAGTACTTCATTCCTAAGAGAGTAAGGAAGTCAATTCCCAAAAGTAAGTAGTTCTACTTATCAAACTAATGTTGAAAAATGATAATTCAAAGGGTAAAAGTACTAATGAATCAAAGAAACCCAAGTCAATTCCCCACCTTGGTAGAGATACTAAGGATGATGGAGAGAAGTTAATACTTTATCAACTTAAGAAAACCTCAGCTAGCCAAAAGAAAGAAGAAGCTAATACAATTAATGTGACAGAATAAAAAAAGAAAATTCATGTTTCTCGAATAAAGGTACTTGAATTCCCAATTTCTAATAAGGCTATGAAAATAATTGTAAAGCTTTAATAGCTTCAAGAAAAGAGAAAATATAACATTTGAAAACTTTTTATGTCCCTCCTTGAAGAGGATACAATGAATGTGGGATCCTTTTCTATAAGATAGAAGAGCCAATCATAAATCCCACACAAATTTCATTTGAAGTGGATGCAGAAGAAGCATTTTTAATTATTATTCCTCAATACTTCTCATCAACTCTAAAGAAGCTGGTTAAAAATAACATTCAACCTATATAATCAAGCGTTCAAGCTCAATTGTTTAAGAGGCTCTGCCAAAGGGATAATACCAAAAATTTTATAGAATATGAGACGTTTGCCACATAGGGATTAGGATATACTGCTTCGACATCTCTTTCAACGAGCTCATGCTATGTTGTATCTAAAAAGGAAGAAGTCTCTATTGAGGATACAAATGAACGAAGAGATGTTTCACATTAAAATGAGAATATACGTAAAGATGAATTATTAATTGACCTCAAAGAGGTCCCAAAAGAATTTGAAGAAGGGAATCAAGATATTGCTGATGAACTTCAAGAAATTATGGTGTCAAGAAAACCTAGGTCAATTAATCGTTAAAGCTAACCTCACATCAGAATGATTAGAGAAATTAAAAGCACTACACTGTGAGTACAAAGATTATTTTGCATATAATTATAGTGAAATGTTAGGCCTATCGCTAGATGTAGTTGTAGATATGTTTGTCATTAAACTTGATGTACAACTTATAAGCAAGAAATCGAGGAAAATGCAATTAGAAATTGAATAGCAAGTAATCGCTAAAACCAAAAAGCTTATTGAAGTACTATTCATCTAGGAAGAAAAGTATGCTGACTAGATTGCCAATATTATCCAATAAGGAAAACGAATAGACAAATCCATGTTTATACAGATTTCAATATCTTAAGTAAAGCATATCCAAAAGATGACTTCCCACTGCCCAATCTAAAATTCATGGTAGAATATACGTCAAACTATAATATATTCTCCTTTATAAATGGTTCACTAGGCTATAATGAAATTAAAATGGCTTCAAAAGATAAAATTATACATCTTTTCCCACACCAATCGGCGTATATTACTATAAAGTAATGTCATTTGGCTTGAAAAATATTTGACCTACATACCAAATTGCAATGATCCATATCTTTGAAGATCTCATACACAGGCATGTGGAATGTTAAGTCGATGATTTGGTTGTCAAGAACAAGAAGCAAAGTGAGTACATAAGTGACTTAAGAGTTGTATTCGATAAATTTTCAAGTTTCAACTTGAAGATGAGCTCATTGAAATGTAGTTTTGGTGTGACTTTTGGAAAATTCTTTGGCTTTATTATGCATCATAGAGGGATTGAGATTGATCTCTCTAAAATAAAAGTAATAATATAAATATCATTGCCTAATACTTGGAAGCAACTACGTTCACTGAAAGGAAAATTAGCATACATTAGAAGGTTCATTTATAATCTTTTGAGGAGATGTCAACCTTCTGCCTGATTGATGAAAATGGATGCACCTTTTATATGGACAATGCTTATTAGGAAGCATTTGATAGCACAAAATAATATTTATTACATCCCCCAATTTTGGTAGCACCAATAATGGGAAAGTTGTTAATATTATATATAACTACCTCAGAAGAATCATTATGAACTTTGTTATCTTAGAATAATGAAGAAGGAAAGAAAAATACCCTATACTATATAAGTTGATGCTTGATATGAGTCAAAATAAGATATTCTGTTATTAAGAAGTAATGTCTAGCCTTTATATTTGTGACACTATATGCTATCACATAAAATAATTTGGATATCTAAACTTAACCCCTCTTAAATTCTTAATGACTGGGCCTACCCAAATTGGTTGCTTAGCAAAATGGGTATTCCTATTACTTTAATTTCATATAACATATATCCCATAAAAAGATATAAAAGGGCTAGCTCTAGCTGACTTTCTAGCCATCATCTCTCACCGACAAGCTTTCACTCAATGATGAATTATCTGATGAATAAATTTTTGAAGTGGAAGAAGCTCAACAATCATCAGAATGAGAGCTCTACTTTGATGGGGATTCATCAATAAAGCCAGCTAAATAGCTCGATTTACCTATAATTCATCACTGATAAATATATGCAAACACATTACATTGACCATCTAATTAATTACATCCATTAGTAGCATCTTGGTAATTTGAAAGTTTGGGAACTAATATAATTGGCCTAATAAATCCTCCATTGTCTAAGGGACATCATTTCATTTTAGCTATCACTAATTACTTCTCCAAATGGATAGATAAAATTCCATTAAAAGAACTTAAAGTAAACATTGTTATGAAATTTCTTCAAGACCATATCATTTATCGATTCAGAGCACCTCAAAGAATTATATTCAATAATGGCACTGCCTTTAAGAAAGCCAAAATCTATCGCTTCATTGAGAATTATAGAAATACAAAATTGATTTGTAATATTTTTCAATATACAATTTCAGAGCCAATGGTCTTGAAGAAGCATTCAACAAAATGTTGATTAAAATTCTCAAAAAAAAAATCTCTCTAAAAATAAATAAGAATGGCATGATAAATTAATAGAAGCCTTGTGGGCATACCATACTACATATAAAATTGCTATACAAGCAACACCATACTCCTTAGTCTTCAGGTCAAAAGCTATACTTTCTCTTGAAGTAGAGCTACCTTCACTCTATATCGTAGTTCAAAATGAACATATAATGGTGGAAAGTGTCCAAATACTACTTGAAGAGCTTCAAGCTCTACATTAAACTCAATTACAAGACCCATAAAATCTAGAAATATATAGACCAAGGATGACTCGAGCTCATGACCACATGGTTCACCCAAGAAGTTTCAAAGTAGGTGAACAAGTATTAGTTCAAAGAACGCCTACCATTCCACACCAATAAGCTAGTAGAAAGTTTGACCCAAATTGAGAAGGACCATATATTATTGACAAAGTATGTGAAGGGGGAGCTTATCAGCTTATTGATGCAAAAGAGATAAAAAAAATATACCCCTATAAATGGACAATATTTAAAGAAATATTATACATAGCTATTAAAGGTGTTATGCTTTACAAATGTAAAAGTCAAAATCAACTCTAAATCGATCAACCAAAGGGATACTCTTCACTTAACTACAAGAAAATTATTTTCATCTCAAAGAAAAATTCTCCTATCAATAGGGGCAATTTTATAAGCTTTGCAATGTAAAAAGAATTCTCTATCAAAGAGAAACATCTCTAATCAAAGTTATCCTAAATAAAGATTCAATATGCCTAAAGGGGCTGAATCAGATCCATCATGCCCAAAAGAGCTGAATTAGATCCATCATGCCCAAAGAGGTTGAATCTAAATTTAAACTAAAATCCATCATGCTCAAAATGACTGGATCAAATCCATCATACCCAAAATGGCTAGATCTAAATTTAAACTAAGATCCATCATGCCAAAAGAGGCCAGATCAAATTCATAATTCCCAAAGATGTTGGATCTAAATTTAAACTAAGATCAATCATGCCCAAAAGGTTGGATCATATCCATCATGCCCAAAGGGGCCAGATCTAAATTTAAACTAAGATCCATCATGCCCAAAAGGGTTGGATCAAACTCCATCATTCTTAAATGGGTCAGATCTAAACCAAAATTTAGACTCCAACATACCCAAAAGGGGTGGGTCTAAATATAAATCTAGATTTAGTATGTTCAAAAAGGATTAAATCTAAATATAAATTTAAACCCTGTGAATTTAGAGAAGAATCAAAACCTAAAGCCTACTCATTTACAAATTGAGAATTATTTTTATAATGTCTATAAATTTTACATGCTTCTCTTATCCAAATTTGCCACATATTGGCTACAATGTTTACCTGAAAAAATGCTAGATGATATGCTTGCTATGAAACCCATTAAGGAGAAAATATGGGCCACTATTGAATCTCATGATCCATATTATTCAGTCAATATATAGGATTAGCTATCATGGCATTAGAATATGTTGATGGGTAGTGATATTTTTGAGGATTCATTTGCTCGATCATCACGCATTCTATCTCATGATTCAAAGCTTCCATCAGGCCATTATAATACTAATTTGGTAATCAAAATAAACCTAAGACACGATCATGATGTTCTTTCAAAGAGAGTCACAGATCACCTTAGCTTTAGGATAAGGATGTACTTTAGCCAATTGCAGATACTACTCCTTCTGTAAGCATAATTAGGCTTTTGGGTTATCATATATTATATCATGAGGAAGAAGACTAGGACCCAATATCAGTGTTTAACATACCCTTATTAGCTGTCAGCATGGTGACATCCTCAGGAGAGTTGGCATATATCACACAGTCTCTGCATAACTTTTTGCTATAACTGCCTTTCATTTACTTGGATCTGAAGAATAGCAGAACATTGGGATAGGATCACCAATACCTGTTGGATTGGTCCACACAAGTTGATAATTACTTTGGCAGACATGCATTATATAATAGGTCTCCCTATTATAGGCATTCTTTATGAAGAGTGTGTTCCTCTAGATCATGAGCTCTTTTAGCATCAACCAACTAGCCAGCATATGAGAGATAGTAATGTATATTTTTTTAGGTCTACATCATGCTTTAGCTTACTATCAGAGACTATTCAGAGAGTGGAGATCAGGCTGTAGGTGACATGGCACAATTAATCTAGGAATATAATCCAAGAGTTTGCTTAATTTAGTAGTATGTTCACCTTAGTTCACACAATTGGATGATCCATTTGATGTGGGATTTCATTCATCTGAGATGTCCAACAGGGCCAGGTTCGAGCTTGAAGGAAGAGTTAGCTCTTAGTGATTCCTAGCATGAGACATTGATGAGGAACTATCTTTAGTGGCTTTAATTACTACTTGGCTATGTTATTTTCTATTTTTGGGCATAGTAGACATTTCAATCCTTCCACTCTTTTGATGGCCAGTTTATTTACTTATTGTGAGATGATAGCACTAGAACCTACATCATTAGCCTACCTATACCATGGATTAGGCTGAGTGAAGGTTATAATTGACTCATGATGCTATGACATAGATGCTCCTTAGCACTATTTACATGGATGACTTCATGCATATATTTTTAGGAACTTTCGATTATCCTGAGATGCCACCCTACTTCAGAAAGTAGCATTTTCCCCTAATTATTTAGTTGAGTAGGGCAATATTCACCTTACACAAGGATCAGATTTGGACTTTCATGTTTGTTCCATCATGCATGACCAATCTCTTTCAAATCAATAATAGATTATTCTTTTATAGCCTTCTTGCTCAGAGCTTAGGACAGAGATTCAAAGATTCTCTTACTGATAGAGAGGCACCCTTACTATTATCAAAGTTAGGAAATAAATACATAGCAGAACATCTCATTAGACTGAGACCTACTTGGCTTTTTTATTGACATTATGAGTCCATGATTATAGAGGGATCCAATCCTAACAAAGTTGCTAGGTAGTATGGCTTCACTCAGGCTACACCCATATACGAACTACCATTGATATTGTATATAGTAGATATGCATTCCATGGGGACATTCTTATAATTTGTTCATTTAACTGTAGCTACTACAGCATGGATTTTCTTACTTCACCTAGGGACTGGTTCTAATTTCTATGTAGCCCAACAAGAGACTTAGGAGTTAGTCACTTGTGATTACTATGGATCCACCATACCTTTTCTTCTTTCTTGAGTTAGGCTTTCGCATATATAGTAGTAGATTAGGCAAAGCAAGACATTTATATTCCCCTCGACATGTGACTCATGCTCTTAGATCAGATGAGCAGGAAAACAATAGGAAGTGATAATGAAAGGTTTCCCCAGTTTAGGAGAGAGATGACAGAGATATTCACAGTCCTTTATCAACTGGTTATAATATGGGAGTATCAGAGATAAGTGATTCTACTAATATTCTCATCCCACTAGTAGTAGTTAAGCCTCCTAAAGGATAGATGGAGAGTGATGTCACCTTGGTATTATCGATAGATATTAGCGTGGCTTCCTAATGTCTACTCAGTCTATTAGCAATGATCATATACGCATTAAAGAGGTCCCACATATAGAGGAATCAAGCATTCTGATGATGAGCCATAAGCCACTCTTATCAGATTCAACTTGGGTTATAGTGAGTGCCGCCTAGAATGATTCCTCGGATATTGACTCCTATGCAGATATTCATCATATTCCTAATTTGAGTTATACTGCTCAGAGGAATTTATCTAGTTTGGAGATCTCATGCCTCATCTTTAAGATATGTCCTAGACCTTCAGATTCACTATACAATGGTTCTTCAAAGAGCTTATGTCATATAGTGATGGAATTATTTCTCTTACTTATGAGCGTTCATCTAAAAGTCTTGCCTGAGCTTTCTAGCTTCTATGTGGAGGTAAATTTTTATTAGATTGTGCCACCATCTTGGGTCTTAAAGTGAGAGAGCTATAGCATTGAGAATACCTATGTAGAGATGATAGTTTGGATTATTCTCACTATGCACTACTTATCAGGAAATCTTATCAGATATAATTACTATTATAGAGACCTCACCAAGATCTCAAGCACAGTCTCAAAGCCATGAGATTCTACTAGAGAGAGCTTTTTAGAGCTTAAATAAAACTCCTTGATATATCTACTAAATTGGGAGAGTAACAATTGAAGAGATAGTACCTATGGGAGAGGAGATCTATGGTCAGATAGGCTATCACAACTATAGAAGAGGATTGCTCATAGGCAGACACTCAGGTGATCGAACTTAAGCATATTCTCTCCTCAATAGTCCATTACTAGCAAGCTTGCCTACAACATCTCCATGTAGCTCAAGAGAAGAAGTCTACACTGGTCTATAGAGCTCATACAGCTTCTGTCTGTATTAGAGAAATTCAGGCTAATCATTTATAGCTAAAACCACTTTTATGTCACTATCTTATAAGATATTTGAAAGTGATTAGAGATTTTCAAAGACTATGCTTTCTCTCTTCCTATTATATTGCTACATATAATCATAAATAAATAAATAAGAAATAATGACTGCATCATGTCTAATCAACATGACACATTTTTAGCATTAATTTTATTTGCATCCAAAAAAATAAAATAAATGGAACATCTTAACTTGGGGAATCATAGTGCAACAATTGTAGCACCTAGGTGCTATCGCTGCATCACAAAATCTAGAAATATAAATAACTCTCGATGGTTTCCTACTTAAATAACATAGAACCACAACGTTGTGATCCTAGCGCTTAGGTGCTGTCGCGATGGCATTCAATTTTAAAATTAAAAAAGACTAACCCTTCCCACCCTAGTAGCGATAACCACCTAGGTGGAGTAGAGGAATAGTTGGAGAGATGAAAAATCACCCCAAGAGGCAAGAATGGTTACAAAAAAAAACCTTTATTAAGAGGGGGAACTACCACCACCCCTTCTTCTTATTTTCCCTTCCCAATTGTTGGAATTTTAGAGTTCATAAAACTGCTTCTAAACACCCTCTCTCTTTTCTAAGTACTCTCAAACATCTATTCTCTCTACAACACCTTCTTGCCCCTATTCAAGGGCATGTTCTTCTCTCACGAGGAAAAAGCAAAGTGCGATCATTGCAAACTCCAAGTAAAAAGTTCTTTTATGTGATTTCTCCCTCCTTAAAGAAAATTATGAAGTTCTCCACCATCGATCTTAGATCTAGTGAGAAATGAAAATCTTCCATTAATCGATCTTGGATATGGAGTAAGGGAGAAGAACTCAAATTTGTTAAAAAGTATTTCAGGCGCAAGAATCTCAGGAATTATGAATCTGGAAGACCTCCACCGTTGAACTTAGTTTTAGCGAGAGATGAAAATCCTCCCTCTATCGATCTTGGATCCAGACCAAGGGAGAAGAATGCTTCTTGAATAAAAATATTATAAAATTCAGCACTGCTAAAGTATTCTGCCACCAAATTTTCATAAAAATTATCAATTCTCCATGAATCTAGTTCAAAAAATAGAGTTTTCACTCCACAACGCCATGATGCTAAGTCCCAACATTGAGGCACTGAACTCTCTAGTTTTAAAGTCTTTGACACTCCATTCACAGTGCTAAGTTCTCAAGTTATTATCATTCTTCCAGCACCATAGTGTTGTAGCACTAGCTCCGCAATGCTACCCTCTCTAGTTACAAAATGAAGAAACTTATTTTGGAGTCCATTCCATGATTGAACTTGGTTCTAATGTGAAACAAAATTCTCCCTCCATTGATCTTGGATTCGGGGCAAGGGAGAAGGGTGCTATTGCACTAAAAAATCATAAAACCTAGCATTGCTAAGGCGTTATGTTGTCAAAATTTTAAATTTCCCCCAAAAATATTAAATCTTACGAATTAATGAAACAACACTAATGCTGAGGTGCTGAGCTATTAGAAATCTTGAATCTTAGACATGCATTCAATAATGCCAAGGCTCTTATGTTTCAGCACTAAAGTGTTCAATACTCGAGAAAATTAAAATTAAACTTTGAGACTAATCTAGCAGTTTCATAGTGGTAATATAGGCACTGTACTCTGTTGGTGTTTTCTCTGGAATAAAGAAAAGGAATGACACCACATAGAGTTTAGGAATATTTTATTTAGATGACCAAATATGACATTAAGGAATAAACATATTATCTCAAAAGATCATGGCTAATGAATATTTTATGTACCAGAGTATTTTCCCATGAACTACATGAAAAAGCAGAACAGGGTTTATTTTATCCTAAGATCATGGTTCCCTATAAAGGCAAGCCTCTATTGTTAATTACATCTTAGGAAGGGTATCTTTCTAAGAATACTCTCGATTAAAGAAATAAGTGGTTATTTTTAAAGACTACTAAGGTAGCTTTCAAAAGATTGATTTTTGGAAAATTCAATCGAGAGAGGTCTAAATTGGAGAGAGTTATTTTTAAGAGTCAAATGAGAATGAGTAGGAAATATCTATTGATACTAGGATACCCAGTAGACATTTCAGCTATCCTATGATTGGGCTTCAAATTTGGGATTTAATTTTAGATCTCAAGTTATCATTTTCTTAGAAATCTAGGGCTTAGATTCTAGTAGCAAAAAACTATAGAAATGCCTAGCATTGAAGACTTATTCCTGAATTCTGGTGATCTTCGGTGATGAGGTTGATTCCATAAGCTTTGGATCACAGCAACGAGCTCATGGCCTGAGTTTGGTGGCTTCTCTAAACGTGGTTTGCCCCCTTGATCGAGCTACCTAGCCTAACCGTCAGCCTTCATGGTTCTTTACCTTTCCAGTGCCGAATGATTCTAGTAAGGGCTCGATTTGGATTGCCTCGAGCCCTAGAATGTGTGTGTGCCTTCAATCTAGGGTGAAATCCCCTCCTTTTGATTTCACCATTAGAGGAGCTTGTTTTTACACTATTCATCACCTTGTTGGTGATGAATTGGCTGAGGAGAGGTGCTCAGCATCTTCTCTAGTTCTGAGGAATGTTTTGGAGTGAATTAGGAGAGGAATCAAGCTTCCTTTCCTTGGTTTCCACTCTTGGCCAAAAACTCCCCTTCTCTTCCTCTTCTTCTCTTTTCTTTCTTCCCTTGGTTGGCTAGGATCATGGCAAACTCTTATAGGTTTTCTCCTTTGCCTTAATTTCCTTCTCTTACATTGAAGGCAGCCATCCTCTTAAGAGATGGCTTTAGTTTTCTTTCTCATGAGAAGAGAGGGAGTGGATGAGGTAGCATGGGAAGAGAAAAGTTTTGATTTTTCTTCTTCCATTAGATTTTTTATGGATTATGGCATCATCACATAGCCCTAGACTAATGTTTGTTGCCCATTTTAAGTTTATGTTGGAGTACATTTGATTTTGGTTGGAGTTTGAGTCCAAATCAAGTGCTTCGATTTTAGTTTGATCCAATTCAAAATCAACTCAAAGGTATTTTTAAAATTAAATGTATTTTGACTTTTAATCATCTTGGATTGATGATCATTGATTGTTGAATTTGGATGCTTGAGTTGATCCTACCAAAGCCAAATAGGTTAGATCCAACCCAAGGTGAATTCTCTTAGTCACTAGGCATAGTTCCCTAAGCATTGAATTAAGAAAATCCTATTTGATATTAGGATCTTCTAATTGCCAAATTAACCTCATCCAAAAATGAGGTCAACATACTCTCAAAAAGTTAAAATCTTAGGCACTCAACTGATAGCACCAAGGTGATGATCCTCTAATATTAAATGTAAGGGATATCTATAGATCAAGTAACACATGAAGCTTAAGCTGAGCTCTTGGGTTTTGAACTTATATCTTTTAGCTTTATTATGCCAAGGCGTTGGTTTGGCAGGGTCGAGGCATTGAGCCCCAAATATTGTTCATTTTTTAACCAAAAATTTTATTATTAAGCTTTAAATCTTAGAGAATTTCATACATAATAGAGAAAAATACAAAGCATTGAAATGAAGATGTCTTTATTAATAATAAAATTTATTATAAAATGTTTACAATAAATATATAATAAGAAGAAAGAGGGAAAATACAAAAAAAAGGGGAAAACTAATATTAGTAATCATCGTCATCCTTCTCCTCCTCTTCTTCTTCCAGCTTCGATGGGGGTGCTAACAGAGGGCTGATAATGAGGCACCATAAGAAAAGAAGACTGACTCGAGCCTACATGAAAGACATAGTTCTCAAACCTATGAACAAGTGTTGTGTTAAACTCATCCATGTATAAAAATTGTTGTTACTATTAACCCATATGGTGGTCAAATTTCCTAACCAGTTCCTGCTGCTACTGACTAATTTCACCAACCATTTTTCTTAAACCCAATAGTTGTCCTTCAATTCCCAAAAGTTTTTCATTTAAATTTCTAGAGGATTTGGATTTTGACTGAGGAGCATATGAGCTTTCTTCCACCTAAGTCTTTGAGCTAAATCCTTCAATTACTCTCTTAGTCAGGGGAGCCTTTTGTATAAAGACTTCTTCATCTGACTCCATTTGCACACTCACTGCAGCACATAATGAATAAATTATAAAGAAATGACCATATCTTATAATAGTACTATCATTAAGCATATTACAAATATAATTATAAATAATCTTCTCTTCATCTATAGTAAAGCCTTATTGAATTGCAAAATTTAAAATGGCTCTATCCCTAATCACCTCACTGATATTGCGAGTGGGCATTATCTTGGTAAAAATAAAAGAGTGTTAAGCTTTGGCCTCAGTAGTGAGGCCAATGGTAGGAAAATTAATAATTTTATCCACCCACCTTTTCCACTAAATATTAGAATTTCCAATATTGAGGAAATTAAAATTTTTTATCAAAATTGGGATGATCATTATAATAGAAGATATATTGATCGTATACTGCATCTTATAAATTATAATTAGCATTGACAGTACTACTATCAAAACTTACTATTTTTTGCAAATGAAACCTCCATTACTCTGGTGTTCCTTCCCATTGACAAAGAATTCTCACACCACAGACACGATGATGGAATTATTGTTGTAAGCTAGCTTCTCCCAGCCTCATTCATTGATAATCCTCTCCATGCTCCATCTCAGAATGAAGAAACTTCTCTCTGTGATTAGCTGATTATGTAGGAGAGCATTGTTGTATCATTCATATGCCTCTACACTAACAAATCTATTAATGTCACTGATAGCTACCCTCAGATATTTTATCAGCATGTTGGCTTTCCCAATGTAAAATGCAAGCTGAGAGAGGAAGAGAGAAAGGATTTCCAAAAGGGAATGAAGGCTTTAGAATGAAAAATTTGTAGCCTATGAGTCCTATTTATAGATTTGGCCCAATGCTGCATTGACAGCACCAAGGCACTGGCTTCTAGATTTTTGAGATTTAGGACCAATTCCACAATGCTCAACATGTGGGGCCTAGGCACTGGCCACCTAGTAAAATGGTTACTATATTGGTCAAATGGAACACTTATTACAATTTATTACCATTAATTTCATAACCAACTAGAACTAAAAGTGTGTAAGACATTGATGTAGCGCCATAGTGCTCTGACACAGGGCCACAGAGTTCGTCAAAAGATTTATCATTTTTTTTAAAGCTCATGTCTGTCTACTAGCCTATCTGAAATGACCTTTGACTAGTAGTATGATGCCAAATAGCTAGTGCCTATGCACCAATCAACTAGTCAACCTGATCAAATCATTCCAACCTCATGCCATCTTAAGCACTGCAGTTCTAGACTTACTGCTCTGAGAAGCCAAACACTCAAATTTCAAGACAAATTCTAGCATTATAATGCTACAATGCTAATTACACAATGAAAAAACACCAATTTATAATGGATTTATTGTAGAAATCATATTAATTTTATGAGAAAGCATATAATGCCTTAACTTTTTGACAACGAATATGAGGGCTAGGTAATGCTACTCAATGGTTGCATAGTTTGCCTCTGTGGAAATTAAGTGATGACTCAAGTAATAGAGTGCATTCTCTTTCCCTTTATCATTGAAATAAGCCAACAAAGTGCCAAGTGAATCACCTAATGTAGCTGTGTACAAAATAAGTGGTCTACTTGGGATAGGAGCAACAAGTACTGGAGGTGTCATCAAGTATTGTTTGATGCTTTTGAAAGCATGGTGGAACTTATCATCCCATTGAAACTTGGCATCTTTCTTTATAAGTGCTATGAATGGTTGTTCGATCTAAAGCATTTTAGATATGTCAACCTTCCATGAAGGACTTGAGTTGGGTTAGGCTCTTGGGAGGTGGCATACTAATATTGCTTTGATTTTCTCTAGATCTATCCTGATTCCACAATGTCGTATGACAAATTCTAGAATCTTCTTTCAAGTTACCCTAAAAGCACACTTCAGAAGGTTCATTTTTAGGTTATAATGTTGTAACCATTCAAAGACTACTCTCAAATCATATAAATGGTCTTCCTTCTCTTTTCTTTTGACTATGGGATCATCAATATAGCACTCAACCTAGTGATGGATGAGCTCATCAAAAATTCTAGTCATGGCCCACTAATACATGGCACAAGTATTCTTAAGGACAAAGGCATGAACTTATAGCAAAAGATTTTGATTATAGTTTTAAATACAGTATTCATCTCATCTTCAGGTGCCATCTTAATTTCATTATAATTAGATGACCCATTTATGAATGAGAAGATCGCATGACACGAGGCAATGTCTACCATCAGTTTTGGTGACCTCGTCTTTGGGACATGCCTTATTTAGATCCCTAAAATTAACACATATGTAAACTTAGCCTTTTTTCTTCTTAATTGGGATGACACAAGCTAACCAAGTAGGATATATTTCTTCTCAGATAAAACTAGCATCGATCAATTTCTTTACTTCAAAAATAACATATTGTTCAATATCTAATCGCATACGTCTAGAAGCTTGCTTAATGGGAGTTGTATCAACCTGAATTTCTAGTTTATGAACTACAACATCAAGAGCTAATCTAAGATTTTATTCATAACTCCAAGAAAAGCAATCCTTAAACTCTGAAAGTAGCTTAACAAAACCATTGGTTTTAGATTTACTTAACAAAGAACTAATGAATGTTGGGAATGGATTATCTTCAATATCCAAGTTGATTTTCTCCAGCTCATGAGTGGTTGGCTTTATCTTTTTCTCTAGTTCTAGGGGTACATCCCTTACTTGAAAGTCATTTGGATTGCCTAAAGTTTCTAAATAAACCTCTTCGTATGAATTGGTTTTATTTAAAAAGAACCTATTAGGGTCCAAGTTGTTGGTGATGACCAAATAATATTCATTGTCATCTATAAGATGAATTGTACCAAATCCTAGCTATGGTCTTGGCTATGCCTTTCTGGATTTATTTCTCCACATTTTCTCAAAATAGTTTGACTTATGCTTGGACCATGCATGTGGTATTAATCCTTATTTTGCTAAATATTTATCACAAGGAGAGAACCAGTCAAAAGTAGTTCTATTATTTTCTTACAAGATTTTTTCTTAAGTTCTACATCAACTCCTAAACTTAAAGATGATGCTCCAAGGTAAAACTTCTAAGGCTTAGAGTTCCATTCTATTTGTGGTGTAACTTTAATTGTTAAACCCTCAACGATCTCTAAAGAGAGTGAGGATAGAGTTAGAGTGCTCACATACTAGTTTATCCTCTCATATAATGATAATTCAGTTACATCATTGCTCTCCACGAGGACCCTTTCATCATAATTATTTTTCTTTACCATTACCTCCAATTAATTCTATAAGTGTTAGGAGGTAGCTGGTGTACTAATTACATAAGACTCATCTTTTGAACTAGATTTTAAGTCTATATAGATGGTGGGAGAATGTTTAGTTGGTTATGGAGGATCTTGGACTAGGGGCGTGTATATTGGTCTTCCTCCTCTCATACCTCCTCTCGGCCTACCTCATCCTCATCCCATTGGAGGTCAGGACAACTCTCCTGCTCATTGGAAAGGAGAGGTAAGATGTGAATGGAAGGTTATATCAAGCTCTACTTCCTTCCTCAAGTTTTCTTCTTTTTCTTTTTGATATTCTTTTTCTTTTTCTTTTTCTTTTTCTTTTTCTTTCTTATTTTCGTTTTTCCTCTTCTTTTCTATTTTTATTGATACTATTTTGCACATCACAAGAATATATATTTTTTCACTTGGGGAGGTAGTAGACTACATCATCATATATGTCGACCTCATGCACCAGAATGGCTTCAAATCATCTTTAATGCAATATTCTAAGCCATTTTGCATGAACTTAATGCATTGATGGAGTGAGGATGGAACCATGTTGTTCTCATGTATCTAGGATCTTTGTAGCAAAGTGTTGAAAGATGTATTTGAATCTATCATATGACATTTTTGCCTCAATCTTCAGATCACCAATCTATAATAGTAATGTTATTCAGCCTAAGGCCCTCTCACCATATTCATTGAATCATTTCAACATCATCTTATTAGAACTGAGCTTGGTGATGTCAATCTTCAAGTAAGCAAAGGTTCTTAGACTCATGATGTTGATTAATGCACTCA
Organism: Cymbidium sinense; assembly: GCA_021442155.1. NCBI lineage: Eukaryota > Viridiplantae > Streptophyta > Magnoliopsida > Asparagales > Orchidaceae > Cymbidium > Cymbidium sinense. The sequence goes on along the minus strand of CM038224.1, from coordinate 51,376,457 downwards.
AGTCAACAAGTACTCTATACAATATGAAGTTTTCTATGTTCACTGAAATGTAAAGTGGGCGATTATGATTTGTAGTTCCTAGTAGTAGATCTTCATTCGAAAAGATAACCCATGAAACCTCTTTGAAGTAGCAAGCCTCTTCTTTAGCTGTAGAAGTACCTGTCAGCTGAGCTAAGCATATTTCAAGATCTAAAAAAGCCCTGACCAATGACTCCTTCATCTATTTGAAAAAGATGAGGGCATCATATATGCTTAACATAGTTGGCAACTTTCTGAAATGGACTAGGACATTATAGTCAACCTTGGGCTTATTATCCAGAAGCATATCCTATGCTGGAGCATCTTTTGGAAGGTCTATTTGTTCACTAAAACTAATGGCTTATTTTCCCTTATGTTGAGGCACCATCTAGGGAGGTAGAACTCTATTACTACGAAGGCTAACTTCTATAATTTCTTCTACTGTGGGAATTGTAGTGGCATCTACCTGCTCATTGGGGGAACCCAAAGCTTCTCTTAATGAATCTTTAGAGTTAGATGACTCCAACTCTATCTCAATAGGGGCTCCTTGAAGATTTAAGATGGGGATGTCACTATCAGATTCTGAGTCATCATTTGAGAAGGTTTGATCAGAATCATTTTGATTATTGAGATCTGTAGAGTTATTATTTTTATCGAGATTATAATAATCATTTTCACCATGAAGAGACATAATGTAATTAGAATTCATTTTTATTACTTTATTTACCTCCGACGGTACAAAATAAAAGTCATACAAAGTAAGTAGCATAAGTGGCTTAACATTCCCATCTGTAGATACTATGCTTCTAAAACAAGAGGTAGTAGGAGGGATAGGCGATGCTACTATTGATGTATCTGAGGTCTATATATGCTACTTGTGCTCAGCATTTCTCTTCTCTGAGTAAGACATCACAACTTGTAGAACTACTGCTGGTGTGGAGGTCTGAGCTGGTTTAGATACTTGCAAACAAAATTTTATTACTTTAGAAATAATTTTGCATGAATTTAATATAAAGAAATATCTCAACCTTCTTCAATCTTGAGAGGATGAAATGATTCTCTAAAGATTTCTTTGATAGGACTGTGGTGTGTTCTACTAAGTATTCTTTGGGTATCATTATGGATCCATACTTGTAGCTTCACTCAAGCCAATTCTTGAAGGTAATACAATCCTCTAAGATGTGTCCAAGCATGCAATGGTAGGGCAAAAATTAAGATCATCACTCTTTCCCACTTCCTTCAACCTCTTGGGTTCAGGTAGCTAGAAATCAGGCTTCTTGATGAGATTCCTAAAAATGTTTCTGATTACCTCACTTTTAAATGGATAAGGATTATTTAACTTTCTAGTAAGAGTAGGTGAAATGTAGCTACTCGACTACTAGTAGAGGTACTGGTATCGGTGAGGTTATTGTAGGTGTGGAGGTGGAAGTGGTGGTGGCTGGGACCTAGGTCTCTCGGGTTGGACTCACATGGGTTATTTCTATTTGTAGACTATAGATACCATCCCAAGTCTTTTCTCTAACACCTCTATGCCTTTCGCTTACAGGACTAGTCTAATAAAGATAACTCTTCTTCCACGAAGTTGGTACTTGATCAATTTCTCAAAAGGTTTGATGGTGGAAGCTTTTAGCATGAATGTCATTGGGCCGTGGATATTATTGAGTAGGAACTCAATAGCATCCTACTCCTGAAGCTAAGGTTCACACTTCATACTAAGGTTTCTCCATCTAAGAATATAATCAACCAAGGACTCATTGTATTTCTATTTTTCAACTACTAGGTCCCCTACAGTCACCTTATGTTGGACTCCTACAAACCTCTTGATAAATATCTACTCTAACTTGATGAAAGTCATCACTGAACCATTAGGCAATTAGGCGTACCAATCAAATGTTACACCTACTGGGCTGCTAACAAACTATCTAAATAGAAGAGCATCACTACCTCCAACATTGCATCAACTAGCTCTGAAATAGGCAATGTGCTACAATGGGTTCCCACTACCATCAAAAGTCTTAAAGGATTACGGTACAAACCCCTTAGGTTATTACACTACATCAAATTCCTTCAAGTAGGGTTTCCCCTTTAGAATTGATGAGGCTCCTTAGGTTTGTGCCAATGCCTCCTTAGCTTGTTATTGCACTAACTACTTGTTATCTCACTCCTACAGAGCTACACTTTCTATGTCATCCCTATGCAAACTACTTCCATCATCATCTAAAGGAATAGGGCATTTATTTCTATCCACTATATGCACTAATTCAGGCTTATTTGCCTCCATAAGTGTAGTTTGGAGGATTGGAGTTTGTCCTTGAAGAGGTAGGACCACTGACATCCACCCTTCGTACCATACGACCACATTGGTCATCTATTTGTCTCAGTTGATGTAATAATTATTGAGTCAAGTCTAGCATCTTGTCTTCCTCAACTGCAACATCATGTACATCTTGGGGGCATTATTGTTCTCTATGCAGGGACCCTCTAGTATTAACCATATATATCTCTGTTGTATCCTCTAGAAGGTCATCCTCAATAGCATTCAAGTCTACCATGTCACCATCTTGATCAAAATGATCGTCCACACCTATCTACCTTATTGCAATGCGATAGTCCTCCAGTATACCATTTAAGGATCGATCATCTATGCTACATAGGACTACTGGAATGTATGCTGGGTGACCACCACAAGCAATTAGATTCTCTATCTGCATTAGATCTCTCTCATAAACCATCTATTTGCATATTGATTCAGGCTGTGTGTAGACTGGCTATTCTCCTTCTTTTTCTTCCCCTCCATCAGGTGATCGTGGTTGAGCCACAACTACACTCTTGGCCACCACATCCTCTTCCTTGATGGTAAAATAGGAGGTCAAATGGGAGAGCCTGACCTCAAGCCACTCGTAAAAGAAGAGCAAGGTTGACCCTCAAGTTGTAACCTTATCACTAGAGATGGGACTTTCCTTCCCTTCGATTGCTTCTGATATTTTATGAGGATATCAGATGCTGTCATTTAGATGGGAGAGGGGAATCTATGAGTCAAACATTGTAGTGGTGATTACACTGACTATGGTTCCATAGATGTCCACCTCTCTAGGTTGGACCTAGTTAGTACAATCCAGTTAGATTATTTTATGCAGTCATACCACTATAAACTATGGTGTCTATCCATCAATGCAAAGGCCACTGACTGTCTAGAAATCTCCTCCTTTAACTTCTAGCAGGCTGAACTGCTACCTTGGCCTCTAGGGCCTTCTCTCTCCTAATCAGATTCTGCACACTTTTCATGATGGTTGTTCTTAAATTTCTAACTACTTTGGACTCGGACCATTTATTCTTCATTCTCATACATCTAAAATTAACCTCAGACTAGCACATGGTGTTCCTCTCCTCTCTCTCTCTCTCTCTCTCTCTCTCTGTAACTGGTGTCTCATGCTTAGATGGATGTGGGTGTGTTATGGTGATGAACTGAATGTCTTCCTCTCTCTCAGATGCAGGGAATGGGTGAAACATACTTCCCAAATAAGGGAAGATGTATCGTAAAAGGACCCACCCTCAACCATCTAAGACAAAATATCTATCTCCTAAGACATCCTCTCATATAGGTTTTGTTAACTTTCTATTTTTATTTTTCCTCTGAGTCTTAGTGAGAGGAATATGGTAATAGTAAGAACCTACATTGAAGATAGATGGGATAAAGATTGGCTCAGCCTTGGCCTTCCTTTTCAAAGTTGAGGCTATCTTGGGTGATGCCTCAATCTTTGCCATTCTACGAGTAGTGGAAACAATGAATGGTAATTGTAAATTGGGAACATCAACAAACTTCATTTTCAGTGATAGGAACTCTACCTCTGATCTTAGGTCAACTATAAAAGAGGTTTCTTATTTCCCACATCTTCATGATTAACTACAGTAAGGGTTGGGGCATCATATGTGACCTTGAACTTATCAAATCCCAATCCCAACTGAATGATAGGAGAATTTGTGAGGAAAGCTTGATCCATGGCCAAGTCCATACCGGTGATAAAAGAGATAATAAGCTAGCTAGATGACCTAGTGTCTTGATGTAAGTTGGTTGTTCTTGTAAGAGTGCTTAATCTTGCTAAGAGAGTGACATTGATTATATAAATGAAGTTCATAGATTTAATATTATAGATCCACACTCATTAGACATAGTTATAATGGGTGGGGTCTGAAAGAGCAGGAGAGATTCTAATTTGAGCTTCAAAACAGACCATGAAGTAGGTTTAAAAAATTTATGAATTTTGAGGATTCATGATTCTAGTTTATCATGCTTGAACAAGGAAATTAGTTTAAGGAGATGATTAAGTATTTCATTAACTTTTGTGATTAATTAGAATTCCATTGAATTTACCCATTAGGAAATCTAATGGGAGGTTTTAGAACTTACCCATTAGCTGGTAATCAACAAGAGGTTCTAGAACCAAGGAAAGATGTTGGCAACACTTGCCCAAGAAAGAAATGGACATGACATCCAACTTGCCCAAGAAAGAAATGGACATGACATCCAATGGAATGAATGATAGTCTAAGCTTATGAGTGGCATAATTTTACTACTGAAATATAAAAATGTTAGTCAATTACTAAAGATGGAGAGAGGAACCTTCCCTAGTGGAGTCGCCAGAAAAATCAGTGGTGTTTAAAAGTATGGTGAGTGACACTACGTAGATCTTATGGGAACTTATTGAAACGATCAAGTATGACATTAAGGAATGATATACTGCCTTAAGAGGTAGAGATATCACCTTAAAATGGACTTAATCATCTAATAATGACTCCTTAAGATGATGGGTCTACATATACCAAAGACTTTTCCCCTACTTCATATAGATGAGGTAAAGCAGGGTTTATTTTAAGCTAAGTTCTTAAGATCCCTATAGAGGCAAGCCCATATAGTTAATTACATCTTAGAAGGTGTGAATCTTCTAAGAACACTCTCGATTAAGTGATTGACTAGCATCTCTATGAATTTTAAAGCTTGGTATCAAAGGTTTGGTAATTTTAGAAATCAAGTGGGAAGAGTTCTTAACTGATTTTAATGGAAAATAAATAAGAAGCATCCATGATATACTAAGAACCTAGTGAATGATTCAATCTATCATATACTTAGGCTTTATATTTTGAAGGAGATAAATTATATTTATTTGAGTTAAAATTTTATTAGAAAGCTAGGACTTAAATTCCAACAACACAAAGTTGTAGAAATATCTAAGAGGTGAGGACTTATGCTCGTAGCAAAGGAGAAATAACTAGACCCTGAACCTACATCTAAAATTCTTTAGCATAAGCTAAGAGCTCTACCTAAATCTACTCAATGAAAGTGGGATAAGGTAATTCTTTTTTGGTAGATAGAATTAACCAATTCCAACTCTTCTGAACTTACAACCATCTAGAGTAGCTACTAGCTAACACCTCTCATGATTTAAAACCATGTTAGCTAGTGTTATATAAATGCAGGATAGCCAGGCTGTTAATAATTAGAAAAGAATCTAGTGTCCTAGACTCACTCCCTCGGAGACTAAATCATGATCGGTATGAAAGCTATGACTTAAACTAATGCAACAAAATTTATAAATTTTATTTCATTTTGACTTATTAAATTTGGACTCAGACTTAAGAGGATTTATGTCTAAATACGTGATGAAATTGAGTTATGGGCTAAATCAGTAGAAAGGGGTGTTCTCTGCTACAAGAGATTGCTCTCACAAGTTAATCCTTATCTCTTATCATGCAATAGTAGAGATCCTCTATTACAAGAGAGAAATAATATGTATGCATGATGTTAAAACATACAACCATTCAGCTAAAGGGTTGTTAAATCTTTTATTTCCTGGTTAGAAATCCTAGGCCTTATGGTGAGGTTATGAGTTAGTTAAAGTTTAATTCAAGTTATTAGTTGGGATAGAAAAATTATTTTTTCTTAAAGAGCCTTGTTGACCTCACTTTTGGAGTGACGATTCAATCTTCTCATCCTAGATCTAGGAATCTTCTAGACACTAGATTCTCCTTAGTTATAGGACACTTCTAGTGACTAAGTGAACCCTTAACCCAAATCTAGAGACTTAAGAGGATTCTCCATAGGATTAGGCGATGACTTAGGACTAAGGAAACCTACATACCCTATGGCATAACCCATGACTTATGCCTAACTTTAAGTCCAAAACCAACTTCAAATCAATACAAAACCAAACCTCAAATCAAACCAATACCATTTTGAATCCAATCTCATATCCAAACTCCAAGACAAAATCAAACCAATCTTAACACTATGATCAATCCTACGAATTTGATCCCAAACCTCCTTCAATCAAAACCAAACTCAATTAATTTTCTCAAACCATTCAAAACCCTCATTCCAAACTCTACAATCAAGGCCAAAATGAGTTCAATTAACCCAAGTTACGCCATTTGAACCCAAAATGTTCAAATGAGCAAAAATCTAATTAAACCCAAATCAAACACAATCAAATCCACCAATCAAACCTAAATCACTTATCAAACTCAATTCAACCCAAAATCAAGCCAATTGACCCATTATGCTCACTTGACCCAAAGTGACCTAAATGACCTATTTGAGCCAGTTTCCAATCCAACCCAAATTAGATTGAACTAACCTATCCAAAACCTCCTATAATGATTATTGATCACCCTTGATTGATCAATTGCAATCAATTAGGTCAAACCAAGTCAATTTTATAATTTGAACAAGTTGACCCAATTAGTCTACATGAGCCAAATTCAAATCCCATCCTACATCAAATTGATTGAAACCAATGATCCTAACCAACTTTAAATCAACCCTTGAACATGACTTGACCATCAATTGAGCCAAACCAAACCCAATTGCCCCTTTGACCCAAGTTGACCCAATTTGACCTAAAAGGCCAAATTGGGCCAAATCAAATTCTAATCCAAATTGATTGCAACCAATGAGTCAAATACATCACTTATTGATTATTGAACATGACCAAAGCCTCCATTGAACCAAATTGACCCATTTAGCCCAAATTGACCTAAAGAGTCAAATTGGCCTAAATCATTCCTAAATCCAAATTGATTCAAAGTCTACAATTATTTTTAAATGAACAATTAAACCTAAACCAACTCCTAACGCAAGATAATTTGGTCAATTTCACCAAATTCATCAACTTAGCCCATTTAAATATGAACCTTTACGAGTCAAACTCAAATCTAATGCAAACCAAACCAAACTGATTGAACCAAATCATCTCAAATACTCATTTGAACTTGTCTCAACCCATGGCTTTACCTAATTTGACCAATTGGTCAACTTGACTCAACTTATCCCAATTTGGCCTACATGGGTCAAATTGAGCCAAACCCAACCAAACCAAGTCCAAACCCATTCAAACATGGCATGACCCATCCTTGGGTCACTATGAGTCAGCCCAAATCTAACCCAATCCAAGTACAACCCAAATTGACCCATTACCCAATGGGTAAAGCCCTCCAAATGGGACAAAACCAACATTTGGGTGGTCAAACCCACTCTCTCCTCCCCACAGCACCACAAGCTCCAAATGGACATGAGGACCAGCGGCTCACTTAAGCTATTGGGTCAGGAAGCCAAGTGGAGGTGAGCTAACCCACTTCTCCTCATTAGAACACTTAGAAACCAAGGATAGCCACCTCCTCCCCTTGGCAGCCACTCTCCCCTCACTTGGCCACTCAGCCTCATGATTCCCTCATGCATTGCCCGCCACCTACAATTTAGAACATCTCCACCATTAGATTGGAGGAGGGTATACTCTCCCTTCATTTGATTTGAAAGACTGAGCATCAGTGAAGCATTCGAGCCTCCCCCCTCCTCCCTCACCAAAATGCCTGAAATATGATAGAGCAATCTCATCCAATCTTCTCCAAACTCCACCATTTTCAAATTAACTCTACCTTCACCAAGCTCCAGTGAGAAAAAAATGAATCGATTCCCAATCAATATGAGCACCAGAGACCACTCCAACCCTAACTCTGATGAGTTTTTTGGTGATGTTTGATCCACAGAGCCGACGGAGAAGAGGAAAGGTGCACACTTCTCAACAGGGCTTCGTCTCTTCAAGATGAAAGTACCTCAGTTGATTCAACACTGATCTTGAGCTCCAATGAGGTAAATTTCAGCAAACTAATATTTTCTCTTTTTTTTCTAGGCCTTTATGAAGAAAAGTGTGATTGTGTGTGAGTCCCACCGTAGGATCCCTTTAGATCCATTCTATGAATATTTTGGGATAGATTCTGACATCTCACGAGCTCTGGGTGAGCTCGAATTGAGCGAGTGAGGTGGACAGTGTCCTTCTTCTATCACTCAGGGGAACAAAGGATCATCCGTTGTCCATTCTGCATAATTGGAATGGATGGACATGATTTTATCTACTAGATAATCTTGATTTAATCCTATAGAAACTGCAGGATTAATCCCCACCGTAATCTTAGATCAGATGATGGGGATGAAAGCTTGTCCACCACCACCACATCAACACCACGTCAAAACATTTAAGTAGCCAATCCCATGGTGCCACATGAAATCGCCACATCGCTTCGCATGGCGATTAATTAGGGATTAAATTTAAAAGTGTTTTAATCGCTGAAACTTTCTAAAATCATAACTAATTGTATAGAAATCCAAAAAATTCAAATAAATACTCTTTCGAAAGATAAAACATAAGAGAATTTAAAAAAAATAATTTCATTTAATTTTTAAAAGTGATAAAGGCTAAATTAGGGTTTGAATGTTTTTCTAATTAACATGATTAAGCCATAATTACTTAGGAAATTAATCCCAAATTTGGCATGATAATTTAATGTGATGACATCTGTCTCCCATGATTTTCTTGGGATTTATCAGCTAGGTAATTAGGGAAATTTGAAATTCAAACTCTAATTACTCTCTTAATTAATTTAATGATTAATTGTGATTCTAAATAGTGAAAATTAATTAATTTGGCTTCATTAATCACTAATCAATAATGAGATGATGAGGGAGAGTGATTAGGACCTCTTTCCCAATTACTTTTCAAAATTCATTTCATTAAAGAGAGTTAATTAATGTGAGGTTTAATTAGGAGATTAATTAATCAATTAATGCTCAATTCAAATCAAACTAAAATGTTAATCACTTCAGATAACTAATAATGAAATTAAGGTTTCCTCTTTATGTGTTCAATAACATAAAGATCCTTAAGAAAATTATGATTAACCCATAAGTGTGGGAAAATCAAAAAAGTACTTAATTAGATTCTTTAGCTTAATTAATCTCTAATCATGAGCCAATTGCATCAGGTTCTTTAGGAGAATTTCAATTTTATTTTCCCTCAAGTTCATGTCATTTGTGGCTCATGATTAAATGATTAATCAAATTAAAGATGCATAAGAAAGGGTAATTAAATGGATTGCTTAATTATTTAACCTAATTAACTCATAAAAGTCAACTAATTATCTTTCCTTAAATAAATTAAAATTACCAACATGGAAATGAGATTAAAATAGCAAATGAATCCTCTTCTTTAAGCTTAATAAAAATCCAAAAATCAAATTAATAACAAAACTTTGGTTTTTTTAAAATAATTTTTTTTAGTGTGATTGTTCTTAGGAATTAATGTAGTTGAATGAATCATATCGTTATGGTTGGCCATTCCTTTTCAATCACTTTTAAATGTTGTATGTCATGTGATCTAATGCATTCATGTTTTCAAATTCAAATGAATCAAATGGAATTTACTTATGTAAGCTAGCATGTGTTGGCTTAATTTTATCATGTGTGTGGTTATTATCATTAATAAATTCAAATTTATTTTTCAAAAGCTATAAGTTGATAACAATATTTAGAGTGATATTAGTTATGAATACATATAGATTTGCATGTGTTTATAGCTTAAGCATGTGAACGTGAATCCTTCTTATATATATATATATATATATATATATATAGTATTTATATATATATATATATATATATATATATATATACATAGTTTGAATGATAATAAGTATAGTCTGGACATCAGAATATAGGCTTTAAGTAGCCCCAAGGAGGTCATTTAATTACCTCTTCACTAGTTAACAAGGCATGTACTTATTTAATTTCATTCTATGTATATTTGTATTAGAATTTGGATAGAGCTTTAATTCATATGTATAAATAATTCAATCAAATAAAATATAATCTTTTGCATGATTTTCATTCTTCTAATCATGCATACATTCATATGTATTTAAGATAGCAAGTATATAGCCTAGACATCCTGAGAATATGAGGCTTTAAGTAGCCCCAAGGAGGTAATTTGATTATCTCACTTCCCTGGTTTAAATAAAGGCACGTACTTGTTTACATCTTTTATACATGTGTATGTTGATTAAAGAATAAAAGTCTCCTTTTCTACCAAAAATACATGCATCCATAATCACTTAAGCACATATAATATATTACATGTAAAGGTAGTCCTCTCTTTCCTATGTTCATATATGGATTTACATGTGTTTGAATGATGATAAGTATATAGTCTGGAAATCTGAGGAATGTGAGGCTTTACATAGCCCCAAGGAGGTTATTTGATTACCTCACTTCCCTGGTTTAACAACACATGTACTTATTTAATTTCATTTCTAGTCATAGAATTTAGATAGATCATTAATTTTCATGTATAAATAAATCCATAAAATACAATATTTAAATGTATGCAACCTTGATCATTCAAGTGTGCTTAAAATATGTTGTATATATAAGTACACTAAGTGTTAAATAATATGCATGTTATGGGTGACGGAAAGGAATGGTTCAACATATGCCATGTGATAGTAATTCAACCACATTACTCTTAAGATGCCTTTCATGTTGAATAAGATTCCTTAAGGTTAACCTAAACTTAGGACTAATAAAACATTTGATAAATCATTCACTAAAAGAAACTAAATCATAAAATGTGCTTTTAGAAACAATTTAAGGTAGGGATCAATTAGGTTAAGCCTCTTTATTCTCTTTATAACACATAGATGCTAAGTGTAAATCAAATGAAATAAAACAAAATATAAATTAAAATTTATAAATCTCTAAACAACTTGAAATGAAACCATCCATTATATTAACTTAAATAATTTCAAAACTTAATAAATTATAATTCAAAAGCCAAGCTAAGACATGCCACATGAAGCCTAAGCACACACATTAGAATGCTAAGTCACCACTTCTAGCTCTAGGTTAGGACTGTGTATGAAATGATGATGTGTTTTGCATTATGATACAATATTTTAGACTGGATGTTAGGAATGTGGATCGTATACTGGATGTTAGGTCATTGATAGCCTAATATTATTTTTATAGGGGATTATGCTTAAGGGGGTGCTCAAAAATAAATGTAAATGTTCTACTTGCAGGTTGCTTATGCACATAAGCATAATTCATGTTAGAACAGGTGGGCTTGTTACCCATGTGTAGGGTGCTAAGTCCAATTTATGAAATATAACTGCTTGGGATCTATATATGTTTAGCTAATATCTATTTTACAACTGTAATTAGATTTTACTTTTCCATAAACATGTAATTTTTCAATAGAAATTAAGATTAGTGTTATAGGGTTTAGGATGAGTTGTGTCTAGAAGGCTTAGTCCTAAGGTGCCTTATGATGCCTTGAAGCAAATCAAATCAAGAGAAAGAAGGAAGAAGAAATGAAGAAGTGAATACCCTCATAGCATGTATTCAATTCTAATTGTAATATTATTTTGTAATTCTGGGTTGTATAGGGGTAGAGCTCAACTACCCAAGTTTTCTCTTTTTCGGGGTGTATAGTGGTACCCACCGCACCTGCCTTTTATTGTTTCATGGTAGTCTATAAAGTGAATGATGTTTCGTATAGATTGTGCAATAGAATTGCATCTTTTTTATAGTTTCTTTATGATTGATATTTGAATGTGTGGCCTGGATGCAATTTTTCTACCCAACTAACAACTCACAACCTCATCTTAAAGCTTAGGTTATAATCAAGATAATTAAAAGATTTAGCAACCCCTTAGCTGTATGTTGTATATCTCACATCATCCATAAAATATTTTTTTGCTCTTGTGTAGGGAGGGTCTCCACTCTTGCACGATAGGGAAATGCTTGACCTGTGAGAGCATCCCTTGTAGTGGAGAACACCTTCTCCTTAGCCAATAATCTAATTTCATCATGCATTTAGGCATAATTATCCTAAGCCTTTGTCCAAAATATTGTGTCAAAATTATATAAAAATTGTAAAATTTTGCATTTTTAGACTATGCCATATGCTCATACCAAACATGATCTAGTCTCTTAGGGAGTGAGTTTAGGACTCTAGTCTCTTTCCAAATTAAATAACAGCTTAAACCATCTTGCAATTTTATAAGACCATACTACATGGTTTTGAATCATAGGAGGTGTTAGCTAGCGGCTACTCTAGGCGGTTGTAAGTCCAAAATAGTCGGATGGGTCCATTTTCTCTTGTGGAATAGATCCTTATCGCCCCTTTCACTTATATTTAGGATGTACTTTAACACGTGTTAAAGCTCCCTAGATTTAGCATCCGAGGTTGCTTATTTTCCATGAGCTACTAGTATAAATTCTCACTTTTTAGGCATTTTCATAATCTTATGTTGATGGATTATAAGCCCTAGAATTCTAATAAAATTTTAACTCAAACAAAATAAATCCTCTCATTTTAAAACATATAAAGCCTCATCGTAGAATAGATTGGAGTGCTCACTAGGCTTCCTAGTATCATGAACATTTCCTACTTATCTTCCTTTGGATTCCAAAATAATTCTTCTAATTGAATAATCCCACTTGATTTTCCAAAATAATCAATCCTTTGATAGTCTTAACCTTCAAATCTTTGGAGATAATAATTGACTACTTTAATCGAGAGTTTTCTTAGGATAGTTTGTTTTCTATGATGTAATTAACTATGGAGGCTTGCCTCCATTGGGAACTAAAGAACCTGGCATAAAATAAACCCTACTTCACTTTTCCATGTAAAGTAGGGGAAGAATCTCTAGTACATATGAAGACCCATCATGCCTTAGGAGTCCTTTTTAGGTGATTAGGTCCATTATATGGTGACATTTCTATCTCTCGAGATAGTAAATTATACCTCAATGTCATACCCAATCACTTCAATAAGTACCCCCTACAATCTGCATGGTGTCCACATGACCATCCAAAAATAAACATCATAGATTTTTTTTCGACTCTCGGGGTTCATCTCTCCATCTCTAGTAGACAATTATTGTCTCCAAGTATCGATATTGGACTTATATTTTATCTAAGCCTAATACTATCTTTCTATTTATTGGCACTTAGTTTATTTCATCCTTAAGCTAAGGTGGCCAACATCCTTTAGGTTTTAGGACCTCACTCCAGGTAGGTCTTCAAACCCTATTAGATCCCTCAATAGGTAAAAATAAATCAATCAAAGAAAGAAAAATAACCAAACATAAATCAAACAAAATTTAGAACTTCTTACCACTAGCTTGGTGAAGCAAGGTTCATCCCATATTCAAGAAAATTTTAATAAAATCCAAAGCAAAACCAATTAACATCTTTTTCAAAATTCTCAATAGTCTTTTTAAAACAAAATTAATGAACCCCATTTAACATACTCAAATTTGTTAAATGAGGGCTCCAACTCAAAATCAAAATCAATCAAACTTCAAAAAGAAAACAACAATCTTATTTCTAAAAGTCTCTCCAAAATAATTGAACCCCATTCAACATAACCAAATTTGTTAAATGAGAGTTCCAACACAACATCAAAATCAAATCTAACAAACAATACAACCCAAAGCAAAGAAAGATCCCTCCTCTAAATCTCCAAATTTCTCCTATAAACAAGTGAACCTCATTTAGCATACCCAAATTTATTAAATGAGGGTTCTAATCCAAAAGTCAAATCAAAATCAACAATTTAAGACAACATCAAAGTAGAGCCTAATTATGTTCTCTTTCTAATAGTGCAGCGGAGATACTAGCCCCGTCTTCTTTCTCCTTCTTTTCAATTAGTCTTTCTCTATGTCTTCTAGCAAGTTGATCTTCACTTTTTTCCTCCAGTGTGGATCTAGCCTTGGATTAGGCCATACTCACCACTGCCCTTGTCATTAAGTTTGGACTTAGCTTTGAGAACTTCAAAGTCACATGCGAGGGGCCTGCCCCTACCATAGTCATTAGAGAGGAGGTGGCAGGAAAGAAGCCACTTCTCTAGTTAGACCTACATTATGATTTTGAGTTCCCCTCTTTAAATAGGATGGTTATTGAGATTCCCCCTCCAGTTCAACCAATATAGTTAGTTTCCCCTGCTATAATTCCAGTAGGTGCTAGTATTGCCTCTATAGTTCCCCCTTCTCTAAAGGAAAAGGCTAGCTTAGTTTCTAAGATAGTCTCCCTGACCTTTGAGGTTGGTTCTAGTTCCCATCTGACCCCACTCATCAAAACCAAACACCACAATAAGAATCACAAGATCAAGAGATAGCATGAGCGATTAGTGAAGTAGGAAGATGAAGCCTCCCATGTTGTTGAGGAGGGTTCCCCCTGTGAGACCTCTCCACTCTTGGGTGGTAGTAGGTTTCACCCCCTTTCAGTTTTAGAGGGAGAGGAGGACTACCACAAGAATTTAGCATTACCCCCACCACCTACAGAGTATGAGACAGGTGAGGGGAGGAGGAGGCCTATCTTTGGTCTACTATCACTCTTAGAGTTGGGTAGAGCCAGATGCATGGAGTTGCAAGATTTGAGGAGACTGATCTCTAGGAGTGTTAGGGATTAGATTCATTGAGAGAGGGCCACAGAAGCCAAGGTGATTGCCCGAGTAGGCAAGAGAGAGAGAGAGAGAGGAGGAGGTTCACCAGATAGTCAGTGGCCTCTACTTTGATGGATTTTCTTGATCGAAGTGTGGATAGAGCCGATCATTCTGACCGCATTGTCCTTACTAGTACCGTCAGTCATAGGAGGAGATCTCTAGTGGAGAGGTAGCCAATGTCACCCACATTACACCACTCCACTCGCCATCCACATTCATCAGTTCAGGTCCCACCATCTATAGTCCCCCACCAAGTTACACAAGCCCCCATCCGGAGAGAGAGCCTCTCCATTGGTGATCTAGCTATGGCCAAAAGATCCCACTCCATCTACTCCACCATTGAGGTGGTCGAGCTCCCACTCACCTTCCATCAGTGGTGAAGAAGAAGTGCGACCAAGAGTGTCATGGTGGCTCTACCACAGTTGTTGGAGGAGGAGAGGGGAGGGGATACCGAGGTAGTCCCCATGGTAGTTGAGTCAGTCAGAGAGAGTACTCCACTAGTGCAGAGTATTCAGTAGATAGCTTCTACACATATTAATCTAGTTGTTAGTCATTAGCCAGCCTATGTTATAGTAGAGTAGGGTTGAGTAGATGACCGTTCATTGAATGACATTTTGAAGGCGTATCATGCCGCAGTAAAGCAGATAGTTGGGGATGATCAGTCTGACCAAGAAGAGGGTAGACTAGAGTTTGATGCCTATGAGGATGACATGTTAGATGACCTAGCAGAAGTCCACATGGTTGATACTCGAGGATCCCTTCATAGGGAGCAGCATAGCTAAGAAGGCATTGTAGTTGTGAAAAGTGAGGCTCCAACAAATTAAATAGAAGTATTACTAAATTGGCAGGATGGAGAAGAAGGTAGAGGAGTTGGTGGCAATAGTCCTAGCTTTGCAGAACAAAGCCCTAGTTTCTCAACCTTCCCCCATGGAGGCCAATCAGCCTGAGCTAATTCATACCTTATATCATCCCAACTACACTCCCATGGAATATGATGCTGGTAGGTTGCTTAGGAAGGTCACCCATAGCACTACCATGCCTGAAAAGGACATAACATGGTGGAGCAGCAAGTGAAGGAAGCATTGGCGCAATCCCAGGGGACCTCATCCATTCCAAAGTGTAGACCCTACCCAGAGGAGTTTGATGTAGTTTAATTCCCCAAGGGTTTTGTGTCATCATCCTTCAAGATTTTTGATGGCAGTGGGAACCCAAGGTAGCATATAGCACACTTCAAGGCCAGTTGTTGCAACATCGGTGATAGTGACAAACTTCTTTTTTAGTTGTTTATCAGTAGCCTTTTAGGGGTTGCATTTGATTGGTATGACAAACTATCCAACGGTTCGATAAAGACCTTTGCAAAGTTAGAGCTTCTCTTCATCAAGATATTTATAGGAGCTCACCAAAGGGTAATTCTAGGTGACCTTGTTGTAAAGAAATAAAATCCAAATGAGTCCCTTGTTAATTACATTCTTAGATGGTGCAACCTGAGTATAAAATGTGAACCACAACTGCAAGAGCAGCTTGCCATTGAGATTCTACTCAAAAATATCCATGGCCCGATCACCTTCATGCTTAAGGGCTTCACCATCAAGACATTTGAGTAATTGACTAACCTACAAGAAAGCCAAATAGTTACCCTTTTCAAACCGGTCATCTCAAGCCTTAGAAAGTCTTTGAAAAGAAGCATGGGATAGTTGTGTCAGTGGACAAGGGGAAGCAACCAGCTAGAGCTCAGTTTGAGAGGCCTAGATTTCAGCAACCTCCATTCCCACCTCCTATTCCACTACCATGGCAGCCATAATAGCCGCCACCACTACCACAGTAGCCTACTCAGTCGCAGTACCACTATCCACCATCAGGTAGCTACTTTCCACCGACTCTTACTAAAAAATTAAATAAGTCATCCTAATTTAAGGGGAGGTAGTCAGGAAGATCTTCAAGAATCTCTTGAAGAAACCATTTTCAAGAACTGAAGAGAAAATACACAAGAGTGATGATCCTAACTACTGACCCTACCACAGCATGTTAGGCCATGCCTTAAAGAATTGCATAACTTTCAAAGATTGTCTTGAGCATAGCTTTAAGTTAGGAGCTATAGTTATCCTTAAGAAATACTTAGTAGAACAACCATCTGGTTCAATTAGAGTAATCCTTGGGGATACCTCTAACCCTTTCAAGACAAAAGAAGGTTGGGATATCTCTTTATCTCGTACCTCTAAAATAATCATTTCTAAAATCAAGAAACTTTCTCTGCAAGTGCTTGAAGTAATCTCAATGAAGGTTTTAGTTGATGAATAACTTGGGAGGGTGGAAGCCCAACATGAATAACAACTTACAGGATAGATATGCAAAACCATTCAGTCGGCACTCCTTCCCGTTCCTTCACCCTCCTTCCTTAGCGGAGAATTGTATCGATGGATGAGGGAACCAAACCCCTCGTCCCACTTACTTTACTTGATTTCTATTATGTACCTCCCCCAAAACTAATAAAATCAATGAAAAAATCTGATTCCATTTACATATTTTCCATTTTTGGTGTTCATATTGATTTTATTTCTATAGAAAGCACTTCAAGTCAATGCAATAATAATTCAAATAATTTTGATCAATCCCAATCCGATTCAAAAATGGACTTTCCTTTTCTGAATTAATTAGGTTCACCTCTTGAGATTGATTTAGAGTCATCTAACTCTGAGGATCCTTTAGGAGAAGCTGTAGGCATACCCGATGTGTAGGTAGAACTTTCCACAAATTCATCATTCCAAGAAGTCACTGAAGTTAACCTCACCAATGGCAAAGTTCTATCTCCTAGGGTATCACCTCAGGATAAGGGTAAATAAGTCATTGGTTCTAGTGTGCAGATAGCCCCTCCACAAGATAGTCCACCTATGGATATGCTAATGGAGGATCAGTCCAAATTTGATTACGACATCCTCGCACATCTTATAAAGTTTCCAACTAAGCTAAGCATATATGATTCCCTTGTCTTATCTAAAGATATGAGGGAATCTCTAATCAAAGCTTTGCTTGATCCAAGGATATGTTTAGCTCAGCTAGTCACTATCAAAGAGGAAGCATGTCATTCAAAGGAGATCCTATGAGTTACATTCAGTGATGAAGACCTACTTATAGGAATGATCGAGTACAATCGTCCCCTCTACATTACAGTTGATGTTGGCAAATTCAGGCTATCCAGAGTTTTCATTGACCCGGGTGCATCAGTCAACACTATGAGTTTAAGAACCCTTTCCTACTTGAGGATCGACATCTATAAACTCTATATGGAGAGGATGATGTTGAAAGGATTTAATGAACAAGGCGAGAGGGCCTTAGGCTCCATAGTGTTGCCTTTAGAGATAGATGATTGCAAGACTGATGCCAAGTTTCACATAATTAACTTGAATACATCTTTTAATGCTTTACATGGGAGACCATCGATACATGGGAACAACATATTTCCATCCTATTTACATCAGTGCATCAAGTTCCTAAGTGGTGGAATCTAGTATTATGTCAAAGGAGATCTCAAGCCCTTTGTAGTTCATGAGGTCAGGATATATGAGGATGCGACCTACTACCTCTCTGAGAAATAAAAAATCTATTCTCATGAATTTAGTAAAAATCACAATGTGATAGAAAAAGAAAAAGAAAGAGCAAAATAAAAATAAATAAATAAAAATAAACTCAAAAAGTAAAGAAAAGGGAGCAAGAAATAGACGAAGTGGAGCCTAAGATTAAATTTCACCAAAAATTCATTACTACATTTGAATAAGTGGGGAGGATGACCCAACCTCCACCAGGATGATAAAGAGGCAAGTCCAGAGGGAGTCCCTGAGGTGGAAGGCCTCCATACTTAGCACCCACTAAGAGATTTGTCCCAGCTACCAGGAGTACACCCGCTAACCTCATAGACTTAGAATCTAGTTCAGATGATGAGCCTTATGTGGTTAGCACATCGGCCAACTCTTCTTGATAAGAGATCCCATTGGAGGTGACACTCAAGCCAGACAGTGATGAAGACTAGATTCCCAAGCAAAGCATAAGTGTATCCAAGTAATCATTATGTGAAACTGTCTGGCATCAGTTGAGAACTTTAGCTTTAACCCCCACTTTCTTTACAAAAAGTTAAGAGTTTGGTAGTTAAGGAGTCCCCTAGATCACATGTACCCATGAAGATATAGAGGTTCTATCCTGGAGTATCATCTTCAAGTCAAGAAGTTGATGTAGAACTTGAGCACGATTCATATAAAGAATTAATAGAATTATCTTTTGATTAGTACTCGCCTTGTGTCCATAACATAGCAAAGAAAGGTTTAATTCCACATATATGGTCTAAGCATAGGTCAGATTACTTTGAAAGGATATGGAACAATAAATGCAAAAACTCTCAATCAAGACCAGGATTAGGCTTTGGCACAATAGGCCTAGTCGATGATGATGATTATTATTTTATCATCACCAATCATTTAGAATCTGATAGGTTATTTTCAAATCACATTAACTCGTATGAGGAGATATGCTTAGAAACTTTAGATGATCTAGATGATTTCCAAGTCAAGGATGCACTGCTAGAGTTCAAAGAAGAAATCAATTCAACCATCAATGAGCTCAAAGAGATCAACTTAGGAACTGAAGAAGATTTGCGCCCGATGTACATCAGTTCCCTGTTGAATGGCCCAAAATGACTTAGTTAGGCTACTCACGAGTTTAAGGACTTTGCATGGAGTTATAAAGAGATGCCTAGATTGGCTCATTGCGTCCATAACTAGCGAAACAACTGA
Organism: Cymbidium sinense; assembly: GCA_021442155.1. Lineage (NCBI taxonomy): Eukaryota > Viridiplantae > Streptophyta > Magnoliopsida > Asparagales > Orchidaceae > Cymbidium > Cymbidium sinense. Next base: position 51,356,824 of record CM038224.1, on the reverse strand, counting down.
TAACCTATCAAGCAAGCTCCTAGACACATGCGATTAGACATTGAACAATAGGTCATTTCTGAAGTCAAGAAATCAATCGATGTTGGTTTCATTCGAGAGGAAAAATACCCCACCTAGTTGGCTAGTGTCATCCTAGCTAAGAAAAAGAAAGGCCAAATTTGCATATGCACTGATTTTAGTGGTCTAAATAAGTCATGTCCAAAGGATGAATTTCCACTACTAATACTAAAGCTAATGGTGGACATTGCCTCATCTCATACAGTCTTCTCTTTCATGGATGGTTTATTTTGATATAACCAAATCATGATGGGCCCTGAAGATGAGAAGAATACTACCTTCAGAACCCCGATTAGAATATATTGATATAAGGTCATGCCTTTCGGTCTTAAAAATATCGACGCCACACACCTGTGACCCACAACTCAAATCTTTGATGAACTCATTAATCACTAAGTAGAATGCTACATCGATGATCTCATGATTAAAAGCATAAAAAAGGAAGACCATCTCTTTGACTTGAGAGTAGTTTTCGAGCGGTTGAAACAATATAATCTTAAAATGAACCCTCTGAGGTGTGCATTCGGAGTAGCTTCAAGAAAGTTTCTTGGGTTCATTGTCTGACACTACGAAATCAGAATTGACCCAGAGAAGATTAAATTGATATTAAAAATGCCACCCCCTCAAAGTCTAACTCAACTCAGATCATTCTAATGACGGTTGGCATATCTAAGATGCTTTATATCCAACTTATCAAGTCGATGCCGACCATTTTCAGTACTTGTCAAGAAGGATGCCAAGTTCAAGTGGGACGACCAGTGCCACACCTTCGAGAACATCAAGTAATATATATAATTAGATTACGCCATGCTTAATGCATAAATGAATTAATTTATTTTTATTAATAATTAATATATTGAGATATGATGCATAAATTTTATAGAAAAAAATGATTTAATTATACCTTATATATATATATATATATATATATATATATATATATATATATATATATATATATATATATATATATACATTAGTATATTGAATTTATACAAGTATGTGTCATTGTTGAATGAAGAAAATGAGGTAATCAGAGACCCCCTTGAGGCTACTTAATGTCTCGTGCTCCCAGGATGTCCAGACTATATACTTGTTAAGTCATATACATATGCATACATATATGGGAATAAAGATGAAATTATAAAATATTTTAGGATGCTTTATATATATATATATATATATATATATATATATATATATATATATATATATATATATATTATATATATATATATATATATATATATATACATATATATATATATATATACATATATATATATATACATATATATCATTATATATATATATAATATATATATATATATATATATATATATATATATACATATATATATATATATATATATATATATATATACATATATATATATACATATATATATATATATATATATTATATATATATTAATATTAATATGTAATTCACTACAAATCTTAAGGTACATATCATTATTATACTAGAGATATGAGATATCAAGACCTCCTTTGAACTAGTAATCCTCCGACCTCGGGTTTCCAAACTATAGTTCATACATTTAAGATTTTAAATTTTAATTATTCATATTTATTTTCATTTTTATTAATAGATATAACTTTTTAATTAAGAAAATAAATTAAAATTTACTAGTGATAATGGCCACACTATTTATTTCAAAACATGCAATTAAAAGAAATCTCCTTTTTTTTGCCTTTTTTTGAAACATGAGTGAATGAAATATATGAAAGACAAATTTATGAATGAATGAAGTAAAGTAATTAAATATCACCACATAACATATTTGGAGTTATTAATTCCTAAGGTTATTCACATGAACATAAGCACTATTAAGCCTAAGTGAATTCATTAAGGGTTAGTTTTTAAAATTCAAATCATTTAATCTTAATGTGGAGAGAAAATTATTAAAGTTATCTCTTGACCCATCTCTGTTCATTAAGTGATTCAAAGTTGGTTTAGATGATTTTCATGAATTAATTAAGGTTAATTAATTATTTGATCAATTAAACTCAAAAGAGCCCATAAATTCAATTAAGCTCAAAAGAGCCTATAAATTCAATTAAGCCCAAAAGAACCCATAAATTCAATTAATTCCTAATTATAAGCTCAAAATTATGAACAATTTATAGAAAATGCATAAACATGAAATAAATATGTCCTAAAAATCCTAATGCAATTGAGTTTATAATTAAGAATTAATTAAAGAGATGGGGAAAGCTTAGAATCATTAAGTACACTTTAAATACACAAAACTAATTAGAGATTTTAATTTTATTGAAAATATCATTGTTATCTAAGCATAAATAGGGCATAGTCAAAATTTTTGGAGGTCTAAACTAATTATTATGAATTTCCTAAGTTATCGGGTAATTAATAATTTAATGAATTAAATAGAAGCCCTTTAGAGTGATTTGGAGAAATAATGAAGGCCCTAGAGTATGAGACTTTAAGTAGTCCCAAGGGGGTCTCTAATTACCTCAATTCCCAAGTTCAACAATGGTACGTACTTGTATAAATTTAATATACTAATGTGTAAGCATATGTGTAAGGTATAATTAAATTAGTTTCTTCTATTAAATTCATGCATCATATCTCATATATTAATTATTAATGAAAATATATTTATACATTCATACATTAAGCATGGAAAATCTATATATATATATATATATATATATATATATATATATATATATATATATATATATATACATTTGTATCACTTAAGTCAAATCCAAACACATAATTTAATAGAAATATTTATAACACTTCATTTAGATGATTAAAAATCATAAAATTCATCTTTAGATTCAACCTATGGTTGGAGATTAAGGTGGATCTCACTCCTCCTTCCTCTCTTTAAAATTTTAAGTTTAAATGAAACAAAAAATTAAAAAAATAATAAAGAAATTAACATCTAAGTTTAAAATTCATCTTAAACTATTAATCCTTTAAAATATTATCTTCATTTAATGAGCAACTTGAACATTTATCATTAGCTTAATTTAAACATCAAATCCTAAATTTTTCATCCTAGACTAAGCTATAGCACACACATTAGAATGCTAAGTCACCAATCATAGTTTTAGGTTAGGCTTATGCTTTATTATGGTAGATTGATATTTTATATTGCGATGTAATATTTTAGACCAGATGTTAAAATTATTTATACTTTAGTCTGAATGGTAGGGTGTTACTTATTAGACTAATAATTCCTTCTACATGGGATTGTGCTTAAGGGATTATTGTAATAATAAAAATTATAGATACCTTCATTTGTAAGTGTTTCTTAAGTTCTTAAGCATCATCCACTATGACAGATGGGCTTGGTGATCCAAGACAGGGCGCTAAGCCCCGATGTGTAAAATAAACTATTTAGTGTGAATGTATGCTAAGCTAACCACTATTTTGTGGGTGTATTTATATTTTTATTTCATAAAAATATAATTTTTACAATTGGATTGAGATTAGTGATGTAGGGTTTAAGATGAGCAGTGGCTAGTAAGAATAAACTTGGGAGGCCCTGTGATGCATGGAGTAGTTAATCCATGAGATAAAAATGAAGACTAAGATTGAAGACCCTCATATCGATATTGTCATTATAAATTATAATCTAGGCTATATAAGGGTAGAGCTCAACTATCAAATTTCTTTTCTTTTCAGGGGTGTACAATGAAACCCGACCTCACCAATCTTTTATTCTTTTATGTGATTAATATCTTGTTATTATGTTTACATTGATTGCATAATAGAAATGAAATACTTTCATAGGTTTCTTAAAATGTGAATGTTTGATGTGTGGTCTGGATGTGATAGGTTCTTTAAGGAAAATTTAATTTTTCTATCCCAACTAATATCTTTAATTAAAATTTTAACTAACTCATAACCTTACCATAAAACCTAGGATTTCTAAGAAAAAAATAAAAGATTTAGCAACCCCTTAACTGAATGGTTATATGTTTCAACATCATACATGCTTATTATTTCACTCTGGTAATGGGGGATCTCCACTCTTGCACGATAAAGGACAAGGCTTGACCTTTGAGAGTAGTCCCTTGTAGTGAAGAACACTCATTCCTCTTGATTTTGCCTATAACCAATTTTCATTAAGCATATAGACAAAAATTCTCCTAAGCATGAGTCTAAAATTAATGAGTCAAAATGAAATAAAATTTATAAATTTTGTTGTATTAGTCTAAGTCATAACTTTCATACTAGTCATGACCTAGCCTAGCTATCTTGTATTTACGTAAGTGAATTTAGGACTCTAGATTATTTTCTAATTAATAACAACCTAGCTATCTTGCATTTACATAAGAATGGCCAACAAATTTTTAAATCATAGGCTCCCAGGCAGTTGTAAGTCCAGAAGAGTCGAGATTGGTTCATTCTTTTTTGTGGACATGAACCAACTTATCCCACTTTCCTCGAATAGATTTAGGTCAAGCTCATAGCTTATGCTAGAGAACTTTAGATGTAGGTCCAAAGGTTGCTTGTTTCGCTTTTTCTACGAGTATAAATCATCACCTCTTAGTCATTTTCATAATATTATATTATTGGAATCTAAGTCCTTGCTTTCTAATAAACTTTCAACTCAAATAAATATAATTTCTCTCCTTCAAAATTATAAAGCCTCACTATATAATAGATTGAAGCATTCACTAGGTTTTCTAGTATCATGGATGTTTCTTACTCATTCTCCTTTGGAATCCGTTAAGAACTCTTCCCATTTAAACTCTTCCCACTTCATTTCTAAAATTACCATACCTTTGATACCAAGCTTTGAAATCCAAAGTGATGTTAGCCAATCACTTTAATCAAGAGTACTCTTAGAAGATTCACTCCATCTAAGATGTAATTAACTATAGTGGCTTGCCCGTATAGGGAACTTAAGAACCTAGTGTAAAATAAACCATGTTTTATCTCATCCATGTGAAGTAGGACAAAAGTCTCTAGTACACATAGACTCATTAGCCATTGGAGTCCTTATTAGATGATTAAGTCCATTGTATGGTGATATCTCTACCTCTTGAGATAGTATATCATTCTTTGATATCATACTCAATCATTTCAATAAGTATTTCTTAAGATCTGCATGGTATTCCCATCATAGACACACATATTTTTATAATGATTAAACAAATCACAAATAACATTTTATAATTATTAAAAGGTTAATTATACAAAATTACATATTTATTACATTTAGATAAATAAAATAAAATTAGATATTAAATTTAAAATAAAGAATGATAAATTTTTCTTTAAATATATTATTTTTTATTAAAGATTTTTTAATTTTGCATGTGGAAGTTTTACAAAAAAAAATATATCTGAGTTTTGATATATTTTTAGTTTGGATATTTAATTAAATTATTTATTACATTTTTATTATAATAAAATCTTATCCTTTTATATGTTATATGTTAATATTTGAGTTTACTTTTGTTGAATTTGTTATGCCATTTTGAGTCAAATCTTATTGTTCATTCATGCAGTATTGATAGTTCTATATTAAGATTTTGGCAGATTTTCAAATTCCATCATATTTCTTAAAATAAATTGCATAAATTACTATTCCAAAGTTTTTTACTATATTGATATGTTCGGTGAAAATTTGGGTGTAATTGTACGCTAATTACTACTTTAAATTAGTTTAAAATCTTAAATATTTTTGCTACTAAAACCCCTCTAGTTTCTCAAGTGAATTTTAATTAAATCAATTTCAGCACACTCGTTTCCTTATTTACTTTCTTGATCATGGACAACCATTGAAGCCATCTTATTTCCATACAAAGCCATAAATATTGGTCATTGATAGCTGGAATAAAAGACAAAAGATCTTTAAAAAATCTCTTTTTTTTCTTTCACCTTCCCCAAGAAAAGCATAGAAAAAATTGGGAGACAAACTTTAGCGAAAATCCTATTGTCTTCTCTTCCAAAAAGGTGAACAAAATCAAAGGAATAAACATTCATTTAGTTGCACAACTTGAAAAAGGGTGAATCATTTTAAAGAAAATTTTCAAGTGCTTATTCTCGTCTTTGTTTGTAAGTAGGTAATTTTGTAAAATTTATTTTTTATTTGTCGAAACTCCAACTTCAACATTGAAAAAATGCAGTATGATAAAATATATTATTTTTGCTTGTTCAATTTGAATTACAAGTTCCAAGATCAATATTTTTTATTATCTATATTTGATTGTAATGAAATCTAGTTTTTAGTATTGATGAAATCTATAATTTTTTTCAAATTGCTAAGATCTTTCAATTATCAAATATAGTGTTGCAAAAGTTTTATTATGTTGAAATAAAACTTTTCTAATCTATTTACAAAGTTCTTAGAACTATATCCTCCATTAAATGAAATTATTGTATCAAAATAGGATATATATTTATGAAATTACTTTAGAATTATTTTTGAATTTTTTTATCATTCCAAAATTTGTGTTTGTATTTTCCTGAAATCAAGTTTATGTATTCAAAATCTAATTTTGTAATTGCTAAAATCATTTGTTATTTGGTGGAAATCTACCTTTATTTTTTTCTAAAATAAAAATATATATTGGCTAAAATTATGTTTTTTTTTACTTAAAAATTTATTTTTGTGTATTACATAAACCCCATGAATCAATTATTTGATTTTGATGACTTGTTTGATTTTGATGATAACAAACGTATGATTAGAAGATGCTAATATTTTATTTCAAGAATTTCAAAAAATTTATTAGACTCAATTTGATTAGTCAACTCAAGAAAGCCAATTCAGCTTGAATTAAAAATTTCTTTAAAAATTACCTAAAATAACAAATAATGTTCATAAAAATAATTGCATTTTATTTATTTTAATTTTTAGAATATTTTTTCTAAATTCAATTTACATTATCTATTTTAAAATTTATAAAATTAAGTTTTTTTTTGAATAATTTGATTACTTGCATTATTTAATGCCTTATTCATTGCATCCTAAACATAGTCTAGTTCGTATAATGTTACATTTAATAAACTCATGCTTTATTTATTAAATTTTCCATGTATTTTAAGCATGTGACATGGAATTTTCTTAATTATTAAAATTATCATTTTTTTCTCTTGATTGTTCCTTTTATCTCTCATATCAATTCTTACATTTAATTTAATGTTTCATCATGATTTAGCAGAATTTTTATATAGATTTATTCATGATATTTGTGATTTAATTTATGTACATTAAAGAATAAATTATTCCATTTTTACATATTTTTCAAATTTAAATTATTTTAAAAACTAAAATTTTATTTAGCCATAAATTATTTTCAAAAATATATTCCCCATTCATGGAGGCCCTCATTGATTTAATTTGATTTAATTTGAATTATCTAAATTAATTAAAATTGAAAATAAAATTATCTTGGAATTAATCTATTTACTTTATTATAAAATTAGTTTTAAAAATTTCTCATGGCCTGCCCCCTCTCATTTTAAAATTCATTTTTTTTTAATTCAAAACACTTGTTAATTTATTTTCCAAAGTTATTATATAATCGATTTGCATTAATTAGTGATTGATCTATGTTTAGAATTCTCTTAGTCATCTCATGCTTCTAGATTTAATAAATTTAATTTATTTTAAATTAAATTCAAAATTAATCTTTAAATTGTTTTCTTGATTAATTAATGATTACTTTATTAAGTGATTCGTGTTTAACCTTCTTAAGTGGTGTCCAACCACTTCAAATTTAATTTGATTTGATTCAAATTCAAATCAACATGTTTTTTTAATTTTGATATAATCTCTTTCCAATTAAATTTCTCTTTAAAATTTTCCTCTTATTTTCTTCATGTTTGGCATGGCTGATCCTCACTCCTTATTTTTCTCTGTTTAATGGCTTCCATTTGTATCAGTCTACTCTATTGATGAAACCATAGCTTGGTCGACCCTTTTGCAAAATTATTTCAAGCATGTCTTCATTCAATTGTTCAATCCTTCCTCTCCTCGCTTTTATTTCAAGCTCTCTTAAGAGGAGATCTCAACATCTTCTTCAAACCTTCTCCTTCCTTTAGAAGAGAACCATTCAAGCCTAATCTTGCATCTCTACACTTTCCTGAAGAGGCTTGAGTAAAATCATTTTAATTTTATATTAAGTGTACTTAATGATTTTGATTTTTTTTTTTTTGGTTGAAGACAAAGAGTTTATTTAATTTTGCTATGTGTTTTTGATTCTTAATCATTCTTCTTTCAAGGGTCTTAATCATAGAAATCATCATGGCTTTATGTATAACATAATTATTTTGGATTTCTAAGGATACAATTAAAGGTTTTGTCACTTTTCTTTTCCAAGATTTCATTTCAAAGGCTTTTTTGTTTCATATTTTTGCATCTTCAAGTTTGAATTTTATTTAAGTTATTTGCATGAAGTTATTTTTAAATTTTTATAATTATAATTTTAATTTCAAAAAGAACAAAAATATTTTGTGTGCCTTTTCTAATTTGTCATATTATGTCTTAATTAGGTTTGAGAACAAATTTTCTTTAAAAAATTGAAGTCTTTTATTTTCTTTTTCTTTTTCTTTTATTTTTAAACTTTGAAGTTATTAGATTGTACTTACTTAGTATAGAAGAGAACATAATTTGGGGTGTGCTTGCTCGATGTAAGAGATTACGTAATTTGGGATTGTACTTGTTTATTGTTGAAGGTTATGAGAGTTTCATTATGAACTTATGATATTTTGTGAATTCTTAGTCAGGGTGGTTAAGAGTAGATGTAGAGCAATTTTTTGGTCAAGTCAAACGATATAAAAAAAAAATTTCTTCTTATCTCTTTACTTTTATGCACTTATTTTTGATTTATTTCTTTATTCCTTCATAATACATAAAATATTTTGTATCTAATTTTTCTATCAAAAGTAAAATTAAGGTTTAACTTCAAAAATCACCAATTTAAATTTGCACACATTTTATTGAGTCTTAAATTTCATTGATAATATCATTCCCTAACTCAATTATTAGGATACTTTATAAAATATCATTATTCAATATTTTTATTTAGTTTGTGGGCAAATTTTTATTGCATACATATCACTGTAGAGAGATTATGGGGATTAGTAGGTAACATTATTAATCACCTCCAAAGTTTGAAAGAACTTTGGTTTTAAGAAAATTTTATTGATTAGAAAATTTGGCATTGTACTCAACCAGTATAGGGTAGTATGTTAGGGTTGTACTTATCAGATGTAGGAGAATGTATTTGGGTATCATCTTGCGTAAGAGAGTATATTGGGTTGTACTCACTTGGACAGAGAGTGTGTCAATGTAAGGCTTTTCTACTCATTGAAGAAGTTTTTTTGTAGTGGGTTCCTAGTCTTGGTATTGACTAGACATGGACGTAAGCCTTTAGGTTTTGGCCAAATCACATAAAAATTCTATTTTTTTCCCATTGTCCCAATATTTTTATATTTTTTGCACTTAATTATTTACTTATCTATGATTGAATTTTATGCTATAGTACTTGCTTTGTCTAATTCTCTTTTGTTGGCATAATCATACACCTAGGTGGTGTTGCATCTTTATATTTAGTTTTATTATTAAATTCATTTATCTTTAAATTATATAATTGTATAGTATTTGAATTAGTAAATTTAAAAAGAATTTATGAAACATATTTCACACCCAATTCACCCCCACCGCCATGCCATCTTCTTATGCCTTTACCTTATAAGAGAATCTTAAAACCTAAAGCCATTACACTAATACTAACAATCCTCAGATAGGGTGAGAAAGGAAGATGCATTCTTGTGGAACAAACCAAGTATGGCTCCCTTATTGCTAGGGTTACTATTCCATTGCCAAGTGCTATGTGGAAGTATAAGCATCTTGACTTACGTTGGTCCCTAAGTTCAAAATAGAACAAAGAGATTAATTAGAGTTCACAAATTAAACACTTTTTTTTTATATTAGAACCCTTGATTCATCCTCGAAATGTTGGTAAAATTAGAAGAAGGTTTAGTATATTTAATTGACTTTCCAATTCTAGTGGAAAAATATGTCCTTTTTGGAGAAATCAATTTCATGATGTTCCACAATTTATTTATGTCCACATAGACTGCTACAACTTCACTTTTTAGGTGATAATTATTTGTGTCACATGCTCTATAGGATCTATGAGAGAATTATGAGTAAAATCCTTACGATAAGCCTTCATTGTCAGGATAACTATTTGGTTGGAGGAGACTTCAACATGATTATTATGTCAACTTAGAATAAGGGAGGGAGAAAACCAAGCAATTATGTGATGATGGAGTTTGCTTATAATATTGATGACGTCAGACTAATTGATGCTGGATTAAGTGGTTTTCCATTCACATGGTCTAAAGGGAAAACTTATGAAAGACATGATGGAATTTTGGTCAATGTAAACTGGTTCAACAACTTCCATCACACTAGCATTCAACATTTAAGCTGCACTTGCTCAGATCATATTTCTCTCTTATTGTCAGTTAATTTTCTTCCTAAGCCAACCAAAATGGCATTTAGATTCCTCATTATGTGGACTAAACATGATAGATTTCTTGAATGTCTTAAGGAGGCATGGAACACAAGCATTAATGTTGACCCATGGAAAAGACTTTAGAAACTTCACAAGAATATGGCTACTAGTTTAAAAGAATGGAACTTGAATGTTTTTGGGGACATAAATCAGCAAATAATAAAAGCTGAAAGTAGGAGTAAGTCAACTTAAAAATTCTTGCATAAATGATTACTCACATGAAGTAGAGAGTAAACTACAACAAGCTCAAGATGACCTCCTTACACTAATTTCCATAGAAGAGGAATTCCTGATGCAAAATTCTATAATGACTAACTTTAAAGAAAGAGATAAAAAAAAAACTAAATGTTATCATGCTTGTATTAAAAGGAGATGAGAATTTAAAGCCATCTAAAAAATCAAAGATTCCCATAATTGGATACTTAATCAGAATAATATTATAGTCAAGAGTATTAAATACTTTGAAAGGATGTTTCAATGTGACAACATTAACCTTGACAGTTTTTAGGAGAGGCTCTTTAATGATTGCAAGAGAGTTCTCAACTATGTTGATCTAGCATTTACTCCAAATGATTAAAAAATTAAAGAGGTTGTAGACTCAATGAATGGCTATAAAATTGCTAGTATATATGGTTTCTATCAACATAGTAAGGATTGGATTAAGAAGGATGTTATAAGTGATATCCAAGCTTTCTTCAAGAGTCAGGACATGCACAAATACCTCAGCTCTTCCAAATGTTGTTATTTCCTAGGGAAGAATCACAAAACAACTATGAGATGCCAAGTCGAACCTACCTCTAAAATACCTTAGAGTCAACATTTTTAAAGGGATGTAGAAATCTCATTATTTTGATGAAGTCATTAGCAAAGTTCAACAACAAATCAGTTCTTCGGTAAACTCTTCTTTATCATTTGGTGGCAGAGTTACTTTGATTAAGAGTGAACTCAACTCTATACCTCTTTACATTATTCAGACTATTTGCATGTCTTCTAGTATTCAAACCCAACCAAAAAGACTATTTAGCAAGTTTACTTCGAGTAGGAAGAGTAGCTTCATTCACTGGCTCAACTGGAAGAAGTTTTGTCAGCCAAAATGTGAAGGTGGATTAGAATTTAGATCATTAGCTAACTCCATTAAAATCAATCAAATTAAGCTATGGATTAATTTCAAAAAAAGGGAATTACTATGGTCAAAATTTCCACATAGCGATTACTACCACAACATTCATCCAGTGGAAGTAACACCCCATTCAGGTGATTTTAAAACATAGAAACAAATTCTTCATCATAGGGACATGGATGAAAACCTGACCTTCTAGAATACTGGCGATGGCAATTTAAATTTTAGCATGGACCATTGGTTCCCTAATGAATTAATTTTAATATTAATCCAATCATGGTTGATGCTACTATTTCAGATTTTTGGAAGCATATCAATTGGAACACAAACAAGCTAGAAGAATATGTACCACCTAATATCATTAATGAAGTGTTGAAGATTCCTTTAACTCTCAATAGCAAGAATACATCAATCTTAAAATGTGAATACAAATCCAACTATATTACCAGAATCATTTCCAACAAAATTCACAACCATTTAATAACTACAAAATGGACTGAAATAATATGTCATAAAGAACTTAAACCATCAATGTATTTCTTTTGTTGGAGATTAATGCATATTTATTCCAGCTGATGACATCTTGAAGCTCAAAGGCCTAAGAATCCCATCCAAATGCTATTAGTGCTCGATTAAGGAGGAAACCATAAACCATTTTTATAGCACATGCCAGATCAGCAAGCAGATTTGGACAATTTTGGAAACAATGTTTCATATGTCTCAGCCTAGAGAGAAATCCATAATGAGATACGTGTCAATTTTGAGCCATTTTGAGCCAATTAGTTCAACTTAGATATAAAAAGCAACCTTCAACTATTGTTCTCAGGTGGTCTTTTGGTTTATTGGGGGGCCAAAAAACTTAAATAAGCTTAAGGGAAAAATTTGCAACTCACTAAAATAATGATTCAAATTAGGAGCTTCCTTGGCAATGCCATTTCTAGAATATGCTTTGTTGAAACATCCAAGGACAACAACCGAACTATAGTTAGTAGCACTCTAATCTCAACATCCTTCATCCAATATATTAATTGATCAAGTTCTAAAACTTGAAACTAACTACAATAAGATTAACTTAGATGGTAGTTTTAAAACTAATACTCAAGGTGTAAGTATTGGAAGTATTTGTAGAGATCACAAAGAAAATTGCCTATTCCTCTTTTCCCTACCTTGTGTTGTTAAGAATGTTCTCCATGCTAAAACACTGGCATGTTATACAATAATGAAGATTTCTACTTTCTTTACAATTTGGTCAATTTAGAGTGAATTTGATTTGATTACATTGTGCAATGATCAAAGATTTAGTTGAAGACCTTAGTATTTAATCAACCTTCTCAAGAAAATCAAGTTGTTGAAAGAGCATATGACTTTAGAATCAACCATATACACCAAGAAGGGAACAAGATAGCATATCTACTTGTAAAGATGTGACCTTAACTTGATAGGACACTCTTCTCCTCAAGTCTATTTCTGGTACATAACCTCCTAGCTAGAGATAATCTTGAACTTCCTACAATAGAGTTTCTAGCTTTCCTTAATCTTTTCATGTTTCTAATTAGGCTCTCTTTATTTTTTGTCTTGTACATATTTTTATAGTTATACAAATATTTTACTACAAAATAAGTAATAATAATAACACTAGTCAATGAATAGTATGGGTGGGTTTAACCCTTGAATATACCAAATGGATATACACCTAATTTGTCATGATATGCTGACAAAAGATTAGATAAATTATTTTATTTGGAGAGTCATGGCTACTATATTTTAAAAACTATTTTTTAATTACATTTATTACATTAATAAGCAACTTGCTAAGCATTTCTAGGGACTTTTAGTCTGTACATTTAAATGTAGATTCATTAATTTAATATTTGTTGAATATTCTAGTAATATTAAGAAAATTATAATGAATATTTTCTATAGTGACTACTTGGCATTCTTATGATTTACTTTCTTTATAGAATTTCCAATGAGTTATTACAAACAAAAACTTCATTCATACCTTAATACAATCATTCTTGTTCATTCAATTCCACTTCATCCTATTCTACAAATATAATTAATTAACATTATTATGGAGTCATATGTTCTTATACTAACTTATGTTCTAGCTTTAACACTACCATTTTCTTTATGGTACCCATTATAGAATCTCTTTATGGTTCATACATCCCACTCATTGGTTGAGATGCAAATTAAAGAAATTATGGTAGTGTATTAAGTTGAATCATCTATTTGGAAGGGATGACCCTACCTTATAGATTATGAAGTACTCCCTTATCAAAAGAGATTTGTCCCACCTTTATTTATTTAATTTTATGCACAATTAATCCTTGTTATCACTTAACCTGATACAAAGCATCATGTTATACACTAGCAATAATAATGATCTTCTTCTATGTTGGAATATGATGTCATTATGTGGGTTTTCTTTTAAAAGGTATGCAAATCTACTATATGGGTCTATTAAGACTTTTGAAGAGCTTTAAGAGGTTTATTAGTTGTCATAGATAGACCAACATGTATGACCTAATGATGACCCAATAAAAACACCATCGTTGGGAAAGTTAAAGAATCACTCTTTTAATAAATCATCCTAATGCCAATTTTGTATTATTGGAGTTATCATCCATTAAACAATTGCTTATTATAATATCTAGTCTTCTAGATGAGGTTTGCTTTAATATTGAAATAAAATAATTCTCATATGGGTGAAAAGAAACTATCTTAACTTCTCTTATTTTAGAAAGTTGGGGAAATAACTATCATTTCTACCTCTTTCAAAGGCAAAAAAAATAATTACTATTAAACCAATTATGCCTACTTTTCCTTCACTTAGAAAACTTTATTCTAGCTTTTAACAAAGACTTGATAAAGTTTATTCTTTTAAGAAAAGTATCAGTAATGAAAATTTTTAAAATATGGTGAAGTATGAGGCTTCAAAAAGTGAAGAAGCCAATGGGGTCAAAATGACTAATGCCCTTCTTACTTACTACCCTTATAGTAGATTTTTAGAACATACCATTAATAATTATATTATGTTCAAAGAATGGCTTGAATATCAATACATGGCTAGTAAAGTTGATAATCTTGAATAGTTCCTTGAGAAGACTCATAAAAGTCATCATATATGTAGTTTATTTGTAATGCATCAATTGAGTCCTCATGCCTTCAAGTAGTTATTCCTTTAAATTCTACACAATTTTAAGTATTTATAATGACATATACCATTTTTATACTTATATAAGATTTTTTTTCTATTATATATAATATTTTTGTCTATCTAATAGAAATGTCTAATGCCTTTAGATCGATTTACATGTAATGATAACATGAATAATGAAGTAGAAGAATCTAGTCATACTTTTATGATGGTTCTTTTCATCATGATCTAAAAATTGGGGAGTCATATACATACCACACATCTTATACATTCACATATCTAACACCCAAATTTTTATATTTACTCATATAATGTTTAAGTGTCATAATCATATTAAAATATATGCTAGAAAAGTTTTGTTTCACTCTTAAAAAATTAATAATTGTGGTATTTTTTGTGTTATTTATGATTTGTGTATATATATATATATATATATATATATATATATATATATATATATATATATAACACTCCTAAGAATTGTGTGGTATATATGTAAATCTCCATAAATTTAATTATCAAATTTAAATAACAACGTTGTAACTTTGTCTTATTCTAGTTTTAATGAAGTATAGAAATTTCAATAATATAATATTGATATTTAGGATTATCAAACTAGTCCAAATGATAATTTAGTGGGTCATATTCAAAAAGTCCAATTAAAAAGTCACAAAAGCCTTCAACCTCAAACCCTTAAGCCTAAACTTTAAGGTGAGAGTAAAATTATAGCTGCTGATGATCGTAGTAAACCTTGTACTAAAAATATCGATACAAATTAAAAAAGTTTTCCTCACATCCTTAGGTTACATACAATAATTTAACTCATTTGAATAAGCTTTCTACATTATTTAGTAATTATGATGGTCTCATATTATCTATTAACCTACCTTAAATCAATGTAAAAACTTTTTTTAACCTAAAGTATTTCAAGCATATCTTATTAAAAAAATTATAAATGCATCTTCATATTGAGGGCATCATCATAGTCACCTTCAAAATTATGACCTCTTAAAAATAATAGAGATATACTTTGAACCTTACTTTTGTAGGCCATCAATCTTCAATTATTATTATGATTATTTATACTCTTAATTTATTATCTTTAAACATAAAAATTAATGTTCTAACAAATTAATGTTGTATGAAATCAATAAGAGTGGCAAAATACCCTTAGCTATATCACTAGACCATCATAGTATGGCAAGTTTAAAACTAAAGTCAAACTACTTATTGTTGATGACAATATATATTTTCATAATCCTCTAACTTAATCATGTCTACATAGGTATGAGATCATTTTTTATTTTGTGTCGATGTATCAAATATACTCATGATGATGAATAGATTTTTATTTTATTTGATTTATAACTTCTTTTTTTTGTGAATGAGATGGGTATATATAAAGATGCTTCTTTTTTTATGCATAAGAGAAGGCCTACTCACTTGACCACTATTCCTTTAAATTTCAATCATGAATAAGCTGTTCTACATTTTATTTTGTATTCTTCATAAAAAAAATTGGATACAAAATGGTCTCCAACTGAAGAGGTAAAGGTCTTAGATCTCCAAGGTTAGATATAATGAACATATAGTTTTTCTAGACTTCTTTTGGTAATATTGCATAACAACTAAACATCCTTCTAGTAATATTGTATAGCATTACAATGCTTCTAATTATATTAATGAAGAGACTTAACAAGTTAATGAGTAGGACTACATCTCTCAAAACACAATGTAACTTAGGAGTATGTAGCTTGAAGTAATTTATATAATGGTGTGCTTCAATAAATTTTGATAAATCTTTAAATTATTAAATTTCTCATCTTGGTGTATGCCATTTATTGGATGAAGTTTTTAATATATTTTTCATGCTATAATATCTATTACATAATGATTTAAGCTATAGTGTGCCATTTGTATCTATATCAAAGATCATTTGTATGCATTCTAAGAAATATCATCAACAAGAACTTATTTTATAGTTTTCCAATGCAATGTAAGGATGTTAGACTTATATGTGAATCAGATTATTATGATGAAATGAAATATATTCTTTTCTTTCTTTCTTCCTCCTTTGATTGAAAACTAGTTAAAAAGAGAATTTTATCTTGAAGATGGCTCTTAGGCTAAACTAAATTCTGCTTGAGGTAATGACAAATAAAATCCACTAAAATATTAAGGTTTAGATTTCCAAACGTAACTAAACATTTAAAAGAAATAAAAATTCACATTCTAGTTGCAAAAAGATTTCAAATTCTAAATTTTAACCCATTGACTTAAATGACATCTATGATACCTAGGATAACTCTAATGAAATCATTATTTCACATTCAAAATTAATAGATAAAACACCATCTCTTATTAATAAATTTATTATGATAAATTTAATTATAAAAGATGATCCTCATCTTACTTTTATTAACAAATTACTTTCTAAAAATTTGTCTTGATAGATAAATTAGTTGTTAATTGATTATCACTACTATTTTGCTTAGCATTATTATGAAATTCTAATTTAGTTTTTGAAGTAAAATCTCATAGGTTATCTATCAATCCTAATATTTTATTAATTAAGTAAGCAATTAGAATGATGCATCTACTTATTCAAAAGTTGGTCATTAAATAGAGCAAAAGGCTAATTGATATTGCATTTATAATAAAAGAGCAATATCTAACATAGCTTTTTAACATTATTTTTGTTCATCTGGAGAGTGGAAAGATTTTATTCAATATTAATTTTAGATATTTAAATAAGGCATGTCCTAAAGATGAATTTATTATGGTTATTCTTTAGTTAATAGTTAATTTAACTTATATTAACTATGCATAATCATGTATTGATGACTTATACTATTTGTAAAATCTAATAGGTTTTATTCATAAAAAAGCCATGCCTTTCAGATCAAAGAATGTTAATGCAACATTACAATATGATATGACTCAAATTCCTAAAAATCTACATCATAAGGTTGAATATTATTTTAATTATAGTTTCATAAAAAATAAACTTATTAGCCATCATATTATGGATTTAAAATCATATTCCAATACATTAAAAACTTTTGCTTAAAAATAAATCCATTAAAATATGTATTTAGGTTTTATTAAGAAAAATTCTTAAAAGATAAAACTCTTATGAAAATTTCTAGGATTCATCATTCATCATGGGGAAACTAAAATCAACTATATGAAGATCAAAGTCATTTTAGAAAAGAAATTTCCAAAAAGCATAACATAATTAAGACCACTCTAAGAGAAGCTTAGCTTTAGAGGTGTTTTATCTCAATCTTTCTGTAAATGTTTAATATTTGCAACATAGGAAAAGAGGAATGGTCAACTTTATTGAGCAAATTATGTTAAGATGTTTCTAATAACAATAATAGATATTTTTATAATCCTTCCATATGAACATCTATAATACAATGGAAACTTTTGATTCTCTACACAATAACCTCAACAAATTAGTAGAGGTTTTGTTAGCTCAAATTAGTAAATAAGACCATGAAAATGCTTTGTATTATCTTAGTAATATTTTACCTATTAAAATTAGATATATTTTAATAAAAAATATTTTATACAATTGTTTTGTTGTTAAAAAATTTTGTTTCACATATTTAGCAAACTTTCTTGAGTTAACCCTCTTTAATACTTGGTGACTAGACCAACTATTTCAAAACATCTAGAAAGTGAAAAAGTTTTTTTTTCTTACACACAACACACGCATGCATGCATGCATATGCAAACACACACACCTTAGTAAGCCATCAGGAAAAGGATTTAACTACTTTTTATGGGACACATCATATACTAGTTGATTCTTCTTTAAATGAAAATTTACCAAATGGATAAATTTTGTTAATAAAAAAATGAGAATTATACTATCATAGTGCCTCTTCCATTTAGTTAACACCTCTAATAAAATTCATCAAACTAGATTAATATCTAAGAATATTAATTAAAATATTATCTGATATTCTTACAATTAAATAGATTTCTCTATAAATAATAAGGTAGAATGTAATGCTTTTATTATAGTCCATGAGTTTCTCATTCAAATGAGTATTGAAAAAATTAAAATTTATGATGATTTTCAATTGATCATTAACTTAGTGGCTAAGTTTGTGAAATGTTAACCTTATCATCAATGAGTTATAATGTTACTCAAAATTATCTCTAGTGTCACTTTTATTAATGTACTTAGATGTTTCTAGAGCAATGTGGATACTTTAGCCATGTTGCTTAAGAAATATATATATCTATAAGAAGATTCATACAAGTTGTTAGTCAATATAGGCATATTTTATTTCCAACCTACCTTGACATTCTTAAGCATTCACATAAAGAAAGTCAAAATGTAGTAATAAGTACATCTATTAATCAGAAAGATGATTAGTGGCAAGTGTTCTTAGATTACCTTTGTTAAGAGAGACTTTTCAAACACCTTTATTGCCACAAAAAATTAGAATAGAGCATGATCTTGATAAATCGATAAATGGCATTTTATGTTGCCACACATTTGATTAAATATGGCTTCATTGGTTTGATAAAATAAAATCTATAAACTTATGAGTGAAGGGCATAAGGATTCATGTTTTATTAGTTTAACCCCAAAATGAGATTAAGAATTAAAATTTTGGGATACTACACCTAATCATTACTAAATATTGTGTTGACTTTGCTAAAAATATAATTAGAACTAAGTTCATAGTATTGTTCATTATATATTTCTAATTTTGTTACACCCAGTAATTGTCTTATGGCACTTTGAATGTTGAGGCATATTTATTGTGGGTTCAATTGAATCTTTCTCATCAAAATGACATAAATTTATATTCTCTATAACTTTCAAATTTGGAGAAGCTATTCCATTATAAGTTAAATTAAAAAAACATTATATTTTATTTTATAATCAAATTATCTATTGATTTGGCATACCACATCTTATCATGCTTGAGCATAGCATGACTTTCAAAAGCACCAAGATTATTAAATTTTCTTAACAACATAAAATTAATTAATGATATGCAATAATTTATTATCGTAGGGTTAACGATTTACCTAGATCTTTTAATTAAACATTTATTAATCTCTACTAAAAAATTATTCTCCAATAAAAAGGAATGGCATAATAAAAATGTCATAAGCCCTATGAACATATAGTATTACCAATAAAACTCTTAATTAATCAACTCTTATACTTTAGGTTTTCAAGGTCAGTATTTCCCTTGGAAGTAGAATTGCCTTCTCTACGCATAATTATGAGTATGAATATAAATAATAATTAAAATGATCATATTTATTTTAAGGAATTAGACAATTTTGATGAGCTTAGATTGTAAACTAAGAAAAATTTGGAGCTTTATTATGCTTATATCACTCATGCACATGATAAACTTGTTGGACCAAGAACATTTATTACTATTAATTTCAATTTTATTTTTAATAACCAATTATCCCTCTTTATCAATGAGGTAAAAATTTTGAGTAATTGGGAAACTTTATTTGTAAGAAATGTTATTTATTAAGGTAGTTCATATCTTTGTAAATAATGATGTACATATCTAATGCCCCTATTGGTGGATCCAAATTTATCATTGGCTAAAGCATAACCTTAAGAGATATCTAAGAAGTAAGGTTGATGAAGAGAGAATAATAGCTAATGGAGAAAATGAGTAAAAGATCTAGTTTTATTTATTATTTAAGTAATCTTAGTATAATAGATGAGGGAAAGAATTCCCTTGTTCTAGAGAGAGAGGTTTCTTTTTATTTAGACAAATCTAAATGATCTATATCCCTATTTACTAGCTGAACCCCTTAAAATAGGCCCACCCCTCCCCCCATCTTTTATAATGTTTATGATGAGGGGAAGTACAAAAAATGAATATAAAAAGGATTGACCAATTATGTACAAGGGACTCACTTGGACTAGAGATGAGTGCTTATCATTGTGTGACCAACCTTATCAAGTCTATGGTGACTCAATCTCCATGGTGACTACTCTTCCCTGTCATTAGAGAGTGTTGTTCTTAAGGCACTTTGAGATGAACATCCTTTACTAAATGCTCACCTTCTGAGGATGAGCCTGCATCGAAGTAGTCGATGCCCATGTGATTATCATGCTTGTCAAACATATGATGAGTCTTTAATATTTGGGTTGTCAAGTTATTTTGGGTATACATTTAGCTCCTCGATTCTTTTGCTTCTTTGTAGAGAAAACTCACAAAAGGATAGAAGAACAAAAGGTTAAATTAACTAATAATAAATGCTAAAAAAGAAAAGTAAATATTTTATTAACTGTTACTTTGCCTTTTGACTGAATTTAGTCATTTTTAGTGTACTGAGCCCATGGTCTAGGAAAAGGCACTAGTCTTTGATAACATTTGTTGGGCTTTCATTCCTTATCAAGGTTATGCCTCTTCTTTATTCTATTTAATTTATTATCATGAGCAAAGTATACACACTTGCCATGGATTCCAAGAGACAGCATGCTGATGTCAATTCATCAAAGTTGAAATCTAAGAAGCCAGGTGAGGTTGTCATTATTCACATGATGGAGATTAGCTCTCCTGATATCCCTACCCCTAAGACCATGGCTACTCTAGCCGAGGGAAATGCAGAGTCACTAGCTAAAGTGACATTCGATTCATGGGGGAAGAGAAAACACCGAAGGAGGGGGTAAGTCTCCCCCTTTATTTATCATAAAAGGTGGTGGTGAGGAGGTTGATGGTTACCTCCCCCACTCCTACCATCATTGAGGAGAGTCTCACTAAGATAGGATTAAATTATTTTATTTTACTTTTGAATTTTGTTGTAGCACTTGATTAATAATGGCAAGTGTGTTGAAGGTGATGGAGAGAAATGGTGGGTGGTAAACATATCCTCAAATTATCCACTTGGATAATGCAGCTAGTCTTGAAAGAATTATTGATATTTTTATAGGCGAGCTACTAAATCATCGTCCGAGTGAAGAACAAGTTCATTTATTCGAATAGTGGCTTCCTTCTACAAGGACCTTGCTTTAGCATACTACCTTGTTGAAATCACTTTTCTAATTTTTGATGAGTGTATCTCTCATCATTTAGGGGTAACTCCTAGCCCATCACGAGTTAAGGTGCCAATGCCAAGCTTTGCTTTGATGGAGGGACTGACTTTCAAGGGGTCCAGTCGAGATGTCCACTTTTTCTACTAGGACCTCCATCAGCTTCACCTCCACCGACATCCATCGAGGGCGGGTGAAGCTTTTCTCCTCATAATGGAAAATCTAAGAGGAATAAGTCTGCTCCATGGAGGAAAATATAGAAGGGTCCTTAGTCACTTGCAAACTTAATAGAACTTGTGAATCTTTAGGGAAGGGTTGCCATTCTGGAAAATAATTTGAGTTCATCAAGGTAGGAAGTGGGTGAGCTTAGGTCTTTATTAGAGGCAGAGTTGCAGTGGAGGTCACCATGCTGAGTTCTCAAAGGACTTAGCCATTATGAGGGTCGAGTTAGTTTCTCTCAATGCTTAGTGAAGGGGTTTTCTCTCTTCATCACCACCACCAATTTTATGTTTGACTATATGTGGGGGAAGGAAAACATCAATGAGGAGTGGTTTGGATCCTATTGTAAAATAGTTTAAAAATAGTATGGGTTATAGCTAGTGCATTTTGTTAAAAATATTTTTAAATTTCGAAATAAATAAATAAAAATGCTCATATACTTATCTTTTATTTATTGAGTGTTATTCCATCATTGGTGATGGTGAGGAGCTCATTTACTATTTTTTTCTTCATATCTTGCTAAAGATTTTTATGATATTTTGTAATTATTTTTTCAATAAATGTCCAATGTGACATTTGTGTTCGAGCCATACTTACCATGTCTATAAATATAGTTTCATCATGCATAGTTGAGACTTTATTGCTTTTCTATCGAGCGAGTGACTTCTTTTATTCTATCAAATAAGATTGGCTCTTTTATTTTCTTGAAGAAAGTGAATTCAATGGGCTCTAAAGAAAGTGGCTCACCAATATGTTTCAAACCTTCATGTGAACATAGCCCAATAATCCTTTGGGCCCAATTTGGTCAATTGGTCAACCAAATATAATTGAACCTAAATTGACCAAAATAGGTCACCATGAGCAAATCTAGCCAAACTTAACCAAACTTGGCATGACTCATCCTCATACACCCCTTAACTTGATCAAGTAGACCCAACCCTTGGAGAACTTGATTCAGCCTAAATCAAGTGAACCAAGCTACACACATAGGAGAAAAAACTAAAATAGAAAGTTTCAACCCCTCAATTTGGCCAAATTAGCACCCTTAGCATGCCCTAAGCTCTCTAATTAAGCAAACACCTAAGGTTGTTTTGCTTAGCCATTGACCAAGGTGAGGTCACCTTCACTTTAGATAGCCCTTTGTTCACCAACCATGGGTTTTCCACTTCACCATTAGCCACCAAACTCCCTCATCCATTGAGGGAGGTTTATGTGATCAGTCCAAAGCTATTTTCAGCCCTACCCACTACTTGGTTAGTTGTCCAGTGCTAAACCACCCTCTTTGGGTAGTTCACATGAGGAGGAAAGTATACTACACCCCAACACTCCAAACTTCACAATCAAGTCCACAACACTCTCAGAGCCTATCCCAAGTAATCCCTAAATCCCTCAAGCACCCATCCTGCAAGAATAACCTCTTATTATCCCATTTATACCATAAACCCAACCTTATCAAAACTCAACCTTAGCTTAATTCCTTCTTCCCACACCTTCATCAAACACTAGAGAACTCAAATGAATTAAGAAACACTCAATTCAAACACTAAAGATATAAGATAGATCAAACTATGACAAAAAAAAGTGATGGAGCTTGGCCTTGGGAGCATTCAACAAGAAGGCAAAACAAGACTTCAATAGCAAGGCTTCACCTCTTTAAGATGAAGCTACCTCAATCAATTTCATCACAATCGTGAGCCCTAGGGATGTATAACTCTCAATTCTAAGATAGCCCCATAGGTGCTAGTCTTTTATGAAGTAAATTTGAGTCTTGTAGATTTAACCATATGGACCCTCGCATTTTCATTTATGATCCTAATGGAGTCAATCTCATCATGATTTTAGTCATGATTGGCTTAGATTAAGTAGGGAAAGATGAACGATGTTCATCTCTCACTAGAGGGGGAAGTTAAATCATGGGTCATCCACCTTGTGTGATTAGGATGAATAGCCATGATTAATTATGTTAGAATTTTTTTAGCTAATTCCTTATTAATTGCAGGATTAATCTGAGCCATTAGATCTTCATGAAAAAATGACATCTGCCACTAGTTAACAACCACCACATAAAGTATGGCTGACTTAACCACTAACTATGTAATTTCTTAAATAGGTTTAAAAATGAGTTTAATTACCCAAAACTTCAAAAAAAATCACAACTAATTATAAAAAAATCTTTAAAAATGCAAATAAGGGCCTATTAAAAGCTTAAACACAAGACAATTAATAAAAAATAAAAACTCTAATTTTATCAAGTGTGTTGAGGTTAATTTGGATTTAAATATTTTATTAATATTGAAATTAAATCTTAAATACTTGACCAAATGGTTTGGGATTTTTGGTGAATGACTTATGGGAAAACTTTTACCTCCCATAACTTTTTTAAAATGATGGAAAATTATTAAAAAAAAATTTAGATACTTAAACATGTTGGGACTTAATGATGATGAGAGAAAATTATTAGGACCTTTGGTCTAATTAATTCATAAAATCTTTATTAAAGGGGGCATTAATTAATTAAACAATTCATTAATTGGCCTAGGATATAGAAAATTCATAACTAATTACACAAATCTCCAAAAATTACAATCAACCCCTCTTGTGCTTAGCTAACAAAGAGGTTTCCAATAAAATTAAAATCCCCAATTGGTTTGAGAAGAATTTGAGTGCAATTGATGAATTTTGGCTTTCCCCTTTTATTTAATTAAGCATAAAATATAGGCTCATTTGCATTAGAATTTTTAGGGTATGCTTGGTTTATATTTTTCTTTGTTTTATCTTTGTTTCATAATTTTTGTGCTTATATTTTATGTTCAATTAAATCTTTTGGGCTCTTTAGGCCTAGTTGACTTAAATAATTATTAAATATTAATTAAATCATGAAAATTTATTTTTCTACTTTTAAATCACTTAATGAGTAGAGGGAGATGGGTTAATTTTTGTATGCTCTTCCTCTAATCACCCCAATTAACTTTAATATGAATGTGCTAATTAAAAGTGAGGAAGCTTGATTACATTTAAATGGTGCTATACTCATGTGATTTGCCTTAATAATTAATGGCTTAAGTAGGTTATATTGTGATATATATTTATCTTTCTCCATCAATTGCAAGTGTGTGCTTTTTAAGTTTAAGTTAATTTGCATCCATGTGTAAATGATAATCATTAAGTTTAAGTTATGTTAAATATTATCCCATTAATGTTATTAGCATTAATAAATTTCAAAATACTTTCTTTTATATGAATTAACACATACTTATGAGTTTTGAAATTAATAGAGTCAATAATAATGTGTTATTCATATACATCATCAATACATCTTTAAGGTATATAGTCTGGACACTCGAAGGCATAAGGTTAGGATTAGATTCCTCGACTCCCTAGTTTAACAATGGCACATACCTAAAGATTTTAGAGAGAAATATATGCAAATTGAATGTCTTATTTTTTTAAAACAATGCATGTGCATTCATGTACTTGTGTTATAACTTGTAATATTTATGTAAATCTTCAATTAAAATTATAAAAAATATACACATGCTTGCATGCATGAATGAGTTAAACATAACAAATAAGGCTAATATAACAATTAAATTAAGTGTTCTTTAGTGGTAATAAGATATTGTATATATAATACTTGTAATAAAATATAAACTTATAAATATGTTGAAGATGAGAAGGATAAGTAATGTCATAAGGGGAATCATGACTTATGCTCATTAATCTTAAGATGTCCTTCATATGATTATAATTTCATATAAATCTAGCTCAAATCTAGGGCTTAATTAAAATATAACACTTCATTAAAAATACTAAAAGACATAAAATCTCACTTTTGAGATCAAATTATAGGTAGAGTGTAAGGAAAAGTAGACATTACTACAAGTAGGGCCCATTATTTCTCATGCTATTAAGAACATTAAATCCAACCTAGACTTAAGTTAAATTGGAACGTACAAATCCAACTCCAAATCATTAATCATTTGATTCAAAACCACCCAATTAAACAACATTTCAAATTGCAATTCAAATACTAAAGCCTAGCTTTGTCTTACCACATTAACCTTTGCACACACATTAGATTAATAAGCCACCAATCCTAAACATAGGTTAGATGCTTTGTTTAATGTATTTTTTTTATGGTGTACTATTTTAGACTAGATGTTAGGATTGCTTTTGCATAGTTTAGATGGTAGGATGATATTCATTAGAATAATGATGTCTTCTGCATAAGGTGTGCTTGATAAAAGGGGTCATTAAAAAAAGTAATTTAAATATTTTGCCTGGGAAGCCATATTATGCATTGATGATTCAACACATTGAAGATCAAGAGAAGGTTTGATGTAGGATGAGAGTTCCTTTTATAATATGATATTTATTACATCGATAATTCTTAAATTCTCATAAAAGAGTAATGATAAATGCACACTACTATTGAGCACATTCATAATATTATAAATTTAGTGAAATTGAAAAGATTTTGATTAAATTTATGTTAACCACACTAGAGATATGAATCTTATAAGTACAAAGAAATAACTAAAAAGTTATGAACAATCTAACATGTAGCGGATTTAGAGTAACTAGCAGCGTAGCGGGGATAAGTTTAAGTCAACCTCTACAAATAATCTGTCATTGTGGAGATCACGTTCCTTCCTTAAAAGTCCTTCTCTAAGGGTTATGGGCTCACACACTCAAGTAGTTCATCACTCAGAAGGAACGCACACAGAAGAATAGTAAAAGAAATTTATGAAGATAACTTTTATTCCAATTCCAAGTGCCAAGCATTACAATACCCACCCTATTTATAGGATTGAAAGAGATAGTTAAGAATACTCAAACCTATCTCCAAACTCAAACCCAACATCATCATAACTACACCTACTACCCCCTACTACCAAACTTATCACCATTATCAAACCTATCATTCATTCCATACCTGTCATACTACTATAATGAATCATGGGCCATGACATAAGAATAGCCCAATACATATAAGCTCAAGACATATACAAAATATAAAATCCCAATAATACATAACCTAAATTATAAAAAATGCCCAATACATGGATTTAAGCTTTATAATGATGACATCGATGATGGTGATGATGATGCCCTGCATCAATACTCCCTGGCTTTAAAGGATTCTCCTCTGGAGAATGAAAATTTAGGTACTCTTGTAATAATGAGTCTAGTTGATATAACTCATCAAATGTAAGCCATGAATCTTTGAGTGGAGAAAGAACTTTCCAACGAACAAGAAACCTTTGAGTGCCTCCATTAAATGTGATGATAATCTGGTCTTCTAAAATTTTATCTAGATGATGTGATCTTATGCAACGAGATGGAAGAGGAGTTGGTGATGAAGTATTAACCTGCATGTTAGTACTATTTATAGAGGGAATAGTGTTATCCATGGCTTGCCCATGGTACAATGTTAAATTTGATACATTGAATATTGGAGAAATCCCAACATTCATTGGAGATCTATTTCTTAAGCATTATCATTTATCTTTCTTACAACTTCATAAGGACCAAATCTTTTAAGACTTAATTTCTTAAGATCTCCAGTTAGAAATCTCTCAGGTCTAACTTTAACAAGAGCCAAATCTCTCTCATTAAATTTTATATATCATCTATGTGCATCAATATTAGCTTTATATTTATCATAACTCACAATAAATTTTTTTCTATATTTCATAATGTAAATCATGCATGCTTTGTGCAAATGAAGATGCAAATGCACTATACCTATATGTTACAGGAAATTCAACAAAATCAATTGGTTTTCTTGGATCATAACTAGTTACAATATAAAAAAAGGACTCATAGGTGACCTATTAATTAAATTATAAGCAAGCAAATAGAAGAACTAAGTCCCAACTAATAGTATGATTGGTCACTGACACCTAAGTAAATTTCATAAGCTTTTATTAATAACTTCAGTTTGCCCATCTATTTGAGGGTGGTAAGCTATAGAAAATAAGAGTTTTGTGCCAAGATTTTTTCATAAGGTTTTCCAAAAATAGCTCATAAACCTTACATCATGATCAGACATGATTATCTTAGGAAGTCCATGTAAATGAACTATCTCGTGAAAGAAAATAGTCACTATATGTTATGCATCTGATGTCTTATAACATGGAATGAAGTGTGCCATTTTAGAAAATTGGTCAATAACTACTAGGATAGAGTCAAAATGTTGTACAGTGAGGTAATCCTAAGATGAAGTTCATACAAAGATCTTCCCATGCTTTGTGGGGAATTGGGAGTGGTGTGTATAGACCAAAATTTTATTTTTTACTTTTTTCTACTTAGCAAGTATGACATTAGGCAATAATATGAGCAACATCGTTCTTAATACTAGGCTAAAAGAACCAATCCTCCATCATGGCTATTGTCTTATCACGACCAAAATGACCAGAAACACCTCTTAAATAAATTTCCTCAATAAGAAAATTTTGAAGGGATGAATCTGGGATACATAGTTGTGTGCCACGAAAGAGATAGTCATCTTGTATTTGATAATCCAGACTATTAATGGAAACAGCAATTTTCAAAGATTTAGAAAATTGTTGAAAATCCTTACATAGGATAATCATCTTTAACCTTTTCGAATCTAGTAACCTTCACACTCATGATATTTAATAAGGTACATATTTTACTTAGGGCATCTGCTACTTTGTTCTCGACACCGAGTTTATGTTTAAGAACAAACATATATTCTTGAAGAAATTGAACCCATTTTGCATGATGAGAACTAAGTTTCTTTTGAGTGTCTAAATATTTAAGCGCTTCATGATCAGAATAAAGTATAAACTCTCGTGAAAGAAGAAAATGTTGCCAATAACATAAAGTTTGGTTGATAGCATAAAGCTCACAATCATATGTGGAATATCATTGATGTGCTTCAATTAATTATTCACTAAAGAAAGTAATAGGATGACCTTCTTATTTAAGATCACCTCCAATACCAACTCAAGAAGCATCACATGACACCTCAAATACTTTATCAAAATTTGGTAATTTTGATATTGGTGGACTTGTTAAAAGTTTTTTAATTTTAGAGAAGGTATCAGTAGCTGCCTTTGTCCAAACAAAGTCTCCTTTTTTAAGATATTGAGCTATTGGGGCCATAATAGTGCTAAATCCATGAATAAACCTTTGATAAAATGTGGTTAACCCATGAAAACTATGTACATCATGAATTGTGGTTGGGGTAGGCCACTCTTGAATAGCCCTAATTTTTTTGGGATTGGTAGAGATGCCATCACAAGAAATAATAAATCCTAAGAAGATTACTGAAGACATCATAAATGAACATTTTTTAAGTGAACATATAGTCTTTCTTTACGAAGCTCTTCAAAGACTCATCATAAATTATTCTCATGATCGCTCTTAGTCTGACTAAAAATTAAAATATCATCAAAGTACACAACTAAAAATTTTCCAAGAAATGGTCGTAAGATATGAGTCATCACTCGCATAAATGTACTTGGAGCATTAGTCAATCCAAAAGGCATTACTAGCCATTCATATAAACCATCCTTTATCTTAAAGGCTATTTTCCATTCATCACCTTCTCTCATACGAATTTGATTATATCCACTTCTAAGATCAGTTTTAGAGAAAATAATTGATCCAGCCATCATATCTAGCATGTCATCAAGTCTAGGTATGGGAAACCTATACTTAATAGTAATTTTATTTATAGAATAACTATATATACACATACGCCAAGTGCCATCTTTCTTTGGGGTAAGAATAGCAGACATTGCACATGGAGATCAACTTTCCTTGATAAATCCTTTTGATAATAAATCATCAACTTGTCATTTTAGCTCTGTATGTTCATTTGGGTTCACATGATAATGTGGTAAATTTGGGAGTGATGATCCAAAAACTACTCTATGCATGTTGGATACTTCTTAATGGGGGAAGCTCACTAGAAAGTTCTTCAGGACAAATATCTTGATATTCCAATAAAAGTTCACGTACTTCATATGAGAATGATTCAACACAAGATTGATTTTTAGAGGTTAGGACAACTAATGCAAAAATGATATTCCCATTAATCGCTTGTTGAAATTGATGTTTATTAATAATATGTAGGGATTTCTTTTATGGGAGAGAAGAATTTTGAGGTTGAAGTGGAGTGACCTTTTAGGCTTAGCTGATTTAACAAATTCTCTTACCTTGAAATTAAAAAAGTATGTATTAGATCACCCATAATTTGTGACATCCATATCAAAAAGCCAAGGTCTACCTAAGAGTATATGAGCAACATCCATCGAAAGAACATCACACCAAATTTTATCACTATATTCTCCTAATTGAATGGGTACAAGACAACGTTGAGATATAGAGATAGAGGTCTTATCTACCCAAGCAACCTTATAAGGCTATGGGTGGGTCTCTAGGGTGAGCTTCATCCTAGCCAAAGCAGAGGTAGCAATAACATTCATGCAGTTGCCACTATCAATGATTAATTTACACATCTTTTCACCACTCTTAAAATAAGTGTGGAAAATTGATGTGAACCTCTAATCAATATTAGCTCGCGGCGTAGCTAACACACAATGCATAACAGCTATATGAGACTCATCTAATGTTTATTTTGCATCACTAGCTTCTTCACAAGGGTCAACTGTAATTCGATTATCATTATTTTCATTTTGTTGATCATCATTTTCATAATCTAAGTGTAAGTTTTGATGAGGACAAGTACTTGCATAATGACCAATTTTACCACATGTAAAATAAGTAATGCTAGAAGTCTTAGAGCGATGTTCCCACTAAAGCTTTTCCTTTATTTTCATAGGTCCTTTAGGAACCTAAGGTAGGGAGTAACACATTGAGAGTTATGTGATGAAGTTGTGAATCTCTTATAAGATTGTGATCTAAGATATTGTTCAATAGAGTCGCCACTCAAAATGCATCCTCAAGAGAATAAATTTCTCTAGTTAACATTTCATTATGAATATCAGGGATTGTGGTGCGGTGATCCTCTCTAACATCACAATGGATCATCAATTCATCAAATAGTGTTATATACTCAACAACAGTCAAAGATCCTTGTTTAAGAGTAATCATTTCATCCATAAGTTGATCATGAAAATTTAATGGTACATATTTTTACTTTAAAATTTCTTTCATCTCATCCCAAGAAGCAATAATTGGTTGTCCTAATCATTAAAATTTTTGTGTGAGATTAATCCAATAAGTCTTAGTATGGCTAGTTAGTTTCATGCAGGCAAAATGAACTTGTCTTTCTTTCAACATGGGCATCCAATCAAAATATTGGTCCATATCTACTAACCAATCTAAGAAAATTTTAGGATCAAGTTGACCATCAAAAGTAGGTGGATCAATTTTAACTCTATAAATAACATCAAGTTCTCTAAGTGTACATCGAGGGATAACAAAACTAAATAATGGCTCTTCATAATGTTGAGGGTAATGCTCATAAGGAGTTCGATGAGCATAACCTTCATCTCATCTTAATTGTCTTCCTATTCGATGAGGTGGGTGAGAAGTACCTTGTCAAACTCGGATATTCATTAAAGTTGTTACTAAGGCGATAGCTAGGTCTAATAGGAGAATGTGGATGAGGAGAGAGAGGAAGAGAGTGGGGTCGAGATAGCCTTCCCTCTCTTCAAGTTGGTGTTCTAGGATTGGGTTAGTTTCTGGCGAATGTATTGTAAGCCTACCAATCTTTTGTTCTAAGGCTTCAAATATTTTTTGGAATTCATTATAGGTTTGTTGGTGCATAAAGGTAAGCTTTTCTATTTTTTCTAGTAAAAATTCATAGGAATCATGATTTTTCATCTAAAGATTGATCTTAATATCTAAGACCACTATGAGTTGACATGATGATATTCTATTAAAAAAATTTTGATATAAGCAAATATTTAAATAAAAACTTTAAATATGCAATGTAATGAAATCAAAGACAAGATTAAAGAAATAAGTAAATGCCCAAATTAATAATAATAATTTTTTATTTTTTATTTTGTTTATTTTTTATTTTTTTAACAATGGATTACAAGATTACTCTAATGCAAAAAATAAAACTCAATACTAAACAAGATGTTCCCAAAGAAACATATTTGCTCTGATACCAAATATGATGCAGGATGAGAGTGTCTTTTATGATATGATATTTATTACATCGATAATTCTTAAGTCCTCATAAAAGAGTAATGATAAATGCACACTACTGTTGAGTACATTCATAATATTATGAATTTAGTAAAGTTGAAAATTTTTGATTAAAATTATGTTAACCACACTAGAGATCTGAATCTTATAAGTGTAAAGAAATAACTAAAAGTTATGAATGATCTAATGTAGGATTTAAAGTAACTAAAGAAAGTGGGGATAAGTTGAAGTCGACCTCTAAATAATCCATCATTGTGAGATGTTCCTTCCTTAAAAGTCCTTCTCTAAGGGTTATGAGCTCACACACTCAAGTAGTCTCCACTCAAGAGAAAAGCACATGAAGAATAGTAAAAGAAATTTAAGAAGATAACTTTTATTCCAAATCCAAGTGCCAAGCATTACAAGACCCTCCCTATTTATAGGATTGAAAGAGAGAGTTAAGAATACTCAAACCTATCTCCAAACTCAAACCTAACACCATCATAACTACACCTAACACCACCTACTACCAAACCTACCACCATTATCAAACCTACCACTCATTCCATACCTACCCAAAATTTCATACCTACTACAATGAATCATGGGCCATGACATAAGAATAGCTAATACATATAAGCTCAAGACATAAACAAAATATAAATGCCCAATAATACATAACCTAAATTATAACAAAAGGCCCAATAGATAGATTTAAGCTTTATGATGATGATGTCGATGATGGTGATGATGATGCCCTACATCAAGGTTTAAGTACCTGATAGGCTTTTTATTCTATTCTAATATTTATTATAATTTAGGGCTATATAACAATTGAGGTTGGTAGCTTACTTCTTTTTCTTTTTCATGGTGTATAGCAAAACCTAGCCGCAATGGCCTCTTCATTATTTTTTTAATTTGATTGACTATTTGGTGTGTTTACATTGGTTGTGTAATAAATGTTGCATGCTTTTCCTAGGTTTATTAAAGTATGATGTTTTGATGTATGTCCTAGATTTCAATAGGCTCATTAAGATTTAAATTTTCTTCCTCATTTAATAATTAAAACTAATAACTAATACAACTCATAACCTTATCTTAAAGTTTAGGAAATAATCAATTAAAAGATTTAGAAATAATTAGGTTTATGATGGATGTCTAACAATCATGCATGCATATTGTCTTCCTTCCTTGGATATAGAGGGCCTTCACTTATTACACGATAAAGGGTAATGACAAATCATTGATGATAGCACCCATGAGCGAAGATACCTCCCTTATAAATTGACTGATAACCTAATTTTATCATGCATATAAATATGCTTGTCCACCCAAGCTTGAATAAAAATTTAAGAGTCTAAAAATTTATAACAAATAAAATTTTATGACATTAATTAGGACATTGTTCATACTTATCATGACCTAAAATCTAAGGAGTGAGTTTAGTCTTAGGTTTATGGTATTAATAAATAATAGACTAACCATCTTCCATTCATGAGACTTGCCCATATAGTTATAACTCATATGAAGAGTTAGCTGGCATCCCTTCTAAGTAATTATAAGTCCAAAAGAGTCAAGATAAGTTCATCATCTCTAATGAAAGTGAACCAACATAGCCTAATTTCCCTCTTGTTAGATTTAGTCAAGCTATTGTCTTGTGCTAGAGCACCTTAATTTTAGGATCTAAGGTAGCTTACCTCTTATGCATTTCTATAGTCTTATATTATTGATCACTCTGAAAAAATTCCTTCAACGATGCCTTCCGCCATCTTTGTGGGATGGATTAGGAGTATGTTTTTTTCATTAGGCAAATTGAGATATATATATATATATATATATATATATATATATATATTTCCCCTAACATTATGTTAGGGTATATTTAGATCTGGGTTCTACTTCATATGGATGCAAGCCTCCATGGTTAATTACCCCTCTTACCGCAATAAGAGAGAACTCTCGATTATTATTGAAAATAGACATATCTTAGTGATATGTAACGATCTTTAGTAGCAGTATTGTGGCATAGATGATTGTTAGGGGGAGGTAGAATTTGCATTGCAAATAAACAAACCTATCATTTTCTTTTAATTTAGATCATATGTTTGGTGGGAATGATGACACACCGGATCAAGATCACATGGTTTCATCATCTTGGGTTGTCATGGTTCCTATTCTATCGAGAGGTATTTGACTCAATCGAAAGAATCCATGTTGGACCATGGTTGCATCATCCAAGGTATTCTAGACCGAGGTGAAGTCTATCTAAGAAGATAAATAATAAAAAAGACATAATCCACATCCTTACTAGTATGAGATTATTTAAGTTTGATTATACTGATAATTAATTTGACATTAGCTCTTTTGTGGGTCTTATCATCCTTGACAAATAATAGTGGATGGGGTGGATGATTATTTATTTTAAATTAATTTGAATAATAAACTTTATTTTATTTAAATTTATCCCTTCTAGTTGTAATATTCAATCAACATGACCATCATTGGGGTAAAATTAGATTTTGATAACCCAACAAACCCAACCGGGGAGTGTGTTTACATTGTGAACATATAAAGTGCTCACATGGTGAATAGATGTAATGGTGATTGCATGATGAACAAATATATAATGGGATTATATCCATTTCAAATGCCAAAAATTATGCTAAATGTTCACATGGTGAACATATAAGGGTTGTTCGCATGGCAAATAGATAGAAGAATGGACTTACATCCTTTTAGAATGTAGATTATGTAGATGATCACATGGTGAACATATAGGGGTTGTTCGCATAGATAATAGATAGAAGATGACTTACAACCCTTTGGAATTCCAAAATCATATGACTTGTCCATACATAGTGGATGAAAATATTACTGTTCATGTGGTGAACGAATTTTGAGATGTTCTCATGACGAATGGATAGAAGATCGGGTTTATATCCCTTTGGAATGCCAAAATTATGTAGATGTTCATATGGTGAACATATAGGGGTTATCGCATGATGAAGATTTGGCTTACATCCCTTTGGAATGTCAAATTATGTAGATGTTCACATGGTGAACATATAGGGGTTATTCACATGGCAAACAAATAGAAGATTGGGCTTACATCTCTTTGGAATGCCAAATTATATGAATTTGTCCACATGGTGAATGGATATATTTTTGTTCATGTGGCGAATGAATTATAAGATGCTCGAATGGCGAACGAATAGAAAACTAGGCTTACATCCCTTTAGAATGCCAAACTATATGGATTTGTCCACATAGTGGATGGATATATTATTTTTTGCATGGTAAACAAATTATGAGATGTTTGCATAATGAATGAAGCTCTAAATTTAGTTTAACAGTATGAAGGATCAATTCTTCTGCGATAAAAATGTAATGTCGCGGTGATATCATAAGGGTTCCTTAGCACTATTGAGGTGGCATTTTGATAGGATGTATATGCATAGTATTGTAAAGCATAGCGCCTCGATGCCACATGGGTAATGTCGTAGTATTTTAATTATTGGTCAGTTTGACCTATTGAATGGCCCATGGATTCCCATGGCGATGTAATGGGAACCAAAGATTTCATTTTGAGACTTGCAAGATTCTCACCTAACACTTCTATGCCCTCGACACTATGGGTGATCCTAAAGATTTTATTTTTGAGAGCTTAGTCGATGTTATGGGGTAGATGCACCTCATTGCCTGGGGTATCCCCAAAGATTTCTGAGAGCGATCCTCAAAGATTTCTTGCTTTACCTTGGATCTTGCACCTTATGCACTCCGCCTATGTTTGAGCCATGGTGCCTCAACACTGCGGAAGGAAACTGCACATATTGAACCAAATTCTTGAATTTTTTTGTGATTTTTTAAAAAATGGGCAAGATAACTTTTTAACACTGCTATATTTTTTTTATTAATTTAATGCAAAGCACTCTTCTCCCTTGTTTTTGAATCTAGGATCAACGGAGAGGAGGTTTTCTTCTCACGCCATAACTAAATTTGACGACGGAGATCTTTCAGATTTTTCTAATTTATGGAGTTTAAAGCATTCCTTTTACTTGGAGGAAGAAATCCTCTAGCGATGACTTTTTTGGAAGTGAGAATAAATGCTAATAAGAAAAGTGAGAGCCCTCAGGGGAAAGAGAGGACCTCCAGGAGTGGACTGGACACCCTTATTTATAATAGTGTTTCCTATAACTATTCCCTCTCAATCGCTATGTAGCACCAAGATCATAGTGTCGCAACACTATATAATAATTTTAATGCTTTTAGAAGTTTAGATCGTCATGCCATAGCAAAGCATGAGATATAAATTTTAACTTTCTAATAAAATATTAAGTAAGTAATAATAATTTTCAATTTCAAAAATATAAAGACTCACCATAAGATAGACTAAAATATCTAGGCTTCCTAATATCACGAGCACTTCCTAATTATCTTTATTTGAACTGTAAGAACTCTTCTTAATTAAATTTTCTTATTTACTTCCAAAAATTATCAATCATTTGCTCCAAGCTTCGAAATCCATGGAGATTTTAGCCAACTACTTTAATTGAGAGTTTTATTAAGAGATTCATATTCTTTAAGATGTAATTAACTATGGAGGCTTGGCCCTATAAGGAACTTAAGAACCCAGCTTAAAATAAACTATGTCTTACTTCATTCATGTAATATAGAAAAAATCTACACACCTAACCCATTGGGAATTTATTGTGATTAAGTCCATCGCTGAGTAGATGAAATATATTATTCCTTGGTGTTGTGCTCAATCATTTCAATAAGTTTCTCAAAGATTTGTGTCTTGTCCCACACACATTTTTAAACACCATACATAGGCATCCCCTTTATTATATTAAATAAGATTTTATGTCAAGGGAGACATCAATCGTATAATTCTTTTAAGTCTAGGATGACACCGATAGCACTTTAGTAGGGATAAAACTAAAAAAGAAAACTTGTTCTTGACAAGTCTTAAGGACTCCACAATGGCATCCTTCTCTTCTTCACCTCTTAATCATAGTTATTCCTCCCTAAATAATCTTAAGATATTCTAAAATTTTAACACCCCAAAATACCTCCTTCCCCAACCTAATGGGTGGTGTTTATAGATTATTTTTTAAAGAATGACCCCCTGAAATTACCAACATACCACTAAAAGAACTAATAAGAGCTAAATCTCAAAATTAAAAAAAATTAAAAGAGCATAATTGATGACACACTATGTTAAAAATAAAGAATCTTAAGCTTCTTGGGAGGCTTATATTAACACTTCCTTGACACTCAAATTTTAAACTTTAAAATATTACAAGTCATTAAAATGATAAAAATTATTATGCATTAATATTTTATATGCATACTTATAATAATAGTAAATCAAAGTTCTAACATGAGTTCATGTCCTTGGTTATTTCTTGGCTTCACTTATTTATTTATTTGGGCTCTTATATTGATCCAACAATATCACAATATGCACCTTGAACTATATCAAAGATAATGGATTTTTTTAGACTATATATGAGGGTATCTTCAAATAAACTATTAAAAATATAATGAATTATTTTAATGCAGTATTCATCACCTTCATGTTCATGCTTAGTATATTAAATAATTTAAAGTGCATCACAAGCTATTTATATAATTCATCTAATATTTTGGAAGTTATCTTCTACATATCTCCTAACCTAATTCTAATCTAATGAGAATCATTTTTTAAGTTATTTTTTTTTAAATAAGGTGTATTTGAATCTAATCTAGCATATCTTCGAGTTGTATATGAGAAACCTATTATTATTGGTGATATTTTTGATAGGTTTACTACAAATGTATTTTCATTATCATTATCCTTCTTTGGTGTCAATAAGACTATGATAGCATATGAGTTACGGCTTTCCTAAAGTAAGCATGTCTTATTAACATACTTCTTTAATTGAACATGCTCAATCATCTAATAGTGTGAAAGATTTGGCAATTATAAACCAAATATTAATTATATAATATGTTGCATCACTTTATAAAATGATGTTTATCAAGTAAATTATTTGGTTGAAATTAAAATACTTATCTAATAAATTAGAGATCATAACAAGTATATTCTTAGGGGACCAAGTGTCCCCTCTTTTACATATATAAGTTGAGTTAATGATATATCATCAAACTCTTTACAAATTGCTAAACCCAATTGTATTAAAAATAATGTAGAGTTTATGGTATAATCAATGGATATGTAATTACTCCCTAATAGTCAAATTCAAATCAACTAAATTTGAATTCCCTTTTTTCATGGATAAGCAAATTGTATGTTGAAAAAGAGAGCTTGTAAGAATGGTGGGGTAACCTTCTAGGGTGCCCTTCTCATGTCACTTTGTAAGCTTGATAATTGCATCATAATATTTAAATACATAATTATCTCTATGAAACTATATGACATTTATATCAAACAACCATGATCTCTAATAAGATATGGACTATTTCCATGAAAATTACATCACACCATATGAGATATTTATAGCTTTTCATTTTTGCTAACATCATGCATCTACTAGTGATTAGGAGAGATGGATGGCTCACCTAATTCATGAAAAGGCTTAAGAAGTAGCACAAATTTTAAACTACTCCATATTATTTAGTGTTTAAGTAAAATAACTTATATTACACTACCTCTATATATCATTAATCTAATTTTTTATCTTTATACATAACATATATACTAAAGATTTCTTTCTCTAATTTTTTTTTCTAACAAATAAATATCTAATGACACTCTCAAGTAAGGCTTACTACTCTTTTATTTCATTATCATAGAAAGGTGTGTCATCAAAAATCTTCTAAATAAGATCATTCTTTAGATCATCTCCTTCCTTTAAAAGTAATGTTTAAGCTTTGCATTAATATTTTATGTGCCTTTTTAATGATATTTAAATTTTCTAATTTTTAATTACTTATATGGATGTCCTTAATAATAGTCTTAGCACTTTGAACAGTAACCATAGGTGGTTTTGTGTTAATAATATATTTGTACATTAATAATGTTTTTGTGATCTATATTATTATTCTAATAATAGGTGCAATACTTTTATTTCTTAATGATGAAGGCATAATGAAATGCATCTTTTCCATTGGTTAAAAGAATTCTAAAGGGATGGTTTTCTCTTAAGATTTTTTTAGGAGATATGGATGGGTTAAAGTTCAAAGACATTTTCTAAAAGGTTAAAAAAATTAAACTAAACCAAAAATTATTTACAACTTTAACTCCATTTTTATTTGATGTATTTTGTATATGGCCTAACCTAAACTCATGTTCATTTACCTTGACATTAATGTTCTTTTCAAGAATGGTAAAACTCTCAAATTGGACCACTAATACTAATTTTGATAGCATATTTGTTGAATGTGTTTAAGGTGTACAAATAATAGAAATTATACAAGCAAATAATTTTTAAATTAATTATGAGTGGAGCATTGATATGAAAAGCCAATACACAAGAACAACAAATTTTGAATAGTCTGTTTGTACAAATTAATATACAACAAAATTTAAACTAGTTTGCACTACATATTGGTAACTTATGTTAAATTATCCTTACTTACAATTAATATAACTTGGATGACACATGGAGATGATAAAGTTCAAAAATAAAAGAAATTTATTTTTGATTAGTCAATCTCACAACTCACTTAGATTATGTTTATTAATATATAATTTTAATAGTAGGTTAAAGGAAAAGGGAATAGAAATTATGTAGAGTTATTGGACATGGGACATTGATTGAATGAAATTATTATTTACCATCATAAAAAAGACCATCTAAGCACAAATATACAAATAATTTAAAGGAAATTAACATGGAAAATGGAAAGTTCTACAATTGTGAAGTGGATTCATCTTCTTATGTGAATAAATATAAAAAAGTTGTCTTCCTTCTTCAACCAAGA
This sequence comes from Cymbidium sinense, assembly GCA_021442155.1. Taxonomy (NCBI): domain Eukaryota; kingdom Viridiplantae; phylum Streptophyta; class Magnoliopsida; order Asparagales; family Orchidaceae; genus Cymbidium; species Cymbidium sinense. The sequence continues at coordinate 51,316,615 of CM038224.1, read as the reverse complement.
TTTTCTTTGATATTATATGATGTTATGCAATGGGAGTGGTCTTTTAAGGTATTATAATCCATGGGTAAAGAGGGAAATTAATTAGGGCTGTTTGGAGAGCTATAATGGTCAACTAAGCAATGATTTAATCACCTTAACTAATATGATAAGTAGTGAATTAAAGAAATCAAATTTATATATGGAATTTTTTTATAGAGTTTAAATCAATTAAAGATGGTTTAGGGACATGTAAATATGTAATATAGAGCTTGGTATAACTTTCCAAGGGTTTATAATGGGACAATGAGATCAAAACCTATAGTGAATCATGTTGGCCAAGTTTTGGGTGATTGAGATATCATAAGATTTCTTCAATTTTTTTCCTAAAGATGATGGCTATATTAGGTCATGGAATAGAATAAGGAGAATTAGATGAAAGGTTTTAACTTGAAATATAGAAGAAAAATTAAAAACTAATACTCCTTCATGAACCATGAATCCCCAAGTTGAAGAAGATATGTTGCCAAACAATTTCAATTTTTATTTATTTTTTTATTTTTTTTTTTTTTTAAAAATATATTTTCAATAATTCTATCATATTCATATATTTTTAACATTATTTTTTGTTTGGAAATTTAAAATCTTCAAGTGGAGGGCACGGTTTACACAAGTGCATAAAGTGGTTGGTCCTTGCATGGAGTAGCTAGCCCTAATTGTGTGGAAAGCTAAGTTGGCATAATGCATGCTTGAAATGCATGATTTTCCTATCCTTGGTACCCACTTGTCCAATAAAATATTAAGTAAATAATAATAATTCTCAATTTAAAAATATAAAGTCTCACCATAAGATAAACTAAAATCCTCAAGTTCTTATCACAACTTCCTAATTTATCTTTATTTGAACTCAAGTAGAACTTCTTAATTAACTTTTCTAATTTACTTCAAAAAAACTATCAATTATTTGTTCCAAGCTTCGAAATCCATGGAGATAGCCAACAACTTTAATCAAGAGTTTTATTAAGAGATTTATATTCCCTAAGATGTAATTAACTATGGAGGCTTGACCCTATAAGGAACTTAAGAACCTAGCTTAAAAAAACTGTGTCTTACTTCATTCATGTAATAGAGAGAAAATCTCTGGTACACCTGACCCATGAGTCTTAAGAATCCTTATTAAGTGATTAAGTTCATCGTAGAGTGATATTTCTACTTTTGATGAAATATATTATTCTTTGATGTCGTGCTCTATCATTTCAATAAGTTTCTCATAAGATCTGTGTGATGTCCCCACACATTTTTAAACACCATAGATAGGCATCCCCTTTATGATATTAAATAAGATTTTACACCAAGGGAGACATCAATAGTTATGAATAATTCTTTTAAGTCTAGGATGACACCGATAGCACTTTGGTAGGGATAAAACTAAAAGAAAACTTTTTATTGGCAAGTCCTAAGGACTCCACTATGGCATCCTTCTCTTCCTCACCTCTTAATCATAGTTAGTCCTCCCTAAATAATCTCAGATATTCTAAAATTTCAACACCCCAAAAGACCTCCTTTCCCACCCTAATGGGTGGTGTTTATAGATTTTTTTTAAAGAATGACCCCCTAAAATTACCAACATACCCCTAAAAGAACTAATAAGAGCTAAATCTCAAAATTAAGAAATAAAAAGAGCATAAATAATTACACACTATGTTAAAAAGAAAGATTCTTAAGCTTCTTGGGAGGTTTATATTAACACTTCCTTGACACTCAAATTTTAAACTTTAAAATTTTACAAGTCATTAAAATGATAAAAATTATTATGCATTAATCTTTTATATGTATACTTATAATAATAGTAAATCAAAGTTCTAATATGAGTTCTGTCCTTGGTTATTTCTTGGATTCACTTATTTATTTATTTGGGCTCTTGTATTGATCCAACACTATCACAATATGCACCTTGAACTATATCAAAGATAATGGGTTTTTTAGACTATATATGAGGATATCTTCAGATAAACTAATAAAAAATATAATCAATGATTGTAATGCAGTATTCATCACCTTCATGTTCATGCTTAGTATATTTAATAATTTAAAGTGCATCACAAGCTATTTATATAATTCATATAATATTTTGGAAGTTACCTTCTACATATCTCCTAACCTAATTCTAATCTAATGAGAATCATTTTTTAAGTTAATTTTTTTTTAAATAAGGTGTATTTGAATCTAATCTAGCATATCTTCTATTATTATTGGTGATATTATTGATAGGTTCACTACAAATGCATTTTCACTATGATTATCCTTCTTTGGTGTCAATAAGACTATGATATCATATGAGTTAAGGCTTTGTTAAAGTAAGCATGACTTATTAACATACTTCTTTAATTCAACATGCTCAATCATTTAATAGTGTGAAAGATTTGGCAATTATAAACCAAATATTAATTATATAATATGTTGTATCACTTTTATAAAATGATGTTTATCGAGTAAGTCATTTGGTCTGACATTAAAATACTTATCTAATAAATCAGAGATCATAAAATGTATATTCTTAGGGGATCAAATGTCCCCTATTTTACATATAGAAGTTGAGTTAATGATATATCATCAAACTCTTTACAAATTGCTAACCTAACTGTCTTAAAAATAATGTAGAGTTTATGGTATAATCAATGGATATGTAATTACTCTTTAATAGTCATTAGTTTTATAGTCTAATTCAAATCAACTAAATTTGAATTCCCTTTTTTCATGGATAAGAAATTGTATGTTAAAAGAGAGCTTGTAAGAATGGTGGGGTAACCTTCTAGGGTGCCCTTCTCAAGTCGCTTTGTAAGTTTGATAGTTGCATCATAATATTTAAATGCATAATTATCTCTACAAAACTAGATGACATTTATATCAAACAACCAAGATCTATTAATAAGATATGGATTATTTCCATGAAAATTACATCACACCATATGAGATATTTATAGCTTTTCATTTTTTTGCTTGCATCATGCATCTACTAGTGATTAGGAGAGATGGACGGTTCACCTAATTCATGAAAAGGCTTAAGAAGTAGCACAAATTTTAAACTTCTACATATTATTTAGTGTTTATGTAAAATAACTTATATTACACTACCTCTATCTATCACTAATCTAATCTTTTATCTTTACACATAACTTATATACTAAAGATTCTTTCTCTAATCTTCAATTTTATTTTTTCTAACAACTAAATATCTAATGACACTCTCAAGTAAGGCTTACTACTCTTTTATTTCATTATCATAGAAAGGTGTGTCATCAAAAATCTTCTAAAATAAGATCATTCTTTAGATCATTTCCTTCCTCAAAAAGTAATGTTTAGGCTTTGCATTAATATTTTATGTGTCTTTTTTAATGATATTTAAATTTGATAATTTTTAATTACTTCTATGGATGGCCTTAATAAAGTCTTAGCACTTTGAACAGTAACCGTAGGAGGATTTGTGGTAATAATAGATTTGTACATTAATAATGTTTTTTGTAATCTATATTATTATTCTAATAATAGGTGCAATACTTTTATTTCTTAATGATGAAGGCATAAAAAAATGCATCTTTTCCATTTGTTGAAATAATTCTAAAGGGATGGTTTTCTCAAGATTTTTTAGGGATATGGATGGGTTAAGGTTCAAAGACATTTTATAAGCCTAAGTTAAAAAAAATTAAACTAAACCTAAAATTATTTACACTTTATCTCCATTTTTATCTGATGTATTTTGTATATGGTCTAACTTAAATTCATGTTCATTTACCTTGACACTAATGTTCTTTTCAAGAATGGTAAAACTCTCAAATTGGTCCACTAATACTATTTTTAGTAGCATATTTGTTGAGTGTGTTTAAGGTGTACAAATAATATAAATTATATAAGCAAATAATTTTAAATTAATTATGAGTGGAGCATTGATATGAAAAGCCAATGCACAAGAACAACAAATTTTGAATAGTCTATTAGTACAAATTAATAAGCAATAAAATTTAAACTAGTTTGCACTACATATTGCTAACTTATCTTAAATTATCCTTACTTCTAATTCATATATCTTGGATGACACATGGAGATGATAAAGTGCAAAAATAAAAGAAATTTATTTTTGATTATTCAAGCTCACAACTCACTTAGATTAAGTTAATTTTAATAGTAGGTTAAAGGAAAAGGGAATAGAAATTATGTAGAGTTATTGGACATGGGACATAGATTGAATGAAATTATTATTTGCCATCATAAACAAACCATCTAAGCACAAATATACAAATAATTTAAAGGAAATTAACATGGAAAATTGAAAGTTCTACAATTGTGAAGTGGATTCATCTTCTTATGCAAATAAATATAAAAAAAGTTGTCTTCCTTCTTCAACCAAGATTTGCTTTGATATTACATGATGTTGTGCAATGGGAGTGGTCTTTTAAGGTATTATAATCCATGGGAAAGGGAGGGAAATTAATTAGGGTTGTTTGGAGAGGTATAATGCTCGACTAAGCTAGGATATCATCACCTTAACTAATAGGATAAGAGTGAATTGAAATCAATATTTATATATGAAAAAAAAAAATTCTAGAGTTGAAATCAATTAAAGATGATTTAGGGACCATGTAAATATGTAATATAGAGCTTGGCATAATTTTCCAATGGTTTATAATGGGACAATGAGATCAAAACCTATAGTGGATCATGTTGGCCAAGTTTTGGGTGATTGAGATATCATAAAATTTCATCAATTTTTTTTCTAAAGATGATGACTATATTAGGTCATGGAATAGTATAAGGGGAATTAGATGAAAGGCTTTAACTTGAACTATAGAAGAAAAATTAAAAACTAATAATCCTCCATGAACCATGAATCTCCAAGTTGAAGAAGATATGTGCCAAACAATTTTTTTTTATTAATTTTTTTACAAATATATTTTGCAATAATTCTATCATATTCATATATTTTTAACATGATTTTTTGTTTGGAAATTTAAAATCTTCAAGTGGAGGGCACGGTTTACACATGTGCATAAAGTGGTTTGTCCTTGCATGGAGGAGTAGCTAGCCCTAATTGTGTGGAAGGCTAAGTTGGCATAATGCATGGTTGAGATGCATGATTGGCCTATCCTTGGTAACCATTTGTCCAAGGCTTCATATTATTTTCCAACCAAATGTAGGTCAAAAATTAAAGCTATAATCAGCCACCTTGTATAAGCATCAATTTCATTGGCTCCAATGTGTTATTTTGTTTATACAAATTGAATTAGATCTAATTTATTAATAACTGAGACAAATAATATGTATTATTAATTTTCAAACGTAAATCTTTTTTGAATTGGATCAAAACTTTTAACAAAATGGCAAAACATGATCAAATCAAAATGTGTCAAAATCAACATAAAAAAAGATGCTATTTTTCAAATTCTTGTTCTTGTCAACAAGCTAACAGCGAGCAAACATCTTATCATCACTCTCGCTGAAGTACGATACATAAACCAAAATGATGGAAAAGCTTCCCCCTCTTTACGGCTAGTTTACAATCTCAGCCCACCACGTACACCTCCCCCAACTATACAGCTGTCACCCACCAAAATCAAACACAAGTTCTCCACGGACCACAAAACATAGACCGCAACGTGTCCACCACACCAACTTCACCATTCGCTCACCAACCCGGCGCCATCGCCGCCGCTGCTACACCGGCCGATAGTTCTTTTACGAACCGCTCATTCCTTTAATATTATTCTTCTTTTATTTTGCATTTACAAGAAAACACTCCTTGCTGCATAAAAGATTATCTACATAACACCACTGTCCGGCTGCCCGGCTGCCCGAATTGGTACTTAGTTCCCGCTGCTAAGCCTAAGAGCTGCTTTCACGTCGAGCCGCCAGGCCAAACTGCCATCATCCTGCCGCCACACGTCACAAGGCACGGCGAGGGAGACCTTCCCCAGCCCTTCCGCACGCGTACCGTACGCTCGTCATGCATGTAAACGCTTGGCACGTGTCTCCCGGCACAAGACCCCGTGTCACCAGTACCACTGTCACTTCCTCTTCCACCGACGCCTCTGGCAGTGATACAGCCTCCGACCACGACGTCGAGCTATAAGAAGAACAAGAAGACGATGGAGACTCAGCACCACCGCCGCCGCCAACCACCATCCTCCGAAAGGCGGCGTTGGTCCACGTGACCCGATCTGCAGCCTTGGAAAAAAAAACCGGACAGTCGCCGGCCTCAAGCCACTGCCTAAGCACGTCATCATGGGGAGTATTTCCGCAAAACCCCATGCTCCAAACCTCCGTCACGTTTTCCACAGTCACCGACACAGCTGCCGCCCTCACTGGTCTCGGGGAAACAACCCCTCCCGCTACAGGAAGTACAGGCCAGAAAAACGGCGATGCCGCGGTGATCGACCACGTCGGTGGTGACCCCAGAGCCTGCGCCTCCTCTTTCCTCTCCGGCGTGACCGGCATCAGCGGTAGCGTCACAACAGGCGCCGTGCCAAGCGCATCCCGTGTGACGTCAGACTCCACTATCCTCGACTTCCTCCCGCGCTTTCCGCCACCTGAAACTCCCTTCCGCCTCGCTCCTTCCCGCTTCTTTGCCCTCCCGCCGGTATGGGCTGGATCCACGGCTCCGCCCGGCGCTCTGCCCGCTGCCAACGGCTTCGGCGCGATCGGACGGTACTTTAACATTATCCTACCCATCTTCCACGCTACGTCGTCGTTGGCCCTTCTCTTCTCAATGATCTCCATAAAAGAAAAGAAAGAAGACTGCAAACGGCAAAGCAAAGAATCCTAGTAGCAATGGCCTGAGATGGAAGGAGAAAGGTGTGTAGGGATGACGAGAAATTAAAAAAAGATGGTGGAGAGGGTAGAGGACACGTGTCGGTGAGATCACATGTCAGAGTTAACAGCTGCGAAGACACGTGTAGGGTATAGGAGAAGAGATAATCGTGGTAGGATGGCGGTGGTGTCGGGAGGCTGGGATGGCGGGCCAATGGAAGGACGCAGTGTGTCTAGTCTGGGGCACGGAAAGCGGCCACGTAGGTGGGAACTGCGCGCGATACCGGCACCTTTTAGAGCAAAACTTGGGAGGCGATTTCGAGTCGGAACACGTGGTCGAATAGGATTCCTGTAGGGTATGGATCACCGTCCCCGCCTGCCATTATCTACTCAAGTTGGACACGTGGAGCGTCTGATGACGATTTGCATCCAGGCGCAATTCATTGGGCCAACCGCTGCAAGCCTACACGCCTCCTATCACTTTATGAAAGCATCAACTTTTTTTTTAATTATTTTTATAATAAAATTAAATTTGTTTTGTTTGTTTTTCAATAAATTTAGTGCATTTTTTAATAAAAAGAACAGGTTTTTTATCTTTTAGAAAATTTGAGTAGGGCTGCTTGCTTCAGTGAATTTTATTCTCTCAAAAAAAATTTATTTGAATCATACAATCTGAAAATCTTTTAATATTTTTAAGAAAATCAATTAATGCTACAAAAATATATTGATAAAAAATTTATATACAATATTCAATCTTATTTGTATATATTCCCCAAAAAAAAAAATTTATATACAATATTCAGTCTTCTTTATGTTGTTTAGATGAGGATTTTAGTTTTCTTCAGAATATCTTAAATTTAAAAATTAAAATTAACATTTAAATAAAGGGGAGGTTCGTTTTATTTTTTTCAAAATTTTAGATTTTTTTTTTTTTTTGCAGCCCACTGAGGTCTAATTATACAAAATTAATAATTATAAAAACCAACTTCAAATTATAATTATAAGAAGACATGTTAAGTATGCTTCATCTAGGTTGCCCTGATAACTAAGGGTGTTCAGACTTTCAGGGAAATCAAGCCTGAGTGCCTTAGAAACACTAACTTGAAGCCCCAAGGCATGATTATCGCCTCCTCGAAGTTGACCGAATGGTGCGGATGAAGGTAGTTAGAAGAAATTTTTAAAATAAATATTAAATAATAAATTGCTATTATTTTAAGTATTTATAAAAAAAATATTTGAGTTTAGGTACAGTCGCTTCATAAGTTACATACATCTCATCGCCAGATCAAATCCCATTTATATTACGCTATCAGTTTAGTCGTCCGATAATCAGTCGACTGGCTTTAAGTAAAGCCAATCGACCGATTATCGAGCGACTGGCTTTACCCGTAGCAGACCAGTCGCCCCATAAGTGGGCGACTTTCTTGTTATGTTTTTTTTTAAAGAAAAGAGATGTCTTTTTACAACGGTTTGCCTGCAATTTGCATATAAATTCAATCAGCCTGCAATTTGAATATAAACTCAAATCTAAACTGCTTTACATGAAGTTGTTGTACTACTAAACAAATTTTGCAAAATAATTTCATTCATATGTTAAGTAAACTCAATTACAAATGCAAATAATACAAAACTATATAAATATACAATGACAAATACACAATACAAATACATCTCTATATACTATCGCCTACGGTGACATCTATATATTATCGTAGCACTACCTGGAGTGTAGCGCATATGTTGCTGCAATGAACGATCACGCAGCTGATGGGAGACATCATGTGATTCTTGATCCTGGCCTGCAACTTCTGACCCCATCTCTGGTTGCGAGTCTCCTAAAGATACTCAATTCTGTGACGGTGCAACATCCATATGGTATTGAGACTAAGAGCTCTTCTGAAAAGTAGATAGCTCTGGATCAGCATAAGTGGATGGATGTTGCCCATGCGTAGAAATGACCATGCCCATTGTCATCGTGAGCTGAATCAGAAGCTATGTGACGCATGTTATTGTATCGGAGCATATAATCGCTGATGTGGGTTCTCAATCTCAGATCGTGGCACATGTGCTCATACTTATTTATAACCAACTGGAAGTCCGAATCACCTAGACATCCAAAAAAAGGCTTAAAGAGGTCCTTCATCGCTAAGATATGCTCCATCTATATGAAAGAAGTTTAAAATGTTATTAAGAAAATCTGTAGACACAATAGCTAAGTAAATTTACAGATTGTAGTGTTATCTTAACATATTCTCGCTCGGCAGGTGCTCTGGGGTAGTAAGTTGTCGGTGGATCAATAGGCGCCTTAAGCAAGTACAACGACGCCATGACTGAACAAAAAAACATGATGCAGGGGCTTGTTGTGCATCAGCATAAGTGTTATCTACCACAGCAATGTGATCTGCGAGCCACCCAGATAATGATGTGCTACTGATGGTACTGAACCCAATCGGTATCAGCTTTCCCTTTGCTATCAACTCTTTTAAAACTAAGATCCATCGGAGCAACATCAATGCATGGTAAGTGACCAAACTGACGAAGAAACTCGACATCCATAATACTCATTCTCCGCACTGTTTTTTTGAAGTTCTCCCACAAATGTCTTAAGCAATGACGATGTGCAGCCCATGGGAATACATCACGATTGCCAACCCCGAGATGCTTATAGACATAAATCGCCTTGTTGAAACAACAAGAGCAAGTATGCACATAATGAACCAAAGCCAAGACTCGTTGTTCTCAGATTCAACTACAGCGAAAGCAAGCGGAAATAATCCATTGTTGGCATCAATACCAATAGCTGTGAGTAACGTACCTCGATACTTTTCTAGTAAGAATGTTCCGTCCATGCTTAGAACAGGGCGACAAAATTTCCAACCTAATATTGATGGTCCAAATGCCCAAAATAATCTCTGAAACCTGCATATATTTGATGATAAAATAGAACAGCCTTGGTATCAGAGCATAATGAGTCCATAAATAGAGAGCGACAGTCCTCCCAACTGCCAAATATTACTCTGATACTCTTACGTCCCGCATCCCAAGCCTTCATGTAAGACTCTTTAATATTAAATTTTGATTCCATCTGTCCAATGATCTCCCTTGGTTTCAAGTCTATCTGAAAGTGCATAACTGACATTATGAAATAACTAATGAACTGGCACCGAATGATGTCCAAAACCACTAATAGTTTACGTGTGCGCACCAAATTGATATCCTCAAGCACCTCTCAACTTTTGCTCGCTATAGGTATGCATCATTGACAATTGAGATTATTATTATGTTGTGCACATATAATAGTAAAATTCATTTGTTTCAAAGTGACTATAAGAAATCAACATTACGTGTTGATCAACCGATCTAAATTGAAGCTCTTTCTTTATTGAGAAACACATACCTTCATATAGCTCAACTGGAACTTCGATGTCATCTGAAAAACTTGAACTATCAGATGGACCATCAAACACAATCTCTCCATCCCAATCTTTTGTGGTTTGGCATATCCGGACATAGTTATTATTGTAAATCATAGCATCGTCATTTGAAAATTTTCGGATTGAATGACTCCAAATAAGCTCGTGACCAACATTGGTGTCACATAAATTGGTATTACCTAGGAAAGAATCCTCCTCAACATCGGTATCATCAGATGCATTGCTTGATTCGTTATTCAGCATTTCATACTAGTCATCAGGCAGTACTCTAGATGAACTAAGTTGCTCATATAGTCGTGCTTGAACAGGCAGCTGAGTTCTGTGTCAAAAAGTCATAATCCTTTTAAAAAATAAAAGATAGTATAAACTATAAAATGAAGACACTAACACTGTTGTTGAGGTAAATGTTAACCTTATTTTGAGTAACAAAGTAGTGTGTTGTGGTATTGGCAAAGTGAAATCGGGCATAATCGACGTAATGCGATACACATGAGATCAAGATTTCAACCCAGTAGATATTGTGGCTTAACTTCCACATAAAACTACCGACGGAAGCTTCATCGATGCATCGCGAGACTTCATCATCAGAAATCATAGAAGCTTTGTATCCCGCGCCGATAGGAAAACTACACGTAATCTCCACTATGAAGTTATCAACGTCATAACGTAGAGATCTAAGCACTTTCTGTTTTAAATCTTCTAAACTTGCATGACAGACTCATTAGATTTTACCACCGACATAACTTGGAATGAACATCATCAACGATCATTGACCGTCATAGAAGAGAATTAAAGAAACGAGCTCGACTCATCCTAGTATGCTGAACCCAATTTCTAACGCAACCTAAAAATTAACTCATCACTCATCAAAATAAGTAGTGGTTATGATGTAATATAAATGTGATGATGAAGTCTTGTAAGTAGCATTAATACTGGTCAACCAAAAAAAAAAATATCTAGCAATAGATCTAAATCTAACGTCTACTATATTCATCTTTTTTAAAAAAAATAAAAAATTACATCTCATGAATCTAAATCTTTCATGGATTATCCACTATCTCCTCCATGCATGACTATTATAATAGGTTAAGCTAAGCAGGCATTAACAATTGAGGCCTACCTTCCTTCCGTTGATGAAGTATTTAAGATAATGAGCATTGCATCTAGCAATAGATGTAATGATAACGATTACGACATAGAAATATAGATGATGATAATAATATTGAACTTTTGAGACATGAGCTAAAATATTATATCCCAAAAATATACCTCAGGACTTGTGGTGGAGCCGGATCAAATCGTAAGAGACTTGTGGAGCCGAGATGGGAGTGGGGACCCACTGTCACGTAATCGAATGCAGCTTTAACGAATCACCGTCAGGGGTGGGGTGGGGCTGTGTTGCGTGGTCGGAAAGTCAAAAGAAAAAAAGTCGCGTAGGGTTCACCACGCTGAAGTTATTTATATGTGCCTTATAATCGACGATAGCTTACTTTTTCTCAAGACGATTATCGCGACCTCTTGATAAAAGATAAATACCCCATAAAGTGCACAGCTTCTAACCCATCTCAAATTTTTGGGTATCGCCCATTTACATGATCAGTTTAAACTCAAATTTTTTTATACATATAATAATTATTTATTATTTAATATTTATTTTAAAAAAATTTCTCCTAGTTATTCTCATTATGGTCTTCTCTTTAGCTACCGCATGGGCACCCCTCTGCTCTTCGAATTTTTGTTGGAGGGTCTTCTACTCAAACCTTTTCTCTCTTAAGCTTCTCGTAGAGTCTTCTTACCTATGCATCTGCCTTTACCTCAAAGACGGCTTCAACCAAATGGATTCCTCTACTTGACTCATTGCTTGGGTGCTCTCTGCGAAAGAAATTATAAAAATCAATACTATTTAAATATAATTTAATAAAATCGATTAATTTTAAAAAATATATAAATATAAATATTAATTTTATATAATTTATTTATTATTATTTTCTGTTAATATTATAATATATTTGAGACACTATATTATATATTTTTGAAATATAAAATTTATTATATTTATTATATGATTATAGAATTTAATTATTTTAATTGATATAAGTAATAAAATTTAAAGTTTAGAAAGTTAATTATTATTTAAAATTATTATTTATAAAATGAATTTCATTTAAAATAAATTAATATAATAAGAATTTTACAAAAAATAAACTAAATAATAATAATATATATATATATATATATATATATATATATATATATATATATATATATATATATATATAGTCCTAAAATTTGTCATGTTTTGTTGGATTAAAATTGTGATTATGTTAGAAGATTTAAAAAAAAAAAAAAAGAGATCAAGTTAAAGCATTTTTCAAAGTTTTTTTTATTTATAATGTTATTATTATTATTTAAAATATTTTAAGATATTAGTATGATTTTGATTATTGATATTAAATTTATTTGAAATAATTACAGATATTAATCTAAATATCATATCTAAAATTATGATTTTGTTTACATATTTTAAGAAGAGATTGTAGAAAAAAAAATTCAAATTATTAACTTGAAACTATTATCACATATAAAAATATAACAACTTAAAATGAAGTCTAGTACAACATAATAAAATATGTAAAAAAATAAAAGGTGCAATACATGTCATCTAACCTAAGTCCAACTATCGCCTACGCCAATGTCTAGGCAGTATGGCTCCACCACCTAGAGTATATTGGTCAAATGCACAATATGGTATCCTCAAGTCATGGTGCGGCTCATCTAGGTGCTCCAGTATCATCTGCTATTGATGTCGGCTATTGTATAGGATAAGTCATAAATTGTTGCTACTATAGCTATGAACTAGTCGAAGTTCTCCAAAATTGTTGTCCATAAGGCAATGGAGTGGCACTGGAAATCTAGTACTACTACTCTATGGTGTTATAAATGGGCTACTGGTTGGGGTTACCCAAGACTAAGATGATCTAGCCCCAAGTCAAGAAATAAATAGTATCGCCAGAGATGCCACCCCCGTGATCCTCCCCTGTGAGTCAGACGATGTCCAAGGGTATGTAGGAGGGGTGGTATGCAATGGAAGAGACAATAATAGTAAATGTGGATGGTCCAATCCACATGACTTACCTACAGCTCTAACATCCTTGGTGAGTCATCTACTCTAGATGGAACATCTAAGAAATACGTTGATCGCCGCATCCTACTTCATAGCTCATCGATCCTGTCAATGGCTCCCTACTTCAGGCTATCATCCATATCCCTGAAGTAAGACTGCAACACATTCTCTGCCTCCAAAATTCACTCGCATTGTAAAGATAAATGTCATTGAGAAAGTAATTAATTATAAGCTAAATTATTATTCAAAAATAAATAACATTTTCAAATATATCATGAATAGCTTTGCAAATGACCTTGGGTAATAGATATTTGGCAAATTTGTGAGCGAAGCAAGTATAGTGTCATCCATGATCAATACCGCCACATGTAACGGGCGACTACTCTTTCAGCATCTATCCTTAAGTCAACGCGAGCAATAACGTAGGTTTCTCTGTCATCCCAAATCTATATGTACCATTGGTGGTAGTCCAACCAATCAACACCACCCTTCCCACGACCATCAACACGCTGGAAACCTCCTTCATCAGCTCCATGTGTACTTTGGGCACTTGTCCAAACTGTGTGGCTACTCGCTCCGATAAGTGCCACTCAACTCGGTGCCAGCATATCACTGGAACTCTAGTCTCCAAAATGCTAGAACCTAGCAGTGCACAAGTAGGCAACACGTAAGAAGATCTGATGACCGTGCGGCTACTAAGTCACCTATAAAAATATACAATCATCAGACAAACAGAAGAAATTCATAGAAGTACAATGAAGAAACTGTCTGAAATGAATGACTATGTCATAGGTCATCAAACTCTTCTCTGTAAACACATATGTGGCTAGCTAGCTACTCTCGTATGTGACAACCACACCTGTAGCAAATGTAGACAACCTGCCATGTTCACTCACCTGGGCATCGTCACCTCCTTCAACTCCCTATATAAATTTCCTAATATCATATCCTATAGAGTATTGGGAGAAAAGTTAAGTCCTCCATGATGGGTATATACTATAAGTGAATTTCTAATCCGATGTGTCTGGAATCAAGAATCCAAAAGATGATCTTATCTAAATCTACATAAGACTCATATTTAAAGGTGCACTTAAGCCATCTAAGTGGTATGCAAGTCTTTTCATTCGCCTGCCCATAAAATGTGGTGCTAATTGCAATCATCAGGATGGTAATACACTCTATCTAAAATAAGATGGGTGCCTAATAAATCATCATAACAATCTAGCCATGACTCCCACCTTCTACCTACACCAACCACTGTGGGTCCTATAAGTGTCGGATCATCTATTATAACCCCTAAAAGCATGGCTACAACTTATATTGTGATATTCATCTCACCTACAAAATGGAAAGTGTTAGTCTGTGGTGAACAACGCATAGCTAAATCAATCAACAAGGTGATCTAATCTAATATATTGTAGGTATCTAATATAATCTAAGCCTATAACTAAGACTCTCTATTAACTGTGGTGTAAGGCCAATCCCTAACCATATCCAAGGGTGCGCTCAACCTGAGTATAGTACCCTGCATATATTTAAGCATGAACTACATCAATACATATAAAGTGACATAAGCATGAAATCAAAATAAAGTGCATACCTCATCTGGATGTGTCACTCTATGCGATCTTCGTAGTCAAGCAATGCTAGGGTGTATCTCTGGTGGTGTTGGGCCCAAGTAAACCTCTTCATACATTTGTGGTGCACGACAACATCTCCATCTAACTTGCTCTTCTTCCATCGTGCCTATAGAAAAAAAAATCACAAATGTTATATTTATGTTAATTGAATAAAGAAATTAACTAGATAATTTACCTTCTTATGCTCTCAGGGTTCAATGGATAAGTCGATCAATTGTGTCTTGTATTATGACACAAGCTGCATATTCGATTACTTTATATTGTTGTTCATCCATTGTATTTGTGAACCTTTTACTTCATGGCCTCCTACTCCTACATATGAAATTTTGTGGTGTAAGCTCAATGATTCTACAACTGGTATCAAATTTAGGCTATGTAGATCGTTTAGGAATGATGTGAAACTCAGTTACATATGTGTCCCTAAAGGCCTCTACAAAGTAATACTATGAAACATATGGGAGGTGATCGATATATAGACCTAATGCAACTATGACATGTGCACATAGTATATGGTATGCTTGTGGTTTACCATAAGAACATGCACAACTCCCATATGGTTGTACGTCTACATGGAATGATCGATAGCTAAAGGCAATACTTCATACTCATGGAAGTTAATACAAGTTGGAATAGGATACCTCTTCACCTCATTCTCAAATCTTTGTAAGGAATGTATAATACACATAGCGATTGGTGACTCATTTGATGTAATATGCTCTCCTGTAACAGTGTATCGCCTAAAAAATAGTGATGCAATGTTGTAATAAATCGAACAAACTAGAGCTTGTATGTGTAGGCCTCTAGCTCAATCAATGACTCCATTAAATCATTCTGCTGCATTGGTTGTCATTAACCCGTATCAAAATCCACTATCTAGAGATAGAGTTCACTTAGTGATATCTCGGGCAATCAACAAATCATGTGCTTCTTGCTTTACATTCTTAATGTCATGCATATGTTGGTTGAAAACATAGATGTCATTATTGTGTTTAGCCCAACACATCTTTTAACTCATTGTTTCCACATCACTTACTCCCATTTGCATAATTATTTTTTAAAGTTCTCCCTAAGATGCCTCAAACAATATCTATGTGCTGCCTAAAGAAATATGTCCATACAACCGAGAACAATCTCGACATGGTGGTCAGATAATATAAATAAATCTAGGAACGATGCAATAATGGGTAATAACTCAGATAGAGTTCTAAAAAACTAGCTCCATGACTTGTTACATTCAAATGCTACTACTGCAAAAGTGAACCGATAGCACTAAACAATGTCCCACGATATTTTCTTAAGAGGAATGTCCCATCTAGAGTAAACACAAGCCTATAGTAGCTCCAACCCCTATGGATGGATCGAAGGACCAAAATAATCGTTAGGGGTGAACCTACGCTATTCTCAGGATGGGCAATTGCCCACCCTGAATTATTTTATATAATTATAAATGCAGTTGATATTTTTACTCATTATTTGCTAAAAAAAATGAACAAATAATTTTATCCTAGCGCCTAGCATGCATACCCACGTTCCGACTTCCCCCTCTCAATCTCTCACCCCATTCCCAATCACTTCTCTCTCTCTCTCTCTCTCTCTCTCTCTCTCTCTCTCTTACTGGAGCTATTTAATATTTTTGTTGGCTTTATTTTTTTAATTATTTCTATTTATTTATTTTATGAAAAATGATGAAAATTTAGAGTTACAATACAAGGCTCCTATGAATTTTTTAAAGTAGAGAATAATGTACTTGCATTTTTTTAAAAAAACTAACAAAATCTTCTCTTTAATTTGAAATATGACAATGTCAGAGATTTATTAAATCTTACAGTTTTTAAAAATTAGTAAAAAAGAAAATAATTGTTCAAGACAATATTTAATAAAAATAATATAATATTTTAAAAGAAAAAAATTACAGTTAAAATATTTTGATAAAAATTTGATAAATTTATAAATTTACTTTTAATATAAGTGTAATACATAAATACTTAATTAATTTTTATTTCATATTTTATTTTAAAATAAATTAAAGATTTATAAAATTCATCGTAATTAATTTCTCACACGTCTCCTCTCTCATTTTCTCCTTTAAAAATGATCACCTCATTATTTATTTAATTAAATCATCATCCTAAATTTATTAGAAATATAAAGGTCCCATAGCAGGAACTTTCTAATTGATTTTATAATTACATCACTTAAAATTTCATAATATCCTATAAAACAATCAATTTATTATTTAAGATGAATCTAGAGTCATATATGCAATTTAAGGCTTGCTTCATTCTCATAAATTTGGTATTATTTTCTTTATTTGTGTTTTTTGTTTGTTACTATTGCTTAAGATAGCTTTACCTCTTACTTTATTAACTTCTCTAACAATTAGAGGGGGACCTGCCTTGACGTGTGAGGGCCCTAAAATTCTTTTTTTTTTCTCTTAAAAAAATATATTTTTTATATTTTGAGCACCTTCAATTTGCATTTTATACAATCAATCTTTCTCCAAATAAATTAATTTAACTCATTGCTCTTAAATGACTATTTAATTAATTAAAATAAAAATTCATAAGTTTAATAATCTTGTTCACATATATATTTTCTTATAAATTTAGTGATATTACTTTACTAATTATTTATATATATATTTTAAAAATATTTATTTTAAATATTATTTATTTATTAATTATTAAAAATGTGGTCACTCTGAAATAACGAGCTAGTTCTGCCCCTGATAATCGTTGAAAATGATTTGTGCAATTAGATTGTATCTGATATATTGAACCTCTCATAGCATAGCAAATAACATTCATCAGCATATGCATTGAATGATATGATTCATCCCAACTACCAAAAATAATTAGTATAGCTTTCCTCCTTGCATCCCAAGCTTTCATATATGAAATGCATACGTTAAATTTAACTTATATTTGTCATATTATCTCTCTAGGATTCAGGTCTATTTGATGACAAATGATTGATAGGATGTAATAGGAAATGAATTTGGAAGTGCACTATCGGTGACTACTTACCAAAATTCTATGTGCACAAGTGTGTGGACCACTAATTGTTGAAATTTTTCATGATCACACTAACCGCTTACTTCTTTTGGCATGTAAATGCCACTAACAAGGTCTAGATGAGTGACAGTGGTGAACACACTTAATGGAAAAACAAGTTTCATATGAATTAATATAATAATATTCAATGTTATTTACAATACACCACTCATTTATTGCACATTGTAAATCATATTTGGTTTGGAATATCATATTCTCCACCAATTTTGTGGGAATTAGTTTTTCGAATGATAAGTTTAAATCTCTTACTACACTATCAACATTGATGCCCTCATTCCATTTCTTGGTTGTACGACAAGTTCATATATACTCGTCAGAAGCACATAACTTCTAGATTTTCTACATTAACTCTTGAGTGTGTTCGAAGCAAGTCATGATCTATTATTTCAATTAGATCCACATCCTGTGGTGCATCTATCATATCGTCCTTGTTATCGTCACTAGAACAAGCGCTTGTGCCACTATCCATTGCCTCATACCCATCCTTGTGCAGCATAATTCGCTCATCATCTCTTATACGAGTGGAATCAACTAAACCGTGGTGTTGTACAGGCTCCACACATGAATGGCGCGCCAGACAGTAATGATAATATTAATTAGAAATTACTGAAAAAGTTATATTTAAATTTAAGAAAATGTAATAATTATTTTAGGCATACTTGTAGGCCTGTATGCGTGAAAGTTCATGAGTTCTGATCTAGAAAACTCAATGAATTCAAGTGTTGCATGCAGTGATGCAGGTCCTACTGATGCCTCGGGCATTGTGTCTGTGCAACTAGGACCAAAATCAATAGTGGTTTTCATTTGGACATAAAGAATTATGATTTTCTTTGAAGCCTCGAAGAGAACACATTCTGTGACTTCATCGTCCTCAACAAACATTGCAATAAAACCTTCACCAACTAGAAATTTACATATAAGAGAGATATTGTTTCTTCTTAGATCAATTTTAAGAGCATGAATAACTCCGCGTTGTAGTGGTCATAATTCGATTTTGTTGCGAAACAAATTGGCCGACGACTGCCGCTGTAATACTTAGGTGTAAATTGACCAGCTAAATTTAGTTTACCATCATAGAATAACATGAGATATGATGTTTGTTGACTCATTGTTAATAATAATAATAATAATAATAATAATAATAATAATAATAGTGGCACTATTCTAAATAAATTTTATATCGAGCTTCATACTCATTAGTTTTGGTGGCACTCTATTATGTTAGTTTTCTCAATCTTAAATAGCTTGGAGAACGAAATTAATGGAATTTTTTATTTATTAGACACACTTGACTAGAGGCGTATATGAGTCCTGAAAAATTTTAAGGATCCGTAATTTAATGAAAATTAGTAAATGGAGATTGCTTTAACAATATTATAAAAAATGATGAAAATGACTTTACAGATAACCTGTGCTCTATACCAATGTAGCTGCTGAGTGGGACAAAAACATTAGCATTTTCTGCCCGCGTAAAGTAGAAACGCCCTTTAATAAGTGTTTTTTTGCTGAAGTGGAATGCGAGCTTACGATAAATTAAGGTCAGTGCAGACTGTAATGAATTAGGTAGGGATAGAATGATAGACCGGTCTGAATTTTGTGAAATTTATGATTATATGTGGGGAAATTAATGTTGATCAATGGCCATGTATTTCTTTATTTTTAAACTTTCTCTTGTAGATTTATTTTAGATTGTATATTTTCTACTCTTTTATTTCTTTGTTTATTTTCTATTTTTAATATTTTTCACAAATGATATGATAATAATATTTGCCTTGATTAAAAAAAAATTTGGACTATATAATTTAAATTATTTTTATTTATTAATAAATTAACATAGTAATCAACATAAATATAATAATTAATAAATTAAATAAATTTTATATGAATTTAGGTTTATATAAAGTTTTTGATATACAATGCGATGAAACATCATACAGTAATATATATATATATATATATATATATATATATATATATATATATATATATATATATATATATATATATATATATATATATATATTAAATAGTAATAATAAATAATAATCACAAAATAACTATAAAAGCAATACTAGAAATTTAATCGCAAGAGTGGTGATAAATAATTGTAACAATAATAATGAAGTTAATAGAACTAATAACATTAATAATAACAATAATAATAGCAATAATAACGATAAGATTAGTAATTGTAACAATAAAAATAGCAGTAATAATAATTAGAATAAAAGTCATGGCAATAATAATAATAATAATAATAATAATAATGATGATAATAATAAGTTCTTTTGGTTGAGTTTTGCCACTAAACTCTGGTTTGTAAAAAGTCTGAATGGAAATATTTGTTAGAACACCTTCTTAACATTTACTAGATTCCAATTTAATCGGCTTGACAATAGCATTAATAGTTATGGATTATTGATAAGAATGAAAAATGCAACTATTGTATAAACATTTGTTAAGATAATGATATTAAAAAGTACAACCGTAACAATATTAATATTAATTATAAAATTAAAATTTAAAAATTATATTGTACTGATTATAATGGTAGTGATTGTAAGGATCATAAAAGTGAAGATAGCATTAATTTAAGTGATAGGAATAATGAAAATAATAACTAAATTTCTTTTAATAATGATTTTAATAGTTGTAATAATGATACTAATAATACAATAATAATACAAAATAAAATTAAAGCATCCCTAAAAATTGATATTAACAATGACAAAAACTTCATTAACAATAACTATTATTTTGTTAATAGAGCTACTAATGATATTTATTATAATAATAATAATATATATTTATAATACTAATAATTAGAATAATCAGCATGTGTAATAATTATTAAAAAAATAATACTTACACTAATAAAGGCAATAAAAATAATAATAATGTAATGTGCAATAAAAATAGATGGTAATTATAATGATGATGATGATGATGATGATGATAGTATATATACATATAATACCAATAAATTTAATAATCAACATGACTAACATTGATATAATGATAAAAAATTATGCTAATAAAAACAACAATACTAATAGAAATAGCCATGCTAGCTTGGATTATCTTAGCGCCACCAATGATAAAACTAAATAGTAGTGTGAATTATTCAGACAACAAATTTGATAATACTAAATACAAAATATCAATAGTACTAATTAATAATTGTCCCTTTAAGCATAAGTCCCCCATGGCAAGTAATTCTTCTCATATAATTCTCTTCTCTTATGAAGAGTTAAGAGTTGTGAATGATTTCACCCTGACTACATCGATGGGAGACATTTCCCTCTTAAAATCATTGAACCCTTGACTCTCTCACAACATAAGCTAAGAATACTATGGTGATTATGTTGTGATAGTTTAGAGTATACGGTTAATATTTTTTATCACTTTCTTGCTAGTGGTGGTTATATTGTAATAAGCATCAAAGACAATGAAAGTAGTGCCTTTTATTAGAATAGGCAAAAAAACAAGCTATAGTCATTTGCATTGAATTTGAAAGCCAACACATGCAAGGTATTTGGAGCCATATTTCACTTGATGAACCTGTCAACAATGTTATTGATGATAGTCAAATCTATAGGTAACACACACTCAAACTTGTGATTTTGCCTACTAGGATAAAAATTAATCAATCACTAGGTATACTTAACATGGTGTAGACCAAGTCCAATATACCTGTATAGCTTTTAGGCATTCAACACCAATTTATTGATGCACATAGTACCTCATAGTCCTTTCTTTCATATTATTCATTTGGACCCTATATTAGCCAATGTGTTGAAGTAGAAGATGATGCTCCACCCACATACACATATTTAGAAATGGCAATATGTGATTATGAGATGATGGATAATGAATCAAGTGACAACTTAATTATTCAGAGAGAGACAAAAATGAGCATCTTGTTGCATCTTATAATAATGATCAAGTGTCTAGCCATGAGTTTCTACAATTGCAAGTAATAATAGAGAAGAACGATATGTACACTTTAGTGATATCAAATAATGCATTTATCGAAGCAGTGTGGATCATGTGATGGCTCGCATGTCAGCCTATCCATCAATATTGGTGAGTCTATTCTAGATGATAGCTATAAGAATGATCTTTTCCAGCAAATAAAGCTACATACAAATCAAGCCAAGGCAAGCATGTGCTTGTTTGAGTTCAAGTTTTTTTACCATTATCGAGCTCAAGCTCGATTCGAGCTTTAGGATGGTATTCAAGCTTGAGCTTGCTTAAAAAAGCATGTTCAAACTCAACTCGAGTTTGTTCATGAAGTTGGTTCAAATTGGGACTATTGAGCTTGTTAACAAGCAACATGTTTAATTAAACACATGAGCTTTAATTAAGCCTTAATTGAGCTTGTTGGTGACTATCTTGTTAAGCAATATACACGAGCTATATCAATTAAAGCTTATTAATCCTAAAAAAATACTATTCATAAATAAGCCTAAATCGAGTCATTATCAAACCCTAATTGAGCTCCTTAACCAGCTTATTCATGAATAAACTAAACAATAAGTTGTTCAAGCTTGTTCATTTAGTAATTGAGTATTTATAAAAGTGTTCAAGCTTGTAAAATTAGCTAATCAAACAATCATAAGGAACTCTAATCAAGCTAAGTCATGAGTAACTTTTCAAACACTTGGCTTATTTGCAACCCTACCACAAAATTAGACTTGTAATGTCATTTAAGCACCTATTTTATAGTTAATAATGTAAAATATTGCAAGATGACATCAAAAAAGAAGAGATTGTTAATGGAGTGCTTATAACATGATTGTCCAAGCTAACCTATTAATGGCATTTGCATGCTTCAAGTGTGGCAGGGCAGAGCTTGGGAGATCTCAAATATCAATCATGATCATATATTCACACACCCTTTCATGTTTGTGGATCACTATAATAGTACATCCATGTTTGTTTGTCACCATATCAAACAATTAATTTGCAAGTACATAGATATGAGGCTTAGATATGGCAAAAAATTTAAGAAAGCTCTTTGAAATATAATAATTACAGATGTTGATCACATATTTAATAGATACTGGATCAGTAGTATAAACAATCTATCCATATTTAATAGATACAAGATGGACATTAAAAATGTAAAAAATGAAGCTATCTCGTGGTGAGTTAAAAGAGATATCACAAAGTGGGCTTTATGTTAAGATGGCGGGTTCTGATAAGGAACCTTAATAACAAATACATATGTGTGTTTCAATGGGGCCCTTAAACATGCTCATAGATTACAAATTCAAGATTTGATCTTAGTTATATATTATATTCTGATTGCTTTATTCAATAGACATTTGAATGAAGCAAATCAATGGCTATCAAGCCATAAAATAGGTTTTGCACCTTCTGTAAGATCAACACTACACTGAGTTGATAGAAAACTTTAACACATAGCTTTTATGATTGTTCATAACCCTTTAACTATTTAGCATAAGGAGAATGCAATTGGGTTATTTTAATGCATAAATCAACATTACTTTGAGTGCAGCTAAGAGTTGAGATTAATTATTAAATTTTATGTGATGCGGTATGCTTAATTTGTTGCATTATGATGGTCATAATTTTTTACGAGTACTCAATGTATGACCATTACTTTATTTTTATTTTTTATAAAAGAG
Organism: Cymbidium sinense; assembly: GCA_021442155.1. NCBI lineage: Eukaryota > Viridiplantae > Streptophyta > Magnoliopsida > Asparagales > Orchidaceae > Cymbidium > Cymbidium sinense. The sequence goes on along the minus strand of CM038224.1, from coordinate 51,292,912 downwards.
GTGTGTCAACATATAAATGTTATAATGTTATTTTACCTATAATTCTATATTTTTGGTGTATTGTGATAACTCCTTGAGCATTAGGATAATTCCTTTACTACATTTCTAGGTTATATATGTAAAATAAAGTATAAGCTATGTTTCTTATTTCAATACAAGTTGATCTAGTTCTTAGCAGATATAGAAAAAAAACTAAAACTTATATTTTGTTGTTTAAATTATGTGAGCTTATTGTGTCAAACTCGACTACTTTTTTATTTTTATTTTGTGTGTGTAATAAGCAGATTGCTAGCTATAATAAACTATCAACTATTCTTTTACATCCATCAAGTGTAGTGATCATTTATAGTTGTGTTTTTTTAAGTCTTTAGTTTTCCTTTTTTAATGTGGTTATCTAAGCTATAGAAGATTTATGTTATGCTCATAAGAGAAAACATTTTTTATCAACTTTAACAAAATTAACAAACAACTTTCAAATTAATTAAGACAATATTTTGAATTTAAAATTAAGGCTCTCTCTATCCAACTATTTTATTTTACTTTTTTCTCTTCTATCTCTAATAGAATGTATAAGATAGAGCTAGCTAGTGATTAAAAATCTTAAGAGCTAGTGCACATTCATAACATTTATAAGTTAAGAATGCATTAGAAGTTTTCATTAAGGAGACCAACTCATATTGCATATTTTATTTTTCTAGTATAAAGCCTTAGTTATACATGGTTTTATTATGCTTAGAAAGTCTTTGCATGCTAGAAAGTGTTAGTTAGACCAAGATAGAATTGTAAGTCCAAAGTTGAGTAGCCATAGTTTTATATAACTAAACTATCTCATTTTCTTTTCTTTTATAAGCATTTATCTACTTTGTGGAGATTACTATACCTCAATTTTCTAAGCCTTTTGTAGAAATCATCTATATAAAAAATTCTTAGTTTTTTTAATTAACTCAAGGTCATAAGATTAACTTTAAAAATTGTAAGTCGTGATTGCTAATGAAGCATCTCATAGCTAATTTGGGTCAACTATTATCTTGAACTAAATGATTTTGAGCTTGATATCCCATGATGATAAATATATGAAATCTAAACTATGGGTATTTCTATCCTTCTCTTAACTTTTTTCACTTACCAACTTACCCAGTTGAGTCCATCATACTTCTTGTTAAGAGTTTGATGGCATAGTGATTATTATGACGTAACCCTTCTATATATTGAGTTATCATTCTTCTTTAATTTTCTATTTTGTTCCTCCAATTGTATCTTAGTGAAAAGAATACGATGGGAGCTAAGACCTATCTTGAAGGAAAATAGGATAGACGGGACAACCACTAACTTTGCTTTGGCCTTCCCTTTGGAGATTCAGGCTATCCTAGTTTCTACCTTAACTTTGGAAACTCTACTAGTGGTGGAAACAACATATGGTAGTGGTACAATATGAATCTCAATGACCTCAAACCTCAGGTCAAACTAAATCAAGTGCTTTTTATCTTCAACCTCCTAATGGTCTACTAAGAGTGCTAAACTATTGCAAGTGACTTTAGATTCTTAAAGTCCAGTCCAAACTTAATGATAGGGGAATTGATCGGATATGCTTGATCCATGACCAAATCCAACTTAATGATTAATGAAAAGATCAATTTTTTGGAAGGCATGGTGATGACTCTAGGTGAACTAACTAAATTTACTATGCTAAAAATGGAGTGACTCTCTCCAATTGTAAGAGGGAATGACATCAATCACTGAAATGATTATATGTATTTTTAAGACTCACATCCTACCCAACTTAATTGTGATGAGCATGGTTTAAGATTGTAAATATTTTGACTTGAACCTTCATATAAATAGTAGTTTCAATAATTATTAAAAAGGAAACCATGATCATCAGATTTGATCATGACAATAGGTTTGATAAATATGTTTAGAATTTTAATGAAATCATTTTGTCCAAATTTAGCAACATTTAAAACTTTCCACATAAAGAATCCCATTGGGGGTCCAATAGGGAAGTCCTAAAATCTACTCATTTGATTGTAGTAAAGAAGAGGTTCTATGACAAAAACAAATGAAGATGTGACCACACCTACCTAAGGTAGAAATGAGTGAGGGGTTGTGGTATTTTAATTTGGAGTCATAGAAACACCACACAGATCTTAAGGGATACTTATTAAAGTGATCGAGTGTGATATTGAAATATAATGTACTATCTCCAAAGATAGAAACATCACCATATAATGTATTTAATCACTTAATAAGACTCCTAAGGCAGATGGGTCTTCATATATACTAGAGATCTTTCCCCCACTTTACATGGATAAATTAGAGCAGGGTTTATTTTAAACTAGGTTCTTTAGTTTCTATGGAGGCAAGCTCCTATTGTTAATTGCATCCTAAAAAATGGTAGTTTCCTAAGAACACTCTCAATTAAAGTAGCCAATAAATATCTCCAAAAATTTTAAGGCTAGATTATCAAAGAATTAGTTGTTATTAGAAATCAAATTTGAAGAGTTCAAATAGGAAGACTTATTTATGGATTCCATAGGAAGATAAGTAGGGAGCATCAAAGATACTAGAAAACCTAGTGAATGCTCCAATCTATCCTATGATGAGGCTTAATATTTTTGAAGAGGATGATTTATTTTTTTAAGTTAAAATTTTATTAAAGTGCTAGAACTTATAACCCAACAACACAAGATTATGGAGAAGCCTAAGAAATGTGAACTTATACTCATAGAAAAAGAGAAACAAGATGCCTTAGAACCTAACTCTAAAATGATGTAACATAAGCTAGAAGCATGACCTAAGTCTAATTGGGGAGAATGGGATATAATGGCTCACCACCATAAAAGAGAATGAAGATATCCTGACTCTTCTGAACTTTCAATCGCTTGGAGTGGCTGCTAGCTAACACCTCCTACAGTTTAAAACCATGTAGGTTAGTCTTATGTAGATGCAAGATAGTTAGAATATTATTTAATTAGAAAAGAAGCTAGAATCCAAAACTTAGTCCCTAAGAGACTAGATAATATTTGGCATGCAAATATTACTAGACTAATGTTAAAATTTTACAAGCTTTTTGGATCATTTTGACACATTTATCTTGGACCAAAGCTTAGGATAATTATGACTACATGCATGATGAAATTTAGTTATGGGCTAAATCAGCTAGAAGAGGTGTTCTCTACTACAAGGGATCACACTCAAAGGTCAAGCTTGTCCCTTATCATGCAATAGTGGAGATCCTCTATTTCAAGAATGAAATAATATGACATGCATTTTAACATACAACCATTCAACTAAGGGGTTTCTAAATCTCTTGTTTATATACCTAGGCTTTAGAGTGAGATTATGAGTTGCATTAGAATTCAGTTATGCATTTGAGGATAGAAAATTTAATTTTATCTTAGATAGCCTACCTCATTTAGGCCACACATCAAACATACACAATTTTAAAAACTTATGTAAGCATGTCATTTCTATTGCACAATCTAAACATAACAATCAAATATTTAGATTTTGTAAAATAATAAAAATGTTGGTGCAGCCGAGTACTGCCATACACCCTAAAAATCGTTGTAAAATAATAAAAGATTAGTGTGGCCAGGCTTCACAGGGTCTCCTTGGTCTTTTCTTTCTAGCCATTAATCATCCTAAACCCCATAGCACTAACCCTAATCCTATAACAAAAATTATATCTTTATGAAAAATAAGATCTAGCTACACCTCCAAAATAAATATTATCTAAATAAACATACAAACCAAGTAGTTATATTTCATCTTTTTGGACTTAGCACCCTACACGTGAGTAACTAAGCCTACCTACCCTAATTAGATTTATGTCTAGGTACATAAGCACTTGCAAGCAAAAGTATTTTATATTCATTTATTATTATAGTAGTCCCTCAAGCACAATCCCCTACATAAAAAATCATTAAGCTAATAATTACCCAACATCTAGTCTATGCACAAATAATCCAAACATCCAGTCTAAAATATTAAATCAAAAATAAAATATATCACCATAACATACACTAATCTAACCTAATACTAAGATCAGTGACTTAGTATTCTAATATGTGTGCTAAAACTTAATGTGGTATGTCTTGATTGAGCTTTAGAATTAGAATATTTTAAAGTTTAGAATTGTTTAAAGTACCCATTGAAGGTGGTTTCACTTTAAGTCTTTTAATAGCTTGATTGAGTTTTAACTTATGAATTTTATTTTGATCACTTCTCACTTAAGATCCAATCATTATGAAGAGAAGAAAGAGACTTGATTCTTTCATCTTTAACCAAAGTTGATTTTAAAGGTAGATTATTATTTCTTTAACTTTCTTAATAGCCCATTCATGAATTTTATTTTAGCTCAAGTTTAGATTAACATTAATGAATCTTATCCAAATATGAAAGACATCTTAAAACCAATGAAATTGAGTTACCATCACATGAATAATACTCCACTACTTTCTTTCATTATCAATAACATCCACATTTTTCTCTTTTTTTAGTTTCTTCAATGTTTGATTTAGTATATATATACATGCAATATACTCATATTTGTGCACACTTAATGAATGTTGATTCATCAATTTTATAGAACATGGGGATTTCATCTCATAATTAAGCATATGCAAACATGTATAAATAATTTAAGCAAGTATGTGTCGTTATTAAACCAGGGAAGTAAGATTATCTAAGACCTCCTTGGGGTTACTTAAAGTCATGTATTCTCGAGATATCCAGACTATATACTTACCAATTCAAATACACATAAGCATATACATAAACATAGAAATAAAATCATGAAAATATTGTGTTTAGATATCTTTTACTTATGTAAAGCTTAATGGAAAAAATAAAAGGGTTTTACTTAATTTTTTAATGTATGCACACACATAATTGAAATTAAGTAAGTACGAGCCATTGTTAAACTAGGGAAGTGAGATCTTAAAGCCTCAAATTCTTAGGATGTCTAGTCTATATACTTGCCAATTCATGTACATGAACACATAAGTATGAACATAAGAGTAAAACCATCAATTGTCATCTTTTGATTACAAGTAAATAAACATTTAATTTTCACATAATTGAATATCTATAAAAAGCAATGATTTAAGATTCAAATTACTTAATTCATAACTAGCATATAGTTTCAAAATAGTTTGAGATTTACTAATGATAATAACCACACCATATAATAACATTTGTCTAACTCATGCAATTTAAATGCAATCATATCCTTTTGACTTTGAAACATGAATACATGAAGCACATGAGTGCTCATTTATGATAATTGAAAGGAAGTAATTGAATACTACCACACAACATACTTGATTTCATTAGAACCTAAGGACAATCAAGTTAGATAAATATCCCTTAAGTCTAATCAAAGTTTCTTTAATATTTGACTTTAATATTTAAGTTGTTGGAATCTAAAGAAGAGAAAGCAATACTTAGAATTCACCCCATTCCATTTTGGCTATTTAATATGTTAAAGAAAGGAAATTAGATGTATTTTAGTCATTAATTAAGTTCAATCTATTAATTATATCAATTTAATTACCCTTTCCAAGCTTCTTTAATTTAATTAATCACCTAAACACGAGCCTTCAATGATGTGCTTTGAAAAAATAACATTTGCAATGCACCTAAAGAGATCTAAGGTAATTAGGCTAATTCTTAGGTGATTAATTAAATTAAAGAAGGAAATGATTTAAGATAAATACCTTTATAATTTTCCCACACTAATAGGAAAATCATAATCTATGTAACAACTTTATGTTATTAAACACATAAAGGGATTAACAGATTGCATTTGATTTACTTAAATTGATTTAATATACATTTCATTATTAATTTTCTTTAATTTACCCTTAATTATTAAACAAATTAATTATACCCTTTTAGAGGATACATTTGTAAGCAATTAGGAAAGGGGTCCTAATGAATTCCCATGTTATCCCAACTATTTTCATTAATTAATTAACCTTAATTACTTAATTTTGCTATTCATTAATTTTAATAATCATTAAATTATTTAAAGAGGACAATTATAATTGAAAATTTAGAATTTCCCAAACCACATGACAAATAATTTCAAGAAAAATATGGGAGGCGAACGACATCTCCTAGAATCAATATCAACATATCAAATTTGAAATTAATTAGCCAAATAATTTGGCCTTAATTATGGTAATTAAGCTTCAAACCTTAATTAAGTAATGTTCATTAAATATTAATTAGGAATTTTATTTTTAATAAATTATCCTATATCTAAGCTTTCCAAAATGGGTTTATTTGCATTTTTTAGATTTTTCTATAATTAGTTATGATTTTTTAAACTTCTGACATTTAATTACATTTTTATCCTAATTAAATCATTTTAAATTGTCGATCCCACATGGATGGCAATGTGACAACTTTCCATGTGGCACGGTGGTATTGGTTATTTAAAACGTTGAATGTGGTTGTTGACTCAGCGGTAGCAGATGCAGTTTTGTCTCAGTTATCCAATCTCAGAACCGATGATCAAGATTAATCCTGCGATTATGAAGGGATTAAATTGAGATTTTTAGCATAATTAAGCACAATCATCTATTTTAATCACGTAGAATGGATGGCCAGTGATCCGTCATCCCACGAGTGCCGAAAGACATACATTGCCCACCTTCTATCGGTGGATTTGAGCTCGTCAAAGCACATTTGATGGCGTAATCAAATCCAAAATGATCAGGGAAGAGATCTAAAACACCCTATAGGAAATTGCATGAAACCACATTTCATTTCAAAAAAGGCCAACACATAATGGCCTATGATGAATTTTACCTCCAGTAGCTAAAGACCGACTATCCGTCGATAAAGGTAGCTTCATCTTAAAGAAATGAAGCCCTGTTGAGAAGATCTTGAACCGCCTCCTAGCTTATTGGTCCTTGGACCAAGCGCCAATGTGGAAGTCACCAAAGTTGGCTTCGAGAAGGCTTTCGATGGTCTAATCAATTCAGAATCAATTTATTTTCACTCGTTGAGTCAGGGGAACAAGTGGAAAGCATTAATTTGGATTTCATGGAGTTTTGATGAGGTTGGATAGACAAGGCTCTCAGGCTTAGGTAGAGCTTGGTCTTGGCAGTGATGAGGTGCATAAGGAGCTTGTGGAAAGCTTGGGGACTACTCAGAATGCTTTGGAGAAGGTGTCTAGTGAGTTTGAATGAATTGGGGAGAAGTCTCTTACCAAACTAAACTAATGGTTGAGATTAGCTCAGCCTTTGGCAGTCATCCGGCTAGAGTAGTGGCAGGTGGCATGGGACTGTTGAGGTGGATGTGTATAAGAGGCTGAGGGAGTGTATTGGGCTGTCATGGAGTGGACACTCCTCCTTAGGTGGACCAATGGTTGCTCATAGGTGAACTCACCCTCTCTTGGCTAAAGGCTGAACCCCATAGCTTTAGGTTAGGTTGGGTCAATGGTTCTTTGTCCCAAAAGGGCTAAAGATGACTGCCAATGAGTGGGGAGGTGGAGAACTCTTCCAAATAAATATTTTATCTAATTTAAAGGGCTTGGTTTAACAGGTTTGACCTAACCCAGGTTCTTCATGGGTTCAACCCACTTGGGCTGGCCCATGGTGACCCAAGGATGAGTCATGCCATGTTTGGTTAGGTTTAGACTTGATTTTATTGGGTTTGGCTCAAATTGATTCATGTAGGCCAAATGGGTTCAATTGGGCTAAGTTGACCATTTTGGCCAAATTGGGTCAAAGTGGGAGCTTGGTTAAGTTTAATTGGTCATTTGGAATGAGTTAGTGCAATTATTTGATTCAATTTGAATTAAAATTTAATTTAGTTCATATAGTTCAATTTGGGTCAAATGAGTTGACCAATTTGACCAAATTGGTCAAATTGGCTTAAGCATAGGTTAGGTCCACATTCAATTGATCATTAGTGATTAACTAGAAGAGTTGATTTGAATTGATTTGGTTAGGGAGTGATTTGGTTCAATTTGACCTTTTAGGTCAAATTGTACTAAGTAGGTCAATTGTGTTGGGTTAACCAAATTGGGTCCAATTTAAGGTTGGATCATGACCAATATTAAATTAGTGATTGGTTAAAATATTAGTTTCAATTAATTTGGTTTAAGGTTTGATTCTTCCAATTTGGCCCTTGTGGTCGAAAATTTTCATCAATTTTCTTTTTAGAGAATAATAAAATATATACTTCCATCTTCACTCTATGCGGGATAAAATGAGGATGGAAACATACATCTATTTCTCTTTTTTTTGCATTTTGTCATCATAGATCTTCATATATTCTTATTGAGAGTGATCAGTTATGACATTGAGGAGAGGTGTATTATCTCAAAAGATAGAAGTCACCACCCTACAATGGACCTAATCACCTCAAGATAACTCTCCAGATATGCACCAAAGATTCTTCCCCACTACTTTACATGAAAATTAAAGTAAGGGTTATTTTAAATCGTTCATTATATTTCCTGGGGGCAAGTTAATTACCTAAGGAATGATCCCTTAGGAATACTCTCGATTAAGATAAATGATCATTGGTCTCCAAAGATTTCAATAGGTAGGACTATCAATCGATTAATTTATTTTGGAATATCAAATAGGATTGATTAAAGAGAGGGAGATATTATCGAAGCCAAAAGAAGATAAACAGGAGATGCCCATGATGCTAGGAAACCTAGAGAGCATTTAAAACTATCCTATGGTTAGGCTTTACAATTTTGAAATTGATTTAATTTGTTTGAGTTAAATTTTTCATTAGAAATTTACAGCTTATGATTCCATAACACAAGATTATGGAAATGCCTAAGAGGTGAGGATTTATGCTTATAACCCACAAAGGCGAGAAGTAACCTTAGAACCTAAATCTAGGGAGCATTGGCGAGGGCCAAAGCATAACCTAAATCTAAGGCGAAAATGGGTATTTGGTTTGTCTCCATAAGAGAGAATAAATCACCCGACTGCTTGGACTTACAACCACCTAGGGGTGGCTACCAACTAACTCCTCCCATGATTTTAAATTCATGAAGGCAAGTCATATGCTTTATGCAAGATAGCTAGGCTATTATTTATTTAGAAAGAGACTAAGTCCTTAAACTCACTCCCTAAAGAGACTAGATCATGTAAGAGTATGCTTCAAAGGACTTAAATCTAATATAATTCATATTTCATTTTATTTTTATTTTTTTGGACAATTATTTTGACTCAGGTTAATAGGATTCATATGCCTAATGCATGAGAAATGAGATTATTGGCCAAAATCGAGAAGGGAGGAGGTGTATTTCCACCATGGCTCTCAAAGGTCAAGCCAAGTTTCTTTGGCAAAGGTGGAAGCCCTCCAATCAAGAGTGAAAATAATATGCATTTGTGCATGATGTTATAAAAGAAGTACTCATCCAGCTAAGGGTTGCTAATTCTTTTATCTTGATTTTTAGCCTAAGCTTTAGGTGAGGTTATGAGTTCTTTATATTTAGTTTTGAAATATTAAATTTGGTAAAAAATTTATTTTTCTCTAAGAGCCTAATCCACATCCAGGCCATACATAAAGCAAGGAAGAAACTAGGAAAAGGATGCCACTTAATGCACAAGCTAAATAAAATCATCAATCAATTTATAAAGCTAATCGCAAAAGAATAAGAGGCCATTGTGGTCGGGTACCACGACAAACCAAAAAAATTAAAATGAAGCTCTACCCTTATACAACTGGATTATAAATGAATTAAATACAATTAAGCAAGGAATTCATTGTTATGGGGGTCTTCAAGCTTCATTTCTTCATTCTTCTTTTCTTCTTTCTTCTTTGGTTCCTTCTTTTGATGGTTGGAAGGTGGATGCTCAAAGGCTTCATACATGCATAAGATGAGATCTTATGACCAATGCTCATCCTAATCCCCATAACAATCATTCCAAAATCCTAATTGCAAAATTACATGAAAAGGAAAAGTAAATCTAGCTAACACCTGTTAAACAGAGATTAGCTAAACAAACCACACAAATCCCAAGCATGTATATTGGACTTATCACCCCACACACATGGGTGACTAAGTCCACTATTGATTATGCTTAGGGTATAAGCACTGCACAAAAAAAGCATTTATATTTTTATTTATCATACCCTTAAGCACAATCTAAGAAATGTAGACTAAGATCACCCTACCATTCATTCTATGTACATACATCCTAACATCCAAAATAAAACATATATCACAAATTAAAAGCAAATATCAAACCATGCACCACCCTAACCTAAAGCTAGAAGTGGTGACTTAGCCTAATGTGTGTGCTTTAGAGGTTTGTGTGGTATGCTTTATGCTTTAAGTTAGAATTTTCTAAGTGTGAAGAATGTTCAACTTAGAGGAGGGTTTCATTTAAGTGATTTAATTATTTTGGGTTGATTTTATTTTATGTTTTGATTGGGTTCAAGTGAATCCTACAATTAATTACTAAGTTATAAAGAGAGGGAAAGAGAAGAGAACTTCTCTTTCCTTCCCTAACCTAAGTAATTTAAAGTAGGATTCATATTTTAGTTTTGTTTAGTGAATATTTTAATTAAGTATTTTAATTAATCCTAAGTTTAGATGAACTCTAAACAAACCTATTCAAAAGAAAGGCATTTTAAGATTAAATAAAATGAACTAAATTCACAAAACATACATCACTTCATTTCTTTCCCAACATGTATAACATGCATATGAATGAGTCCTAAGCATATCTATACAAAATGAAATATTTAACACACATGATGCATAAGTAATTCATTTAAGAAAATTTGAATGTTTATGATGCATGATTTTCATTAAGTAGAAAGGGTTTCTTATCCAATTTTCACATGCACATGAATGTATGAAAGGCATAAGTGAGTACATTTATTAACCGGGTGTAAGGTACAAGACCTACGTAGGGCTACTTAAAGCCTCACAATCCTCGGGTTGTCCAGACTAATATACCATTTTCCTTAAATACAAGCATGTGTACAAAAGAAATGAATGGAAAAGAAAGAATGCAAAAGTTTATGTTGGTTGATTTATTTTTGTTTATGCAATTTATATGTACAAGCATAGGTATCCTTCTTAAGTAATAATATAGGAATGAATAGGATATGGAATTAGGCAAGTGTTAGGTTCTTTTCAAATGAACCATACACTTTGCCAAATCCTATTCAAAATTACATTAAAAGAGGAGAGAAGGAAAACCTACACTAAGCACATCCTTATATTTTACTCACATGCAAACTTATAATTAAGATATAAGTAGCACACTTTCAGTTTGATAATTGATTCATATATTTTGAAAATAATTTGAATTTAATAGTGATAATAGCCACTCATATTCTTACTTTAGCCAACACATGCAATTTGACATAAAGAAACATTTTCATTTTAAATTTGATTTTGAAAAGCATGAATGCATGAAATCATATGACATACATTTAGCATGTTGGGAAAGAACTAAAGTAATGAAAGCATGTAAACACATTCACTTAATTAAATCCTAAAGACAATCTTATGAAATAAGAAAGCTTAAAGTAAATCAAAGTTTATTTAATGATTTTTGTTTGATTTTGAATTTGATTTAATTTTGAAAATGTGAGTTGAGTTTGTTGTTCTAACCCATTCCCACATGTGTTTGATATTTTTGTTTAATTTTTAGATGATTAGATTCATTTTATATTTTGATTAGGTTAAGGTATGAATTAAACATGTTAATTACCCACACCACCTTAGCATAGTTAATCAAATAATTATGAGCCAATGAGATGACATAAAACCACAAGGAATTTAAATTTGCAATGCACCTAGGAAAAGGGGCCTAATGCAATTTGGCTCATGATTAATGAATTAAGCTAAGGGGTTTAACTTAAGTAATTTCAAAACACCCCTCACACATATGAGTTGAATTTTGATTTTAATTGAACTTAGCTCTTGAACACCTAAGCATCTACCCAAGTAGATTAATTAAGTTATGGAAAGTTTTAGAATTTTAAGAAATTAATTAAGAGGGTAATTAGTGAATTAACCCTTAATTAAGAGAGATTAAAGAAAGGGGTTTAAGGAATAGCTTAGGGAAATGCCCCAAAATTATTCTAAACCTCCTATTCAAAAATACCTTAATCAACTTCAACAAAGGGTTAAACCACTAATCAAACCCTTAATTAACCTTAATTACATTAAGGGTAATTAAAAATGAATTAGCAATTTCCTAATTAAGCCACCAATAAATCCCAAGAAAATTAGGGGAGGCGGAAGTCATCCCCAAAAATACACTCAAGAAGTTTGAGATTAATCGGATTAATTAGAGTAATTAGCAAAATTAAGATTTCAAAAACCCAAATTCAGAAAGAAGTATAAAATTAATCAAAATCAATTTTAGAATATTCTAGGTTGAATTATCTTTCATAATTTATCATATTTTATTTTATTGGAGATATGAATTTTAGAAGTTTAGATTAATTAGAATTATTTAAATAATTCTAATCTCACACGCGCCACATGCGCTTTACTGCATCAATATTGGAATTTTTTAAATCATACATCATGGCGACAAGTTACACGCTGCCTCACAATGAAGGATCGATAGATTAAAGTGATTAAGGGATAAATATATAAAATATAATTGCCATCCATCCAAAATGCATGGATGGATGGCCGAGATCCATCCTATGAGTGATCCATGGAGACGTCCATGTTCAAAGGATCCAAGATTGAGCTCTTGGGATGAATCACACACCATCTAACCTAATGGCAAGCACATCTATCAAAATTCCATGATTAATTTTTTCACAAAGCTCCACACCACATTGAGTTTAAAAAAAATGGCATACCTCACCGGTGATCACTGATTCTTGGAGAAGCTTTGAGTGACAAGCTTTGGTGAAAGTTTAGCTGAGGTTGAGTGGATCTCTATGGACCAACCTCCTATTTCTCCTCTTGATTGAAACACCCTCTGCCTTGGAGCTTGGGAAAGAAAGCACTTGATCCCGAGGAGTGTAAAAGGAATTGACTTGGTTTATGTATGGAAAAGTTAAAATCTGGAGCTCCCTATTTTGCTGGAAACCAAGAAATGAATAATCTCTCTAGAGCTTAGATCACTTGCAAATGGCTCTAACTTCCTCACTCAATCGACAATGGCTGGAATTGAAGTGAATTAGGGGAGTATATCTCCCTTGGCATTTTGATCCAATTGACCTTAGGCAGTGGGCTTGTTAGGCTGTTAGAGCTATCCTTGAGTTCATTTTAGGCTAGGGAGTGGAATGGTAACTCCCCATGTGCTCAAATTGAGTGGGAGCATGATTCCCATGCGACCAATTTGGGCCATGTGCTTAATTTGCCTTGGGCTAGTTGGCTGACCCAAACCCATTGGGTTGCACCCTCCATAGGGTTCACTTGACCTATTAGGAGAGTATCAGTAGGTATGAAGAGGAATTGACCAAATTCCCATGGATTTGACCAAAATTTGTTCTATGGCCTAGGGTAGAATGGTCATTTAATTTTTTAATTTGGATATGTTGGGTATGTTGAAAAATAGGTTTGGCCAAGTTTCATTGGAGTTTGTTTGTATGGTTTGGCTCATGTTGACCCATTTAGGTCAAAATGGGTCAACTTGGGTCAAGTTGATTGGTCAAATTGGGTCAAACCAAGGGTTGGGTCAAGTTCATATGACCATTTGAAATATTTTGGTGGCTTTGGTTTGATTCAATTTGGTTTAGGTTTGAATTTGGTTCATATGACTTCATTTAGGTCAAATGGGTCAAGTTGACCAATTTGATCCATTTGACTTATTTGAGCTAGGTCATGAGTAGGTTTTGGTTTGGTTAGTCATATGAAGTGGACTGGTATCTTTATTTCCAATCAATTTTGATTAAGTTTGAATTTGGCTCAATATGACCCTTTAGGTCAAGTTGGGTTCAAGGTCAATTGGGCTAGGTTAAGCTCAAATGTTGACTTGGTCAAGTTCAAACATAATCTATGAATGAATTTAGATCAATGGTTTCAATTAATTTGGCATATGGTGGATTTTGTCATGTTGAGTTTCATTTTGGCTAAAGTTTGACTTGGTCAACCCTAGGTTTGACTTGGTTTGACCAATTTGATTGATTGATCATCTGATGATTGTTGATCATGATGAGAGGCATAGGTGAGTTTGATTCAATCCAATTTGGTTAGGATTAGAATTTGGCTCATAAGGTACTTTTGGGTCACTTTGGGTCAAGTGAGCCTAAGTGGGTCAAATGGCTTGGTCAAAGCTTGATTTGAGTTTGATTGAACTTGTATATGGACTCATGATTGAAATATAAATCCATTTGCAAGTGGTTTGAAGTCAAATGGGTTTTGGTTCATTTGACAACTTCATATTCAAAGGATGAACATGAAGGGATTTGGGGTTTGATTTTGAATTGAGTTTTGATTAAGTGATTGAAGTTTATTTATATTTGGATTCATGATTGAAGTTGATTGAATCATGAAGGAAAATCAAGTTTGGCTTGATTTGAAATTGATTTGGCTAAGTTCAAGATTTTGACTTGAAAGGCTTAGGTTGGATTTTGAATGGATTTGAGTTTGATTTTTGGAAGTGGTTTTGATTGTTCAAATTTATATTTCATTTATATATGTAGATATAAATGAGAATATAAATGAGTTACGAGAAAATTTCAAGGATTTGAAGTGATTTGATCATGATCTAAATAGTCTTAAGAGAAAATTTAAAGGACTTAGGAAATTTTTAGTTTTGGATTTGATTTTGAGTTTAGTTTGATTTGAATTTATATTTCATTTATATATGTGAATATAAATGAGAATATAAAAGTTATGAAAATTCATGAATTTGAATTGATTTGATATGATTTAGGATAAGTCCTTAAGAGAAATTAAGGACTTAGAAATTTTTTTGATTTGATTTTTTGATTTAGTTTGATTGATTTAAATTTATATTTATATTATATATATATATATATATATATATATATATAAAAATATAAAAAATTTTTGAAATTTTTTTTTGATTTTTTTTTTTTTTTTTTTGTGAATATAAATGAGAATATAAATGAGTTATGAGAAAATTCCATAAATTTGAATTAATTTGAACATGATTTAGGCTAAGTCCTTAAGAGAGGAATAAGGACTTAAGAAAATTTTGGAATTTGAAATTTCATTCATGGGTTTCAATCATGGATTTCAATCATAGATTTCAATCATGTGGCATTGATTTGAGTTTGGAGAAAATCAAATAAGATTGATTTGGAGTTTGACTTGAAGGAAGGAAGGTGAGGAATGGTTCAAGCTAAGGGTAGGCAAATTTTCTAACACCCCTAAGGCATGACCTATTCCTATGGCTAACTCTTCTAAGTCTCTAGGGCTAGGTTGAGTGTCCACCTAATCACTAGATGTGTCTTAAGACTAAGGAACTCTTAAAGTCTAAGAGAAGCCTATGTCTAAGATGGAGAGGTTGAGAGCTCATTCTAAAAATGAGGTCAACAAAGAGCAATAGGTGTGTGTGACAAGAAACACATGTATTGTGTTGGTAAAATGATCAACAACACCAAGATCATGCACTACAAAAATAATCTATCCTAGCAAGGGTGTAGAAAGAATCAGAACTTAGTGCAATGTGGCTCTACTTATGTTAAGGACATAAGAGGGAAGGAGAATCCATTAGGGATAGAGTATGTGAACCTTCCACTAGGTAAGCAAGTTCAAGTCATCCACAAGGGGATGAGAGGTTTGATTTTATTTAGGTTTCATTGAGGAGAAAGTTACACTATGGAAGAGAGTTGAATTTATTTCAATTTTTTTATTTGTATTTTGAGATGGACCTTGTTGGTTTTGCGATGGATGCGATAGCCATGAGGAGACCTAACTTCAGATTTACCAATCCAAGGGGTAGTCTACTAAACACATAAGGACTAGCCAACCAAAGGGGCCTTTTGATATATGCAAGACTAGGAAGAAAGCGTAGTAGACTTACATCCTCCAAAGTAGAGACCGATTCTTTGGGGTAATCTATTGGCAAGGTAATTGAACCAACCTAGGTGACTATTGAGTGAATGCCAGGACTTAGATCAACTCAAAGATAGTCAAGATTAATTTCATTTTTAGATTTATTTTGATGGATTATTGGTTTTGCGATGGATCCGAAGGAGCTTATATCGACTAGACTCTTAGATTTCTTGAACCAAAGGGAGTAGCTTCGATGGGACTATCTACCAAAGGAGTGCCTTTGTTTGCAATGATCAATTAAGGGAAGAAAGCTTCGGGGACTCACATCTTCCACTACAAAGACCATTGGGGTGATCGATTGCTTTGGGTAACAAATCAAACTAGCTTGGTCGGTTTGAACAATCATGCTAGAAAGAATGCATCATAGTCTTACATCTTCAAAGCGGAATGACTGGGTAACTTTTAATCAAAATAGATTGAACCGACTAAGGGGTGACATTGTGAGTCTTGACCAGGACTTATCTCAACTCAGGTAGTAGGTAATTCTATAGGGAGTTCACCGCCTAAAGATAGATGTGCTTGGGAAAAGGGGCCCTTTGGGGGAATTCTAATCCACAAGTGAATTAATTTTGTTTGTTTTGTTTAGTTTTTTATCATGGACCTTAGTTTTGAGGGATCAGAAGGAGCTTATATCGACTAGACTATCTCAGATTCTTGAGGAGAATCTACACATCGCAAATAATTCTCCAACCAGGGGGTGGCTACTAGGAAAGGGGGCATCCAAGTAACAGGGTAGTGTCTAAATGGGGTGCATAAAATGATCCAAATAGAGTGCCCATGGGATGGGGTAAGGGGCTTAATCAAAACCACGGAGAAGATGACATGGCTAGTCATATATCAATAGGTATTTGGTGTCCAACTCAAGGAGAAAGCAGGACTCACATCTCAAGAGTGGTGTATCCACCATGTGAGTGCATCGGCCGAACATCAACTAAGGTGCCGTCGATTTGTGTCGACTAGGAAGAAAGCTTGGGACTCACATCCTCTATGAGCGATTGTTGGGATAGTCTATCTTTGACTCGATGGGTGCTATCGACCTAGGGACTCTTGAGTGAATGGGGACTTATATCACTCAAATGTAGTCAAGAGGAAAGAGCCTCAGGGGACTTATCTAAACCTCAAATATACTCGACCTAGTTGATGCATGATGGTAGTTCAAGAAGAAAATGGGACTCACATCTTCTTAAAACAAAATCAATGTGAGGTAACTTCTTGGGGGGTAAAGACTACCATACTAACAAGGTGCTCATTTTTTCAATGGTCAAGTTAGGAAGAAAGCTTGGGACTCACATCTTCCAACAAATGACCACTAGGGTGACATACTAGTGGGTAGCATGTAGACGACCGAGCGACTAATGAGTGAGTGCCATGGGGCTTGCTCCCACATCAAAATAGCTTGAGATAAAGATTTGTGTTTGTTGTTGTGCATGTGTTAAAGGAAGGATGCCTCAGGGACTCTTACACCTACCTTAAAAATAGATTTGATGAAATGGTGCCATGGATGGCAAATAGGATTCCCAAGAAAGGATGTCTTGGGTTCTCTCACACTACTTAGTTGTGCTAATCAAAATAGGATGCCTCTCGGGTTCTCTTACACCTATTCTAATAGCATCGAGATGTGTTTGTGTTGTGAAAGAAAGAGGGATAGGATGCCTTGGGGGCTCTTACCTAAACACGTAATGGTGGATTCATAAGATAAGCAAATACGCTTGAAAGAGAAGATTTGATGAATGGAATCAAATTTTTTTATTCTTTTTATTAATAATTATTTTCAAACATGATTTATTTCATGGGTAATATTTCTTTAGATAGAGCCCATTAATTGGAAGCATCGGGTGTTCCCCTTTACAATCAATGAGCTGATAAGATCCTCCTTGGTAGGCCTTCTCTATGACATAGGGGCCTTCCCAAGTGGGTTCAAACTTGCCTCCCATCTTTCGATGGGCAACAATTGGTCTCCTTAGGACTAACACAAGTTCTCCTACTCAAAAGACCTAGGTAGCTTGTTGTGAGCTTGAATCATTTTATTTATGAGGTTCGGCATGCCCATAGGCGACTCTCCTCAAACCTTGAGCTCTTCTAACTTTGCATTTATGCTCAAGTGATCTTGCTACCCAATGCTATCCTTAGTGAGAGTTGAACTTCTAAAGGTAGAATGACTTGAATACACTAAGAAAATGGGGGTGAGTTGGAGTTGTATGTGGTGGTAGGCCCACAAGCTTCAACAACTCATTCCACTATCATTTGTTGTCATCAAGAGTCTTCTTTAGTATTTGGATGAGAGTTTTATTGAATGCCTAAGCCATTTGCTAGGGTAGTAGATGGTGGAGTATCTTCTATGTATGTCTTCTTGCTGATGATGCTTTTGAATGTAGTACCATTATCAAATATAATTTGAGGCACCCAAACCTATATATGATATGGTTCTAAAATTGAAGCACATCTTTGAGTTGACCTCTCGAGTGGGATGGCTTCACTTGGAAAAGTAGTGGTGGCTAAGATGAAACCATGACCCTTGGAAGAAGGAGGATCGATCGGACCCAATGTCGGTACCCAACACTCAAATGGCCATGAGCCAATGTAGGGTGTAGAATGTTGGGTGGTTGGTGGAGGACCACACCATGTGCCGATGCATCTCCTACATCCATGTATCTGTCATCGAAGGCCTATCTCTCTTGATCTTTTTCTTCATCTTGACTTGATGCTCTCATAGACAGAATGTACCTCGGTTAAATGCCATGGGCTTCATGTTTATCTAACAACATAACCATATTTGGTCAAAGGACCATGGTATGTGCCAAGAGAGCATAAGAGAGCTCTCTTGTTTCACTGATGGGCTTGTGACTTTTCTTGAGGTAGTTTGCGGTGTTCAAGTAATCTATGAATGGTTGCCTCCAATCCGCTCCTTGTCCATTTTGGCAATGCAACCTCCCCTTCAAGAAAGTCTCGATGAGTTCAACATCAATAAGGGATAGGACTTGTCTTTTGGACCCTTATTGAAATGGACTCATCTTCATGCCAATTCTTTGGCAAGTTTGGCCAAAATATCTACTCTTGCATTCTTACGGGAACCTTGTAGATGGTGACTTCAATTTGGGCCAGACTTCATGGTATACTCATGGTAATGATGAAGCTTGGGTTTGAGAACCTTGTAGGACCCGACAATCGATTGATGATGGCGAGAATCCCAAAGATGTTGATGCTCATGACACTGATAGTGATGGCTAACTCCAGACCAACAATCAAAGCCTCATACTCGACTTCATTGTAGGTGCAGGGGTTAAAAATATAGTATGAGAATCTCATCACATCGATGTCTGGAGTTAGGAGAATTATTCCTACTCCTACCTTTTCTGGAAGAGTAGATCATGGTGGTTCCCCTTTATGAAATGAAGTTGCACCATCAAAATACATCTCCCATCTGGTTTTCAACCTCCCCTAAGTTCATGATTTGTTCATCGAGGAGATTGTCACTAAGCAGAGAATTAGTAGGATGTGGGTGTGTTGTTAAGAAATCTACTAGTGCTTGTCCTTTCACTGCATGGAGGGGTACGAATGTGATATCAAACTGTGAGAGAATCATGGACCATCATGCCAAATGTCCGGATAGCATTAGCCGTGTCATGAGATCTATGGTTTGTTGGAGATCAAGTTCACCTTATGAGAAAGCATATAATATGTAGCTTTTGGGAAGCAAAGATTAAAGCTAGGCAATGTTTCTCAATAGGTGGATAGTTCACTTCGGAATTAGATGATGGAGGTAGTAGAGCATTCTCCTTCCTTCATCATTGGCTTGAGCCAACAAGAGAGTCATCAATGCAATAGTGTAGAGGATGAGTGGCACCTTCGAGATAGCTACTAGAACTAGCGCTTCACCAAATCTGCTTGATGTCTTGCATGACACTCATCCCACTTGAACTTGGCATCCTTTTGACAAGTGCTGATGGCTTGCATCTCCCGATAGGTTGGAGATAAAGCATCTTAGATATATGTCCTTGGAAGGATCGAGTTGAGTTAAACTCTTAGGAGGTGGCATTTCTAAGATAGCTTTGATCTTTTTGGATCTATTTCTATTCGTGTGGACAACAAACCCCAATTTCCCCAAAGCTACTTTGAATGCACACTTGATTCATTTTGAGGTTATATTATCTTAATTTGAAAACTACTCTCAAGTCAAAGAGGTGTCTTCTTTCTCTCTTGACTACTAGATCATCAACGTAGCACTCAACGATGATGGATGAGTTCATTGAAGATCACGAGTCATGGCCCATTGGTATGTAGCACCACATTTTAAGAAAGGCATGACTTTATAGAAGATTTTTGATCGGGGTTGAAAAGTAGTGTTTCTTTCATCTTTAGACATCTTGATTTGGTTGTAGCATGATCCATGAAAGAAAACTACATGAGATGAGGCGATGACCATTAATTCGGTATAGGAAGGAAACTCATCCTTAGGACATGCCTTATTTAAGTCCTAAAATCAGCATATGCGGGCCATTCTTCTTCTTAATTGGATGACACAGCTAACGGTAGATATTTTTTTCATGAAACCTAGCATCGATCGGTTTCTTGACTTTAGAAATGACTATTGTTCAATTTCTAATGATGCGTCTAGCTTGCTTAATAGGGGTAGCATTAGGATCTATTGCTAGCTTGTGGACTATGTGAGATAATCCGGCATCTCTTCATAACTCCATGCAAGTAGTCTTTAAACTCTCAATAACTAACTAAGTCATTGTTTCTTCTTCATTTGATAGGCGATGTACATCGGCGTGGATTTTCTTTATCACGAGGTTGATTTCTTTAAGCTTGTCAATCATCATAAAACCATGGACCTTGTCTTAGAATCCAGTCGCTCTTGATTGTGCTTCCACCTTGTATTGTTCCATAGCTTTTCAAGTACTTTGACACGTTCTGGACCATGTGAGGAACTAAACCTTTTATGTATAAGATTATGAACACAAGGAGTAAAAGTCAAATGGTAATTCCATTAATTCTTTAAATGTATCCTCCTCAGTTCTACATCAACTTGACTTGAGGATGATGATCCCAAAAGAATCTCTTGGCTTCATCACTTGGAAGACTTAGGGGACTTCCTTAACTACTAAACCTTCAACTTTTGAGATGTAAGTGAGGTTAGAGCTAAGGTTCCAGCTGCCACTAATACTTTGCTTTGTGGGCGGTCTTCATCTCTGTCTGGATCGAAAGTCACCTCCAATGGAACCCACTAAGAGGGGTTGACTGGTATACTAATCACATTAGACTCATCCTCTAAATTGGATTCCAAGTCTATGTGAATAGTAGGGGTACTCCTATGAACTGGAACATGACCTTTGTTGGCTGAAGGCCAACTAGGGTCTTCCACCTGAGCGCCTTTACGCCTCACTCTACTTGGTGGAGGTTGAGCCATCTACCCACATGTCCATATGATGGAATGAAGCTGTGGAATGTGGATATATCTTGGATCTATTTCTTCTTCTTCCCTTTCTTGTTCACTTGGATTTCATTTTCTTTTCTTTTTTCTTTTGCTTTTCTTTTCTTCATTTTCTTTTCTTTTGAATTTGAATTTTATCCAAGTTCACGAAAGGGTGTTTTGAGGAAGATAGTAGGTCATCCTCATAAATCTCAACCTCTTTAACTAAAATGGTTTTCATCTCCATTGACAGTATTCAATCCCATCTTTTGAACTTGATGCTAATGGAGGGAGGATGGAATTATCTTATTGATGTATCCAAGGCCTACAGAGCAAGAAATGAACAAAATATTCAAATGATGTAAAACTTGGCTTGATCTTCAGTCACCTATCTCCAAAGGTAACACTATGGAACTCACTCACCTTGTTCATTGAATCCTCTCTCTCAATCTCTCCTTGGAGTGTGGAGATGTGATCCTCAAATAGGCAAGGGTCTTTAGACTCATAATGTTCCGATGCACTGATCAAGAACTTCGCAAGTTTGAACGTCATGTCCTGTGATGTAGAGGGGGGCGGTTGTGCTCCAAGTCCCCAGAAGGTCTTCATCGTGAAGGTGATCCCCAGCTTCTTTTGTATAATGTGCCTCCTCACTATGGTCAACTAGCTAAGCATATCTCGGGGATCAAGGAGAGCCTTGATTAATGATTCCCTCATCTCTTTGGATAAGACATATATGCTTAGCTTAGATGACTTTCTTAGATGAGAAGGACATTATAGTCCACCTTGGGCCTCCTCCATAAGCATATCCAAGGGTGGAGCATCTGTGGAGGGCTTCTCGATCCTATACCAATGACTTATTTCCTCCATCTTGAGGTGCTGCCCTAGGAGGTAGAACCTTGGAGGTTGACTTGGTGATCTCTTGTGGCAGGGTAATGGAAGGTTCTGCATCAGCTCACACAACTTCTCTATGGGACCCTCAGGTGGATGATTCCAAGTCTATCTCAAGAGGTGAACCGTATTGAGTAGGAAAGTCCAACTCACGAATAAGAAGGAAGATCATAATTGTTTTAGTTATTTTAACTTGAAGAGTTATCATTCAGAATAAAAATAAATAACCCATCAAAAGTGACATAAATATAATTTAAGTTAGCTTTATTCTTCAATTTCTTGGATTTATTTGGAGGTACAAAGTAGAAATCAAGTAAAGTGAGTGGGGGTAAGGAATTTGATGCCCTTATCCACGATACGAGTTCTACTAGTAGAAGAAGAAGACAATGAAGTAGAGGAGTCATGATGTGTGGAAGGCTGTAATAATTTGGAGGCTGGACTCGTCGTGGTTGCTCTTGGGCTATCCGGTGACACATGTCTGCTTCTTCTGAGCTCCCCTTTCCGTTGGCACGGAAACTTAAACCTTCCTTGATGTTGGAGGTTTGGCTGACTCAGCACACTAAGAAAGTTTCTTGATCTTAGATGATCTTAGAGGTTTTGGATAAAGAAATATCCAACCTTCTTTAGTTTTGGAAGGATCACATGTATCCCAAGGATTACCTCTAATGGGCTGGATGGTTGTTCCACAAGGTATTCCTTTGGGATAACTACACACCTCTTGAAGCTATGTTCAAGCTAGTCCTGTGAAGCAATCCTCCAAAACATGGCCTAGCATATGGTAGGGAAAAGTTAGGATCATGACTTTTGCCTACTTCCTCAGTCTCTAGGTAGAAAATCATGCTTCTTTAAGAGATTCTTAAAGATCTTCTGATTACCTCCCTCTTAAATGAATAAGGTTTGTTAAGCTTATCTAAAAGTAGGTGGACCATAGCTACGGAGGTATGTGCCACTGCGGTGGTGGTATGGCTAAGGAGCGGCGGTCTTTGGCGTGGAGCTCTTGTGGAGGCGGTTGGTGGGAGGAGGTGGGCGAGAGGCTGAGGTCGTGGTCTCTAGACGATCTCGGTTGCTTCCCTTATCTACTCTATCACTTTCTCGACTTCTTCTAGACCATGGCTTTGCTTTGCAAGCGGTCTTGAAAAACTATTTGGCCTCTCCTTGTAGCCAGCCTTGTTGATTAGCTTCTCAAATATTTTGATAGTGAAGCCCTTAAGCATGAAGGCGACCATGGATATTCTTTAGAAGAATCTCAATGGCATCTTTGCGACATTGCGGCTCGCATTTCATACTCAGTTACACCATAGAATATAATCAACAAGGGACTCACGGGTGTTGTTGTGCTAATGAGATCACAATAACCCTTTCTTTGAGCTCCAACAAACCTCTTGATAAAGTTGCTCAACTCAATGTCTTTGTTGAACCATTGGGAAGTTCAACATACCAATCAAAATCCCTCTACTAACAAAAGATGGAATAGCAAAGCATTGCCATTTGCAATTGGCCTTGAAGTGTGCAATATGCCTTGGGTTTCCACTTGCCATCAAAGCTTTTGAAGGAAGGTATGAAACCCTTGGGATATTGGATTGCATTGAATTCCTCAGGGTAGTCTACCCTTTGGGATGATCCTCCAGGCTTGAGCCTTCCTTCACTTGCTTTGCTCAACCATGGATCGATGTCTTTTCTTGTATGGAGGTACTTTCCACTACCTTCCTATACATGCTAGTGCTACCTTGCTCAATGAGAGGTAAGGTCTTGGCTGGGTCCAAGACATGCACTAACTCAGGCTGACTAATGTTAGTTGTAGTAGGA
The DNA here is from genome assembly GCA_021442155.1 of Cymbidium sinense. Lineage (NCBI taxonomy): Eukaryota > Viridiplantae > Streptophyta > Magnoliopsida > Asparagales > Orchidaceae > Cymbidium > Cymbidium sinense. Next base: position 51,268,808 of record CM038224.1, on the reverse strand, counting down.
TGAATTGTTGGGGCTTATTTCTGAAGTACTGAGACTGCTGCTAACAAGTCCTCAAGTTGCCTCACCATCCTATATATTTGTTCATCTTTCTTTAATTGATATGGTGTTGGGTGATTGGGGTGTGTCTTCTGATCAACCTCATCACCTTCCATGGCTCTGCTGCTCCGAGGAGAGATCCCGGTATCTACCATACAGACTGAGTCTCCCAACAAATCATCTTCATTGGGATCAAAGCTGATCTTCTCCTCATCTGACCAATCATACCCCAAAATCTCCTTCTTCTCTACAAGATAATGTGCTACTATCTCCTTGAGAGAATGATCATCACTGAAGGAACAAATGATTTGGGTGTGATCTTCATGCTTGAGAGGCACCGGACCCTCTACTATTGGAGAGTCAATCCTATGAGGACTGTACTCACTAGAAGATACACACTACTTTATGAAAGGGGTGACATTCCTAGGAGGTTCCACTATCATGGTGCATTGGGCTATCATCACTCCTCGCAATAAACTACCATCTCCATGTCTTCTTGGGTGGTGTTGGTGAAGGGATGACCACTATGCTTGGGGTGCCACTCCCTTGCACCACCACTAGGGAAGGTCAGCGGGAGAGCTTCGGCCTCACCATAGGTGTGTAGATGGAGTAGGATCCCTCGGTCATAGCCGGATCAACAACGGGGTATGCTTCTCCTCAGATATGGCCTCCACGGCCTTCTGTGGAACTAGAGATACTGTGATGTGAATAGGTGATGGTGGACGGGGGGTAGAGCAGTGTGGTGGAGACACCATTGACTCTCTATAAATAGGAGTTGTCCTCCTGTGATGACTGGTCCTAGTAAGTAGGATGTTATCGATGGTCGCGGTAGAGCATCAGCTGGAAAATCAGTAGAAGCTCGACTAGTGAACCTCCCTCTCCCACTGCGGTAATATGAACAAATGTATGGGCCTCTGGCCCTCTCTTATCGAATATGTTTCCCACCTTGGGGGATGATGGATCTCAAATCAAATTGAGCTCAGACTCTAAGCGTCCATAAGCTCGACTGGTGTAAAAGGCGTCGAGGCATATGACCTCTTGCTCAGAAATGGCGAGGGGGATCTTTGAACTAGTGATGTGAAGTAGAATCCTCTGCAGCATCCTCCGACTGAGAGGATGGCGGTTCCTATAACCGTGGGTGATAGTAAACCTCTACTACTTGGCGCCTCCATCTCCAGCAATCCTAGTATGATACCACTTGATCATGCAATTTTATTTCTCCTTTGTGTCTGGTAGGATGAGGAGTGAACCCAACCTCAAAGGTGGGAGGCAATCTCTGGAATCAAGGAGCCTTACCCTTTGAGGGTGCCAAAGAGTGGGTCTAGCCTCTTAGGCGGCACGAAACCATGTGGTGCACAGCTGTCTACTTGAAGCGGTGGGACCTGCTTTCCTCTTTAATGAGGAGATGTTCGAATCAAGGTAGATCGATCACGGATGACCGCTTACGCGACCAGTCCTGATGGTTGTGAGGGAGTGCCACATGTGATCCTCACTCCCTCAAATCCTACCAAAATGGATAAGGTGGGTATGATCCATCGAGGAAATTGGCTTGGTCCAAGGCCAAGTCCATGCCATGAGGAAAGTGAACACAAACTTATGAGCCATTTCAAATCAAGCAAAACTAAAGGCGTAGCGTAGTAGCGATCTTTGAGAATCTGCAATATAGGAAATGAGCTTGGATCATATTTCTATTTTTATTGATTTCTGAAAATTTAGAATTTGAACCCACACCCAATATCTTGGAAGTGTTAAGTGGGGTTCAAATGGGCTAAAGAATATTTAGAAATTTGATTGGAAAGAGGAATTTTTGAATTTGAATCCAACTTCAACAAATTTGGACATGTTGAAAAATGGATTCAAATATTTTTAGAAGGATGCTTCCATAGGTTCATGTTTGTTTGAATTTAGATTTTGATTTGAGGACCCTTTCCTTTAACAAATTTGGGTATGTTAAAGTAAGGGTCAATTGGTTTTATTTTTGATTTGGTGTTTTGGAATTTTACTCACTTAGCAAATTTGGGTATGCTAAGTGAAGTGTTTGAAAATAATTGTTTCATTTTTTATGTGAATTATTATTGATTTTGAAAATTAGAATTCCCTCTTAATAAATTTAGGTATGCTAAGTGAAGAACCCAAATGTGTTTTGTTTTGATTTTGAAAATAGGATTCTTAGCAAATTTGAGTATGCTAAGAAAATCCTAAAGTGTTTCATTTGTTTTGGATATTTTGATTTTTTGAAAAGGATCCTTAGCAAATTTGGGTATGCTAAGGAAATCTAATGTGTTTCATTTTTGTTTTGATTTATTTTTGATTGAAAGTGGAGACTTTACTTTAGAAAATACGATATGCTAAAGATGAAGTCCACTTAATTTAGTGAAATGGAAATTTCAATTAGCAAATTTGAGTACGCTAAATGAAATTCCAAAAAAATGTGTTTAAAAATGTTATGGTTTGGTATTGTTTTGAAAATGGAAACTTTTCTTTAGCAAATTTGGTATGCTAAAGAATGAAGTTCCAAAGTTCTTGAAAATTTTTTGGTTTTGAATTTGGAGACTTCACTTAGCAAAGTATGCTAAATGAAGTTCCAAATGTGTTTGAAATTTTGAATTTGGAGACTTCACTTAAGAAATTTATGCTAAATGAAGTTCAAATGTGTTTGAAAATTTTGAATTTGAGACTTCACTTAGCAATTTTAGTATGCTAAATGAAGTTCCAAATGTGTTTGAAAATTTTTGGTTTTGAATTTGGAGACTTCACTTAGCAAATTTGAGTATGCTAAATGAAGTTCAAATGTGTTTGAAAATTTTTTTAATTTTGAATTTGAGACTTCACTTAGTAAATTTATGCTAAATGAAGTTCCAAATGTGTTTGAAAATTTTGGTTTTGATTTGGAGACTCACTTAGCAAATTTGAAATGCTAAATGAAGTTCAAATGTGTTTTGAATTTTGAAAATATGATCATTAAGTTTTGATTTTTTTTTTAAAAGAATACTTCCATTCAACAAATTTGGGTATGTAGAAATGGAAGTCAATTTTTTTTGCAAATGTGAAAATTTTATTTTGTGTGTGATTATTTCTTTTTGAAAGAGGGAATTCCAGTTTAATTATATATGGGATATATTTAAGTAGGATTTTCAAATGATATTATTTTTATTTGGGAATGAAATCTTCATTCAATAAATTTGGGTATATTAAATAAAGATGTTCATATATGCTTTTGAAGAATTTAGTCTTGTTTGAAAATGAAACTTCCATTCAATAGGTGTGGGTACATTGAATGGCAAGGTTCATGTGTGTTTTTTTTTTAAAGTTTTATTTTTTTTATTTTGATTTTTTACTTTTGGAAAGATGATTTTTTATTTTATTTTGAAAATGAAATATTCATCAAAATGAATTGAAAGAAGATGTTCATTTGTGCTTTTGGAAAGGGTTGTTAGTTTTATTTTTGAAGATTCCAACATAAAATAATTATGAGAATTAGATGAGGTGATTTAAGAAAATTTTGTGAAAATATTTTATTATGTGCATTTTTTTTTGAAAGAGTGCTTTTTGAAAAGCAAGACTTTTATGAAAAATTTATTTTGTCTTTATTATTTTAGAATGAACCTTTCCTTATCATAAAAATGATAAGGAGGAAGTCTTTAAATATTTTCTTTTTATTTTTATATTTTTATTTTTACCTATTGGAGAACCCAACAGGGGTTTTAAGACCAACATGGGGTGAGGTCCTAAAACCTAAAGATGTTGGCTAACTCAACTTAAGAATGAAATAAGCTAACTATCAATGGAAAGAAAGATAGTCTTGGATTCATACCAAAGTACAAACCAACGATAATTTACCAATGATGGAGAGGAACCATCCCATGAGTTAGAAAAATCTATGAAAATTTATCATTTTCTTTTAATAAATAATAAGTCATATACTTCCATCTTCACTCCATGCCGGATAAAATGAGGATGGAAATATACATCTATTTCTCTTTTTATGCATTTTGACACTACATAGATCAGATATTCTTATTGAGTGATTATGACATTGAGGGTGAGGTGTACTATCTCGAAGATAGAAGTCACCACCACAATGGACCTAATCACCTCAAAGGACTCCTAAGGACAATGGGTCTGCATATGTACCAAAGATTCTTCCCCCACTTTACATGAAAAAGTAAAGTAAAATTTATTTTAAATCGGGTTCGTTAAGTTCCCTACAGGGGCAAGCCCTTATAATTAATTATATCCTAAGGAATGAAATTCCTTAGGAATACTCTCGATTAAGGTAAATGATAGTTTTCTCCAAAGATTTCAATAGATAGGACTATCAATTTATTGGTTTATTTTGGAAGATCAAATGGGATTGTTCAAAGAGAGAGAGTTATTATCGAAGCCAAAAGAAGATAAGTAGGAGATGCCCACGTTGCTAGGAAACCTAGCGAGCATCTCAAACTATCCTATGATTAGGCTTTACATTTTTGAAATTGATTTAATTTGTTTGAGTTGAATTTTTTATTAGAAATTTAGGCTTATGATTCCACAACATAAGATTTATGAAATGCCTAGAGGTGAGGCTATGGCCACAAAGAAGAAACCTCATAACTTCTAGGGAGCTTTGGCGGGCCAAAAGCCTAAATCTAAGGAGAAAATGGTATTTGGTTTGCCATAAGAGGACAAACAATCAACACTTGGACTTACAATTGCAGGGGTGGCCAACTAACTCATACGATTTTAAATTCATGTAGGAGTCATATGCTTTATGCAAGATAGCTAGGTTATTATTTATTTAGAAAGAGACTAAGTCCTTCTCCTAAAGAGACTAGATCATGTAAGGTATGCTTCAAATGACCTAAATCTATGCAATTGATTTCATTTTATTTTCATTTTTGGACAATTATTTTGACTCATAATAGGATTCATATATAATGCATGAGAAATGAGATTATTGGCCAAAATCAAGAGAAGGGAGGAGGTGTATTTCCACCATGGCTCTCAAAGGTCAAGCCAAGTTTCTCAGCAAAGGTGGAAGCCCTCAATCAGAGTGAAAATAATATGCATTTGTGCATGATGTTATAAAAAAGTACTCATCCAACTAAGGGGTTGCTAATTCTTTTATCTTGATTTTTAGCCTAAGCTTTAGGTGAGATTATGAGTTCTTTATTTTTTATTTTGAATTATTAAATTTGGTAAAAGATTTATTTTTCTCTAAGAGCCTAATCCACATCCAGATACATAGAAAGAAACTAGGAAAAGGATGCCACTTAATGCACAAACTAAACAAATCATCAATCAATTTATAAAGTTAATCAGAATAAGAGGCCATTATGGTTGGTACCACGCACAAACAAAAAATAAATTGGGTGGCTCTACCCTTATACAACAGATTACAAATGAATTAAATACAATTAAGCAAGAACTCATTGTTATGGGGTCTTCAAGCTTCATTTCTTCATTCTTCTTTTCTTCTTCTTCTTCTTTTTCTTTCTTCTTTGGTTCCTTCTTTTGGATGGTTGGAAGGTGGATGCTCCAAAGGCTTCACATGGTGCATAAGATGAGATCTTATGACCAATGTCTCATTTCCCCATAACAATCATTCCAAAATCCAAATTATAAAATTACATGAAAGGAAAAGTAAATCTAGCTAACATAAAATAAGATTAGCTAAACAAACCACAAATTCAAGCATGTATATTGGACTTATCACCCACACATGGGTGACTAAAGTCCACTATATTGGATTATGCTTAGGGTATAAGCACAGCATAAAAACATTTATATTTTTATTTATTTACGCCTTAAGCACAATCCCTGAAGATAATGGTTAGACTAAAATCACCCTACCATTCATTCTATGTACATACATCCTAACATCCAGACTAAAATATATATCACAAATAAAGCATCAAAGCATGCATAACCTAAAGCTAGAAGTGGTGACTTAGCTAATGTGTGTGCTTTAGAGGTTTGTGTGGTATGCTTAGTATGGCTTTAAGTTAAAATTTTCTAAGTGTGAAGAATGTTCAACTTAGAAGGGAGTTTCATTTAATTGATTTAATTATTTTGGGTTGGTTTTATTTTATGTTTTGATTGGGTTCAAGTGAATCTTAGAATTAATTACTAAGTTATAAAAAGAGGGAAAGAAAGGAGAACTACTCTTTCCTTCCCAAACCTAAGAAATTTCTAAAATAGATTCATATTTTTATTTTATTTAGAGAATGCTTTAATTAAGTTTTTTAATTAATCCTAAGTTTAGATGAACTCTAAACAAACTTATTCAAAAGAAAGGTATTTTAAGATTAAGTAAAATGAACTAAATTCACAAAACATACATCACTTCATTTCTTTCCCAACATGTATAACATGCATATGTATGAGTCCTAAACATATCTATAATGAGAATGTTTATCACACTTTATGATGCATGCTAAGCAATTTATTTAAGAAAATTTAAATGTTTATGATGCATGATTTTCATTAAGTAGCAAATGAGTTTCTTATCCAATTTTCAGATGCACACATGAATGTATGAAAGACATGAGTGAGTATGACGCCATTGTTAACTAGGAGTGTAAGGTACAAGACCTACTTAGGGCTACTTAAAGCCTCGCAATCCCGGGGTTGATCAGACTAATATTCCACTTTAAATACAACGCATGTACGAAATGAATGGAAAATAAAGAATGCAAAAGTTTATGTTGGTTGATTTTTTTTTGTTTATGCAATTTATATGCAAGTATATCCTTCTTAAGTAGTAGCATAGGAATGAATAGGATATGGAATTAGGCAAGTGTTAGGTTCTTTTCAAATGAACTATACACTTTGCCAAATCTATTATGCTAAAGAGAGAGAAGGAAAACCTACACTAAGCACATCCTTATATTTTACTCACATGCAAACTTATAAGTAAGATATAAGTAACACACTTTCATTTTGATAATTGATTCATATATTTTGAAAATAATTTGAATTTAATAGTGATAATATCATATTCTTACTTTAGCCAACACATGCAATTTGACATAAAGAAATATTTTCATTTTAAATTTGATTTTTGAAAAGCATGGATAATGAAATCATATGACATACATGTTTAGCATATTGGGAAAGAACTAAAGTAATGAAAGCATGTAAACACATTCACTTTAATTAATCTAAAGCAATCTTATGAAATAAGAAAGCTTAAAGTAAATCAAAGTTTGTTTAATGTGATTTATTTGATTTTGAATTTGATTTAATTTTGAAAATGTGAGTTGTGTTTGATGTTCCTAAACCATTCTCACATGTGTTTGATATTTTTTTAATTTTTAAATGATTAGATTCATTTTATACTTTGATTAGGTTAAGGTATGAGTTAAACATGTTAATTATCCCTACACCACCTTAGCATAGTTAATCAAATAATTATGAGCCAATGAGATGACATAAAACCTCACAAGGAATTTAAATTTGTAATGCACCTAGAAAGAAAGGGGCCTAATGTAATTTGGCTCATAATTAATGATTAATTAAGCAAAGGGGTTTAACTTAAGTAATTTTAAAACACCCCTCACACATATGGGTTGCAATTTGATTTCCTTAATAGAACTTAAGCTTTTAAACATCTAAGCATTTACCCCAAGTAGATTTATTAAGTTCTGGAAAGTTTTAGAATTTAAGAAATTGATTAAGTGGGTAATTAGTGAATTAGCCCTTAATGAAGAGAGGATTAAGAAAGAAAAGGGGATTTAAGGAATAGCTTAGGGGAAATACCCCAAAATTATTCCCTTAAACCTCCTATTCACTGAAATATACCTTAATCTTTAATAAACCACTAATCAAACCTTAACCTTAACACATTAAGGAGATAATTAGGAAATGAATTAGAAATTTCTCCAATTAAGCAATAAATCCCAAAAAAATTAGAGGAGGTAGAAGTCATCCCCCAAAATACACTCAAGAAGTTTGAGATTAATCAAGGATTAATTAGGGAGTAATTAGAAGATTAAGATTTCAAATAAAACCAAAATTTAGAGAAAATAGGTATTCAAAATTAAACTAAATCAATTTTAGAATATTCTAGGTTGAATTATCTTTCAGTGGTAATTTACCTCATATTTTTTTGATTTTTCTAGGTGGAGATATGGATTTTAGATGTTTAGGTAATTAATTAAGAATTATTTAAACCTTAATTAATTTCCTAATATCTACGGCGTGACATTTAAGCACTAACGAGGCTACGCTTTACATGCATCCTCCCCTAGTTAGCATTTTAAAACCTCGTGCATGCGTGGTGGCGTGCTCTTCAACTCCATCGATCGAGGATCAGGATGGTTGGTCATTCTTAGGGGATAAAATAAATTATAAAACATGATTTAATCTCGGTCGTCCATCCAAAATGCGTGGATGGATGGCCAGAGACCCGTCCCTGCCAACACCTATGATCCATGGATATTGTCCATGTTCTAGGCCTTGATCTGAGCTCGATTGAGCTTAGATTCAGATGAAATTTTGCACACACCATATGACCCTAATGACAAGCACATCTAATGGTTGAAATCTCATGACATTAACATTTCTTTCACAAAGCTCCACACCACATTGAGTTTAGTGATCGAAAAAAGGCATACCTCGCCAGAAGTGATCACCGGTGCTCGATTCCCTTGGAGAAGCTTTGTCTGGCTGAGATGAAGCTTTGGTAAAGGTTTTAGCTCTTGATGTTAAGTGGATGGCTCTATGGACCAACCCCTCCTTAGATTCCTTGCTGCTCTGATCGAACTAGGACTCCTCTTGCCTTTGGAGCTTGGGAAAGAGTATGGGTGCATTAACTTGGTTTGGTGTATGGAGAAAGTTGGCAAACCCTTGGAGCTCCCCTATTTTTGCTTAAGGGAAATCGAGAAATGACCACTTTAATCTTCCTCTAGGGAGCTTAAGATCACTTGTAAATGGCTCCTGACTCTCCCCTCAATATGTGGATCATTAGGGTGAAGTGAATTAGGGGGTCTCCCCTTGGCAATGGATGAAAGGGAGGAGCCATTTTGATCCAATTGACCTTAGGTTGTGGGTTGGTTAGGTTGTTAGCTATCCTTGAGTTCATTTTAGGCTACGGAGTGGAATGGTAACTCCCCATGTGCTCAAATTGAGTGGGAGCATAATTCCCATGTGGCCAATTTGAGCCATATGCTCAGTTTTGGCCTTATGTTAGGTTAGTCTGACCCAAACCTATTGGGTTGGGTGCACCACCCTCCCTAGGGTTCACTAAATCTATTAGGAGAGTATCAAGTAGGTATGCTTGACTAAATTCCCCATGGATTTGACCAAAATTTGTTCTATGGCCTAGGGATAAAATGGTCATTTGGCTAATTTTTGAATTCGGATATGTTGGGTATGTTGAGAAAATAAGTTTGGCCAAGTTTCATTGGATTTGGAGTTCATTTGATATAGTTTGGCTCATGTTGACCCATTTAGGTCAAAATGGGTCAACTTGACCAATTGGTCAAATTGAGTCAAACCAAGGGTTGGGGTTTGATTTTTGAATTGAGTTTTGATTTAGTGATTAAAGTTTATGTTTATATTTGGATTCATGATTGATGGATTAATTGAATCATGAAGAAAAATCAAGAGTTTGGCTTGATTTGAAGTTGATTTGGCTAAGTTCAAGATTTTGACTTGAAAGGCTTAGGTTGGATTTTGAATGGATTTGAGTTTAATTTTTGGAAGTGTTTTTGATTGTTTGAATTTATATTTCATTTATATATGTGAATATAAATGAGAATATAAATGATTCATGATAAAATTTCAAGGATTTGAAAGGATTTGAAGTGATTTGATCATGATCTAGGCTAAGTCCTTAAGAGGAAATTTAAAGGACTTAGAAAATTTTGGAGTTTTGGATTTGATTTTTGAGTTTAGATTTGATTGATTTCAATTTATATTTCTTTTATATATGTGAATATAAATGATAATATAAATGGGTTGTGAGAAAATTCCATGAATTTGAAGTCCTTAAGAGGGAAATTAAGGACTTAGAAATTTTGGAGTTTTGGATTTGATTTTTTGAGTTTAGTTTGATTGATTTGAATTTATATTTCATTTATATATGTGAATATAAATAAGAATATGAATGAGTTATGAGAAAATTCCATGAATTTGAATTGATTTGAACATGATTTAGTCTAAGTCCTTAAGAGGGGATTAAGGACTTAAGAAAATTTTAGAATTTGAAATTTTATTCATGGGTTTCAATCATGGATTTTAATCATGGATTTCAATCATGTGGCATTGATTTGAGTTTGGAGAAAATCAAATAAGATTTATTTGGGGGTTTTACTTGAAGGAAGGAAAGTGAGGAGTGGTTCAAGCTAAGGGTAGGCAAATGTTTTTAACACTCCTAAGGCATGACCTATTCCTATGGCTAACTCTTCTAAGTCTCTAGGGCTAGGTTGAGTGTCCACCTAATCACTAGATGTGTCTTCAGACTAAGGAACTCTTAAAGTCTAAGAGAAGCCCTATGTCTAAGATGGAGGGGTTGAGAGCTCATTCCGAAAATGAGGTCAACAGCCCTTTAGGCCAAATTGGGTCAACTTGGGTCATGATGTCAAATTGGCTTGGTTAAGTTCAATTAGCTTTAATTGGTAGTTTAGTCATGTTCAATATTCAATTTTGGTTGATAAGGGTTATTAGTTGGAATTAATTTGGCTTAGACCATGATTTGGTCAAATGTGGCCCTTTATCTCACTTTGGGTCAACATGAGTTGAGGGGCCAAATTGGCTTGGTTAGGTTCAATTAATTGTAGTAGTGTGTTCAAATAGTGATTTGCAATCATCAATGAAGAGATTGGATATCTTGGTTTGATCCAATGGGAGTTTGATTGATGTTTGGTCTAATTGGGTCTTTTAGGTCTCTTTGGGTAAAAAGTTTGGTCAAGTCAATTTAGGCCAATTGAGGATATGAATGGTTGGAATATATTCAATGATGAACTTGGAGTTGATTGGTGGCTTTGACTGTAATTGATTAGGGTTCAATTGGATTTTAGCTTATTTAAACATTTTAGGTCAAATGGGCTAACTTGGGTTACTTAAGTCTAATTGATTTAATTTTCTTGATTATAAGTGTTGGAATAGTTTGAAATGATCCATTGGTCAGTCAGAGTGATTGAGAGGATTAGATTGAATTTTGTTTAGTTGAATTGGTTTGAATAGAGTTATAGGATTGAAGTGGGTTAACTTGGGTGAATATTCAAGTTAATTTGGCTTGGAGTTTGGATTGGAAACCAAATTCAATCAAGATTAATTGAATTCAAATGAGTTTGGGTTGGTTTGGTTTCAACCATATGAGTTTGGCTTTAAATGAATTGATAGGTATGAGTGTCGGCTTAGGCCCTATGCTAAGTGAAGCCCACTTGTCCTAAAGTAATCTTTAGGCCTATGGTCATGCCCTACAAGTCTCTAGGCTTGGGTTTAGTGTTTCTTTAATTACTAGAAGTGTCTCAGCACCAAGGAAACCTAAGTGTTTAGAAGAATCCTAGACCTAAGATGGGAGTGATCAATCATCACTCCAAAAGTGAGGTCAACAGGGGCTCAACAAAATAAAAGATAATTCAAGCTTATGAGAAGTATAGACTTACTATTGATGTATAGAGATGTTAAACAACCACTAAAGATGGAGAGAGTAACTTTCCTTAGAAAAGTCTCCAGAAAAATCTATGGTACTTAAAAAATGTGATGGGGAGAGACACCATGCAAATCTTAGGGGATACTTATTAAAATAATCGAGTATGATATCAATGAATGATATACTAGCTTAAGAGGTAGAAATATCACCCTATGATGGATCCAATCATCTAATAAAGACTTCTAATATCGATGGGTCTACGTGTACTCGAGATTTTTTTCCTACTTTACATGGATAGAGTAAAACATGGTATATTTTAAGCTAAGTTTTTAAACTTTCCTATCAGGGCAAGCCCCCATAGTTAATTACATCTTAAGAGAAGTAATAACACAAAAATATCATCAATTAAAGTGATTGACTAACATCTCTATGGATTTCAAAGTTTGATATCAAAGGATTGGTAAAACTCATTTAGGATGAGTTCTTAATGAAATCCAATTGAAGATAAGTAGGAAGTGCTCATGATACTCGGAAGCCTAGTGAGCACTTCAATTTATCCCATGGTGAGGCTTTATTTTTTTGAAGTAGAGAATTATGATTGTTTACTTGATATTTTATTAAAAGTTAAGAATTATATTCCAGCAATACATGATTATGGAAATACCTAAGAGGTGAGAATTTACGTTCGAACAAAAGAGAAATAGACTAGCTTTAAACTAATGTCTAAAGTGTTCTATATAAGATAAGAGCTTGACTTAATTTTACATAAAAAAATTAAAATATGTTGGTCCACTTACGCCAAAGATAGTGAGCCAATCCTGACTCTTCTAAACATACAATTGTCTGGAATAGCTACCAGCTAAAACCTCATGTGAGTTAAAATCATGTGGAAAAAATCTTATGAATACAAGATGATTAAGTTATTATTTATTAGGAAAAAGTCTAAGATCAAACTCACTCCCTGAGAGCCTAGATCATGATTAGTATGAAAGTATATCTTAGACTAATGAAATAAAAATTACATATTTTATTTATTCTTTTACTCATCAATTTAACTCACACTTGGGTGGACAAGTATGCCTATATGCATGATGAAATAAGATTATGGGCCAATCAACGATAAGGGTGTTCTTCACTCAAGGAGTTGATGTAAATAGTCTTGCATTCCCTTTATCGTGCAATGAGCGAAGATCCCTATATTCAAGGAGGAAAATAATATGCATGCATGATGTTATCAACATTTATCATAGACCTATGACATCCAAATCAATTTTATTGATTAATTATTATAGCTTTATAGAGAGATTATTAGTTGTATTAACTTTAAATTAAAGTTATTTATTTTAATTAGATAGAAAATTTAAAGTCCCAAAGGGCTTAATGAAATCTAAGCCACACACCACATCATCTCACTTGCAAAAACCTAAGAAAAAGCAAGCCATTTTTATTTCACAATCAAAGTAAACACACCAAACATTCCATTGAATTAAAAGAGTTATAAAAGGTCAGTGTAGCCGAGTTTTGTTATACACCCCATTAAAAAAGGTTGGGTTAATGAGGTCAACCTTTATACAATCTGTATTATAATTACATAAATGAAATTGAAACAAGCTATGGGGGTCTTCATCTTCACTTGAACTTCATAAGCTTGGATCCTTCAGGCATCACAATGCTCTTAGGTTTATTCCTTCTAGCATCTGCTCATCCTAAAATCTCATAGCTCTAATCTTATTCTATAACAAAATTACATTTAAATTTCTACAAAGAAATCCTAACTAAACCGAAAATAGAGGTTAACTATAACACACATATATATCAAGCAATTATATATCACACAATTGAACTTAGCACCTACAGGTGCTAAGTTGACTTGGCCAAATGGGCTACGCTAAAGGGGTAAGTAGGACCGACAAGGAAAAATATTATTATTATTATTATTATTATTATTATTATTATTATTATTATTATTATTATTATTATTATTATTATAGCCCCTTTAATTAAACATAACCCTTGCAAAAAATATTATTAGTCTAATAAATAACATTTTACCATCCATACTACTATATAAATAATCCTAACATCCAACCTAATATTAAAATAAGAAAATCCTTAGATCACATCAAAATACCATCCTAACTTAAGATTAATGTCGGTGACCTAAAAATTTAATTTGTGTACAAAGGTTAGTGTGGTATGACAAAATTAGGCTTTAATGTTTAAGTTATAAATTAAATGATAGGTTCAAATAATTAACCAAATGGGTGGTTTTGCCTCAAATGATTTGTGATTGAAGTTGAATTTTTTTTATAAGTTCAATTTTATTTGAATTGAAATTAGTGTTTTAAAGAGTCTGAAAATTCATGAGTCTCACTTAGAATGAGACTTTTTTTCTTTTCAATACCCTATCAAGAGGTAAAACCTAAAGATGCATTTTATAATTTTTAGTCCATCTTAATAAATCATTAAGACTTTTATTAATCTTTAGTTTGGATCAAACTTTAATGAACTTATATCTTCATAAGAGACAATTTAAGAGTAGTAGGCATAAGGGGCGACCTACTTAATGATATCCTTCAACCCTTTATCACTTTAATTATTCATTTTATTTAAATAATCATTTTATCACTCTAAATACTTATTTTTTAAATATTTCATTTTTAACTGATTATACTTTTATTCTATTATTTTAGTATTCTATTTCAAAATAATTATGTATTTACTCTATCATTTTAATAATTCATTCTTAAATAACTATATATTTATTTATTATCTTAATAATTCATAATTATGTATTTATTTTGTCAATTTTAATGATTAATTTTAAAATAATTATATGTTTATTTTATTGTTCTAATAATTCATAAGTACATATTTACTACATCATTTTGGTATTTAATTTTGATGATTATAAGTTTGTTCAAATAATTTAATTTTAAATTAATTATATATCTATCCCATCATTTTAATAATTCATTTCTTTAAGTTCATTTTTTCTCATCCATTCTTTGTATTTTCATTTGCAATGCAATAAATATAAGAAAATAACCATAGATTATTAGTAATCTATGCCACTCTCACTAAAGTCCATATCTATGTAAATAATTTATTCCTATAGAATTCTTGTTTCTGTTGCAACATGATAACATACATTTCTTTTAATATGGACATTAATAAAATAATATTTATCTCTTTATGATATAAAGTTCAAAGAATGACTTATATTTTTACACGTGTTTTTCTACCCCACTTTTAGGTATATAATATTGTTAAACAAGGGAGATGAGATATCTAAGACCTTCTTCGAACCAGTAGTCTTGTGTCATATGGTGTCCAAATTATATATCTTTAAAGAGTGTATATTACACATTGAATTATGCATAAGGTTTAATTTATTTCAAATAACTTTAAATTTAACTTAGATAATGAAATTATTGCTTTTTATTTAATTGTAATAATAATCATATCACTTAAAGACCATGCATTTCAAAGACTTAACTTTAAACATAAGTGTGAGTTAGTCATATATTTATAAGTGAAGAGATGGTGACAAATAGACATCATAAAATGGCCCAATTAAGCTATCAAACCCTAAGATCCTTCATATAAAAATAATGTCATTTAAGCCTAATTAATATTTCCTAGTTAATGCATATTAATCATCTTAGTAAGACATATTGAGGAGTGAGCAAATGATGGAATTTTTCCTCACACCCTTTGGCTTTTAATTCGATTTATGAGGTAAAATAATGTTTTTAATGAAAAAAATTAAATTTTATAATTATTTAATCTAATTAATACCCAAGGGATTTTAAATTAATTAGTCACAATCTATTAGCTCAAAAATTATAAGAAATCCTAAACATGTGGAAAAATAGCAAAAATAAATAGTAAAAATCTTAAGTCATTTGGACTTATAAAAGTAACTAATTACACTAATTAAGATTTTGATAATTAGGCAATTACACTCAAAATATCCCAAACTAATTGAGGATTTTAATTTTATTCACTAATTATCACCTAAATAAACCCATGAAAGGTTCATTCACAATTTTTAAAGTTATAGATATTTAATTATGAATTTTTTTATTGCAAGTCAATTAATTAAATTATTTAATCAATCAAGAGCTCTAAAGAGTGATTTCTCAAAATAATTATGAGCAAAAGTATAAATTTTTTTCTAAGAGGCTTCTGATGTTAATTATTGATGATTGACATTAGAGATCCATTTAATTTTATTTAGTAAATTCTAAAATTAAATAGTTAGGGTATTTAATAACCTAGACTTAGAAAAATCATAACCATTAATTGGTTAATTAAATTGTCTTGAAATAGTTCTAGGAAGTTGAGGAACATCATCAGGAATGTTCCCTAAAAATTTCAAATCAATTAGAAGAGTAATTAAGGGTTAGTTTCAAAAATTCCATTTTTAATTAAATCCTAACTACATAAATTAATGAATAAAAATTGGGGGCTTTATGTTTTTTAAAATTCTCCTCTTTATAAGCTTTCAATGGAGCATTCTATTTGTATTTTTTTAGTTTTTTTATAATTAATTGTAATTTTTTAAAAGTTTTGGTTAATTAAAACCACTTAAAATTAATTTTAACGGAAATACATAGTTAACACTAACATGACTCATTTTACACGTGGCATTGCGGGATTGGTCTCTTAACTCATATCATATGTTCTGGTAAGTTGATGGTGGCACACAGGATTTCATCCAAAGTTGTCTGATAAAGGATAGGACAACTAAGATTAATTCCATAATTTTAAGGATTAAAATTAGATAAATCTAAATGAATTATTCACAACTATCCATTTTAATCAAGTGGAGTTGGTGGCATGTGATTCATCTTAACATCTGAAAAGAGACTGAAGTTGTCCATCTCTTGCCACTCAATTCAAACTCACAAGAGTTGAAATCATGGTAAAATTCCATTATGATCAAAAATGAAAATCAAGGTTCCATATGGTTGGATCTATGCTAGATGCAAAATTATAGAACCAAAGTCCAACCTCTCTAAATCTTTCTTAGCTTGGCAAATATACCTTGTCAGAGCTCAAGACTGATGGTTAAATCGACCATAAAACTTTCCTTGAAGAGGCAAAGCCCTATTGTTGAAGTTGTGAGTTCCCTCCCCATCATTTGCTCCTAAGATTAAGTTCCTTCCTTACTTGTTAGAGTTTGATCAAATTTAATGATCTAATGATTAAATTGAGTAAGCCTTAATTCATTCTTGCTCTTGAGGATGTGGAGGTGTAAGAAGAGTTAATTTGACTTTGGTGAAAGTTTGGCAGAGTTGTGTATGAGAGGCGCTTGGGTTGAATGGGGAGTTGGTCTTGCCAATGACTAGGTGCTTGAAACACTCTAGAAAGCTCAACAACTCTCTCTAGAATGGGAATCAAAGATTGTGTTAAATTAGGTTATTTGAAATGGGTGTATACTCTTCTCCAAGTGAACCACCCAAGGGGTGGTTTAGGCTATGGCAGCAGCCAAGCTATGTGGGGTGATTGATTAGGTTTTGGACTAATAAGATGGAGTCACAAGAGTGGTTGACCAAGTTTGGTCAGTAGGGTGAACGGTAAAAACCTTGGTGGTTGAACCAAGAGCAAAACAAAGTGAGAGAGAGACTTCACCTTGGCCAATGGATGGACCAAATATATTTTGGTCTGATTGGGTCAATTGGGGAGAGCTCAAGGAATGCTAAAGTGGCTACCTTGGCCAAGGGGAAGATTAAACCTTCCCATCTTGAGATTTTATTCTATTTGAAACCATTGGTTCACTTAGTTTAGGCTGAACTGAGTTCACTTTATGTTGGATGCACTTGAGCAGGTCAAGGGACATGTAAAGATAAGTCATGTCAAGTTTGGTTGGATTTGGACTAGATTTGATTGAGTTTAGTCATTTAGATTCATGTAAATCAATTTGAGTTTAATTAAGTAAAATTGACCAACTTATCAAACTATTTGTGTTCAAATGATGATTTGGAATACATTTGTGTAATTGGTTTGATTTAATTTGAAGTGGATTTGAATTTGGCTCATATAGGTTCATATGAGCATGGGTAAATTTTACCAATTTGGTTAAATCGACAAAATTAGGTGCAATAGGAAGTTGAGTCATGTTTAGTTATTCATTTTGAATTATTTGTAGGCTTCGATTTGATTTAATTTGATTTTGATTAGGTTATTATTCATATTGACTTAATTTGAGCTAAGTTATTGATTGGGCTAGGTTGATCAAATTGACTTCAATTGGCTATTATAGAAATTTCAATAATCAATTTAGAACTAATTACAAGTGGAAATTCAATCTAATTTGAATGGGATTAAAAGTTGGTTTAATTTGACCCTTTAGGTCAAATAGTCAAGTTGGGTCAATTAGTTGAATTAGCTTAATTGGGCTCAATTAGATGTGTTGGGTGATGATCAATAATTATATTGGGATTGATTGTAACAATTGGTTTGATCCAATTTGGGTTAAATGAAGATTTGGCTCTACTTTACCTTTAGGTCAAATGGAGTCAAATAGGGTTAAGTGGGCCAATTAGTCTAATTGATCTACATGGTTTCAATTTAATGTTGGAATATGATCAACAATCACTTTATAAGTGATTATAGAAATTTGTTGGGCTTAATTTTGGTTGAATTAAAATTTGGTTTAATTCAAATTGATCTATGATGGGTCAAATTAGATGGCAATTGGTCATGAGAAATGTCCAAATATGTGATTAGAATGATTTTGAAGCTTTGAGTTGACTTAGTTTTGCTCAAATCAAATAGAATTTTATTTTATCTCTATAGGGTTCAATTAGGTCAACTTTGGTTAGGTGATCCAATTGATCAAATTAAATCCCTAATGAGGCCTTAATAAAGCTCAAATAATGCATTAGGAGGCCTAGATAAGTTTAATTTCAAAATGGTTTGGATGAATTTTGGGCTTAGCCCCTTTAGGCACAGATGGGTCATATTGGGTCAACTTGGTCAATTGGCCAAATTGAACCCCAATAGGGTTTTTTGGAGAATTTTGATATTTTGGGTAGCATATGATCAATTTGGTTTGATATATGAGGTTTATCTTGATGTTGGGGTCATTGGGTCCCACCTAGTTTGAGTAGGGGTCTACGCCTAAGGTTAAGCCTTATAAGTCTTTTAGGCTTTTGTTGGTGTCCTCCTAGCCACTAGAAGTCTTATGAGTCTTTTAGGCTTTGTGTTGGTGTCCTCCTACACCAATATTATTGCTTAGATTGAATTAGAAGTCTAAGGAGTGAAAAGTGTCAACCTCAATATAAGTGAGGTTAATAACTACTTCCTATAAAAATGTTGGAAACCCCCAAGAGTTTTGTAGGATTAGCCAAAACAACCCCCAAAACAAAGTCCTATATGAGATCCAAAGGCCCATATGAAAGATAATTAGCACCTAGTAAAAGTATTAAGTTATATATTTCTTTTAAAATTATAGAAGGAAAGAATATATGATTATTGGCTTTATGCATTTAAGGAAACAGAGACAATATAGATGTTACATATAATATATTTATTACATAATATTTAAAACTCACAAATTAAAGATTTGAATTTCAATGATCCAGGAAGATTCTAGACGGCTTTAATTTAGAGCATACAATAGTCATTTAAAAGAACTCACAATGGTTTTATCATTTCATTTGACAAATGTGATTATCCATTGGAACCATTTTCTTAAATCATTATAAGTTTAACTCAGCAATTTAGTGGTTCTATAATTGACTAAGTCACTACTTGACATTATCATTAACCTTATTAATTCAACGATAACTTGAAGGCTGAACCGTATCAAGGTTGTTCAGTTAAAGAAACATTTCATCATTCATTCACCTATTAGATTCTTTTTTCTTGCTTAAGGCAAATCCATATCACTTTGCTTAATTATGTAAGATTCTTAATAAAGAATATTGATTTTATTGAATTAGGTATTCAATATATAATTCTTTTCAATGATCAAGAATCAAGAGATTCTAAGTCTTTTGTAATCGTGTTTTATTGCAACATAAGTTTAGCTAGCAAGGTAGGACTCCCACTTTTGTGACAAGATCCTCATTGAGTAGTGAGTGAGTCTCCTCCACAACGAGCTTAAATGCTAGCCTATATAGTGATTGCCACGAGATTGATATATAGTCAAGCATAAAGGTGCATTAAAGGTAACAACCTAACCAAAGCACTAAATGGGAGCAAGGATATGAGTAAGACTTGAACCAAAAGAGTATATTGCCTCTATTGTATTTCTTGAGCTGTTATAAGTTCATTCTCCAAGTACAACATATGGCTTTCTTAGAAATAATCATATTATATTATTAATAATATCAATCATTCCACAACTAAGTACACTCAAAATTATAAGTCAACAATAAGCAAAATACATAAGATTTTGAAGAAAGATTTATCTTTATTAATTATAGAGAAAAAATTATAATGAATTATTGACATGAATAATGGAAAAAGTATAAGTAAAATAAATATATCCTTAGACATTGGTTGAATTTTCATCATTGGTTGAACTACAATTCTTATCATCCTTGCCTTCAATATCATTGGCACCCAATCCTTCAATCATCCTTTAAAAGTTTTAAAATCTTCTTCTACTAGATGTAACATTTGTTTCCACAAGTTGGTCCAAGAAATATTGAATCCATTCCTTATACTCGTCAATGAATATTCTCTTATAGAAAGGGATGTTCTACAAGTTATCTAAGAGAGAATCTAAAAATTTCATATCCAACATTTTCTTTCTTAATCTCTAGATTTTCTCCCTGAAGGAAGTGTTTTTAGTCTCTATGTCAACTGATTGCTATCTCATGAGTTTGACAAATCCATAGCTCAAGTTCCTTTAAGCTTGAACTTCATTTATTTCAACCTTATTTTTCCTTTTCGTTTCTCTCTAGCTACTTATCATCTCTTCATTAGCAACAACCTTAGCCTTTATTTTAGATATCTATAAATAGGATTTGGCTAAGGAATCATTCTATTTCTTGAGAACCTCCTAACTATCTAACTTGTGTTGTTGCAATTTAATATTCTCTTCCCTTTAGTTTGCAATCACCTTCATGAGTGTTGAGATCTTCTCCTTAGTTAACCATTTTAAAATGTGCTTTACCAAGCCATCACTTCTCTCAACATCTATACCATGGGAAATAGCTCCTATGGTGTCTCTTCCATATCTTTTGCAAAGATGTTAAAATGAATGACGAGGCTGAGGTCATAAACAAGATGATACAAAGATATCTGATGAGTACCAATCCATAGAAATATCTTCTATACATGTTTTATTCTCTTCATTATAACTCAAAATCTCTTTGTCCCAAAACACCTTTTATCTCAAGAACTTCAAGAACTATTATTATCTCTTAAGTTGTGGTGAATTTTATGTTTTTGTATGATGGTTCTTCTCCATATGAGGACTTCATCATTGCCCTTCCTCTATTATCAAAGTTTTGCATGCCTTGTCGAGTAAATTGTATAGTGGTGAGATGTAAAGTTTTTATTATTCATCTTATTTTTCCACCCTCCTTCATCTACAAGAAAATTACGAAGTCAATAATAAAGAGGTAATGAGGTAGGATTGCTCTTGTTGACATGGAGCTGCTAAAGGATGACCCTCCTACAACCTTTTGTGGAAAGGTGAATTACTAAAAGAGTAAAAGGTCAAATAAATTACAAGAAACTACAAAAGTTGATGAACTTTCCAAAGGAGTAGAGGAGCTGGGACAATCTGATCGACATGATGATGGTGAAAATTTTCAATCCTGGTAGCCCCTCAATTAATTCTTGCTCCACCTCTTAGTTAGAGTGATTGTCTCTTACCAACAATGGAAGAAGATTTCTCTAAAAATTTTATTTGTAGCTTCTCCTACAAGACAACAATCGATTTCATTAAGTTAAATTCAAAAGGAGAAAAATTTAGAATCAAAAAAGAACTCACTTGCCAAAGAAAGATCAAGCACAGGAAAGTAAGATTTTGACTCTTCATTCTCTCATTCTTCCCCTTCCTAGTAGGCTTTAGTTTCAACACCTAAAGGAGGGGAATCTATCTAGCTAAACTTTGATAATCGTGAAAGAAAAGTGATAGTAGAACTTGGGAAACAATGAGTTAAAGAAAGTATCAATTAAATTATTTAGTGAAGTCAATTACAAAAGTAGCAAATTGAAAAAGTCTTCAACTAGCAACCCATCAACCCTTAACTTTAACTTGCTCAAGGTAGAGAATCACTCTACTTATTTTGGGGTGAGCTAATGGAGTGTTGCCATCTCATATGGTAATTGTTGTGGCTTAGTAGGCACTGGCCATAGATTAGAATATGTCATAAATTAGAAAAGTGTCTTCCTTTCAATAATCTTATTCTCCACTCCAAGGATGAAAATGTGGGAGGTAGTAAAGAATATAAATCCATTATTATAGGATTTCATAGTGAAAACGTGTTTAAAATGATTCAACAACCAATGAATATTCTTGTACCATATAGATAGAATCGCCACCATCATGCTAGAAAAGACTATAACATTATTTGTGTGAGGATGAGATTGAAGTAGTTAAGAATGCCCAAAAGCTTGGCATAAAGTGGATATCACAACCCATTATGAGTTGATCCTTATAGTAGCACACCTCATTATCAAAAGTATACTCAATCTCTCCTTCAGCTTTGACAGATGGAGCTTGGCATCAATGTTGATGATGTATTTAATTTGAAGCTTCCCTAACTCTATCTTAGATAACTTAGAAGCACCATGGAATATGCACTCAAAGAAAGCGGAGCTACCATTGATTAATATGGAAGCCATTAGAAAAATTTTAAACATGAGTCATTGAACTCATCATTGATTATTTTCCCTTTCTCAAGAATCTGCTAAAGCATGTACTTACTGCCCTCCATGAATTTACTTGACTGCCTCCAAATGATTTTTGGAAAATAATCACATGAGAAAATACTTAGAGACTCGCTTCTTCATCTTCTCATGGAGGTTCTTCATCTCAACCAAAGAGTTCATCAACTCTATTAGTAGTTCTTTGATTTCACCATTGTTAGCTTCAACTACAAACTTTAATTTTTCCACAATTATCACTTTCAAAATCTAAGGAGTCTTGAAGGTCATCCTCACTTCTTATAGTGGAGATAGTGTATTTCCTTGAATCATGATTTGGACCACTGGTGGCATAGATAAACTCTTCTTTGAAGTAATGGGAACATCTTTAGGAAGCAAAGATCATACTCAGTGAGAATCTGTGGTAACCTTCTATGAGGTGGTAAGTCTCACAAGCAATCTCATCACCTGTATAGCGACTTCAACAAGAGATTGGGTGGGTGACTTCTTCCAAAATTAATGCAAGAAGTTCCTCCACTGATGGTATAGTTTTAATGATAGTCGGAGAATAAACACAATGATTGACATACTGCTTCTCAATATCACTAACGTTAAAGTGCACTACATGTTATATGATAAAAATTTCTTAAAACATTTTAAATTTATTTTATTATATTCAAAAAAAGTATTTTTATTATTAATCATACATTTAGACTCTAATTTAATATTCTTAGGAATAAACCAGGAACTGAACCCCTAACACCTCTCTCATTGTACTTGTTAAAGTATATGATATTTTCTTCAAGCTCACCAAAGCTTCTTCTATTGTAAGAGGCTCACCTACAACTTCATAAACTTAGTGATTTCTTGAGGTCCAATGGTGGAGTGAAGAAGAAGTTTTCTTTTATGGAGAATCTCTCTATTCTCTCTCAACCCTTATCATATTTTCTTCTTCCCCAAGCTACATTTTTTTCTTATGTTTGGTGAAGAGGAGGGCATTAACATCTTCATTTGAAACATTATGTTGTCCTAGAGTAATGTTCTCCATGCTATCATAGAAAGTTATGAGGGAGTAGGAAGAATGGTGAACGGGAAAAGTTGTTACTCGCAATGATGTTCCAAAATTCTTACTAATCCTTAATTATAAAAAGCAATGAGGAATGTGGAACACTATATTCAAAGGACATACACATGTTAATGTCATATATATAATCTATTTAATCATGTCTTGAATTAATTATACTTTATTTTCTCTTTCTTTTTGTAGTGTCATTATCAAAGAGAAAGAAATCATGGAACTGAATATGTATAGCCAAATTTCCCTTAAACGTAGTTTAGTATGAAAATTAGCATCTTCAACTAGGTTCAAGATAGAGGTCGTAGTTAAATCAGAATATTCCAAGGATATCTGGTTTAAAGTTTGGTCGATCTTGATTTACTATGACTACATGGCATGATCTACACCACTACTAATGAACTATGTAGTTTAAAATGATATATTATAAAATTTCCTCTATTTTACTTGTGAAATTTAAATGTAACTAATTATGCAACACCGAGGGGTTGGTTCAAAACTATAAATAGGGAAAGACCCACATGGGTTGGAGGACGTTTTCTAGAATACATGCTTAAAGGGTCTCCCTTTTTGTGTTCTCTCTTTCCTTTCTTGTTTCTTTCTCTCTACGCATTTTATTCTTCCTCGTGTAGTTTCTTGCTAAGTGGAGTGAGACCACTAACAATTTAGGATTCAACATAAAAGCTTGCCTTGTTGTAGGATTTATTTGTATTTGATGAGTTACAAAGAAGGATCTCATCTCTATGCATGATAATTTCTTTCATCCAATACTCATATTAGTAGAAGATATTTTAGCAAAATATCATATTCTTAAGGTTTTCCTAATAAAACAATCTCACCAAATTGCCTTAACTAGTTCAGATTCACTAGTTGAGCCTACCTAGTTAAGGATACTTTAATGCATTAAGAATATCAATGTCCCTTTAACATGCTAAAGTTGAAAATCATTATATATTCAAATTAACAAAATCCTAATTAATTTTGCAAAAGCAAACTATTTTGTCACACCCATGTTAGTAAAATATTTTTTTGTCGATCTAGTCTATAAGATTGGGTATAGATCTTTAAAACTTATATAAATATATTACTCAAATATAATTAATAATAAGAAAAATAACTACATGTCATGTAGTTTTAAACATCTTAATTATAATCCTCTTCAAGTTAATAAAAATAATCTTTTATTATGGTAAATCCTCTTTCATAAGATTTAACCTCCTTGAAAAGGAATTTAATTTCTCTCTTGATTAGATCAACTTAGTCATTAAGATTAAACCTAAATAAACACTTTAATATTACCTTAATGTATTTTTTAAAAAATTTAGGATTATAATAAATCTTTTAATGTTTATACCAAATGTATCAGATGTATTCAAAGTCATAATTCAAATAACTTGAGATTATCTCTTGGTGAAAATTGATCAATCAAATTCAAAATTAATTATCAAGTTTGAAAAATTGTTAAATAAGCTAACTTTCTTAAGACCATTTGATGTGATTATAATTTATTATTTTTTTATTAATCATAAGAATTTCAAATAAAATTCTATAAAATATCATTATTATTTGGGAATAAACTTTATGATTAATTTGATAATTTTAGAAATATTAATCCTAATAAATTTTAAACTATTAATAATAATAATAATATAATATATATATATATATATATATATATATATATATATATATATATATATATAATTATTGAATTATCAATTAATATGTGGATTGATTTGATTTTTACCCTTAGCCTCCTATTTCAATTTCATATTTAAAAATATTTATTTAATATGTTACTTTTTAAAGATAATTCAATATTTTAAAATTTAATAATTTAATATTCAAAATTATTAAAATAATTTTAAGAATGCATAATTTTAAAAATTACTTTGAAAAATCAAAGTATTTAAGTCTAGGTTTAATTTGATTTGGAGAATGTGAATCATAACAAAATTCTTACTAAAGACAACAATGTACTAGTATGCTTGCACTCCTTAATTACATTCATGCATTAGACTAAGAGACTTGTAATTCATTGGGTTACCACAATAATTTTTAATCTAATTTATTTGATTTTATCCTAATATTGCATAGAATTTATTATAATAATTAACCCTATAAATATTGAAATTTTGCACACAAATTAGTTGCATAGGTAGTGCGAAGTTTTTAATTGGGACACCATATAGATTGAGGGTTTGTATTGAAGTGAGCAAAAACAATATCAAGAAATAATATACAACCTTGAGAGATGGAAATATCATTATATAACTAATTTAATCACTTAAAAAAGACTCCTAAGGTTGATGAGTGTACATGTACCAAAGGTTCTTCCCTTGAAATACATGGATGTAAATAGTATAATGTACATGTACCAAAGGTTCTTGGTTCATTATAAGGGTAAGCCCCTATGAATAATTACATCTTAAGAGAGGAAAAAATCTCCTAAAAAACTCTCAAATTAAAAAATGGACCTTACCTCTAGAGAATTCTAAGTTTGATTTTAAGACTGCTAAATATGAAAGTCGAATGAAATAGATCAAATAGAATAATTCTTTTTGACTTCTAAATGGGAAAGGTAGAAAGTGCTTTGATATTAGGAAGCCATTTAAGCACTTTAACCTATTTGATAATTGGGCATTATAATTTTGAAAGTGATATTTTTATTTTGAGTTGACATTTTATTAAAGTGATGGGGCTCATATTTAAAAAATACAAGGTTGTAGAAAAGCCTAACTAATGAGGACTTGTCTTTGCAAAAGAAGAGAGATAAGACAGCCTCATATCTTATAATAATTGGCTTTTAGCATAAGCTAGAAGCTTGACTTAGTATAAAAGGGAAAATTGAGATTCATTAGGTTTATCTCAATAGAGGGTATGAACCTATCCTGACTCCTTTAGACTTATAACCCACCTAGTAGCGTTGCTTGCTAACATGGTAAATGCTTTATAACTTTGAGTTTGTCCTTTTGAAATGCAAGATGGTTTTGGCATTTTATTAATTAAGAAAGAATCAAAAATCTTAAACTCACTGGCTAAAACCAAGATCATAAATGATATGTTACACTTCTAATTAATATAATAATTTATAAATATTTATGTACTTTTAGACACTTAAGTTAATTTATAAGTACTTTGGGTATGCAATCATGCCTATAATAAGATGTAACTAGAGGCAATCATAGAATAAATCAAAAGAGAAGATAAACTTCTCCCAAGAAGGTTGGTCATCCTCAATAATAGATGTCCCTTTATGTGCAAAGGAGAAGGGTCCAATTCATGATTTAGAGAAAAAATATGCAATTATGGTTCATTATTTTAGAATTTCTAGTTACTTTTATAATTATTTTGTATTTGAGCTTTAATTATGAAGGATAATGAGTTTAAATTTAAGTTATTTATTTAGGTTTGATGGAAAAAAATATCTTTATTCTAAGAGCCTGCCACATAAAATAGGCTTTCACAATAGCACTATACATGACAAAGTCATAGAAAAAATATATTAAAAACATAATATTATAATACACTAATAAAGTAAACACATCAAAAAATCAAATTAATATATATAAAAATCATTTATGGCTAAGTTCGATATCCACCTAAGAAGAAAAAGAAATGGGTAGTTGAGCTCTACTCTTATATAGACCAGCTTAGAACAAGAGTTTGTTCTATAGAGATCTTCAAGGCTTTTTTTATTATCTCCTTCTTTGAGGACCTTCTTAGGCTTTAATGAGGGATCATTAGCTTACACAGTCCAATCCTGTTAATCCTAAACCCCAAAATAATAGCCTAATTATCTTATAAAATTATATTCTAAATTCTAAATAACATTACAATTTAATGGTTAGCAGAACAAACACACACTCAAGCAAGAATATCTCAAACAAATGGGATTAACATCAGCGGGTAGTAAGTCCACCTATCTTAATAGACTATGCTTAGGGACTTGGCAAATAGCACCTACAATCAAATGATGTTAATTTTAATTTTATTACAGTAGTCACTTTTTATTAGTTACACCCCTTGCAAAAAATAATGTTTGTCTAATAAACAATTCCCTAACATACCATTTACAAGTAAATAATTGTAACATCTAGTCTAAAATATTGCACCAAAACATAAAAAAAAATTAATACATTATAAACAAAGCATTGTCTTAGCCTAAGTGTATAGTTGGTGATATAGTAGTCTAGAGTGTTTGTAAGGAGGCCAATGTGTTAAGGATATATTAAGCTTTTAAGACTTTAAGTTTTGATTTAAGTTTAGGGTTTAATTTATCTTGTCATTAGGTGATTTTTAATTAAGTGATTAATACTTTTGAAGTGAAAATTTTTATTTAATTTTTCTTCAACTAGGATTTGATATTTTGAAGAGTGCAAGGAATAGTGGGCCTCAATTGAGGTAGGGCCTACATTTATTTACACCAAATTCTAATAGAATAAGCAACTCACCAAAGGCTAAAGAACTACTCTTAAGACTTTAAACATAGATGAATTTTATTTGATTTTATCTAATTAGGATGTTTGGTTTGTTTATTTTAGTTTAATTATTACTAATCTATAAACTATATTTATTTTTAACTTCTATTTTAAGTACAAATTGCATCTTAACTTCATAGGAACAATTCTTAAGGCTAAGGAAATTTAATAAAATGTTTCATAATACTTTAAAATCATTTAAGATTAATTTAGATTTTCTTTTGAATATTTGTTTAATTAATTTGGATTACTTTATTAAAGTATTTAAAATATTTATTAATTAATGATAATTTTAACTTTCTTTAATCTTAAGCATTAATTAAGTTTGACAAAACCCATTTTTTATTTAAGGGTCTTAATTTGCTAGAATTATGAATTTCTTAAACATAAGTAGTTAATTATCTTAACCAAGACTTAATAAAGGGTTAATTAACCTTAATCATGTGATTTAATGTTTTAATTAAGTTGAGAGGTTTGATAATTTCATTATAAGGTTCTCTATTTATTAAAGTGTTTTAAACTAATTTACTAATTTTCATGTCTTTTAAAATTTAATAATTAATTATTAGTCCTCAAACCTTATTTTAGATTTAAGCTATAATGATTAATCTTCTACACATGCAAATTTTCCAAGAAAATTACTAGAGATGGGAAATATATCTAGGGATGTTCTTTAAAAGTTGCACCATAGTCAGATTTGAATTTTATGACTAATTTCACTAATTAAGATTTCATTAATTTTATAATTAAGGTTTGGACACTTGTTAAAATTTAGTGGTTTTATTACTATAATACTTCTTTGAATATTAAATCTAGAGATGGTTTATTCATAATTTTTAGTTTAAGTATTTGATTTTCTATGATTTATTGAAATTTTTAATTTTTCTTGGATTAAATCAATTAATTTAAGCAAATTAAGATTTGTATTTAGTGATTTTATAATTTAATTAGAATCCAAAGGTCTAATCATTTTGATTAGGTTGCATTATGCACGAAAATTTGTTTTAAGCCATTTGATGCCATTTTTATAATTTTTATAATTTGTAATTAATTATTTGATTAAATTTGTTCAAGATGGATTAAAAAGTAGTAGCTTTTAATCGAATAGCCAAAATTCTTTGAAATTTTTATGAGAAGTAGATAATAATATGATGATCATATTATAAAAAAAATTCAAATTAATTATGTATATATTTTAGAACTAATTAAAATAAGTTAATTTTTTTATTAAAGTTACATTATTCTAAAACCACTTAACAAATTTTATGGCTTTTAGGTTTATTGTTTATTTCTAGAGTATTAACTCGAGAGAAAATTATTTATTTATTTTAACTTATTGATTATTATTTTTATAATTTTTCAAAGTTTTAGCTTAATTAAGTCAATTAATTAAGATTTAAATCTCTATTAAAGCCCCAAATTAAGTGATTTATAATTCAATCAAATCAAAAGGGTCTAATTAGTTTTTTAATTTTCTATTGATGAAGAAAGTAGTTTATATTGATTAATAATATTTTCATAATTATTATTATTTTAAATCAATAATGTGATTAAACTTTTCTAAGATGATTTAAAACTTAATAACTTTCAAACAAGACATCAAAGTGACCAGAAATGTTTTATGTATACTAGAAAATGATATTGCAATCATACCATAAAAATTCCAAATTAATTAGTTATACATTTTAAAAGTAATTAAAATTAGTTTATTTCTAATTAAAGTTAAATTTCTCTTAAAATATTCAATAGAAATTAGTGATTATTAGTTCATTGAACTCCTCTTTGAATGCTACTTTCAAAGTGGGGTCATTTATAATATTTAAGTTAATGGTTGATTTCCTATAAATTTATAAACTTCAAGCCATTTAATCTAATTATTTGAGATTTAATTAACCCCTATGTTGGTGATTTTGAGATTTGGTCAAATAAATGGAACCTAATTAATTATCTTGGGTTCTTTAATGTTAACAAAGGTGTTTTGTACTATCATGATACATTTTTGTATTTTCCATAATTTATTATTCATTAGTTATTCAGATTTATCCCAAATATTTCAAAATTTTGTAACTTTTAATCAAGTGCTTTAATTGGCTTGAAAGTTATATGAGAGGTAGGTTTCTCCCATGAAAATAGCATCTTAATCAAATCTATATTTTGAGAGTAATTAAAAAAAAACTATTTTTAGTAAAACTTATATTACTCCTAGAATATATTGTAAAATTTGGAACTGTTGGGTTAATTACATTCCAGTTTAAATGTTAAATCCATAGAGGGGTTGTTTGTAATTTTTGGTTTAGTATTTTATTTTTTATTTTTATATTTTTAAAAATTTTAGGCCATTTTAGTAATTTTTTATCCAAAAATACCTAATTTCTTACTTAGTCAATGGCTAACGAGGTAAGCTTTTATGGATCTCACCACGTAATTGGGTTGAATGACATTTATGTGGATGGTGGTTGATCAAGCAGGATTGATTATAGTCATTTGATTAAAGATTGGACAATCAAGATTAATCTAGCAACCTTATAAAAATTTAAATCACATCTACATGATTTAGTCTCAATCATCCATTCACTATCCCAAAATTCTTGTGATTCATGCTAGATTTGATGATTTTTTAAATTAAGGAACTTCAAAAATGAAAAAGAACTTGGATTTTATGGTTTTGCCTTAAATTCATGCAATTTCATTTCAAAAAACACCAAAGCCTAGGATTAAGCTATGGTTCCAAGTTGGTTACCTCACTCATGTTAATGTTAAATGTATTTTTGATTCAAAAATGTTCCTTGGGCCGAGATGAGGCTCTAGTATGAATGTGGATGTCTAAGGTTGTTCTTGGTTTGGAAAAGGTTTTATTGTTTGAAAAGGTGGGGATGTCTTACTTTTGCTTCTTAGATGCTGAGAAAAGAATGTGAAGTGTCAAAAGTGGTTGAGAGGGGTTATGGTTGGTGTTTATATGTGGCTAAAAGATGAAGCGATTATAAAGAGAATGTCACAGTGGATGGAAAAAGAAGTGCTTCACGACATTCCATTCATGAAAGTGGAAGAGATGCATGGAAGTCCTACTCACCCAAGTAGAATAGTAGTGAAGGATTACTGAATCCTTCAGATGGTCGACCACTAAGCTCCAACCAAAGAGTTTTTCATTCAAGTTTTCACAAATATGCCTAATATTCCATTAGGTTAAAATAAGTGTTTATATAAGTATAATACTCTAAGGATGTGTCTTTTATGAGAAAACTACTAAAAAAACTAACGTTTGAAACCTGTGGTTTTATAGCGCTGAGGCAGCATAGACCAGCACCAAGGGGATACAAGCTAGTGCCAAGGTCCTAGCTTTTCTATCCCTAAATACTAAATACCACAGAATATAGTGTTAAAGTGCTAGAAGAACTGCTCCTAGGTGCTAGACTAAGACCTATACAAATTAATACATGAACTTACATGATTTCAATTACAACTCTCATACAACACTTAAATATGATCACAAACACATACACTACTACATAATATAGCACAAGGGTCATCAATATTAAAATATCACAACACATAAGGTCTAATAAACGCCTCATGAGTTCAAGCATTGGTTTGAAACCTTGTGATGGTTTCTTCACTCCTTTGATGTGCTACATCAGTAAACCCCTCCACCATTGGTGGACCTGGAGGTGGCCAACCATGGGGATTTGGAGATTAAGAAATTGATGAATTTGGTGGTCAGTAAATTGCAGCCATTCAAAGTGTGGTAAGTGGGGAGATATTGAAGGGATACTATGAGAAGTAGAAATTTTGGATTTTCTTAATTTTTAATTTTTCTTCTTTTCTTGCCATCTACTTCCTCTCCAACTCTTTAAATCTAAATGTTAACTCATGTATTGAGAGCTTGAAGTTTAGTGTGCTAAAGTTTTTGGGTTGGCTCAACTTAACTTAATTGGGTTAGGTTGGGTCAAGTGAGTCCTCTTTACCCTAATTAATTTGGGATTAAGTTTAAACTATGTTTAGTTAATCATTTAAATTATTTAAGATAAGTTGAATAAGATTGATTTAGATAGAGTTCAACTTGTCTCAATTTTACTTGAATAAGTCAAATTGGGTTGAATGACTCAATTAGTCATTTTAGACTTTGGTTAAATTTCAATTATGTTTAGTGAACTCTTGGTTGGAGCTAGGTGGTTGACCTTCTCATGAGATTTGGTGATCTCTCATGACACTTCCACTTTTGCAAGTGAAAGTTCCTATGAACTCTTTTTTCCTCCCTCTACTATGACTTGACACTATCACATCATGTTTGGTATCATAGCCCAAGGTTTGGAGGCATGGAGAAAGTGCTTGTAAGTAATCTATATCAAATCAAAGTAAGGTTAGTTCTGAGTTTTAGATTTTATATAATTTCTTTTTTAGATTTTGGTGAATTCATTTAAAAAACTTATGCTAGATCCATGTGGTAGAAAATTCTATAAACTTTTCTTTTACTACCAGTTAGTTATCTACATCTATAAAGCCTAGCCTTCACCTACTTAAAACTTACCTATAAACCATTATACTTAAGTGACAACTTCAATAAGAGAGAATTCAATAAAATGGCCAAACCTAGGGTATGACCCTTGCATAAAAATCAAACTCATATCCTTAAAGACTTTGTGATTGTCTCTTTTTGTGTAATTACTTAATGTTGTGCAGTATCGAAAGTTAATTTTTTATTTATTGAAGGCTAAATTTTTTTTTAACATATGCATCTCATTATCCAAAATTAGTTTATATAACACATATTTAAAATTCTATTTGGAGTGAAATATTTGCATTTTCTTTGCTTAAATCATGCACCCAAGTCTATTAGCTTGGATTAGAAGACTTAACTAGGAGGTTAGATGAGATCAATATAAGAAATGAAGAGAAATTCACTAGGGTTGAGGGCCTTGTCATGAACCTAGCCACACAAGTTCAAACCTTGATTACTAGGCTTCAAACACCAATTATTTCGCATTGGGATGACCTATAAATCATAAGGGAGGAAGATCTTGAAATTCCTAGAGAATACTATCTTGTTAGAAGGCCAATCCTAGGGAACATCCATAGACAAGGCCATCTTGGCTCCATGAAACCCTACATAAATTAACAAAATAAGTTAAGATGGAAGCCCCAACATATGATGGTTTTCATAACCTCAATAAGTTTCTAGATTAGCTTACCCCAATGAATGAGTTTTTTTATTTGTACCATATGAGTGACTGTCAGAGAACCACATTTGCAAATTTAAAATTAGTCGGCAATGTTACTAGAATAATATTTTGGCTAAGGAAGAAAGATTTGATAGAAATCTTATGATATGTGTAGGAATGAAGGAGATGTTAAGAGCTAAATGTTAATCTATGAACCATGATAAAAAGCTCCATGAGCAATCAATAACTCCAAGACAAGAAAACATGTAAGTAATAATGTATATCAACATTTGAGAACTTAATAGCCATGACATATTGCATTGATCAAGAGTTGTAGTTTCCCAACAAGTTTGTCATAGGCTTAAGAAAATATATTAGACATGAGTTAGATCTTCATCATCCCCAAACTTTAGATGATGGCTTTTATTATGCTTTACTTCTTAAGAATCATAAGAAAGTAGCCTCTACATCTAAGATGAAGGCACAAATGTCATCTAAATACTCATCCACATCTTAACTTCAAAGGTCTACTGCTAGACCTAACCCTTCCACTTCTAACAACCAATCCTATATGACCTCCAATAAAATTGCTTCAAATGTCATAAGAAGGGTCATATACAGAACCAATGTAGGGCCAAAATCATGTTCTTAGATGAAATATAAGAACTAAAAGAAGAGGAGGATATAGAAGAGATACATCATGATACTCCCCAATAAAATGAAGAAGTGGTTCCCATTATAGATAATTTAATTATAGTTATGAGGTGTTTGATTACTTTCAAGAAAGAAAAAGATTAGAGGAGCAAAAATATTTTCTCAATGTACATCTTATGTAAGAAAAAGAGATGCAAATTAGTTATAGATGGAGGTAGTGCTATGATTATTGTATCAACCCATATTATTATAATAGTAAATCTCACATTTGAACCTCACTTAAACCATTTCATATCAGCTGGGTAACCACATGTCTATACCTATGACTTGTAGATGTCATATTTCGAATAAGATAAGTAGATATGTTGACCAAATAAGGTGTTATATCCTTTCGATGGAAATCACACATGTTAAATTAGGAAGATCTTGACTTTATGACTCAAATATAATTCATTATGGTTGCGAAAACACTTATGTTTTTAAATACAATAAAAATTATTAAGTTATTTCCAATAAAATCCACCAAAAGAGGCTAATTATACCTCCATATAGAAGTCTTACTACATCTCCACATAAATAAAATTTTGAACTACAACTCAAACTAAATAAAAAAATTTAAACTCCATTTGATTATGATATCACCTTCTAACATTAGGAAAGATGCTTCTAATTTACACCTTAACATGTTTGAATCTCCTAGAATTCAAATCAAACCATTAGGAATTTTAAAGATTCAACTTTCTATTTATCCTACACCTTCATGAAGTTCCTTTTCATACAAGGAACACCACATACCTATTGTGGTCTTAGATTTATTGTATAAATTTGTTGATTTGGTTTCTGATGACATGCCTAATGAATTAACAACTTTAAGGGAAATGCCTCATACAATATACTTAATTCTTGGTTCATAGATACCTACTTTATCACATTATAGGATGAATTCAATTGAGCATGTAGAGTTAAAATGGCAAGTAGATGAACTCTTAAAGAAGGGTTTAATCTAAGAGAGTCATAGTCCTTGTAGATTACCAACCCTTCTAACCACTAAGAAAGATGGAACTTAAAGAAATCAAAGAAAAATTATATGTAAAACTTAAGAAGTATTTCTTTTTCCAACTTGAAGTTATCTTGTTAAGGTTTCATCGTGTTTGCTAATGGATTAAAAGTAGATCTCACTTTAATCAAATTTATTATAAGCTGGCCTACTCTAAAATATTTTATGGATGTTAGAACCTTTCATGGATTAGCCACCTTTTATAAGAGGTTCATTAGAAACTTTAGCATCATTGTAGCTCCTATCACTAACATCTTAAAGAGATAAATTTGCTTAGACTATAACTAATAAAATGTAATAGAATAAATCAAAATTCTTATAACTTTTTTGCTTGTGTTAAAACTTCCTAATTTTTTATGCTTCTTGTGTTGGAATTAGTGAAGTATTAAGTCAAGAAACTCAATCGTATTACTTTCTTAAGTGAGGAGTTGAATGATGCTAAATAAAAATATTCTACTTATGACCATGAATTTTATGCGATCATTTAAACTCTTAAACACTAGAAACATTATCTTTCACACAATGAGTTTGTTTTGAATACAAATTATTATGTTTTAAAATTCATCAATTCTCAAAATAAATTAAGCAAAAATTAGGAGTAGAAAATAAGCCAGCAGATAATTTATCTAGGGTACCTCTCATCATTTATTCTTTAGAATTTCAAATCCTTGGATTTGATACTTTCGAGAAGATTATAAAGTTTGCCCTGATTTTCATTTAAATTATCAAGAGCATGAATCCAAACCATTGACTTTTCATAGTTTCTTTATAATAATTGATGGATATCTTTATAAGGCTAGAAGTTATAAATCCCAACATCCATGAAGACTTCCTTATCTCTAAACTTCATTCAAGAGGTGTAGCAAGACATTTTGGTGAATCAAAGAACCAAGAATTTTATTAGCCATATTTTTGAAGTAATGTTGAACATGTTATAGCCCAATGTTACACTTATCCTCAACCTAAAGCTACTAAATAGGCAGTAGATTATTACACATTATTATCAATTCTTTCTCGATCATGGAAAGACTTATACATAGAATTAATGCTAGGATTGCCTAAAACACCTCAAGGATAAGATAGTATCACCTTTTAAAATAGTTTATGGGTACAATCCTAAGATTCCTATTGATCTAACTAGCACAGCTACTCATGCAATTTTTAATTCATATATACATTTGCATGTGATTTTTATAGCCTTCATGAAGACATTAAAAGATAAGTGGAAATGCAAAATACTAAGTATGATGAAAAAAATATTAAAAATATTTTTTAAGGATTATGAGATATGTGATTATATATTTGTTCAAATTCATTCTGAGAGATTTCTTTCCACCAAATATAAAAGTTGCAAGTAAGAGCATGTGGGCCAATTAAAATTATTTGGAAGCTTGGCCTAATGCATATGTTCTTGAATTTCTCCCTCACATGTTTATTAGTCATGTTTTGAATGCAAAAGATCTAATATTTTTTAAATGAGTTACCCAACCTCCAAATTTATAAGATAATACTTCTATAGGAGGAGATAGAAATCATTTGCATGTACCTATCCAACCAACATTCTTTGAAGTGAAAGATATTATCACAACTAAAGCACCATCAAAAAATACCACTATTCAGAGGTTCTTAATTTGGTGGAAAGATAGATCCCCAAGTGAGGATACTTTGGTGACTTTATATGAGTTGTAGAGCCTTACTCTATAAGTACTTGAAGACCTCCAGAAATTTAAATCTTCAAAGAAGAGTTCTTTAGAGTCTCGGATAATTGAAGTAGCATATCAAGGGAGAAAAATAACCATTACAAGGTCTTAATCCAAAAGACAAACCTTATGAGACTTTATGTTGTGCTACATGTGTTGCATTATTTTTATAATCATGATCCATCTACTGTATTAAGTATTAGATGATGTGTTATCTCATGCTTAAGTATTATATGTGCATTGTGTTCATAGTCTTCTATCAATTTATAAAATTTATCTTGGCACTTAGGCACTATCCAATTGGTGATTATCACAATATTTATTATCTCTAGATACAGAAGACAATGTCATGAGTTAGTTTCTAGAGCCTAATCATTGTAAGATGATGGGTTCCAATTTTATGTCAGTTTTCAGTTGTTATCCCAAAAGGACACCCCTTGGAGTCTTGTAATCTATATAAATGTCCATTTTTGTGTAATAGAGGACTTTTGGGAACTATTTTGTAAAATTTAAGTGAAGAACTCTTGGTTAGAGCTTGGTGGTCAACTTTCTTGGGAGATATGGTTATCTCTCGTGACACTTTTTCTTTGGTGAGTGCAAGTTGCTATGCACTCTTTCTTCCTCTGCTATGACTCAACAATACCACATCAAAATGTTTGTGCTTTATTAGTTGCAATTAATTTGAATTAATTTTAAATTTGGCCTAAGGTAGCCAAATTAGGTCAATTTGGGCTCACTTTGGTCTATTGGTCTAATAGGTCAAATTAGACCCAAGAAAGGGTTGGCTTAAGTTCAATTAATTATTTTAAGTAAATTAGAATGTTTAATTTAATTTAATTTCAATTTGATTGGATGTTGACCAAATAGGGTTCATTTGGGTTAAATGACTCAATTGGCCAAATTAGACTTTAATTGGGCTAAAATGTTTTTTTAATTAAGTTAGTATATTGATATCAAGCCTTAAAGAGGATTCAATTTGATTTGGGCTTAGTGGGGACCACATAAGTCTACTTAGGTCAAATGTGTCAAACAATTGGCTAAATTGAAACCCAATTAGACTTTAGATTAAGTTTGATTAAGCATGAACAATAACTCTAAGCTTTTAAATGATTTAATTTGATTTAGTTTGAATTTTCATTAAATAGGACTCAAATGGGTCATTTTGGGTTATACAATCCAATTAACCTAATTAAGAGTCAATTAGACTTTGGTTTTAATTTTATTGAGTACTTTATTTGATTTCATTGGGTTTAGGGGTGTTAGAAACTCTCTAAACTATTTGGACTATGTTAAGTCCTAATGGAGGCTACACTTAATTTAGGTCTAACCTTAGGGTTTTTATTTTACTTTAGGTTGAATTTTAAATTTTACTTGATTTTTATTATTTTTGTGACTTATTATACTGCTTTATTTTTTTATCATATTATGATGGAAATATTCTTTTATAATTACGTGATTTATGATCATTATTTTTATTTTTGTTTTATAGGGTCATGTGTTAGCATATAAATGATATATTATTATTTCATCTATGATTATATGTTTTGGTGCTTTATGATGGCTCCATTTAGCTTTAGTAAATTTTATATATTACATTTATAAAATTTTATATATATAATAAAGTATAAACTAAGTTTCTTGACCTAGTACAAGCCAATCCCTTTCATAATAGATATATATAAAATCTAAACCATGAGTAAAGGCCAATAATAAAGGAAAACTAAAACTAATACTTTATTATTTAGATAATTAAGCTTGTTAAGTAGAACTTGGTTTTTCAGATCATCTAACTATGCTGACCTATTACCAATTCTCTTACAACCATCACAACATAGTGATTATCTATATTTATTTTATTTTATTTATTTATTTTGCATTATGATTATATGTGTTATAAATGACTTTACCTTAGATTCATGAGATAAAATATTTTCTATCAACTTTAACTAAATAATAAACAACTTTAAAGTTAATTAGTAAAATATTTTAAATTTTAAATTAAGGCTCTCTCAAGCCAATGTTTTAATTTAGTCTTGCTCTATTGAATATCTTAGAAGAAGTTTAAGATAGAGCGAGAACAGCCACACCCCTAAGTGTTAGTGGACATTCATAACATGACCAAGTCAAGCATGTTAGATGTCTTTATTAAGCACATATTACTTGCATTACATATCATTTTTTTTTAAATAAAGCTTTAGCCATGCATGGTTTTAGCTATACTTAGGATGTCTTAGCATGTTAAGAAGTGGTTACCTAGCACAGATAAGACTATAAATCTAAATTGAGTAGCTTGATTGCATATATATATATATATATATATATATATATATATATATATATATATATATATGAGTATATATATATATATATATATATATATATATATATATATATATATATATATATATATATATATATGCTATCTCATTTCCTTTTCTTTTATAGACATTTCTTTACCTAAGTGGAGATTGCAAGTCTTCCATTTTTCTAGGCCTTTTAGAAGAAATCAACTTCCTAAGAAATCTTCAATTTATTTTCATTAGTTTGAGTTTATGAGATTAACTTGAAAAATTTATGGTTATTGACAATGCATGTCATAAATAAGTTCAACCACTATGTTCCTGATTGCCTATGATGATGGATCTATAAAATCCAACAAAGTAATTTCTACCCTTTCCTTGACATTATTTTTTTTCTCACTTGCGCCCTTAAGCCCATCATACTCCTTATTGAATCTTTAGTGGTTCAGTAATTTTTATCACATAGGTTTTCTATATATTCAATCATCATTTTGATTGATTATGGTGATTTACTCTCTTCCTTGCAAATTAACACACACAATATTGATTATTTTATTAGAGTAATAATTATTCAACCATAAGTCCTCATTAAGAAAATGAAGAGAAATAAAACATGTTTTCATCTATTAATAGTTTCTCTGGAGGTGTCCTTGTGTGTAATTAACCAAAGGGAGCCTAAACCCTTTGGGAGATCTAGTAACCCATATTCTTCTAACTTCTATTACTAAATCAATGATATATCTTCACATAAATATTTATCATAAGTTTAAATGAGATGTGGTGATCAGATTGTAGCCCACTTTTCATCTCCTCTTATAAATTTTTTATATGAAGTTTGTATCATCATATTAATATTATTTCCTATATAAATATATACTTCATAAGTCTTTGCATGGTGCTATATCCATTTCTTATTTAAAAGGTAAAGCATCTATCTATTTAAATAAAATATTAAATTATGGATAGTAATATAATGTATTCATAATTAGGAAGTTATTATAAAATTAATAAACCAATTTAATGAATATCCTTCTACCTAATCAAGTCCTAGGTGTAATTAAATTTTAAAATCACATTACACTTCTATTGCCAACTATAGCCTTTTTTTCTTTAGAGTTATCTTATAGTGCTATCATCCATGCCTTAATAAATACTAATTACTTTTAATTGATTAAGAAAAAAACTAGTGGGATATGAATCCATTAACTTGTTGTTATAGCTAGATGAATTTATGAAGTCTCCAATTAAATATTCTAACTCTTCAAATTCTTCTAAAATCTGATAAATTATATATCATCATTATTTATAACTAAAAGAGTTAGGCTTATTAAGGTCAAAAAGGATAATGGTATAAAGATGTGTTTATTGTATAACAAATTCCATAAGGAGAAAAAAAAAATTGTCTTAGTAGAGTAGAATCAACAAATCTTATTTTAACTTTGTAAAAGGTTCACAAGAAGTTATACTACCAAAGTTAAGGTAAATAATAGAATGATAAACTCTTTTCTCATCTAGACTCTTTAATTTTAACTATACTTAGGGTACATATAAAAGAAACCATTAATAAATAAAACATGACTTTTTTTTTAATTTGCTTTGTCTATGTAGCAAGAGAAGACTATAATTCAAATAACATTATCCTAATAGAAAAGTTTATGCTATAAAATAGAACAACTCACTAGGTAATCATTGAATCATTGTGCCCAAGTAAGATGTCATCTCTCCAATGTTTTGCATCTAAAAATTGAAATAAATGGAACATCCTCGACTTGGAGCGCCATGCTACAATTGTAATGCTAAGGAACTATCACTGCCTTACAAAATCTAAAAATCCAAACCAGCATTGATAGTTTTCTACTTAAGAAACACACCAATATGGTGTTATAATCACAGCGCCTAGGCACTTTTACGATAACCTTTAGTTAAAGAAGAAAGAAAACTAACCCTTCCGGTCAACTGCTTCCCCACCAATGATAACTGCCTAGTGGGAGTAGAGAAATGATTAGTAGATGAAAAATTTCCCAAGATGCTGGAATGGTTACCTAAAAATCTCTATAAGAAGAGGGGAACTGTCCACTCTCCCCTTTATTCTTTTTCTCTTCTCCCCGCTCCCTTTCTAACCCCCGATCCCAACTCCAAGCATTATATAACACTCTCTCCTTTTATAGTGCATTCCTTACTACTGTACGGAGTCTCTTCCTCTCACATGGAATAGGATCGAAGCTGGCCATCACTAATTCCGAGTAAAAGTTCTTGAAAAAGTTATTTTATGTAATTTCCACCTAAAAGAAATTTCTAAAGTTTCCATTGTCGATCTTGGATCTTGTGAGAAATGAAAATCCTCCCTCCATCAATCTTCCTTTATGAGCATCACTATGACATTGAGCATCGCTATGACATTGAGCATCAGACTAAATGGTCACTGGTCAGTCAAAAGACATATTTATAGTATTTTTGATAATTAATTTCATAATTGATGTCATACAAAAAGTGAGACTAGACATTGATGTAGCACCATGTCATTCTAACTTAGCATCGCAATGTTAGTCAAAAAGTTTATCCTTTCTAATTAAAAGGTTCTATTCATTTGTCAGCCTATTTGAACTGACTTTTTACTAGTGATGCGGTGCCAAATAGCCAGCACTTAGGCATTGGTCAACTAGTCAACTTGATCAAATTATTCCAATTTCATGTCACCTTAAGCACTACAGAGTTGGCCTTATAGTGTCGAAGCACCGAACCCTCAAGTTTTAAGACATGATTCTTACCCGCTAATGCTACTGTGCTAATTACTCAATGTCAAGGCACCATGCTTCTAGTGTTGAAGCATTGCTTCCTATAACACAAATTAATATTAGCCATGCAAATATGTAAAATAAAATGGTAGTCCATAGGGATGTAAGCCCAATATATATGTTCATCATGCGAACTCCTAAAATAAATTAGCTTTCCAATTGATGTAAGCCCAGTCCTATGTTCACCATGTGAACCTCCTTAAAAATTGTGACCTTCCAAAGGGATGTAAATCCAATCTATATGTTAACCATGTGAACCTATATAACCAACAATTCTGGCCTTCCAAAGGGATGTAAACCTAATCTATATGTTCACACAAGAACCTCAACACCCATACAAGCCTTTTCAAGGATATAAGTCCATTCTCTATATGTTCGCCAAATGAATGACCTATATTTATGGTATTCCAAAGGAATGTAATCTAATCTGTTCACCATGCGAACAACCTATATTCATATGGAATTCCAAAGGGATGTAAGTTTAACACGTATGTTAGTCATGTGAGCACCCTAATGGTATTCAAATAGATATAAACCCTACATGTGTCTACAATGTAGACTTTACTAAATTATTAGAAAAACTTATAAATTTAGTTTAACCTTATTTCACTAGATAACCCTTCACTAACACTCTGGACTACTTAAGATATATACAATGAGATAACCCATAGCTACTAATTAGACTCCTAGACATTATGGCTAACCCTCATGTTCATAGATTGAAATAATGGCAATCCCGAGATGATAGAACCATGTGATCTTAATCGAGACTATCCTTCTATTTATTTTAAATGACATCCACACCATTAAACATTAATTTTATATCAAAAACTGATATTATTTCTAACATAAATTAAGAGTACTCTCTTACTATGGTAAGAGGGGTAATTAACTATAAATGCTTGTGTTCATAAGAAGTAGAACTAGATCTAAATGAACCCTAACATATTGTTAAGAAAAATTTGGCTTAATATATATCAATTTGTCTCATGAAGAACATACTCCTCCTACACATCCCAATAAAGATGGTGGAGAGTTTCCAACAAGATATTTTTTTTGAGTAATCATCCACATGAAAAGCCTTTCAGAAAAAAATTTAAAAAGGGTAAAAATAACTTGGACAAAATTTCAAAGCTTCATTATTATAAATATCAAGCTCAA
This sequence comes from Cymbidium sinense, assembly GCA_021442155.1. Classification (NCBI taxonomy): domain Eukaryota; kingdom Viridiplantae; phylum Streptophyta; class Magnoliopsida; order Asparagales; family Orchidaceae; genus Cymbidium; species Cymbidium sinense. Next base: position 51,225,973 of record CM038224.1, on the reverse strand, counting down.
TATCAATTAAACATTAAGGTAGTGAATTCTAATGTGCATGGAAGGTACTGTATTAACAACCACTAATGGTATCGTTTAAATATAACCTCTTAATATTGCGCTAAGGAACATAAACTAAAGGTCTAGGAGTAAATTGATAAATGATTTCTAAGAAATAAATTTAAAGATATAAGACTTAAGTTCTTAGCAGTATAAAGATTTCCTGATAGAAAGAGGGAATGAGAAGGCCTAATTATACACAACTAAATCTACTCAATTGAACTCATAATCTATTTGGGATATGAAAACCACTTCTCCAAGCTATTATTATATTAAGATTATTTTTAGTAAAATTAAGTATTAAATAACATTTTTATTGGGACACATACTATCATTTGAAAATATAGTTTAAATTGAATAGTAGTTTGATACCTATAAATAAAAAATGAATTATATCACTTTCAAGTTAATATGTCATGGGTTATTCAAAATAGACATAGAAGAACACAATAAATGAATAATATTTTTGAGCATGTATATATGGTTTTACACACTAGGATAAGAAAATTCATCAAATTCACTTGCATTATAGTTCTAAAGTTATTATATTTTATTTCAACTTATATTATATTCATAGGACTAATTACATCAATTAGCTCTATCTACACTAATGTCTGTGCACAAAGAGTGGTTATGTGAGTTGGTAAATGATTCAATGGGAAATAGATATTTTAGGATATCTCCACACATTATGATAGAAATTATCTTTAGTGGAGTCATTTTAATAGTTTAATGTATTAAGTATATGCATATCATTCGAGTTGATCCCATAATTTTACCCATGTCAAGGTCATAATATGTAATTAATTTCCTGATTAAGCATTAAGTAATACATGTTCATTCTCTTGATCATATTTACATAATCAAATAAATTCAATGGCTAATCAAGATTTGGTTCATTCATACCTTAATTACTTTTTGTAGCTATGCTAATTCCCTTTTTTATGAATTTGGTCATCTTTTGGACCAAGTTTAATTTAATGAGTTTGGCCAAACTTTTGGTTAGCTTTTTACTTAACCAAGTCATACTAATTTGATGATGTCATTTCATAGTTCAAGTCACCCACTTGATTGACCATCATTAAGTTCCAAGTATGCACCTAGGCTTGGTCCCATTGTTTTTCTTCTTTACTGAATATTTTCTATTCAATACTACCCTGCACTTTGGATGTATAAAATACTATGCCACTTTCCCATAACATATTTATTCTCAAGTGTTTATATCTTCCATGAAAACTTGATCCCTTAACCTAATAGTTGATTATTTTAACTAGTTTTATGATATTGATGCATATCTAAGCATATAAAGTGATGTCAATAATTTAGTTAGAATATGTTCTATTAAAACCAAGACTAAACCTTTATTATGATTAATTGATAATTATTATTAGATGTTGTCTTATCTAATAACAAAAATATTTTAATCATAATTGCATCTTATATAATTAATTAATAAGCTTAATTAGCCTAAAGTCTATCATGTTGATTTACTCTATAGTGATAAGCCTTAAGATAATTGAAATTTACAAATTACTTAATTTGGTGTGTCATCATATCATATGAGATAACCTTAGGATACACTGACCGGCACACACCCTTAGATTTTGTGATATTCCATAACCCTATGGTTATTTAGCATAAGAAGAATGCAGTTAAGTCACTTTGATGTGCAAACCATTTAATTGCTTGCGATGATAATGCTTGAGTATAGTTAGACTATGATATTTATTGTTATGTTTGTTTATTTTTTATGATGTATTACATTTCTTTGATTATTTTGTTGCAATAAGATAGAAATATTTTCTTAGAGGTGCTCAACGTATGGCTAATGCTTTTACTTTTACTTTTACAAGGGCCATGCCCAAAATATAAATTATGCCATTAATTTGTAATGTTATAGTTTTGCACTATGATGTGATATTTTCAATTGAGAAGTGATGGATCCATTTATTCTAGGATATTTTTTTATTACACTTATTATATATATATATATATATATATATATATATATATATATATATATATATATATATATATATATATATATATATATATCTAATCTCTCTAAAGTAAGATTATGCAATCTTGAGGTACAACGTATAATTTGAGCTAGAAGAAGGACTACGAGAAGATGGAAACTAAACTTATACATTAATACTAAAATTTTCCTAAGCTTGTTGGGTAGTACTTAGCCATCCCTTTTTATTTTATTCTAAGTGTCTAAGAAAACTACCCAACTACACCAAGTTATTACTTACACTTTTATAACCATCACCATACAATGATTGTCTTTGCCTTTATTACTATTCTTTTTTTTGCTTTATTATTGTATTGTGATTGTCTACACTTATAGATGATTTCACATAGGCATTTAGAATAAAATAGTTTTTTGCCAAATTTAATAAAATGTTAAACAACCTTATACTTAATTAAAAAAATATTATAAAATTAAAATTAAAGCTCTCTCTAATCAAATATTTTAAGCTACTTTTTACACTTTTATATCTCATTGTGGAGTTACAAGATAATGCCAACCAATGAACAAAATACAAACTTTTGGTGCATATTCATAACATGACTAAGTCAAGCATGCATTGGAGGTTATCATTTAATGAGAGATAATTTGCATAACATGTCATTTCCCTTAGGATTGAATTTTAGGTTGGCATGATTTTAATTACTCTGAGTGTGCTAGATAGTAGAACCTAAACCAAAATATAAATGAAAAATTCAATGTTGAGTAGCTTTGATTGCGTATAACTTGGCTATTTCATTTTTTTTCTTTTGTAAGTATTTTTTTATTGATGTAAGGATTGCAACTTCTACATTTTTCACTCATATTTTTTGAAAATTTCTATCTAAAATATTTTGAGTTTTCTTTCCAAACTTTAAGGTTATGAGGCCAAATCAAGATTAATGCAATTCATGGTTATTAGCAAAGCATCTTAATGCTAGATTGAATCAACTACATTTCCAAGCTAAATGTCTTTAGGCTTAATAGCCCAAGATGATGGGTTGATGAAATCCATACCAAAGTTGTTTCTACCTCTTCTTTAATCTTTACCCATCACATAATTACTCTTTATACCCAATGATTATTGTAACATAGGCCTTTTATATATTGAACAATCATCTTGCTTGGTTGCAGTGATTTATCCTCTACTTTTTCAAAAGGATTTTGTATATTGGTCATCTTATTTTGATAATAAATATAGAATCATGATCCTCTTTAGAATAACCAAAAAAAATCAAAATAAAGATATGGTTTTACTTATCAAGTGTTTCTCATGAAGCCTTCGAGTGTCATTAATTAAAGGGAGTTTAGTCCCTCTAAGGGATCAAGTAACTCATATTCTCTTACTTTCTTTGATAAACTCAAATACATGAATATAAATGATTATTTTTAAGACCTTAGATGAAAGATGAAATTCTCGATGAAATCTTCTTTTAATTCCACTTATAAAATTTCTTTCAAAGATTATGTTATCCTATTAATACTTTTCCCCAACTCTCAAAATGGTGGCTTGACACTCAAAAATACCAACCATTTTTTGTGATGATGGTGTTTTATTTGACTTTATTTAATATATATAAACTATTGTATTAACTTCTACTTTATAAGGATAAAGTTCTAAGTTATCTTTTGATAAAATGTTTTTTTAGTCTTAAGATATCTTGTATTAGCTGTAGTCTAGAAGTGAAGAAAAAAAGCAAAGATCAATAAACCCACAAAGGTTGAAAACCTTATAACCTTTAGAGTTTGAAGAACCATAAGAGAGGCAAGCTAAATGACCCACTAGCTGAGTCTAACTTTTACTCTAGGTTGGGTTGTATAAGATAAGCTCAACTGTAATTTTCGTTTATCTTTTTCAGGATTGTATTTTGTGGACCTAGTCACACCAGCTATCTTTATTACTTCATATTGTAGTTGATACTATTAAATGTTTGTTGGATGATTATTTAATTTTACCTACATTCTAATTGAAATGAAATGTTTATTTGTGATATATATTATTTTTATGAGTTGTGATATTAATTAGATGCCTAGATGAGTCATGATTTATTTAAATATAATTTTATATTAAAATCTAAATTAATTAAATTCATAAGAATAAATAAAGTAGAACCCTTAAGCTACATCACCATAATTGCATCTATATTATAACTTTATTCTTATTAGAGTACTTTATCCGTATTACATGAATAAAGGCTACATGTCCTTTGAGATTGACAACTATCTTAAAAATATAGATCGTATTAAGGTAAAGTTAAATTAGGATAAGATACTACATTCCATATGAAAGTTGTGTCTAATCAACAAATAAATAAATAAACTTTATTACAATTAGACTAGGAGAATTACACATCATACATACTTAGCTTTCGTGGCTAGAACTAGGATTCTTCTTAATAAATAAAATTCTTACCTATCTTGCATATACATGTGAGTATTGTGGTGTTTTCTTTTTGGGATGAGGGTTGGGACACCACATAGATCTGCAGATGTACTTATTAGGGTGATCGGGTATAACATTGAGGAATGACGTACTATCTAGAGAGACAGAAGTCACCATCCTACATTGGACTTAATCACTTAATAAAGAATCCTAAGGACAATGGGTCTTCGAATGTACCAGAGATCTTTCCCCTACTTTACATGAAAAGTAAAGTAGAGTTTATTTTAAGTTCATGGAGGCAAGCCTCCATAGTTAATTACATCCTAAAGAATGAGATTCCTTAGAAATACTCTCGATTAAGGTAAATGATCATTATCTCCAAAGATTTCAAAGATAGGACTATCAATCAATTGGTTATTTTTTAAAAAATCAAATGAGATTTAAGTAAATAAAGGGAGATATTTTTGGAACCAAAGGGAAATGAGTAGGGGATGCTTATGATACTAAAACCTAGTGAGCATCTCAAACTATCCTATGATTGGGCTTTATATTTTTGAGTTTGAGAAGAATTATGTATTTGAGTTGAATTTTTATTAGAAATCTAAGTCTTAGAATCCATCAACATAGAATTGTGGAAATGCCTAAGAGGTGAGGATTTACGCTCATGGCCCCAAAGGGAAATATCGACCTCAGATCCTAAATCTAGGGAGCTTTGGCGAGGGCTAAAGCATGACCAAAATCTAAGGTGAAAATGGGTATATGTTTACCTCCATAAGAGAGGATAAACCACCCGACTATTGAATTTACAACTGCCTAGGGTGGCTATCAACTAACTCCTCCTATGATTTTAAATACATGTAGGCAAGTCATATGCTTTACAAAATATCTAGGCTATTATTTAATTAGAAAGGAGACTAAGTCCTTAAATTCACTCCCTAAGAGACTAGATCATGAAGGGCATGAATCCATGACTTAATCTAATGCAAATTTTATCAAGTTTTATTTTGATTTTTGGACTTTTTTATTTGACACGGGCTATGGGATTAGATATGCCTAATGCATGAGAAGATTGATTATGGGCCAAAATCAGAAAGAATGATTTGTATTTCCACCATGGCTCTCAAAGGACAAGTCATTTTCTCTGGCAAAGGTGGAAGCCCTCCATTAGCAAGAGTGAAATAATATGATTTATGCATGATGTGAGACATACAACATCCAACTAAGGGGTTGCTAAATCTTTATTATCTTGATTTATGTCCTAGTCTTTAAACGAGGTTATGAATTCTTTAGTTTAATTTTTAGTTGATTAATTGGATAGAAAATTTATTTTTTCCTAAGAGTCTAATCGCATCCAGGCCATTCAACATCCATCAAGCAATTAAGAAACTAGGAAAATCATGCCATCCTAATTGGGCAATCATAAACATAACATCAATCAATTTATAAAATTAGCATAAAGGAATAAAATGTTGGTGTGGTCGGGTACCACCATACAACCCAAAAAGAAAGATAAGTAGCCAAGCTCTACCCTTATACAACATCGATTACAAATGAATAATTATAATTAGAAGGAATTTATGCTATGGGGTCTTCATTCTTCATTCTTCATTTCTTCATTTTTTTTATTTACTTCTTTTCCTTCTTCCGTTTGGCTTGGTTGGAAAATGGTTGCTCCTAAGGCATCACATGGTACATAAGACTTGACCTTATGGCCAATGTTCACCTTAATCCCCATAACATTCATTCCAAATCTTAATTGCAAAATTTACATCAAAATGAGAAATCTAAATCTAACTAAATATGTAAAACAAAGATTAGCTAAACCTAAACAACCCAAGCAGTTATATGAATAATTTGGACTTAGCACCCCGCACATGAGTAACCAAGTCCACTTGTCCTAACTTGGATTATGCTTAGGGGCTTAAGCAACCTGTACAGCAAAAGTAATTTTTTTAATTTTTATTACATCAGCCCCTTTTTAAGCACAATCCCCACATAAAATAAAGTTAGACTAAACTCATCCTAACATCCAATCTATGCAACATACACTCTAACATCCAATTCATAATAATACATCATAAAATAAAACATACATCAAACCATGCACTGTCCTAACATAAAGCTAAAAGTGGTGGCTTAATCTAGAGTGAGTATTAAGGTTTATGTGGTATACCTAAGTGGAGTATTAGGGTTAGAATTTTCTAAGCATGAAAACATTTAATTCGTTAGGGATGATTTGTTTCACTAGAGGTTGATTTAATTGATTTTTATTTTTATTTTTTATTTTTGATGTTGGTTTTATTTGGATTTCTTTCTAGCCTATGCTTAGCAATTGAGTGTTGTAAAGAGAAAAGGACAAGAGGTTCACTTTTTTCCATTCCGCCTTAGGTAAATCTAAGATGGATTAATTTATTTAAATTCTTTAAGTGAAGGATTCATTTTCTACTTTTATTCATCCTAGATTTGGGTTTTCCATAAACAAAGTCATTCAACATGAAGAGGCATCTTAAGATTAATTAGTTTGAAATAATAACATATGGCACATATTCAACCTTCCCTCTCCATCATATATATGTAAGTCATGCATATGATTCATTCTATCACATGATCATGCACACACAAAATAATTCAAATGAAAGTTTAGATTTCCATTCATTCATTAAGCACACATACAAGTGTATGAAAGTTTAGAAGTGAGTATGACACCATTATTCCGCACCAGGGAAATGAGGTAAAGACCTCCGCGGGGCTACTTAAAGACCTCGCATTCAGGATGTCCAGACTAATATACTCACTTCCTTAAATACACAAGGATGTATGTCCAAACAAAATATGGAAACCAAACTTAAAATCATTTCCAAACATATTACCCATATGGCATGCACATGATTCACACTTTAAGCAAAGCTACACATGCAAAGCACTTAGCAATCCATATGGGATGTATGTATGTAAAAAGTTATAATATTGAATCAAATGAAAGATGAAGCTATTTTTAAAAGTAATTTTTGATTTAATAATGATAATAGACACATATTCTTAATCCCAATCATGCATTTAATCATGAAGTAAATACATTTCAAATGTTTGGAAAATCTTTGTGAATGCATGTATGCACAGGTCTTGATAATCAATCAAGTAATAGATGAAGTTATTTTAAAATATTTTGTTGGTTTAATAGTGATAATAGCCACACATATCTTTACTTTAAATCATGCACTTATATATAAGGAAATCTCATTTCAAGTGCTTAGTTTTAGCAAGTATAAATGTATGGATGTATGAATTCAATGGCACACAATACACTAGAATGATTGGAGAAGGAAGAACAAACATAAGCATTTGAATTCAATCAACCCAATTATTTCCTAAGGCTAATCAAATTAAAAAAAATGAAAGTGTTCAAAACAAGTCAATCTTCTTTTATGTGTCTTTTGATTTCATATTCGAGTTGAATTCCAAAGTGGTAGGTTATGTTTGCTGATCCTAGCCTATTCCCCCATATTGATGAGTTAGTTTGGTTTAATGCAAAGATAATTAAGTTGATCTAACTTAATTAGGCTTCATCTTTCATTAAAATGCATTAATTATCCTTTCCTATACCACTTCAACATGATTAATTAAGAAATTATGAGGAAATGACCATGTGGACATGCTTTGAGAATGAAATCAGTAACAATCCTATGGAAATAAAAGGGCCTAATGCAATTAAAACACAATCATTAATTAATTAAAATAAAGGGGTTTTCATTAAGTACTTTCATAACCTTCCCACACATGTGAGTTGGATATGATTTTCTTAAACTTACCATAGGCTTTTGAACACCTAAGGATCTACCCAGCAAGAGATTGACTAACTCCAGATTAGTTTTGAAAGTTTGATTAAACTAATTAAGGTTGATCATTAGTGGATTAATCCTTAATTATATTTGGATTAAGGAATAAAGAGGTTTAGAGAATAACTTAGGGAAAATATCCCAAACCCATTCCATAAACCTCCTCCACACTTAAGCAATGTTTAATTATCTCAATTAAGAGATTAAATTACAATTCATATGCTTAATTACTCTTAATTACATTAAGGGGAATTAGGGGTTCATTAATTAATTTGCCTAATTAACTCATTGATAAATTCCAAGAAAATTAAGGGAGGCAGAAGTCCTCCTCCTAAACATGCCTGAGAAATTTGGAATTAATTAATTAAGTAATTATAGAGAAATTAAAGTGATTAAATTTTTAATTAAACCTCAATTAAGAAAAATTCACTGTTTAAAATCAATTAGAAATAATTTTATTGGATTCCCCTGTGAAATACCTTTAAAATGAGCTCTCATTTATATTTTTTAGATTTTTCTATATTTCATTATGATTTAATGAAGTTTCTGCGATTAATGGATAATAAAAATAACCTAATTAATTAACTAATCCCGTCGGTGCCACGTGGTGTGCTTTCCATGTGCCATGATGGGATTGGTTATTTAAGATGTCACATCGTGTGCCACATCAGCTGGCGATACAACGTGCTTTCCCCTGGGCTGTCTGATCAAAGGAAAGACAACCAGGATTAATCTCATGGTTCTAAAGGGATTAAATCAATGAATCTGATTTATTTAATTAGGGATGTCCATCCAAAACATGTGGGATGGATGTCCCATGATTCATCCCTGCCTAAGCTCGGGAGATGGAGGCCATCCGTCCCCCACCGGCTGATCCAAGCTCACTTAAGCTCAAGGCTGGGGTTTATCCCACACCTTCAGGAATAGGGAAGAATGTCCAACAACTAAACTTTGATGAAGTGAAGATTTCTTTCACAAAAGACCAGCAAATTTTCCTAAATCTATGATTTAAGGTTCATTCCTCACCGGAGCTCATGACCATGAATTTAACTGAGGTAGCTTCGCCTAGTAGAGATGAAGCCTTATTGAAGTTTTGGCAAGTTTCTTCCCCTCCAAGTGCTCTGTGGACCAAGCCTTGTCAAAAAAAATTACTGGAGTTAGTTGAAAGCACCTATGTAGTAGCCAGAGAGCTTGGGAGAAGGTTGGCTCAAGCTCGATTGGCTCTAGTGAAGATGAGGGAGAGGTTGATTGAACTTTGGTGGGGAATTGAGTGAGTTGGCTAAGTGGAATTCTCCTTCAGCTCGGGTTGAAAGAAAATAGGGAAATCTAGAGGTGGAGAGCTGGGGAACTGGGGTAGATTACTCAGAGTGAAGACCAAGGTGTGGTTGCAAAGAGAATGAGGGGAGGGGGGTATACCTCCTCCCTCCCTTGATCCGATGGTTAGAAATGGGCTGAGCTATTTTGTCATTTGAATCAACTAGCAGAGAATAGGAGCTCGAGCCAGGGAGTTAGGCAAGCCAAGTGTCTTACCTTGAATGGAGAAGGAAGTTTAGGAGGTTTTCTTAGGAGGTGGTGGCTGCCTTGGGTGGTTTAGCTTGAACTAATGGAAGAGGGGAGGTGATTTTACCTCCCCTTGGGTCATGGCCAACACAACAATGCATGGCATGGCATGGGTGATGTGAGTGGATGATCCATTACATGGGTATTTCACCCCATGTCATACCCTTAACCCAAGGGTATCTTGGACATTTGACCATGGATTCAATTTAGGCAGATTTTAAATGTTTCAAAAATGAATTGTGCTAATTTTTAATGAATTTAGAGTTAATTTGATATGATTTGGCTAAAGTTGACCCATTTGAGTCAACTTGTGTCAAGTTGACCAATTGGTCAACTTGGGTTAAACCAAAGATTGGGTTAAGTTCATATGATCATTTGGAGCCTATGGGTATCATTAGTTTGGTTCAATTTGGTTTAGATTTAGTTTTGGTTCATTTAGGTCAAATGGGTCAAGACCAATTTAATCATTTGACCTTTGGCCATGGGTTGGTTTAGATTGTGTTGATCATTTGAAATGTATTGGAAGCTTTGGTTTCAATCAATTTTGATTTGGTTTGGTTTCAAGTTGATTTGACCTTGTAGGTCAACTTGGGTTCATGGTCAATTGAAGCTTTGGTTAGGTCTAATTGGTTAATTGAAGCTTTCATCAAGTTCAATAAGTGATTTGAAATGAATTTGACCCATTAGTTGCAATCAACTTGACTTAGATCAAGATTTGACCCATTTTGGTCTTTTAGGTCAATTTGGGTCAACTTAGGTCAAGTGGTCAATTAGGCTTTGTTTGGCTCAATTGATGGATTGATCATGTTCAATCATTGATTATGAATGGGTCTAGATCAATGGTTTCAATCAATTTAGCCTATGGTAGATTTTGGCTTATTTAGGTTTCATTTGGACTAAGTGTTGACTTGGTCAAAGGCTAGGTTTGACTTAGCTTGACCCAATTTGAGTGATTGATCATCCCATGATGATTGTTGATCAAGATGAGAGGTTTAGATGGGCTTAGTTCAACCTAATTTGGGTTAGATTAGAACTTGGCTCAAAAAGGTCCTTTAAGTAACTTTGGGTCAAGTGAGCCTAAGTGGGTCAATTGGCTTGATCAAAGCTTAATTCAAGTTTGGTTGAACTCACATATGGACTTATGATGGAAATATAAATCCCATTGTAAGTGATTTGGAGTTAAATGGGTTTTGGTTCATTTGACAAATTCAACTCAAAAGGGTGAACATGGGTTTGACTTGGGTTAGATTGATTTTAGTTTGGTGATTGTAGTTTATGTTTATATTTGGGCATGTAATTGAAGGATTGATTATTTTAAGTGAAAATCCAAGGGTTTGAATTAATTTGAGAAATGATTCGGCTAAGTTCAAGAATTTGACTTGAAAGGGTATAAGTTGGATTTTTGGTTGGATTTGGATTTGAGTTTTGAATTAATTTTTGGATTTGAATTTATATTTCATTCATATTTGTGAATATAAATGAGAATATAAATGGATTATGAGAAAATATTTTGAGTTTGGAGTGATTTGGAGTGATTTGGATTTGGAATTTGGGCTTAGTCCATAAGATCAAATCGAAGGGCATAGGAAAGATTTTTGGATTTTAATTCAATCATTAGTTTCAATCATTTGGTTTGGAATTGATTCATTATTTGGATTTTGGATTTTAGAAAATCAATTGAGTTGGAATTAATTCAAGATTTGGATTTGATTTGAATTTAAAATTGATTTGAGATTTGGAGTTGATTTTAATGAAGGAAGAAAGGATTTGGTTCAAGCTATAGGGTAGGCAAGTTCTCCTAGTACTCCTAAGGCATAACCTATTCCTATGGCTAACTCTTCTAAGTCTCTAGGGTTAGGTCAAGTTTTCACCTAATCACTAGAAGTGTCTTAAGACTAAGAACTCTTAGTATTTAGAGGAGTCTTATGTCTAAGATGGAGAAGTTGATAGCTCATTCCAAAAGTGAGGTCAATAAGTATACCTCATGATTTTAAAGTGATTAGGTGGATTATGTTGGCATTACTTTTAGGTAGGATTGTAAGTTCAAAAAAGTCAAGTATGATTCAACTTCAAGTTAATTTGAAATCTAAAAGTCTTATTACATATCATTAGATTAAGTTTGAGCAATAATTTGATAACAATCTCACCTTAGTATAGGTTTTGAGGTTGATAGTTTTTATTTAGCACACATCATAAGTCCTCACCTCTTAGGCATATTCTTAGTCTTGTGCTTGTAAATTATAAGTGCCAATATTCTAATAAACTGAATAACATAAAATTAAATGATTTCATGTATCAAAAATATAATGCCCAATCTTAGGATATTTGGGAGTACTATTAAGCTTCTTAATATCATGTGCTCCCTATTTTTATTCCATTGAGTCCTTAAAAGTATTATCCTTATTTTGAGCTTATCACCTTTAAAATTCCAAATCATAAAGTCCTTGAATATAAATTTTGAATAAATTACTAAATTATCCACCACTACTTTAATCCAAAGCTTTATTAAAGTTCACACTCTTAAGATGTAATTAACTCTATATGGGATTTCCTCTATAGAAAATTTGTATCCTAAAATCAAAATTAAATTTAAATTCAAACTAACAAAATTTCTAGAAATGTAGACTAGACAAACTATAAAAACTATTATTATTATTATACCTGAATCACTTAATGTTGAATAATATTTTTATATCTCCATATAATATATCATTCTCTATGTTGAATTTAGATATAATAATAATAAATCCCTCTTTATTTTAGTCATTGAATCCATTGTAAGTAGTATAGTGTTCTTGATTCCATATACAATCACTAAATTAATATTTAATTTCAAGTTTGTCCATTTTCACTAAAACCTAAAATTAAATTTTTTCCACAAATAGTTAATATCTTTAAACTTCTTTACCTCATAATGTCCAATCCATTATAAATCATAGTTCACTAGTAAGGTCCTTCTCACTCATTCTCATTCCATAATTAATAACATTATTCTCTTACTCATTTTTTATAAATCCTTGAACAAAATAACTTCTACATATTTAATTTTTGCCTTAACTTTAACTAATTATTCTTTAATACAAGTTTATTCTTTTTATCTCCCTAATAATTAAAAGAAAGATTTAGATACATACCATAGAATTCTTATGAATGTACATCTAACACTTTATATTTACAAATAACACTTTATTATGTACATGAAAAGTTGTATTTCACTTTAAAGAAGTTAGTGATAGTGGTATTTTTAGTTTGATATTAAAGATTTTGATGTAGCACAAAAGAATAAAACCACTAGGTCCCAAACCAAAAGCTTAAGGTTATGAAGACTTTTACCATATTTTACATGTGATATTTTATAATTGAGTCACATGTGTTGTATTAATGTTAGGGATGTATTTATTCATGATTATGTATTGTATGTAAGTTTTGATTGAGATCATAAAGTGTTTAAATGTTAGAAGTGCATCAGCAATATAGTGCCTAGGTGCTGACTAGAAAGGCACCATAGTACTATTGTTGATTCCAAATCTGGCACCTAAACAAAAGTGCTAGTGCCTAGGCACTAGCCTATGGTGCTACAAAATGATGGGTTCTGATTTTTTTTTCAATATTTTATTGAAAGGACATGTCCCTTGGATTGTTATAACTTATAAATATATATATATATATATATACTTTATCTTATGTAATAGAGAATATTAGATTGGTTTTAAGTGAAGAACTTGAGTGAAGACTCTTTAGGATGGAGCTTGGTGACCGATCATGGAGGAATTCAGTGATCTCTTGCTATCATTCTACTTGGGTGAGTAGGAGTTTTCTCATCTCTTATACTTTGATGAGTGGAAGATCCGAAGTACGCCTCTTTTCCATCCTCTATGACACTCGGTCGTCATGACCAAGCCATCATTTTGATATTAGAGCCAAGGTTTGGAGTCTTCGACAAAGTGCTCGTAAATATTCTATATCAAATCTAAAGCAAGGTTAGTTCTCTATTTTGGATTTGGTGTAATTTTCCTTACATATTTTAGTGATTTCACTTAGAAAACTCATGCTAAACTCATGTCATAGGCAATCTTATGAGCATTTGTTTTACTACCAACTAGTCTCCACTAATAAAGTCTAGCATTTTTCTACTTAACCTAGCTACAAGCCATAATACTTAAGGGAGAGTTCATTAAATTAGCCAAACTTAGTATACAAACTTTATATAATAATCAAACTCATATCTTTAAAGATTTTATGTTTGTCTCTTTTTATGCTTACTTAATTATTTGTATTATCCAAAATTAACTTATCTTTATTAAATGTTAATTATTTTAAGATTTGTGCACCTCATTATGTTAAATTTGGTTTATATAAAGCTTGTTTGAAATTTCATCTGAGAGTGGAATATTTACATTCCATTTGCATTAACCATGCTCCCAAAATTTGTCAGTATGGATCAATTTGAGGATTTAACTAGAAAAGTATATGAAAACACTATGTGAAATGAAGCGAAACTTACTAGGATAGAAGACCTTATTATGAACATAGCTTCCCAAATTTAAACATTAAATACTATGGTTCAAACCCAATCGACGATTCCATATCAAAATAGTTTAGAAATAATAAGAGAGAAAAACTTTAATATTTCTAAAGAAGATTATCCCAGTATAAGATCAAATATAAAAAACAATTATAAACATGAACATCATAGAATCCACAAATCACTACATAAGCCAACAAAATAAGTAAAATAGAAGCTCTAACATATGATGATGTTTATGACCCAAATAAATTTTTAGAATGGTTAACCTAAATGGATGACAATTTTATTGGTATCATATGAATGATTATCAACGAAATATATTTGCTAAAATGAAATTAGTAGGTCAAGCATAAATCTATTGGAATAACATTTTAGCTAAAGAAGCGAGATACGATAGAAATCTCATGATATGGGTAGAAATGAAGGAAATTTTAATGGCTAAATATTATCCTAAAAATCATGATAAAAGGCTCAATGAATAAGTAACTACTTTTAAACAAGAACATATCCAAGTAATAGAATATGTGAATACATTTGAGGATTTAATAACTAGAACACACTACACTAATCAAGAGTGGTAGTTAGCTAATAAGTTTGTCATTAGTCTATGGGGAGATATTAAAAATGAGGTAAAGCTTCATAATCTCGAGACCTTAGAAGAAACCTTTACTATACTTTACTCCTATAAAAGCATAAGAAAGTTACATCCATGTCTAAAATGAAAGCTCAAATATCTTTTAAGTATTTGACCACATCCTAACCTAAAATGTCTATTAGTAGACCTAATCCTTCTACATCAAACAACTTCTCTAAAATGACCCCCCACTAAATCTACTTCTAAAATGTAAGAGAAATAGTTTACTTCAGATGTCATAAGAAGGATCATATACAAAATTAATGTAGAGCTAAAATTATGTTTCTAGATGAATTGGAAGATTTAGGGAAAAAAAAAGGATAATGAAGAGATACATGATAATTAATTACTATCAATTGAAGAAGTGGCTCCTACTATAAGTAATCCAATGTCAGTTATGAGGTGTATTATTGCTTCTAGTGAAGAAAAACATTGGAGAAAAGAAATATTTTTTCAATGTATATCTTATGTAAAGAAAAGAGGTGTAAGCTAATAATAAATGGAGATAGTGCCATGAATGCTATATCAACCCATGCTATCACTAAAACCAACCTTACGACTGAACCTCATCTAAAACCATTCCAAGTCAGTTGGGTAAATCACACATCCCTATTTATCACAAATAGATATCTTATTCTAAATAAAATAGGTAGCTATAATGATCAAATTTGGTGTGATATTTTTTTGATGGAAATCACTCATATTCTCTTATGAAGATCATGGCTTTATGATTTAAATACAATCCATTATAGTCATGAAAATACTTATGTATTCAAACATAATGAGAAAATAATAAAATTACCCATAAAGCTTTACAAAAAGAGGTCAATTATCCCCTCCCTTCCCCTCCCATAGAAAGCTTCCTACACCTCCACATAAACCCTTTTTCGAGCTACAACCTAAGCCCCACCAAAAGAAGAATACAAAACTTTAGTTAATCATGATATATCCATCTAAGGATAAAAAGGATGGCCCTTAATATGATTGAATCTTCTAGAATTCAACAAGCCCTTAGGATTTATGCATGTAGCTAAGGAATTCATTGATCCAACTTCATTATTTGTCATATACCTTTACAAAAACTCTTTTAGTACCAAAGAATACCACATCCCCATGGTAGTTACACATTTATCATTTGAATTTGCTGATTTGATACCTAATGACTACTATTAATCTCATTTTTAGAATGAGGCAAACCTATGTTAAACAAAACTATATTTCCCAAGCTAAATAAAACAGAAAGTTCATTCTAAATGAAACTTGTTGAGTAATTATTGTAATGTAATTCAAATTGCATTTCTTCTTTTTCCTCATGCTGTAATGTAATTACTGTAAATTTTCATGGTATTTCGTTTCCTCCTTAGCTTATTTCCGTGTAAACTAAATATGCAAAACAGCGATTAATTCACAGGAGAGCTAGCTGGAAAAGAGTTTTTTTCATGGCACAATAGTCTCGATGACTCTGCTTTGAGAAAGCTATGAGGAGGTGGAGGAATTAGAGAGCACATCGACGAGGAAGCCGAATGCCTCTACAAATGGCTGCACTAAAGATCTCGATGACACAATTATCACCTCAGGATAAGCACCTCCATTCCGTCATAAGGGGAGAAACCGAGAGAGAGAAATCAAGGAATTTCAAGTAGGTCATGTGAGAAACCGTAGAGGTTCTGAGGCGAATAGTGATCGCAAAAGTCTGACAGTCGAATGGAAGGCGGTCTTCTTCGTCGTCTTGGCTAAAACCATCAAGGCCCCTCAAGGAACCCAAGCGCGATCACAAGAAGACGAAGAACAGTGAGCATAACTGGAACATTGGACAATTTTTTCTCTAACGTAATATTATTTTGTCTAAATTCGGAAAATTTCAAGTGTGAGATATCGGATAATAACTTAAGAATTATTTGAGAAATTTAATTTTATGTTTTTTTTATTTGTTAAAAATACATTATTTAATTTATTTTTAAGAATATTTATTTTTTTATTATTGTTATTTTTAATTTTATAATAAATTATATTATTTTAAAATATTTATAAAAACTTAATTGTTTTGAATATTTATTTAATTTATTTTTTATTATTGTTATTTTTAATTTTATAATAAATTATATTATTTTAAAATATTTATAAAACTTAATTGTTTTGAATATACATGTATTTACTTTACTTTACATGTTCAACCAAACAAAAATATAGTTTACATGTATTTATTTACATAGAACCAAATAACTAAAGATATTAATTCATCATTCACTTTAAACAGATTTTACTTTCCCATTCTAAATAAAAAGCAACCAAACAAACTAAATTAAATCTCAAACTAAAAGAGATAAAAGAAAGAGAAAAGCTACTAAACCAATGAAAATTTAAATACATTTAACTTAAAATTTTGATTATGCTATTATTTCCATTAGTAAATACTTTGAATTAATTACTTAAACTAAAACCAAGTTTAAATAAAAAAATCTAATTAAATCAAATCAACATGAGAACCAATTATGCTTCCATTATGGATTTTAATGAATCATCAAAACTTCAATTTAAATGTGAGTTTAATTCCTCTCAAATGAACCATGAATTTTTTTAATCAACCTATGATTTAGATGTCAATTCAAATTTATTATCTTCAAATTTAAAATTTATTAAACTTAATGGTATGAATCCATTAATGGGCCTTTCTTAAGCTTAAAAGTATTTAAAACTTGCATTCTCCCATCTAATCAAATTACTTTGAAATAAAAAAGAGGAAGAAAGAAAGAAACTTTTTTATCCTACTTGAATAAAATCAAAGCCAAAGATGACTGATTAATCCACTCAACCCAACAATGACCTATTTAGGTTAAATTTAACTAAGTGGTACTCAAATTCAAGCTAATCCAAGTTTATCCTTCTTGAAATTATGAAAGCTTCCCTAAATTTAGGAAACTATAATATGATTTAGGGATGAGAGGTTAGCACACAAAATTTGAACAAGAAAATAAAATAACTCTCATGGCCACTAAAGGAGACTTTGAGTGCATTAATCCTCATCCCCGATCTTAGCATTAATACAAGCATGCTTATAGCCACTTGCAAGCCCAATTGACCACCTCCCAAACCTCTCCCAACCACCATTAATGCATTTTGGCCATCTATAAAAAAAGAAAGAGAGACTCCAAAAGCTCACATCTTGGCATTAGTTACCTTTTTAAAGCTCCACTAAACAAAACAAAACCTTCCCCTCCCCATTTCACCTACAAAATCCCCAAATCAATCAAATTTTAGCAAACTCCGATGGCACTATGTGGTTGGATTTTATTCATGGGGAGGTTGGATGTATTCACTCTGAAACTTTGTCTCACATCCAGGAATGTGTTTGAATCGACTAAATCAATGCACATTGGCTCCGATGAGGTAAGTTTGTAAACTGTAGATAGCCACTAGACTTGTTTGTTTGTGAAGTTTAATAGCACAAAATTAGGAATTTCTTATATAAATCTAGTGCTTTTATAATTTCCAACCCTCTTAGAGGAAAAAACACAAGATTTTGACGACAATTGTTGAAAATCAAGCCTAAGTGGTAGCAATAATGTCATCCACCCCAAACTATTTGTCATCCATGGGAGTGAGAATACAGCAGTCGTCTAATCCCCATTACATATGATGGACCTCTGAGATTAAAACACTAGAGATATTTGATTTGAGCCCTTAAATTGTGAGGCTTGATCTAGATTAAGATTTTAATCAGACAGTCCAGATCAAATCTAATTTCTGCACAAAATGCCACCTTAGCATCATCTATCCAATCATCGCTCTACACATGAAAGGCAGAGCCCAGCTTTGTTAAATAGATAAAATCAATTGAAAATTAAACAATTTATAAAAATAAAATATTCAATGAAAAATTATAAATAAGAGCTTGTTGGATTTTCACTAGTGGAATTCAATGAATCTAAATGCCCATGCTTTTATTGGGTATTTTTGAGATTAATTTAGGTTTAACTAAAAATTTAAATTCATTGATTAATCTAAAATAATAATAAAATTGGTCTAAAAATTTTAGGAAATAAAATTGAGGCTAAGATCTACTACAATAAAAATTTTAAAATAAAACAGTGATTGGACCGAAAAAAATATTAAATTTTGAAGCTCAAATGCCTATTTTAAGAAAATAAATAATTTAAAATTTTAAAATATAAAAAATCATCAAGATGGCTTATAATACTTTATTTAACATTATAACACTTAAGAAAAATTTTCAAACATTCTAAATCTCATTAGACTTTAAAATAATCTAATTAAGGCTTAAAATATGTTAAAAAATTAAAAAAAAGAAATTCATGATAAATGAATACTAAACTAAAAAATCAATATATTGGAAATTATAAAACAAAGAGTATAATTAAAATATTTGAAGAGAATTATTAGATTATTTATGTTTAACTAAAGTAGGAAGCCAAATAAATCTTAATTAATTAATTAATTAAGTATTAATTAAAACTTAATTAGAAAAGTTAAACCAAATATTAACTAAATTATGAATTAAAAGTTAATTAATTAATGTAGTAGGCTATCAATTAAAAAAATTGATGATTAAATCTTAATCAAGTTAAACATTCAACCAAGTTAAGAACTAGTGAACTTAAATTAAATACTAATTAGACTACAAAATTAAAGGTTAAATTAAAATGTCTTAAAATGTAGTAAACCATTGATCAAATGCTGATTAACTAGAGCTAAATGATTCATGATTACATCTCAATCAAATAAATCATTTAACCAAGCTAAGAAATAATGAACTTAAATTAAACATGATTAAATTAAATAAATATTTAATCAAATTCAAACAAATCTAATAATGATGTTTACATAAGACAAACTAATAATTAATAAAACATTAAGTGCATATTAATGAACCTTTAATTAAACCATAATTAAGTTAATATGATATCATAATTAATCCATAATTATACTTTTATTAATTTAATTATAGCTGATTTGAGTAGTTAATAATTGACTTTGTTGAGTATAAACCTTGTGTATCTCACTATTTGGTTTGATGATAACAAACCTTGTGTAATAATAACTAATTTTCTCTTTGTAGAATAAATTATTCACATTAATCATGATGAATGTCATTCTTACATTAGATTTATATTAATGAGATATATATATATATATATATATATATATATATATATATATATATATATATATATATATATATATATATATATATATATATATATATATATATATATATATATATATATATATATATATAGTTGCTACTAATCAAGTTAAATTCAAACGTGCAGGAAAATTCTTCAACTCGAGGTTCCTTAGTCAATTCAAAATGCTAAACCTATTAGACATGAATTGAGTGCAAATTTTCTAGAATTAACTATATTAAGGCAAGTAAAAAGCTCACTAAAATAAAAAAAAAATTCATGCATTTCAAAATAATTTATTTTGGAATTATTCATAAATCCTACATTTCATATTTACAACTATTCTTCAAATTATTCATTTTGGATAATGTGAACTAAATGCATAAATTTTGTTCCATTTATTATTCTTCTAGGTAAGTTAAATTAAGTTTACATTTAATTAAATTATTTTCATGCTTAGTCATGTTCATTATCCATTTATTCAAATCATGAATCTAAATTAACCAAACATTATTCAGGGTATTAGTTTTCTCTCTCATATTATCCAAGTCTTCCCTCTACTATCCTATCTCCATCCTAAACCTTTTTGGCAAATTTTTTTTTTGATTATTTCCTAAATAAATTATGTGAGAGTTATTCAAATTATTTTCATAATTATCCCATATCTTCCTAAATTAAAAAATTCATTTATTTGAATCTTTAATTAGAATTATTTTTGAATTCAAATTGAATATTCCTTTGATTACATATGCAAATTTGAACTCTCCTATTTATGGAAATTTATGTGTTGATCATATGATAATATAGTTAATTTAATTTAAATTAATTTGAATTCATTTAAGTTCATTTAAATTTAATTAAAATAAGCCATGGAATTGTCTTCTTTCCTTTATATAAATTCTATATTTGGAAACCTCCTTTGGCTAACTATATCTTTATTCAAATTCAGATTAATCTTTTAATGAAAATTGCTTTAAACTCTCCTAAGATCTGATTCATAATCATTTAATTCGAATTAAATACATTAAAATAAATCTAATCTATTTTAGGAAAGTAGCTTGACCGAATTTTTTAATATTCCTTGGATTTTATTAAATAAAGCTTATATGTTATCTTTTTCCTTTCATCATTCAATCAAGATGAATTGATTTAATATTCCATGATATTGCATTAAATAATAATTGAATCCCATCATGGAAACTTTCTTTTTGGCCGACCATACTAAATTTAAATTAATCAAAATTTGAATTATTTCCTTTTTCACTTGGACTATTACTTGTGTCATAACTTGTTTGGTAATAATTCAAACTATTCTCTCCTCTCTCTCTCTCCCATTATTAACTTCTTAATTACATTAGAAATTAGGTCATATAATGAATTGATTCAATTAAAATCTCTTTCCAAATTAATTTTCCCTCCATATTCCCTTTTATGTCAATTTTATTCATCATGCTAAATTAATTTAATTTAATTGATTCAAATTGAATCACTTACTAATTAAACTTTCCCTCTTCCTTGCCCTAGATAAAATCCCTCTTATATAATTGAATTTCAAATTGATTTTTAATTAAACAAACCTTTCATATTTCTCTTTGGCCAATTTTTTATCTCATGCCATTTATTTTTATTTTTATTGGTTTATGTTTAAATTAATTCTAAATGAGTTTCCCCCCTATTTTTCCTTCTATTTTCTGAACCTCATGACCCCTTGTCATATAAATAATATTCTTTAAACTAGGTTAACTTCTCTTGGAAAAATCTCTCTTAGAAAAACTCTCTATTGGCCAAATTTTTGCAAAATCTTTGGAGATCTCTTCGTGGTGAATCAAGTGCTAATTGCTTCGACCTTTTTTCATCCTCCATCTTATAAGTGATTGGCTTGAGGATTTCACAAAAAAACTTGGAGGATTAGCGTATTTCCTTACGGTTGAAAGCTTAACAAAGTACTTTCATTTTAGTTTGTGATTTTACCTGCTAAGTGGCCTTGTTCTCCTTCTTTACTTGAGTTTCTCAAGCATTTGGTCAATTTGTTTTGTTCTTAACTTATCTATTTTATACTTTCTCAAGTTGTCCAAAAGCTTCATGGTTGATGAATTAAAGTGTATTATTGCAAGTTGTTTTCTCTTCATTATTCCTACATTTTCTAAATAGAGATTATTGTCTTTGTGATTACTCACATAAAATACTTGTGAGTAACAAATTTTTTTACTTGTAAATCATCTCATCTTTTGCATAAATAATAGTTTCTTTTAAAAGAGGTTTCATTTGAGTTTATGTGATTTAAAATTTCATTTTCATTTGATATTTTGGAAAACTCTAAGTCTCTTTCTAACAAGTGATTGATTCAAGTTTCAAATCATTATTGTGTTATATTACAAATCATAAATTTAATCACCTTGATTTCAAGTTATCATATTCACATCAAATATTTTAAAGATTCATTTACATCATTTATATATTTCAAGTTTAATTATTGTTCAAATTTAAATATCAATTAAAGTGAGCTATCTTTCATTCCTTTGAATTCACTGCCTTTAATATTATTAGTTGTGAGATAAAAATTATTTTAAAATTGAGAGCTAGATCCTTATTTCTCTTTTTTTTTATTTCATTGTTGGGTTGCACTTGCTTGTTAAGAAAAGTACGTTGTTGGGTTCTGCTTGCCCATTAAGGAAAGTACATTCTTGGGTTGTACTGCTAAGAAAAGTATGTAGGACTTGCTGAAGGAGAGTACATAAGATTTATTATAATGTCATTTTAACTTAATGAATTCCTAACTTGGGTTGCTAGGCATGGACATAGGCCAATTTTTTGGGTTTGACTGAACCACATAAAAAATCTATGTGTTCTCTTTCTTTATTTTCTGCACTTTAGTTTTCTATACTGTTGTTGGTTGTTATTTTATTTCTCTACAGCTTTATCATTTAAAATGTAAGTTTTATACAAAAGTTTAAAATTAAGTTTTCTGCACTTTAAGTTTTTTGAAATTAAGTTTTATACCAGGCATCTGAGGGGCTGTTTGGTTGGCTAAAAAATGAATGCAGTATAAAACTAATGCAGTGTAAAGTAAATAGAGTGAATTCTGAATACTTTATGGTTGTATGGTTGTGTGTAAAGTAAATATATGTAAACTATTTTTTATATTTGGTTGAGTGAATGTAAAGTAAAGCAAATACCTGGATTCTGATTAATTTCTTGTATGTAAAGTAATTATTGAAATTTATTTCACTAATTGAATAATTAAATTGAAATTTTAAACATATATTAAAATATAAATCAATTATAAAAAAAATTTACTATTTTGTTTAAAAAAATATTACTATATATTTATTTTGAAATAAAAAACTTTTACATGATTTATATATTAGAGATGTGTTAGAATATAAATAAGTTCAAGCTCCTAGCTTAATATGTTTTTGATATAGGTCCGTCTAGAGAATAAGATTGTGTTGCACTATGGTATACTATGTTTGGATGTAAGAACTCTTACAATAATTGGAGGACTTGTTCAATATCTTTATAATGAATGAGAGATGAGTCGAAGATACTCAAGTTTCTCTTGTTCCTTGATGAGGCTATCCCAAAATGAATATATTGATGGTTGACCTCCATTTGAGAAGTTGCAAATTGAAGCATGTTCAAGAAAGGTTTCTTGGCTCAACAATGGCTTCATGAGAAAATATACTGATAATAAGTTATACATGAGAGTTACTAAACTTTCAATGAAAAGAGTTTTTAATAATAATGGAACTAACATCAAACATTTATTTTAATGGCTTCATTTGTCACATTTAAGCAAGCATCATTTTATTATAGGCCTGGAATTATTTTTAGTTGAGAGAATCAAATATAACCTTAAATTCAGCTATGATGCCATATTCCTAAAACTGCATTAGTTATTTGATTTTAATTTATACCATAAATTTGAAGATATTCTGACTTCTAAGTAGTGAAAAACCATCGAGTCAGCTATAATTCCATATTCTTGAAGCCACTATAGTAATTTGATTTTATATGAAAAAAATAAAGGCAAGCTGATTTTAAAGTAAGTTGTGAAAAAATGTATGGGGGTATGGAAAAATTACCCCATGACATTAGCTATCTTATTGAGAAGGTGTTGACTTATCTTATTTCTTGTCAACCTTATATTTATTTATGTTGTTGATAATTTGAATTTTGAATTCTATTCTAGTCATCTTTGAGCATGCAATATAGTTTTAAAAAGATTTATCGAGAGGGTTCTCATCGAAGATTATAAACCCAAAATCTAGAAAGAGATGTGTGGTGTTTATTTTTGGATATGGTGGGGCAAGATCAGGGGTACTTATATGATATTAAGGTATGATGTACTATCTCAAGAGATAGAGGCATCACCCTACAATGGCCTAATCACCTAATAAAGACTCCTAAGGCATGATGGGTCTTCCAATGTACCAGAGATTTTTTTCATGATTTACTCGATGAATAAAGCAGGGTTTATATTACATTGGGTCCTTAAGTTCCCTATGGAGGCATGCCTCCATAGTTAATTACATCTTAGGAAATGAAATTACTCAAGAATACTCACGATTAAAGTAGACAATTATTATCTCCAAAGATTTCAAGGTTAGACTATCAAAAGATAAGTTACATTTGGAAAATCAATTAGAAAAGTTCAAGCGAATGCTTCTTTTATAATCCAAAGAAAATAAGTAGGGAATGCTCATGATACTAGGAGACCTAGTGACCATCCCAATCTATACTATGATTGCACTTTATATATTTGAAAATGAAAAGATTTATTTATTTATGTTGAAATTTTATTAGATTGCTAGGGTTTATAATCCACTAACACAAGATTGTGAAAATGCCTAAAAGGTGAGAATTTATGCTTGTAACCTGAAGGAAGTAGCTACCTCGATTCTAAATCTAGGGAACTTTAGTACAAGCTAAATTATACCCTAAATTTAAGCGATAGGTGCACATAAGGGTTTATCTCCACAAGAGAGAGTAAGCCCATCCGACATCTGGACTTATAACCGCCTAGGGTGGCCACCAGCTAATTCCTCCTATGATTTTAAAACCATGTAGTCCAGTGTTACAAATTGTAAGATAGTGAGGGTAGTAATTTATTTGAAAGAGGCTAAAGTCCTAAACTCACTCTCTAAGAGACTAGAGCATGAGTGGTATGAGCATATGACTTAATCTACAAATGCAAAATCTTTTCAAATTTTATTTTATTTTGACGCATCATTTAGACAAAGGCTTTGGGAATTTTATATACCTAAATGCATGATGAAGGTTGATTATTGGCTAAATCAAAAGAGAAGAGGGTGAAGCTGTATCGTCATGGGTTGCTCTCATAAGTCAAGCAGTCCTTATTATGTAAGATGGAGGCCCTCATTTTTTAAGGGTGACTCGAGATGATATGCATGATGTGAAACATACAACATATAGCTAAGGGGTTGCTAAACCTTTTAGTTATTTGATCATAGCCTAAGCTTTATGGTGAGGCTATGAGTTGTTTAAAACTTTTATTATGAGTGATTAGTTGGGTAAATAATTTATTTCTCCTAAGAGCCTATCGCATTCAGGCCACACATTAAAGCATCAAACATAATGAAACTATGAAAAAGATGTAATCCTAATGCATAATTTAAACAAATAATCAATTAATTCTATAAACTATCATAAAAGAATAATAGGCAGTTCGATAGGGTGTCATCGTATAACCCAAAAAGAGAAATGATGGGTAGCCGAGCTCTACCCTTATAGAACCCAAAATAGGAAAGAATAATTACAATTAGAAATGAATACATGCTATGAGGGACTTCATTCTTCATATCTTCTTGTCCACCTTGTCTTCCTCTTTTGATTTGGCTTGTGCTTTAAAGGCATCACAAGGCCTCCTAGGACTAACCCTTCTAGCCACTACTCATCCTAATCCCCCGTAACATTAATCCTAATTTCTATTGTGAAATTACATTTATATATGGAAAATAAATCTAACTACACCTACAAAATATTGGTTAGCTAAACTTATATACAATCCCAAGCAGTCACATATATAATTTAGACTTAGCACCGTGCACATGGGTAACCAAACCCACCTATCTTAATTTAGTTTATTCTTAGGGGTTTAAACAACCTACAAAGAAAGCATTCATACTTATTTTTAAGCTTCCCCTTAAGCATAATCCCCTGTAGAAGACATGATTAGGCTAAAAATGGCCTAACATCTAGTCTATGAAGCATGCATCCTAACATCCAGTCTAAAATAATACATCATAAAATAAAATATACATCACATAAACACCATCCTAACATAGAGCTAGAAGTAGTGAATTAATTCTAATGTGTGTGTTAAATACTTATGTGGTATGTCTAAACTAAGCATTAGAGCTATATTTTTAAGTTTGGAAACTATTCAAGTTAACATGATGGTGGGTTTCATTTGAAGTTGTTTAATTGATTTGTGAATTTTAATTTATATTTTATTTTGTTTCATATGATTTACACTTAGCAACTAAGTGTTATAAAAGGAAGAAAGAGGGTTGCCCTCTTTCATTCCTACCGTAAGCCATTTCTAAAGTACATTCATTATGACTTAGTTTTCTTTGGTGAGTTGATTAAATATTTTATCAATTGTAAGTTTTGGTTAACTTTAAATAATCCTATTCAATATGAAAGGCTTCTTAAGATTAATCCAAGTAAATTAATACCAAATGATATATATTAAATCATTCCCTTCTACCACATATGATATGCATATGATCCAATCCTAAGTGTATCTATACATACATTATGTTTTAGTACACTTGAATGATGAATATATATCTATGCTTGAAGTTTATATTTCACTTGATTGAATTATTTGATATATGTAAATTTAAAGCTTTATCCAAATTCTTATACAAAAATACATAGGGATGAAATTAAATAGGTACATGTCATTGTTAACAAGGGAAGTGAGGTAATCAAATAACCTTCTTGGGGCTAGTTAAAGGCTCGTATTCCCGAGATGTCCAGACTATATACCCATTTGAATTCAAACATATATAAATTTGCATACATGAACATAAGAAAGAAAGCTCCAAATCACATGTTTAAATAATTCAATCACTTGAACAACAATGGATGTATGCATTTTTAATAGAAAAGGGGATTTCCATTCTTTAATCACATATACATACACATGTATAAAGACATAAACAAGTACATGCCATTGTTAACCAAGGAAGTGAGGTAATCAAATGACCTTCTTGGGGCTAGCTAAAGCCTCATATTCGGGATGTCAAAATTATATGCTTGCTTGTTTAGATACATATGAATGCATGCACAATTAAGGGAATGAAAATCATGCATATGTTATATTTTCTTTAATTGAATTATTTATATATATATGAATTAAAGCTCTATCTAAATTCTAATATCAAAATACATAAGAACGAAATCAAATGAGTATGTGCCTTTGTTAGCCAGGGAAGTGAGGTAATCAAATGACCTCCTTGGGGCTAACTAAAGCCTCGTATTCTCGGGATGTCCATACTATATACTCACTACCATTCAAACTTGTGTAAATCAACATATGAATAAATGAAAGAAGGCTTCACTTCATATACTTAGGCTATAAACACATGAATCTCCTATGTATATATAACTATCATCACAACATATGTTGTTATCATTTTATAAAATTTTAGAAAAAATATATTTGGATTTAATACTGATAATAGCTGCACATATGATAAGTTAATCCAACACATGCAAGCTTCACATAAAGGAATTTCATTTGATTTAATCACATTTGAAAGACATGAATGCATGAAATCAAATGAAATACAACATTTAACTTGTTGGAATGGAATAATCAAACATAAACCATTGATCCATTCAATCAAATTAATTCTTAAGGACAATCAAAATAAATAAAATTATTTAAATAAAACCAAAGCTTCTTAACACCATTTTCAACTTTATGTTTTAATTTAATTTAAGGATGTAAAGAGAATTTATCATTTGTTATTTTAATCCCATTTCCATGTTGGTAGTTTGATTTGGTTTAAGAAAAGGTATTTAAGTGAATTTTATGAATTAATTAAGTTGGATCTTTAATTAAATCAAGTAATTACCCTTACATATGTTTCTTTAATTTGATTAACCACTTAATTATGAGCCACAAATAACATGAACATGTGAGAAAATAAAATTTCAATGCTCCTACAAGGACCTAATGCAAATGGCTCATAATTAAGAGTTAATTAAATTAAAGAACTTAATTAAGTACTTTTATGATTTTCTCATACTTATGGGTTAATCATAATTTCCTTAAAGGGTCTTTATATTATTAAACACATAGAGAAGAACCCTTAATTTCATTGTTGATTAACTAATATAATTATGATTTTAATTTTATTAATTAAGCCACTTAATTAACTAATTAATCTCTTAATTAATTTCATTTTCCTTTAAACAGAAATGAACTGGGGAAAAGAGGTTAGGAAGGAGGTCCTAACCCGATTCCCCTTACCCATTCACTATTTAATAATGATTAATGCACTTAATTAATTAATGTTTACTAATTGGTAGGTTAATTAATTAAGTAAATTAATTAAGAGAGTGATTAGGGCTTAAATAGTCAATTTTCCTAATTAATTAAGCAATAAATCCCAATAAAATTTTGGGAGGTAGAGGTCATCCCATTAAACTAACACACAAAGTTTTGGATCAATTACTCAAGTCATTAAGGGGTAACTAAGCTAATTAAATTTGTAATTAAATCCTAATTAAGCCTTAATTACTATTCAAAATTAATTGGAATTAATTTTAAATTATTCTCCTCTAAAATGCCATAAAAATAAGTATTTATTTATATTTTTTGGATGTTCCTATAAGTTGTTATGAATTTTTGAAGTTTTGGCCATCAAATAAAGTAATTAAGCTTAATTTAAGCCTAATCCCATCGGCGACACATGGACTGCTGATGTGGTATGCTTTTGATGTGGAGCCACGGGATTGGTTACTTAAACCCATCGATTCCTATGTGGTCGTGGATATTTCATCACCGCTGGAACTAACATCGGATGTCATAGATCAAACCTGTAGTTCTATAGGAATTAAAGGCAGATAAATCTAGCAAATAATCATGATCGTATGTTCCGATCATGTAGAATGGATGGTGTGTCATCCATCGTCTCTCGAGCAATAAGAGATGGACACCGTCCGACTTCCATTCCTAAATTAGAGCTCACTTGAGCTCAGATTGATTCAAGATTAAGCCCACACCATCATGAGGTAGATCCGAAGGGGTCTACTAGTTGGATTTGTGCAACATACAAGTTTTCTTCAAAAAGGCCCAAACATTTTTCACCAAAAGCTCAGTTTAATTGAATTACCTCATCGGAGCTTAAGATCGGTGGGGCAATCGATTGCAGAAGCTTCGTCTAGTGGATACAAAGCCTTACTAATCAGTATGCATGAGGATTCCTTATCATTCACTCGAAGGCCACAAACTGTCACTATGTAAGCCAATATTGATCAAACTAGAAGTTTTGGTGGTCGGAGGGCGCTGGAGGCGATTCATTCTTGCTCGGCGGAGTGTGGGGAAGGTATGGGTGAAATTAATTTTGAGTTTGGTTGAGTATTGGTGGAGTTGGATTGAGTGAAAGGTTGCCCTATTTTGGGTTAAAGGTTTTTGACAATGGGGATTCTCGAGAGGCTTGGAGAATGCTCTAAGGATTTTAAATTCACTCTCTCAAGCTCTCTGAGGGTTTAAGTCATGATTTTTGCTTGAAATGAGGGGAGTATATTCCTCCCTCCCTTGGATCGAATGAATATGATTTAGCCTTCAATTTTGGTCGATCAGCAGCCGTCTGAACGCCGGGGTGGTCGATGTAAACTCCACGTGGGTCGGTTTGGTTGTTGGGATGCTTGGTTGGTGGCTCTCAAGGTGGCAGCCCTTTTCTTGGGGTCCAATGGTTTTGGCTAGGAGTGAGGAGGTGAGTTAACTCACCTCCCCTTGGTCCATGGCCCACCTAGCCCAGTAAAGTCAGTCTAGGTGGGTAAGTCAGGTACTCATTTGCATAAGGAGTGGCTGCCAAGGAGAGAGGGAAAAGTTGACTTGCCATTTTTGGGTTTGATCCTATGTGGGGAGGAAACTCCAATGGGTAAGGCTTTGTATTGGATGCAATTCAGGTTGGGCTGATTTGTGGCTGACCCAAGGTTAGTTTATGATGGGTTGGGTCAGGTCTCATTAGGTATTGGCTTAGTTTAAGTGGGTTGGCTCAATTTGACCCTTATAGGTCAAATTGTGCTAGGTTGGGTCAGGTTGACCAATTGGTCAAATTGTGCATATTCAAATGAATATTTGAGATGTTTTGGTTCAATTTGTTTAAGTCAATTTGATTTAGATTTGATTTTGGCTCATTTAAAATTATGTAGGTCAAATGGGTCAAGTTGACCAATTTGACCAAATTGGTCAAATTGGCTTGGGTTATAGGTTTATTCATGTTCAATTAATTAATTGAAGATGATTGTAGGTTTTGGTTTGAATTAATTATGATTTGATTTGGATTTAGGCCAACCAAATTGGTCAAATTGGCTTGGGTTATAGGTTTATTCATGTTCAATTAATTAATTGAAGATGATTGTAGGTTTTGGTTTGAATTAATTACGATTTGATTTGGATTTAGGCCAATTTGACCCTTTAGGTCAATTTGGGCTAAGTGGTTCAATTGGGTTCAATTGGCCAAATTAGATTAAATTATGGCTTTGGTTAAGTTCATTAATCAATTTGGAATGAACTTGAGCCATTGGTTGCAATCATTTGGGGTTATATCATGATTTGACCCAATTTGGTCTTTTAGGTCAAATTGGGTCAACTTGGGTCAAAGGGGAAATTGGGTTAGGTTTGGCTCAATTGATGGTCAAGTCATATTCAATCATTGGTCATAGGTTGGTGTGAATCAATGGTTTCAATAAAATTAGCTTAGGTTGAGATTTGGTTAGTTTAGTTCATGTAGGCTTAGAAGGTTGACTTGGTTTGACCCAATTGATGACAATTGATCAACCTAAGGTGATCAACAATCATGATAGGAGGTTTTGGTAGGCTTTGTTCAATCCAATTTGGATTCGATTAGGATTTGGCTCAAATAGGTCCATTAGGTCGCTTTGGGTCAAGTGGACCAATTGGGTTTAGTTGAGTCGATTTTGGGTTGAATTGAGTTGAGTTGGATTTATATATGGATTTGGGAATGGTATATAGATTTGATTGCAATTGATTTGGGTTCAAATGAGTATTGGTTCATTTGGATATTTCAAGTCAAATAGGTTAGCTAAGTTTGATTTGATTGAATTGATTTTTACTTGATGATTGTAGATTTCATTTATACTTGGGATGATGACAGGGGAAGTAATTGATTTATGAGAAAATCAATTGGATTTGGTTTGTTTTGAGTGAAATTTTGGCTAAGTCCATGGGATTGAATTATATGGTTTATGATGGGTTTGACTTGATTTGGTTTTGGATTTTGGTTTAAGACATTTTAATGTAGGTTTCATTTATATATGGGAAGATGATTGGAGAAATAATTGATTAATCAATTAAAATTGATTTGAATTGAAGGGGGTTTTGGCTAAGACCATAGGATCAAATCATATAGCTTAAGAAGGGTTGATTTGATTTGATATTTTGGTTTAGTTGATTTTGATTAGGAGTTTGGATTTGATTGTAGATTTTGGTAAGTTGATTGAATGGTTGAATTGATCTGTGAGAAAATTTGATTTGAATTTGGCTAAGTCCATAGGACCAAATTATGGGGTTTGGTATGTGAATTTGGATGAATTGAATTTGAAGTTTGGTTTAGGTCTAAGAGGGAGGCATGAATTGGGTTTATATTATAGGGTAGGTAAACCTCTCTAAGTCCTAGTGCAGAGCCTAATCCAATGACTAACCCTTCTAAGTCTCTAGGCTTAGGTTAAGTGTTCACCTAATTGCTAGAAGTGTCTTATGACTAATGAAGTCTTAGTGTCTAGAAAACTCCTAAATCTAAGAAGAGGTGATTGAATCCTCACTCCAAAAGTGAGATCAACAAGAAGAAGTAGGAATAACAAAGGCATCTTGAAGCACACATAATATATAAAAAATAATAATATACTCAGACACATTCCAAATGCATCATTGCAAGCTTACCTCAACCTCTAGATTAGAGAGTAGAGAAAATTGGATCAATGACATGTTAAAAAAACAACTTAGTCAAATGTCTCTAAAAGCAACTTTTCACCAAAAATCAAGCAGTTTACAATATCATTGACAGTTGAAACAACTATTAGAAAATTTATTTTTTATAAAAATATTGCTTTCTAGAAAACTTCATATATGTACAAAATATGAGGCAAGAGCATTACAACATGGTCTGAACCAATAGAAAAATGTCATATTTATTGCTAAACCAACATCCACATATTTATTTAAAAATGAAACAAATTTTATACTTTAATCAAATTGATACATACACTTTAAGTACTTCATAAATAAACCTTCAAAAAAGGATTGGATTTTGATGGAAATAAATGAAGGAACACATAAGGGTACTTGTTGATTAATAGAACAATTCTTGTCAAAGCAACATTCTTATGCCTTTCATAATTAGCAGCACCAACTATGATTTTGTTTGAACCTCCTGCAATGATATCTTGCATTCTCACTAAGACTATGAATAATCCCAATCTTGAATAGATCATAAAAAGGTTAAAGATCCCTGTCAAGAAATTTTAACAACTAAATAAAAAATGTACATGAAATAATTTGAAAGTTGAAGACAACATAAGTAGAACCCTAAAGAGATTAATGCTAGTTTATAAAAACAAGACTAAAGTATCCACATCAAAATGTTTGCATATTACAAATCAACATATGAACTAAAAGTTATTTCATACCAAACTAAATATACCAAAATGAACTTGTTCAGAAATCATATAGTGAACACATTAGATAAGAAAAAACATATGAAAAGTTTGCTACATTCAACATAATGCCCTATGTCTATAGCTCAAATTCACTTGTTTAGCTCCTTACACATCCATCGAGCCTTCACCTCAACTAGTTTAGAGATGAATGAGTGAATCATCATTGTGTTCTTTGATAATGTATCATAGATAATATCAATCTCTTCTTCAAAAAATTCTGAAATGCTAGATAACTTGAACATAAGTTCAGTGAACATTTTTCTCTCCTCCGATGCTCATGTTGAATATTGTATAGCATTAGCTACTTGGGCCACACTATCAGCTACTATAAAAATATACTCATGAATACTACCATCACCTACATATATTTTCCTTTTCTTTCCTGGGAGGCATTCTTTAGAAGATGAGGATGTTGTTATCTTTGTCATTTGCTCATAGTCATCTTTCATATCCACTTCTATCCACTCAATAGCTTGTGTTGTATTAATGTCAGCTTCTAAAAAATATGTATTCTCATTATCTAGGTTCATTTGTTCAGTCCCTAATAGAATCTAACTATTTCTAGATTTAGCCCAATCTCCAGTGGCATGCCCTTTGCCACAAACCATCTACAACTATGTATAATTTGTGATAGGAATATTCAAGAAAATAGCATCTTTTTGGGAAGACTACAACACAAACAAGAAGACTTAGTCTTACTTTTACCATTTTAATTTTTTGAAAATGAGATGATTGAGTAGAAGCACTATTTGAATGTGAGATGCATAATCTTCCGGACCCATCAAAATAATTTTCTCGATTTCATCCCAAGATACTCTAGATTTCTTCTTCAACTCTTGAATATGATTCCATATACTACGTTGATGCTGAATTTGATTTTTGCATTGCTCACCCATAACATTAATGTCAAATCTATCCTTCAACTTCTAAGCAACACCTTGGTAGATAACGTCCTTAAATTCTTGAGAGCTTTGCAAATTTGTGTCGACATACTTAGACATGATTTAGAGGAGCCAAGTTACCCATTCTCGGTTTCAAGCTCCATATAAATTTTTTTATCTTTCTGCTTTTTGAAGCAGAAGCTATTGATTGTTGTGTATCCATTACCCCTACAAAGAATAAATAACATACCACAAACATTCGTTTATATATGCAATAGTAAAGTAAACATTTGTGGTCATAATAAACACATAAATGAGCATTTCTATTTATAAAAGTAAATAGCTTCACAAAAAATACAAAGAACATTACAATTTATATTAATCATCTATATGTATTAATGTAAATATACATTTATATCAAAAATAAGTACAATTTAATGCAATTTTTAACATCCAAAAAAGGCATACAAATAAGAAAGGTATATGCATGGACAAAAATTCATAAAGTAGTGCAAAAATATACTTTATAAAGGATGTACATTTGTTGTAATATCTTTAATATCCAGCATTCTCCATCCTATACCACATAGTCAAAGCTATTTGGTCACTTTTTGCTAACCATTCATGTGACTCATCTAACATAAGTTCATATCATTTTCTAGCACAGCTCCTTCTAACCCACTCATTCTCTGATGGAATGAAGTCATCCCTACCTTCAGTTATAATCTAGATGTGTAATATGCAACATACAAGAACAATATAATCTTGAGTGTCTAAAGAAAAGTAAGGCTCACACTTTATAATTTAAAATGATTCTTTAATGAACCAAATGCATGTTCCACCATTGTGCGTAGAGATGAATGTCACAGATTAAATAATTCTTTATTATTTCTTACTAGAACTAAACTCTTTTTGGTGGTATCTTGTAGCATGATATGGAGATAGAAAACCTTTTTTAGTGGAATACCCACCATCCACTAGATAATATTTATCTTCTATTTTAACAGTAAACATATAGTAAGAATATTGTGACTACTTATTAAACTTTATGTGAAGTAAGTTCTTCATACCTTCAAGAACATGCAGACCATCTGATCGTTCTAATACATTTCTTAGAACAGTTGCATCATGTGTTGAACCCTCCCAACTAGCTAGGACATATGTGAATTTTAAGTCCAAGTCTATTGCTGCTAAAACATTTTGACTGGGGTAAGGCATTCTTCCTCAAAATGCAGATTCATATTCTTTTGGGACTTTAGCATGAATATGTGTTTCATCTATAGCTCTAATATAATCCTATTTTATAAAAATAATAAATTAAGATAATTATCATCCATTATAATCTGATTGTTTAGTTGTATCTTGTGTGGTACTTGAAGAGAAGGTGGTCTAATCAATTCTTAACACAACTCTTTTATGGCATGTAATCCTGCATTTAAGTATCTGCTAATAATTTCCCCAGATCTTTGAAAGTTGAAACAAATTACTCAATGAACACTATGTCAAAGTGTATGTAATAATATAGCCACTTGTTCTTCTATACAGACGTTGAATGTGTCTATAAGTAATCTTCTTGTGTGCAATAAATTAAATAATTTGAAGAATATTATTTCTTCATTATCACCATATCAACATAATCAGAGTCAAATCCATGACATAATCTAGATAGGTATGTTCGAAATTGAATATTCCATTTTGGGTAAGACTTTTGCTTTCTGACATCTAACCTCATGCATTACTACAAATATAACACTAATTGTCGATAGCGATAACCGCATGGATTGCTAAATGGTTTTGACCTAACTCTATCTCATCCGAGATATTATCTGAGTTAGACAAGCAATCTTCATCATCTTGTAATTATTCATTCATCTATATAAAAAAAAAAATGAGCACACACTTTAATTAGGTCACAACCATCACTAGGCCAAAGGCTAGAATATCTACAATAGTCTTTTGGAATGGGTAATGTCAGTAGGAATATATCTAAATTTTAGGTACAACTATAGGCAAGAACTATAAAAATTATAAGTAGAAATCATATAATCAGCTGCATGAAATTAGTACAAATCCAATCACAAAAACTTTAACAGAATATGGTAGATGGAAAGTGACATGACAAATCTTTGTTGTATTCATTAGGTTACATTGTTATGTTTCATCATCAACATTATTAGCATCATATTAACTATTTAATGCCAAATTGTTGTTGATATGCATGTGATGTTAACTCAATCTTTTTCACTTCAACAAAGAGATTTTATAAGAGGATGGCTTTGTAGTGGTGGAATGATTCATAATAAGGTAAAAATTTTGACATCAATATTGCATAAGGTGATGAAGCATCTTATCTTCTAATAGAACATATTGTCCAATACCACCATGGTGTTAAATTCCATATTGTATTATGTGGGAATTAAAAATAGTTTATTATTATTATTATTATTATTATTATTCTAAATGAGACAAACCTTAAACTTTAAGAATAGAAATGTAAATATCCAAACTTATAGATAAGTCACCCCAAACTTAGCTTATATCCTTAACAAATATCAGCTTGACACCTTCTAAATTAAAACTAGTTTTCTCAAATTTTTTCAAAAGATGAAGGATGAAGAAAGCTAGAACTAGACCAACTCTTGAAGGCTTGTTTTGAAGGACTTCTATGTTTTTATAATTATGCTAACAAGTTGTTATGAATCCATTTTACTAAACAATTAAAAAAAATTTCTTCAAACAAATTTCTTGCATGTACCCCACTCTTCGACAACCTTCTGCTAATGCAAAGTAGGTAAAAAGCATTATACTACCAACAAGAATTACCATATAATTTACTATTCAAGCAATATGTATAGAATTTTGCATGTAAAAAAATTCTGTCTTCACATAACAACACATAACTGTAGTTCAGTGCAGGACCAAAAAAAATTATATAAAAAAAACTTACTGTAGAAAAAGCTCTAAACTGCTCTTTTGGGACTGTTTCCAGCATCAAAAGCTTCGGGGATAGTCATGAAGAAATAGTCACACCTCCCCAAGCTTTAGACAAAGAGAAAATACATTAGAAACCCAAATGGGGGAAGGAATGTGCAAGGCGAAGAAGAAGAAGTGAGAATCAACCAACAAGAAGACTCCCAAAGGTGAAGAACTTACTAACAGTGTCAAATCACAGGTGAGCGGCGACTAGAAGTGGAGAACCGTAGGTGACTGGCAACGAGAAGTGAAGCATCGCATGGGGGGTTGACTACGTCGTGAGGTTTCATGAGATGTGAATTCTCACGATGTATTTGCTTTTCCCCCAAATTCGGCCGACTTCCTAATACATGAGAAATGCCCTATTAGGTGTATTTAAAACCCTCCAATATTTTACTTACTTTTACTTTTTAATCTAACCAAATGCTAAAATATTACCTTATCTGCATTTATATTACTTTACTCTAAAAAAACAAAACAAAATGCCCCTAAGTTAAACTTAATATGCAAGTTACTATAGATAAGATAAACTAAGATAATTATTAATTAAACTCCAACTACATCAAGTAAGTCAAATTAATCATGAATATTCAATCAATCATTAGTCATGTTGATCATGATGGAATTAAAAAATCTAATTAAATAAATCATTTAAACCAAACTTTAAACAAATAAATAAAACAACCAAACCAATCATGAACATCCAATCAATTTAGTTAACTATATAAATCAACTAACCTAGTTAAACCTTGATTAAGCATTGAATGTCAACCATATGATCCACTTAAATTCAATAAGAAACAAAATAAATAGAACATTACTTAATCATTAAACCTTAAATTAAATTAACCACAAATCAAATTTATTTTAACTAATCATTAAACAATAATCAAATTAATTACTTAATCAAACCAAATGAAATTATGGTAAACTTTAATCAACTCAATTAAATATAAAACCAAATTAGATATAATTCAATCTATTCGAATAAAATGAATTATTTAACCATTAAATATATATATGTTTAATATTCAAATTAAACATGAACTACTAATTAAGGATATTAATCAAATTCTAATTAACATAATAAAAGAATCAAATTAAATAAAACTCTAATTATAAATAATCAAATTTAATTGAAATCAACATAACCCTTTAATTGAGTTAATCATCCAATTTAATTAATCATGCAAAACTTACATGATCTTTAATCAAAGTAAAATAACCAAACATCAATTTGACTTAAGTATGATAGGATAAATTAAATAGACTTTAACTGTATCAATCAATCAAATTAAATGTAAATATCCAATTAGTCATTTAACATATTAAATCAGA
This sequence comes from Cymbidium sinense, assembly GCA_021442155.1. Lineage (NCBI taxonomy): Eukaryota > Viridiplantae > Streptophyta > Magnoliopsida > Asparagales > Orchidaceae > Cymbidium > Cymbidium sinense. The sequence continues at coordinate 51,187,698 of CM038224.1, read as the reverse complement.
TTAATCATATCAAATCATAACTAATTATACAAATGAATCTAATATAATCTATATAAATGTCAAGTTTCCTTAATCATAATAAATAAATTATCAAACTAAAGATGATAAAGCTTAATAATTATAATATAATTCAACTAAGTAGTGAACTCAGAAATTATGAAATACCCTTAATTAAATTAAAAAATACGAAATCACTAAATTCAAATAGTAATTAAATCAACTTAATTAACATAAATTACATGAATAAAATTGATAGAGTTATTCAAACATTGAAGACTTAATAATAAATTGAATATTAAATTGAAATGAAATTAATCAAAGCAAAGTATAATTATCAACATAGAAATGGGAATTTAATTATCCTTAAAATATCTTTCAGAAATTTTGAATGGCCTAATTGAGGCTTTAATACCATAAGTAATTCATTTCTATGGATTTTATAATAATATGATTGCCTAAACAAATATGAATAAACTTTATTCCAAAAAAATGCAAGATTTAATTAAATAATATTGAATCCAAAATTATAAGAAACCACGTTAATTAATCTCAACATATAAATTAGATAGTTAAATGAAATGAAGTTGATTAAATTCTAAAGCCATGAAATTCAAATAAATGTCAAAATTAAATCAAAAGATACAAATCATTTAAAGCAATAAAGATAAAAAATTCAAGAAAACAAAATTTAAATAAAAGGTTCAAGTTGTAATTAAACCTCAGATAAAAATGAACTTATTCAAATTTACGCCTATCAACCAAACTAAAGTTAAACAATAACAACTTAATTAACTTTAATAATAAAATTGTACTTAACCAATAGTAACGAATTTGAATCAAACCATAATCATGTAATAAACTCAATGATTACAAGAGGTTTTCCTTAATTGACAAAATTAAGGAATTAACTCAATTGGAATTAATCAAAACATAAACTCATAAAATTTTAAAAATAATTAAATTAAAATCGATCAACACAAATCAAATATAAAGTAATAAATCTCTAAATGAAATATAAATAAATAAATTATAATTCAAATTGAATTTAACTTAATCAAAATAGAGAAACTAATAACCAAACTTAAATTGAAATATTAATAACCTACTTTAATAAACTTCAAATGATTACTAAACCCAAATAAATAAATAAAATGCAAACTAAAAATAATCATTAATAGTTAAATTCTAATAAAGTTATAACCCACTTAAGTGAAATTATAAATAAATCAAAATAAATATAGATAAAAAATTTAATATTAAGTTAAGCTTTAAAAAGTTAATTTAGAATTTATAAATTAAAACATATTTTAACTAAAACAAAATTAAAACTCTTCATAATAAGTGATCATAAGATATATAGTCTAAATACCCGAGGTTTCAGGGCTATAGGTCCGAAGGAGGTTTTGATACTTCTAACCACTAGTTTAACAATGGCACGTATATGTGAAAGCAAAATTATGATAAATTCTTAAACAAAAGGAAATCGAATTTCATTAGATTTAGAAAACTTACCTTCTAGGACAACTCTCCATCCTTTGATAAAAAACTTATTTCGCTAAGAGTAGGGTGTGAAGTAGATTAAAGCTTTATCTTCAACAAGGTCTAATCTCCTTTGCACTCTTTAAAATATAAAATTAATTTTAATATAAGGTCAAAATTGAAAATATAACTCAATTAGTTAGATATTTAAAGTGAAATCACCCGATGATAAATTAACAACCTTTGAATTCAAATTAAAACTTGAACCTAAGAATGCCTAGTGCAGCCATACCACAAAAGCTCTTTTCTTCACACACTAGATTACTAGGTCACCAAGTCTACATTTAGATTAGGTTGATGATATATGCTATGATATGATGTTTTTTTTATTTTGTAGTGTATTATTTTAGACTGAATGAATAGGATTATTTGGTCACAAGTCTGGATGTTATGGCATTCTTTTTAGGCTAACACTATTTTCTATAGGAGGTTATGCTTAAAGGGATCATTGTCATAAAATATAATAAATACTATTAGCTTACAACTATTGCTTAAGTCCCTAAGCATAGCCCAATAAGTTAGGTGGGCTTAGCAATCACTGATGCTAAGCCCATATGTTTAAAATATAAACTACTAGTGTGTTGTATGTTTTCCTAATGTCTATTTTGCAAGATTTAAGATTTTATTTTAGAATTTTAAAGTCTAATTTATTCCTAGAATTAGGTTAAGATCTATGAGGTTTAGGATTAGTAGAAGCTGACTATACCTATTTGATGGTCCCCACTGGAGCCTAAGGAGGTCCCTAAAAAATGGGATGGTCCTAAAGTTAATGAAGTCCCCATAAATAAAATTTTTAGTTTAGGTTAGGTATAAGGGTAGAGCTTGGCTGCCCACTTTTTTTTTCAAGGTGTATGGTGGTATTTGGCCTTGTTAGCTTGTTTAATTTAATTTATTTAGCTTGATTTATTTTGGGATGCATTATAGAACTATATGCTTTTTATAAGTTTTTTTGTGATTGTTGTGTTTTGTGATGAAGCCTAGTTACGTTAGGCTCTCAAGAAAAAATTTAACTTTTCTACCCCATTCAATTAATTCAACATGAATATAAAATAAAGACTCATAACCTCACTCAATTAAAGTCCAAGGCATAAACAACTAAAAGCACTAAGAATAATTACATATTTTTTGTACTTATTGAATTAGACACTTTTCCATTGCACATAAGGGAGCATATGACCTGTGAGGATGATCACCTTTTCTGGAAAAGTGTACCTTCTCTTTCTAATTAAGGCCATAACATGTTTCTAATTCTATATCAATGTAGGTATGATTTGCATAACTAAAAGCCTAAAATGATATCATGTCAAAATACATAAAAAATGAAAATTATTGTATTAACTATATGCATAATATACCAATCATCATCTTAGAATTAGAAAGTGAGTTTAGGATCTTAGCTTTCTTCCCTAAATAAAATAGTTCAGTCATCTTGCATAGCAAATGACCAAAGTCATGATTTTAAATTGCTTAAGTCATGTTAGTAGGAAACAGGAAGTAAGTCCAAAAGAGTGAGGGATAAGCTTATTTTCTCAAATGAGAATAAAAATTGATAATTTCCAAATTTATAAAATTAGACTAAGTCGAACCTCTAACTTGTATTAGAAGCGCTTTTAGGCTTAGATTTTAAAGCATCCTATTGGAATAAGTTTTTAACTCCTATGTATTTCTACTGTCATGACTGTTAGAATCTAAGTCATAAATTCCTAATAAAATGTTAACTTAAAATCTCAATAATTTTAATTTTAAAAATGCAAAGACCAATGATAGGATAGTTGAAATGCTTACTAAGTTTACTAGTATCTAAAGATATTTTCTACTTAATCTCATTTAGCTACTAAAAAGACTTCTTCCTCTTTGGAACATTCCCTTTTGAATTTCCAAATGAATTATCTTTTAAGACAAGCTTTGAAATCCATAAAGATAAAGGTTAGTTTATTTAATTGAGAGTATTCTTAGAAAGAATTTTCTTTCTTCTAAGATGTAATTAATTATAGGGAACTATGAATCCTACAAGAAAATAAACTATGTTCTACCTCCCCATGTAGTTTAGGGAAAAAATCTCTAGTACATCGAAGACCAATCAACCTTAGCAGTCCTTATTAAGTAATCAATTCAGTTATAAGGCAATATGCTTATCTTTCAAGAATATATTTATCCTTTAATGATGTATCTGATTATCTAAATAAGTACCTATAAGATATGTGTGAAGTTCAAAATAACAATTTCCATAACTACCTAATGAACTATCACCTTTAGGAGATTTATAACTTGATATAGACCTAATTCTTGATTCATAAATACCTAACTTACGATATTAGAAGATGAATCTAACTGAGCATACAAAATTAAGATGATAAGTAGATGAACTCTTAAAATAGAGTTTAATCTAAGAAAGACTTAGTCCTTATGTTGTACTAGCTCTTTTACCTCTTAAGAAAGATGAAACTTGGAAGATATGGATTAATAGTAGAGTAGTAAAAAAAATTATAATAAAATATAAATTTCTTATACTTATGTTAGATGACATATTAGATCTTATTTCAAGTTCATCTTTATTCTCTCAAATTGATTTTAGAAGAGAATATCACTAGATAAAGATTAGACCAAGTGATAAATTAAAGATAGTGTTCAAAACTCTTGATGATCATTATGAATTATTAGTCATACATTTCTCCTTTAAATGCACCTAATACATTCATAAGACTAATGAACACTATACTAAAATATTTTATTAGTCATTTTCTTATTATATATTTTGATGATTTTCTTATATATAGTCGAGACAAGAAGTCATATCTACATAATCTAAGAATGGTTTTGAAAAAAAAAACTAAGAGTAGAAAAATTTTATGTAAAACTTAAAAAATACTTTTTTGCCAACCTAATGTCATCATCTTGAGTTTTATTGTATATATTGATTGATTAAAAGTAAATACATCAAAAATTAAGTCTATTATAAACTGGACAATTCTAAAGTAATTTATGGATATTAGAAGTTCTTATGGATTAACTATTTTTTATAGAAAATTCATAAGGAAGTTTAGCACTATTATAGCCCTTATCACTAACATCTTAAAAAAAGATAAATTTACTTGGACCATAGATGTTGAATATTTATGAAACAAATTAAAATTCTTATTACTTATTCACATGTATTAAAACTTTCTGACTTCAACAAAGTATTTGAAGTAACTTGTGATGCATCAAGTACTAGACTTGGAATATTAATTCAAGAAAACCATCTTATTACTTTATTCAATGAGAAAATAAATGTTGTTAAATAAAAAATATTCTACATATGGTCGAGAATTTTATATGATTGTTCGAACTCTTAAGCACTAGGGACATTATTTGTTATATAGAGAGTTTATTCTGAATTTAGATCATCAAGCTCTAAAGTTTATTAACCCCCAAAAGCAATAGAATTATAGAGACACTAAATGAGTTGAATAGCTTTAAGACTTCTTTTGTGCTTAAACATAAACCTAGAATTGAAAATAAACTAGTAGATGCTTTATATAAAGAATTTCTAATGATTTCATTCTTAGAGATTTAAATCTCTATATTTAAGAGTTTAAAGAAAGATTACAAAACTTGCTCTGATTTTTATATGATTACTTGGAACATGAATCTAAACTCTTTGTCTTTTGGCATCTCCGTTATCATTATATTAATATCTTTATAAAAATAAAAGGTTATGTATTCCCAAAATATTCCTAAGAGAATTTCTTATATCTAAACTTCATTCAAGAGGTATATCAAAATATTTTGGTAAATTAAAGACCTAAATTTTAGTTGAACAAAGATTTTATTGGCCATCTCGATGAAAGGATGTAGAATGTATTATAGCCCAGTATTACAGTTATTGTCAAGTTAAAACTAATAAACAAAAAGAAAGTTGTTGCACATCATTACCTATTCCTTCTAGACCATCAGAAGATCTATCTATAGATTTCACATTAGGTTTACCTTGGACACCTCATGAATATAATAATATATTTATTATTGCATATAGATTTTCTAAGATGGCACATTTCTTCTCCTATTCAAAATCAATTGATGTAGCTCACATACAAGGTTGTTCTTTAAAGAAATCATTAGATTACATGAAGTCTTATCTACTATAGTTTCCAATAGAGAAGTCAAATTTATATCTTATTTTTGAAAAATTTTATGGAAACTAATGGGAAGACAACTAAATTTCTCTTCAATATTTTATCCACAAACTAATAAACAAATGAAAGTTGTTCAGGACCTTAGAAAATTTAGTAACATGTTTAGTTGAATTTTTTTTTTGAAAACTAGAATTTAACCTTACCTACATCTAAATTTGTGTACATTAATTCTATTTCCAAATAACTCATAAATCATCTTTTAAGATAGTTTGTGGATATAACCCTAAAATGCCTATTAATCTACCCAATACACTTACTCATTCATTTTATGATTCAATATGCATATTTGAGTGCGATTTTCATAGCTTTTATGAAAAATAAGAAATAATTGGAAATACAAAATGTTAAGTATGCTGAGTAAAAGAATAAAAATAAAATTTTCAAGGAATATGAGATAGGTGACTATGTTAGTTTATATCTATCTTGAGAGATTTTATTCCACCAATTATAAAAAGTTATAAGTGATATCATGTGGATCATTTAAAATTATTAAAAAATTTGGTACTAATACATATGTTCTTGAATTACCCTCTCACATGTTTAATAGTCATGTTTTTAATGTGGAAGATCTAATATCTTTTAAAGAAGTTAGCTAACCTCAAATTTGTAGAATGATACTTTTGTAGTAAGAAACAGAAATTATTTACAGGTACCTATCCAGCTAGTAATCTTTAAAGTGAAGAACATCATCACAGTTAAAACACCAATAGATGATAGCACCATTTAGAGATTATTAATTAAGTGGAAATATAAGCCACCAACTGAGGATACTTGGATGACCTTAGAGAAGCTACAAAGCTTTTCCCTTGAGCTTCTTGAAGAATTTTGAATTCTAACTCTTCGGAGAAAAGTTCTTTAGAGTCCAAGGCAATTGATATAGCACATCAAAGGAGAAAATGACCTCACTAGGTCATAATCCAAAAGCTAAAGTTTATAAAGACTTTTAATATATTTCATGTGTTGTGATACTTTTTTATTATGTCTTATGTGTTTTATTAATGTCAGGCATATATTTAGTCATGATTATGTGTTGTATGTAAGTTGTGATTGAAATCATTATGTGTTTAAGTGTTAGAAGTGATCTATAGTATAACACCTAGGCATTGACCTTCTGGCACCATGGTACTACTGTTGATTCCAAATGTGGTGCCTAGAAAGAGAAGCTAATTCCTAGTGTTGGCCTATGGCACCTTGGCACCATAAAATCTTTGGTTTTGATTTTTTTAGTGGTTTTTTCAAAGGGACACACCCCTTGAATTGTTGTAACTTATATAAATATTTTATTTTATGTAATGGAGGAGATTAGACTAGTTTTATGTGAAGAACTTGAGTGAAGACTCTTTAGGTTGGAGCTTGGTGGACAATCACAGAGAGATTCATTGATCTCTCATTGTCATTCTACTTGAGTGAGTAAGACTTTTCTCATTTCTTCTACTTGGTGAGTGGAAGATCCAGAGTACTCATTCTTCCTCCATCTATTATGACACTTACTCATCATGACCACAGCATGAAGTTTAGGTGTAATTTGATTAAATATTAAAGTTTAGGTGTTAGATATGCAAGTACATAAGGATTGTGTGATATGTATGTAAATCCCTCTTATTATCAAAGCTCCTTGATAGAAAGAGGGCATGGGCTCATCATACTTTCTTTTCATACGCCTCTCTTGCTTCTTTCTCGACACTACCACTACACTCTCTTACAAAATATATGATGGTCTTTTTTATTTTTCAAAACTCTAAGTAAGAGAGGCTACGAAGTATGTAAAACTAATTTATAAAGTATTCTTCATTAATTATATCATAATTGCATTGATAATAAATCTCTACAAAAATGATTTAATATAAGGTTGAAAGTTGATTCATACAAACAATTAATCTAAACTAACATTTAAAATATAATAATATCCATTTAACTTACATCCATTTCTTCAATAATAATAAAATATCTTTACCTATGACGATTTGTTGCTATTTTAGCTTATCATCATGTGTGATCTCTCTTTTATGGTACTTTGTATATGTTTTTTCTAGTTTTTTGATGGCTTCATAAGCTAAGTGTTATAATAATATGATATGTCCAATGGTAGAAAATTTTGACTTGTAAGTTCTTTTCTGATCACATTTCCTTTAATCATCATCATATTTTTTTCTCAATATTTTTTCATGTATTCTCCTTTAATAACCCTTTTCTTGGCTATTTGAAGGCAACTTCATTTTTAATCAATGCAAGAATCTCATTAATAAAAACTATAGTTCTTATGGTTGATAAAATACCATCATGGACAAAACATAAAACTTATTTGAATATACATTCCTTCTCATTTCACTACATGAATGTGTTCTATATGTTTATATTTTAAAATTTATTTTTATAATATAATTAGTTATTAATTACTTATTAATTAATCTTTTGCTTCTATCTACCTCACCAAACTTCTCCTTGTTAGAAAATTTACCAAGCATAACCTAGTTATTAAAGCAAAAAATTTAAGCTATAAACCTACTATTTTTTTCTTTAATGTTGAATATAATAGAGCATTCATTAGTCTTTTCATAATTTATATTTCTTAGCAAAATTGATAAGTTGGGGCCTAGAGAATTACAAATTTGGAGAAATAAAAATTTTCATGGTGGGACATTGTTCAACCATCTTAAAAGATTCAAAAGTTCTAACTTGTAGAACAACTTTCTCCATCATAATCTCAACTCAATATGCAATTGTTAGCATAAAAATTGTTATTAAGACTTGACCACATGTACTTGAACACCAAAGCCTAATTTAACCTAACAATTTAGGTAGAACTTAGTGAAGCCTTAAAAGGAACCACTATAAGTGGTTTATTTGCAAATACTTCTTACATCATAAGTTTAAATTTGGCTAGCACTTGGGAAGACCTTCTTTACTACTTGAGTTCAAATATTCCTTAGTGGATGTAAAGGTTTGATTTAAGCAATTAATCTATATCATTGATTTAACTATTTATAGAATCAATCACATGACTTTGGGAATTGGCTTGACCATCCTTAAAATCAATTTGAGGGATTTGACTTATAGTTGAGTTAAAGGTACCTACATGTCCTCACCCTATTTACATCCTTAATCAATTGAATATCGCACTTAGCCAGATTGGTTAATTCAACCATGGGATGATCCTAATATGGACATGTACAAATTGACCAATATAACCCCCTTAATGCATGTTTAGTCAAATTCAAGGCTAAGAGAGTTAACCAGACCTAATTTGGGTCATTTCAAGATTCAAATTGTGGTTAAGTCACATAAGTCTCACCCAAGTTGGGTAAACAATGAGTTCATGTGCTAAAAGTATTTTAATGTAGACAATTGATTTCTTAATTAGGTTAATTATATTTAGATCAATCGAATTGACCCAAATTGAACTAATTTGGCCAATTTGGACAAATTCACCATAGCCATCAAATAACTTGGACCATTTGGAATATGAAATATTTTAAACATCTTAAGCATGGTACAAGCATCATAAAAGCACATTATATATGGCTCAAACTCAATTGGCTAGATGAGCTATTTATACCCATTAAAGTTTTTTTTAGTGGTTTATTGAACAAGATAAATGTGACATTCAATCAAATTCTTGAGAGTGGCTATAGCTAAGAATATTATTGATAAATGCTTAGTTTAACTTATATTGATTTGAGCTCTCAAAGTTGGTTAATTTGACCAAATGGTCCAACATTACCCTCACAAATAAGGACACTCATGTTTATGATGGAATTAGACCCATCAAATAGTTAAACCATTTCAAACCCTCAAAAAATAATTTTAGACATTGAGACAACAATTAAGTCCAAACCTTTTAAGTTGTTATTACTTTCATTTAGAGTTTCCTTATAGATAAAACATCATAATAAGTGAATTAAAATTTTAGGCTTAAGTAGGTGTTCTTATAAATAAATTTAGGTAAAACACTATTTTTTGATATAAATTTTTAATGCCTTAAATAGAATGGGAAAATTCTCATTTTCATTGAGAAGGTTCAAAATAGTCTTTTAAACACTCATTAAAAATCACATGTCAATTTAAATTTAAATATCTGATTTATATTTTTTTCTAAATAAATAAGTCATTATTTAAAAATACAAATAATTAAAATAAAATTTCAAAAATCTTGAACAATTTAGAGAATTCTTCTATCATGTTTTTTGGTTCTTTCAATTTAATAAAAAAATTTGTAAATTACTTAGTCTACTAGATTTATTATAATAGAGAATTTCATTATGTTTAATTTTTTTTCAAGTTATTGAATATTTTTAAAAATTTTAAAAACATTATGAGGGATTACAACATATTTGAGACATTTTCTAGAGTTTTCTCAAATTTAATTAAATTATATGCAAGTTATTTTTAATTTTTAAGTAAGATATACTATATTTAAGAAATTACCAATTTTACTATAGTGGGCCTATAGTCATTTGGTGTTCTCTAAAAGGGTAAAATATTGTTTATAACATAACTCAACTTTCTTAAAAATATTTATTTTTTACTATTTTAATAATAAAAATACTTTTAAAATAATATATTAAATTCTTTTATAATTTTAAAATTTATTTAAGAACATTATTGCAAGTAATTTAAAAATAAAATAATAATAATAGTAATTTAAAAAATACTTTTTTTTATTATTATTATTATTAGATAATTTAAATTTATTTTAAATTGTATAAGTTTAATAATTTCCAAATTTTAGATAAAAATATAAATGAAATTTGATCATATCACATTTGATCAAACTTTCACCCGATTGAGCCACACCACTTTGATAAAGTTATTATGTAGTTTAATCACACCTTGTGGTTGAATACCCTTAGTTCCAATATACATGTTCTTTGTTCCATTCTTTCCTTTAATGAATATATGATTTTTGTTTAGAGTCTTACCTTACACTTTAGATATTAGGAATATTTTCTTATATATCCAAATTGTATATCTCCAAGTGTACATTCCTCATTTGATCACTTGAATCTTGTATCTAATCTTTGATGGTCTAAATATCATATTGAGCATTTACAAGCATACAAAGTGATGTTGGTAATTTAAGTTAAAAAGTATCAAGATTTGACCAATGCTTATGATTAGTTGATTATCATTATTGGATGATGATTCATTTTATAATATAATTTATTTAATCATACTCATATCTCATATGATTATTTCATGAGTTCAATCAACTTAAACTCTATCACATCAATTAATAATAAAGTGATAAGTTTTATGATGATTAAACCCCTATAAATGACATAGCCTGGTGAGTCATCATAATAATATAGGTTAACCTTATGATACAACAACATTTATACACACTTAAGCGTTGTGATAAATCACTTAGCCACTTAGAATAAAAAGGATGTAGTTTGGTTGATTTGATATGAAAATCCTTTGATGCTTGAGATGAGATTAGTTTAAATGTGATTAGAATTTGAGCTTGATTATCATGTTTACTTTGTGATGTGTTGCATTGATTTATTATTTATTACATTATGATAGATATATTCTTTTATAGGTGCACAATATACAACTATTGCTTTTACTTTTATTTTTATAAGAGATGTGCATCAACACGTAAACACTATAATATTATTTAATCTATGATGTTACATTTTTGTTGTGTTGTCATGGTTCCATTTAGTTTTAGTTTACTTTATTTAATGTATTTTTAGAATTTTATAAATAATAAAGGAAGGTTTCATGACCTAATGGAAGTTGATCTAACTCTTAATGAACAAGTATATAATGATTTGTAATTATATTCTATTTGCTTGCTACTTTTACTTTTTTTTATTGTAGTGTGATTATGTGCGTTATAAATGACTTTACGTTGGCTTATAGAATAAAATATTTTTACCAACTTTAATAAAATGATAAATAAACTTAAGATCAACTAAAAAATAATTTAAATTTATAATTATGGTATGACATAGAGTTAACTAGTGATCCAAATTCCCAAGCTTTGACACACAACCATAATATAGCTATGTTTAACGAGCATTATAATTCATTTTAAAAGGTAAATAATATGCACTATATATCATATCCCTTAATATAGAGCTTTAGCTATACATGATTTTAATTACTCATAGGGAGTATGCTAGAAAGTGGCGAGTAGACCTAGACAATGTTATAAGTCCAAAATCTAGTAAGATTGGTTAAGTAAAATCAAATTATCTAATTTATTTTCTTTTTATAGGCATTTCTTCATTTATATGATGATTAAAAGTTTTGCATCTTTTCTCTTTTTTATATAAATCATCTATCTAGAATGTCCTCATTTTTTTTTCTTTCTTGAATCAAGGTCATGAGATTGATTTTGAAGGGTGCAATTCATGGTTGCTAATAAAGCATCTAATGTTTAGGATGAAAATACCTTCCTGAGCTAAATGACCTTCAACTTGATAGCCTAAGCTGATGGATTCATGAAATCTAGACCAAGATTATTTCTATGCTTTCTTGACTCTTTTCTTACCCACTTACCACCTTAATTTTAGCATATATCTTGATGAACCTTTGGTTATTTAGTGATGTTCATCACATAAATTTTATGTATATTAGGTTTCACCTTACTTGGTTACGAAGATTCACTCTCTACCTTATAGATTGCTACTAGTACATTTCTTATTATTGAATCTTTTGTTATTTAGTGAATATTATCAAATAGATTTTTTATATTTTAGGTCCTCTCAATTGATTATGATGATTCACCCTCTACCATATGGATTGATATTAGTAATTATATTATTCTATTGAGGTAATATTATTAAATCATGGAGCCTCTACAATAAACCTGATAAAATAAAAGCAAAATAAAAAATAACTTTTCACTTATTGAGAGTTTCATTTGGAGGTGTCCTTGAGTGTAATAAATCAAAAGGTTTTAACTCCCTCTAGGAGATCAAGTAACACAAATTTTTTTTATTCTCTTTTATTAACTTGATGATATATCTTCAAATAAATATTTACAGTAAGCTCATATAAGAGGCGAAAACCCTATCATAATTCTCTTCTCATCTTCTTTTCAACAATATTTTATATGAGGCCGGTATCTTGTTAATATAGTTTTTCTCACCACAACTTGAGTAATATAATTTTTCTCCATAAGAATAATTATTTGAGACATTTCCATACATACCAAAGAAAATTAAATGAATCAATATCATATAATATTGTGAGAAAATAAGGTTCAAACCACATTCAATCAAATTTTGAACCCTTTTCTTGAAATAAATGTTCAAACACTAGTTTCAAGCATCTAAGCATGGATAAAATAATACTCAAAACCTTAGATAAAAGTTTAAGTCATATATGAACCTTCAAATATTATTTGATGATAATTTCACTTCTAATGGGTGGGTCAAAGATTTGAAAATTAAGATAAAATAAAGTTAGAATAAGGATAAAACCTACATTTCAACCTTGATTGAACTAGGTTTAAACCTAAAATGACTAATATAAAAGATACCCCTTGAAAAAAAAGTATTTATAGGAGGAGATTTAAATGCACATGTTGTTATTGGTAGAAGATTTTAAAAGTGTTCATGGTGGCTATGGTTTGGAGAAATTAATGAGAAGATAAGAGCATATAGGATTTTACTTTCTCTTATGTTTTTTAATTACTAATATTTTATTTAATAAAATAGATCAACATATTATCGCTTATAATAATTAACTTATTAAAATCTAGATTGATTTTTTATAAGAAAAAAAGATAATTTAGATAATAAAATTATAAAGTCATTTTTGGTGAAAGTTTAAGTAACTGGCATTAACTATTAGTTTTGAATTTTAAGATGAAGGGTTGGAAGATGAAATAAATTAAACATTATCCTTATATTAGAAGAGGGGTGCTTAAATGGCACTAGTAAAAATATTTTTAAGAGTAAACTATAAGATCTTAGAATTTGAGATGTTCATGAGAAAACTAATATTATATGGGAAAAAATAATAAATGAGATTAAGTTGCAAAAAATATACTTAGAGAATAAAAAAGAATTGGTCATTTTAATAAAATAAATAATTGATAGAGGAGTCATAATATGTAAGAAAAGATAAAAAAAATAAGAAATTTTATTATAAAAAATTGGCTCATATATATAAGCTCAATAAATTAGAAAAGATAAAGTGTCTTATAAAGATTCTAAGAAATCAATATATGATGCAAATAATTTAGCATCTTGTCATTTATATAATAGATTGTGTACTAAAGAGGAAGAAATAATGTCCAATGAGCCTAAGATCACTCAGATCGAAGGTCATTTGAATGATCAAATCGCTTATATCATTTGTACTCCTATTTGTGGATAATAAAACTTATTTCATTTAAAAATATATTAAAATATTTTTTTTAAATAAAATAAATTTACTTATTATTACGATTTGTAATTACATATATTATATGTAGTAATTTATTTATTAACTAATTAATTATTATTATTATTTATTTATTTGATTATATATGTATATATATATATATATATAAAGTGATGATTTTATAGATAAATAAATATTATATTTATATATATATATATATATATATATATATATATATATATATATATATATCGGTATTTAGTATTGAAAGAGAGAGAGTCACGGGCCCCCCAATTTTTTATATATATCGTGAGAGAGAGAGAGAGTGAGTGTGTGTGTGTGTGTGTGTGTGTGTGTGTGTGAGAGAGAGAGAGAGAGAGAGAGAGAGAGAGAGGGAGAGGTGGAAGAGAGAGAGAGAGATGTGGAGAGAGGAAGATTAAATGGCTATTAAACAACAAGCATAATGAGGAGGGGGGCACCCTCCCCAATCCCTTTCATAATTTAATTAATGATTTTTTTTTAAATTTAAGAGTTTTTTTAATGAGGAATATGAAGAGTTTTCTTTATTTTTATTTTTTATTTTTAATTTTTAAAATAATTTGAAGAGTCATTTTTTCTAGTATAAATACTCCCAAAAGGATAAGGGAAAACTTGCACATTTCTTTCTTTTCACTTGTATAACCATGCACCCCTCGACTCAGTTCTTCCAGATCTTGAGTTTCCATTCATCCCACTCCAATGTGTTTCCACTTTCTTCTCTTTGGTACCTCCACTAACCTATATAACAATGTTGACCCCCCCTCGCAGGCGTCAGTTCTCCCCGATCTCAGGATTTTCAACTAATCTGGTTAGGTGGCACGCATCCCAAATTTAGCTCCAGTGTGCTTCCACTTTCTTCTCTTTAATAGCCTCCACTAACTATATAACAGTGTCAGCCCCCCTCACAAGCTCCAGTTCTCCCATCTTGGGGTTTCAAACTAACCTGGTTAGGCGACGTGCATCCTGAATTCAGGCTCTAGTGTGCTTTCACTTTCTTCTCTTTGGTAGCCTCCACTAACCTGTATAACGGTACAGACCCCTCTCATAGGATCCAGTTCTTCCCGATCTCAGTTTCTAACTGACCTGGTTAAGCAATGTGTATTTTGAATTTAGGCTCAAGTGTGCTTCCTCTTTCTTCTCTTTGGTAGCCTCTACTGACATGTATAATGGTGCACCTCTCTCGTAGGCTCTAGTTCTCCCGATCTATGGGTTTTAATTGACCTCAGTGCATCCCAAATTCAAGCTCGAGTGTGCTTCCATTTTCTTCTCTATTGTAGCCTCACTAACCTATATAACGGTGCTGACCCCTCTCGCAGGCTCTAGTTCTCCCATCTCAAGGTTTTTAACTGACCTAGTTAGGTAGCGCGCATCCCAAATTCAAGTTTCAATGTGCTTCTCCTTTCTTCTTTTTGGTAGCCTCCACTAACCTATATAACAGCACCGACCCCTCTTGAAGGTTCCAATTTTCTCCGAGCTCAGGGTTTCTAATTGACTGGTTGACGCATCCCAATTGCTTCCAAACTTAAAAAATAGAGATTATCTTCATGGGTGAGCATCCTTCAACAAATATCTCAATGTCTAAAGATACAAGATGATGGGTTGTGGAAGCATCACGGGATGATGAGATCCGACGATGTAATGCCAACTATCAGTAGTGATACTTTGATCATCTTCAGAAAGAAGTTTCATTTTCCAAATAATTTAGTGGTTATTTCTCATAAAAGATCACAACAAGCTTATTCTCCTCCGTTGGTGCCCCTGTATCTTTTGAAGCTTTTGTCTTCTAAGATTTTTGATGTACCTGTACCTTCTTAGGCTTTTGTCTACTAAGATTTTTGATGTACATGTATCTTTTGAGCCTTTTGCCTTATGAGATTTTTAATGTACCTGTACCTTCTAAGACATTTGCCTTATGAGATTTTTGATGTACCTGTACCTTTTGAGGTTTTTATCTACTAAGATTTTTGATGTACCTATAACTTCTAAAGATTTTTCCTACTGAGATTTTTGATGTACCTGCACCTTCTGAGGCTGTTGCCTTCTGAGGTTTTGATGAGTTGAGACCCTGTCAGCCACTTTCTCTCTTGGAGTCATTCTAGTGAGGACCTTGTCCACTACTAGCTTCCCATCGATGCTTCCTCAAGGGTGTGCCTTCCAGGGGAGGAATCCATAAAGGATTTTTGACTTATCCAAGGTTGTTTGTCATAGTTTTACTTAATGACATTTAACCTATGTGGAAGAAGTCAATAGTTTTAACTCTCATAAGGTTATTTTGTCAAAGTATGATGTTAACCTGTGTGGAAGAGGTTAAACATTTTAATTCTTCTGAGATTATTTGTTAGAGTATTACTCGATGACGTTAACCTGTATGGAAGAAGTCAATAGTTTTAACTCTCATCCAAGGTTATTTTGTTAAAGTATGACGTTAACCTGTGTGAAAGAGGTTAAACATTTTGATTCTTCTGAGATTATTTTTCATAGTATTACGCGATCACATTAACATATATGGATGAGGTCAAATCAAAATATTTTTCATAGTATTACTCGATCACATTAACTCTCCTTGACTTTTGCCTTATTTTCCATGAGTATGACTGTAGAATCATAATTTTCAAGCTATCTCTCTATTTTATTTTTGTTGAAATTGCTCGACATCATTGACTTTCTTCTCAAACTGATAATCAATTAGATATACAGTATATTGATTTGTTCTAAAAAACTTGTAGTGATAGAATAAACTTTCACGCCTTAGCTTTGTATAGAAATCCAACACACACATAGATAATTATAAAGAGAATAAGAACTCTAGAATTTTTATGTGAAAAAATCCCATAAAGAGGGGAAAAATCACGTGGCCTAGCTCAGTAAAAATGTTTCACTATATATCTGCTTTGGAGTATAAAGTTTAAGTATTCCCAATAATGAGATTACAAGGTTGTATGTATGAAAGCATGGCAATAGGAATTCCAAAATCAGATAACAACATCTATGCAGTGATAGTTCGGCTGTAGCGATTCTTGGTGGCAGTCAGTGATGACAATAGACGGTGATCAATGACAATGGTGGTGTGACAAACTTCAAACTTCTAGCTCTCTCTCATTTCTCCAAGTTCACTGGTTCCTCACCCCTCCCTCCCAAAAAATGGGGTCCTATTTATAGGATTCTAAGAGTGCATTTTGGTCATTGTAGTGATCATTAGCTCGTTGGATTTGTCTTATCGAGCCACTCGATTCAACTATAACCACGTTAAATTTGGAAGTCATTTGATCATTCAATCAGTGTTTTAAAGTTTTACATATAGCATTTGAGCTTGATATGAGCTCATTTGGACTTGATTTGACTTGGTTCCAACATTATTGGACTCGTCTCACTAAGTCATTTAATTTGATTGTATGTATATTTTAAATTGAGATATATTTAATTTATAAATTTTAGAGGGATATATCAATAATTATTTGCATTATAATTAATGAATATATTGATAATTATAATAAACCTTAAAATAAGGTTATTCTTTTCTAAAAGTGTTTATTTGAATTATAAAATTATGTCTTCTTAATATCATACACTATGAGCCAAGGACATTGTTGACAAGCAATAATTATTAATGCAAGCTAAATTATGATTTAGGTTCTAATCTTCCCTACTTGCAATCTTGAGGGTGAATGAAGAAGAGTAGTATTGAGTGTTTTTGGGCTAGATTACTTTGGTTGATAAGGATGAATATTTAGTGAGAATACCACACAACAAAAATTAAGAAGAACAAAATGTAAGTGGTTTAGTAGTATTTTCCTACATACACTTAGAAAATCACCAGCTTTATTATAGTACTAATTGAGTAAGAAAAAGAAGTCTTAGTTACAATCAATACCTCTCAAGACTCTCTTGTTACAACACTTAATGGTTAATATGCCTGTTAGTTGCTAAGGCTATTAGAGAGAATGGAGATCATGATGGAGGAAGCATCCCATCATTCCCTTGTGGGTAGCTATTAGAACTTAGTATTCATGTGGCATTAGCCACCCAGATGAGTGAAAAGATAAGTGAATGGCCATTGATTGTTTTGGTTGATCCAACATAGGGCAAAATGTAGAGAATTTAAACATGTCTAATTGTTCTATAAGAGCTGGTAGAGTTTGAGAGTTGACCTAGCATGCAATTGGATGTTTCTAATCATATATAAAAAATGATGGATGACTCCTTTTTGTTATAAAAGTCATTGCTTGAGGGAAATTGATGATCTTCCTCTCAAGCACTTCAATCAATGCTATGATTTTTCATCTTATTATTTTATGGCTATGAAAAGCTAGAGCAAGTTTGAATTGGCTTCGAGGATGAAGAAGGCGACATTGCATAACAGGTGGTGATAGAGTTGGTAGCAAAGGCGGTGGAAGAGACTAAGTTGCAAGCAAAGGAAGAAACCATGTCAAAGGTCAAGATGAAAACAACAAAGAGTGGTGGTGGAAGTTATGCTGGTTGAAGTAGATCATGTGAATGTAATGATGGAGGAAACATAATGATAAATAAAGGTGGTTGCTAAGTTGATTGAAGATGTTGCTCTAAATATTGAATAGGTGCTTACTTCAAACAAGGAGCAATGGGCTTGCTAGATAAAGATGACTTCTAGGGAGGTTAGGCAATCCTTTCAGTCAATTTCATTAAAGGTTCTCATTATTATCGGTGACTAGTGATGTTACAGATAGGGGGGAAGCTTGATGGATCCCACCTTGATGGCTTGGGAGAAGAGTCCACATAATTGATTTAAGATTAGCTTTCAAATCAATATAATTAAAATGAGAATGAAAATGAAGTTGAGTTGATTGAAGTTGCTTAGTATTGAAAGTGTGGACATACATTATATAGTTGCACTAAAAATCGTGAAATCACATAATATAACTATACCAAAACTACCACATTCAAAGTCCAATACACCTGCATGTGCTCGACATGTGCAAAATTTATAAATCTAGTGTCTAAGGATGTTATGCTATGTAATATATAATAAATTTGAACACACACATGTGTCTCAATATATCTATAAAATTTATAAAGCTAGTGTTTGAGGATACTATATGGTTAGCCTATTGTGGAGAAAAATTCTTGATAAGGGGGATTGTAGTCTCCTTTCAAATTTGTTGGTGAGAAATGAAGGAGGACATGACCCTTATAGAAATTCATCTTTTTTAAGACACCACGCAGATCCGCAAATGTACGTATTCAGGTGATCGAGTACATTATCAATGAAATAGTATACTATCTTGAAAGATAGAAGTCACTACCCTTTAATGGACTTAATCACCTCAATAAGGACTCCTATGGACGATGGGTCTCCATATGTACCAGAGATTCTTTCCCTACTTTACATGAAAAAGTAAAGTGAGGTTTATTTTAAATCAAGTTCGTTAAGTTCCCTACAGGGGCAAGCCCCCATAGTTAATAACATCTTAAGGGATGGGATCTCTTAGAAAAAACTCTCCATTAAGATAAATGATCATTATCTTTGAAGAATTTAATAGGAAGGACTATCAATCGATTGGTTTATGTTTGAAGATCAAATATGATTAATCAAAAGAGGGAGTTATTATCGAAGCCAAAATGGAAGATAAGTAGGAGATGCCCATGATGCTAGGAAACCTAACGAGCATCTCAAACTATCCTATAGTTGGGCTTTACATTTTAGAAATTGATTTAGTTTATTTGAGTTATATTTTTTATTAAAAATTTAGGACTTAAGATTCTTTAATACAATATTAAGAAAATGCATAAGAGGTGAGGAATTAAGCTTATGGCCCACAAAGGGGAGAAGCAACCTCAGAATCTAAATCTAGGGAGCTTCGGCGAGGGTCGGAAGCACAACCTAAATCTAAGGCAAAAATGGGTAATTGGTTTGCCTCCACAAGAGAGGACAAACCATCCGATAGCTTGGACTTACAACCGTCTAGGGGTGGCCATCAACTAACTCCTCCAATGATTTTAAATACATGTAGGCAAGTCTTTATGCTTATGCAAGATAAATAAGTTGTTATTTATTTAGAAAGAGACTAAGTCATTAAACTCACTCCCTAAAGAGACTAGATCATGTAAAGGGACATACTTCAAATGACCTAATCTAATGTAATTTAAAATTTCATTTTATTTTCATTTTGGACAATTATTTTGACATAAGCCAATAGGATTCATATGACTAATGCATGAGAAATAGAATTATTGGCCAAAATCAGCTAGAAGGGAGGAGGTGAGTTTCCACCATGGCTCTCATAAGTCAAGCCAAGTTTCTCTGGTAAAGGTGGAAGCCCTCCAACCAAGAGTGAAATAAGATGTTGTTGTGCATGATATTACAAAAGAAATGCTCATCCAGCTAAGGGGTTATTAATTCTTTTATCTATTTTAAACTTAAGCTATAGGTGAGGTTATGAGTTGTTTAATTTTATTTTGAGTTATTATAAAGGGTAAAAGATTTATTTTTCCCTAAAGAGCCTAATCCACATCTAGGCCATACATAAAAGTAAGAAATATACTAGGAAAATCATGCCACTTAATGCAAAAGATAAATAAATCATCAATTAATTTATAAAGCTAATTATAAAAAGAATAAAAGGCTATTTGTGGTCGGGCACCACCACACAATATCAAATGTGTGGGTAGCTCTACCCTTATACAACTCAGATTACAAATGAATTAAATTACAATTAAGAAATGAATTTATTGTTATGGGGGCTTCAAGCTTCATTCTTCTTTCTTCTTCTTTTCTTCTTTCTTCTTTTCTTCTTTAGGTTTCCTTCCATTGGATGGTTGGATGGTAGAAGCTCCAAGGCTTCACATGATGCATAAGATAAGATCTTATGACCAATGCTCATCCTAATCCCCATAACAATTATTCCAAAATCTTAATTGCATAAATTTACATGAAAATAAAAAGTGAAAATCTAACTAATACCTACAAAATAAAGGTTAGTTAAAATAAATCACATAAATCTCAAGCATGTATATTGGACTTATCACCCCATACATGAGTGTCTAAGTCCACTTAGCCTGATTAGGACTATAAAGCACCTACAAGCAAAAGCATTTATATTTTTTTTTATTTATGATAGTGCCCCTTAAGCACAATCCCCTATAGAAAAGAATAGTTAGGTTCTTAGGTGATAGCATGGGTATGAATAGGGTATATAATTAAATAAGTGTTAGGTTCTTTTCAAATGAACCTTACATCTTACTAACTCCTATTCAAAATTATGCCAACATAAGAAAGAAAAGAAACTTATGCTAAGCATACCTTTATATTCTATCACATGTAAACTCATAATTAAAATATAAGTAGCATACTTTCAAATTTGGTATTTGATTTATGTATTTTGAAAAATAATTTAGATTTAGTAGTGATAATAGCCATTCATATTTCTACTTTAGCAACATATAAATTTGACATAAAGTAAACAACTTCATCTTAAAATTTGAATTTCAAAATTATAAATGCATGAAATCACATGGCATATAACTTAACATGTTGGAGAAAGATCCAAAGTAATGAAAGCATGTAAACAAACTCACTTCACTTAAATTGTAAAGACATTCTTATAGAATAAGAAAGCTTAAAACAAATCAAAGTGAATTTCAAAGTGATTTTTGTTTAGTTTGAAGTTTGATTTGATTTTGAAAAGGTGAGATGAGTTTACTGTTCCTAACCCATTCTCACATGTGTTTGATATTTTGTTTAATTTTTAGATAATTAAATTCATTTTTATGCATTGATTAAATTAAGGTATGAATTAAGTAGCTTAATTAACCCTTACCTACACCACCTTAGAAAGATTAACTAAATAATTATGAGCCAATGAGATGACATAAAACTCACAAGAAATTTAAATTTGCAATGCACCTAATAATGAAAAGGCCTAATGTAATTTGGCTCACAATTAAAAGTTAATTAAGCTAAGGGGTTTAGCTTAAGTAATTTCAAAACACCCTTTCACACTTATGAATGGGGTTTTGAATTTCTTAATTGAACTTAGGTTATTAAACACCTAAGCATCTACCCAAAATAGATTAATTAAGTTCTAAAACTTTTTAGAATTTTTAGAAATTGGTTAAGGGGATAATTAATGAATTAACCCTTAATTAAGGAAGATTAAGGAGAGAAATTTAGGGAATAACTTAGAAATGTCCCAAAAATATTCCATAAACCTCCCACTCACTAGATCTGACCTTAATCAACCCTAATCATAAGTTAAAATCACTAATCATACCCTAATTATGCTTAATTACATAAGAAGGGTAATTAAAAAAAATCATATGCAATTATTCTAATCAAGCCTTCAATAAATACCAAGAAAATTAGGGAGGTATAAGTCATCACCCAAAACTTATCCAAGAAATTTGGGATTAATCAGAGGCCTAATTAAAGATTAATTAGCAAAATACACTTCCAATAAAACCCAAATTTAAAGAAAATCATAATTCAAAACCCATCAAAATTAATTTTAAAATGTTCTAGATTTAATTATCTATCCATAGGATTTTATTTCACATTTTGCTAAGTTTTTTAGCAAGAGTTATGAATTTCAGAAGATCTCTAAGTTAATTAGGAATTAATTAAAGCATTTAACTAATCCCTGGCTAATCCCTTGCTCATGGCGGCATGCAGCCTCGGCCGTCAGCAGTGAGGCCACTTAAGTTGTCATATCATGGGGTGGCATCGTGCTTTAATCTCACCATCTCGAAGATGGGATATGATCTCCGCATTTTAAATTGGATAAAAGGATTTCTAAATATGCTGAATAATCTCAACCGTCCATCTAAAATGCGCGGATGGACAACTGAGATCATCCAAGTTCTTCCCCTTGATCAACAGAGACCGTCCATGATCAAGGGAAAGATCCAAGCTCGATCTAGCATGGAATCAAATCAAATTCAACCCACACCATTTAAAGACAGAGAACGACAAATCCAACGGTAAAAAATTGATGGGGTAAAATTTCTTTCACAAAGATCCACACCACATTAAGTTTAATAGTCAAAAAATCCCATACCTTGCCGAAGGTGATCACCGACACTCGATTCCCTTGGAGAAGCTTCATCTGGTTAAGATGAAGCCTTGCTGAGAGTATGAGCACTTGAGGTTGAGTAGATCAATGTATGGACCAACTCCTCTTTGCTTGAGCTTTGGCTTTGATCCAATTGGATCCTCCATTTATATGGAACTCTAATAGAAGCTTAGGTGCACTCTTGACTTAGCTCATAGATGAAGTGTGGAAGAGCAATTGGAAGGAAATTGAGTGCGGAAGAAATTGGCTAATGGATTGAGCTCCCCTATTTTTGCACTATGCAAAATCGAGAAATAGCCTTTTCCAATCCTCTTTAGGAAGTTTGGGAGTGCTCTTTGATGATTTCTGGGTTCCTTAGCTTAAATTAACAGAGGGCCAGTGAGAATTGAATTGAATTAGAGTATATCTCCCCCTTGAAGGATCGGACGACCAATGATCTTGCACTTTGATCCAATTGATCATATTGGAGAGTTTATTTTGATTATTTTGAGTTTGCACATGGTCAGTTTGATCCAAGGAATGGATTGCCAACTTCCCATGTGCTTGAATTTGAGCTTGAGAGGGAGTTTGAATTTTCAAATTTTGACCATAGGGTCGGGTTTGGTCTAGGGACCAAATGGGCTGACCCAAACTCATTGAGTTGGGTGCACCACTCTCTTTTAGGTCTCCTTGAGCTTTCAGGAAAGCCTCAAGTGAATGTGAAGAGGGTATGACCAAATTAACATGGGTTAAGCCAAAATTTATTCTATGGTCTAGGGGTAGAATGGTCATTTTACTATTTTTTTTTTCAATTTGGATATGTTGGGTATGTGGAGAAACTAGGTTTGGCCAAGTTTCATGAGATTTGGAATTCATTTGATAGGGTTTGGCTCATGTTGACCCATTTAGGTTAAAATGGGTCAACTTGGGTCAAGTTGACCAATAGGTCAAATTGGGTCAAACCAAGGGTTGGATCAAGTTCAAATGACCATTTGAAATGTTTTGGTGGCTTTGTATTGATTCAATTTGGTATAGTTTTGGATTTGGCTCATATGACTTCATTTAGGTCAAATGGGTCAAGTTGACCTATTTGACCCATTTGACCTATTTGACCCATTTGATCTATTTGAGGTAGTTCAAGGGTAGGTTTAGGTTAGGTTAGTCATATGGAGTGGATTGGTATCTTTGTTTCCAATCAATTTTGGTTAAGTTCAACATGACCCCTTTAGTCATGTTGGGTCTAAGGTCAGTCTGTTGGTCTAGTTGGAGGCTTTGGTCAAGTTCCACAAGTGATTTAGAATGGATTTGACCCATTATTTTCAATCAATTTGGCTTAGATCAAGTTTTGACATATTTTGACCCTTTAGGTCAAAATGGGTCAACTTGAGTCAAGTTGACCAATTGGGCTAGGTTAGGCTCAAATGTTGGCTTGGTCAAGTTCAAACATAAGTCATGAGTGAACTTAGATCAATGGTTTCAATGGCCTATGGTGGAATTTGGCTATGTTAGGTTTCATTTTGGGTTAAGTGTTGACTTGGTCAACCCTTAGGTTTGACTTGGTTTGACCCAATTTCATTGATTAATCATCTCATGATGATTGTTGATTATGATGAGAGGCAGATATGAGTTTGGTTCAATCTAATTTGATTAGGATCAAAATTTGGCTCATAAGGGTACTTTAGGTCACTTTGGGTCAAGTGAGCCTAACTGGGTCAAATGACTTGGTCAAAGCTTGATTTGAAGTTGGTTGATCTTGTATATAGACTCATGATTGAAATATAAATCCATTTACAAGTGGTTTGAACTTAAATGGGTTTTGATCTATTTGAAAATTTCATATTCGAAGGAAGAATATGAAAGGGTTTTGGGTTTGATTTTTAAATTAGGTTTAGATTAAGTGATTGAAGTTTGGATTCATATATGAGCTCATGATTGTAGGGTTGATTGAACCATGAGAGAAAATCAAGAGTTTGGCTTGATTTGAAAATGATTTGGCTAAGTTCAAGATTTTGACTTGAAAGGCTTAGATTGGATTTTGAGTTGATTTGAGTTTGATTTTTGGAATTGGTTTTGATTGTTTGGATTTATATTTCATTTATATATGTGAATATAAATTGATCATGAGAAAATTTCAAGGATTTAAAATGGTTTAATCATGATTTGGGTTAAATCCATTAAAGGGAATTTAAAGGATTTAAGGAAATTTTTAAATTGAAATTTAATTTTTGAATTGGATTAGATTGATTTATATTTATATTTCATTTATATATGAGAATATAAATAAGTTTTGATAAAATCCCATGAGTTTGAAATGATTTGATCAAGATTTAGGTTAAATCCATTAAAGGGAATTTAAAAGATTTAAGAAAAATTTCATGAATTGATTTTGAATTTTGAATTTGAATTGATTGATTTTTTCATATTTCATTTATATATGAGAATATAAATAAGTTTTGAGAAAATCCCAAGGGTTTGAATAGGTTTGATATAGATTTAGGTTAAATCCATTAAAGGGAATTTAAAGAATTTGAGGAAAATTTCATGAATTGATTTGATTGATTTGAATTTACATTTCATTTATATATGTGAATATAATTGAGAATATAAATGGATTATGAGAAAATCTCAAAGATTTGAATTGACTTTAGATCATGATTTTGGTTAATTCCTTAAGGGAAGATTAAGGACTTAGGCAAAATTTGGACTTAAGAATTTTTTATGGATTTTGATCATGGGTTTCAATCATAGATTTCAATCATGGATTTCAATCATATGGAGTTAATTTGAATAAGAAAATCAATTAAGATTGACTTTGAGTTTGACTTGAAAGAAGGAAAGTGAGGAATGGTTTAAGCTAAGGTAGGAGATTTTCCTAACACCCCTATGGCATGACCTATTCCTATGGCTAACCCTTCTAAGTCTTCTAGGGCTAGGTTTGAGTGTTCACCTAATCACTAGATGTGTCTTAAGACTAAGGAACTCTTAAAGCCTAAGAGAAGTCCTATGTTTAAGATGGAGGGGTTGAGAGCTCATTCTAAAAATGAGGTCAACACCTATAAGTATTGCATTTTGAATATTCAACAATTATCTTTATAAAAATATAAAATTTCTATTAAAAAATTGAACTTAAATCGATCAATCATGCATTTTTTTGAGTGGGATGCTTAATCTATATTATAGAACTCATAAGTCCCATCTAAGTTATTCAATCCTCATCTTTTTATGAAAGAAAGTTAACAAGACTGATTAGAGAATTGAACATTCACTTTTAAATAGAAGATTTTATTTCTACATTTGCATATGACCATCAAAGACCTTAATAAAAAACTTTTATATTCAAAATGCAAGCCTTTGATGTTAAGCTTAAAAATAATATCAGGTTTTAACCTTAAACTCGATCCTCTGTTAATAAGCAAGTAGAGTTGACAAGATTTATATCTCGATAATGACCATGTTGAATAAAGATATCAGCCGGATTCATTATCAAAATTTTCAAAAATTTATATCAAATTATTTCAAGTTCAAATTTCAATTGATAAAATATTCAAAAAAGTTTTAAAATTAAATGAAATCACTTAAATGAAATTTATCATTCAAAAAATTTTAAAGAAAAAATCATCCACCTTCTACAATTATTTGTTGGGATGATACTTTAAGAAAATTCTAGCCCATAAAAAAATGAATGTTGGATAAATTGTCTCACTATGCTCACTCTCAAAAGATCTCAAGCTAGTAAGGACGTGACATTTTGTCCTATAACTAGGTAAGTTGTCCCTTCAATGGCCCTACTAAATTATGGTTATGACTGATCCTTTGATTTGGTGGTTTGGCATCTCAATTATCCTACTAAATTATGGTTATGATCAGAGTCCTCTAACTGAATGGTTTTGTCCTTAAATGACTCAACTAAATTATGGTCATCGACTACTTGCCAAAGTTCTCTAATGGCTCAGCCTCTTGAGTTGTTAATCATAGGGTGAGTTTGATAAGACACAAAATCTTTTGTTAGCTAGGGTGGACTTAAAATTGTTTATTTATATAAACAACCATCATAAGTATTTAAGATCTCCATAGACGAAGTAACTCATGATTGGTAATAAGGATCTTTAGGTCATGTTTGATTGATTACCTCATCCAACTAAGTAGATAAGATTATGATTACCCGAGATGATGGAACTATGGGATCTTGATCGGGCTCATAATCAACCCCCCAACATTCTCTTTAAGTTAATGATGATGAATTTCTCAAATTTTATATCTAATCAGGTGATATGTTAAGTAGTTAGCAACCTAATGACAACATTAATTGAAAGTTTTGTCACTACTGGGAGGGGTGAGAGAGAACTATGGGTGCTAGCACTTATAGGAAATCTGGATCCAAATCTAAAGTTCTCACAAAAATGAGAATGAAATTTCTCTGTAGCATCTTATCTATCAACTAATTTGCCATTTGAATTTTTGACTCGACATTGAATCAAAGCCCTCTTCATCAAGAGCTTAGTCACAAATTTTTGGATCCCATAAAAGTTAGCCCAATCTAGATGATTTTTGTTAAAAATTTTGAGGCTTGTTCGACAAGTCAGCACATGGTGATCTTTAGCTTTTAGTTCTTGATGTTGTTTGAGTCTTTTTATTAACGAGGTGTTGGGTTTTATTTGCCTTGTACCTAACTTTGCAAGCATAAGATTATTTATAATTCTTATGATTGATATTTTCTTGAGTTCGATACATGGGCCAATCCATATGATTTTTTAGGCATTTTGAAAAGGCGACCAACTCTAACTAGAAAAAGTAAGATTTGTTAATCAAAGCGCTCAAAAAAATTTGTGGAAAATAGATTTAACAATTCATGTTGTACTCTACATGAATAGATAATAAGGATTTATGTTGCCAACCCAAAATAGTTGATGATGTTGATGATGAATTTAGTTGAAAACAGGCCTAATGGGATTTGGGCGGAGAGCAGAGAAGAAAAGATGGTATCTTTTTTTTTTTTAATTGGCAACTCTTTGAGAAAAGAAAATTATTCATTCCATTCTAGATTGGCAGATGCAAGGAAGAAAATTTTGTTATACATAAGCTAACTAGTGTATTACTAATAAACTTATATTTAATAAATTAAATTAATTATTACTAAATCTCAATGTAATCTAAATAAATTATAATTCATTATTTAGTCTAGCTAAACACTACATGGAACAATTAAATTCTAAGTAATTTCTTACCCTTCTATAACATCCTAAATATTAGTTTTTTTACTAGTTACATATACCAATTTATGTAATTAATCAATTGATATCTAATCTTCTAGCTAACTTAATCAAATGCTACTCAATACCTAGAGATTATATTCCATCGCTGGGTTTTCCCCTTTGCACAGACTAGTAAATTGGTGTCTTCCATCGCAATTCAAACTTTTTTTTATATGTTAGTCTTCCCCTCCCTTCTCCCCTCACCTAGTTGTTGGGCATTTCTTTGTTTTGGATTCTTGGTCCTAGAATGGTTTCAAGTTTTTATAGATTTTTCATTTCAAATCTATGGTGACAGATAGGAAAAAATTTGGAGGTGGTTTAGTTTTTTCTAGTTTGGTCTCTCTTATAGTATTGTTTTTAACCATTTGATTATTTTTTTTATTGTTGTTTGATATTTATATGGTTTATCCACTCTATTTTTCAGCAGTATTACG
The DNA here is from genome assembly GCA_021442155.1 of Cymbidium sinense. Lineage (NCBI taxonomy): Eukaryota > Viridiplantae > Streptophyta > Magnoliopsida > Asparagales > Orchidaceae > Cymbidium > Cymbidium sinense. Next base: position 51,158,893 of record CM038224.1, on the reverse strand, counting down.
CGGTTTATACGCCACTTGTTTGGGACCGCGATAGAAGGTCAAAATTGGAATCCGCCCACGCTTGCCGAAGATTTGACTCAACCCTTCTCCGCTTTGGGATGGTCAGGACGGGGCAGGCGGCGGTTTACACCACGCTCTTTGGAATCAATGCGATTGGCCGAAATTCTGGAATTCGAGCAGCAACTGCCATGAAGTTGGGACTTGAGGCTTCCTTCTGTGGCCTGGTTTGTAATCTAAATGAGCTTTATCTAATTTAATTTTTATTAATGATTAATTAAAAATTTTAAATTATGTTAATTATAAGTTAATAAATTTAATTATAAATTATATATTTGATAATGAATGGATTTATGATAAATAATTCAATTTTAAAATATTGATTAATATTTAATTTATTTAACAAAAAATTGATTTTTAAATAATTACTTTAGTGAATAATTAATTAGATATTTACTAATTAATATTAAATTATATATTTATAATTAATTATTTTTCACTTTATTTTATAATATTTAATAGATAAAAATATTTTAATCTTTTATGTATAAACATAGAAATGGGTGCAACCAAGTCAAGCGACTCGAGCCTAGCTCGAAGCTCGCTTCGTTGTATATCGAGCCTCGAGCTCGAGCTCAAGCTGAAGGGACCACTCGACTCATTTAACGAGCTCGATTTCGAGTAATTAAAGGCTCAGATCGTTAACCCGTCGAGCTCAACCCGGTTCAGGATATTTCGCAATCTGTCGAGTTAAAGCCTTATAGGCTTTACCGCCTTTGCGCCTCTGCCCTAATTTCGCAATCCTCTCAAGTCAAGACTCTCGTCTCTTGCCAGCCATCGCTCATGTCTCTCCTTTCTCACCTTTCTAAGCTCTATGGCTCTGCCTCTTGGCCCTCTCTCACATCTGAGTTCCCTTCCCTCATCTTCCTAGCTTCAAATCCTCGATCACTTGGACGGTAGGAGGTGAAAGCGATATTTTAGGTTCATTGTCCACTTACTCTCTTAGTAGATAGCAAATTAACTTGATCTTGGTTGGTCAAGTTCATTTTCCTTCTATTCATCATTGATATTTTGATTTGATGATGATTTAGATTAGGTATGTAATGTCTATGTTCGATTTTGATGATCTTCGGATTATTATGGCTAATGCTTTAGTTTTGATGATGATTCTTTGATGATGTAGCGTTGTTCAATTGGAAATCATTTTTATGTTGGTTTGGTTTGGTGTGTAATGTCTATGTTATGCTGTGTACATTATAAAATATTGAACAGTGGATTGTAATTTGTAGATATGAAATACTATAGTGGTTCCGTGATTTTGTTTACTCTTCTTAGGCTGTGATAGTGGCTCTATCACAGCTGGATATGAAATACTGTAATGTCTAGGTTATGTTTTTTTTATGTCATACTGGCTCTATGTTTGCTGACAATGAATTGATTTTGTGTTGGCTTCTCTGTTGCAGTGGATTATAGGGTTATTTTGAGTGTTTATGCTTTGATATTGATAAAAGGCAGAGTATTGAGTTTTGGATTGTTGCAAACATACAATGAGCAATTTGGTATTTATAAAATTTTTAATATTTAATAAATCATCTATTTTCTTCATTTTATAATGAACAGTCATTTATTGTTTTTGTTTAAGATTAAAAATAACAACACCACCACTTAGAGAGGATGAGTCATTGGATGTAAACAGTGATAACCCAGTTGTGGTTGTCCAAATCGGTATTGAGGAACATAATAACAATATATATGATAATAATTATGAGGGGGAGAATGATGTTATTAATGATTTGGTTGATAAGGGTAATGATGATGTTGATCTTGAAAATCCAATTAAATTAAGAAAAAGAAAGAAAACATCACATGTTTGAGAGGAGTTTAAAGAAGTTGTTCTTCTTGATAGCCAAAGAAAAGGGTAATATTATCATTACAAAAAAAAAACTTGCTATAGGTAACACTGGAGCAATCACACAATTTAGTAGACACTTAGATCGATGTGCGCCTAGAATGTGCACAGTAATGAAGAAAAGTTTACAGTTCCAGCCGAAAGATTATGACAGTTCATTGTAAATAAATCAAAAGGGATTTACCTCGACAACTTTTAATTTTGATCAAGCAAAAAGTTAGGGAGATGATTGTTCATTATATTTTGATTAATGAAAAACCCTTTTCAATTGTCGAAGAATTTGGATTTAATCTTGTTCTGAAGTCATGTCACCATATTTTCTAAATTCTTAAGAACAACTGCTTGTGCCGATGTGATGCTAGTATATGAAAAAGAGAAGAAAATTAAAGAACACATTAAATAGTATAAATAGAGTGAGTTTTACTACTAATATTTGGAAATCAAAGAATCTGGATATCTTATATGGCTGTCACTGCACATTATGTGGACTTAAATTAGAAATTCCAATAATGAGTTCTCAGTTTTTTACATCTACCACCTCTGCATACGACTTCTGAAATTATTGACACATTCTATAAGACCCTAAGTGAGTGGGGTCTTAAGAATAAAATAATTACCTTATCAGTTGATATTGCATCAAACAATGATCGATATCAAGTTATTAAAAAATGATTTACGGATTAGGAAGAAATAATTCTTTGGGAGAAGACTATTTCATGTATGCTGTTGTGCACATATTTTGAATTTAATGGTGAAAGATGAGGTTAAATGTATAGAATTTATTATTGAGAAAATTTACGATACTGTAATTTTATCAATTCTTCAAAAGGTGGACTTATGAAATTTGCTGATGTTGTTCAACAGTTACAACTACCAACAAGAAAACATATCATGGATTGTCCAACACGTTAATTCAACATATAATATGTTGGTTGTTGCACAACTAAAAAAAAGTTTTTTTTATATAGGAGATTACATATTATAATTGCTCTACAGAGGATGAATGAAATAAAATAAAAAATGTTTGTGATATCCTGGATTTTTTTAATGAGGCTATCAATATCATTTCAGGCACTAAAAACCCAACATCCAATATATTTGTCTCACAAATTTGTACTATAAAGAAAGTATTGAATGATAGTGCACTATCTTCTGATGACTTCATCAAGGACATGACTTACAAAATGAAAGAAAATTTTGAAAAATATTAGGGCGAATGTAACCTTCTGATGGCATTTGGTGCTGTCTGGACCCAAGAATGAAATTTATTGTCATTGAGTTTGCATACCCTATGATCTATGAAAGAGATGAAAGCATTCAAAATATAACATATGTTCATAGTTTACTATTTGAGTTATATGAAGAATATGTTGAATGCTTTGAACCAGAAGTTGAAGCTACAAGTGGTGAGATATTTAGAGGTGAAAGTAGCTCAGACAACAGTAGTAAGTCAACCCAAGATACTCTAACTAGAAATATAATGGTTGGCATGATTTTACTATCGAGAAATCAAGTAGAAACTGCGATCTCGATAACTATCTTGAAGATGGGTTAGAGATAAATCAGTCGTAGTTTTGATGTAATTGTTTGGTGAAAAGCAACCATCTTAAATGTGATACCTCAAGGTTGATATTTTATCTATTCTAATTAGCATAGTACCAATTCTCCCTCGAGAGAGTTGTTGACACTCTCAAAGCTTGAGTGGAAAGCTGCTCTTATATGTGGCTCTAACTGAGTTTGCTCTTATTATGGTTTGAAAGGGAGAATCAAGGTATTTATTTTACAATTTAATATTTTTTCATTTGTATCATATTATTTTTAATGCCATTAATATTATACTATATTGTATATTTATTAGGAAGAGGATGAAGATGAAGAGATTCAGATACCCCTAAGTCCTCTACCAATAATGTAATGGAGAAATGAAGAATTATGGATGATTACTCTTCAACATCAAAAAGATTTGACGTTACTTGCTTTCTTTAATAGACTTTATATTTATAGTTGGGCTTATGTGATTTCTATTTGACATTTAAGCTCTTTATGATTTTCAATTCTTGGTTTATTAGATAATATTTTATTTTTCCAATTATTAATTACTTTTACTATGCTATAACTAAGACGAAAGTTACACATCTCTTGGATTTTGGTAGCTAGTTGTGATAGTTTCCAATCTTTTGGATGTTTTGATGATAGTGATCTTTACAAAAGTGCTAATATTTGAAAATATTAGAGGAAGATCGATGATGATAGCTATGATGACAAAAAATAATTAAATTATTACAGATGCTCATGATTTTAAAATCTGAAATTTAAATAATTATCAATATATCTCTTGAATATTAATAGCTACTTTATTATAATTATTCATTTCTTAGATATATGCTGAATAGCTATATAAGGTACTTTATTTTGGTAGCTACTTTTTCAAATATAATCATATCGAGCAACATTAACCATTTTCTATAGCTGTCGAAATGAGCCCTTCTTTCCGTGGCCCGCGGTCATAATATTTCTTTCGCAACCATCCCGTGCCGAAGGATTTTTCTCCGCGTGCCCTCGAAACATTTTTGCCGAAGGAAAACGAGGTTTTTCCTGCGAAATCAGCTCCCCGCAGCCGATCTCAACCGCAGGACTCTTCTTCAGTCTCGTCGTGCTCTTTGCCGGCATAGAACTGTGGGCATTGACTGGATTTGAGCGTCCAGAAGCCTCGTCTATTTCCGACTTCGGCTTCGCTCCTCCGGTTTCACCCTCGTCTAGCTCCGACTTCATACGTCGTGAAGGTAACCCTTGTCTTTCCTCGGTGTTATTGTTCTTGTTTCGGTGATTTGTATATCTATTCTTGTTCTTAGTTGCTTACTGTTGATACTCTCTGCTGTCTTTGTTTCGAAACAGGCCCAAAATCTTTACATGTAGCTTGTGTTTGTGCCTTTTCACCAAACAAGATGAATCCTTTGACTTTAGTTAAGCGCATTCAGAAGATTAATTCCACTGAGGCCACACTTGGCATATCGGAGGATGCCTCGTGGCATGCCAAGTACAAGGACTCTGCTTACGTATTTGTTGGCGGTGTCCCGTATGATCTCACGGAAGGGGATCTTCTTGCTGTCTTTGCTCAGTAAGTATTTCATTACCTTTTTCATGTCATTTTGATAAGAACTGTTATATATAATAGATCAATATATGCAAATCCTAACTATATATTGCATTCTGAATCTTATCATCAACATTGAATGATCCAAAGTTACATTTTTCCTGCAATTTATTACCTATCAATTTATCATTCTCAAACCCGAAGCTATTATCCAATTAGGAGGGATTATTGAAAAGTTAGTTTTGTATATTTGCCATATATATATCAGCTAAAGTGATCTCATTTTCCACAATCCACAACTAAGAATCGCTGCAATAGTTTGAATTGTTCACGAATATCACAACAAATCTGATAATACATTTATGGCTTCCACATAAATAAGAAGTTATACTGGAGCAAAGAAATAAAAAATTGTTGAATTTAATGTTTTTATTATACTAAATGCATGGCCAGGCACAATAATTCTTTTTTTGCTTTGCAAAGTAACATACACTCCTCATTAGAGCACTTTTGACTTGCATATCATCTATATATGTATTATTTGCATACAATTGTCATTTAAGTAACCAAATTTTAACCAGATTAAGTAATATTTTTAGCAACTATAATGATACCTTTAAACTTGGTGATTTCCAATGATTCAAAAGCCAAAAATAGGAATTGAAGATATAAATAATGATGTGATGAAAGAATATTTATAAATCAAGAATATTTTTAAGATTGTGAGATATGTAGGAGATTGAGAAGAGTTTATATGAATTGAGAAGAGTTTATATGAATTGAGAGAGTGAAGATAGATACCGAGAAGTGAAGGATACACTAAGAAGCATTTTTTAGAAAAAGTTTGAGAAAGAGAAGCCACCGCCACCAGCTACCTAAAGCGTATATGAAAACAGTGGTGAGAGAACTACAAAAAATAACAACTAAGAAGTAAGAGGGGATGAAGAACTAATAAGTTGTGATTCAAGGCTACTAGAAATCAATGAGAAGTGATCATTTGTGGTCTAGTTCTTATAGCAGATGCTAAATAAAACCATGATCTTGTTCCAATTTATAGTTGAGTGTTGCATGCTGTAACATGACATGGTAGAATGATGTGATGAGCGCTTGCTTTGCCACTAGTTCACACATTGCATGTAAGTGTTCGTGTGGCCAATGCTTCACTTTGCTTGGCTTCCAAAGTATGCTTTTAATAACATTAGATGAATTATAGACTAGAGTCCCCAGAAATAATATTTCAAATCTTTTGTATGTTCCCAATTGTTTGGATGTATAGAACTATTTTATAGAGTATATAACTTCTTTCAATAATTTAATGTTGACGAAGAAAGCTCTCCAATTTAATCTTATAAAATAAGATTGATTAATTTTATTAAGTTTGACTTATTGTAATTATTTATTAAATAATGATGTTGGTTATAATGCTGCTACTTTTACAAACATTTCACCTTTAATTTGATTCAGTGATGTTTGAAATTTTCATTTCATGAATATTACTTTCAGTAAATAAGAGAATACTAAGAATTCTCCTCGCATTCATTCCTTGTAATCATTTTATTAAGTTGGACTTATTGTAATTATTTATTAAATAATGATGTTGGTTATAATGCTGCTATTTTTACAAACATTTCACCTTTAATTTGATTAAGTGATGTTTGAAATTTTCATTTCATGAATATTACTTTCTGTAAATAAGAGAATACTAAGAATTTGCCTCGCATTCATCCCTGTAATCCAAGGCAATTGATTTGATTTTTTTCATTTGTTTTGAGGATCCTAAGAATTGATCAGTAGCACTTCGTTGTTTCTATGGAAATGGCTATGGGGAAATACAATGTACACTTGACTCTGCACCTAGAAAAATAGTGTCCATCGAGTGCTGTATTTTTAGTGGATGCTAGTAGGAAGTGGAAGGTGGGCGTAGGCTCAACTAAGCCTGCTCAAAATATGATATCATCATAACAATTATTTCTTGTTGATGTATTTCATCAAATAAACCGTACTTTGAAATTCATGCTAAATTTAATGGAAAAAAATTGCACTTTGTGGTTCAAGATTTTTATTCCAGGAGTTATGTGTATGGTAGAGTTGATGGCTTTTTAGGGTTGAACATAATGAGAAATAAATAGATCCTGCTACTTGAGGCTTATGAGATCTTTTCTTGATCTCTGGAAAGAATGATGATGGCTTTGGAGATTTGTCCATTTCTCCTTTTAGGTAATGTGTGACAACTTATGATTTCTGAAAGAAAGGATGACTAATTCTTTTGAAAAATGCATTAATAGTTTGGTTCTTCAGTTGACATCAGTACTATAGTGTGTTGAAATCTTTAGGGTCATTTGTTTGGTTTGCTGACTTGTCAGTAAAGTTAGTTTCGAAAAGTAGCTTGTTTTCTCTCCACAATCACTGTTGTGTTGTCTTCAGCAGAATTGTAGGAAAATTCATTTCATGTTGCTTTTCACACCTAAAGAGTACTCTGTTTGGCAGCAATGTATCCTACACAGAGCTGGCGGCAAATACAATCAAATGAGGCGTTAGTCATGAATTGTTAAAACAATGGCGATTACACTAACCTGAAATTGATCAAGTAGGAAACAAATCTCATAACATGCTGTCAGGATTGTCATATTCTTGTTCCTCACCTTGATGTAACATGCTGTTATTGATTAAAGCTTGGGAGATCTTTATTAAGAGAAGTAAACTTTGCATTCTTATATTACTTGATTTGTTTGCTACTCAATGTCCTGTTGAGAATATTAGCTGATCAAAGCATCTGTTTTAATTTTCATTGTGATCCACTAGTAGTAGTTTAGCTGATGATATATGATGAATTCCTGTATAACTGTTAACTACAATGTAGTATTCCTTGTTAATTTCTTATTGTTTTTTTTAAAGCTCATTTTCCTTAAAATAGATGTCATAGTCGATGTCTTTTAATAATTAAATCGATTCCTAGGTATGGAGAAGTTGTGGATGTCAATCTTGTCAGGGATAAAGCCACAGGAAAACCTAAAGGTTTTGCCTTCCTTGCATATGAAGATCAAAGGAGCACAATCCTAGCTGTAGGTTGGTCATCTAGAATTTGTTTGTTGTTCTACTTAGCTAATGGTTCATTGGAAACATCATTTTCAGTAAAGAATGATCAATTTTGTGTATTACTTTGTCTTATGTAGATAACTTGAATGGTGCTAAGATTCTTGGCCGAATTATAAGGGTTGATCATGTTAGCAGTTATAAGAGAAAAGAGGAAGAAGATGAAGAAACAGAGAGAGAGAAGAGAGAGGTCCGTGGAGTATGCCATGCTTTTCAAAGAGGCGAGTGTAATCGTGGATCTTCTTGTAAATTTTCTCATGATCAGCAAGTAAGTTTCTTTTTTTTTTTCTTCTCATTTCGCTCTGCAGCTACCTTTATTTGTGCACTGTTGGTTTTCATTTTGATTTTTTTGGGGTTCAAGTTATGGGAAATATAAGAAGCTACAAAAGTTATTGGGCTGGTTTTATGAATTGTCATTTTGAGTTCAATGGTGCTTGTGAAAATTCTATAAATCTAATAAAAAAAATTCTTTATAATCATGGATGACTTATTCTATACAAAACATTTTATCTTGACAATGTTATGGGATACTAATATTATTGGACTGGTATGAATTATTATTTTGAGCTCAATGATACTTGTGAAAATAGGTAAAATTATTATTATATAAACTCTTTTAATCATTGAGGACTTATTTTATACAAAACTTTTTGTATAGTGGATAATTTCTTTTGTTCTTTCTTTTTTTTTTTTTATATATTTTTTGTTGCCAATTGGTATCTTTGTATGTTCTTCACTTAAAATTAGCTTACTGATTTTTAGAAATCATTAGTTGATTTGTCTGGGTATCGTAGGTCACAATGGAGAAGAAGGATTCACGTAGCTGACCCCACATAGTGGGATAAAGGCTTGTTGTTGTTGTATTAGTGGATTTGCTTGTTATAACAAAATGTTGTGATGAAAATTTTGTATGTTGTTGCGAGTACAATCATATTTATCTATGTACTTGTGCAAACAACTCTCTTTGGAGGCTACGTTTGTGCTTCTCTCATGTATGATAGACCAAGGACATTATTTTATAGCTCAGGGCTTAATTGTTCAGGAAAAACCCCCCTATTTACTTGTGTGTAAGTTTAAGAAATTTTCTTTTCTTTGGTATAAATTAGATGTTGTTAACTGGATTTCTCTTGATCTTGAGTGAGGGTTTCTTTAGAACCAAATTTGAGATTTCTTATGGGTGTGATTCACCATCATCAATTATCTAACACTGTTGATTAATGAAGTCTTTTGGCTAACATTTAAAGACTGGTAACTCTGCAAGACTTAGGGAGCATGTATTGGGAAGGCTTGATTAACCTTATAAATTTCCCATGGTTTGATGATTTAATGTTTAATCAGTTATAGTTTTTGTTTTTTTGGGGATCTTAACTCTGTCATGAAAATATTTTTATTAACAGCCATGTGTTGTCTTATCCAACAAGCTTATTAAAGACCAGATGTTGAAGTAGTGTGGTGATTTTGTATGCAAATAATGCCTTACACAGCTTACAAAGTTTGAGAACATACAACCATAGATTTAAGATATTAGCTAAGGTTATTCCTACCAATCTATATTGGAGACATTAAGCCAGATTGAAGTGTAGAGTTTCAAATCATCCCTATGTTTTATCCTTATGCAATTTCTATAGAGGAAGCCTTGATTGACTTTATAATCTTTGGCAATATAAAGTTCCATGGTGCCAATCATAATCTTAATTCAATTATTATGTGTTTGAGGCCTTAGCTTGAGTAAGTCAATAACTTATTAAAGAAAAGTCTTTGTTAGAGCAGAAATTTACATTTGCTCTAAAGACTTTGACAGCATGAAGCCTTTACTTTGGGTTGGTAGATTAGAATCTTAATTCCATTATTTTATATTTAAAGCTTTAGCCTGAGATTTGCAACAATTTAATGGCACTGTATTTAGATTATTAGTGCATGTTTTAATCTAATTTGGACATTTTTTTGTTTGTAATGCCTTTGCTCAAGGTTAGAAGAATAAATCCTTATTTCAAAAGTTGGAAATAATATGATGAAGTTAAAGTTGAAACATAGCAATGCTTAAGCCAACTTTAATGATTTTGTAGCTTGTATCCTTAGATTGACATAGTATTAACTTGATTCAGTTATTTTATGTTTGGGACTTTCACTTTAGATTTGTTGTAGCTTTTTGGATTTGAAGTAAAATTTTTTAGCTTAATTTAGCTTTGAGAATTTTGACTGCACGACAGTGGAGTCTTAGTTCTATTATTTTGTGATGGCATTTACACAACATAACACTTAAAATCTTGATTATTATTGGTTAATAAGCTCCATATATAATAGGTTATCACTAAAGTCATCTGATCTGGTTTGCGTAGATTATTATATTATATGACGTGATGTTTCTCTAATAACTCGTCCTTGAGTTGTGTAATGTATATGATAATACAAAAAAAAATTCTCATTACTAAAATGATTTAATATTGTCTCCAGACAAAACACCCTTATCTTCTCTTTGGACGACCTTATGATCTTACTAGGATCTTATTACGGTCTTATTCTCCTCACTAGTAGATTTGGGATAATGGCAGATGATAGAATCATATGATCTTGATTGGGCGTGTCATCGTTCTAACCATTCACTTTAAATTAAAATGATGTATTTTATAAGTTCCATAATTTTAAACTCTACTTATTGCTACTATACACTAAACAATTAGCTATCTATTGACTAGTCTTAATCAAAAGTTCTCTCTCAACATTGGGAGGGATAATTAATTATAGGTGCTTGCGCATATAGAAAATATTACCAGATTTAAATCCCTCACAAAATGAGGGCGAAATATCTGAGTAGTGTCTTATCTATTGTCTCATTTGTCTTCTAAAAATTTGACTGACATTAATCAACTTCTCTTCATCGAGATGTCGGTGGCGAATTTTCGGAGCCCACAATATTTATAGGCTTTAAGAGAAAAGAAGTCTCCCAATGAAGAATTATAAAAAACTCCCAAGTAAAAAAAAAAAAAAAAGGGCACTAAACCTAATAAAATATGTCAAGGAGAGTACTCGTTAAAAACACTAAAAGAAAAAGGTTAGGTTTAGGAATACCAAACCTTAAACTTTTGTGGCAACCAAATCTATTTGTATGATAGATGTGATGACTGGATTTGGCGTAGTTTATGGTAGTTTATACTATTGTACATCACAGTTGATGTATAAAGTTTATTGAGCTGAAACATTTTCTTCACCTAGCCTTACAATTTCCAAAGAGGGAGAAAGCCTTCCTTAGTGGAGTCACTAGAGATGTCATTGCTAATGAAAGAGAAACAATTATCTAGGGCCACTTTTGCATGCATGTTAACTTGAGAATGTTTGTTTTTTTTTCATTGAGATTGATAAGATGTAATTAAACAAATTTCCTTTATATTGGGTCAATGTTTATTTAGATCATGATTCAAGATTTCTTATAAGCGTAAGTGCTGGCCCATAACTAATTATATTTTTAATTTGAGGGAGCACTTTCAATTAAAGAAGTTACTTGACTTTAGCATTTAGTAGACTTATACTGAGTTGGCAAGAGTTAGGGAAGGATTTACTAAAGCTATCAATAGCTCATGGTTCCATCATCTATAGAATTTGTTAGACTTCGCATTTACTTATTAGGAATTTTATCTTTGTTAGCAACCATGAATTACCTCATATAAAGAGTTCTAAAGATTGATGGTAGTAGATTTATGGTATTGTTTGTAGAGTGAGCTTTGTCTTTTTCAATCGTTGCAATAACATGGTTGATCTATATGTGAGGCCTTAGCCATATTGGAATAAAACAATAGAGCCTTACCTCACCAGCAGGTTTTTCTGCCAAAGCAATTTTTTTAGAGTAGGTCTTGGTTGACTTCTTCGATAGCAATGATCCTTAGCTATTGCTTTATAGAAATATCAAGATCTTAATTTTATTATTATGTGTTTGAGACTTTATAGCTTGAATTGGTCATCATTAGCTCATTGATGTAGATTCTTTTGTTAGAGCCGAGCCTAGGCCTACTCTGAGATCTTGCAAGCTTCGACTCTCAATTTTAGGATGGCAGAACATAATCTTAAACCTTTTATTTTTTCGTTTAGGGCTTTTGCTTGATATTTGCAATTTGATGAAGTTGAAGCTAAATTTTCATATCATAACTTGTGTCGACTCTAAAAAATTAAATAGCATGAGCCTTAGCTCCAGGTTGACAGGATAAAACCTTAGTTCTGACGTTTTCAGCAATACGATAGAGTTAAAAGCAAAGTAGAGTCTATGCCACCACTAGATATTTGAACAGCGTGGAGCCTTGGATTTAGATTGGAGACTGGAAATTTTATCTGATAATTTAAGGTTTGAGTGCTTTAGAAATTTCGTAATATGATAGAATAGAATTTTGATTCTATCATTTCGTTGGGGGCTTTAGTTCTAGATTTTCAGTATAGCTTGTTAAACAAATTGTCGTTAAGGTTGGCTCTTATACAAAATAAGAATCTTTTTGCATCTATTTTCAAATTTCACTTGAATATTGAAATTCACTGCGAAACCCCCCAACTCATATTGTATCACTTTTGTCAAATTCTCCATGTTAGATTGTAACATATACAAATACATGGATTTAATAGTTCAAAAAGAAAAATATTATGGGTACTACTTTTATAAAATATAATTTGAATTTTATGTATATAATTTATCCTATTTTGTTATCAACTTCATTTTATTATGATTTTATTATCAACTTCCAGTTGAAACTGTGTTAGAATTATTGGAACTATATTTATGTTGGCTTTAAAATGTTTGGTGACATGGCACGTGAGCCCAGGCTGGTATTATATGAGAAGTATTATTTATAGATTTGTGATGGCTTAATGAAGTTAGAGAAAGATTTTTAAGGAATTGTTTGGTCTGACTCTGGAAATTTCAATAGCATGAAACATTAGCCCACGAATGATAGAATTTTATTATGATTTTCTCTCTCTATTGCTTGAAACTGGCCAAACGACTCCTCCCTCTTCACATCTCACATGAAGCACTGGCCTCCTCTCGAGCGATCAACTCGTTTGCCTCTGCCTGCTCCATCCCGTCGATCTGCTTGCACCGACCTCCTCTTCTCTCTCTCTCTCTCCCGTGCTCTCAGTTCGGCTCCTGTTTCTCTCCCACGAGCACCAGCCCTCCCTTCCGCTTTCTCTCTCTGTCACATGCAGCAAATCGAATCACCGGCCTCGCTTCTACTGTGCCGTGCGAACGACAGAGATGCACAACTTTGTCTATGTTGCTTGAGCCTATCACTATGCCGCTTACTCCTCTCTTTCTATTCATACTTGAGCTCGTTGTTACCTTCCCCTACTTAATTCACACGCTTAAGCTCATCACTCCCATCTCAGAGCCACCTCCCATCTTCATTTATCCTCTCTTCCTCTCTCCAAATCTCTTTCTTTCTCTCTCTGTCCTTTCCCCCACTTTCTCTTTCTAAAAGCTTACACAAAAAAGGGAGAGAGAGAGAGAGAGGAAAGCTCCTCTGCCTCCTTACCTGCATTTGTGTTGAAATTTGTGCGATCTCTTTGAAATTCATGTCACGTTCTAAAATTCATGTGAAGTTATAAATGTTGATATTATTTAAGTACTTGCACATGTTGTTCTAACGTGGCTGGAAAACTTGTAAAATAAGTATCCATACGTGTTGTTCCAATGTGGTGAGAAATCTGTGTTTTCATACAGGTGAAAATCCTCATATCCGCCTTTCTTGGCACGATAGGGATGATGACTTTCGACAACCAAAACAAGATTCGTGCATATATTTCTTGGTGTGGAGGAAAAATCTATGTTTGCTTGTAGGCACATAAGTACCTGTACATACTTTTCTTGGCATATCGAGGAAATCTTTGATTTTCTTGTAGGTGCAAAGATTCATATATGCCTTTTTTGGCGTGGTGAGAATGCACATTCGGTCTTAGTGTTTACATCACCCATACATATTTTTCTTGATGTGGTGGGCAACCTCATCACTCTCGATGTAGCCCCTTGAGCGGGGACGATGTTGAAATGTTGTTGGATTATACACTTACACAGGACCTAAATTGAACTAAATCAAAATGAACTTAAAGCTTAAAATCAAAACATAAATTGATAATCATATCCTACAAATACACTTGAAGGCTTATACTCGTCTTTTTAGATGGGTAGGTTGTTGGATATAGGATCGCAGTGTCACAAGACACTGATCATACACGCTTCTTATAAGCATGGTGGGAAGACCCAACACTCCCGATGCAGCTCTTTAAGCGGGGATGATATCGAGAGGTTGTCGAAATTTTGCCAAAAAAAACTGGACTTAAGTGGAACTTAGTCAAGGCTTGAAATTAAACTTATTGAACTTAATTAAATTTAAAATTGGACTAATTCAATTTAATTAAACCATATGGATTTGAACAGGAATTGTGTGCATTGCTAGATTGCCTCCTCAGTTGATTTATGTCTCGAAATATGTGTAGGCACTTAACTTGAAATTGAAACCTATACGCACTTGAAGCAGTCAGATGTGCTAAATCTTTGGCATTTTAATGAGCACAAATGATTACATTGTGAAATTTAAGTGTACTCACATTCCGATGTATTTTATCAGAATGCTCATGAGTAATCTTGAGTTTCCAAATATATAAGAGCTAGCACACCAAGGGGTTCATAAGATAAGGCTTGTTTACAACATTCAAGTAGTCTGCTAGTGAGTACAAACTCAATCCCTTAGTGGACAATTCAATTGCATTATGATTCATGAAGAACAAGTTGAAAATAACCAAACATGATGAACCTACACTATTTTAGATGATTGAATGAAACTTAGAATGCTCCTAACGCCATCGAATCCACAATATATTGTGCAAGCGGACAAAAGGCATTAGTGATCTCTAAGTGAACATTCACATGCTTCGCATAACTACTCTATATCCAATTGCTTTGAGATAGAAAACCACTTTTAAACTAATACCTCGGGATGCAACAACAATGATGTAGTCTCCCTCTCATTTAGTGTGGTATTAATAATTTCATGTGAGACCCACTATCAATTTATAATTCAACTCCTAGGTGAGATAAATGTCAAATTGGGATTGGAGATGAATTGATCTAGATTCTTCATATCAGGGTATGTATATACATTGCATAGTTACATTCAAACCTGTGCAACCATGCAATGTAGATGCATTAAAGTTTTGCAATCAATTGAAATTTACTCGCATGGGCCTCGATATTTGAAATAAAAGCTTAAATCTAGTGTTTGAGGATATTACGCAGGTTAACTTAAGATGAATTTAGTTTACCTGCATGTGCTCTAACTAGCATATTGAATGCTCAATCACATGGCACGTGAATGTTGTACAGGCTCAAATTAGAAGTTAATCTGAACTCGCTCCAATTTTAAAATTCATGTAATTATCTTTAATGATTAGCTAATATCTTCATAAGATACAATATCTACTTTTTAATATCTAAATTCAAACCTATCGGCTATACATATTAATAAGTAGTTCATCACATATACATAGCGGGAGCTGTGAGTCTTAGTTGATTAGCCAGATTCTCCTCCTCATAAGGATTGGAGTTGACAGGACTAATCGCAATATTGAATGACCACTCTTAAATTTAAAATTTTATTTTATATTCGCATACAATTATTAATGATATTAAATAAGATACTAGTTAACAAAGTTGACAAGGTCTAAATCTCAATGATGGTTGTGTTGATTGAGAATATCAATTAGAGGGGTCATCATTATCAAAGTATTTATGTTCTCAAAATGCAAATTTAGATCTAATCTTCTGTTATTAAATTAATAAAGTTGACATGATCTAAAATAATAAATTAAATGATCAAGCAAGCATATATATCCCGATGATAGCCGTGTTGATTGAACATCTCAACCAGAGAGAATATTGTCATCAAAATCTATTTAAAGCTTCAAATTAAATTAATCTACAACAACAACAACAACAATAACAAGCCTTAATCCCACTAGGTGGGGTCAGCTACATGAATCCTTCGTCTCCATTGTGTCCTATTATGTGTCAAATTCTCATTTAATTCATATACTAAGATCATTTTTTATACATCTTAACTAAGTCTTTTTAGGTCTCTACCTTTCTTAACATAAAGAATCTGCATCTACTCTCTTGGGTCATCGGACGTAGGCTTTATGTGGCCAAACCATCTAAGGCGACTCTCCCTAATCTTATCTACCACTGAGCTACTCCAATTTTTCCTACTCATTTTGCATTCTATCTCTAAGAGTAAAGTCACTCATCCACGAGCATCCTCATCTCTGTAACACTTAACTTAGTCTTATACTTCTCTTTTATTGGCCAACATTCTATAAGTCATTGCGGTCTTACCACCATCTTATAAAATTTTTCCTTAAGTTTAAGTGGAACTTTTCTATCACATAATAGGCGGATGCATTCCTCCACTTCAACCATCCAACTTGAATTCTACTAATAACATCTCCATCTATTTCACCATCATTTTGAACAATAGAACCTAAATATCAATCGCTCACTCTTATTAATGACTTGATCACCTAAAGTCATAACACTACCACTAAAACTTCTACAACTAAAATTACACTCCATATATTCAATTTTAGATCTACTTAAAAACCTTTAGACTCTAAAGTTGACCTCCATAATTCAAGTTTGTTGGAACTCCCTCTCCCAGTCTTATCAACAAGAAGAATGTCATCGACAAAAGCATACACCAAGGTACATCTTCTTGTAAATGCCTCAAGAACATCCATAACTAAAGTAAAAGATAAGGGCTTAATGTTGATCCTTGATGTAATCCAATTGAAATAGGAAAATATTTTGTCAATCCTCCTTGTGTTTGGACACAAGTGACTTTAGTATACATATCCTTAATGACTTGAATATAACCAATATTAACTCCTTTACGTTCTAGAACTCTCCAAAAGAACATCTCTTGAGACTTTATCATAAGCTTTCTCTAAATCAATATATATCATATGTAGATCCTTCTTACTTTCTCTATGCTTCTCCATCAAACCTCTTAACAAATGTATAGCATCCATAGTAGATCTACGGCATGAAACCAAAGCGATTGTGAGAAACTTACGTAACTTTGTCGATTACTCTCTCCCATAATTTTAATGTATGGCACATTAACTTAATTCTTCTATAATTTGCACAGTCTTGTGCATCACCTTTATTCTTAAATATAGGAACCAACAAACTCTTTCTCCACTCATCGACATCTTTTAGTCTTTAAAATAACATTAAAAGATTTGTAAGAAATTCCTTGATCTCCTAAACATTTCCACACTTCTATTGGAATTATCGGTCCCTCTTGCTTTTCATTTTCTTTAAAGCTTCACTAACTTATTTACTAATCTGACGATAAAATGAAATTCTCGGTATTAAAGTTGCTAAAATCAATCTTCGATTGAAAAGTTTATCAAAATACCTCATCCACTATTTTCAATATCTTTTCTAAGAAAAACACTTTATTATTTTCATCCTTAATACCCCTCACTTGAACTATGTCTTTACTTCTCCTATCTCTTTGGTTGGCTAACTTATACATACATCTTTCACCTTCTTTGGTATCTAATCTAAATACAAAAAATTGATAAGTTAAGTTTTAAATATTCAAATAAAAATCATCATCTAAAAATTTAAAGCAAAAATTTACTCAATCTCCTTTCCGCAATCATTTGTTAGAGGTGACAAATTAATAAAATTTTAGTTCACAAAAGAATTAATGTCAAATCAAGTATATAATTATGTTCATTTTTAATTAATTTTATGCTAAAAATTTAGCAGTATTGTGGCTTAACCTTAGACTGTCTTTACTACCAGGGACCCTTTGGGTTAAGGTTAGGCAAGAAGTTAGTGAAACAAAGAGTGTTTGTTGGTAGTCTTGGCATCCTCTAAAAATCTCAATAGCATAACTCCCGAGCCATAAGGTGACATAATATATTCGGGGTCTTCCAAAGATTTTCAGAGCAAACTTGGGTCGAGCTTGAGATTTTTAATTGACGACATCGAAGCTTTGTGGGGCTATCGAATGCATTGGTTGGAGCTGTCTGATATTTGGCTGACAAATAGACATGTTCTCTCCTTACCCAGCACGTTAGGTTTGAACGATCCCACCAAACCAGCCTCATAGCTAGACAGCTGATTAAATGGCGTGGCTTAGTGGTAATTCTTGGTTCAAGGTGCTTAATTAATCATGATGTCCCATTTTAATAATTTAATTGAGTGTTTTTTAAATATTATTTTTATCATTTGAATATATATTCAAATAAACAGTTAAAATTGTGAGTTTGAAAAAAAAAAAACCTAATAAATATTTTTAAATTCAAAATCACTCCAGAACTTTTTTAGATTATTTTACAGAATTGAAAATGTTGTCTCTCAAAAAAATAACTTTTCAATTAGCATTTTAAAATTTTAAAATCACCCGAGGTTAATTTTAATTATTTTGAGATTCTGGTTATAGTTGACTCGGTTGGCGGGAATATGACAAATGGGCTATGCCAGCATTGTCTAACCAAGGGATAGAACGTAGACAACGCCCCACGCCCGACGTCTTTTCCTAACGGGTTAGCTTGAGTGATTCCACCAAAATTATAATGATGGGATGAGGATCGGCCACATGGAAGGGTTGATTATTTTTGTTGGGTTAATATTTCTTGGTATTCCAAACAGAAGATCAGGTCGAACCCATCAATGTAGCAGTCATAACAATAAACTAAGCGTCAAGCATTGATTTGTTTAAAACACGTACAACTCAGTAGTTCAATTCATTATGAAATGAATCAAATTGTTGTGGTCATGTTTTATCATGTCATGATTTATAATATATGATGATATCGTCGATGTAGCTTGATATATGGCTGCGAATCTCATATATATATATATAAATGTACGTGTGTATATCTTTAGGAGTAAGTTATAAGATTTTAGGATTTTAAATATTTTTGAGTAAACTAATGTTATGTGAGAAAATATAGCAAATGAGATTAAACGAGTTGTAAAAATTGTGCTTTAAGAATCAAAATAAAAATCTCCTTTTAATAAAAATTATTGGTGGTGGAATTAAGATGTATAAGAAAAGATAAAAAATGAGAAGTTTGTTATAAAAATTGATTTAGATGTAAAAACTTGGAGATGTGGGGAAGATATAAAGTGACTCGTAGGGATTCTAAGAAAATAGTGTGATGCAAAGAATTTATTTTGTAGTGATTTATATAATAGATTGAATACTAAAGAGGGTGAAAGTTGTATGTATAAGCTAGTCAAATAAAGAGATAGAAGAACTAAATATTTAGTATTCCTAAAGTGCATTAATGATAAAAATTATAAAGTGTTTTTTTATAAGAGGATATTAAACATAGTTGCATAAAATATTTTGATAAACTTTTTAATGAAGGTTGTGAGTATGATTGACTTTAGCAATTTTATTATTCTAAATGAAAAAAAATATATTTTTTTAATTGTTGTATTAGTAAAATCAAAGTTGAAGAAACTTTAAAGAAAATGAAGTGTGAAAAAATAATAGAATCTAGTGATATTCTAATAGAAGTGTGAAAAATGCTTAGGAGATCAAGCAATTTCTTGGCTACTAATTTTTTTAATATTATTTTAAAGATAAAAGATGCTTGATGAGTGGAGAAAGAGTTGTTGATTCTTATTTTTAAGAGTAACTACGATGCACAAGTGTTCTTAAGTTAATGTGTCATACATTAAAATTATGGGAGAAAGTAATTGAACATAGGTTACGACACAATACAAAAGTTTCTCAAAATCAGTTTGGTTTTTTGCCGGGTAGGTATATTGTGGATGCTATACATTTGTTAAGAGATTTGATGGAGAAGTATACAGAGAAGAAGGAGGATCTACTTATGATATTTGTTGATTTAGAGAAAGCATATGATAGAGATTCAAGAGAAGTGCTTTGGAGAATTCTAAAAAAGAAATGAGTTAATATTTATTATATTCAAGTCATTAAGGATAGGTATACTGGAGTTGTTACTTGTGTTCAAACATCAGGAGAATTGATCAAATATTTTCCTATTTTAGTTGGATTACATCAAGGATTGACTTTAAGCCAATATTTTATTGCTTTAGTTATGGATGTTCTTACGAGACATTTATAGAAAGTTGTAACTTGGTGTAAACTTTTTGCTGGTGATATTCTTCTTATTGATAAGACTAGAAAGAGAGAGTTCAAAAGAAACTTGAGTTATGGAGATCAACCTTAGAATCTAAAGGCTTTCATTTAAGTTGATCTAAAATTGAAAATCTGAAGTGTAATTTTAATTGTAAGAGATCTAGTGATACATTGGGTGATCAAGTGATTAAAAAAGTGCATTTTAGGTATCTCGGATCAATTGTTCAAAATGATGGTAAAATAGATGGAAATGTTATTAGTAGAATTCAAGTTGGATAGTTGAAGTGGAGGAATGTATCTAGCTTGTTATGTGATAGAAAAGTATTTCTTAAGCTTAAAGGGAAAATTTTATAAAATGGTGGCAAGATTTGCAATGATTTATGGAGATAATGTTGGCGAATAAAGTAAAGCATAAAATTAAGTGTTGCAGAGATGAGGATGCTCAAGTGGATTAGTGACTGAGATAAAATGCGAAATAAATATATACTAAAAAAAGTTGTAATAGCTCTAATGATAGATAAGATTCGAGAGAGTCGCCTTAGATGGCTTGGTTACATAAAACGTCATCCATCTGATGACCCAATTAGAAGAGTAGATGTATTAGATTTGAACTATGTTAAAAAAGACAGAGGTAGGCTTAGGAAGACTTAATTATGCATGTATGTGTATGAATACATACATATACATATATATATCTGCCAAATTGGATATTTGGATATTTGGATATCTGCCAAATTGGATGAATTTTAAATAAACCAATAAGCACCCTTTCAAAAAATTTCAAATACACTCAAAACACTTAGAATTTCTACTTTGCAGTCGGCTAAATATTGATAAAATTAAAATTTTTGCATTTACTTTATACTTAAAACTCAGTCAACCATGAGTCTATTTGGGGTAATTGCAACTATTTGAAAATATAGTGGTGAAGTTATTAAAGAAGCTGTTGTCTAAAAGATTACGATAAGTGTTATAATTTTTTATTTTTTAAAAAAAAAAGTTCAGATCATAATTTTCTGACAATCATCAATTTTTTGTAAATCTTCAGATCCGGTAATTTTTCAACTACAATTTTATAATGCTATTCCTCAAACATCACCTTGGGTTCAATTTGTCACACAGCAGGTCTAAATAACCCCTAAATTTTAACCAATAGTGGTGAGGTTTGGTAAAACGCTTAACTATTTCTAAACTGATATTGGATTTGATAATTCAGTTTTCATTACCAACTCTTTGACAGTGTTTTTTATTTGGCTTATTAAGCATATATATATATATATATATATATATATATATATATATATATATATATATATATATATATATATATATATATATATATATATATATATATAATTGATCAAAATTGTTTCTTAACTGTGTTACACTGTATTTCAGCGATGTGCTAATACCGGTTGGAGTGAGAAGGATAATGACAGATGGGGCCATGACAAATATGCTGGTCCTGTCAAAAAACCTCCAAAACTCAACAAATGATAAATTTAAGGCGGATGTCTACAAGCCTAGATCTCGAGGCAAGGACGGGAGGCATTGACTTAGGGTACAAAATGATATAAGGTGACCCTGATGTCTAACATATTAAGTCTTTGTGAAGCTGTGATATGTATGAGCTTATTTTATTGATAATAAAAATATGGTTAAAGATTGCATGGTTTGTTTTGATTGATCTTAGGATTATTTTATTTCATGGATTTTGGACTAAAGATGCTTGTGGAGATTTAAAGGTTCAAAGATGTATTTTGAGTAATAAGTGAGAATTTTTTCAAAGCTTTGCAAATTGATGGTTTTGACGCTAGTATTAATTGACAAATATATTTATGAAAGTATTGTTAAAATTATTTTAATTTTTTTGTATATGTTAAAATATAATTAAATTTAATTTTAACTCGAGTGTATACTATAGATCATTTTGATTGACATGTACCATACTTTTTGGTAATTATTATTAAAAAATTTAATTAAATTTATTTTGTAATTATAAAATTATCTTTTGATTTAAGTTTCCTTAAATATCTTGTTTTTTGTATATGTAATATTATATCTATGTATATACATGATATTTGAAAATAGTTAAATTTATTTAAATGTATATGGATGTTTTAGATAATTGGATTAAGGGAAATAATATATTTTTTAGATTAAAATGAGTATAAAATCAAAATCAAGCTATAAAAGTGATAATAATAAAATTAGTCAAAAGCTCCCGAGATTCTCTTTGAAATGAAAATTTTTGAATGACAAACGCAGTTCAAAGGAAATGACAATGTTTTTTGATTTTTATTTTCTCACCTAAATTTTGTTAGAACAAATAGTCAAATGTGTGTGTTTTTTTTTTTTTTTTTCATTCATGAAGTTATTGAGACTATGAGAAGTTCTTAAACTTGTTTGAACTTGGATCTTATTGGCTATTAATGGTAATGAGCATTAGTTCATAAGACTTTTTTCTCCTTAGAAAGGAGGTGAGATCGGTTTAGTAGAATCTTAAGGGGTGGAGATCTAAGTGAGAAGGTTGGCTTAATTGGAGTGTAACCCTTATAGAATTTTTTAGATGTAATTTTCATTTATGTTCATATTCATTTTCTTAACTTCAAATTAATAGGTTCTTACTAGTTTTAGCTTTCCAATTCTAGCAAATCATTTTGCTTTCATGCTCATTAAGTTTTTTTTTCAAGACAATATTTAAAAATAAAAAGTTATCAATTCACATCCTCTTGATTTTTTATATGCTTAATTAGTATTATAGCCTTGACCCTAGATTCCATTTTGTTGATTAGTGGAGACGTGAAGTTTTGAGAGAGAGAGAGAGAGAGAGAGAGAGAGAGAGAGAGAGAGAGAGAGAGAGAGAGAAGATAACAACCCTTGGCCTATAAACAAGGTCTAGAATGCTTTACCACTTAGAAATCTTAGTTAATGATGCAGAAGGACTGCAGGTTGCTATTAGATGGAAAGTTACTAAGGGCCATCTTATTGACTTAATAAATCAAACTACCCCAATATGCAAATGGCCCACATTTATTAATTTCTCTAGGACGTGGTGGATCTACGTAATCTTGATGGGTCATGGAATGATATAACTCTTCATGGTGCTTTGGGTAACCTCTTATTGAGAAAATTAAAAAAATTTAGAGTGATCCAAATTGGCGGCAGGAAACTCTTGAACTCATTCACGCTTATAGTGGTTTCTTCTTCATATCTCTAATTTATAATAACAAGTTTTTTTAATAGATAAGAACTAGTTTAATTGTTGAATAAATTAAGATTACATGAAGACAAATTTTTTTGGTGGAGGTTAACAATGCTATCCCTACATATCAATTGCTAAATCATATAGGGTTCTAAGTTGTTACTAAATGTCTGTGGTAGTGTGACAAAATAGAAGATAAGGAACACTTGGCAACTACTTGTAAAGGTTTAAAGTTGATTCTCTCATCAATCAATACATGGGGCTTTTATATCTCCTAGTTTTATTCTTTAGACAGATTCCTGCATACACTAAAAAATCTCACTCAAAAGAACACTGCATGGGCTAGGATTTATTGTTGCTACAATCCTTGAAAACCTCACTAAATCACATGGTTTTTCTTTCCAAAAGCACTGGGATATACTACATAGGCTTTTGGGTTGCTCCTTACCTATCACTGGTTCCCCCCCACCTCTTAGATGGTTAAAGATCAAGATTGATGGTGCTTTGCTTCCCAACTATCATGATAGTGATCATGTTGAATTAGAAGCCTTTTACGCTATCAAAGGAATTATCAGTTCCTCAATGTATGAGGCTAAAGGGATCATCATGGAGGGAGATAATCATAATGTTTTCAAGCTATGTCTACAAAGCACCAAAAAGTCTAGATGACAAATTAAACCAAATCGTCTCTGTGACATAAAAAATTTCAATTCTTTCTAGCAAGTCATCTTTCATTTTGTCCCTATGGAAGGTACTGCTCTAGCTCATTTTGTGCCCAATGGGATTTAGAATGTTCTTTTACATGTAGTCCTATTGATGTTGATGCACCTCCCTACTTTTTATAGATTTTAAAAGGAAAGAAAAGTGAAGTTTGTACACAACTAAAACTCTTTCGTATCCTTTTATCTCATCAATGCAACTGTATGTTTTTCAAACCAAAAGAAAAAACCTATAAGCACTCCCTTCTTAAGGTAGTAGATGCAATGAATATTAAGATTTCATTTTGATTGATATATACTTGATAAGGTAAACTACAAGGTCATAAGTGATTTATATTATGCCCTTAAATTCAACAATTACATGACAATTCTATTATTGGAGATCACTAAAGAGATTTGAGATAAGCTATCATTACATTGAAAGGCACAATGAAGTTAGAAAATATGCAAACATGATTCACTTTGTGCATGAATTTGAATTGTGTCAAAGTTTTGATGACTTCATTAGTGATATGTATAAACTTATTACATTTATTAGACATAGTATATAAGTATATTGATATTTTCTATATTATTATTTGTTGTTTATAAAATTTGGATGACTATTATGATACAATAAAGAAGATTTGAATCGGGTACTTTTAAGAAATATTTAATTGTTAGAAAGCTTTTTTCATATAAAATTATTTAAATATTTATCAATATGATGAAAAATAAGTATTTTCAATGAGTAAAAAAAATTATACACCAAATAAATTTGATATTCAATTTCTTTTTTTTTTCTTTTATTCTTAGTAGAAGTAATAATATGATTTCATAGAAAGAATATATTCTATATTTTCCTAATATACTCTCCTTGAGTCCATTAGCACATGCAATTTGTATCATAGAATATAAGTAATTATTATTATTATTATTAAGAGATTATAACTAAATAAAAGAACTAATGCAAATAAATAGTGTAGCTAGAAAAAAGTAAATTGACATACAATGATTTGGTCACCCTTTGAATTATTATCTGATTGCAGAGTACGATCATGATCACATGGCATGACCAATTCAAAATTTTATCCTAATTTTTCACTCATTTAAAATATGCATTTATTAACTTAAATTTAAAAATAAATTATATAGTATTACATAAATTTTATATTACAATTAATTCAAAATTTGAATTAATCAATCAATGCAAATTTATCTTGTCAATTTATTTCATTATGTAGCAAATCTTAGGGGTCATTTGGGATCACTTTTGTTTATATTTTTTCTTTCGTATTTTTATTTTTATTTTATTTTATTTATATTTATTTAAAATAAAATATGTTTGATTGTAATTATTATTTTTAAAAATATTCAAAACATCTAAAATATGTTTTGAGTATTTTTTAAAAATAATGTTATTTGTTTTTGAAAACAAATAAAAACATATAAAGCACTCTAAACAAACATATTTTCAAAAATAATATAAAAATAAAAAAAAAGAAATAAAATTGATTCCAAATAGCTCCTAAAATAATAGTAAACTATAAAAAAGAAGTTTTCAAAATTAGAAAAATAATTTGGAAATTTAGAAATGCATTATATTGACTTAAAAATGATTATTCAGATTTGAAATAGAAAAAAAAATATTTCTACATGTGATCATATTTTATTTAATTAAAAAAAATTAAAAGGATAAATATTTTATGGAAGACTAACTTAGATCTTCTTTAATTTTCATTCTAATACCGACACAACTACTTTATATAGAAGGCAATATACTATAAATCATTATAACTCATTCTTATCGAGATGCACATTATACACATAATCACCCACAATAACATAATTACATACCCCAATGTTTGGTGTAATTTTTGTTGTTAACACATATTTTCATCAATTATTATGTAAGATATGCAAAACTTCATAAATTGCACTTGTATTTCGACAATTAGGATCACCATTATTATATGCACAATATATATTACATCATAAATCATAACTTTTGAATCCCTAGCAAATAAACATGTTGTATTTGATGATTTTAGAAAACTTGTAAAATAAATTTAGATAGATCAATAATACTTGATTGTTAGAACTCAAACAAATCATGAAGAAGAATTTAAAAATAAATTAATTAATAATATTTTGATGATAATGAAATTGGATATAAATTTTTAACACTTTTGAATCCTTAGCAAAATAAAGTTGTAAGAGAATATAATTAAATTTTGATGGAATTAGCTTGAGTTGTATTCATATTTGATAGTATATATAGTATTTGGTAACAAAGTTGGTAACAAAGTTGATAACAAAATATTACTAAGATGATCAAATATTTGAAGGGAATATAAAGTAATTTAATCAAAAAATCATTAGTAGAATCTATTAATCCAATCTTTAATGAGAAATTAGTTGATCCATTATAAGGAAACCAAATATATGGAAAATATAATTGATAGTTAAGAGAAATGACTATTATCCAAAGGAAGAAAATTTATTAATTTTCATCCTAAAAAAATAAATTATAGGTGATCTCTCTTCAATAATTAAGACTAGATGACATGTTAGAGAGAAGGTAAATTAGATCATCTACTATTTATATCAAAATAAAGAGTATAATAATTTATGAAATTTTAGAGGATAATTTCTAAAATTTAGTGATATAAGATGAGAGCAACCAATTTGCTAGATGTGATGCTTGAGAAGTAGCCCTATGACTCTAAGATCAGAATAAAATTGGAGCAAAATGTTTCTTTAAAAATTTATCTAAAATTGTGTTAAACAAGTTACATATGGGGAAATATATGTAATATTTTATGGAATTTCTTACACCTATAGCAACCATAAAGGGCATTATTGCTCCTAGCGTATGGCTATTTTAAAAATTTAAATTTTTAGATTGAAGTCAACAGTGCATTATGAAATAAAGTTATTGGCTAAGGTGTCTTTGTAGAGAAATCTTTTGATTTTGAGAATATAGATTATCTAGATCATTTAAATGAGTCGAAGAAAGCATTGATTAATTAAAATAAGCTCATAATAAATGGTAGGATAGATTGAGTTCAAGCTTGATTGATCATGAAAGGTAGAGTATATACCTCCCTTTTTTTATCAAAAACATAAGGAATTATATGATCATTATGTTAATATAAATGGATGATGTTCTATTTAAAAGTTCAAATAAATTTTATATCATGAGTTCCTAATAATTATATTTAAGAAATCTAGAATCAATATGATGGGAGAACTCAACTTTTTCAAGAACTTTATTGGTAATGTAAAATAAAAATGGCATAATTTATCAAATCAAGGAAACCAATAAGATATTTGAAATATTTGACATGAAAAGAGATTCAAATATAATAAGATTCCCATGAGCTAAACTATAAATTATATATGGGTGAACTAAAAATGTTTATATAGATATTATGAAGAAGGTGATGGGTTCATTATTATATATTTTTAATGATAGGCTTAGGGGCTGTTTGGGATCAATTTTATTTTCTATTTTTTATTTTTAATTTTATGTTATTTTAAAAATATGTTTGTTTAGAGTATTTTTTTATGGTTTTATTTTTTGTTTTGAAAAACAAATAATGTTGTTGTTAAAAACACTCAACAATTACAATAAAAAAGTTTTATTTTTATGTGAAATATAAACAAAACAAAACAAAAATATAAAATAAAAAATAAAAAATAAAAGTGATCCCAAACAGCTCCTTAATATTTTATTTAAGCTTTGTTCTCATCTTAAGACAATTTTAGGAATCATATTTAACAATAAGTAAGAATGTATTTTAGCATTTGATAGGAATACTTCTGATAATTTTGTGGTATCTCAAGAATTTGATGTCGTAAGGCATGGTTGTATATTACAATGCTAATCACTATTTAAGATGGAAGGTTGATAAAAAAGTGTTTCAAGCACATGCTAGTTTTTGGTATAATTTTTTTTGTATTAATGAAAAAAAAAGTTATAAAGCTTAAAAAATTTTAAATTGAAAAAGTGAGCAAAAAAAAAAAAAAAAAAATACAAATCCCCAAAAGAGTGTAGGTATTGGAGACCAAAAAACTTGAAGAACAAGGGGATCAAAAAAAACAAAAGTTAGAGTTTGGCATCATTATTTATGCCTTGGTCTTTTAAGAAGTATAGTTAATAGAGTATAAATGAAGAGAATTTCAAATGTCATTCTTGGCCTACTCTCTCAATTCAAATTTTTATCATATTCTTATCAAGTTTAAAACACATAAACAACCCACTAACAACTTATTAAATTTTGGTTTAATTAAACATATGATATTTTTCAAAGTAATAAGTCAATTGTCATTGCATATTTTTCAAAGAATTAAAATAATTGTTTCACATCATAAGATAACAATTAGTTCATTTCTTGAATTATTTTACCACATATTCTAGTAAAAATCATAATAAGTATTCTCAACTGAAACTAGATGGTGACTACCATAAAGGCTCGTTACTCCTCTTTAAGAATAGTTTTATTACCTATTCTACTAAAGATCTTAAATTGCTATTAGCTTCAACAAATAACTAAGTAGCATAAAAGAAAAACTTCCTTTCTCAAAATAAAAACTTAAGTTCATTGAACTTGATTGGCTCTTTATGTTCCCACGACATATTCAACATATAATTTAAAAGTTGATTTTTGAGTAGATCTTTAAAATAATATATATAAACAAAAAATGTATAAAATTAACAAAACAAATGAGAAATTACTAATAGATTATATAATTCATCAATTTGATAAGAAAGAAGTAAAAATATAACACTATGAAATCAAATGTATATCTAATTGAAGATTATAAATCTAAACTAGAAATATACATTTAACAATTGATAGAGCACATATATAAAAGTCTCATAGCAGTATAACCTTAATAATTTGAATTATAAATTAAAAAAACTCTGTGAATATGATATTAAATCAAAGCTCAATATAGGTAAACAAAATTATGCACCTTCAGATCTATGGATGAATTGATAAAATTGGAGGGTCACAACATATAATAGTGTTGATAGAGTCGAATGGGGGTGAAGTGTTTCAAGGTGGGAGGAAAGAAGAAATGAGTAAATTAAGCTTTGTTCACTTATAATTAAATCAATTAAGAAATTCTTTAGTAAATTTTTTTTTGATATAATTATATCTATTATGGGTTCTACTTCTTTCGAAAGACTAAAGTCTTTAATTATATTTAGCACAATATCTATATGCCTTGATGATAAATTCTTTAATATAACACCTGTGGTCAATTAGATTAAATGAGTTTAACATAATTATCTCTAACCTATGATCTACTTTGATATTTTACTAACAAAGAGTTTATTTTTTTACTTATTAATTTAAAAGGACCTCTTAAAGTCTTAACTGGTGTAAAATCAATTAAAAGCCATGAAGTTCATGATGAAATAAGTAATAAGATGTAAGCTTAAAAATACCAAATAAATTTATTGAATACAAAGAAATAAAAATATATTTAGCCACATAGAATATAAAAAAAAATAGACTTTAGTTTATGTTAGAATGAAAGGAAATACCACATGATCTCAAACATAAAGATAAATTAAAGAGAAAGAAGAAGCTAAATTTTTCTAGCTATTGTTCACTGTCACTTTGTTTCCACATACTCTCCTTGCCCTAACCATCATTAAGAACACCCTAAAAAACTTCTATAAAAACTATTAAAAAGTCTTAAGAGAACTCCCAGAAAGTCCTCAAATATTTCTTAAATAATGTTTAAAATGTTCCTCGTTTCTCTTGAAATAATATTTTTTGGCTCTTAAGTAGGTTAAAATAGAGTAACCACCCTAATGATGTTAAAGGGATAAGTTTGGCATTTAGGTGCTGAAAATACTCTTTGGTGGGATGAAAATCTTGAAAAGAATGAGACTGGTGCTTAGGAGTCAAGGGCATCAAGTCTGATACTAGTCACCATGCTTTTTGACTTTTGGATCAAATTCTCTTGTCTAAGAGCTTAGGCTCCTAGGCATTAGCTTGAGTTCATAAATTCTAGATTAGGCACTTGACACTCCAAATCATGCTAGTTGTAATATAAATTGCTCAAATGGCTTTAATTACTTATTCTTATATATATATATATATATATATATATATATATAATTCTCTTTTAACCATGCCTACCTATATTAATCAAGATATTAGCGTAGTGAATTTTTTAAAATCAATTGATAATAATTATAAAATGAATACAGATCTAGTGTCGATGAAAATACATGAAAATCATGTGCATTAAATGTCACCACACTTATATCTTTTTTCATCCTTGAGTAAATCCAAAAGAAACATAGAGACCTAGGACTCAATTAAAAAATAATAATTAATTAGAAAGTGACTTTGCATGATTATTTGTTAAAGCTATGTTAAATATTATACTCAATTATTTTTTTCAATTGGCTAATGTTATTAGGTATTTGTAAGAATTTTATTGATCAGCACATAAACACATTTTCACATGCAATAAAATAATTTTAAACTTATAAATAGTCTAAAAAACTAGCAATAATGATTAAATTTATATGTCTATCACATCAATTATAAAAAATAAGCATTGTAATAAAAATAATATCTATTAAAGAAAAATTATTAGCTATAATAAGAAAAATAATAGATCATAAAAGGTTACATACATGTTCACTCCTCCCTCCTAAGAAATTTAAAAAATAAACATGACCACTAAAGATTAAACATGTAAATCAAATAGAAAAATTATAATAAATAAACTGAACATTATACAATTAGACTTTCAACATTTGAACTCATTTAAATGATTAGAATACTAATAAACATACAACAAATAGAAAATATTGTATAATAGACATGCAACAAATAACAAATAGCAAATTTTGTTATTTACATGAATATTCAAATGATCTTTTATTTTTAATTTTATTTTAAATTAAAATAACATTTTAGTGATTAATGGAACATGTTGATGTAGTTAGTTTCTATTATATTGAATCCTTAAGCAATTTTTGATTTTATTATTTTACAAATATTTCATCATTTATTTTAATGACTACTGATTGTTCAACCATTGATTGTAGATTTAGGATGCTAATCAAAATTGAGAGGTGAAATATGAACTCATTATGGGTGATATTTCACTATGTTAGTTAAGGATAATTGTGCTGAAATTATGCACTCTTACTTTGACCACCTATTCTTTTTGATGTAGCACATCATGAAGAGAACCAATTTAAAAGCTCAATTACAAGAGCTAAGGCTAAGCCCAAAAAAGAGAAGAAAGAATTGATCCAATTACAAGAGCTGAAGCTAAAGATCAATAAAGATCCCATATTTTAGAACAACTTAAATATATTTTAATTTTGATATTTTTTTATATTTTAATATCTCATCTAGAAGCTTATATGGCTAGCCATGTGGTGTGGATGCTAGAGCTTAGACCACTCATGCGATTGATTTGGTGGATTAGGGCTCTATTAAGATGCTTAAGAAAGTAAGGCTATATGAGGTGGTGTCTAATTTTAAATGGAAATAGGAAGTTTAAAGAGGAAGTAGTTGGCCAAGGAAGGGAATTTGGTGATTCACTTCCAAACACTATTTTGGTGAGTAGCAATCTCTTATAGTATTGGGTTCTTGGGATTGTGTTCTTCTCTACGAAAAATTTAATCCATAAATTTCATATCCAAATTTTATACTAAATACCATTCACAAGTATAAGTCTTATTCTAGATTTTTCAAAACCTAATCTGAATGTGGCGTGCATTTGGCTAACCAAACCCCCATAAAAATGCCAAAATAGATGCATCACAAAGAGAAAATGTCACAGTAGATGGAGGAAGAAGAAATGCTCTAAGGTTGTCTACTCACCAAAGTGGAAGGGTTACGAAGATGTTCTACTTACCCAAGTAAAATAGTAGCGAAGGATCGCCAAATTCTTCGAACGATGGCCACTAAGCTCTAACCAAAGAATTTTTAACTCAAGTTTTCACACACAAAAATTATTATCTTTCATTAGGTTAGAATAGGTGTTTATATAATTATAATACTCCAAGGGATGTGTCTTGGGGAAAAAAACTACAACAAATTGAAAAAAGTTAAAATATATCATTTCACAGCCCAAAGGCATTGCAGTATAGTGCCATGCTGCCATAAAGTAGCATTGAGGCACTACAATCTAGCATCGAGGTGCTAAATTTTCTGTCCGCAAGCACTAAATATCATGAAATGCAATGCCAAGGTGCTAGATTGACACCTATGTAATTTAACACATGAACTCACATGATTTTAATCATAGTTCTTATGCAACACAAAAACATGATCAAATATATCCATTGTTACATAATACCACACATGAGACATAGATACCACAACACATAAAGTTTAAGCATTGGTTTATGACCTTGTGATATGTCCTTTCCTCATTTGTCCTGCTACATCAACTCCCTCAGACCTCTAAGAACTCTTCTCCAAAGATTTAAGATTTTGAAAGTCTTCAAGAAGTTCTAGGGCAAAGCTCTACAGTTCTTCCAAGGTCATCCATGTATCCTCACTTTGTAGCTTGTCTTTCCACCTAACTAAGAATCTATGAATGGTTTATCATCTATTGGTATTTCAACTATGATGATGATATTCTCCACTTCAAAGAATGTTGGTTTAAAGGTACCTACAAATAATTTCTATTTCCTCTTATAAAAGTATCATTTTGCAAATTTAGAGATTGGATAACTATATTAAAAGATATTAGATCTTCCACATTAAAAATAGGGCTAATAAACATGTGAGGGAGAAATTCAAGAACATAAGAATTAGTACCAAGTTTCCTAATAATTTTACATGGCCCACATACTCTCACTTAAATTTTTTTATATTTTGTCGAAGGAAATCTCTCAGGATGGATATGAACCAATATATAATCACCTACCTTATACCTCTTAAAATTGTTATCTTTTTTTCTTTTGTTTAGCATACTTAGCATTTTTTCTTTCTAATTAGTTGTTTATGTCTTCATAAAGGCTATGAAAATCGCATGCAAACATATATGCTGATTAAAAAAAAAAATGCAAGAGAAAGTGTATTAGCTAGGTCATTAAAAATTTTTGGGTTATATCCATAAACTATCTCAAAGGTGTTTTGTAAGTTGATTTAAAAATGTAACAATTATATGTAAATTCAGATGTAAGTAATGTTCAATCCCAGTTTCTTAAATTTTTTCTAACTAAATATTTTAGTATATTTCTTAATAACTTATTAACTCTTTATGTTTATCAATTAGTTTTTGGATGAAATGCAGAGGAGTAGTTGTGTTTCCATTAGTTCCTATAAGATTTTCCAAAAAATAGGATATAAATTTAACATCTCTATTGGAAACTATAGTGGATGAGATTTCGTGTAACTTGATGATTTCTTTAAAGAGCAATCTTACTATGTGAGATGCATTCTTTGATTTTGAGCAAGGTATGAAATGTGCAATCTGAGAAATTGATCTACAATGAA
Organism: Cymbidium sinense; assembly: GCA_021442155.1. Taxonomy (NCBI): domain Eukaryota; kingdom Viridiplantae; phylum Streptophyta; class Magnoliopsida; order Asparagales; family Orchidaceae; genus Cymbidium; species Cymbidium sinense. Next base: position 51,125,236 of record CM038224.1, on the reverse strand, counting down.
AAATATACTATCATATCTACATGGTGTCCTAAGTAAACTTAGTGTGAAATCTATGGATAGGCCTTCTAATGGTCTAGAAGGAATATGTAATGATGTGTAACGACACACCCATTTTTTTATAGTTTTAGCTTAATGATAAGTGTAACACTATGCTACGATATGTTTAACATCTTTTGTAGAGACGTCCAGTAAAATGTTTTCTCAACGAGTGTTTGGGATTTACTAAATATTTTGATATACCTTATGAATGTAATTCAGAGATAAGAAATTCCCTTAGGAATATTTTAGAAATACATAATATCTTACTTTTATAATAATATCTATCTAGAATGATAAATGTGTTACTAAAATTCAAGGGATTAGATTCATGTTTTAAGTATATGATATGAAAATCAGAGCAAATTTTATAGTTTCCCTTGAAAGTCTTAAATCCATGGATTTGAAATTCAAAGGTTGAAACCATTAGAGATATTCTAGATAAAATGTCTGCTGATTTTTTTTTCTATTCTAGGTTTATATTTAAGTACAAAGAAAAAATCTTGAAGGTATTTGACTCATTTAGTGTTTATATGATTTAGTTTCTTTTGTGAGTTAATAACCCGAAGGGGAAGATGTAAGAAAAATTAACAACTTGACTTGAGGGCTTGATGATTTGTATTTAGAATAAACTCCTTATGTAATATATAATATCTTAATGCTTAAGAGTTTGAATAATCACATAAAAGTCTCAATCATATGTAGAATATTTTTGTCTATCATCATTTAATTTCTCATCGAAGAAAGCAATTGAATGATATTTTTGACTTAATATTTCGCCAATTTTAGTTCTTGAAGCATCACAAGCCACTTCAAATACTTTATTGAAGTTAGAAATTCTTAAGACAAGTGAAGAAGCCATAAGGGTTTTAATTTATTACATGGTCTTTCAGCATGTGTGGTCCACATAAACTTATCTTTTTTTAAGATGTTAGTGATAGGAGCTATAATAATGTTGAAACTTTTATCAACCTCATAAAAAAAGTTGCTAATTAATGAAAACTTCTAACATCTGTAAAACACATCATAGTTGGTCAATCTATAATAGACTTAATTTTTGTTGGCTTAGTTTCAAATTCATCAAAAAAAATACAATGAAATCTAAGAAAAATTCTTCACATTGACAAAAAAAATTTTCTTAAGATTTACTTATCATTTTTCTACTCTTAATTTTTTAAGATCATTCTTAAATAATGTAGATATGACTTTTCATCTAGGTTATAGATAAGAATATTGTCAAAATAGATTACATGAAATTGACCAATAAAAAGTTTCAGTATAGTGTTGATTAGTCTCATGAATGTACTAGGTGTGTTTGAAAGACCAAATGGTATGATTAACCATTCATAACTATCATCATGAGTTTTGAATGTTGTATTCCATTCATCACCTAGTCTAATCCTTATCTGTGGTATCCACTTCTCAAATAAATTTTAGAGAATAAAGATGAATCTAAAATAAGATCTAACAAATCATCCAACTTAGGTATAAGAATCTTATATTTTATTATGATCTTATTTACTTCTCTGCTATTAATACACATCCTCAAAGTTTCATCTTTCTTAGGATTTAAAAGAGCAGGTACAACACAAGGACTAAGAACTTTTTTTGGATGAAACTTATCTTTAGGAGTTCATCTACTTGTCATTTTAACTTTACATGCTTAGTTAGATTTATCTTATAATGAGGTAAGTTGGGTATTTATGAACTAGGAATCAAGTCCATTAGGTAAATCATCAAGGATTAAATTAGTAAATTTAGATAATATATCTAAGACCATAGTAGCTATGTGGTGATCCTTAACATCAATAGGCATTTTTCAAAGGTTCAAGATAAATAGAGAAGTAAGGTCATTGAATTCTCTAGCTTAGCATCTAAATCTTAAGATTGTGATTTGAATTCTAGGAGATTACATGCATTATGTATATTAAAAGTATTCTCCCTACTATCAGATGGTGGTATCACTATCAATTGGAGTTTATATTTCTCTTATGATTGGGTTTGATTTGTAGTTCAAATAGGGTTTGTGAGGAGGTGCATGAAGAATTCTATTTGGGGGTGTAGTTGGCCTCCTTTTGTTAGGCTTTAAGAAGAATAATTTGATTATTTTCCTAATATGTTTGAATACATAAATGTTTTTAGGCCCATAATAGATTACATCAAATCATAAATCCATGGCCTTCTTAATAAGATATGAATTATTTTTATTGGAAGAACATCACACCAAATTAGATCAACATAGTTACCTATATTAATTGGAATAAGACATCTATTAGTGATAGGTAAGGATGTGTGATTGATCCAAGTGACTTGAAATGGTTTTAGGTGAGAAAAGTTGTAATATTTTCTCTAGTGATAGCATGGGTTGATACAATATTCATACCACTCTCTTGGTCTATTATAGCTTTGACATCTTTTCCTTACATAAAATATACATTGAGAAAATATTCTCACTTCTCAGTCTTCTTCTTCTCTAGAAGCTATCATACACCTCATAACTAACATTAGATTATCTATATTTGGATCACTTTTTCATCTAACAATAGTGTGTCATCATGTATCTATTCAATTTTTATCTCTTCTTCTTGTAAATCTTTCGATTCTTCTAGGAACATGATTTTAACTCTACATTGATTTTGCATATGACCCTTGTTATGACATTTGAAGCAAACTATTTCTCTCACAATTTTAGAAGTAGATTTAGTGTAGGTCATATTAGAAAGGTTATTTAATGTAGAAGGATTAGGCCTAATGATAGACATTTAAAATTAATATTTGGTTGGATATTTAAAGGAAATTTGAGATTTCATCTTAGTTGTGGATTCAACTTACTTATACTTTTCTAATAGTAAAGCACAGTGAAAGACATCATCTAGGTTTGAGATCATGAAGTTCTACCTCATTTCTTATGTCTCCTCTTAAACCAATGACAAATTTATTAAGTACTTATCACTCTAGATCACTATAGTGTGCTATAGCTATTAAGTCCTCTAATATATTTATATATTCCACTATAGGCATATTCCTTTATTTAAGAGTAGTCAATTAGTCATGGAGCTTTTTATCATGATTTTTAGGATAATATTTAGCCTTTATAATTTCCTTCATTTCTATCCATATCATGAGGTTTCTATCGAATCACTCTTCTTTAGCTAAAATGTTATTCCAATAGATTTTTGTATAATATAGTAATTTTATTTTACCAAATATAGTTCATTTAAAATAATCTATATAATACCAATTGAAAAAAAATCATCTATTTGGGTTAACCAATCTAAACATTTATTCGGGTCATAAACATTATCATACATTAGGGTTTCTATATTAACATATTTCATAGGTTCATGTAATGTTTCATGGACCTTAAGATGTTTTTGTCTGAGGGTGTTCCTTAGGTTTGGCCTTCTCGTAGGATAATCATATCTAGGAAGCTCAATATTTTCTCCTCCTATGAATTCTAAGTCATTTAGACGTAGGATAATTGGTGGGGTATAAAGCCATGTACTCAAGGTTTGAATTTGTACTATTAGGTTCATGAGGATGTCTTCTACCCTAGTGAATTTATCTTCACTTCACATAGAGATCTCATCTAATCTTCTTGTTAAGCCCTCTAGTTGATCCAAGCTGATAGATTTGGGTGGCATGATGTAAACAAAAATACAAATATGTCACTCCAAATAAAATTTTTAAATATGTGTTAAGTGAATTAGATTTAACATAATGAGATGCAAAAATTTAAAAATGACTAGCCTTCAGTAAGCATAAAGTAACTTGTGAATATTACAAAACATTAAGTAAAATTACAAAGAAATAAACACAAGATCTTTAAGGATATTAGTATTTTTATGTAAGGTTTGTATACTAGGTTTTACTATTTAGTGAAATCTTCATTACTCAAGTTGTCACTCAAGTATTATGGCTTGTAGTTAGGTTAAGTAGGGAATGACTAGGCTTTATTAGTGCGGACAACTAGTTAGTAGTAAAATAAATATTCATAGGATTGCCTACCACATGAGTTTTAACATAAGTTTCCAAGTGAAATCACTAAATATGTAAAAAAAATTAGATGAATGCATCATGGAGAGAAGATGTCATAATTGAGGGAGGAATAAGAAAAAATCCAAGGTCTTCCACTCACCAAAGTGAAAGGGATACGGAGAAGTTCAACTCACCTAAGTAGAATTGTAGTGAAGGATCTCTAAATCTTCCAAACGGTCGACCACCAAGCTCCAACCAAAGAGATTTTCACTCAAATTTTCACATACAAATAAGTCTTATCTTCCATTAAGTCAGAATAGGTATTTTTATAAGTACAATACTCCAAGGGATATTTTCCTTTGAAGAAAAAAAAATACTAAGAGCCTATCATTTTGTAGCATCAAAGCAGTTCATTTTAACATCAAGGCACTACAAACTAGCATTGAGGTGCTATAGTTTAGTGCTAAGATGCTAGGTGCTCTATCCCAAGTGCTAAATACCATGAAATGCAGTGCCAAGGTGTTAGAAGAGTAGCACCTATGATCTAGACTTATACCTATGCAATTTAACACATAGAATCACATGATTTGTATCATAACTCTTATACAACACTTAAATATGATCAAATACATCCACTACTATATAATACAACACATGAGATATAAATATTACAACACATAAAAGCTAATATAAGCCTCCAAAGTTCAAGCTTTGGTTAGTGACCTCATGATAGGTCATTTCCTCCTCTGATGGTTTACATCACCATGATATGGAGGGGATATTAAAAATGAGTGGTTGAAACATTTCATTCATAAATGGCCACCAACCCCTCTTTTCCATCTATTTTTCCCTCCATAATTTCCCCTAAAAAGTGTTGCCCTTATGGTTATGTAATGCATATAAATATGGGATGAATTACTTTGTAACTTTAGTGGTTGAATGAAATATTTTAAGTGAAGTATTGTTCTTCTTTAGCTTGGTGCTTGATGGCTCAAGTTTGCTTTTTCTTTAGTGAAATAAGGAAGTTATGCTTTGTCCCACTTTATATTTGCTTTTACTTAATGATTTTATTTTAACTTTTCATAATATTTCTCCACATCCTTAGCTTTCTCTATGACCAGTCATCACCCATTCCAAGCTTCACATCCACTCCAAAGCCCCACTTAAACTCTTGGCCAAACTAGGCGAGACTAAGACCTAGTCTCGTTCCCTACCCCTTGATTACCTTTAAACTCCACAAAATTAACCATCTACTCTATATCATGGGTTCACAATTAAGATACTCATACATATTTATTTCTTTCATTTACCCTACCTAAAATAATGCTTCTAATGAGATCTTCCAAATTAACCCAAAATAGCTCAATCTAAGCTGGTCTTGAAAGTTCCACTAGAAGACCATACTAAACCCCTAGGAATCTCAGACATTCAACTAGAAATTCATAGAATTTTATACTACTTTATCTTACCAAAAAGTTACTGACCACCTGATGGTATCCGAACAAAATCTAGGAAGAAGTAGAGTTTTGCTAATATTTTTTTTAACAAGAGGATTTCTGTATGGAGAACTTTCCTTCAAGATGCTTATGAGTTACTCCACAAAATTTAAGGTCAGTTAATCTATTTTTTATGATAATTTTACTTTATATTAATTTCTTAGATATTTGACATATTTCTTGTAAATTTATGGTGCTAGCATAAAATCTAATTTAGTGAATTCCACAATATAGCCTAGCCAATATCCCTTGTGTGAACTTATCTAAAATATTTTCTTGTGTGAAAACATTGGTAAGGGAGTGATCCACTTTGAAAAAAGTGAATCCTACTTTGATGCAAATAGAACCTTATGTAACCTTATTTATTTATATGTTAGATGTTTATGATAAAACTAGTTGTTTATTTATCAAAACTTTAAATAATTTACAATCTCAAGGGCTTGAGGCTTCATAGTTCTAGTAATATTTTTTTTAAAAAAATGCATGTATAAGAATATATGTGCATAAAACTTGGTGTTTTAATGGCTAAAAAAACTTTGACAAAAAAAGGTTTAAACCGCCTAAGGAGAACTTGGGACATAAGGGTCTAGCCTCTTCTCACTTGAAAGTTCTTTTAGCTTGAATCTCACTTTATTTTTGCATTTAGTTTTTTTTTACTTTTATCATCTATTTACTTTTTACCTCTCATATTTTACTTCACATTTTAAAATCATCTCATAGCTTAGAAAATGTTTGAAAAGAGTAATGCTCAAATGCTCTAAGTTAAAGAATAAATGCAAGTTATAATGAATCAATTGCTAAATATTAGAAATTCTACCCTACCTCATGTACCTATACACAATCTTGAAGAAGAAGAATCTTAGATCTAAGGGATGAAAACTAATTAGAAGACCAACAACCCATAAAAATATAGAAAGGAGAGGCAACTATCAAACAAATATTGATGATTTTAATGACCCATCTTGAAAAATTAAAATTGAAGCACCTACCTATGGTGGCATCCATGAACCTAATAAATTCTTAGATTGGTTAGTTCAAATGGATTAATTTTTGATTAACTTAAAATGGGTGATTACTAAGAGTAACTTTTGCTAAGATGAAGTTTATTGGGCACACCAAACTTTATTAGATGAATACACTTGATAAAGAACAGGACCAACCTAACATGGATAAAAATAAAAAGGAGATGCTTAGAGCTAAATATTATCTTGGGCATCATTGTAAGAAACTACATAGTCAACTACTTACTTTAAGACATGGTAATCTTCATATAGCTGAATACTTAAAATATTTTTGAAGATCTAATTTCTAGAAATGAATGTATTTATAATGGTTATGAATTGGCAAACAAATTTTTCATTGGACTCAAAAATAAAAATAAAAATGAGGTTGATTTTGTTTGAACCTAAAACCATGGAGGAAGTCTTTCATATGCTTTATTAGTTGAACATAAAAAGAAAATCCATTGCAATCTCAAGATCAAAAAGTGAAATTCAAGCTAATCTAACTCATAGGTCTCTGCTAGACCCACCCAAATAATTAACATATCTCTACCATAAGTTCTCAGTGATGGGAGCTCTAAGAACTCTAAAGATATAATATGTTTTAAATACCATAAGAAATGACATATGCAAAATTAGTGTAAAGCTTAGATCCTAATTTTAGATGAGACTAAGAAACTAACAAATGATGACATATAAGAAGTTCGTGATGACACCCTACTATTTACTAAAGAACTTATAGTTGAACCTCACATCAATATGATGAGATGCCTTACAATAGCTATAAATCAGGTTGAAGAATGGAGAAAGAAAAATATTTTCATCATGTATGTTGTGTGTAATGAGAAAAGATGTAGGTTAGTTATATATGATAAAAGTGCAATGAATGTTATTCTACTCACAATTATTATAGACAACTTAAAACTAAACCTCACCTAGAGCCCTTCCATATTAGTTGGGTCAACAATACCTCTCTCCTTATGGATATTACTCAAATTATTTTGGGAGGAACTTGGTTATATGATTTGAATTAATTCATTATGGTAGGGAGAACTTATAAATACCATAATAAGACCATCGAACTTCTATCTATTAAGCCTTTAGTGAAAACACCTATAGCACCACATAAATCTAGTTTTAACCTTCTTCTAAAATCCACTATTAAGAAAGGAGCCAAACTTCAATTGATTATGATTGAAAACCCTATTAGTGGGAATAGTTTTGTCATTTCTAATCATAACCCTAGCCAATCTACATTGCCTTCTTTATTAACCTTTGAGATTAAAACTGTAGGACATGGGATTTAAAACAAAAGAGTTTTCTAATCCAACAAATTTTTTCATTTTTTATGTGAAGGAAGTCACCCAAATAAATTAAAAATACATACATGATGAGGTAACACCCTTCTTTTTGAATTTAGTTATGTAGCACCCGATGAACTTCCTAATGAACTACCTTATTTAGAACCATCCAACATGCTATTGACTTAATTCTCAACTCTGAACTTTTCAACCTTCCATATGACAAGATGAATCTTATTGAACATACTGAAATTATGGGTAAAATTGAGGAGTTACTTAAGAAGGATTTATATAATAAAGCCTTAGTTCCTTCTTTAATAACCCCTAAAAAGGATGGAATGTGATGAATGTGTTGGATAGTGAAGCCATTAACATGATTATAATTAAGTATATAATTTTTATTCCTCGATTAGATGATATGTTAGACTTGGTTTCTAGGGCTAATTTTTTCTCCAAAACTAATTTGAAAAGTGGGTATCACCAAATCAAAGTATGATTAGGAGATTAATGAAAAATCATTTTTAATACTCTTGATATACTTTATGAGTGGTTAATTATGCCATTTGGACTCTCAAATGCCCCTATCACTTTCATAGGACTAATGAATACAATCCCTAAACCCTTTATAAAAAAATTCTTAGTTGCATATTTTGATGACATTTTGATTTTTAGAGAAAATAATGTAGATTATCTATAGTATCTTAGACAAATGTCAAACTATTAAGAAAGAAAATTTATATATAATTAAAAATTTCATTTTACAAATTGAGGTGATTTTTTAAAAAGATTTTTAGTTCCACAAGTGACATAAAACTGATCATACCAAAGTTAAAGTGATCTTAGATTAGCCAACACCTAAGAGTTTCACTGATATTAGGAGCTTTCATGATTTAGCCACTTTTTATAGAGATTCATAAAAAAATTTAGCACTATTGTAGCTCTAATAACTTGGTTATTGAGGTTAGATAAATTTTTTGGACTCCAACTACTCAAAAAGCCTTAGATTAGATAAAAAGTTTGTTGACTTCTACCCTTATTCTTAAGCTTCTTAATTTCTCTAAAACCTTAGAAGTGACTTGTGATGCATATGAAATTAGAATTGGTGGAATAAAAGTAAAAAAAAAATCACATTGTAGCTTTTTTTAGTGTAAAATTGAATGAGGCAAAACAATAATATTTGACATATGATAGAGAGTTTTATGTTATCATTTAATTTCTAAGTCCTTTGGAACCATTACATTTTGTAGAAGGAGTTCAATCTTAACTTAGTTCAAGATGCCATCAAATTCATAAATACACAATGAAAGTTAAGTCATGGGCATGTTAAATGGGTTTAATTTCTTTAAGATTACTTTTTTATAATTAAACATAAACTTAAAATTAAAAATAAGCATGCTGATGCTTTATCAAGAGTAATATCGACTATCTCTTCTTTAGAATTTAAAGTTCTAGGTTTTGAATGAATTCAAGTTAAGTACCCAACTTGTACTAATTTTTATTTATTTTATGATGAGCACTTAGACGAACGTATAACTTTAAAGGGGGTATTTTCTGTTATTAATCGGTATCTTTATTGAGGAGAATAACTTTGCATCCCTAGATCCTCTCTTAAAAACTTTTTGATTGCTAAATTGCATTTGGAGGAATTGCTAGTCATTTTGGAATAGATAAGATAATTGGTTTAATGGAAAACTATTATTTTTGGCTATCTCATAAAGGGATGTTCAAAATATTGTTGCTCAATGTTTAGCATGTAAACAAAATCTAGGAAGAAGTAGAGTTTTGCTAATATTTTTTTTAACAAGAGGATTTCTGTATGGTGAACTTACCTCCAAGAAGCTTGTGAGTTACTCCAGAAAATTTAAGGTTAATTAATCTTTATTTATGATAGTTTTACTTTATATTAATTTCTTAAATATTTGACATAATTCTTACAAATCTATGGTGCTAGCATAAAATCTAATTTAGTGAATTTTGCCATGTAGCCTAAATATCCATTGTGTGAACTTATCAAAAATATTTTCTTGAGTGAAAACCTTGGTAAGAGAGTTATTCACTTTGAGAAAATTGAATCTTACTTTGATGCAAATATAACTTTTTGTAACCTTATTTATTTATATGTTAGATGTTTATGATAAAACTAGTTGTTTATTTATCAAAACTTTAAATAATTTACAATCTCAAGGGCTTGAGGCTTCATAGTTCTAGTAATATTTTTTTAAAAAAATGCATGTATAAGAATATATGTGCATAAAACTTGGTGTTTTAATGGCTAAAAAAAACTTTGACAAAAAAGGTTTAAACTGCCTAAGGAGAACTTGGGACATAAGGGTCTTCGTAGCCTCTTCTCACTTGAAAGTTCTTTTAGCTTGAATCTCACTTTATTTTTGCATTTAGTTTTTTTTTACTTTTATCATCTATTTACTTTTTACCTCTCATATTTTACTTCACATTTTAAAATCATCTCAAAGCTTAGAGAAATGTTTGAAAAGAGTAATGCTCAAATGCTCTAAGTTAAAGAATAAATGCAAGTTATAATGAATCAATTGCTAAATATTAGAAATTCTACCCTACCTCATGTACCTATACACAATCTTGAAGAAGAAGAATCTTAGATCTAAGGGATGAAAAACTAATTAGAAGACCAACAACCCATAAAAATATAGAAAGGAGAGGCAACTATCAAACAAATATTGATGATTTTAATGACCCATCTTGAAAAATTAAAATTGAAGCACCTACCTATGGTGGCATCCATGAACCTAATAAATTCTTAGATTGGTTAGTTCAAATGGATTAATTTTTTGATTAACTTAAAATGGATGATTACCTAAGAGTAACTTTTGCTAAGATGAAGTTTATTGGGCACACCAAACTTTATTAGATGAATACACTTGATAAAGAACAGACCAACCTAACATGGATAAAATAAAGGAGATGCTTAGAGCTAAATATTATCTTGGGCATCATTGTAAGAAACTACATAGTCAACTACTTACTTTAAGACATGGTAATCTTCATATAGCTGAATACTTAAAATATTTTTGAAGACCTAGTTTCTAGAAATGAATGTATTTATAATGGTTATGAATTGGCAAACAAATTTTTCATTGGACTCAAAAATAAAAATAAAAATGAGGTTGATTTTGTTTGAACCTAAAACCATGGAGGAAGTCTTTCATATGCTTTATTAGTTGAACATAAAAGAAAATCCATTGCAATCTCAAGATCAAAAGTGAAATTCAAGCTAATCTAACTCATAGGTCTCGCTAGACCCACCCAAATAATTAACATATCTCTACCATAAGTTCGTGATGGGAGCTCTAAGAACTCTAAAGATATAATATGTTTTAAATACCATAAGAAATGACATGCAAAATTAGTGTAAAGGTTAGATCCTAATTTTAGATGAGACTAAGAAACTAACAAATGATGACATATAAGAAGTTCGTGATGACACCCTACTATTTACTAAAGAACTTATAGTTGAACCTCACATCAATATGATGAGATGCCTTACAATAGCTATAAATCAGATTGAAGAATGGAGAAAGAAAAATATTTTCATCATGTATGTTGTGTGTAATGAGAAAAGATGTAGGTTAGTTATAGATGATAAAAGTGCAATGAATGTTATTCTACTCACAATTATTATAGACAACTTAAAACTAAACCTCACCTAGAGCCCTTCCATATTAGTTGGGTCAACAATACCTCTCCTTATGGATATTACTCAAATTATTTTGGGAGGAACTTGGTTATATGATTTGAATTAATTCATTATGGTAGGGAGAACTTATAAATACCATAATAAGACCATCGAACTTCTATCTATTAAGCCTTTAGTGAAAACACCTATAGCACCACATAAATCTAGTTTTAACCTTCTTCTAAAATCCACTATTAAGAAAGGAGCCAAACTTCAATTGATTATGATTGAAAACCCTATTAGTGGGAATAGTTTTGTCATTTCTAATCATAACCCTAGCCAATCTACATTGCCTTCTTTATTAACCTTTGAGATTAAAACTGTAGGACATGGGATTTAAAACAAAAGAGTTTTCTAATCCAACAAATTTTTCATTTTTATGTGAAGGAAGTCACCCAAATAAATTAAAAATACATACATGATGAGGTAACACCCTTCTTTTTGAATTTAGTTATGTAGCACCCGATGAACTTCCTAATGAACTACCTTATTTAGAACCATCCAACATGCTATTGACTTAATTCTCAACTCTGAACTTTTCAACCTTCCATATGACAAGATGAATCTTATTGAACATACTGAAATTATGGGTAAAATTGAGGAGTTACTTAAGAAGGATTTATATAATAAAGCCTTAGTTCCTTCTTTAATAACCCCTAAAAAGGATGGAATGTGATGAATGTGTTGGATAGTGAAGCCATTAACATGATTATAATTAAGTATATAATTTTTATTCCTCGATTAGATGATATGTTAGACTTGGTTTCTAGGGCTTTTTCTCCAAAACTAATTTGAAAAGTGGGTATCACCAAATCAAAGTATGATTAGAGATTAATGAAAATCATTTTTAATACTCTTGATATACTTTATGAGTGGTTAATTATGCCATTTGGACTCTCAAATGCCCTTATCACTTTCATAGACTAATGAATACAATCCTAAACCCTTTGTAAAAAAATTCTTAGTTGCATATTTTGATGACATTTTGATTTTTAGAGAAAATAATGTAGATTATCTATAGTATCTTAGACAAATGTCTGAAATTATTAAGAAAGAAAATTTATATATAATTAAAAATTTCATTTTACAAATTGAGGTGATTTTTTAAAAAGATTTTTAGTTCCACAAGTGACATAAAACTGATCATACCAAAGTTAAAGTGATCTTAGATTAGCCAACATCTAAGAGTTTCACTGATATTAGGAGCTTTCATGATTTAGCCACTTTTTATAGAGATTCATAAAAAAATTTAGCACTATTGTAGCTCTAATAACTTGGTTATTGAGGTTAGATAAATTTTTTGGACTCCAACTACTCAAAAAGCCTTAGATTAGATAAAAAATTTGATGACTTCTACCCTTATTCTTAAGCTTCTTAATTTCTCTAAAACCTTAGAAGTGACTTGTGATGCATATGAAATTAGAATTGGTGGAATAAAAAGTAAAAAAAAATCACATTGTAGCTTTTTTAGTGTAAAATTGAATGAGGCAAAACAATAATATTTGACATATGATAGAGAGTTTTATGTTATCATTTAATTTCTAAGTCACTGGAACCATTACATTTTGTAGAAGGAGTTCAATCTTAACTTAGTTCAGTATGCCATCAAATTCATAAATACCCAATGAAAGTTAAGTCATGGGCATGTTAAATGGGTTGAATTTCTTTAAGATTACTTTTTTATAATTAAACATAAACTTAAAATTAAAAATAAGCATGCCAATGCTTTATCAAGAGTAATATCGACTATCTCTTCTTTAGAATTTAAAGTTCTAGGTTTTGAATGAATTCAAGTTAAGTACCCAACTTGTACTAATTTTTATTTATTTTATGATGAGCACTTAGACGAACGTATAACTTTAAAGGGGGTATTTTCTGTTATTAATCGGTATCTTTATTGAGGAGAATAACTTTGCATCCCTAGTTCCTCTCTTAAAAACTTTTTGATTGCTAAATTGCATTTGGAGGAATTGCTAGTCATTTTGGAATAGATAAGATAATTGGTTTAATGGAAAACTATTATTTTTGGCTATCTCATAAAAGGGATGTTCAAAATATTGTTGCTCAATGTTTAGCATGTAAACAAAATCTAGGAAGAAGTAGAGTTTTGCTAATATTTTTTTTAACAAGAGGATTTCTGTATGGAGAACTTTCCTTCAAGATGCTTATGAGTTACCCACAAAATTTAAGTTAATCTATTTTTTATGATAATTTTACTTTATATTAATTTCTTAGATATTTGACATATTTCTTGTAAATTTATGGTGCTAGCATAAAATCTAATTTAGTGAATTCCACAATATAGCCTAGCCAATATCCCTTGTGTGAACTTATCTAAAATATTTTCTTGTGTGAAAACATTGGTAAGGGAGTGATCCACTTTGAAAAAAAGTGAATCCTACTTTGATGCAAATAGAACCTTATGTAACCTTATTTATTTATATGTTAGATGTTTATGATAAAACTAGTTGTTTATTTATCAAAACTTTAAATAATTTATAATCTCAAGGGCTTGAGGCTTCATAGTTCTAGTAATATTTTTTTTAAAAAAATGCATGTATAAGAATATATGTGCATAAAACTTGGTGTTTTAATGGCTAAAAAAACTTTGACAAAAAGGTTTAAACTGCCTAAGGAGAACTTGGGACATAAGGGTCTTCGTAGCCTCTTTTCACTTGAAAGTTCTTTTAGCTTGAATCTCACTTTATTTTTGCATTTAGTTTTTTTTACTTTTATCATCTATTTACTTTTTACCTCTCATATTTTACTTCACATTTTAAAATCATCTCATAGCTTAGAGAAATGTTTGAAAAGAGTAATGCTCAAATGCTCTAAGTTAAAGAATAAATGCAAGTTATAATGAATCAATTGCTAAATATTAGAAATTCTACCCTACCTCATGTACCTATACACAATCTTGAAGAATAAGAATCTTAGATCTAAGGGATGAAAAACTAATTAGAAGACCAACAACCCATAAAAATATAGAAAGGAGAGGCAACTATCAAACAAATATTGATGATTTTAATGACCCATCTTGAAAAATTAAAATTGAAGCACCTACCTATGGTGGCATCCATGAACCTAATAAATTCTTAGATTGGTTAGTTCAAATGGATTAATTTTTTGATTAACTTAAAATGGATGATTACCTAAGAGTAACTTTTGCTAAGATGAAGTTTATTGGGCACACCAAACTTTATTAGATGAATACACTTGATAAAGAACAGGACCAACCTAACATGGATAAAAATAAAGGAGATGCTTAGAGCTAAATATTATCTTGGGCATCATTGTAAGAAACTACATAGTCAACTACTTACTTTAAGACATGGTAATCTTCATATAGTTGAATACTTAAAATATTTTTGAAGACCTAGTTTCTAGAAATGAATGTATTTATAATGGTTAGGAATTAGCAAACAAATTTTTCATTGGACTCAAAAATAAAAATAAAAATGAGGTTGAATTTTTTGAACCTAAAACCATGGAGGAAGTCTTTCATATGCTTTATTAGTTGAACATAAAAAGAAAATCCATTGCAATCTCAAGATCAAAAAGTCAAATTCAAGCTAATCTAACTCATAGGTCTCCTGCTAGACCCACCCAAATAATTAACATATCTCTACCATAAGTTCTCAGTGATGGGAGCTCTAAGAACTCTAAAGATATAATATGTTTTAAATACCATAAGAAATGACATGCAAAATTAGTGTAAAGGTTAGATCCTAATTTTAGATGAGACTAAGAAACTAACAAATGATGACATATAAGAAGTTCGGTGATGACACCCTACTATTTACTAAAGAACTTATAGTTGAACCTCACATCAATATGATGAGATGCCTTACAATAGCTATAAATCAGGTTGAAGAATGGAGAAAGAAAAATATTTTCATCATGTATGTTGTGTGTAATGAGAAAAGATGTAGGTTAGTTATAGATGATAAAAGTGCAATGAATGTTATTCTACTCACAATTATTATAGACAACTTAAAAGTAAACCTCACCTAGAGCCCTTCCATATTAGTTGGGTCAACAATACCTCTCTCCTTATGGATATTACTCAAATTATTTTGGGAGGAACTTGGTTATATGATTTGAATTAATTCATTATGGTAGGGAGAACTTATAAATACCATAATAAGACCATCAAACTTCTATCTATTAAGCCTTTAGTGAAAACACCTATAGCACCACATAAATCTAGTTTTAACCTTCTTCTAAAATTCACTATTAAGAAAGGAGCCAAACATCAATTGATTATGATTGAAAACCCTATTAGTGGGAATAGTTTTGTCATTTCTAATCATAACCCTAGCCAATCTACATTGCCTTCTTTATTAACCTTTGAGATTAAAATCAGAGGACATGGGATTTAAAACAAAAAAGAGTTTTCTAATCCAACAAATTTTTTCATTTTTTATGTGAAGGAAGTCACCCAAATCAATTAAAAATACATACATGATGAGGTCACACCCTTATTTTTGAATTTAGTTATGTAGCACCTGATGAACTTCCTAATGAACTACCTTATTTAGAACCATCCAACATGCTATTGACTTAATTCTCAACTCTGAACTTTTCAACCTTCCATATGACAAGATGAATGTTATTGAACATACTGAAATTATGAGTAAAATTGAGGAGTTACTTAAGAAGGATTTATATAATAAAGCCTTAGTTCCTTCTTTAATAACCCCTAAAAAGGATGGAATGTGATGAATGTGTTGGATAGTGAAGCCATTAACATGATTATAATTAAGTATATAATTTTTATTCCTCGATGATATGTTAGACTTGGTTTCTAGGGCTTTTTTTTCTCCAAAACTAATTTGAAAAGTGGGTATCACCAAATCAAAGTATGATTAGGAGATTAATGAAAAATCATTTTTAATACTCTTGATATACTTTATGAGTGGTTAATTATGCCATTTGGACTCTCAAATGCCCCTATCACTTTCATAGGACTAATGAATACAATCCCTAAACCCTTTATAAAAAAATTCTTAGTTGCATATTTTGATGACATTTTGATTTTTAGAGAAAATAATGTAGATTATCTATAGTATCTTAGACAAATGTCTGAAACTATTAAGAAAGAAAAGTTATATATAATTTTTTTTAAAAAAATTTCATTTTACAAATTGAGGTGATTTTTTAAAAAGATTTTTAGTTCCACAAGTGACATAAAACTGATCATACCAAAGTTAAAGTGATCTTAGATTAGCCAACACCTAAGAGTTTCACTGATATTAGGAGCTTTCATGATTTAGCCACTTTTTATAGAGATTCATAAAAAATTTTAGCACTATTGTAGCTCTAATAACTTGGTTATTGAGGTTAGATAAATTTTTTGGACTCCAACTACTAAAAAAAGCCTTAGATCAGATAAAAAATTTGATGACTTCTACCCCTATTCTTAAGCTTCTTAATTTCTCTAAAACCTTAGAAGTGACTTGTGATGCATATGAAATTAGAATTGGTGGAATAAAAAGTAAAAAAAAATCACATTGTAGCTTTTTTAGTGTAAAATTGAATGAGGAAAAATAATAATATTTGACATATGATAGAGATTTTTATGTTATCATTTAATTTCTAAGTCACTGAACCATTACATTTTGTAGAAGGAGTTCAATCTTAACTTAGTTCAGTATGCCATCAAATTCATAAATACCCAATGAAAGTTAAGTCATGGACATGTTAAATGGGTTGAATTTCTTTAAGATTACTTTTTTTATAATTAAACATAAACTTAAAATTAAAAATAAGCATGCCGATGCTTTATCAAGAGTAATATCAACTATCTCTTTTTTAGAATTTAAAGTTCTAGGTTTTGAATGAATTCAAGTTAAGTACCCAACTTGTACTAATTTTTATTTATTTTATGATGAGCACTTAGACGAATGTATAACTTTAAAGGGGGTATTTTCTGTTATTAATGGGTATCTTTATTGAGGAGAATAACTTTGCATCCCTAGATCCTCTCTTAAAAACTTTTTGATTGCTAAATTACATTTGGAGGAATTGCTAGTCATTTTGGAATAGATAAGATAATTGGTTTAATGGAAAACTATTATTTTTGGCTATCTCATAAAAGGGATGTTCAAAATATTGTTGCTCATTGTTTAGCATGTAAACAAGCTCAAGCCACTAAAAAAATCTGATTAATATACTCTTTAACTCTCCTTATAGTCCTTGGGAAGATTTATTAATAGATTTTATCTTAATATTTCAATGCACAACTCAAGGAAATGATAACTTTTTTGTGGTAGTTTATTGGTTCTCTAAGATTGCACACTTTTTTTTATCATGCTCTAAAACTAATGATGCCTCACATATTGCTAAACTACTTAAGAAAATTATCCATCTACATGGCATTCCTTCAACCATGGTATTTGATTTTTATGTTAGATTTTTTCATACTTTTGTAAGACTTTTTGGAAATTACTTGGCACTAACAAAAATTCTTATCTTCTTTCACCCTCAAACTGATTGGTAAACTAAAGTAGTAAATTGATCATTTAAAAACTACTTAGATGCCTAGTAGGTAAATGTTTAGGTAATTGGGATCTGCATTTACTAATAGCTGAATTTACATATAACAACACCATCTCGAGAACAATTAAAACTTCACCTTTTGAAATATGTTATGGTCATAACCCTTGAAGACCCATTGATGTGGAAAACATCCCATCTTATGCATTTTCCAATTCAATATTATCATTTGCTAAAGATTTTCAAAGACTCCATGATACATATGATAATAAATTACTTAAAGTAATGATAAATTTTCTTCTAGAGTGAATCATAATCGATCAATAAAAGAATTTAAAGAATGTGACTATGTTTGTTTCGCATTGGTCCTTTGAGAGATTGGATCTACTAAATTCAAGAAATTACATGAAAGAGCTTGTGGCCCATTTAAAGTAGTTAGAAAGATTGGATCCAATTCATATCACCTTGATTTACCTGCTAATATGTTAACTCATCTAGTTGTTAATATTGTTGATATTCTATCATATGAGGGAGTAGCCAAACCTCCACTTGTTCAATCTAACCCTTGGAAAGAGACATAATTCCCCACCTATAAAATCCATTATTTTTGGAAGTTAATTTTTTCACTACTAAAGAGATGTCCACCAATTCAACTATTAAGCCTTAATTTTTAGTTCGTTTGAAGAATAAATAACCTAAAATTGATGCTTAGTTAACCTGCACTGACTTAGAGACCTTGGCCGCACAACTGCTGGAAGACTTCTTAGATTTCAACTCTAGAGTAGAGTTCAATTGAGCCTGGGGAGTTGATTTAGCATATCATGAAGAAAATTAAATTAAAGGCCTAATTACAAGACCTAAGGCAAATGTCTAAGGAAGAAAAGAAAGAATCGACCCAACTATAAGAGCCCAAGATAAAGCCTAATAATAAGCACATATTCTAGAACATATAAAATGCATTTTAATTTTTATATTTTTTAATATTTTAATCTCATATCTAGAAGCTTGCATGGCTGGCCATGATATGATGGGGACATTAAAAATGAGTGGTTGAAACACTTCTTTCATAAATGGCCACCAACCCATCTTTTTCCTCCATTTTCTCTCCACTTTTCCCTCTAAAAGTGTTATTCCTAAGGTCATATAATACTTATAAAATGGGCTGAAATGTTTTTTAACTTTAGTGTTTGAATGAAATATTTTGAATGAAGTATTTCTCTTTTGTCTAGCTTAATACTTGGTGGTTCATGTTTTTCTTTTCTTTGCTGAGATTAGGTAGTTATCCTTTACCCCACTTTATATTTACTTTTACTTGCTTAATAATTTAATTTAATTTACTTAATTTTTTTACTTGCATCCCTATCTTCCTCTAAGACCAATCATCACCTATTCAAAGCTTCACATTCACTCTAAAGTCCCACTTAAAGCTCTTGGTCAAACTTGGTGAGACTAAGACTTAATCTTGTTTCCTACCCATTGACACCCTTATAAAGTCCACCAAACTTAACCATCTACTCTAGATCATTATTTCACATATTAAGCTATTCATACATTTTTATTTCTAGTTATTTTCCCCACCTAAAATCATGTTCCTTAAGAAATCTTTCAAATCAGTTCAAATTAGCTCAATAAGAGTAAGTCTTGATAGTTCTACTAGAAGACCATACTAAATCCCTCAACATCTCACCAAAAACTTCCGATCTCATCTTTAGATAGCATCCTAAAGATTCAAAGCATTTTATTTCACTTAATTTCATGAAAAGGTTATCCACCACCATCAAATTTAGTAAATGAAATTGTTATTGAGAGATAAAGAGAGTGTGAACAAAAATATGGACCTTAGGATTTCAAGTGAAAGTAGGTTCCATCTTAATTAAACTATAGTAAACTTTTAGTTAACTTTATTTTTATTATAAACAAACTAATAAAATAACTTTAATAAAATTTAGTTCTTCTATCTTAGCTTAACTGTTAACAAACCTAAGATTTTTTTATTTCTCATCAATTAGTTTAATTTTATTTTTTGTAAATTTAACTACTATTTTTAGTTTTATTTTTCATATTACATCTTCACTATAGTTTTTATAATTTTGATATTTTAAAATTAATTAAATTAAAATAACTAGTAATCAATGTCTTTGTAAGCTAGAATACTCTACTAATTACTTTATTACTTGTATGATCATGTACTCATGTGTGTCCTTGAATTGTAATAATATTTTGTCATTATTTTTAAGGACTATGCTCATAATTTTAATTATCATATTGATTTTTACTACATATGTTTTATTCTTGTTTTACATATTTCATTTTATTTTTTATTTTCATATTGTTTTTAGAGACCACACATATGCACTTTCTAGTGGTGAGTCATCACTTCTCACAAATATTGAAATTGAACATTTCTATAGAAGTTTTAGGAGCAATGATAAACCACTAGCTATGTACTTATCATTATGGTAAGCCATGTTAATAGTGCCATAGGGTTGGCCATGGGGGCTTAAATTCTACAAGATTTTTCACTCCTCCATTGTGCATGGCATATCTGGGGCCATCATTATACCTAAAATGTAGGTGAGGAACTCAAAATAAAGCTTTCCACACTTTAGATGATTTTAAACTTTCAATTTGGAGGCCATGTAATTGAAGATCATGATACCCATATCATAATGTTTCTGAAGATTTATTAGGCATTTGAATACAATTGAGTCATTGATGATATTGCATTGTAAGGCTATTTTTTTCTCTTTTTAAAATAGAGCAAAACATTTGTTGATTTTCTTACTTATGACTCCAATATGAGTTGAGATAACTTGTATTACACATGCATTTTATACATATTCACTTACCTTAAGGTCTTACCTTTTTAGTTAATTTTGCTTCATTTAAAATTTTTTCACACTAAAGAAGTTATTTTGATTTATGTATTTGAGCATGAATTCTAGTCGATTCAATAAGGAAACATGCTAAAGTAAATAATTATAGTTGTCTAAGCACTTTACAAACTAATAAAAACTATTGGTAGCATTTAGAGCTTAAGTGTTCAGCATGGTGCTTAGGCTCAAGACCTAGTGTCTAAGTGCCCAAGCCAAGCACCTGTTGGGGGTGTAAATGCATTAACTAAGTCATATAATTTATAAATAAGATATTTCACTAAAAAGAGATAAAAAAATTATCTAAACTAGGTACCATCTCTTATCTAAACTTGTGAAAACATCTATTTCTAAATACTTCACTAAGTTAATGAAGGATGGAAAATTGTGGGTTACCAATTCTCATAGGGAGACATATCTACCTTAATATAATTTAATGACACCTTAATAAGAAAGTCTCGATTAATGAAGGCATAAATTCTAATTTTGGTTTAGTTATTCTTTGGGATTTTTGAAAGAAAGAGTTGTAGGTTAACATGAATTACTATAGTATGGCATTATATATATATATATATATATATATATATATATATATATATATATATATATATATATATATATATATATATATATATATATATATATATATATATATATATATATATATATATTGTGTGTGTGTGTGTGTGTGTATGTGTGTGTGTGTGTGTGTGTGTGTGTGTGTGTGTGTGCGTGTGTGTCTAATATTAGTCTATAAAAATACCAAGGGAGAAAAATAGAGAATTTAGATTAGATCTTTTAATGGAAATGGCTAGAAAGGTACATGACTTATAGTCTAATATTAGTTAAAAATAGGTGATAATCTAGCCATAAGACTATATTATTGAGATCAAACTTATGAAAGATTTGGGTCAGACTGCCATTGCCTAGCACACTAAGACTTTTCTAGTCATCATTTAAAATTATGCATACGTAAAGTTCTATCCTAAAGAGGTTGTGCTTGATTGGTAAATTATTTGTCCTTCAATAATTTCTATTGCATGCTTAGGTCAAGGTCGTTTATGATGGGTGCTAGCAACTAATGATGAGAAAGCTTAACTATATATATAGCTCTTCTAAGAGAAATAAAAAAGCTAAGGGGTTTTAATGTAGAAAAGTTAGCTAGTGCGTGCCTTAATATTAATACTTCAAAAATTATTTTAATAATTTTTAAAGTTACTTAAGATTTACTATTCTTGGTAAAAACATAATTTTTTTTATCATGAGAGCCTATCATAGCATACAAATCCTAGACAAACACATTATAAAAGGAATATTGCAAAGTAAATAATGTAATCAGATAATCACTATGTTGTGATGGTTGTAAAATAATAAGGGTAAACATGTGATGTGGTTGGGTAGCCCACTTATACCTAATTAGTTAAAGAAAACATACAAAAATGTAGCTGAGCTCTACCCAAAAATACTAGTTCAAATTTTTTTTACAAATATGATAAAAATTAAGTTTTCTACTACTCCTAATCTTTCGTTTAACATAGAGTATATGTTCATCATTTAGGGTATGGTGTCCCTGGGTACCATATGAAGAAAATTAGTATATATTTTATTTTTACACCAAAAAAGTTTAAAAAGGGCTATAATAAAGAAAACCTTAAGCTAAATGGAGCCAACACAACATAATAGAAGTAAAGAAACACATCAATATCATAAAGTAAACATCATAAAATTATTTTTTTAAAGCATGACCTCTTACAAGGTAAAGTAAAGAATTAATAGTATGTCTGACACTTGCAAAAAATATCTCTAACCTAACAAAAATATAACAACAAAATGGCATAGCACATTACAATTTACATAATCAACTAAAGTAAGAGAATTCTAATCATACTCTCACAAGCTCATCTCGAATAGTCGAAATGGTAGCACGAATAAAGTGACCTAGCTACAATCTCCCTATGCTAGCAACTACAAGTTTGTAAAGTATCTCAACACTTAAGTATATGCAAATCAGTATATTCCTAAGGATAATCTTATTTGACCTTGACTTACCAAGCTAACTCAAATATATAATTTAATCATTCTATGACTTATCACTTGATATATATTTTATTTGAAATAAAGTAATAGGAATTAGGCTATTCAAGTACCATCAATTAGTCATGTAATAATTTAAATATGATTAAAAATAATATTATTAGATGAGTTCCCATTTAATAATAAAAATTACTTAAACCATAGCTTAGGTATAATTTGGGATCTAATAGGTCATAATCTTACCTAAAGTGCTAATTATCATGCATATGCATCAATATGATAAACAGTAGTACCCTATTCAACCACATGATAAAAAATTGATATTCAAGCAAGGCTTGAACACCAAAGATCCTAAATATTGATACAAAAATCATAATGTTTAGGTTTCAAAGATGAAAGTAAATGAAAATTAATCATTTAAAGGGAAGGAATATGATTAATTATAGGCATATAATTGAGTCTTAATGTTGTGCAATCATGGTGACTAACTGAATTATGGAATGACTTAGTTATAAAATCATGACCAAGTTATGCAAAATTAGCTAATAGTAGTTGGTAAATCATAAGGGAACTTGACCGAAAAGGCATGATCAAGTTCATCAGATAAAACTAGTAGGGTCATATGAAAACTACCATATTAAGAATGAGTTGAGTCATAATGTGCATGACTAACTCATTAAGATTCCTTAGTCATATAAATATGATTTAGAGAAATATCAAAGATATCAATAGGGTATATAGTTTAAGTGTGGACAAATTTCAATTAACCTAAAGGATTGGCTAAGTGTGAAAAACTTAGTAAACAATGGTTGCTAAGTTATTAAGAAAGTTAATGTATGATATCATGTACTTCTCTATATGGTTGGTTCAACGATCAATCAATAGGATCCCTATAATACTATGTAGGGTGATCCTAATTTATATGTTTCTTCAAAAGGTTGATTTACCTCAAAGAGGTAATCATCTTATGTGAACATGAAGTGGGTAAATGGGGTTAACTGAAATAATCAATCCCATGAAGATAGTAAAGTTGATGTGAAATTAATCATACTAAAAGATCTATTGTGCTAATGTGTGCGTGTGGTATATGCCTAATTTAATTAAAATACATGTATATGAAGTTGTGATATGCATAGGTATTCTAAGAATTGTGTTCTCAGTCATCCAAAATGTTCATGGCATCAAATAATGAAAAATATGGTTCAAATATAATATTCAAAATTAACTCAAGGGTACTTTTTAACTAGTGGACCACACTAAGTTAAGTGGACCCCACTTGCTAACCACTCATGATCATGAATTATTTAACATAATAAATTTCTTTTATATCAACTAAGATATATATATATATATATATATATATATATATATATATATATATATATATATATATATATATATATATATATATATATATATATATATATATATATATATATATATATATATGTGTGTGTGTGTGTGTGTGTGTGTGTGTGTGTTGTGTGTGTGTGTATTAATTTTATAATTTTATTTAAAGGAACTTGGGATAATTTTGTAATTTTTAATAATTTTAATTACTCTAAATTAATTAAATTATAAAGCCAATTACTTACCTCTTTAATCTTAAATTCTAATTAATTTTAGAAAATAATTCTAATTTTGTGATAGTTTTGAACTACTAATTGATTAACTATAATTTTTTCTTAATTTTTAATGATCATTTTATGATTTATTCAATGAATTAAGATTTCAATTTTAATGTAAAAAGGTTTCATTATCCAATTTTATATAAAAATTCATGAAATTTGTATATAACGTTTGAATCATCAATTTATATATTCAATGAATTATTTATAATATTTCCAAATTTTGTTTTTAATTTTTCTTAATTTCTAATATTGGTTAAATGACTTTAAAAATTTAAAATTTCTAATTTTAATTTAGATAATTATGAAATATTTTTAAGTCTTAAGTTGTTATTTTAAATATTTTATTAGTTTTCTATAGTTACCTTTATTATATTTTGCTTTTTAAATTTTATTATTTTTTTAGAAAATAGTTACTTTACTTTGAAAAATTATAATTAATTTATTTTTAGTTAAAAAGATTGCAAAACTTTCAATAAGCTTAGATAATTAATTTTGATATTATCTACTTTTTAATATTTATTTTAAATTTATTAATTTTTTTTTATTTTTTTGAACTATTTTTTAACATAATAAAATATTCATAGTTTATTTATTTTGGTTTAAAAAATTATGAAAATTTTTATGAGCTTGAATTTATGTCTTAAACATTTTTTAAAATTTTATAATTCATTAGATACTTTAGTTTTTATAATGTTTAAATAGTGAAATGGTGGTTTTAAAAAAAATATGTCACTTTTATATTAATTTTGACTAACTTTGAAAATTATTTCACTTTTATATTTATTTTATGTTTTGACATGCACTAGATAAGTTAAATAAAAAATGTAAAGAAAATAACTAAGGTTTTAAACTAGGGTTGATCAGAATTACTAGGTTTAAATAACATAAATTCAACTGTTCCACCATCAACTCTCGAGATAGACTAAGAACAAGTAAACAAAAGCTAGGCTCGGGTTAATGCGACTTGAGACCCAACCCATGTAAAATTTTCTTCTCTCAAAGCTTTCCAAGCTAATTTGTGCACTAAAGAAAAAATGAGGACGGGTGGAAAGAAAGTGAAACCATGGCTCATGGAGCCTTGATGCAACTTAGTGAGTTTGGTCAAGCAAGACTAAGAATAGGACAAAAAGGGGAGCCTAAATTCTCATATTGGAGCATTGAATTGGGCTCAAAATTGATTTAAGAAGCTTGAAGGAGACTGAGGCAAACTTGCCAAAATTTTTATTTGGTTTACCTCTCTATGGTTCATCCACGCACCAAATTCTAGGGAGTCATAATCATTGGTTGGCCTCGGGATCAACTAGATGGTTAAAGAGGTAGGGAACTATTTTGATTTTGCTTGTGGTGCGTAGGAGATGTGTCTAACCTCTTAATTGAGGTAATTGAAATCTTATTTATAAATTCTAACAAACTTGGGCTCACCCATGTTTGAGATTAGTTTATTATTGATTGGAAGTGAGTTTTGATCAAATAATTCTACAAGGAATGGGGAGGTGTTAGAGAACTCATTAAACATATATAAATGGATCCAAGTTGATCCATGGTTGTTTTGCCATTGGAGGAGGATGCTGGCCTTGCTTAGCTACCCTAGAGTAGGCTAGGTGACTCATGAGTCTATTGGATCAAATGGTAAATGTGTTTGGGCTTACATTTGGGCTAAAGGAAATAAAAGAACATTGCTAGTTTATGGGGTTGAGGAAGGGTTTTGGGGGATTTTTGGCTTAATGGGTTATTTTGACTTACTAATACCCATCTATTTAATCCATTAATATGAACCACACAAGTTGATCAAACCATATTGGTGTGGAGTATGAAAGTGTAGAGGACACTCTATTCTAGTCCAATGTCCAATCCCATGCAGAGATTTTGCCATTTGAATGGTCAATTACAATTTGGAACAAAAGGTATGATCATTTTATTCTTAATTGAACACTTTACGTTATATGATTTATATGCTCTACATGGAGTAGTCAAATCAACTTGGGCTAAACTATATAATTATTTAAGACATCTTTGACTATAATGATGCCCAAGAGTTGAATTTATTATGAAGGTTTGATATTATAATTGAAGCCTTAAGTGGAATAAAGGTGCTAATTGGTCAAAGTGATTTGCATGACCTCTTGGACTTGAACTAATAGATTATTAGGCCAATTAAGTTATAGAAATTAATTGAGCTATCAAAGAAAATAGAATGACTCAATTTGTGCTAATCATTTTAATATTTGGAGCTATTTAGTTATTGTTTGCCCAATAAGGTCAAATTGAGTCAAAATGATTTATGGGGTTGATTTAATGTGATTGAACCTCCCAATAGGTCCATGAAGTGTCCACTTACATATATAAATGAGATTGTTGGATGTTCTTATGAAGATATTAAAGTCAACATACATTAAATTGAAGTTTGACTTAAGTTTGGACAGTAATGGTCTTAGGTTTGTCTTCAAGATTTTATGGTTGACCAAGGCATATAATCATCTGCTTTATCATCCAAGAGATATATTTTAAAGTAAAAAATTGATCATTATGGTTCATATGATTCATAGAGGAAGGTACTTACCTGTGAGTTTAGGTATATGGTGAGAGTAGATAGATTTCCTTTGATTCAACCCTAGGTTAAATTCCCTAAAATATTTTTGAGCTTGAGTAAGCCAACCTCAAAATTTCATGATCAATTGAGTCATGGAAGTAGATTTGATTGCCTAGGTTCATCACTTAGAGTCATTAAGTAAAGGTTGAATCCAAGCAATGAAAGAAGTTTACCCTAGGGTTAGTTAGTTCAAAGTCAGACATAAGTTATAGAAAAGATTTAACACAAGGCCCTCCTACATGGGAGGCTTACTAAAGTCAACATAATAAGATGATTAGGATTGCTATGTTGATTATTTAAGCCCAGTTAAAGAGTAGCTAGATAGTGAAACTGGTACCCAATGGCCTAGGTGATGGTCCTAATGCATAAGCACCAAATTCAAGCTTAGGAGAAAAATGGGGTGACAACCTCAAATTGGTCCTAATTGAGGCTCAAATATTTGTTGACTATAGACCTTGTGTATCTCACCATTTGATTTGATGATAACAAACCTTGTGTAATAAGAACTAGTTATTTCTTTGTAGGATAAATTATTCACATTCATCATTATGAATGTCATTCTTAATTTATATTTATATTGATGATAAATATATATTTTTATGCTACTAATCAGGTTAAATTTAAGTGTGCAGAAAAATTCTTCTACTCCAGATTCTTTAGTTAATTCAGGATGCTAAAACTATTGGACTTGAACTAGGTGAAAATTTTTCTAGGATTAACTATATTAAGGCAAATGAAAAGATCACCAATATATAATAAATCATTTATTAATTTTGAAATAATTTATTTTATAATTATTCATAAATTCTACATTTTATATTTACAATTATTCTTCAAATTATCCATTTTGGATAATATGATCTAAATGCATATACCTTATTCCAATTATTATGCTCTCATGCAAGTTAAAATAAGTTCACATTTCATTAAATTATTTCCATTCTTAGTCATGTTCATTATTCATTTATAAATCTAAATTATCCAAAAATTATTCAATATATTACTTTTCTCTTCCTACTATCCTAATTTTCTCTCTCCTATACTATCTATCATCCTAAACCTTTTTGGATGAATTGTTTCATGATTATTTAAAAAATAAATTATGTGAGAGCTATTCAAATTATTTTCATAACTATTCCATCTTTTTTATAAATTAAAAAATTAATTTATTTGAATATTTAATTTGAATTATTTTGAATTTAAATTGAATATTCTTTTGCTTAAATGTGCTAATTTGAGCTTAGCTCTTTATGTAATGTTTGTGGCTGATCATATACATCTCTAATTGAGCTAATTTGATTTAATTTAAATTTATTTGAGTTAATTTAAATTCAATTAAAATAAGCCATGGAATTATCCTATTTCTTTTTATATAAATTTTATTTTTTGAAACTTCACATGGCTAGCCATACCCTTAATTAAATTCAAATTAATCACATAATGAGTATTGATTTGAATTATCCTAACATCTAATTAATCATCATTTAATTTGAATTAACAATATTAAAATAAATTTAGTTTATTTTTGGAATGTAGCTTGGCCAAATTTTAATAATTCCTTTGGATTTAATTTAAATTGTTCTAGAATCACATCTTTCCCTCTTTCATTCAATTAAGATAAATTGATTGAATATTCCATGATATTTCATTGAATACTAATTGAATCCTATCATGGAATTTCATTCGACCAACCCTATCTATTACTTAATTTAATTAATAAAATTTGAATTATTGCCCTCTTTACTTAGCTAATTAATGGTATTATGCTTTGTTTGCTAATAATTCAAATTCACCCTCTCTTCTCTCTCTCTTGGCCTATCCACATGCTAATTAACCTTCAAATAATTTGGATATCTTGTCATTAGATGAATTGATTCAAATTTAATCTCTTTATAAATTTTCCCTCCAAGTTCTCTTTATAAATTTTTCCTCTTCCTTTCCTTGGCCGAACTCCCTATCATGAAAATTGAAATTCAATTTGATTAATTCAAATCAAATGTTCTTACCAAATAGGATTTCCCTCTTCTATGCCTTGGCTGAATTCTTCATCATGCAATTTAATTTAGATTTTGATTAGCTTGAGTTAAATTAATTCTAAAGTGTTTTCCCTTCTATTTTCCCTCTTCTTGGCTGACCCCTCTTGATTCCTTTTCTTATTTATAATGCTTTTAAGACAAGTTATACTCTCTTGGACTTTTCTCTCTTGGCCGAATTCTTGCAAAATTTTTTGAGATACTTTCTTGGTGAATCAAGTTCAAATATCTTCATCATTCTTCCATATTCCAACCTACAAGTGATTGCCTTGAATATTGCACAAAAGAAGTTGGAAGATTGGTGGAAATCCATCTTGGTCAAGAGCTATTCAAGGTTCTTTGATTTTATTTTTGTTGGTATTCTTGTGTGAGATCTTGATCTCCATCTTGGCTTATGATTCCTTGGTATTTGGTCAACTTTTTCGTTCTTAACTCATATATTCATCCATCTTTTCAAGTTGGTTGAAAACTTTGTTTATGTTTGGTTAAAGTTCTATATTTGCAAAATTCTTCTTTTCACTTTACTCTTACATATGTTTAAGAGAGACTTATGTTATGATAATTGGTTCATAAAGAACACTTGTAAGTTGAAAGTTTTCTTCTCTAAAATTATCTCATACTTTGTATAAGTAATACTTTTTGAAAGAGATTTGAATTGAGTTCATGTGCGTAAAGATTTCATTTTTTATTTGATCTTTTATAAAACTCAGTCTCTTTTGTAGAAATTAATTGATTTCAAATCTTTATTGTTCTATATTTCAAATCATCAATTAAATCAATTTGATTTAAAGTTATTATATTCGCATCAAATAGTTTAAATATTCATTTTCATCACACATATATATATCAAGTTTACTCATTTCTTCCAAATTTAAATATCAATTAAAGTGACCTATCTTTCTTACTTTTGATTTCACTTGTCTTAATATTATTATAGTTGGGTTGTGAGAGCAAAATACTTTTAAATTAAGAGTTAGTTCTTTCAAATTTGTCTTGCTTATTTTCTTGTTGGGTTGTACTTGCCCGTTAAGAAAAGTACATTGTTGGGTTGTACTTGCCCATTAAAAAGTATGGTGTTGGGTTTTACTTGCCCGTAAAGGAAAGTATGATGTTGGGTTGTACTTGCCCGTGAAGAAGAGTATGAGAGATTTGTTGTAATCTCATCTTTGATTTAGAGAATTCCTAGCATGGGTGGCTAGGCATGGACATAGGCCAATAATTTAGGGTTTGACTGAACCACGTAAAAATCTCTATGTTATCTTTCTTTATTTTCTATACTTTACTTTTCTACTATTGTTGATTGTTGTTTTATTTCTCTAAAACTTTAGCTTTAAAGATTTAAGTTTTCTACAACAGTTTAAAATTAAGTTTTCTAAAATTATTTAAAAAAAACCCAATTCACCCCCCTCTTGGGTGCTATAGTTGAATAATAATATTTCTTATTTTAGGGAGATAACTTATGGTTTATTTAATCTACTTTTAAACAACTTGAAGGGAGATTCCTATTAAATTTTTTTGGGATTATTGTAGCCACTTATTTTTTTAATCTTCGGGAGAAGTTGTGAGAAGGAAAAATCAAAAGGAAATGGTGAAGATGAGGAGTAGAGTAAGAGGTTTCATCATCAAATTTTTCTACACTAGTCTTCATTTTTCTTTTATTTTTTTATGTTTAGATCCATGAAACTTTTGGTTTCTTTGATTTAACTTGAGCTAAATTTCTTCTGAAGTATTAAATGTAGATAGCTATTATATTTTGAATTTACTACATTGAATCTTTTATTTTTTATGTTGCTAATGTAACTTTTGGTTTTATTATATTCTATCATGAACTAAAATCTCTTTCTAGGGATTGGATATAGACTATTATTGTATTTTAATTTTATTGCAATAAATATTTGAGATTTTTTTTTTATTTTTCTATTTTATCACATATTTAATATTGAGGTTTCTTTAAATATTGATAAATTGGTCACTTATTAGTGATTTAGATTGTTCATTTGAAATTGAGCATAGAGAATGGACTCATAGATGCAAATATTATCATAAGCCATAGGTTAGAGATAACTATGCTAAAATTATGTAGTTTTATTCTAATCTCTTAAGCTTTTAAATAAAATTTAGTGCATTAAATCAATTTCGAAGAGGTAAAGAGGTTATGTGATTGAAAAAAATAACCTTGAAATTCTAAGAGAACGATAGGTTCCACTAGGTTAGATTATAATAAATTTCTAGATACTCTAAGTTTAATTGTAAATAATCCAAAACAAACCAACTCAGTGAGCTTCAAGCCTTAGATCCTAGCATGATTACTATTAACCCTAGAATTTTTTTGTTTCTCACTAGTTAATTCTTTTATTATTTATTTTATTTTTAAATTTTAATATTAAATAATCAATCTATTTTCATCCATTTAAGTAATAAAACTCAACTTAATTTTAATATTTAGTAGTTTAGTCTTTATGGGATGATACTAAACTTAGCACTTTATTACTTATATGATCGCATATTCTTGCTTGTGCTTAAATTGTAACAACTTGGATAAAAAAATTATGTCAAAATAGTTCCCACCAACTAAAAAAGGATAAGAAGTGAAATTTTAAACTTTATTTAGATGAAAGGAGAAACTCTCTATGGTGCCTAAGAGGGATTTAATGAGTTATTGATAAAGTGCCCAAATCATTGGCTTCTTAAATAAATGCAAGTGCAGACTTTGTATAATAGACTGGCTACACTAATGAGGTTGTTCATAGATGCTACATTAGATGGTCTTTTCATCCATAATACATAAGAAGATACATATGACATATTAGAGAAGATGGCCTATAATTATTATCATTGGCCTAGCAAGCAAATAGTGCTAAAAAAGCTTATGGATATAATTCATGATTTTGATCATATTATAATACTAATTGCTCATATTTTTATTATAAATAAAGTAATTAAGTAACTGCATCTTAATGCCATTCACTCCCATATAATTTATTGTGACTTTGAGATGCAAACATATGTAGTGAATGTTTGGTGAACAATTCATTTGCCTAATCATAATTGGAGTAGATGTACTTTATCAAAATATAGTAATAACATAATTCATAAGCCAATACTTACTATTCAAGGTGGATAAGGCTCATAAAATTTTGATGGAAAAGCACATAAGCTAGTTAATAGAAGAATAAGGAAGTAGAATAATCAATATGTTTCATTGAAAGATGTTTTAGTTCAACTTATTCTACCACTACATAGTTCATGTCAAGCATGGATGCTATGCTACTATGGCATATGCCTTTATTCAAAAATAAATAATAATGATAAGAAACATCAAGGTACAATTAGAATAATTATTGCTACAACTTTTCACTAGATAGCTTGGTGATCTTTTGAGTAACATGGATGTATACTATTAAGAGCATGTTAAGGCTATCAGTCTATAAAGCAAGAATGAGAATATTACACCAAATTTGATCAATATAGCTACTTATGTTAATTGAAACAAGACATCAGTTTGTGATATGTATGGATTTATGATTTATCCAATTGAATTGGAATGGTTTTGGGTGATGTTCAGTCATAAGGTTGGCTCTTTGATTGCATGGGTTGATACAACATTCATAGCACTCCCTTCATCTATTACTAGATTATACCACTTTTTCTCACATAAGATATATATTGAGAAAATTTTCCTTCTTCTCTAGTCTTCTTTTTTTTCCTAGAAGTATTCACGCACCTCATAACTGACATTGGGTAATATATATTTGGATCCACTTCTTCATCTAATAGTGGTGTATCATCAAGTATCTCTTCAATATCCTCTTCTTCTCCTAACTCTTTCAATTCATTTATGAACATCATTTTTGCTCTACACTCATTTTTGCATATGACCCTTTTTATGACATTTGAAGCAAACTATCTTTATCACATTTTTAAATGTAGATTCAGTGGGGTTCTTTGATGTAGAAGGATAAGATCTATGATACACTTTTGAGATAAAGATGTTAGTAAATATTTAGAAGATATTTCAACTTTCATTTTAGATGTGGATACAACCTTCATATGTTTTTCTAAGAGTAAAGCATAGTGAAGGGCTTTTTCTAAGGTTTGGGGATCATGAATCTCTACATCATTTCTAATATCTCCTCTTAAACCAAAGAAAAATTCATTAGCTACTTGTCACTATTGATAAATTCATTATTCAGCCTTTTATCATGATTCCTTGGATAATATTTAGCCTTTAGAATTTCTTATATTTCTACCCACATCATGAGGTTTCTATTGAATCTCTCTTCTTTAGCCTAAAATATTATTTTGATAGATTTTTATATGGCTTACTAATTTCATTTTTGGAAAACATAGTCCATTGATAATCATCCATATGATAATAATAAAAAAATCATTCATTTGGGTTAATCAATCTAAAAATTTATTGGGGTCATGAATATCATCATACATTAAGACTTCTATCTTAACTTATTTCATAGGTTCATGTTAGGTACCATGGACCTTAAGATGGTCTTGTTTAACAAGGTTCCTCATATTTGGATTTCTTATAGAATAGTCATCTCTAAGAAGTTTAATATTTTTCCCTCTTATGGGTTCTAAGTCATCCATATGTGGGTTAGTCACCGCGGTTTGAATACTGGCTCTTAATATTTGAACTTGTGCGGCTAGGTTT
Organism: Cymbidium sinense; assembly: GCA_021442155.1. Classification (NCBI taxonomy): domain Eukaryota; kingdom Viridiplantae; phylum Streptophyta; class Magnoliopsida; order Asparagales; family Orchidaceae; genus Cymbidium; species Cymbidium sinense. The sequence continues at coordinate 51,091,387 of CM038224.1, read as the reverse complement.
ATGAGAATGTCTTTTACCATAGTTAGTTTCTCTTCACTTCATATAGTGGTCTCATCTACCCTCATAGTTAAGTCTTCTAGTTATTTTAATTTAATATATTTGGGTGGCATGGTACAAACAAAAGGATGCAAATATGTCACTATAAATGAAATTTTAAATATGGATTTAGTGAAATAGATTTAACACAATGAGATGTGCAAATTTGAAAATGACTAGCATTTTGTAAACATAAAGTAAGTTGTAGATATTACAAAATATAAGTAAACTTACATAGAAATAAATAATATGATCTTTAAGGATATGAGCTTGACTTTCATGTAAGGTTTGTATATTAGGTTTTCCTATTTAGTGATCTCTCCCTTACTCAAGTATTATGGTTTGTATTTAAGTTAAGCAAGGAAATGCTAGGTTTTATTAGTAGAGAAAACTAGTTGATAGTAAAATAAATATTCATAGGCATAAGTTTCCAAGTGAAATTACTAAATCAATAAAGAAAATTACACTAAATCCAAAACACAGAACTAACCTTACTTATATTTGATATGTATTATTTACAAGCACTTTCTCCAAGCCTGCAAACCATTAGATCTAATATCAAAAATAATGAAGCGATCACAGAGCGAGTGTCACTGCAAATGAAGAAAGAAGAAGTGCTTCAAGATCTTCCACTCACTAAAATGAAAGAGATGCAAAATATTACTCACTCAAGTAGAGTGGTAACAAAAGATCACTGAATCTCTTGAATGGTCAGTCATTAAGCTCCAACAAATGAGTCTTCACTAAAGTTTTTTACACAAAATAGTCTAATAATCTCTATTAGGTTAATAAGAGTTTATATAAGTATAATACTCCTAGGAATTTATTCTTTAGGAGAAAACCATTAAAAACAACTAAAAGTTAGAACTTTTTTTTTCACAGCATAAATGCCCTATAGTCTAATGTCAAGGTGCCACAAGCCAATGCTAAGGCATTAGATTCTTTGTCTCGGAACACTAAATACCTTGGAATGTAGTGCCATGATGCCAGAAGACTAGTACCTAGGCACTAGATTGACACTTCATGATAGGTCCTTTCCTCCTTTGATGTGATACATTAGCCCTATAATAAATAATTTTATATTTTACAAAAGAATCATCCTATACATTTGCACGTTCTCTAACTCTTTTTAATGATATTAGATCTTCTACATAAAAACATTAGGTTGATAAACATTTTTTGTGTAATTCAAGAAGATATGCATTTGTGCTAATTTTCATAATAACCTAAAATGTTTGACATGCCTTAACTTATAATTTTTAATGTTGAGTTGATGGATAACTCTTACAATGAATTCTAATTATCACATGATGTCTCACATTAAATTCCTAGAAAGGTTTTTCTTATTTTTCATTTTAGCATATTTTATATTAATAATTTCTTATGAAAGCTTCAAAAATCTTTTACAAATGCAAATGCAAACATAAAAAAATGCATATGAAAAAATTGCTAGCATGCACACCTCTTATACCAATACTAGAAGCATCACTTATTTACATCTAGAAGATTAAGAACTAGGATGAGGTCACAAAGATTTCTATTTGTTTAATGGCTTACTATGTATAGCTAGTCCAAGAAAATTTATCCTTCTTTATTATATTTGTGATTGGAGCTACAATTATGTTGAAGTTCCTAATGAACCGCTAATATAAAATAGCTAAGCCATGGAAACTAGTGGGACCAGTGAGATCATTAGGAATTGGTCAATCTGGTAGTATAGCTTTGATTTTATGGCCTCTATGAATCCTAGGAAGGTAACCTATAGATAATGAAAAAAAGTATTTCTTGATGTTGATATAAAGCTTAACATCTTTTAACTTGATCAAGAGTGACCTTAAGTGGTCTAAATTCTTCTTCTCACTAGGGCTGAAGATAAGAATGTCATCAAAATAGACCACTAAGAATTTTTTAATGTATAACACTTAGGACTATGTTCATCAATCTCATGGATGCATTTCATATATTAGATAAACTAAAAGGCATAACTTGCCATTCATACAATTCATTAGAAGTTTAAAAGCAATTTTCCACTCATACCTTAGACTAATCATACTTTGATGATACCCACTCCTAAGAACAATTTTGGAGAAATAAATTTTTTATCTAATTTAGTGTTTAAAAATCTATATTTAATAGTGTTCTTATTAGCTACTCAAATATCTATACACATTCTCCAAGTACCATCTTTCTTTGGTATCAATAATTCTGAAACTACATAATGACTTAATCACTCATAAATGAGTCCTTTCCTTAATTTATTTATCTATCTTTTTATTTCACTATGTTCTATGGCCTTCATTCTATAATATCATAAATTTGTCAACTAAAAATTTAAAATAAAATCTATGGCATGCTAAGTATCTCTCATGTATGAAAAACCATCATGTAGGTTATTTGTGTATAATCTCTAAAGTCATATATGAGGAGAGATGTAATACCAAAAATATGTTACTCATGTGGCTCTCATCCAACTTTTTCACATAATTGAAATCATGATTTGGGATCAAAAAAATCTCTAAATATATTGTTGAATTCTACCTTCTTTACTAAGTCTAAGTCACAAGTAACTTTCCTAGTAGTAAGGGATGATAATATAATCAATTGAAGTTTTGGACTCTTCTTCTAACTAAGCTTTGGTTGGATCTCAAAACTAGGATTACTAATAGGACTAGGTGCCTTTTATTTGTTTTCATTAATATATATATATATATATATATATATATATATATATATATATATATATATATATATATATATATATATATATATATATATATATATATATATATATATATATATATATATATATATATATATATATATATATATGGATTTTATAATGATTAAAAATAAAATTGTTATAATGAATCACATTCAAATTATAAAGCTAAGATTTTTCTAACATGGTATATATTATGCCCATATCACATAAAATTTAACTTTCATAGCTACTTATCTTTATAGGCACAAGACACATTGATGTGGTGGATATGGAGGTGTGATTCAGCCAACTCATATAACATGGGTTTTGACTTTAGGTTGACCCAAGTAAGAGTGTGTAGAAATGACATTCATAGTATTACCTTAATTTATCACCAACTTGCACCTCTTCACCTTACAAAGAATGTACATAGTAAAGATATGTACATTCTTTTTAAACCTTCATACCTAACTAGTGGCATACACCTAATAACATTGAACTAGTCTCCCATATGCTCTAAGGCATCATTTTGTCATTTGAAATAGGGGTATCATCAAAAATGTTATGAAGTTATGGCACCCAAGATGGGGATCGATTAGATGAACTAGGTTTTAAACATATTTTCAAATTAAATTAAAAATTAATTTTAATGTTTTGTAGAAAAGTTAATCTTAAATGATTATACTTTTATAAATCACAATAATAGTGAGCAACGATAAGGAAAAGTAAAGGTGCAGAAAAATAGAAAGAGAACACAAAGAATTTTATGTGGTTTAGCCAAATCCCAAAAACTAGCCTATGTCTGCCTAGCAACTAAAGCTAGGAATTCACTAAATAAAAGTTGAGATTACAATAAATCTCTCATACTCTCTTACATAGGAAAGTACAACCCAACATCATACTTTATTACATGGACAAGCACAACCCAACACCATACTTTCCTACACCGGCAAGTACAACCCAAACAAAGAATAAGAACAAAGAAGAGAAGGGATGAACTAGGATTTAAAAATATTTTCAAATTAAATTAAAAATTAATTTTAATGTTTTGTAGAAAAGGTAATCTTAAATGATTATACTTTTATAAATTACAATAATAGTGAGCAATGATAAGGAAAAGTAAAGGTGCAGAAAAATAGAAAGAGAACACAGAGAATTTTACATGGTTCAACCAAACCCCAAAAACTAGCCTATGTCTATGCCTAGCAACTAAAGCTAGAAATTCACTAAATAAAAGTTGAGATTGCAACAAATCTCTCATACTCTCTTACATGGGCAAGTACAACCCAACATCATACTTTATTACATGGACAAGCACAACCCAACACCATACTTTCCTACACCGGCAAGTACAACCCAAACAAAGAACAATAACTAAGAAGAGAAGGGATACAAAGATTTAACTCATAATTTAAAAATATTTTGCACTTATAACTCAACTATACAAATATTATGGCAAGTGATAAAAGAAAGAGCTCACTTCTTTCTTATTTAATATAAAAAATAATTTCAAGCACTTGTATTGAAAGTTGAATGTAAACAAGAAAATATGTTTAATATGTTTTAAAAGACTTAAAAGCTTAATATCAAATAAACTTGAAATAAATATTGAAAGCTTAACACAATATTGATTTGAATATATGAATGATGAGTTAAATAGGTGATGTATGGAATCTTATATTATATATTGATCAAGTTAATGTCAAAAAGTAAATCACACAAGTTCACTTAAGTTCTTTCTTAATAACAATATTGTATACACGTGACAAAATAATTTATAACATAAGATTGCTAAAAACTTGTATGTAATTTGAAATCAAATACAAAAGGGTTTCCATTTAAAGCTTTATGAGAATAAGAAAAGAGGTAGAAAACTATAAAACAAATCCTTATTCAAGTATTTTGTCTAAGATAAAATCTTCAATCACAATTAAATTATCTTCATGAATTCCATGATCATATGAATCAGCCAAGAAGAGTACCAAGGTAAGATGAAGAATTTTGCACCTTAGAAAATATGTAAGAGCCATTAGAGCTTTCAGCTAAGGGGTGTTTCACCAATCCTTCAAGTTTTCTCAAGTTATCTTCAATTGAAATTTTTGGCCAAGGGAAGATGAAGAATGATGAGAGAGTTGTAGCACTTGAATCATAAATATCTCCAAGGAAATAATGTAGCAAGAGGTTGACCAAAAGTGGAGAGGAAGTTAGAAGAAACTTATTCATAGAATCAAAGCCACTTTACATAAAAAAGTGAGGCTACAAGGGTCGCTAAGTTTGTTAAAGTTGGAGGAAAAAATTATTTAGAAAAAGGATTTAATTTAGATTTTATAATTTTAGTCAATCTATTAGAAATTCTATCCCAAAAATTTTGGCCATGTGAAAGAGAGGGAAAGCTTGACTAAGCATCTATTTGAATTTTGAATTCCAATGAAATTAAGAGGATCAAAGCATGAGAGAGAAAGTCCAAATAAAAAAGGTATTCAAATTTGAATGAAGGATTTCAATGCAATCATGATAGAGATCTCTAAGAAAATTTATCTCAAGGAGAATATGGAGAGAGAGAGAGAGAGAGAGAGAGAGAGAGAGAGAGATCAAATAACACAAATAAATTTTGAAAGATCCATATTAAGATGATCAGCCATGGAGGGAAAATAGATTATGAAATATTTTGAATATCAAATAGTATTAAAACATAAATAAATAAAAATTAGAATTGAATGAGAGTTTAGGCTAAGAGGGTTGGCCAAGAGAGAATGAAATCAAGATGAGATTTAAGGAATGGGATTCTCTATAACATGGAAATTTGCTTAAGGATTTTGAAATTCAAATATGGTGGTCAGCCAAAATGATTTCCAAATAAGATTCAATATAAATTGGATGCATAATATGATGAAGATATAATTAATTAATTAGAGCAACATTTGAATATAGAAATAATATGAATAATGTTAAAAGAATAAATTAAACTCTATAGAATTTTTAGCCATCTCTAATTTCCATAATTAGGATGATCTCAAATCAATGCATTTAATTAATTAGAATCCAAGCTGATTATTTAAGAATGATTTTAAGTAATAAAAAAATATTTAAAATGATATATTTTAATCTAATAGGGGCGAGCTATGCTCTTTCCTAAAATGGATTTAAAAATGGAAATATTATAAATAAAAATTGATTTGAATTTGATTTTAAAATAACTTGAAATAATTTAATTGAACATCAAATAATTGAAATAAATCATGCTTGGGACGTCCAAAATATTCCATAAAAGATTAGAATTAATTTTGCATTGAGAATGTCATGAAATATGCAATTTAAATTCAAAAATTCAAATTAATTAATTTTTAGAATTTAAAAAATAAAGGAATTATTTATGAAAATATTTTAAATAAATCTCACATGATTTATTAACCAAAATTCTATGAAAATTTTGGCCAAAACATTGTTGGGATGATAAGGATGATAGGAGAGTGAAAATAGAATAATAGGTGAGAGAAAAGGATAATTAGGATAATTCAAGAATAATTTAACTCTCATGCAATAAATAAATGAATAATAAATATGATTAAGCATGGAAATGATTTAATGAAGTATGAAATTAATTTATCTTTCTTGAAAATGTATTAAATGAAATTTAACTCATGCACTTAGTTCATGTTATTCAAAATGGATAATTGAAGGAATAATTAAAGAATTATGAAATTTTAATATGTAGAAAATATAAATAAAATTAAGCAAAAATTTTTGAAATAAATAAATCATTATTTTTTTATTGAGCTCTCTATTTTCCTTGATATTGTAATTCCTAAAAAATTCTCAGTGAGTTCACGTCTAAGAATTTTAGCTTTCCAAATTGACTAAAGAATGTAGATTTGAAGAATTTTCATGTATCACTTGAATTTAAACCAATTAGTAGCATTTGAACATATATATATTTTTATCATAAAAATCAATGTCAAATGAGGTGGGGCTCATGAAGTTAACAAAGAATCTCCTCTACGACATCATATACTCTCTCATCTTCTGCCTCAATCTTATCTAAGAATATGATTTTTGTTTGATATTGATTTTTACATATGTATCTTCTTATGAAACTTAAAGAACAGTTAAAATTCTTCATTTAGTAGCATTCTTATTAGTGTGGATGCTGGAGAATGAAGGTCTAGGTTTAGTAGTAGACCTTTGACTAGATAGAAAAAATATTAATAAGAGGAATTTAGATGCTTGGATCTAAAGAAAAATGATGCTTTCTTATGCTTTTCATAGAACAATACATAGTGAAAAGCATCCTTAAGTATTTGTGAGCCATGTATCACCACTTCATTTGTAATATCACTCCTAAGGAATTAACAAATTTATTATCAAACTATTGTCAAACTACTACTTTAGATCAATGCAATTTGTCATAGCTATCAATTTCTCAAATGTTTTCATGTACTCCACAACTAGAAAATTGTCTTGCCTAAAGGTCATCAATTATCCATGTAATTTATTTTCATGGTTTCTAGGATCATATTAGCCATAATAATCTTCTTCATCTCCGCCCAAGTGAGAATGAGCCTACCTAATCTCTCTTAAGAAAAATATTATTTCAATAGAACTTAGCATGGCCTACAAACTTTTTTTCTTTGTTGCAATTATTGCTCTTTGATTTTCATCCATTTAGTAGCAATTAAAGAACTCATCCATCTAGATAAGGAAGTCTAAAACTTAGTGGGATCATGGACTCCATCATATGTATGTTCATCAATCATAACCTTTTAAATAGGTGCATTTAAAACATCAGGGTTCTTATGGCAATCATTCCTAAAAGGATTCCTTAAGGGATGTCTCTTAAGGTGTATGTGTTCCTTATGATTTTCTACAAGCTCTTCTTGTTATACGTAAACTTTAACATGATTTTAATCTATGTTTAGGGTTTACGGCTTAATATTCATGTTCTAAACTTGAGTTACTGGGTCATCAATAATTCTTGGATATTATTGGATTTTTTCTTAATATGTGAAGGTAATTTCTCTATTCTTCTACTAAGTTATCCATTTGATCTTGGCTAGCTAATTTAGAGGCATGTTATCATAACAAGAAATCTACTATGACACTTAAAACTTTTCTTGTAATTTTTTTAAATGTGCAATGATGCTTGCTAATTTTGAAGAAATTAAATGAAAATAACAAGCAAAAATAAAGTTTTAAATCCTTTAGAAAATGCTAAAATAGTAAAAATTAAACTAGCAAAAAAGTAGTAAACTAGAACTTGAATAAACCCTAAGTTTTTCTAATGTGAGTTCCTTATGTTAATATGAATCAAGGTCAAAGTTTAATTTATTCAATGGATTGCTTCCCCAATGATTTAATATTACTCAAGACATAATAGGTTAATGTAGCCTTAGAGAAATTAGTTAAGTGAATGTAAGTGAAGCCAAAGAATGACACTACTACATAGGTTCATAGAATTTTTTTAAATATAATTTATCTCTTTAATTTCTAATAAAAAATTAAATAGTAAAAAAAAGTAATTTATCAAGTCCAACTATAGAAAGAACCTTTTTGGAAATCAACTCCACTCTTTGCAAGCACTTTACCAAGAAATCTTTTCCCCTTGGTAATAACCTTTCAAATGTGTTTATTGAAACCTGACTCTGATACTAGATGTCATGTGGGCTTTGGAAGGGCTGCTTATGGTGGCCTAATTGGTGAATGGGTAGGGAAGGCTTAAATATAAAAAGTCATCTTAGGCTTTTAGTTTCATAGATATGTGTTGACCTCACTTTTGGAGTGAGGATTTAATCTCCTCTTCTTAGATTTAGGAGTCTTCTAGACACTAGATTCTCCTTAGTCATAAGAAACTTCAGCAATTAAGTGAAAACTTAACCTAAGCCTAGAGAATTAGAAGGGTTAATCATAGGATTAAGATGACTTAGAACTTAGGGAGAGTTACCTACCCTATAGCCCAAACCCAATTTATGCTTACCTCTTTGACCTAAACCAAATCTCAAATTCAATTCATCCAAATTCAAATACCAAATTCAAAGCCAAATTCCAAACCAAATGATTGAAACCCATAATCAAAACCAAACCAAATCAAGCCTATTCTAAGTCATATGATTTGATCTCATGGACTTGGCCAAAATTCCCTTCAATTAAAATTGATTTCAATTAATTTTTTTAGGAATCAATTACTTCTTCAATCATGTTCCCAAATATAAATGAAACTTACATTCACATGATCTAAACCAAAATGCAAACCAAATCAAACCCTTCCTAAACCATATAATTCAATCCCATGGACTTAACCAAAATTGCCTCCAACCTAGTCAAAGTCAATTGATTTTCTCATGAATCAATTATTTTCTTCAATCATCATCCCAAATATAAATGAAATCAATAATTATCAAGCCAAAATCAATTCAATCAAATCAAACCTAACCCATTTGGCTTAAAATATTCAAATAAGCCAAAATCCATTTGAAACCAAATCAATTGCAATCAAAGCTATGAATCAATCTTAAATCCATATATAAATCTAAATGAGCTCAATTCAACCCAAAATTGAATCAACTAAGCCCAATTGGTCCACTTGACCCAAAGTGACCGTTGACCTATTTAAACCAAACTTCAATCCAACCCAAATTGAATTGAACCAACATAACCAAAACATCTTATAATGATTATCAATCATCCTTGATTGATTAATTGGCATCAATTGGGTCAAACTAAGTCAACTTGGTTATTTGATCGAGTCAACCCACTTAATCTTCATAAACCAAACTAGTCAATTTTCATCCTAAGTCAAATCAATTGAAACCAATGATTCATACCAACCTATAACCAACATTTAAACATGATTCGACCATCATTTGAGCCAAACCAAACCCAATTGCCCTCTTGACCCAAGTTGACCCAATTTGACTTAAATAGACATTGGGTTAAATCAAAATATAACCCAAGTTAACATGATGGTGGGTTTCATTTGAAGTTGTTTAATGAATTTATGAATTTTAATTTGTATTTTATTTTGTGTCATGTGATTTACACTTAGAAACTAAGTGTTATAAGGAGAAGGAAGAGGATTACCCTCTTTCATCCCAACCTTAAACCACTTTCTCAAGCATATTAATTTGATTTAGTTCTCTTTAGTGAATGGCTTATTAAATGATTTTTAATTAATCCTAAGTTTATGTTAACTTTAAATGACCTTATCCAATGTGAAATGCTTCTTAAGATTAATCTAATTGAATTACTATCACATGACATATATTAAATCATTCCTTTCTATCACATGCATATGATCCAATCCTAAGTGTATCTATACATGCATTATGTTTTAGCACACTTAAAGGATGATGAATGTGTATGTCTAGAATTTATATTTTTCATTTTTGTTAAGTTATATAAACATATAAATTAAAGATCTATTCAATTTCTAATACCCAAATGCATAAGGATGGAATAACAAAGTACATTTCATTGTTAACCAGGGAAGTGAGGTAATCAAATGACCTCCTTGGGGCTACTTAAAGCTTCATATTTTTGGGATGTCCAGACTATATAGTTATTAACATTCCAAATCTATGTAAATCTATACATGAATGAGGAAATAGAGCACTAATTTATATATAATGTGCACAAGGGATGCCCTCATAGGTCAAGTATTCCCCTATAGTGCAAGGATGGAGATCCCCCATATTCAAGGAAGAGGGAATATGCATGCATGATGTGAGACATTCAACCATACAACAAAGGGGTTGCTAGATCTTTTAATTATCTTGATTATAGCCTAAACTTTATGGTGAGGTTATGAGTTATTTAGAGCTTTAATTATGAATGATTAGTTGGGTAGAAAATTTATTTCATCTTAAGAGCCTACTGCATTTAGGTCACACATTAAAGCATCAAGCATAAAAAAGCTATGAAAAAGATGCAATCCTAATGCACAGTTTAAACAAATCATCAATCAATTTTATAAGCTATCGTAAAAGAAGAACAAGCTGGTGCGATCGGGTGCCGCCATACAACCCAAAAAAGAAAATATAGGTAGTCAAGCTCTACCTTTACAACTCGGTATATGAAAGAATAATTAAAATTAGAAATGAATACATGCTATAGGGGTCTTCATTCTTCATATCTTCTTGTCCACCTTATCTTTCTCCTTTGATTTGGTTTGTGCTTCAAAGGCATCATATGGCCTCCCAAGACTAAGTTTTCTAGCCACTGCTCATCCTAATCCCCCATAACACTAATCCTAATTCCTATTGCAAAATTGCATTTATATAGGGAAAAGTAAATCTAACTACACTTGCAAAATAAGTGTTGGCAAAACACACATGCAATCCTAAGCAATTATATGTACAATTTGGACTTAGCACCCTACACATGGGTAACCAAGCCCACTATCATAACTTGGATTATGCTTGAGGGTTTAAGTAACTTGCAAAGAGATCATTTATATTTATTTTTAAGCATCCCCTTAAGTACCATCATTCCTTTCCATCACATGTAACATGCATATGATCCAATCCTAAGTGTATCTATACATACATTATGTTTTAACACACTTAAAGGATGATGAATGTGTATGTCTAGAATTTATATTTTTCATTTTTGGTTAAGTTATATAAACATATAAATTAAAGCTCTATCCAATTTATAATACCAAAATGCATAAGGATGGAATCACAAAAGTACATTTCATTGTTAACCAAAGAAGTGAGGTAATTAAATGACCTCCTTGGGGCTACTTAAAATCTCGTATTCTCAGGATGTCCAGATTATATACTTATTAACATTCCAAACCTATGCAAATCTATACATGAATGAGGAAAATAGTGAACTAATTTGTATATAATGTGTGCTAATCAACTTAGGTGAATATGGACGCATGCATTTTTAGTAACAAAAGGGGATCTTCATCTTTTAATTAAGCACACACGCACATGTATAAAATATGTAAGCAAGTATGTGCCATTGTTAACCAGAGAAGTGAGGTAATCAAATGACCTCCTTGGGGCTAGCTAAATCCTCGTATTCTTGGGATGTCCAGACTAAACACTTGCTAACTTAAATACATGTGAATGTATACAAAACTTTGAGAATGAAAACCATGCGAAGATTGTATTTTCTTTAGTTGAATTATTTAGGCATATGAGTTAAAGCTCTATCCAAATTCTAATACCAAAATACATAAGAATGAAACCAAATGAGTACATGTCATTGATAAACCGAAGTGAGGTAATCAAATGACCTCCTTGAGGCTATTTAAAGCCTCGTATTCCTTGGATGTCCATACTATATACCTATTATTGATCAAACCTATGTAAATCTATACATGAATCATAATAAATAGAGGTTTATTTAATATTAAGCTATAAACACATGCAAATCCTATATATATATATATATATATATATATATATATATCAACACTCAAACTATTATAATTGACTTATAAACTTTGGATAATAGCTTTGAATTTTTTAGTGATAATAGGCACACATATATTTATGTTAATCCAACACATGCAAGCTTACATAAAGGAAATTCATTTGAATCATTTATATTTGAAAACATGAGTGCATGAAATCAATTAACATACAACATCTAAAGTCATTGGATAGGAATAATTAAATATAAACAGATGGTTCACTCAATTAAACTAATTGCTAAGGACAATCACATTAAATAAGCCCATTTAAAGAAAACCAAATGACTTGAGATTCTGATTAAATTTAAAGAGGAGAAGAATTATTTATTGTTTTAACCCCATTCCCATATTGGTGAATTTAATTGGTTTAAGAAGAAGAAGAAGTAATTAGATGGATTTTATGAATTAATAAAGTTGGATCTTTTAATTAAATCAATTAATCACCCTTACTTATGCTTATTTAATTTGATTAACCACTTAATTATGAGCCACAAATGGCATGAACATGAGGAAATAAAATTACAATGCTCCTACAAGGACCTAATGCAAATGGTTTATAATTAAAGGTTAATTAAATTGAAGAACTTAATTAAGTACTTTTATGATTTTCCCGCACTTATAGGTTAATCATAATTCCCTTAAGGGTCTTTATGCTATTAAACACATAAAGAGGAATCCTTAATTTCATTAATAATTATCTGATGTGATTATGATTTTAATTTGATTAATTAAGGCACTTAATTAACTAATTAAAATTTAAATAATCTTTATGTTAATTAATTTTCTTTCAAAATGAAATGGGCTTAGGAAGAGAAGCTAGAAAGAGTTCCTAACCCCATTCTCCTTGCCCATTCATTGTTAAACAGTGATTAGTGAACTTAATTTTGTAAATTTTTACTATTTAGGGTGTTAATTAACCATTAAGTGGATTAAGAGAGTAATTAGGGCTTAAATGATCAATTCCCTTAATTAACTAAGAAATACATCACAAGAAAATTATGAGAGGCAGAGATCATCCTATTAAACTAACACATAAAGTTTGGGATTAATTACTCAAGTAATTAAAGGTTAATTAAACCAATTAAATTTATAATTAAACCTAATTAAGCCTTAACTATTGTTCAGACCTAATTAGAATTAATTTTAAATAATTCTCTATTTTACCTTTAAAATGAATGTTTATTTGTGTCTTTTGGATTTTATATAATTTGTTATCAATTTTCAAATATTTAGCCATTAAAACCAATTCATTAAGCCCAATTAAGTCTAATCCCATCAGCACCACATGGACCACTAATGTGGTGCGCTTTCCACATGACACCGTGGGATTGGCTACATAAACTCGACTTTTATGGGGGCGGTGACGCGATGCGTTGTCGTCCCATCTATGATCGGATGATCAAGATTAAACTAGCTTCTTAAGGATAAAATGGGATTAAATCTAATGGATTAATCAAGGCCATCCATTCTGATCATGTGAAATGGATGACGTGTGATCTATCATCCCTAAGTGATGAGAAATGGATGTTGTCTTCCTTCCTTTGCTCATTGTGAGCTCACCTGAGCTCAGTTGACCATAAAAATGATCCCACACCTTCATAAGGAAGATCCGAAGGGTTCCAACAGTCAAAATTGCATGACATACAAATTCCCTTTGAAAAGGCCCAAAAAATTTCACTAAAGCTTGATTTTATGAAAATTATCTTGTCGGAGCTTAAGACTAGCAGTGCAACACCAGAGGAAGTTTCTCTTGGATGAGGTGAGGCCCTGTTGAGCAGCATGCACACTAATTCCTTATAGTTGTATTTGTGGACCCTAAACCATTGATTTGTAGGTAGGTGTTGATTGAAGTCGCACCTCTAGTGGTCGTGGTGCTTGGGAGGAGTTTCGTTCATGCTCGATGGAGTGTGTGGATGAAATTAAATTTAGTTTGGTTGAGTATTTGTGGAGTTTGTTCGAGTGGAGGATTGCCCTATTTTGGGTTGAAGGATTTTGATGATGGGGAGGCTTGGAGAATGTTCTGGGTATTTAAAAATCCACCTAGGGGACTCTTTAAGGGTGTGTGTGTTTGAATTGAATCAAAATGAGGGGTGTATATTCCCCCTCCCATTGGATGGCCTGAATCATTTCTTAGTTTTTGATTGGTCAACCATCATCTGGGCGGTAGAGTGGTTGGTGTCAAGGTGGTGGCTCAGATTGGTTGGCCAAGGGGCTTGGTGGGTGGCTCAAGGCAGCCCCCTCTCATTCTTGGATCCTTTAGGTTCAACTAAGTGTGGGGAGGTGAGTTAACTCACCTCCCCTTGGTCCATAGCTGACCTAGCTGACTTGGGCTGGGTTAGCCACCTAGACTAGGCTCCAATTTAGGTGTGAAGTGGGTGCCATGTGGAAAGGAGAAGAGTTGACTTGCTAATTTGAGAAAGATACCATGTGGAGAGCTTAATCCAATGGGTAAGGCCTTGGATTGAGCTCAAAATTCGGTTGGGCTAGTTTAGGGCTGACCCAAGGTGAGCTTATGATGGATTGAGGTTTCATTGGCTATCGGCTTGGTTTAAGTGGGTTTTGCTCAATTTGACCCATGTAGGTCAAATTGGGCAAGGTTGGGTCAAGTTGACCATTTGGTCAAATTGGGTCAAGCAAAGACTTGAGTCATGTTCAAATGATTACTTATGATGTTTTGGCTCAATTGATTTGTGTTAATTTAGCTTGGATTTAATTTTGACTCATTTGATTTCATATCGGTCAAATGGATCAAGTTGACCAATTTGACAAAATTGGCCAAATTGGCTTGGGTTATGGGTGATTCATGTTCAATTGGTTAATTGAAGATGATTGTAGGTTTTGATTTGAATTAATTTGGATTTAATTTGGATTTAGGTCAATTTGGGCTAAATGGGTCAATTGGGTTCAATTGGCTAAATTGGGTTCAATTATGACTTTGGTCAAGTTCAACAATCAATTTGGAATGAAGTTGAGCCTTTGACTGAAATCAATTTGGGTTAAATTTTTATTTGACCCAATTTAGTCTTTTAGGTCAAATTGGGTCAACTTGGGTCAAGAGGGCTAATTGGGTTTAGGTTGGCTCAATTGATGGTGAGTCATGGTTAGGGGTTTATTTTAGGTTGGTTTGAATCATTGATTTCAATAAATTTGGCTTAGGTTGAGGTTTGGTTTGTTTGGTTCATCTAGTTTAAGTGGGACTTGGTCAAATAACCAAGTTGACTTGGTTTGACCAATTGATGATAATTGATCAACCTAGGGTGATCAATAATCATGATAGGAGGTTTTGGTAGGCTTGATTCAATCCAATTTGGGTTGGATTAAAATTTCTCAAGTAGGTCCTTTAGGTCACTTTGGGTCAATTGGCTTGATTTTGAGTTGATTTTGATTTAATTGAGTTTATATATAGATTTAGGATTGATTTATAGCTTTGATTACAATTGATTTGGGTTCAAATGGGTTTTTGCTCATTTGAATATTTCAAGTCAAATGAGTTAGGCTAGGTTTGATTAAATTAATTTTGGCTTGATGATTGTAGGTTTCATTTATACTTGGGTTGATGATTGAAGAAATAATTGATTTATAAAAAAATCAATTGGATTTGAATTGAATTCAAGAGAATTTTGGCTAAGTTCATGGGATTAAATCATATGGCTTAAGATGGGTTTGAATTTGATTTGATATTTGGTTTGGTTGATTTGAATTTGATTGTATATTTGGTATGAGTTGATTGAAGAGTTGAATTTACTTTGAGAAAATCAATTAAGTTTGGTTTGGCTTGAATTTATCTTGGCCAAGTCCATAGGATTGATTTATGGGCTTAGGATAGGTTTGAATTTGATTTGATTTTGATTATAGGTTTCAATCATTTGTTTGGAATTTGGGTTTGGTATGTGAATCTGATGAATTAAAATTGAGGTTGGTTTAGGCCAAAGATGTAGGCATAGATAGGGTTTGAGCTTTAGGGTAGGTAAGTCTCCCTAAGTTCTAAGGCATATCCTAATCTTATAATTAACCATTCTAAGTCTCTAAGTTTAGGTTAAGTGTTCACTTAATTGCTAGAAATATCTTATGACTAAAGAGAATCTAGTGTCTAAAAGACTCCTAAATCTAAGAAGAGGAGATTAAATTCTCACTCCAAAAGTGAGGTCAATAAAAAGATGCCTAATAAGTGTGGTGTAATTGAAGGGCACACCACACATATTGGCATTGATCGAGGTGATCAACAATGTTCAGAGGATTGTAAGCTCTAACGAAAATGATTTATACCTAAACCTGAGAGATAGATATAATCACAATCTTAGTGCAGTGCAACTCCTCTCATGCCAAGGGTATAAGAGCGTCAAGAGGATTTAATGAGCAATTAATATGAAGGACATGAAGGAGGGATTCACCAGGGAATCACTTATGAATCAGATATGGGATAAACTCATGTCGGGGCATAAGGAAGAAATCTGCTAGGGATTGAGATATTAGTGGATTTTCTCCAATCCACTAGATTTGATTTATGGAAGGGAGATCTGCTGGGGATACATTCTTGAATATATTGGGGTCAAGGTTGGATTTGTTTGATTTGGTTTTGTTTGAGGGCATATCCATCGAGGATATGAGCTCGGTGAATTTGATTATTTTTAATCTTTATTTATTTATTGATCCCATCGATGTGCGATGGACCCACTAATAAAGAGCCATGGGACCCTTGGCCTACCTTAGATTTACAAATCCAAAAGGATAGTCTATCAACTATGGGGTAGAGCTATCCAACCTAAAGGGTGCCTATTGGTGTGCAACAACCTTGCTAGGAAGAAGACGTAGCAGGCTTACTTTCTCCAAAGCAGAATAGTCACTAGGTGACTGACCTTTGGATGCACAACAAATTGATCTTGGCCTAAGGTGACTATTAAGTGAGTCGTTGGGGACTTATAACTCAAGAGTAGTCAAGATTAATTCCATTTTAATTTCATTTGATTTGATTTGATTGATCAAACTTATTTTAGTTTGATTTAATTTATGGACCTTGTCAATGTGTGATGGATCCAATGAGAAGGGGCTATATCGGCCAAAACTTGTATTAGATTTATCGATCCAGAGGGATAGTATTTTAGAAGGGTGAGACTAACCAACCTAAAGGTTGCCTTTTGGTGTGCAACGGCTGTGCTAGAAAGAAAGTGTAGCAGACTTACATCTTCCAAAGTGGGGGAATAACCACCAAGGTGATCTGTTGGTATCACAACAAATTGAACCTGACCTAAGGAGTCTACTGAGTGAGTGTCGCTGGGGACTTACGTCAACTCAAGAGTAGTCAGATGATTCCTATGGGGAGTTTTGCTGATGGTACCCTAAAGATAAGATGCCTGCTTGGAAAAAAGTACTATTGGGGGTGTCCTCCTGATCCATAAGCGAATATATATATTTTTTATTTATATGTTTGCATGGAATCTGTTGGTGTGCAAGGGACCACACTAAGAAGGGGCTATGTCCTCCTTGACCTATCTCAGATTTACTGGACCAAGGGAGAATCTACACATCCGTAGTATGAACTCTCTAACCACAGGGGTGGTTACTAGGAAAGCAGAACTGTCTAATTCGATAGTAACGAGTATTGTCTAGATGGGGTCACAAAGAAAATGATGCAAATAGAGCACCCACAGGGGAGGTGCCACTAGGGGCATTATCCTGATCCCTGAAAGAAAGCCTATAAGTGTACGATGTCCAACTCAAGGAGAAAGCATAATAGACTTACAACTATAGTGAATGGTGTATCCATCGGGTGGGTCGCTGTCAGTATAGAGAACACCAACCAACCTAAGGTGCCTGTTGGTGTGCGATGATCAAATTAAGAAGAAGGCGTAGGAGACTTACATCTTCATAGATTAAAATGATCATCAGGATAGTCTATCATCGGTAGGACAGATGCTAACGGACCTAGGACGACTGTTAAGCGGGGAGTCGGGTGAGGACTGGACCTAGGCTTGAAGTAGTTAGGAAGAAAGGGATCACTTAGGGGACTTATCCAAAACCTCAATTATACTCGACCCAATTAGTGCACAAAAGCTAATTCAAGAAGAAAGCATAACAGACTTACATCTTCTTAAATGAAGCCATCATGAGGTGGCTCACCGATTGTATAGTAAGGCCTACCATACTAACATGGCACTCATCGGTGTGCTATAATTAAGCCAGTAAGAAAGTGTAGCATACTTTCATCCTCGAAAGTAAAAAGACCATCAGGGTGACACACTAGCAACATAGTGAATCAGCTCGACCTAGAGTAGCTACTAAGTGAGGGCCACTAGGGGTGTTATCTCAACTCAAAGTAGTCTGAGATAAAAGATATGTGTTTATTTGTGTTTTGTGTGTATTTTTTATTTGTGTTGTGTTGATGAAGGATATGATGCCACTTGGGTTCTCTTACACCTATCCTAAGCACGTCGTGGTGGATTCGTAGATAGAAATTCTTTAAATTTGAAGAGATTGAATTTGAAATGAATTTTTCATTGATGGTAATTACTTTCAAACATAGTTTTATGGATAATATTTATTTAGGTAGAGCCCGTTGATCAGAAGCATCAGACGGTCTCCTTTATGATTGATAAGTTGATATGATCCTTCTTGGTAGGCTTTCTCTATAGCCAAAGGGCTTTCCCAAGTGGGTTCAAACTTGTTTCCCATATTGCGATGGACAATAACTAGTCTCTTTAAAAAATAAGCTCTTCTACTTGAAAAGCTCTAGGGCGGACCAACTTTTTATGAGCTTGAATCATTTTGGCTTTATATAACTTGAGGTTTTGGCATGCCAATAGGCATCTCTCCTCCAAACCTTTGAGCTATTCTAACCGCAACTTGGCATTCTGCTCTATTATGATTTTGTTCCACACAACTTTTCTTAGTGATGGAGTTGGACTTCTAATGGTATAAGGGCCTGAGATCCATACGATAAAGAGAAAGGCGTAGACTGAGTTGGAATTCTATAGGTGGTGTGGTAGCCCACAAAGCTTCAACTAATTGCTCATGCCATAATCATTTATTATCGGTGAGTGTCTTCTTGAGTATTCAGATGTGGGTTTTGTTGAAGGCTTCTGTTAAGCCATTTTCTCATGAGTAATAGATGGTAAAGTATCTCCAATCTATGCTGTGTCTTCAGGAAAGTTATTGATTTTGGTGCTCATGAATGTAGTACCATTATCAGATATAATTTGGCAGGCATCATCTATATGATATGGTTCCTAAAAAACTATAGCACATGTTGACCTATGCCCTCTCTTAGCTGAATCACCTCTGCCCATTTGGAGAAGTAGTCGGTAGCTACTAGAATGAACCGATGGCCCTTGGAAGAAGAGGATCAATCAAAACTACTAGTCAGTACCCTAATACTCAAATGGCCATGAGGCCATTATTGGATGTAGAATGTTGGGTGGTTGATGTAGGACCACTCCATGTACTTGACATTGATGGCATCACTATGACATCCATGTAATCTGTGATCATCGATGACCAATAGTATCCGAGTCTCTTGATTTTGGCTTTCATCTTGGGACCGGATTGGTGAGCTCCACATAATCCTGAGTGCACCTCAGTCATGATCTTATGGGCTTTGAGCTTATGCAAATAATGTAACCACATATGATCGAAGGACTATGGGTATAAGACACCAACCACGAGGGCGTTGGAAAGTGCCCTTTACTTCATCTTATGTGCTTGTGACTTCTCTTGAGATAATTTACCTTTATTTAGATAATCCATGAATGGTTACCTCCAATCCAGCTCCTCATCCTTTTTGGCAATGGTAACCTCCCCTTCAAGAGAGTACTTTTCGATGAGTTTAGTGTCAATAAGAGGTAGGGCTTGCCTATTTTGGACCTCTATTGATATGGACTCATTTTTTAGACATGCTAACTCCTTGGCAAGTTTGGCTAAGGCATATGCTATGGAATTCTCCTCGAGAGATCTTATAGATTGTAACCTCTAGAATTTGGGCCAATAACTCTATGCTGTACTTATGGTAGTGGTGGAGCCTAGGCTTTAGAACTTTGTAGGACCCAACAATCTGGTTGGCCACTAATTGGGAATCCCTAAATATGTTGATGCTATAGATGCTTAGAGAAATGGCTAACTCCCACCAAAAATAGAGTCTCATATTTAGCTTCATTATTGGTGTAAGGATCTGGTAGATGATATGATAATCTCATCATATCATGGTACAGAGTTAGGAGAACTATTCCTACCCCTACATTTCCTGGAAGAGTAGATTATGGTTCTTCTTCTCTTTGAGAGGAAGCCACACCATCAAAATACATCTCCTAGTAGCGAATGCTAGTGTCCCCTAAGTTCATGATTTGTCATCGAGGAGGTCATCACTAAGTAGAGAACCAACAAGAAGTGAGTGTGTTGCTAAGAAATCCATGAGTGTTGGTCCTTTCATAGCACAGAGTTAAACAAAAGTGATATCAAACTATGATATGATCATGGACCAATGTGCCAACCATCTGGATAGTGCCAGGCATGTCATGAGATATTGCAGTGTATTGATTCTAGACAAGTTCACTTTATGAGAAATCATGTAATTTCATAACTTTTGGGATGCAAAAAGTAAAGCTAGGCAATGCTTCTCAATGGGTGGATAGTTCACCTTAGTAGAGATTAGATGATGACTGAGATAGTACAGCACATTCTCCTTCCCTTGATCATTGGTTTGGGACAACAAAGCGCTAAGGGAGTCATTTGATTATCCACTTAGGGGACACTAGTATTTGCCACTGGGAGATGTACTTTGATGGTTCAGCTTCCTCTCAAATGGGAGAAGAACCACAACCTACTCTTCTAGGAAAGACAGTGGTAGGAATAGTTCTCCTAACTCCAGATAGTGATATAATGAGATTCTCATACTATCTATCTGATACTTGCACCAATAATTAAGCCGGTCTGAAGTTTGTCATTTCGCAAAGCATCTATAGCATCAACATCTTTGGGGATTCTTAACTAGTCATCAACCAAATCACTAACTCCAAATCGATCAGAGACTCATATTCAGCTTCATTATTTGTGTAAGGATTAGATATATGATACGAGAATCTCATCATATTGCGGTCTAGAGTTAGGAGAACTATTCTTACCCCTATCTTTCCTAAAAGAGTAGATTGTAGTTCTTCTCCTCTTTGAGAGGAAGCCACAACATCAAAATACATCTCCTAGGGGAGAATGCTAATGTCACCTAAGTTCATGATTTGTTCATCATAGAGGTCATCACTAAAGAGAATCAACAGGAAGTGGGTGCACTGCTAAAAAATTTGTGAGTGCATGTCCTTTCATCGAACGGAGGGGTATGAAAGTGATATCAAATTGCAATAGGATCATGGACCAATGTGCCAACCATCCGGATATCATCAACCATGCCATGAGATATTATAGTTGATAAATTCTAGAGATTAAGTTCATTTTATGAAAAAGCATGTAATGCCGTAGCTTTTGGGATGAAAAAATTAAAGCTAGGCAATACTTCTCAATGGGTGGATAGTTTTCTTAGCAGAGATCAGATGAAGGCTGAGATAGTAGAGTGCGTTCTCCTTCCCTTTGTCATTGGCTTGGGCCAACAAAGTTCCAAGGGAGTCATCTGATTATCCATTTATGGTAAACTAGCATTCACCATTGGGAGATGTACTTTGATGGTGCAACTTCCTCTCAAAGGGGAGAAGAACCACATTCTATTCTTCCAGGAAAGGCAGGGGTAAGAATAGTTCTCCTAACTCTAGACTGCGATATGATGAGGTTCTCATACCATCTTTTCGATCCTTACACCAACAATGAAGCTAGTATGGAGTTAGCCATTTTGCTAAACATCCAAAACATCAACATCTTTGGAGATTCTCAACTAGTCGTAAACCATATCACTAGGTCCTACAAAGTTCTAAAGCCTAGGCTCCATCACTATCATAAGTACACCATTGAGTTGTTGGCCCAAATTATAAAAGTGACCATCTATTAGATCCCTCAAGGTAAAAATGCTATAGCAAATGCCTTAGCCACACTCGCCAAGAGTTGGCATGTCCGAAAGATGAGTCCATATCGATAGAGGTCCGAAATAGGCAAGTCTTACCTCTTATTGATATTGAACTCATCAAAAAGTACTCTCTTGAAGGGGAGGTTGTCATTGCTAAAAAGGATGAGAGATGGATTAGAGGAAACCATTCATGGATTACCTAAATAAAGAAAATTACCTCAAGAGAAGTCACAAGCACATCCAATGAAGCAAATGGAACTTTCTTACGCTCTCATGGATGGTGTCTTATACCGACAGTCCTTCAATCATATGTGGTTACATTATTTAGATAAGCATGAAGCCCATAAGATCGTGACCAACGTGCATGTAGGATTATGCAAAACTCACCAATTTGATCCCAAAATGCAAAAAATCAAGAGACTCATATATTATTGGCCGTCGATGATCACAGATTGTATGGATGTAGCTAGGTGATGCCATTAGTGTCAAGTACATGGAGTGGTCAACATCAACCACCCAACATTCTACATCCAACATTGGCCTCATGTCCATTCGAGTGTTGGGGTATTAACATTGTATCCGATCGATCCTCCTTCTTCCAAGGGCCACCGATTCATCCTGGCTGCTACTGACTACTTTTGCAATGGGTGGAGGTGATTCCACTCATAGAGGTCATAGCTCAACATGTGCTCTAGATTTTTAGGAACCATATCATATATAAATTTGGGGAACCTCACAAAATTATATTTGATAATGATACTGCATTCAAGAGCACTAAAATCAATAACTTTTCTCAGAGACACATCACATATTGGAGATACTCTATCATTTATTACCCATGAACAAATGGCTTAGCAAAAGCCTTCAACAAAACTCTCATCCAAATACTCAAGAAGACACTCAACAATAAATGATAATGACATGAGCATTTAGTTAAACTTCTGTGGGCCTACCGCACCACTTACAAAACTCCAACTCAGTCTACCCCTTTCTCTTTAGTGTATGGGTTTGAGATGTTCTACCATTAGAAGTCCAACTCCCATCATTAAGGATAGCTATGGGGAGAAAGATCATAATAGAGCATAACATCGAGTTACGATTAGAAGAGCTCAAAGTTTTAGAGGAGAGATGCCTACGGGCATGCCAAAACCTTGAGTTATATAAACCCATAATTATTCAAGTTCACAACAAGTTGGTCTGCCATAGAGCTTTTCAAGTTGGAGAGTTTGTTTTAGTTCTAAGAGACCAATTGTTGCCCGTCATAAGATGGGAGGCAAGTTTGAACCCACTTGGGAAAACCCTTTTACTATAGATAATTCCTACCAAGGAGGATCATATCAACTTATCAATCATAAAGGAGAGCATCTGATGATTACGATCAATGGATCTACCTAAAGAAATATTATCTATAAAACTATGTTTGAAAGCAATTATCATGAATGAAAATTTCATTTCAAATTCAATCTCTTCAAATTGAATGCATTTCTACCTATGAATCCACCAAGATGTGTTTAGGGTAGGTGTAAGAGAACCCAAGCGACATATTATCCTTCATCAACACAACACAAACAAAAATTACACATAAAACATAAATAAACACATATCTAAGTTGAGATAACACCCCCAATGGCCCTCATTCAGTAGCTATTCTAGGTCGTGATTCACTACCTAGCTAGTGTGTCACCTCGATGGTCTTTCTTATTTGGAAGATGTAAGTATGCTTCACTTTCTTCCTAGCTTAATTGCTGCACACCGATGAATGCCTTATTAGTATGGCAGGTCATACTACGCGGTTGGTGAGCTACCTCATGATGGCTTCGCTTAAGAAGATGTAAGTGTTCTATGCTTTTTTCTTGGACTATCCTTCGTGCACTAACTAGGTCGAGTATATTTAAGGTTTAGGATAAATCCCCTAACAGCCCCTTTCCTCATGACTACTTCAAGTCTAGGTATAGTCCTCACTCAAGACTCCCCGCTTAGTAGTCGCCCTAGGTCTTATGGCATTTGTCTCATCGGTGATAGACTATCTTGATGATCATTTCTATCTATGAAGATGTAAGTCTCCTATGCATTCTTCTTAGATTGATCATCACACACCAATAGGCACCTTAGGTAGGTTGGTGTTTGCTATACTTATCCACCCAGTGGATATCACTCACAACAGATGTAAGTCTGCTGCACTTTCTCCTTGAGTTGGACACTGCACACTATAGGCTTTCTTTTAAGGGAATAGGATAACGCCCCTACTGACACCTCCCATGTGGGAACTTTATTTGGATCACATCCTTTGCGCAGCTAGACATGATCCAGGTTACTATTAGATCGAACAATTCCCTTTTCTTGACCACCCATGTGGTTGGAGAGTCCGCACTGTAGATGTGCAGATTTTCCCTTAGTCTAGTAAACCTGAGATAGGTCAAGGTCGATATAGCCTTTTCTCATTATGGTCTCTCACAAACTAATAGGGTTCACACAAACATATAAAATATATATTCGCTTGTAGATCAAAAGGACACCCCAAGCGATACCTTTTCCCAATCAGACATCCTATCTTTAGGGTAGTGTTAGCAAAACTCCCTATAAGGATCACTTGACTACTCTTGAGTTGGCATAAGTGTAGAAGCACTCACTCAGTACTTGCCCTAGCTCGAGTTGGACTTGTTGTGCATCCAATAGGTCACCCTAATGACTATTCTTCTTTGGAAGATGTAAGTCTTCTATGCTTTCTTCGTAGCAAGATCATTGCACACTGAAAGGAAACCCTTAGGTTGGTTAGTCTCTCCCTTCGACTGGTAGACTACCCCTTTGGATTGTTAAATTTGAGATAGGTCTACTGACATAGCTCATTCTCAGATCCATCACACACTAATAGGTCCATAAATTAAATTAAACTAAAACAAATTTGATCAATTGAATCAAATCAAATGAAATTAAAATGGAATTACTTCTGACTACTCTTGAGCTGATATAAGTCCCCTGGAGCACTCACTCAGTAGTTTCCCTTGGTAGGATTTGACTTATTATGCATCCAATGGGTTGCCCTAGTGGTTATTTTTAAAGTATGCTATTCTTTCTTCCTAGTATAGTCATTGCACACCAAAGGCAACCTTTAGGTTGGTTAGTTCTACCCCATAATGGTAGACTATCCCATTGGATTTGTAAATCTAAGATAGGCCAAAGCCCCCATGTCTCCTTCTTAGAGGGCCCATCACACACTGACATGGTTTATAAATCAAATAAAAATTAAGATCAAGTAAATTCACCAAGCTCATATCCTCGGTGGTTATGCCCTCAAACCAAATTAAATCCATCTTAATTCTACCTAGTGGAGTTAAATCACACCCTTCTCCCTAATGGAGCCCAAATCATACAAACCAATCAAACAAACAAATCAAATTCAAAGCCAACCTCCCTAGTGAAGCTGTAACAAGTCATAACATTAATCTTGGTCATGATCCCCAGTGGACTCAGGCCCACATCCCCAGGATGTGTCCCACATTTAAACAAATCAAACAAATCCAACCTTTACCCCCAATGAATTCAGGCATATATCCCCAACAGATCTCCCTTTCATAAATGAAATCCAGTGGATTAGAGCAAATTCATTCATATCTCAATCCCTAGGAGACTTCTTCCTTATGCCCTGACATGAGTTTATCTCATGTTCAATTCATGTGATTCCCCAACGAACCCTCCCTTCATGTCCTTGACATGAAGTGCTCATCAAATCCTCCTGACTCTCTTTTTCCATTGGCATGAGATGAGTTGCATTGCACTAAGATTGTGAGTCTATCTACCTCTTGGGTTTAGGTATAGATAATTTTCATTAGCACTTGCAATCATCTAGATATTGTTGATCGCCTCGGTCATCGCCAATATGTGTGGTGTGCCCTTCAGTTACACCTCACCTATTTGGGCATTCTTTTGTTGACCTCACTTTTGGAGTGAGGATTCAATCTCCACTACTTAGATTTAGGAGTATTCTAGACACTAGTTTCTCCTTAGTCATAAGACACTTATAGTAATTAAGTGTACACTTAACCTAAGCCTAAAGACTTAGAAGGGTTAATCATAGGATTAGGCTATGCCTTAGGACTTAGGGAGAGTTACCTACCCTATAGCCCAAACCCAATCTATGTGCTTACCTATTTGACCTAAACCAAACCTCAAATTTAATTCATCCAGATTCAAATACCAAATTCAAAGCCAAATTCCAAACCAAATGATTGAAACCCATAATCAAAATCAAACTAAATCAAACCTATCCTAAGCCATATGATTTGATCTCATGGACTTGGCCTAAATTCCCTTTAATTCAAATCAATTTTAATTGATTTTCTCAGGAATCAATTATTTGTTCAATCATTTTCCCAAATATAAATGAAACTCACATTCACATGACCTAAACCAAAATCCAATCCAAATCAAACCTTCCTAAGCCATATAATTCAATCCAATGGACTTAACCAAAACTACCTCCAACCCAAGTCAAACTTAATCGATCTTCTCATGAATCAATTATTTCTTCAATCATCATCCCAAATACAAATGAAATCTACAATCATCATGCCAAAATCAATTATGTCAAATCAAGCCTAACCCATTTGACTTGAAATATTCAAACAAGCTAAAATCCATTTGAACCCAAATCAATTGCAATCAAAGTTATTAATCCATTTTAAATCCAAATAAACTCAATTCAACCCAAAATTGATTCAACTAAGCCCAATTAGTCCACTTGACCCAAAGTGATCGATTTGACCTATTTAAACCAAACTTCAATCCAACCCAAATTGGATTGAACCAATTTAACCAAAACCTCCTATAATGATCATCAATCATCCTTGATTGATCAATTGCCATCAATTGGGTCAAACCAAGTCAACTTGGTCACTTTAAACAAGTCAACCCAAACCTACATAAATCAAACTAGCCAATTTTCATCTTAAGCTAAATCAATTGAAAACAATGATTCATACCAACCTATAACCAATATTTAAACATGACTCGACCATCAATTGAGCTAAACCAAACCAAATTGGCCCTCTTGACCCAAGTTTACCCAATTTGACCTAAAAGACTAATTTGGGTCAAATCAAAACATAACCTAAATTGATTTCATCCAATGGCTCAAGTTCATTCCAAATTGATTGTTGAACTTGACCAAAGCCATAATTGAACCCAATTTGGCCAATTGAACCCAATTGACCCATTTAGCCCAAATTGACCTAAAGGTCAAATTGGC
Organism: Cymbidium sinense; assembly: GCA_021442155.1. Taxonomy (NCBI): domain Eukaryota; kingdom Viridiplantae; phylum Streptophyta; class Magnoliopsida; order Asparagales; family Orchidaceae; genus Cymbidium; species Cymbidium sinense. The sequence continues at coordinate 51,063,990 of CM038224.1, read as the reverse complement.
CTAAATCCCAATCAAATCTAAATTAACTCAAACTAAAATCTACAATTATTTTCAATTAACCAATTGAACATGAATCAACCCATAACCCAAGCCAATTTAGCCAATTTGGTCAAGTTGGTCAACTTGACCCATTTGAAATCAAATGAGCCAAAATCAAATCCAAGCCAAATTGACTCAAACCAAATGAACCAAAATATCCCAAATACTCATTTGAACATGACTCAACTCTTGGTTTGACCCAATTTGACCAATTGGTCAACCTAATCCAACCTAGCCCAATTTGACCCACATGGGTCAAATTGAGCCAAACCCACTTGAATCAAGCATAAACCCTTTGAGACCTGCCCAACCCATCATAAACTCACCTTGGGTTAGCCCCAAAATAGCCCAACCTAATTTGAACCCAATATATGGCTTTACCCATTAGTTTAAGCTCTCCACATAGGATCAAACCCAAAATTGGTAAATCAACTCTTTCGCATTCCACATGGCAGCCATTTCACTCCCAAAACAACACCTAACCTACACGCCTAGCCAACCAAAGTGGCCTAGGTCAGCCATGGACTAAGGGAGGTGAGCTAACTTAGCTCCCACACTTAGCCAAACCCATTGGATCCAAAGAGATGGGCAACTGCCTTGAGCCACCCACCAAGTCTTGAGCCAATCAAATTGAGCCACATAAGTCTGATCTTGACCTCTCCGATGCCCGGATGGTGGTTGACTGGTCAAAATCAAGGAGAAAATTTGAGCCTTCTGATCCAAGGGGTAGGGGGATATACCCCTCATTTTGACTCAATTTGATCACTTGAACCATTAGAGAGTTTCCAAGAGTGATTTCAAAATCTCTAGAGCTCTCCCCAAGTCTCCCAAGCCTTCCCTTCATTGAAAACCATCAAGCCAAAATAGAGCAATCCATCACTTGACCCAACTCCACCAATACTCAACCAAACTCAAATTAACTCCATCCACACACTCCTCACACTTGGTCGAGCATGAATGAAACTTCTCCCAAGCTTTATGACCAATGGAGGTGCTACTTCGATCGACGTACCTCTGCAAATTGATGGTTCCTGGTCCATAGAGCCAATCATAAGGAATAAGTGCAAGAGCTACTTAGCAAGCCTCACCTCATCCAGGTGAAGCTTCCTCAAGCGTTGCACCGCTGGTCTTGAGCTCCGGTGAGGTAATTTTCATTAAAATTGAGTTTTAGTGAAAATTAGTTAGTCCTTTTAAGAAAAGTGGAATGTCATGCAAATTTGACCAGTAAATCTTTTTAAATCTACCTTATGATGGTGTGGTTGAATCTTGAATTGATTCAAGCTCGAGTGAGCACAGATTGAGTGAAGGAGGACAGACGATCCATCTCCCATCGCTCGAGAGATTGTGGATCACATACCATCTATTCTGCGTGATTGAAATAGACAACCATGATTATTCATTAGATTTTATCCGATTAAATCCCTTAAGAACTGCGGGTTTAATCTTCACTATAAGATGTTAGATCAGATAGTGAGGATGAAACTGCATTCGCCGCAGCCATGTAGGAACTGAGCCGAAGTTTAAGTAGCCAATCCTATGGTGATATGTGTAAAGTGCGCCATGTCAGCAGTTTGCATGGAGCCAATGGGATTAGGTTTAATTAGGCTTAATTAATTGGTTTTAATGACTGAATCTTTAAAAATTCATAACAAACTGTAGAAAAATTCAAAAAGTATGAATAAATTCTCATTTTAAAGGGAAAACAAAAATGATTTAATTAAAATTAATTTCACTTAATTTTGAACAATGATTAAAGATTAATTAAGGTTTAAATGAAAACTTAATTAGCTTAATTAAGCCCTAATTACTTAAGTAATTAATCCCAAACTTTATGTATTAATTTAATGGGATAACCTCTGCCTCCCATAATTTTCTTGAGATTTATTGCTTGGTTAATAGGGGAATTGATTGTTTAAGTCTTAATTATCCTTTTAACCCACTTAATGTCTAATTAATACCTTAAACAATAATAAATTAATTCATTTAGTTTAGTAATCACTATCTAACAGTGAATGGACAAGGGGAATAGGGTTAGTACCTCTTTCCTAGCTTATTTTCCTAAGTTTATTTCATTTTGAAAGAAAGTTAATTAATATGAAGATTAATTAATGGTTTAATTAGTTAATTAAGTTGGTTAATTAATAAAATTAAAATCATAATCACATCAAATAATTAACATTGAAATTAAGAGTTCTTCTTTATGTGTTTAGTAACATAAAGACCTTAAGGAAAATTATGATTAACCCATAAGTATGGGAAAATAATAAAAGTATTTAATTAGGTTCTTTAATTTAATTAACCTTTAATTATGAGCCATTTGCATTAGGTCCTTGTAGGAGCATTGCAAATTTATTTTCTCATATGTTCATGTCATTTATGGCTCATAATTATGTGGTTAATCAAATTAAAGAAGCATAGGTAAGGGTGATTAATTGATTTAATTAAGGATCCAACTTAATTAATTCATAAAATCTACTTAATTATCTCTTCTTAAACCAATTAAGTCCACCAATGTTGGAATGAGATTAAAACAACAAATAAGTCTTCTCCTCTTTAAATTTAATCAAAATCTCAAGTCATAAATTAATAAAGAAACTTTGGTTTTCTTTAAATGGCTTTATTTAATGTGATTGTCCTTAGTAATTAATTTAATTGAATGAACCATGTGTTTATATTTAATTATTCCTTTCCAATCACTTTAGATGTTGTATGTTAATTGATTTCATGCATTCATGTTTTCAAATATAAATGAATCCAAGGGGTTTCTTTTATGTAAGCTTTCTTGTGTTGGATTAACTTAAATATATGTGTTGTTATTATCACTAATAAATTCAAAGCTATTTTTCAAAGTTTATAAATCAATTATAATTCTTAGAGTGTTGATAGTTCTGAATATATATAGGATTCACATGTGTTTATAGCTTAAGCATTTTAAATAAAACTCTCTTTCTTATGATTCATGTATAGATTTACATAGGTTTGAACAATAATGGGTATATAGTCTGAACATCTCGGAAATATGAGGCTTTAAGTAGTCCCAAGGAGGTCATTTGATTACCTCACTTCCCTGGTTTAATCAATGACACGTACTCATTTGGTTTCATTCTTATATATTGATATTAGAATTTGGATAGAGCTTTAATTCATATGCCTAAATGATTTAACTAAATAAAATACAATCTTTGCATGGTTTCCATCCTTATAATTGTGTATACATTCATATGTATTCAAGATAGCAAGTGTTTAGTCTAGACATCTTGATAATATGGGGCTTCAGTTAGTCCTAAGGAGGTCATTTGATTACTTCACTTCCCTTATTAACAATGGCATGTACTTCTTACATCTTTTGTACATGTGTATGTGTGTTTAATTAAAAGATGAAGATCCTCTTTTGTTGCTAAAAATGCATGTATCCATATTCACCTAAGTCATTAGGACATGTTATGTATAAATTAGTGCTTTCTTTTCCTTATTCATGTATAAATTTACATAGGTTTGGAATGTTAATAAGTATATAGTCTAGTCATCTTGGGAATACGAGGCTTTAGTTAGCCCCAAGGAGGTCATTTGATTTTCGCACTTCCCTTGTTAACAATGACACATACTTATGTGACTCCATCCTTATGTATTTTGGTATTAGAATTTGGATAGAGCTTTAATATATATAATTCAATCAAAACAAAATATAAATTCCAAACATACACATTAGTCATCATTTAAGTGTGCTAAAACATATTGTATGTATAGAGACACTTAGGATTGGATCATATGCATGCTATATGTGATGGAAAGGAATGCTTTAATATATGTCATGTGATAGTAATTCAATTAGATTAATCTTAGGAAGCCTTTCACATTGAATAAGGTCATTTAAAGTTAACCTAAACTTAGGATTAATTAAAAATCATTTAATAAGCCATTCACTAAAGAGAACTAAATCAAATTAATATTCTTTAGAAAGTGGTTAAGGTAGGGATGAAAGAGGGTAATCATTTTTCTTCTCTTTATAACACTTAGTTGCTAAGTGTAAATCACATGACACAAAATAAAATACAAATTAAAATTCACAAATCCATTAAACAACTTCAAATGAAACCCACCATCATGTTAACTTGAATAATTTATAAACTTGGAAAAATACAACTCTAATGCTTAGTTAAGACATACCCCACAAAGCCTTAACACACACATTAGAATTAAGTCACCACTTCTAGCTCTATGTTAGGATGGTGTATGATGTTCTAAGTGGAAATAGCCAAGGTGATACCACACAAAGCCTTAACACACACATTCACCATCATGTTCTTTTTCCATCGATTTTCAATGACTAACCTAAGAAGAATAATCCAAGACTCACATCTTCCTAAGTGGAAATAGCTAAGGTGATAGCTCATAATGACTAACCAACTTAAGGGGCTGCTTAAAAATAAATATAAATGCTCTCTTTGCAGGTTGCTTAAATCCCTAAGCATAATCCAAGTTAAGATAGTTGGGCTTGGTTACCCATGTGCAGGGAGCTAAGTCCAAATTACATACATAACTGCTTGAGATTGTATGTATGTTTAGTTAATATCTATTTTATAGGTGTGGTTATATTTACTTTTTTCTATATAGATATAACTTTGTAATAGGAATTAGGATTAGTGTTATGGGGGATTAGGATGAGCAGTGGTTAGAAGGCTTAGTCTTGGGGTGCCTTGTGATGCCTTTGAAGCACAATCAAATCAGGAATGAAGGAGATGGAAGAAATGAAGAAATGAATAATGAAGACCCCCATAGCATATATTCATTTCTAATTGTAATTATTCTTTCATATACTGGGTTGTATAATGGTAGAGCTTGGCTAACCATATTTTCTCTTTACGGGTTGTACGGTGGCACCCGATCGCACCGACCTTTTATTCTTTTATGATAGTTTGTAAAATTAATTGATGATTTGTTTAAATTGCACATTAGGATTGCATATTTTTCTTAGTTTCTTAATGTTTGATGCTTTAATGTGTGGCATAGATGCGGTGGGCTCTTAGGATAAAATAAAATTTCTACCCAACTAATCACTCATAATTAAAGTTTTAAGCAACTCATAACCTCATCAAAAAGCCTAGGCTATAATTAAGATAATTAAAAGATTTAGCAATCCCTTAGCTGTATGTTGAATGTCTCACATCATGCATGCATCTTCTATCACTCTTGTAAAATGAGGGCCTCCATCCTTACATAATATGGACCACTTAACCTATGAGAGAAACCCCTGATGATGAAGCTTAACCCTCTTTCTCTTTTGATTTGCCAATAATCAACTTTCATCATGCATTTAGGCATAAAGAAATCCTAAAGCCTTTGTCTAAAATATTTTGACAAAATGAAATAAAATTTGAAAAGATTATACACTTGTAGAATAAGTCATATGCTCATTCCACTCATGCTCTAGTCTCTGAAAGTGTGTTAAGGACTTTAGTATCTTTCTAATTAAACAAATATACTACATGATTTTAAAATCATAGGAGGAGTTAACTAGTAACCACTTTAAGCGGTTATAAGTCCAAAAGTTAGACCAATTTACTCTCTCTTGTGAGGACCAATCTCTTACATTTAGGTCATGCTTTAGACTGTGCTAAAGCTCCCTATATTTAGAAATGAGGTAGCTATTTTCTTCGAGCTACAAGCATAAATCCTCACCTCTTAGGCATTTTGACAATCTTGTGTTGTTGGATCATAAGCCCTAGCTATCTAATGAAAAATTCAGCTCAAACAAATACATCTCTTCACTTTTAAATATATAAAGCCCACCATAGGATAGATTATAATACTTACTAGTCTTCCTAGTATCATAAGTATTCTCTACTTATTTCTTTTGGATTTCCAAAATAAGTCTTCTCCTTGAACTTTCCCAATTGACTTTCTAAATATAACCAATCCTTTGATAGTCTAATGTTGAAATCTTTTGGAGATAGTAATTATTTACTTTAATGGAGAGTATTCTTAAAATTTCATTGCCTAAGATGTAATTAACTATGGAGGCTTGCCTCCATAGGGAACTTAAGAACCTGATTTAATATAAACCCAATTTAATAATCTCTGGTACATTCAAAGACCCATCATGCCTCAGGAGTCCTTATTAGGTGATTAGGTCTATTGTAGGGTGATGTCTCTATCTTTCGAGATAGCACTTCATACCTCAATCTCATACCTGTTCACCTCAACAAGTACCCTCCTACGATCTGCGTGGTGCCCCCCTCCCCCCACATCCAAAAATAAACACCACAATATGCATAAGATTAGGACTAGCCAACACAATATAGGAATCAGGCTAAATTATGAATGACAACAACAACAAGCCATTATCCCACAATGTAGAGTCAACTACATAAATCCTTCTTCTCCCTTGTGTCCTATTAAGTGTGAAATTTTTATTTAATTTTAATAAAATGATTATTTTTTACCACCTAACAAAGTCTACTTAGGTTTACCTCTACTTTTCTTTACATAGGTCATATCCAACTTAAATTATATGGAACTCCCACAAAAAATCTCAAATTAAAATGAAATAAAAATAAATTTCTAGATGGGATTATTTATTTATGATCTAGATAACTTTTCATGGTATATATATATATATATATATATATATATATATATATATATAAGAATACTATTTCATCGATTAACTAGAATCACACTTAGGGTTGATTAAAATTTGAGAAACTATAGAATTAAATCCAAATCAAAACTTAAAATTTTTAAAAAAGAGAGTGTTTAAAACATTTTTGATATTTTAACATAATTTAAAAAAGTTTAAGTACACAAAACAAACACCATAATAAACTAGGTCGGTTCAGTCCTATGCTTGGTTGACCTTTCAAAGGATTAGAAAATTAATTTCTTGTGGAAGGAAATTGTGAGATACAATTTTATATCATAGGAAAGAACATAAAAATATAGTACAATAATAATTTAATAATAAAAATAAGTACATAAAACTAAGACTATTCACTAATATAGCTCTGCTGGAAAGATCAACAAACCCTCTCTTCTAGTTGGCTGACCACTTAGCCCAAACCATGAAAATTTCTCTTCCAATTTTTCATCACAACAATACTAAAAACTTCATTCTAGTAACAAAAAATAGACTTATACTACACACTTTAATTTAAACTTATAAAAAGAGGTAAATGAGATGGGGGCACAATTACTCCCTTCTAAACCACTAAACAACCAGCTCCTCTTTAAAATTGTTTAATTATATTTAATTTAATTATTTAATTAAATATAATTATAATTATTCCTTTCATAGACTTAATATGCTGTTATACAATATATTTATGCATATATTACATAAAACACAATAAAATAAAGTACACACATAATAAGTCTTCCATGATATTTATTTCCTCAAGCTGAGTTCCTTCCCATGGTCTTCTTGCTTCTTGTAGTGAGACCATCAAATTTTTGCCTTTAATTAGGATGATTTATCCCATGTGATTGAACCTCCATATGCTTGTACTAGGTGTGCTACACCACTTAGCCTCATCATTGCTTTTATACTTGAAGTTAAATATGACCTAGCCTATGCAAAACCTCTTAATTAACTACCCCCTCACCTCATAAATTATTTCTTCCACATTTTATATAGTAGGAGGAGGCATCTCATCCAAAGTGATGTTGGTGAGGTAGGAGGTGCATTTTCCTCCCTTTCCTTTTATTTTACAATAAGCCCCTTCTATATAAAATATAACCTTTCAAAAGATGGTTGGACTGAGCACTTCTTCCACCTAGAACTTAAGCTGGTGAACCATATTATGTGGCAAAATTAAAAATGAGAGAAACTATGATTTTAGCATAAAGAGAATAGAGAAAATTTTTAAGACCACTTCTTTTAGATATTGAACTTTATGTGCTCCACAATTTCCAAATCAAGGACTTTTGATAAGTGATAATGCATTTCATGTTTATTTTTTATATTTGTAATTGTACTTTTGATGTATGATATTCACCCTTTATTTGCATTTAAAAATGAAATAAATAGAACATCTCAAATTTGTTGGCATAGGAACTGTAATTACAAATCCTAAGTGGTGTCTCTTCCTTATAAAATCTAAAAATGCAAATCACCCCACTAATTGTATTCTTAAGCAACATAGTGCTGCGATGCTATAATCCTAGTGCTTAGGCATTATCACGATGTTATTCAGTTTAAAAAGCTAACCTTTCCCACCAACTGCTTTTCTGACAATGATAATTACTTAGAGGGGAAGTGGGGGAAGGGTTGGGGGATGAAAAATAACCCAAGAAGTGAGAACGTTTACCCAAAAATCTTTATAAAAAAGGAGTGGGGTGGAGGGTAGGGGACTGCTTACTCTAACTTCTTTTTGCTTTTCCTCTCTTCCACTGCTCTCTTTGTTGCTCCTGATCTCAACTCCAAGTATTCTCTAGCACTCTATTTTCTTAACAATTTTCTTATCGCTATACAATGGTATTTTTCTCTCGCACAAGACTAGACTGAAGCTTGCTTTTATTAACACCGGGTAAAGATTCTTGAAAGAGAATTCTAAAATTTCTACCATGGATGTTGGATCTGGTGAGAAATGTAAAGCCTTCCTCCATTGATTTTGAATTCAAACTAAGGGAGAAGAATTTAGCTTTGTTAAAAAATATTTTAGGTGCAAGAATTTCAAAAATTTTAAGTTTGAAGGCCTCGCCATTGAACTTTGGTTCTAGCATGATGAAAATCCTCCCTTTGTTAATCTTAGATTAGAACAAGGGAGAAGAGTGCTTCTTGCACTAAAACATTATTAAATCTAACATTGCTAAAGTGTTATGCCATCAAATTTTTATAAAAAATTACCAAATTTTCAAAGAAACTAGTTCAAAAAAAGAGTTCCTAGTCCGCAGCACCAAGGTGCCAAGCCCCAGCACTGAAGCGTTGAGCCCCTGAGAATGATGTCTTTGTCGCTCCTCCTCATAGCACGGAGGAACCAAATACCTAGCATCATTGTGCTTAGTTCTTAGGTTAGTGTCTTACTTATCGCACAACAATACTATATTTCAGTGCCGTAGTGCTGTATTTCAGCACTGCAACACTACTCTCTCAAGTTACAAAATCATGAAACCTATTTAAAATAGCTCTGTAGAACTATTTTTTCTACACTAAGGCACTAAATCTTGAAATCCTTTCCACTTCGAACTTGGTTCTGGTGTGAAACAAAATTTTCCCTTCATTTATCATGGATTCATGACAATGGAGAAGGGTGTTTTGCATTAAAAATCATGAAACATACCATTACTAAGGTGTTTTACTACTAAAACTTCAAATTTCCCTGAAAGTATTGAATCTTAGGTATTGATGAAATAAAACCAAGGTGTTGAGGTTCCAATGGCGAGGCACTGAGTCCTCGAGAATCTTGAACCTTATGCCTGCATCCAATATCACCAAGGCATTGATGTTCTAGTGTTGAGGTGTTGCATCCTCAAGAAAATTAAACTTTAGACACTCATCTGATAGCACCATGGTGCTGATATCTCAGTGTCGAGGTGCAATGCCCTTGGAAAAATTAAACTTTAGACACTCATCTAATAGCGCCATGACACTGATACCTCAATGTCGATGTGCTGTGCTCTCATGAAATTAAACCTTAGGCACCCAACTAATAGCACCAAGGCTCTCATATTATAACACCAAGGCATCGATTTCTCTAATATTACACCCAAGTTACATCGACAGTATTGGGTTGTGAATTATCAAGTTTCAAACTTATGTCTTCCAAATAATGTGACTAATGCACTGGTTTGGCAGCACTCAAGAACTTAACCCTCAATATTGTTCATTTTGAATTGAAAATTTTATTATTAAGCTTTTACATCCATGAGCATTCCACATAATAGTGATAAACACAAAGTTTAAAAATGAAAATATTTTTATTATTAATAAAATTTATTATAAATTTTTTTTAATAAATAAATAAAAGAGAAGGAGAAAGAAAAAAAATACAAATAACAAAAAAGGAAGGGGAGAACTAATAGTCCTATTCATAGTCATCCTCCTCCTCTTTTTTTTTATAGCTTCGGTAGGGTGCTAACATAAGGTTGATAATGAGGCACCGCAGGAAAAGAAGCTTGACCTGAACCCACATGAAAGCCACAATTTTCAAACATATGAACAAGTGTTGAGTTAAACTCAGCCATGTATGGAAACTGTTGCCACTAGTGACCCATATAGTGGTTAAATTTCCTCCCTAGTTTTTTCTATTCTCTAGTTTCACCAACCATTTTCGTTAAATCTGAGACTTGTCCTTCAATTTCTTGGAGTTACTTGTTTAAGGTCTTGGAGGATTTAGGTCATGACTGAGGAGTGAGTGAACATTCTCCCACCTCAATCCTCAAGCCAAATCCTTCAATTGTTCTTTTAGTCAAGTGAGTCCTTTGAATTAGAACTTCTTCATTAAACTCCTCTTACACCCACCGCAATACACAAAAAATAAATTAAAGAAGAATGACCATATCCTATAGCAGTACTACCTCCAGGCATATTATAAATAAAATTATAAATGATCCTCCCTACATCCATAGTAAAGCCCTTTTAAATTGCAAAATTCAAAATGGCTCTATCCCTAGTCACCCTACTGATATTTTTGGTGGGCATTAACTTGGAAAAAAATAAAATAGTGCTAAGATTTGGCTTCAACAATCAGGCTGATGGCAAAAAAAAAAAAAAAACTCATCCTATCACTTTTTCCACTCAACATAAAAATTTCTAACAGTGAAAAGATTAAGAATTTTATCAAAACTAGGATGATCATTATAATAAAAGAGAACTGATTGTACACTATAACTTATAAATTGTAACATGTTAATAATACTACTATTAGAACTTACTAGTTTTTCTTAGATGAAAATTATATTATTTTGGTGGTCCTTCGCATTATAGAAGAATTCTTGCACCACGAGAATGGTGCAAGTGTTATTGTTATAGGCCAGCTTCTGCCAACCTCGTTTGTTGATTATCCTCTCTATTCTCCCACCTGAATTGAAGAAACTCCTCTCCAGAATGATATCTTTGTGTAGGAGAGCGTGCGAGTATCATTCCTCCATCTTTACACTAATAAACCTATCAGTGTTGCTGACAGCTGCCCTCTTCTTGCCCTTGCTAATGTATTTTATCAATATGCTGGCTTTCCTAAAGTAGAATGCAAGCCAAAAGAAAAAAGGGTAAGAGAACTGTAGAATTGAACCAAAGTTTCTTAATGAAAAGTGAGCATGCCTAGCGGTCCTATTTATATACTAGTACTAGCACTGTAGCATTGCTTTAGAAGCACCAAAGTGCTAGCCTCTTAGTTTCTGAAACATGAGACCAGCACTATGGTGCTGAATGTATAGCGTCAGGGTGTTGGTCAACATACCAGAACAGTCACTACATCTATCAAAAAGACATATTTATGAAAATTATGCTAATTAATTATGTAACCAATGCTGTGTAGAAAGAGAGGTCGAACATTAATCTTGGTCAAAAAGTTTATTTCTGCTAGTTAAAAGCACCAATCTATTTATCAACCTTTTTGAACCGATCTTTGATTGGCACTATGATATGACATCATTAGCACCTCGACACTAGTCAACCTGTCAACCTGATCCTATTATTCAAAACTCAATGCTAAAGCAATGTAGCACTGATGTTATAGCATTGTGGCACTGAACCCTTGAGTTTTTAAGACATGAATTTCTACCTTATAATGCTATTGTGCTAATTACTCAATGCCAAGGTACCCTTTTAATAGTGCCAAGGCACTACCATGATAAGGCATAGGGGCCATGTTTCTAGCATCGAAGCGCTGCCCCTTAGAACCAAAAATTATTTTTTGCCTTGCGAATATTTAAATAAATCAAGCATTCCTAAGGGATGTAAGTCCAATCTACTTGTCTCCATGTGAATATCCTATAAATGTACTTGTTCACCATGCGAATACCCTATAAATCTACTTGTTCAACAAGAAAATATCATATAATGTGAATATCTTATAATTCTACTTATTTGCCAATGTAAACTTTTAAACCCTAATGAAGTTCTTATGTGATGTAAGCCTAATCCATATGTTCTCCATGTGAATAATCTATATCTATATGACCTTCCAAGGGATGTAAGTTAAATCTATGTTTTCCATGCAAACAACCTATTGACCTTCCAAGGGATGTAAGTCTAATCTACAGTTTGCCATGTGAACACCCCATTAGCCTTCCAAGGGATGTAAGTCTAATCTACATTCGCCTTGCGAACACCTAATTGGAATTCCTAAAAAGATATAAGCCTAATCTATCCATTTTTTGTATAAATAATCTATACCTCTATTAGAATTCCAAAGGGATGGAAGCTTAATATACCTATTCATCATGCGAACACCCTAATGGAATTCCTAAGGGATGTAAGTCCAATCTGTATGTTTACCACGTGAACAATCTATATCCATATGACATTCCAAAGGGATGTAAGTCCAAACTACATGTTTGCCATGTGAATACTCTAATGACATTCCAAAGGGATGTAAGTCAAATCTATATGTTCCCCATGTGAACACCCTAATGGCATTCCAAAGAGATGTAAGTTCAAACCATGTGTTTATCATGTGAGCACTCTAATAGTATTCTAATGGATGTAAGCCCTACGTGTGTCTATAATGCTGACTTTGTTGACTTAATGGATATAACTTATAAATTTAGTTTACCCTTAATTAACTAAACAACCCCTACACTAAAACTCTAGTTTATTTAGGATATTTGAAATGGGCAACCCATGGATGATAATAAAACTCCATGGATATTATAGCTAATAGCCCTCTAATGTTGGTAGACTAGAACAACGTAATCCTAGGATGGCGAAACCATGGGATCTTGAATGGGACTATCTCTATTTTTTATTTAGACAATCATCTATGCCAGTGAATATATATTAATCTACATTAGGAAGAACGTACTCCCACTCATTCCAATAAAGATGGCAGAGAGTTTCCAAAAGGATGTTTTTCTTGAGTGATCAGATTTTTAGAGACTCCATTGAGGATTACTTCTCTCTCTATCACTTGTTAGAAAATATAAAATATATAGTGTCATCGCAGACCTAAATATTGAGTTATATTCTTTTAAAAGTTTAGATTCCCAAAATCTAGTAAAACATGACTTTAGATCCACAGTTAGGTTCAAAACCTCGAATGGAAAATTTCTCAAACATGATGAATGTCAAGTTAGAGAGGGGTCCACTGTTAGATTCCTTCAGGCTATAATCAATGCTAGTTCTACTGGAGCTAATCTCCAATTTAGAATGATTTTTAAGGTCATCTAGTTTTTACTTGCTGAACCTATAACTGAGCTTATCATTAAGGGCATTGAAATGCCAAAGGCATTCAATAAAGGAGGGAGATCAAATATGATCATTCTTAATGAGCCTTAGCCTAAAGTCTTAACCTCAAAGAGGGGTTCTATTTTTGATAGGCTGTGAAAGGAAATTTTAGTAATGCCTACTAAAGATAAGATGTTCGTTAAGCCTAAGCTAAAGTCTATCATCAATCCACTTATCAGTGCATCAAGGGAACCTACTATCCCACAAGATGCTACTTTCATTCTAGGAAAGCATGATCATGAAGCATCTTTTTCAAGTTCTAAAATATCTAGAAGAGCTAGAAGAAAGTATAATTTTATTTTAGAGTTGCTAGATTTCCTGTTCATCTTTAATGGCAGTATCAACCACTAGTGAAAGGAAACATACCCACCAATAACAATTTCGAGCCGCTCCAATGAGGGTCAAGAGGAATAGCTTTGGAGGAGCTATAAAGTCATCTTTCAAGGACGTGTATACACATCTCATGTCACATAATTAACTATAAAAGGAGAAGATCATCTCCTCTAAAATATATAAAGTTTTGAAGGCTGTTAGAAATAAAAACCTTTAAAGAAAAAGTAAGAATTTGGTGAGCTAAGTCGCCAACCCAACAAATTCATACTCTAAGAGGGGGGGAATATTAAAATATATTATGCATGCATTTAGTATAACTCAAGGACTAGGAGTTTAATGTTTGGTGAGTACCAACAATGAGCCCTTGAGTACAAAGGTACTAGGTGTCCAATTGTATGAAGGTCCTGACAACCCCCATATAAAGAGATTATCATTCATCTCATCCTAATTCTTTTGGTGAACACTAGGCTGTGATATATCAGATGCATTCCTAGAGATCTACCATAAAAAAGTCTTGATCAATTTGGGTACCTAAAGAGTCCCAAGTCATCAAGGATGAGATGACTTTATATGAACTAGCTCCACCAAATGACAAAGGAATTGAATCTCTTATCATCATTTGGAAACACTGATCTGAAAAGGGTTAGCTAGTGGATAATGACACAGATAATTAACTCTTATAGGAAGATGATGGTTTCTTAATTGATGAAGAGCAACAAGCTCACGACCTCCAAAATATCGATTGTGTGGAAGTCAAAGTTATTCACATCATCGATACACATTTACTAAAACAACATCCGAGCGGCAAAATGTGGAAGAACATCAAGAGAAGCCAAATCAACAAGAACTTAAAGCTGAAGCCTAAGTAGAAATTGAAGTGACTAAAGAGCTAATCGATGTTGTAAGAAGGTTACAACGATAAATGGTTTCTCAACTCCAAAGAAGAGACCAAGAAATCAGCTAGCACAACAACCATCTCAATGAAATGAAAGGGTTGATGAAAGAGCTGTTTTGGTCAACTTAACCTCATAGCAACTACAAGGAATTCTCTAGGGATGATAAGCATAATAGCTAAATTGGGGCATACAAAATGCTACACCCAACTTGCCAACATCTTCAATGCAAAGGAAAGAACCCCCAAGAAAAGTTACATTAAATCCTTATCAAGAAGCTGATGTAATTACCAAGTATCAAGTGGAAGATCTCATCAGCAAGAAAGTCAAAGCAATTATTGCTTTAGAAACTATTGAATAGCTAGTTGGGAAAGGTCGACCATACCCAATCAAATATGACCAAGTATAATATCTTTTTTAATCATAAAAGTGGAGATTATATTGATTACTTTATGGATGAAAGTAATCCAAAAATTACAAAAACAAAAGAAAAGTTACATAGTTATAGATATGATGTAAGGCAAATCCAATTTGTTACTATGCACAAGTAGGTGTAAGTCATGGTCAATAGTCTTAGAGGTGTGGAGTTGTTATGAATTGGAACCAAGTTTGGCAAGCAAGTCAGCTGAATGGTTGCCTTGTCTCTAGATATGGTAAAATGAGATGTGTAGGTTTTCCATCAAGCTTCTCATATATTTAAGAACATTAATAATGAACAAGGGGGGTGTTGAGGGGCTTGTTCTCCTTAATGAGTTATGTAAGGGTCATGGAGTCTGTTTCAATCTAGTAATCAAAGTGGGGTCTCTTGTGTCAAAGTGTAAGATCTTTTAAGTCTTCCATTACAATGCGCCTAGTGTAGGTATGCTTTGATTTTTCAATATGATACTCTCTGCTATAATGGTAGTACCATTATGTATCATATTATTTCTTGCCATCCATATAAAACATAGTATAATAAAAGGGCTAATCAATGTTATGTTAATTTTTTAGCAATCACTAGTTTTCTAGGTTCCAATTAATTTATATATTGAATCAACTCTGTACTTCATGTTTACTTGTAATAGATCTGCAAATACTTTCCATATTTGTTTGTTGAATTTGCAATGTGTGAAGCAGTGTGGAATGCATTCTTCCTCCTCTTTGAATAGAGCACACATGGAAGATAGTCTTAAACATTTGAGCTTAAGAATATTTTCCATAGTGATGAAATTATTAAGTAGTCTCTAACAAAATAAAAATAAAAATAAAAAAGGAAAAAAGGAAAAAATAAAATGAAATAGATGGCTTGATGGTTGGATTACAAATTACCAGGCCCCAAGGTTTCGTCCTGATGTACTTCCACCAATTGTTGTATATGGTTTTGTGGATGGATGAGTTTTAGAAAGACCCTTTATAATGATTTTGTACTTCATGTTTCCTTCTATTGGGATCTTATAGATTTTCTTACATATAGGAGGTGTTCTTTCAACATATTAGTGTTCTAGTCCGATTTAGTCCAAAATTCAGAGATGTGCTATGTTTTCTGAGGTTTATCATCTATTTTACAATTAAAAAAGCTTCATCAGCCATATAGTGATCATTCCAAAAGTCAATGTTGTTGTCTCCCAAGTCCCAAAAGATTATATTCTCTGTTTCATCTCATTTCTACAGCATTTGTTTCCAAGTTGGGGAGTCAAGATTTCTTTAGCTTGATCATCATTGGGTGAGTGTTGATTGTATTTCTTGTGCATAAATTCAGCCCAAAGGGAATTATTTTCTCTAAACCTATACCACAATTTGATTGTATTGCATTGAATTATATCTTCAATTATTTTGAATATTAGGCCACCCTTGCTGATCGACTGATTTCCTTCTAGCTAGTCCAGTGCATAAATTTGTGCTTATGACTCCAAATGAATCAATTGAGCATCTTTAAATTCTCAACTAGATGTACTTGGGAATCTATTAAACTTGAGTAGTATATAATGGGATTGAGTTGAGAATGCTTAACCAAAGTAATTCTTCCTCCAAATGAAAGGAATGAGTTCTCCCAAAAATTAATTCTACTTTGTATTCTATCAATAAGCTCATAGAAAATGGAGGATAAAAGCTTTCCTTTGTATAATTTGATGCCAAGATAAGTGAAAAGGGTATTGTATTGAGTGAAACCTATGTTTTCTATTATCCATTTGAGTTTATCTTTGGTGATCCATTTTCCTATCACAAAGAAAATTTGTTAGGGTTTAATGTCATACCTGAAAGGGTTATCAAATCATTAATGATTGTCATATAAGTGTTGATTGCTGAGGATTAATAGGTCATCAACAAAAGCGAAATGATTGATGCTTAAGCCACTTGTGGTGTAATATTTGATGTGCATCTTGGAGGCCTCTTTGTTTAACATTCTAGAGAGGTGGTCTAAAGCTAAAATGAAGAGGGAGGGGGAGAGTAGATCCCATTGCTTAACACCTCTTTTAGCTTGGAAGAAGCCATGTAATTGTCCATTAAGAAGGAGTTTATAATGACTACTTTCTAGAAGTCTTTCCACCAATGTGCAAAAAAAAGTTGAGTAACCTATTTCCTTAAGTGATCTGAGGAAGAAGCTCCAACTAATAGTATCAAAAGATTTCTTAATGTCTATTTTCATGATTATATTCCCTCCTCTATCTTTTTTATCAATGTCTGTAATGAGTTCTTGTGCCAATAGTATATTGTCAATTATGTTCCTCCATTTAACAAAGGGTACTTGATTTAGAAAAATGAGAGTAAGAAGATGCTTCTGAATTTCATTTGCAATGATTTTATTGATAAGTTTATTGATGATAAGGATAAACATATAGGCCTAAATTTATCCCAAGTGTGACTATTCTTCTCTTTTGGAATTAGAATAATAGTAGAGGTAAAGAAAAATTTATGGTTATGGCCTTGAAAAAAAGGCTTGAATAGTAGCCATAATCTCCATTTTTTATAATGTTCCATGTCTTTTGATAGAAGAGAGCGGTAAATCCATTAGGGTCAGCTGCTTTGTAGCAATTCATTGAGTTTAGTGCCACCCATATCTTTCCCTCCAAAGGAATGGATGTAAGCTCCTCATTATTGATTTGGTTTCTTATCAATCATGAATAAGTTTTGGTTGATTTGATGGGTTGGGGTGTGGCTGATTAGTTGATTGAGTAAGTTGGATAAATAGTTTTTGCAATCTTCCAAAATGTTGTCTTGGTTAACAATCCATCTTCCATTTGTGTCTTTAATCTTGGTTAACCATTTTCCTCCCTCTTCTTTTGAATACAAGCATGAAAATATTTAGAATTTTTATCTCCTTGGAGAAAGTTTTATTTGAGAGGCTTTTTGTCTAAGGAGTTCTCTTCTGATCATTGTGTCATTATAAATTAATTTAGAGTTATTCTAATTGGAGCTCAAGTTGGTGTGTGACTTGAGTGTTCAAATCACCATTTTCTTCTCAATATTATTAATCTTATTTTTGGTAGATTTGAGCAGATGATGAATGTTGCCAAATACTTGTATGTTCCAATTTTTAAGGGCTTGGATGGTAATCTTATGTAGTGTCCATAGCTTAGTCAAAGGGTTATGACTCTCAACACCTTTCCAATGTTCAACAACACAGTTGATAAAATTAGGGAGTGTAGTCCACATATTTAGGAATCTAAAAGGATGATACTTTTGTTTAGGGATAAGGATGAAACTAACTAGGATAGGGGAATGATCATATACAAATATGGCTAGGTGCTGAACCTCCAATGTGTAGAAGTTGGAATGCCATGCAGAGTTTGTTAGGATTATATCAACTCTTTCCAACACCTTTCCCCTCCTCTTGGTGACTGGAGTACCACTATAACTAGCATTAGAGATATTGACTTCCCTATGTATTCAACAAATTCAAAAATGGTTGACATGTTAGGTTTCCTGCATCCTTTCTTCTCAACTAGGCATGTAATCATGTTGAGGTCCCCGCCTACTATTCAAGGCCATGTAGTGTTTAAGCTAATGTGTTTGATGTTTGTCTAAAGCTCTTTCCTATGTTGTCTATTATAGGTAGCATAGATAATAATTGCATAGATACTTATGTTAACATCTTGGATATGGACATGAAGGTATTGGATGGAGTCAACAAGAACTTGAATTTGAAATTATGGTTACTAGAATAGCCATATTTTGTTACTAACATTGGAAATAATGTTGATGTGGGAAAATCTTCTATTAATTTTGAGTAAGTTTTGGGTGTTAACTAAAGGTTCCAAGATAGAAAATAGTTCAAGTTTATAAGATCTTACAAGACTCTTAAGTCTATTAGTAGAATTGGTCTTATCAATGCCCATAGTATTCCAAATCATGATGTTTGCATGAGGGAGTAGATTTACTCCTATGGGGCCTTTTTGAAGACCCCTCACCATTTGACTTTTTTTCTTTTAACATTTTGATGTTTGGTTGCTAATAAACTTTTGAGTTTTATTATGCCTTTCTAATTTTTCCTTTTATGTTTGTGGGTTTGACATTCTTTCATCACTTAGTTTTCTTCATGAGATTGTGTCCCTTCCTCCTCCTCATAAGTCATAGCTAGGGTTGTTAATTGTTAGAGAGTATTTTTGCTATCTAGTATATTTATCCTTGTTATTGTCTATGGTGTGACCTTGCATCTACATCTATGTACTCAGGTCAAAAGATCAATCATAGTTTGTTGATCATTTTGGGTGGGAGATGAGGGTGGAATGACTCTATTATCCTCTTAAATTCTAATAATTGAAGGCTTCATCATTTTGATTGCTATTTGTATGTTGCAATTGATGATATGGTTCTTTATTAATATTGTTTGGGAGTGGTAGGTGATTGCAGGTATCCATCATAGTCTCCTCTAGGTTACTGTTGTGAAGGCCTTCTTTTGTATTTTCCATTATGGGTATATCTTCAATATTCATTGAGACTAAGGGGTTGAGTGTTTAGGTCTAGTGGTTGTTTCCTCTTGTCTTTTTTGTTGTCCTTCAGCTAAGGGTGGGCTATGAGGCATTTTTGCTAGCTATGTTCAAATAATCTGCACTTCCCATAATATAAAGGTTTTTGCTCAATTTCCTCCATTTCCCATACCCACTTGATGGTGTACCAATCCAAATTTCTTCATTATAGCTGGCTGTTATGTCCATTTCCACTAAGATTCTAGCAACAAATGGCCTGGACAAGTTAATCCAGTTTTAGAGGTCTGCCAAAAATGGCATCAATGGAGTATAATATTTGCTTGTTAGACAAGTGTAATTTCAGCCCTAGTAGTCTAATCCAAATAGGTACAATGGGAGGTCCAATGCTATAATCAAAGGATGGCATCCACTTGAGGAATTTGACTAGAGAATTTTCAACATGATATAATTTCTCGGAAAATAACCTATCATACTTCTTCTTTAGAATGCTTGATCATAATGTGTTTTCCATCAAGCAGCCCCACATTCCACTCTCCACCAAGCTTAAGGTCTTCAAAATGTTTTTTGATGAGGTCCATTTTGGGATGTTTATATGTAAATTTCCCCACAAGGATAAACTTGAAAGGTTCAACTAAGTTTCAAGTCTCGACTATGGTTAGTAGGAGAGTTGACTTACCACCTTTTTGGGTGGCATTCTTCAAGAAACCACCAGGGTTTTCTAGAAAAGTATCATGATAGCTTCATGAGAAAAGGGGGATAATAGAGTAAAACTTGCCATTAGTTGGGGAAGAAGTCCCAGCCACCACATTGGCATAAGAGGTATGCTGCATAATAGATGGGTGAGTAGGGAAGCTAGGGTAGATCAAAAGCTAACACACTAAAAACCAATGGAACAGTAATGAAAGAGGGAGAAGAGCTGTACCTAGGAGTGACCCATCTTTTCCTTCTTGGATGGGTGACCAGTATCAAACTTAATGATTTTTTTACCAAGTAAAGTATCCTAAAGGGTACATAGTGTTGAAATTTAACACCTTTTTGGGAACAAAAAATGACAACACTTGGCCCAATTTAAAGCTACTTACAAAAATATCAGAGGGAATGATGCCTTACTATTATGATAATTTGTTAACAATCTTACTAATATAGCCTTCGAGTGGTATGTTGAGTTACTCAATGACTCAGTAAAAACTTTCATGGAGTTGGAAACACTCTTCATCAAAAGATTTATTGGTGCAACCAAGAAGGTAATGATAGAAGATCTCACCTTGAAAAAGAGAAAGAAAGGTGAAAGTGTTACAAAATATGTTACAAGATGGAGGAATCCAAGCATGAAATGTGATTAGCAGCTCACAAAAAAGTATGCAGTTGAACTCCTCATGGGGAACATTGATGATCAAATGGCCTCATATCTAGCTATGGCTACGATTAATGCGTTCCAAAATTATTGGACCTGTAGCCAAGTTTGAAAGGCTCTCCAAGAGAATAAGGCTTGATACCAATTATAATAATAATTCCTTTGGGAAAGGAATGCAATCCAAACTACATAATTCAAAGAATAATGATGTGAATACAACATTTACATTCATAGTTGACAAAAAAGGAAATAGAGGCGTGACAACCTCATGGCCAGCAATAAAGCCGATAGATGTTAAGAAAAAAAGGGACAACCATCTAAGAGAAGATGACTAAGAAGTACTCATTTTTAAAAAAAGTATAGCTAAGTTCTTTAAACATGCCCTAAAATTTGGATTATAATTTCCAGATGTACGCCGGCCAGACAAAGTAGGAAAAGTTGATGATCCCAACTATTGTCTATTCCATAGACTTATAAGTCACCAAATTGAAGATTATTTTGTCTTCAAAGATTGGGTAGAAAAGAGTTATCAAAAGTGGAGCTCACTTTATCAGACAGTGTATTGGTACATCCTAACAAAAAAAGGTGAATGCTGTTACAACACACCCAATACATAATGCAAAAGGCAAAGATACTGAGCCAGCTCAAACTAAGAATATAAATGATGATAAGGGTAAAGCTTTGTAAATATAGAAAGAAAAAGAAAGTGGTTGGGAAACTGTTCACCTCACTTTTGGAGTGAGGAGTCAATCTCTTCTTCTTAGATTTAGGAGTCTTCTAGATACTAAGACTTCCTTAGTCATAAGACACTTCTAGCAATTGGTGAACACTTAGCTATTTGACTTAGAAGGGTTAATCATGGGATTAGGTATGCTTTGTACTTAGGGAGATTTACTTATGCTTGCTATAGCTAAAATATACATTTCTCCTAAACCAAATCCAAATTCAAATTCCAAACCAAATGATTGAAACCTATAACAAAATATCAAATTGAAATCAAACCTATCCTAAGCCCATAATTTAATCCCATGGACTTAGCCAAGAAATTCAAGCTAAACTAAACTCAATTTATTTTCTCAAAGTTAATTCAACTCTCCAATCAACACATACCAAAAAATAATTAAATTCAAATATCAGAACCAAAATTCAAATCAACCCTTATTAAGCCATATGATTTGATCCTATGGACTTAGCCAAAAATCCTCTTCAATTAAATTGATTTCAAATTGATTTTCTCATGACTAAATTGTTTCTTCAGTCATATTCCCAAATATAACTACAACTTATATTCACATGTCCTAAACCAAAATATAAAACCAAATCCAAATCCATTCTAAGCCATATGACTTACCCCATGGACTTAGCCAAAATCCCCTTCAATTCAAATCAATTTTAATTGATTTTCTCATGAATCAATTATTCCTTCAATAATAATCCCAAATATAAATCAAATCTACAATCAAATCATCAAGCCAAAATCAATTCAATCAAATCAAACCTAACCTAACCCATTTGACTTAAAGTATCTAGATGAACCAAAACCCATTTGACCCAAATCAATTATAATGAAAGCTATAAATCAATCCTAAATATATATATAAATCCTACTAAACTTAATTCAACCCAAAATTGACTCAACTAAACCCAATAGGCTCACTTGGCCCAAAGTGACCTAAAGGTCCTATTTGAGACAATTTTCAATCCAACCAAAGTTGGATTGAACAAAGCCAACCAAAACCTCCTATCATGATTGTTGGTCACCCTAGGTTGATCAATTGTCATCAATTGGTTCAAACCAAGTCAACTTGGTCATTTGACCAAGTCAACACTCTTAACCTACATGAACCAAACTAGCCAAATCTCAATCAAAGCTAAATTAATTGAAACCATTGATTCACACCAACCTATGATCAATGATTGAACATGACTTGACCATCAATTTAGCCAAACCTAACCTAATTGGCCCTTTGAACCAAGTTGACCCAATTTGACCTAAAAGACTAAATTGGGTCAAATCATGATCTAACCCAAATTGATTACAACTAAGGGTTCAAGTTCATTCTAAATTGATTCTTGAACTTGACCAAAGCCATAATTGAACCCAATTGACCCATTTAGCCCAAATTGACCTAAAGGTCAAATTGGTCTAAATCCAAATTAATTCAAACCAAAGGCTACAATCATCTTAAATTAACCAATTGAACATGAACCAATGCCTAACCCAAGCTAATTTGGCCAATTTGGTCAAATTGGTCAACTTGACCCATTCGACCTGCATAAATCCAAATGAGCCAAAAATCTAAGCCAAATTGAACTAAAACATTACAAATACTCATTTAAACATAACTCATGTCTTGGTTTGATCCAATTTAACCAATTGGTCAACCTAACCCAACCTAGCCCAATTTGACCTATAAGGTTCAAATTCAGCCAAACCCACTTAAACAAATCGAATACCCAATGAGACCTGACCCAACACATCATAAACTAAACTTGGATCAACCCCAAATTAGCCCAATCTGAATTGGGTCCAATCCAAAGCCTTATCCATTGGATTTTCCTCCTCATATGGGATCAAACCCAAATGGCAAGTCAACTCTTCCCCTCTCTCCTTGGTAGTCACTCGATACCCAAATGAGGATTTAACCTACCCACCTAGACTAACCCAAGTGGGCTAGGTCAGCCATAAAGGGAGGTGAGTTAACTCACCTCCCCACCATTGATGAAACCATTGGACTCAAGGAAGGAGGAAGCTACCTTGAGACACCCACTAAGACCTCTAGCCAACCAAGTTGAGCCACCTGGGATTGGACATGAACACTCTGGTGCTCGGACGATGGCTGACCAACCAAAATTGAGGGCTGAATCCCATCTGTCCGATCTAGGGCAGGAGGGATATACCCCCTCATTTCGATCCAAAATGATCACTTGAACCCTCAAATAGATTTTAGAGACTATTTTGAAATCCCCAGAGCTCTCCTCAAGCACCCGAAGCTATCGTCCCAATATCGGAGCTTACTATTCTGAAATAGGGCAACCCCATTCCCAATCCTATTTCACTAATACTCAACCAAACTCAAATTAACTTCATCCACACCTTCCCAACACTTCATCGAGCAAGAAAGAATCACCTCCCAAACTCCCTAACCGAAGGTATGACTTCGATCAATGTCTGCTTGCATTTCATCGGTTAGTGGTCCATCGAGCAAATGATAAGGAATCCTCCTGTGTGTTGATTAGCAGGGCCTCATCTCTACTAGACAAAGCTTCCTCAAACATTACACTGCTTGTCTTGAAGCTCCGACGAGGTAATTACATTAAACCAAGATTTTGGTGAAAAATGTTTGAGCCTTTTGAAGAAATTTGTTATGTCATGCAAAGCTGACCAGTAGATCCCTTCGGATCTACCTCATGATGGTGTGGATTGAATCTCAAATCAATCCAAGTTCAGGTGAGCTCAAATCAAGTGATAAAAAGTGGACAATGTTCATCTCTCATAGCTAGGGAGATGATGGATCACACACCATCCATTCCACATGATCAGAATGGATGGTTTTGATTATTCGCTAGATAAAATCTAATTTAATTTTATTAAAACTATAGGGTTGATCTTGGTCATCTGATCTTATATCAAGTGATACATAAGAAACCACATCCGTGCCACATAGGCGTTGTGTTGGATTGGTTTAACTAGCCAATCTTGCGGTGCCACATGAAAAGGGCACCACATTAGCAGCTCGCGTGGCACCGATGGGATTAGGCTTAATTAATGGATTTAATGTCTAAAACTTCAAAAAATTATAACAAATTGTAGAAAAATGTAAAAAAATATAAATAAATATTCATTTTAAAGATATTTCAGAGGAGAATCATTTAAAATTAATTTCAGTTAATTATGAACATTAATTTAAGTTTAATTAAGATTTAATTACAAACTTAATTAGCTTAATTAATCCCTAATTACTTAGGCAATTGCTACCAAATTTTACAGGGTGATATAATTGGATGACCTCTACCTCCCATAATTTTCTTGGAAATTATTTCTTAGGTAATTAGAGTAATCCACATTTATAAGCTTATTTATCTCTTAATGTGATTAATAAATTAATTAATAAATCAAATAGTAAGATTAATTAATTTTAAAGGTCATATATCATTAAGCAATAGTGAATGAATAGGAGAAAATGATAAGTTCTTCCCTCTAATCACTTCTCTAAGTTCATCCAATTTAAAAATGGATTTAATTAACATTAAGAATTAATTAAATTAATTAAAAACAAAATCAAATGAATTACATTAGATCTTAATCAATTAAATCAGGGGTAGATCTTTAAGTGTTTAATAACCTAAAAGTACTTAGGGAAATTATGGTCAACCCACATATATGGGAAAACCATAAGAGTACTTAATTAAGTTCCTTAATTTAATTAACTATTAATTGTGAGCCAATTGCATTAGGCCCCTTTTATTTTCTAAGATCATTGCTAATTTACTTTTCAACCATATGCATATCATGTTGGCTCATGATTATTTATTTGATTACATTGGGGTAACATAAGAAAGGGTTAGTTAATGTATTTGCTACACAATACATCTTAATTAACATATAAAATCAACCTAATTATATTTCACTAAACCAAATTAATTCACAAACATGGGAATGGGTTAGGATCAGCAAGCTATTCCTCACATCTTTAAATTAAATCAAAACATAAAGTTGAAAATGATGTTAAGAAGCTTTGGTTTTCTTTAAAGAATTTTATTTATTATGATTATCCTTAGGAATTAATTTGATTGAATGGATCATATGTTTATATTTGATTATTCCTTTCCAATCACATTAAATATTGTATGTCATTTGATTTCATGCATTCATTCTTTCAAAAGTAATTAAATCAAATGAAATTTTTTTATGCAAAACTTGCATGTGTTGGATTAACTTATCATATTTGTGGCTATTATCACTATTAAATACAAATATATTTTGTAAAAGTTTATAAATGGATAACAACATATGTTGTGATTATTGTTATAAATATATAGGAGGTGCATGTGCTTATATCCTAAGTATATGAAGTGAAGTCTTCTTTCTTTTATTCATATGGAGATTTACATAAGTTTGAATGGTAGTGAGTATATAGTATGGAGATCCCATGAATATGAGGCTTTAGCTAGCCCCAAGAAGGACATTTGATTACCTCACTTTCTTGGTTAACAAAGGCACGTACTCATTTGATTTCATTCTTATGTATTTTGATATTAGAATTTGGATAGAGATTTAATTCATATACATAAATAATTTAATTAAAGAAAATAGAACCTTTGCATGATTTTCATTCTTTTAATTGTGCACACATTCATATGTATCTAAAAAACAAGTATATAGTCTGGACATCCCAAGAATATGAGGCTTTAGCTAGCCCCAAGGAGGTCATTTGATTACATCACTTCCCTAGTTAACAATGGCACATACTTGCTTATGTCTTTATACATGTGTATGTATATGTGATGAAAAAATGGAAATCCTTTTTTCTATTAAAAATGTATGCATCCATAATTGTTCAAGTGATTGAATTGTTTAATCATGCAATTTGGAGCTTTCTTCCTATGTTCATGTATGCAAATTTACAAATGTTTGAATGTAAATAGGTATATAGTCTGGACATCCCAGGAATACGAGGCTTTAACTAGCCCCAAGGAGGTCATTTAATTACCTCACTTCCCTGGTTAACAATGACACGTACCGATTTAATTGTATCCTTATGTACTTATGCATAAGAATTTGGATAAAGGTTTAAATCTACATACATCAAATAATTCAATCAAGTGAAACATAAACTTCAAACATACACATACATTCATCATTCAAGTGTGCTAAACATGTTGTTTGTGTAGATACACATAGTATTAAATCATATGCATATTACATGCAATGGAAAGGAATGACTTAATATACTTCATATGATAGTTATTCAATTAAATTAATTTTAAGAAGCCTTTCATATTGGGTAAGGTCATTTAAAGTTAACCTAAACTTAGGATTAATTAAAAAATAATTTAATAAACCGTTCACTAAGGAGAACTAAATCAAATTAATATGCTTTAGAAAGTGGCTTAAGGTAAGGTTTAAAGAGGGTAATCCTCTTCCTTCTCTTTATAACACTTAGTTTCTTAGTGTAGATCACATGAAAAAAATAAAATATAAATTCAAATTTACAAATCAATTAAGCAACTTCAAATGAAACCCACCATCATGTTAACTTAAATAGTTCCAAACTTAGAAAAGTATAACTCTAATGCTTAGTTAAGACACACCACACAAAGCCTTAACACACACATTAGAATTAAGTCATCACTTCTAGCTCTATGCTTAGGATGGTGTATGATGTGATGTATGTTTTGTTTCATGGTGTATTATTTTAGACAGGATGTTAGGGTGTATGCTTCATAGACCAGATGTTAGGTCATTCTTAGCCTAATTATGTTTTTTATAGGGGATTGTGCTTAAGAGGATGCTTAAAAATAAATATGAATGCTCTCTTTGCAGGTTGCTTAATCCCCTAAGAATAATCTGAGTTAAGATAGGTGGGCTTGGTTACCCATATGCAGGGTGCTAAGTCCAAATTATACATATAACTGCTTGGGACTATATGTATGTTTACCTAACCTCTATTTTGTAGGTGTAGTTAGATTTACTTTTTCCTCTATGAATATAATCTTATAATAAGAATTAGGATTAGTGCTATGGGGGATTAAGATGAGCAGTGGACAGAAGACTTTATCCTGGGGTGCCCTATGATGTCTTTGAAGAAAGCACATCCAAATCAAAGAAGGACCAAACTTAATCAAGAGAAAGAAGGAGGAGGATGGAAGAGTGAAGAATGAAGAACCCATAGCATGTATTCATTCTAAATTGTAATTATTATTTCATATTCTAGGTTGTATAAGGGTAGAGCTCGGCTACCCATCTTTTCTCTTTTTGGGTTGTACGGTGGTACCCGACCACATCAACTTGTTATTCTTTTACAGTAGTTATAAAATTGATTGATGATTTGTTTAAATTGTGCATTAGAAATGACATGCTTTTTCATAGTTTATTATGATTGATGATTTAATGTGTGGCTGAATGTGGTAGGCTCTTATGATAAAATAAATTTTCTATCTAACTAATCACTCATAGCTAAATATTAAATAATTCATAATCTCATCATAAAGCCTAGGGCATAAATAAGATAATTAAAAGATTTAGCAACCCTTTAGCTGTATGTTGTATGTCTCACATCATGCATATCATCTTGAGTCACTCTTATAAAATGAGGGCCTCTATCCTTACACATATTGGGACCGCTTGACCCATGAGAGCAACCCCTACCAATAGAGCTTCACCTTCTTTCTCTTATGATTTAGCCAATAATCAACCTTCACCATGTATTTAGGCATATAAAAATCCTCACTCCTTCATCTAAATGATGTGTCAAAAATGAAATAAATTTAAAAGATTTTGCATTTATAGATTAAGTCATATGCTCATACTGCTCATGCTCTAGTCTCTTAGGGAGTGGGTTTAGGACTTTAGTTTCTTTCAAATTAAATAACTACCTTAGCTATCTTGCAATTTATAAGACCAGACTACATGGTTTTAGGAGGAGTTAGCTGGTGGCCATTCCAGGCAGTTGTAAGTCCAGAAGTCTGACATGCTTACTCTCTCTTGTGGAGATAAACACTTATGTCCACCCGTCACTTAGATTTAGGTTATGCTTTAGCTCTTACTAAAGCTCCCTATATTTAGGATCCAAGGTAGATGTTTCCTTTGGGCTACAAGCATAAATCCTCATCTCTTAGATATTTTCACAATCTCGTGTTGTTGGATTATAAGCTCTAATAATCTAAAAAAATTTCAACTCAAATGAATGACATCTCTTCAATTTCAAATATATAAAGCCCAATCATAGAATAGATTGGAATGCTCATAAAGTCTCCAAGTATAATGAGCATTTTCTTACTTTTTCCCTTTGAATTCAAAATAAGTCTTCTCATTGAACTTTCCTAATTGATTTTCCAATATAACCAATCCTTTGATAGTCTAATTTTGAAATCTTTGGAGTTGATAATTATCTACTTTAATCAAGAGTATTCTTAAGAATTTTACTCCCTAAGATGTAATTAACTATGGAGACTTGCATCCATAGGGAACTTAAGAACCCGATTTAATATAAACCCTATTGTATTCATCCATGTAAAATAGGGGAAAAATCTCTGGTATATTCAAAGACTCATCATGCCATAGGAGTCATTATTAGGTGATTAAGTCTATTATAGGGTGATATTTCTATCTTTCGAGATAGTAAATCATACCTTAATATCATACCTGATCACTTCAATAAGTACCCCCTACGATCTGCATGGTGTCCCCCCTCCCATCTAAAAATAAACACCATAGAGACATTTATCTCAAAGAAAACTAAAAGGATGATTAACATTCTTTCAGTCATAGAAGGCATCTGATAGAAGAATTTCTTAGAGCATGAAATAGATCCAAGAAGGCTCTTCCCTAACACGGGGAAATTTTTATATAATACAAAGAAGCAAATGAAAATTAATCAATCTTATTCATCAAAGTTCCAAAAATAAAAAAAAGAGACTAAAAGAGAAAATCTAGAAAACTAAAGTCTTAAATACAAAACATGATTTACTCTTTAGAGTAGTACAAATAAGCTCTTCGAAAGCTAGTTAAACTAGAAGAATATATGCATCACTTAAAGCTTGCCATAAAAAATCTTGAAAAGATGTTTCAAAAGAAATGTTTTGAGTCATAAACATGCATTGAAATCCTAATCTTCAAAACCAAAGAAAAGCATGTTATATGATTACAACTTCAACTAACCCTAAGGAAGAACTATGCTTTCCCAATGAAAAGCCTATTAAATGTTAGATCAAGTTAAGCTCAAAAAAATTATGTCTTAGACTTGGCAGTAGTTTTGAGAGCACTAAAACATTGAAAATTTTGAAGAGACATAAAATCCATAGACTCCTTCTGATAAAGAAGATTAGACAAAAGAAGTAACTCAAGTCTAATTAAGGAGTAGAAAATGAATTTCTCCACCTCCACAATAGAAATCCAATGATAAAGGAAAAGAAATTTAAATTAATACAAATTCCTTACCTCCACCACGACTAAACCTCAAAAGTTTAGCAAAATAGGAGTAGACTATACTATTTTAGTACATTTATGCAAGATCCCTACTTTACTAAGTATTTATGATGCTCTCATAATATCTAAGGATATACGTGAGACATTAATCAAAGCCTTGCAAAATCCAAAATAATATGAAGCTTTCTTCATTAAAGAGAGGATGAAAGAGGACTTAACATATTAAAAATCATGAACCATCACATTCAGTGGTGATGACCTATTATTAGAAACAACTGATCACTATCGACCCTTTTATGTCACAGTTGAAAGTAGCTCCACCCACATAAATATGGTATTGACTGACCCAAGTGCTTTGGTCAATCTATTAACAACTAAGACAATCAGAGCATTAGCTTTAGGTTATTGCTGTCTTGATAAAAGTACAATATTCCTACTAGGATTCAATGAATAAGGATAACAAACTTTAGATCCATTATATTGCCCTTATGCTTCAGGAAACTATATATATACATAAGCTAAATTCCATGTGATCAAAGCCAAATTTACTTACAAAGCGCTCCTTGGTAGGCCATGGATTCATGAATATTGTATAGTACTTTCAACTCTCAAAGGAATATTATTGATCACTTTAAATACAAGTAATCCAAAAAAGGAACAAAGAAGAACATTCTACAAGTGTTTATCTCTTATATAAGGAAGTTCTAAGTTATCACCTTGCACCAAAATCGCCCATTATGGGTCAATTGAAAAGGATATGCAAAAAGACTAGGAAAGAGCACCACGGTTGGTAAGAAGATTAACAGGTCTGTTACCCTCTCTATACAAATTAGATAAGAAAACATTCAGTTTTCTCATGAGGTTCTTCAAGGCATTGATTTCATTGATGATGAATCAAGGGATGTTCCTTTCTTTTTTCTCCTTTAGAATGTGGAAAAGTGTAATGAAATCAGATTTGATCCAATTCTTTCTTTTGGATGAATAGAAGCAATCTTGAGTGTAAATAGGCATGTTGCAATCTCAGCATGTGAGGGTGACAATGCAACATAAGACATTGAAAAATGGCATGAATGGATTCCTTTTCTTCCTCTAAAGATTCCTTCAATGCTAGCATGACCAGTATTAGGTTTGAAGCTTCCATCAATGTTAATATTGATTATATTATGAGATGGTTTATTTCACCGAATTAACTCCCATCTATGGCTAGTCTTATTAACATAATTATCCAAATTGTTGACATGATCCATACTTCCATCAAACTATGTTCTCTGAATAGTCCTATGTAGAGAAGCTTTGTAAAGATAATTTTTGATACTTCTTATTATAATATCTATTGTTAGTTTGCTCTCAATATGTTTAATGTCATTTCTAGCCATTCAAATAAACCATAAAGTAACTAGAGCAGTGATTAGCCTAATATTGATATTCCATTGAGGCTTCGATTGCCAACTATCAATTAATTCACATATAGAATCAACTTTATAGTTCATGCCAACCTAGTAGATGTTAGTTAGTACTTCTCATATCATTTTGTTAAATTCAAATCTTATATAGTGGCGTAGTATGCTTTCCTCTTCCTCCTTACAAAATAAGCATATGGAAGTAATTTTTAAACCTTTTAGCTTGAGGATGTCATCCAATGGTATGAGGTTGTGGAATAGTCTCCAACAGAAGAATGATATTGATGGCTCAATTGT
Organism: Cymbidium sinense; assembly: GCA_021442155.1. Classification (NCBI taxonomy): domain Eukaryota; kingdom Viridiplantae; phylum Streptophyta; class Magnoliopsida; order Asparagales; family Orchidaceae; genus Cymbidium; species Cymbidium sinense. Next base: position 51,032,232 of record CM038224.1, on the reverse strand, counting down.
TGAATTCCAAATTATTTTACTCCATGGTAGTTTTCAATTATATCCACCATCTACATTAAATTACTTTGGAAATAAATGTGGCATTAGTGCGATCTTTGATAATGAGTTTGTCCTTTCCATTGTTTTCCATTGGTATCTTGCAAATTATTTTACATAAGTGTTCTAGTAGGTTCTCCTTCAGTTTGGATTCATTCCACTATGAGTCATTCCAAAAATTAGAGACTTGTTGTAAGTATTTAATCCTCCCTTCCAATCAACAGTTGAAAAGATTCTCATCCCCAAACTAGTGATCATTCTAAAAATCAAAATTTCCATCTCCCAGATTATGAAAGATCAAAACTTTGGCCTCATCATGATGCTATAACATATGTTTCCAACTTAGAGAATATGATTTTTTTGTTTATATTATCATTGCGTGATTATTTTGACAGTATGTCCGATACAAGTATTCAGCCCGTATTGTATTTCTTTCTCTAAATCTAATCCATACGAGGGTGTTGCATTTGATATTGGCCTCAATCATTTTGAATCCTAATCCATCATTAGAAGTTGGTTTACATAGCTTCATCCAGCTAGTCCAATGGACTGATTTATGCTTGTGACTCAAATGAATATATTAAGCATCCTTTGAATTATCTTCTGAATTATTTTGGAGAAATATTGCACTTGGGTAATGTATAAAGAAATAAAGTTGATGATGCTTCTCACCAGCATGATCCATCCTAGAGTTCTCCTAGGATTGTATTCTACTTTGTAGTCTGTGAAGGAGTCCATGATAGAGTGAGGAGGTAAGTTTTCATTTGTATAGTTGAATGCCAATGTATTGAAATGGAAAAAAAGTGTGAGAGAAACTCTTTTAATCTAGTTAATTTTATTATGGTAATGCCATTCTCTATCACAAAAAATGCTTGTTGGAATTAAGTTTCATACCTGATGATTGTGTAAAGTCTATAATTATTATAGTCAGTGTATTGATGGATCTCTTGCTCTCATTACAAAAAATAAATAAATCATCAGCAAATGCCAAGTGTTTGATCTAAATTATACTTTAATTTTGAAAATAATCTCCTTCTTGGATTTAGTTGCATAGTTTAATTTCCTATAGATTAGATCTAATGACAAAATGAAGAGGGAGGGTGAGATACGGTCACCTTGTTTAACACCCCTGCTGGATTGAAATAATCCATTTAGTTTCCCATTCATTAGAATCTTGTAGTGGCTTTGAGTGTGAAGCTGTTGCAAAATCATTTAGAAAAAACTTTATTCTTAAGATTTGCTATTATGAAGTGCCAATTGATAGTATCAAATGCCTTTTGAAGGTCAAGCTTCAATATGATATTTCAACCTCTACATTTTTTATCAATATCCCTGATAAGTTCTTGAGCTAGCAGTTGTTGTGTGTTATGTTGCTTCCCTATGCAAAAGCTACTTGGTTTGGAGAATTGCTATTTGGTAGCAGATGTTGAATCTTATTAGCAATGATCTTGCTAATGATTTTATTGATAAGTGAAGTTAGGCAGATGGGTCTGATTCTATCCCAAGTTTAGTGATCTTTATCCTTGGGTATCAATACAATAGCAAATGTTTGTACATCCTGACCTTTGAAGAAGTTTAGTATAGCATTGGTAACATCCTTACCCACAATGGTCCATGTTTTTTTGGGTAGAAGAGGGATGTAAATCCATCTAGGCTAGCTGCTTTATATCCATCCATTGATTTTAGTGCATTCAAAACTTCAACCTCCATTGGTATTGCAGCTAGCTCTCATTGTTTATTAATTTTCTTTCAATGTTTGGAAATTGTTGATCATAGTGAGGGGTGATGCTATCTTCATGGGGTTGTTTGAGAAGATTGGAGAAATAATGTATATAATTATCCATTATAGATTCTTGGTTTCTAATCCAGCTCCCATTATTTCTTGAAATCATGTTATCAATTTTCTTTGTCTTTTCTTCTTAATACAAGCATGGAAGTATTTTGAGTTTCTATCACCTTGAAGGAAGATCCTAGTTGAAGCTTTTTGTCTAAAGAGGTCCTCTTCTTTGTTGAAATATCCCTGTAATGTTTTTTGTAATTACACTAATTAGTCTCATACTCCTGGATATTTTGGTTGTCCATCTCAATTAATTCATATTCAATCTTGTTTATTTTTTCCTCTATGGATTTGATAAGGGAGTGGATGTTTCCAAAAACTTGCTTATTCCATTTCCTAAAATCCAGTATTGTGTTTTTATATAGTAACCATAATTTAATCCATGAATTATCATTTTCCAGCCCATTCCATGCCCTTTCAATGCAGTTATTGAATTCAGGGTGCATAGTCCACATATTTAAAAATCTAAATTGACCTTGATTCAATTTGGTTATTAGCTGAAATTGGTGAGTGGGTAGTGATCTAAAGTAAAACTGGCAAAATGTTGAACTTCTATAGTACTAAAGTAAGAATCCCAGGTAGAATTGATAAGGATTTTATGAAGTCTCTCATAAACCTTACCTCTTTCTCCAAGAAAATGGAAAACCATTGAATCCTGAATCAAATAAGTTGGCCTTAATAATGTATTCAGCGAACTCAGTTATAACTAAGTTAAGCTTTTAGCTACTCTTTTTCTCAGCAGGAGTAGCAATCATGTTAAGATCCCCGCTGACCAACCAAGGGTCAGTTGTGTGATGACTGATGTGTATTATGTGATGCCATAGCTCTTTTCAATGTTGCTTATTACATGCATCATAAATTATGGTGGAAAAAACATTAACATTGGTGTTCTTTATATGTATGTGGGTGTATTGATTGATATCAAGGAGGATCTTAATTTGAAAGGTGGATTTCCAAAAGGACCATATTTTGTTGCCGGTATTAGTACGTATGATGAATTGAGAGAATCTTTTTTATATCTTGTTAATGTTTTATTTGTTGACCAAAGGTTCCAGAATAAAAAATATTCTAATTTTGTGGTGTCTCACAAGGCTTTTTAGTCTATTAAATGAATTGGCCTTATCATTAATATTTCATATCATTATATTTAACATAATCGAGGGGGTTTTCCCCTAGAGAGCATTTTTTTGGAACCTTCTTCTATTGATATGCTTTCTTGTCTTATAGTTTTATCTACCAATAGATTCTTTACCTCTTTAATGCCTTTTTGGTTGGGATTTCTACTCTTTTGTGTATACCATTCCTCTGTAGAAACATTGAGTATATCTTCATATTATTCCCCTTCAAAACTATCTTCATGTGAGTGTATACCATCCTCTTCCTAATTAAGCATGTCTTGGTTTGCTAATTGATGTGCAACATTACTATTTAATGATATATTCCTTTGTAGAAGTTCCATAATATTCCTTTCAGTGTTTGTGTTGGTTATGCTTGCATTGCATTCAATAATGTTTTTGTTGAGTATATGCATTATTTTTGACTAATTTTGATGGTCTTTTAGTTCTGGTGGTATGACTATTTCTGTTGTGTTATTTTCTTGATTTGCATATTCAGTGGATGTTCCCAAAAGTTGTTCTCCATAAGGTTATGGTATCTCTATTCTAGATATTCCATAGTTTGTGTTATCAGGTGGTTGGATATGATTACAAACCTCCAACTGTTCTCCTAGATTATTTTGTAGTATATTGGTTTTTGTGGTCATTATTGGAATTCTACCCTTTGAGTATTGTATTTCTAGTGCTGGTTGGTAATATTTCTCCCCTAAGAATGGTCACCTTTTATTATTCTTTTTTTCCTTAGTTCAGTGTGTGCAACAAAGAAATTCTCTAATTTGTGACCAAACATTCTGCACTTTCCACAATAGAGTGGTTTTTGTTCTGTCTCCTCTTTTACCAATATCCATTTGCTTGAGTCTCAATCTAGATCTCTTCATTATAAGTGACAATGATATCCATTTCCACAAGGATTCTTGCAGTTGAAGGTCTTGTTAGATTAAAGGTTGGAGTGTTTTGCTTTAAAGGTTGACAAAATATGGTAGAAATTGAATAGAGGATTTGTTCATTGAATAGAAGGAGTTTCAGTCCAGGGAGTTTAATCCATATAGGGGCAATAGGTGGTTCTATATATAATCAAAAGAAGGATTCCATATCAAGAATTTAACATGGACATTTTCAATATGATAGAGTTTTTTTTGAGAAGGGTCTAGCATAGTCGTCCTCTTTAGAGAGTTTTATCATAATGTGTCTCCCATCTAATAGACCAACATTTCAATCACCAACCAGCCTTAGTTCCTCAAAGTGTTTTCTGATAGTGTCCATCTTAGAGTGTTTGTAAGTAAATTTGCTGATAAGTGTGAAATTAAAAGGTTTAGTAAGACTCCAAGTTTCAGCTTCAGAGAGAATGAGTGCCAGTTTCCCTCCCTTTCTTGAGGTTTTCCTAAGTAGAGAAGAGTTAGAATTATCTAAGTACTAGTCATGGTAACATTATTGGAATAGCAAAATAATGGGGTCAGAGAAACCCTTAGCAGGCCTGAAACTCCTACCCACCACATTAGCATAAGAGAGGGGGGGGGGGGCATGTACTAAGGAAGGAAAGACAGGGAAGAGGTGAGCTGGAGCCCTAGAAAATAAATGGAACAATAACTCAAGGAGGGAAGAAGAACATACCTAGGAGTGGAGCCATTCCATTTCTTGCATCATTTAGGGTGTATTAGAATGAGTTCTTTCATATGCTTTTGAATCCATTCTTGATACATGTGATCAAGATCTACAAAAATGCAAAGTACTACATTCTTGTACATTCTTGAGAAAGTAGGGGAAGTCAATTCCCAAAAAACAACTGGCTCAACCTATCAAACTAATGCTAAAATGTGATAAATCAAAGGGTAAAAGTACTAATGAATCAAACAAACCCAAAGTAATTGCCCACCTTAGTAGTGATACTAAGGATGATGAAGAGGAGTTAGTTCTTTATCAACCTAAGAAAGCCTCAACTAGCTAAAAGAAAAATGAAGCTTGTACTAGTAATGTAACTAAATAATATGAGAAAACTCATGTTTCTCTAAGAAGGGTATCCAAATCCCAAATTTCCATTAAGGCTATGATAATAACTATAATACCAATGGCACATATAAAAGCCTTAACCACTTTAAGGAAAAAGGAAATATAATAGTTGAAGGAAAGGCAGAAGAGGTACTGAGCCTAGAAAATAAATGGAACAATAACTCAAGGAGGAAGAAGAACATACCTATGGAGCCATTCCGTTTCTTGCATCATTTAGGGTGTATTAGAATGAGTTCTTTCATATGCTTTTGAATCCATTCTTGATACATGTGATCAAGATCTACAAAAATGCAAAGTACTACATTCTTGTACATTCTTGGGAAAGTAGGGGAAGTCAATTCAACCTATCAAACTAATGCTAAAATGTGATAAATCAAAGGGTAAAAGTACTAATGAATCAAATAAACCCAAAGTAATTTCCCACATATGATACTAAGGATGATGAAGAGGAGTTAGTTCTTTATCAACTAAGCCTGTAGCTTAAAGAATGAAGCTTGTACTAGTAATGTAACTAAATAATATGAAAACTCATGTTTCTCTAAGAAGATCCAAATCCCAAATTTCCATTAAGACTATGATAATAACTATAATACCAATGGCACATATAAAAGCCTTAACCACTTTAAGGAAAAAGGAAATATAATAGTTGAAAACTATGTCACTCCTAGAAAGGGTTACAAGGAATGCATGATCCTTTTCTATAAAATTGAATAGGGAATTGTAAATCCCATGCAAATTTGGGAAGATGATTTTGAGGATGAAGATGTTTCAATTAATATTTCTCAATAATTCTCGTCATCCCTAAAGGAGCTGCTTAAGAATAATATTCAACCTATTGAAATAAATATACAAGCCCAATTATTCAAAAGGCTTTGGCAAATGGATGGCATTTAAAATTCCCTAACATATGGAAAATTCACCATATGAGATTGTGATATATTCCTTTGACATTTCTCTCAATAAGCTCATATTATGCCATATCATACAAAGAAGAAGTCTCTTTGAAAACTACAGATGAACGAAGGGACGTTTCACATGAAAATGAGAATGTACCTAAAGATAAATTAATAATTAGCCTCAAAGAGGCCCTAAAGGAATTCAAAGAAGGAAAACACACCATAAAGATGAACTCTAATAAATCAACCTAGGTCTTAAAGAAGTGCCCAGGCTTACCATTGTTAGTGCCATCCTCACATCAAAAAGATTAGAGGAATTAAAAGGATAACTCTATGAATACAAAGATTATTTGCATGGAATTATAGTGAAATACTAGGCCTATTGCCAAACATAGTTGTACATAAGCTTGCCATTAAACCTGATGTACAACCTTTAAAGCAAGCATCAAGGCAAATATGATTAGAAATTGAAGAGTGACTAATCATTGAAACCAAAAAGCTCATTGAAGTATGATTCATTCGGGAAGAGAGTATGTTGACTAGATTGCCAATATAGTTCTAGTAAGTAAAAAAGAATGGACAAATCTATGTTCACATCAAATTTAAGGATTTAAACTAAATATGCCTAAAAGATGACTTCTCATTACCCAATGTAGAACTCATGGTAGATAACACATAAAATTATGATATGTTCTCCTTCATGGATGATTTATTGGGCTATAAATAAATTAAAATGACTCTAGAAGATAAAAAGCATACATCCTTCCACACACCAATTGATATATATTGCTACAAAGTGACACCATCTGGCTTGAAAAATACTGATGCTACATACCAAAGGGCTATGACCCACATCTTTGATGACCTCATACATAGATATGTGGAATGTTGCATCAATGATTTGGTTGTTAATAGCAAGAATCAAAGTGAGCACATAAGCGATTTAAGAGTTGTATTTGATAGAATATGAAGTTTCAACCTAAAAATAAATCATTTAAAATATGATTTTGGTGTGAATTTAGGAAAATTCCTTAGTTTTATTGTGAGCCATTGAGGGATTAAAATTGATCGTTCTAAAATAAAAGCAATAATTAAAATTCCATCAGCCAAGAGCTTGAAGCAACTACATTCATTACTAGACAAATTGGCTTACATTAGAAGGTTCATTCCTAATCATTTAGGGAGATGTCAACCTTTCACTTGATTGATGAAAAAGGATGTATCTTTTATATGGGATGATATTTGTTAAGAAGCATTTGATAGCTTATAACAATATTTGTTGCATCCCTTAATTTTGGCAGCACTAATAATAAGAAAGCCATTGATATTTGAATCAGTAGGAGATTTTTTAGCTTAGAACAATGAAGAAGGGAAGGAGAATGCCTTATACTATATAAGTTGATGTGTGATAGGAACTAAAATAAGATATTGTCCTATTGAGAAGCAATGTCTAGCATTAATATTTGCTACTCAAAACTATTACACTATATGTTATCACATAAAATAACTTTAATATCTAAAGTTGATCTTCTTAGATTCTTAATGACTAGACCTACCCTAACTGGTTGCTTAGATAAATGGCCAATCCAATTATTTCAATTTGATATAAAATATGTCCTAAAAAATGCTATAAATGGGCAAGCTTTGAAGTGAAAAAACTCAATAATTAATTTAATGAGAGCTGTACTTTGATGAAGCTTCATCAATAAAGCTTGCTGAACTACCTGGTTTACCTATAGTATATGTATGAATTGGCTTAATATTTGTGACACCATAAAGTGGTATTCTAAAATATTCATATAGTCTGGCCGAACCTTGAACAAATAATGAAGCTGAATATGAAGCATTAATTGTGGGCCTAGAGCTAACAATTAGCATGAATATTAAGAAGCTTAATGTTTATGAAGATTCTCAACTCATAATTCAACAAATAAGTAGGACTTTCAAGATAAACAAACCTAAATTGGCACTTTATCATAAGCATATTTTGGAGCTTTCAAAATAAATCTTTGAAGTAACAATCATAAGGGTGGTACATAGGGACAATAGAAAAGTAATGTAGTAGCTAAATTTGCTAAAGAAATGATAGACCCCTTAGGGATTGGCAATTACAATAATAGTCCAAAGTAGGTTAACATTGATACCAACCTTTTTGGAAGCCCTTAAAGCTAATGAAAATTAAGAGATTTCAACGATAATAAAGAAGGTGATTGGCAAGAATTTTGCATCACCTATCTTAAAGGCAGTAGATTGCCAAATGATAAATCAAATTTTACAAAGAGCAGTAAGATATGCTCTCATGAATGATACATTATATTGGCCATCATTCGATCAAATGTGGTTGCGATGCCTGGAACTAGATGAAATAAAGATGGTGATGGCTGAAGTCCATGAAGGGATGTATGGTGCACAATAATCTTGTCCTAAAATGTAAATCAAAATCAAACAAATGGGTTATTATTGGCCTAGCATACTTCAAGACTACAATGAACATGCTAAAAATTTCATTAGTGTCAAATACACACAAACACTTTAAATTGACCTCCTAGTACCTTACATCCAATAGTGGCATCTTAGCCATTAGAAAGTTGGAGAATCGATATTATTGGCCCAATAGATCCTCCATTGTCTAGAGGAGATTATTTCATTTTAGTTGCCACTGATTACCTCTCCAATTTGGTAGAAGAAATTCTATTAAAAGAAGTTAAAGTGGACATTATAATGAAATTTTTTTAAGGCCATATCATCTACCGATTCAAGTACCTTAAAGAACTATATTCGATAATGATACTGCCTTCTAGAATGCCAAAATCTATCACTTCATTGATAAACTTCTCAATAAATTTTTCCTAAAAAATAAAAGGGAATGACATGATAAATTAAAAGAAGCCTTGTGGTCATACCATACTACATAAAAAACTACTACACAAGCTACACCATACTCCTTAGTCTTCAAATAAAAAATAATACTTTCTTTTGAAGTAGAGCTACCTTCACTCCATATAACAACTTAAAATGAACTTACAATAGAGGTAAGTGTCCGAGTGTGACTCAAAGAGCTTGAAGCTCTAGAGGAAACTCAATTATAGGTTAAATACAATCTAAAAATATATAAAACAAAGGTGACCTAAGCTCATGACCACATGGTTAGCTCAAGAAGCTTCAAAATAGGTGAACTAGTGCTGGAACATAGAGGACCTATCTTTCACATCAACAAGCAGATGAAAAGTTTGACTAAATTGGGAAATGCCATATATCATTGAAAAAGTATATGAATGGGAAGCTTATCAACTCATTGATGCAAAAGGGATAGCACCTTATTGACCTCATTTTTGGAAGAGGTTAACATTATTTCTAAACTAATGATTAGAACATCTAATTCTAGATTAGAAGCCTCCTAATTAGACATTTTGGACACTACTCTTACTGATCTAGTGCATCCTCCTAGGGTTTGATCTAACTCAATAGGATTGGGTAGCCTTAAACCCAAAACTAAAATAAAACTAAGTCAAACTTATTCAAATTGGAATCTAGATCCAATTGAGCTTAAACTATGGTAATTTAGATGATTAACATGATCATCCTATTTAAGCTCAAGAGGACCTAAAATTCAAAGAAATCATGACTTGAACATAATTGGATTCAAATCCAAATGAAGGTCAAAGGTAGTTAACCCTTATGTGGGTCTCACCATGTCAAAGGTCAACTCACCACAATTTAACCAAATAAAATTACTCTAAAGGCTCCAAATGATGAAATGAATATGTCTAAACATGAATTCAAAGAAAGTTAAACTCAATAAGGCTTTAACTAGGATAATTAAAGCATTTGATCTCAATGGGCCTAAATGGACCTTATTGAATTTAAATCCAAATTAAATTGGAATAAACAAAATTAATTATCTAATTTCATTTAAAAATTATTATTAAACATGAATTAACCAATTAGTGGATTAATTTGACTAATATGATCATTTGACCAAATTAGGCCAATATTAACCCAATAAGCCCAAATTGGGCCAAAGTGGTTTTTAAATCCAAAACAAATGAGATTCAATTGACCTAAATCATCCTAAATACTTGGATTAACACAATTGAAAGCTAAATAGATTATGAGTGAGTCAAGAAGGCCATTTTACTCATTTGGACTCACCCAAATCCATTTAAGCCATAATGAGTTAAGTGTTGAAATAAGTAAACAACCAACACAAAATTTCATGAAGCCAATTAATTGGGGACATTATAAATGATTAAATGAACATAATTGAAGCTTAAATCAAGCATAAATCCATAAAATGGAAGAAGCTATGCCAAGTGAAAAAGGGAAAATTCCCAAGTGGCATAATTCAAAGCATTTGAACATGAACCTAGACTAATTACCTTTAAACACATCTAAACTAATCCTAAGATGAGTTTAATTGAATGGAAACCAATATTAAGCATATTAAGAGTGTACAAGTTAATCAAGAGGAATGGAATATGCCATAAGAAGGGAAAAGGCCAAACTGAGCCAATGCCTTCCTCAAGTCCCCAAGATTCTTCCATGTGCTCAATTTCAAATGCTCTAAAAATTTCAAAAGGAATGTCTGACCTTCTCAAAATCTTCAACTCCATCATTTGGAGTTCAATTCCTTATGGCCAGTGGCCTCCATTGAAATGTACTAAGAGAAATTTTAACCAAACTTAAAAAGGAAGGATGAGATCAAATTGGCACTTTTGCTCGACTCCATCACCTTCTCTAAGTAAATTAAATCTAACCAAGCTTTTCCCCTCCTCTCAAACTTCCCCGATTGCTCCTAACACCAAACTCTGGTGAGTCATGGTGGACATCCATCTCACATCAATCTAGAGGGAGGAAAAACTCATTTCTTCCTCTAAAGGATTTGTTTCACTTGTTCAAGTGTTTTCAAAATGTAAATCACAGCCAAGACCCTACACCAGTGAGGTACACCCAAAATTGACCTTCTTTGTATTTGATGTTGGTAATTTATGAAGTGAAGTAAATCCTAGGATCAATGAAATTGTATAGATCCATTATAAACCAGACCCTGATCATTTTACAATCAAAATCTTTAGATTTCATTGCATAGATAATTGGAGATTAACTGCAAAAATTGGACGACACTCAATCTTTACCACAAATAGAGAAGATGAAATCATGATTGTCCGTTATTTCTATTTAGAACGAACGACCACAACTTAGTCAGAGCATTTGATTAAGATCCCTATAGAAAATTGCATGATGATCCAAGCCGTCTGATCTTTGATCAAGTAGTCTAGATTAAACCGTGTACCACCACTAAAATGAGGCGGGATCCATGTAAATCCCATGTAGCCGAATCACATGTCGTTGCATGTAAAGTAGCTCCACATGGTGCCAACATGAGTAAATAGGAAATCTGGTTTTTCTAGATTTTATAAATTATAAAATTATCTAAAATTATAAAAAATTATTGAAAATAAAATACTCAACATAAATTTCAGATAAGGGCTTTATAGATTTATCTCAGTGAGGGGAATCCATTAACCCATAATCCCAATTTTTATTAGGTAATTTTGGGTTAATTTAAATTTAAATATAAATAAGTAAAATTAAATTAAACCTAAAATAATGATCTAATCAATTATAAACCTTGAGAAAGTGAAATTTGGGCTCAAACACACCTTAGGATAATTTTGCAAAATTTATTGACAAATAAATCTTAAATTACAAAATTTTGAAGCCATAGATCTTAGTTTAATAAATAATATTAAATTAGAAAAATAATGAAAAGACATAGGTTTAGTTTAAATCATCATAGTAAATATCAATAAATATTAAAACATTATTAAAACCCACTAAAACCTTATATTCCCTAAAATGACCAAATAAACTAATTAATTGAATTAAATAATAAAATTAAATTGCCAAACTTTAAAAATCATAATTAATAAACCAAATTTTAAAAAATTCTATATAAATACTAAATGGATGAATCTTTTATAAGGGAATATGGAAAAATATAACCCATAATTACTTTTGCTTAATTTAGGCTTAATTTGAATTTTAGTAAAATAATTAAAACCTTAATTAGTGTCAAATTATGCATATGATCAAACTTTAGAGAACTCAAATTGGTAAGGAGCCTCACTTGCATAAAAACTTCAGATGTAAATGATCTCTGGATTGGAAGTTATCAAATTGCTAATCCTAAGGTTAATTTAAGTGAAAATTTTAAATTAGAAAAATGCTGAAATTATAAAAATTATAAAATCACTTTAACTCACTTTCATTAATATCTGAACACTTAAGAAAAATTCTCAAAGCCTCTAAAGTTAAAGAACTCAATTAATAAAGTATTTAGGGTTTAATGTTTAATGAAATAATTTAAGATATTAAAGTTAATTAAATAATATATCACTATATTCAATTAAATAATTAAGATTCAACATTAACCAATCACTGAACTTCACATTAAAACATGGAATTCATTAATATAAAGAAACCTTTAAACTTTTGAATAACATAATCCTAATTATAAAATAAATGGGGAATTAAAAATAAAATGATTCATTGAGTTAATTAGATGTAGGAAAACCTAAGGAACCAAAATATCCTAGATTTGAGTTGGGTGCCCAAAGTCAATCAATTTCTTAGGTTTCTTAAATTAAGATGAGTAAATAAAACTCCATCATAATGAACCTAACTAAAATTTAACATGTAATGTTTCATTAAGTTTAATTTACAAAAATAATTTAGAACACATAAGAAAATGCATTTTCTAAATGATGAAATTAAGATTTTCAAGGATTAATTACGATCAATTGAATCAATTTACCTAAATAAACATAAATGAATAAATGAAATCATAGCTTGAACTCATAACATGAATAAATGAAACCAAACAATAATCAAATAATTGAAATATACAAATAAAAATCAATTGAATATTTAATTAAATGGAAAATAATATGAAATTAAAAATGTGTAATGAGAATTATAATATACAACAACATAAAAGAGAAATAAATCAAATCAACTTTTCTGAATCCTTAATATTAATAAAATAAAAATTGTAATTAAATAAAATAAATAAAATCAAATGAATAATGAACCAAATTAAATAGATTAAATATAAAATTAAGCTATAAAACATAAACTAAACAAAATCAAATATAAATGTATTAAAATCAAACTTAAAGTGAAACTAAATCAAACAAAATAATAATAACATGAACATTATATTCATAATTAAAATTTAAAGAAATTTATTAAATATTAATTAAAGATTATAAATAAAAATAAAAAAAGTAATCATAAATAGAATCAATAAATATTTAATTAAATTAAAAGAAATGAAAAGAAGAATGAATCTTAATTAAATTTCCAAATAAAATTAAAACATTGATCAAATCAAATCGAACTCAAATGAATTTAAAGATACATAAGGTTTTAGCTTGACACTTAGAATGAATCTTCATTTTAGAATGAAGATCTCATTATGATTTAGGATGTTGAATAGAATGGGTTCCATCCAAAGTGGTATTTATTTTATTCTTCACTCTTGTTCTTTACTCTTGAAATTTTAAATTCCACTTTAACATAAAATAAAATTAAAAATGAAAATGAAATCATAAACCAGCTAAATTATTTAAATTGGAACCACTCAATGAGAAATCGAACAAATTTTAAGAATAAAAAATTAAAAAAAATGAAAATAATATTTTTAATAATTAGCAAACATATGGTATATAGTTTGGACACGTGAGGTCGCAGGGCTACTAGTCCAGAGGAGGTATTGATACCTCAAACTCTAGTTTAGCGAGGACATGTACTTATGAGGCAAAATTGTGAAAAGTAAAAATCTCAAAATCAAATTAAACCAAACTTTGAAAACCTAAATTAAAACTTGAACTTAAAATGCCTAGCAAAGTCTTACCACATAACCCCTCCTTAACACACTAGATTATTAGCTTACCGACCTTAGACTTAAGTTAGGTCAATCTGTAATGTGATGTGAAATGTTTTTGTTATTTTGTGATGTATTGGATGGCTAGAATTGTTTGCCCGCTAGTATAAAACAAAAAGTGTTTGCCATCATGAAAAAATGATGAGCATAGAACTACATTTTTAGTATTTTGATGAAATACATATTATAGATTGATTAATTTTTGGGACTAACTAAATTGTGTGCATAATTTACTACAAACAAGTACAGTACATATATTTGAGATCTGAATGCAAGAATTGCATGCAATATTAGAATAGGTTAGACTTTGAATGAAAACTATGGCTTAAGATGAATATGATTTGTTTAAAGCAAGCAAGATTAAATGGTTTGATCTGAATTTGTGTATAAACATCCGCCATACGTTAGTAGTATCACACACTGATAGTAGAAGAAAATGGCATCTTTTGAGGAATGGACTGTTGCCTGTGGAACACTTGATGAATTGAATGCTAAAGCTTGTAATACATTACACAATTTTTTCACTTGATCAGTTCATGAGAATTCTTATGTTGAGTACAAGTAAGGGGATTAAGTTAAAATAAGTTAAAATCTTATGCAAAATCATCTTTCATTTGGGTACCAGAAAGTTGAAATTTTATGCACACTAAACAAAACATAAAACATTTATACTCATTTTGAATGTGGACCCAAACATTTTTGTGTTCCAAAATTTTACATTTGATTTTATCCTATAAGAGTGTCTTGAAAGTAAGATTAATGAAGGCATGTGGCACTTCGATAGTAGATGTTCAAGACAAATGACATCTAATAATGAAAAAATTTACAATGCTAGGGCCAAATAAAGGTGGATACAAAGTTTATGGAGATAAGAAAGTATTGAATCCATATGTAAGAATTTTATAACCATTGATAAGTGTTTCTTGTTGAAGGTTTAAATAATAATATAATTTCCATTAGCTAACTTTGTAGTAGATGTTTAAATGTTTCAATTTTTTGCTTCATTCTATGTTATTAAACATGATGAAACTATTTAGTCAGTAGTCCATAGATATAAGAATATATATTTAATTGATTTAGAAATATATTGTGATGTAAATTTAAATTTATTTTTTTAAAAGAATAGATGATGTTATTTGGCAATGGCATAGAAGACTATGTCATATTGACAAGCACACACTCAACAAAATATTAAACTTGATTTGGTAGTTAGTTTGTCGAAGTTAAATTTTAATTCAGAATTTATATATGATGCATGTGTTTACAATAAATAGTTTAGTACTTTAAACAAATTATTTCCACATTTAGACCATTAAAATTATTGCACATGGATTTTTTTAGCTCTAGTAACACAACTAGTTTAGGTGGTAAGAGTTATGGCTCTATGATTATGGATGATTTCTTTGGATATACTATGATTTTATTTTTAGTAAATAAGGATGATGTTTTTGGAGAATTTAAGAAGATTGCTAAAAATATTTAATATGATCCCATTTGATAATGATTGTGAATTTGAATATAAATTGTTTAAGATTATTGTGATGAACATGGAAATAGCCATAACATTTTTTACACCTAGAATTTGTATAATGGAGTTGCTAAAAGGAAAAATAGAATCTTAATTGAATTGAGTAGATCTAAGCTTGATGAGTATAAACAACAAAATTTTTTTCAAGTTGAGTTATTAAAATTGAATGTTATGTGATGAATAAGATCTATATGGCTAATTTTAAATAAGACCCCTATATATTATTCTCTAGAAAGAGGACTAAGGTTGGTAATTTCATGTTTTTAGATGCAATCATTTTATTTTAAATAATAAAAAAAAGTCCTTAAATAAGTTTAATTTCAAGTTATATAAAGATATTTTATTAGGATATTTTATTTTTGGAAAATCTTATAGAGTTCTCAATAAAAGAAAATTGATTGTAGAAGAATTAATTCATGTTATCTATGATGAAAACTTAATTGATTTTATTAAAAATAACTTGATTGATGAAGAGGTTGATGATTTTAGGAAATTAAATTTGGAAGATAAAGTGAATGATATTTTGCTTGAAGAATGAAGATATACTAATAATCATCCAAAGGATTTGATTATAAGAGATCCATCCAAAAGAGTTGTGACTAGAAGACATAGTAGAGAGATAACAAGTAATTCTGTATTCTTATATGAAGTTGAACTTTAGAATACTAAAGAAGCTTTAAAGGACAATTTTTGAATTATTTCCATGGAAGAAGTGTTGAACCAATTCGTAAGATATGTTTAAGAATTAGTTCCAAAGCCATAAATATTAAAATGCTATTGGAATAAAATGGGTTTATAAGAATAAGTTAGAAGATTCTAATTGTATTATTATAACAAATGGGTACACATAGGTTGAGCATATAAATTTTGAGGAATCTTCTACACCCTTAGTAAGACTAGAGGCCATTAGAATACTCTTTGCTTATGCATATTATAAAAAACTTAAACTCTTTTAGATGGATATTACTAGTGCATTACTGAATGATTTTATTGACAAAAATGTCTTTGTAGAGTAACTCTCTAAATTTAAGAGCCATGATTATCCTAATCAATTTTATGAATTAAATAAAGCTTTATATGGTTTGAAATAGATTATGTGTTCTTAGAATGATAGGTTGAGTAACTTTTTGATATGCCAAGAATTTAATAATGGTAGAGTCTTTATTTTTAAGAATATAGGTGATGATTTGATTGTGTTACAAGTGTATATATATAACTGATGACCAGTCATGGAGAGAACGTCATTGTGGATGGAGAAAGAAGAAGTGCTTGAAGATCTTCCACTCATCAATGTGAAAGAGATGCAAAAGTTCTGCTCACTGAAGTAGAATATTAGTAAGAGATCACTGAATCCCTTGAATTGTTGGCCACCATAGCTCTAACCAAAGAGTCTTACTCAAGTTTTTCACACAAAAATAGTTTAATCTCTTCATTAAGATGGAATAAAAGTTCCTTTCAGAAAAACATCTAAATATTTGAAAAAAAAATTTAGAACTTATTATTTTGTAGCACCAAGGTGCCACAGTTTAGTGCTTAGGTGCTAGCATCTCTATCTAGACATGCTATAAGGAATTGTCCATAGTACTAAGGCACCAAAAAGCTAGCACTTAGGAATTATACTACTGATGCACATTTGATACTAAAACACTAAATATTTTTAATCCTAACTCTCATACAACACTTAAACATGATCAAATACATCCACAACTACATAAAACAAAACATAAATATAAAATGCCACAACATATAAAGTATAAGAATTCTCATAAGTTTAAGCATTTGGTGTGGGACCATGTTACATGTAATTTCCTCCTTTGTTTTACTACATTAACACCCTTGAACCCCAAAGAACTTTACTCTAAAGAGTTAAAATTTTAAAACTCTTCAAGAAATTCGAAGGCAAAGCTCTATATGTTTTTTATTGTCATCCAGGTTTCCTCACTTGGTGGCTTGTGTTTTCACCAAACTAAGATTCTCTAAATGATGCTATCATGAGTTGGTGTTTCAGCTATGTTGATGTTCTCCACATAAAAAATTATTAGCTACATAGGTACTTGTAAATAACTTTAAAGTATTATTCTACAAATTTGGAGGTTGGGTAACTCCTTTAATAGATATTAAACCTTTCACATTGAAAATATGACTAATAAATATGTGAGGAAGAAATTTAAGAACATAAGAGTTAGTACCAAGTTTTCTAATAATTTAGATGGTCCACATGCTCTCACTTGTAACTTCTTATATTTTATGGGAAGAGATCTCTTTGGATGGATACAAACCAACACATAATCACCTATCTCATATTCCTTAAATTTTTTATCTTTATTTTTTGTTTAGAGTACTTAGCATTTTGTATTTCCATTTGTTTCTTTATGTCTTCATGAAGGTTATGAAAATCACATGCAAATGTATATGCTAAATTAGAGAATGCACGAGTAGGTGTATTAGTCAATTCAATTAGCATTATATCATTATATTAATAAATTATCTAGAAAGGCGATCTATGGGTTCTTAAAATGAAACTATTGTATATGAATTCAGATGTAGGTAATGTTAAATCCTAGTTTCTTATGTTTTTTCAACTAAACATCTTAGTAAATTTTCTAATGTCCTATTGACAACTTTCATCTATCTATCAGTTTGTGGATGAAATGCAAAGGAGAATTTTAGTTATGTTCCCATTAGTTTTCATAGAGTTTTGCCAAAATAATATATAAATTTAACATATCTATCAAAAATTATAGTGGAAGAAACTCCATGCAATCTGATAATTTCTTTAAAGAAAAATTTTGCTATGTGGGTTGCATCATTTTATTTTGAACACATATGAAATGTTCCAACTTAGAAAATCTATCTACAATGATAAATATACTATCATATCCACGTGGTATCCTATGTAAGCCTAATGTGAAAAATATGGATAGGTTGGTTTAGAAAGAATAGGTAATGATATGTAATGACTTGCTTTTAATTTGAAAGTTTTAGCTTGACAACAAGTGTAACACTTTGCTACGAATAGTTCAACATCCTTTCATAGAGACTACTTGTAAAACCTTTGTTTACTAGTGTTTATGTCTTTAATTTACCAAAAATGTCCTAGTATACTTCTTGAATGTAGTTCAAAAATAAGAAATTTCTTTAGGGATATATTAGGAATACATAACCTATTAACTTTATAAAGAAATCCACTTAAAATGATAAATGAGCTATCATATGTTAAGAGCTTGTATTCATGTTCCAAGTATATCATATGAAAATCAAGATGAATTTTGCAATCATTTTTTAAAGTTTTAAATCTTGGGATTTAAAATTTGAAAGATGAAACTATTAGAGATACTCTAGATAAAGTGTCTACTATTTTTTTTTGTCTATTTTAATTATGTGTAAGCACAAAAAAAGAAATTTAAGGTATTTGAACTATGTAGTGTGTATATAATTTAGCTTCTTTTGGGAGTTAATAAACTTTAGAGCTAGATGATCTATATTCAAAATAAATTATTTATGTAATAGATAATGTCATATGTAGAATATTTTTCTCAAGCATGATTTAAGTTTTCACTAAAGAAAGAAATTGGATATTTTTTTGGCATAATATTCCACAAATTTCAATACCTGATGCAATAGAAGTCACCTCAAATACTTTATTGAAGTTAAGAATTCTTAAGATAGGTGAAGAAGTTATAAGGGTTTAATTTATTTCATGGCCTTTTCAACATCTATAGTCAACATAAACATATCCTTTTTTAGGATGTTAATGACAAGGGCTATAATAGTGCTGAATTTTTTTATAAATATCTAATAAAAAGTAGTTACTCCATGAACACTTCTAATTTGTAAAAGACCTCAGAGTTTACCAATTTATAATGACATAATTTTTGATGAGTTAGCTCTTAATCCATCAGAAGATACAATGAGGCCTAAGAAGATGACTTCATTATGATGAAAGAAATATTTCTTAAGGCTTGCATATAATTTTGCCGCTCTTAATTTTTCCAAGACCATTTTGAAATGTTGTAGATGTGACTTCTCGATTGTGCTATAGATAATAATTCATTGAAACAAACTCAAGGAATTGACCATGTGGTGTTTTAATTTGGGAGTCATAGGGGCACCATGCAGATCTTATGGGGTACTTATTGAAGTGATGGAGTACGACATTAAGGTATGATGTACTATCTTATAAGATAGAAACATCACCCTATAATGGACTTAATCATCTAATAAGGACTCCTACGGTAGATGGTTCTACATATATACTAGAGATCTTTCCCCTACTTTACATAAGGTTCTTTAGATCCTTATAAAGGCAAACCAATTTAGTTAATTGTATATTAGGAAATGGAAGTTTCATAAGAACATTCTTGATTAAAGTAGTTAGTAAATATTTTCAAAGATTTCAAGGCAAGACTATCAAATAATTGGTTGTTATTAGAAATAAATAGGAAGCCTTATTTATGGATTCCATAGAAAGATAAGTAGGGAGTGTCTAGATACTAGGAAGCTTAGTGAATGCTCCGTGCTCCCTATGATGAGGCTTTATATTTTTGAAGGGGATAATTTATTTTGTTTAAGTTAAAATTTTATTAGAGTCCTATGACTTATAAACCAACAATACAAGACTATGAAGATGCCTAGAAAATGAGGACATATATTCATACTAAAGGAAAAAAAAGATGCATCAGAACTTATGTCTAAAATGCTTTAGCACAGGCTAGAAGCATGACCTAAAATCCAATCAGGGAGAATGTGATGTAGTGGTTCACCTTCATCAGAGAGAATGAACACATCTCAACTCTTTTGGACCTACAACTGCCTAGAGTGGCTACCAACTAACACCTCCTACACATTAAAACCATGTAGGCCAGTGTTGTATAGATGCAAGATAGTTAGGCTATTATTTAATTTGGAAGAAAGCTAGAATCCTAAACTCACTCCCTAAGAGACTAGATAATATTTGGTATGCAAGCATAACTTATACTAATATTAATTTTTTTTAATTTTGGATCATTTTGACACATTAATTTGGACTAAGGATTAGAATAATTATGCTAAATGCATGATAAAATTGAGTTATAGGAAAAATTCATGAGAAGAGATTTTATCCACTATAAGGGACATCTCTCAAAGGTGAAGCTTGTTCCCTATCATGCAATAGTGGAGATCCTCCATATTCAAGAGTGAAATAATATGACATACATGTTGTTATAGTATAAAACCATTTAGCTAAGGGGTTGTTAAATCTTTTATTATCTTCATTAAAAGCCTAGGATTTAAGATGATGTTATAATTGATAAAAATTAGTTAAAGTTATTAATGAGGTTAGAAAATTTAATTTTTTTTAAAGAGTCTACCATATCCAGACACACATCAAATCATCACACTTTAAGAAACCTATAAAAAGCATGTCATTTATATTGCATAATCTAAACACAATAATCAAACATTTGAATTTTTTAAGAGAATAAAATGCCGAAGCGGCTGGATCATTGTATACCCAAAAAAAAGAAAGAGTTGGATAGCCAAGCTCTACCCTTATACAATGAAAATTACAATTATATATTTGAATCGAAATAAAAGCTATGAGGGTCTTCAATTCTTATTTTTCACTCTTTCTTTGGATTAATTTGCTCTTTTCGCATCGCCTCTCAAGTCTTTGCCTTCTAGCCATTATTTATACTAAACCCCATAGCACTAATCATAATCTTATTAAAAAATATTATATTTTGTGAAAAATAAAATCTAACTACACATACAAAATAGATGTTTGGTAAATAATCATATAAGATAAGCAATTATATTTGACATATTTGGACTTAGCACCCTACACTTGGGTAACCAAGCCCATCTACCCTAATTGGATTATGCTTAGGGGCATAAGCAACACCTACAAGTGAGAATATATGTATTCATTTATTATTATAGTGGCCCCTTAAGTACAATCCCCTGCATAAGATATCATTAGGCTAATAACAACCTAACATCTAGTCTACACAAAATAATCCTAACATAATTTAAAAATATTACATCACAAAACAAAATATAACACCATAACATACATCGACCTAACCTAATACTAAGGTAAATGACTTAGTATTCTAATGTGTGTGCTAAAGCTTAGTGTGGTATGTCTTGATTGATCTTTAGAATTAGGACTTTCTAAAGTCTTAAGATTGTTTAAATTACCCATTAGGGATGGTTTCAATTTAAGTCTTTTTGTGGCTTGATTGGATTTTAACTTATGTGTTTCCATTTTGTTCACTACTTACTTAAGATTTAATCATTATGAAGAGAGGAGAGAGATTTAACTCTTTCATCACTAGCCTAAGTTGTTTTCTGAAGATTGATTATTATGGCTTTAATTCTCTTAATAAACCACTTCTAATTTTTTTTAGCTTAAGTTTAGATTAACCTTAATGAATTTTGTTCAAACATGAAAGGCATCTTAAGATTTAAAAATTAAGTAACCATCACATGAGTAATATCCCATTACTTCCTTTCATTATCAATAATATCCAATTTCTTTGGTTATTAATTTCTCTAATATTTTATTTATTATATGCATATACATGCAATATACCCATATTTTTGCACACTTAATGAATTTTGATTCATGAATTTGATAGAAAAGGGTTTTATCACAAATTTAAGTATATGTAAATATGTATTAGGAATTTAAGCATGTACGTGCCGTTATTAAACCAAGAAAGTGAGATTATCTAAGATCTTCTTGGGGGGTACTTAAAGTCTAGTATTTTCGAGATGTCCAGACTATATGCTTGCTAATTCAAATACATGTAAACATATAGGTATGCATAGAAACAAAATAATAAAAAGGTTGTGTATAAATATTATTTATTTATGTAAAGTTAAATGGCATAAAAAAGGAATTTTGCTTTATAATATGACATATGTAAACACTTAAATAAAGTTCAGCCAGTACATGTTGATGTTAAAATTAGGAAAGTGATTATTTAAGATAACTTTGTGGCTACCTAAAGTCTCATATTCTTGGGATATCCAGACTATGTACTTGCTAATTCAAATACATGTAAGCATAAGCACAAAACATAGAATAAAATAATCACTTGTAATGAGCATTTATTTAAGTTTCAAATCATTTAAATCATAATTAACATATATTTTCAAAATAGTTTGAGATTTACTAGTGATAATAGCCTCGCAATATAATATCATTTGTCCGACTCATGTAATTTAAATACAGTCATTTTCTTTTAATTTTAAAACATGAATATATGAAGCACATGACATGCACATTTATGATAATTGAAAGGAAGTAATTAAATATCGCCACACAACATACTTGATTTCATTAAACCCTAAGGACATTCAAGTTAAATAAGCATCCATTAAGCTTAATCAAATCTTCTTGTATGTTTAATTTTAATGTTCAAGTTACTAAAACCTAAAGAGGAGATATGATACTTAGAATTCACTCCATCCTATATTGGTTGTTTAATATATTGAAGGAAAGAAGTTAAATACATTTTATGAATTAATTAGGTTTAATCCATTAATTACACCAATTTGATTATTCTTCTCAAGTTTCTTTAATTTAATTAGTCCCTTAAGCATGAGCCTTCAATGATATGCTTTGGAAGAATAAAATTGGCAATGCACCTAGATAGATCTAATGCAATTAGGCTCATGCTTAAGAGTTAATTAAATTAAAGAAGAAAAATATTTAAGGCAAATACTCTTATTGTTTCCCCACACCATTGGGAGAATCATATTTTCTTTGATGACTTTTTATTATTAAACACATCAAGGGTTTTATGGGTTGCACTTGAGTTTTTGAAATAATTTAATTTGAATTTTATTACTAATTTCTTAATTCATTTTAATTACTAAGCATATTAATTAAATTTATTAAAGGAATACATTTGAAGATAATTAGGAGTGGGTGTCCTAATTAATTCCCATGTTATCCGCACTATTTTTATTAATTAATTATCACTAATTACTTAATTTTATAGTTTATTGATTTTAATTATTAATAAATCACTTATAAGGAATAATTAGAGTTAAAAATTTTGAATTTCCCAAACCACTTGGAAAATGATTCCACAAAAAAATATGGGAGGCAGAGGACATTGCTAAGAATCAACATGCCAAATTTAGAATTAATTTGCTAAGTAATTTGGCCTTAATTAAGGTAATTAGCTTAAGCTTCAAAGCTTAACTAAGTATTATTTATTAAGCATTAATTAGGGTTTTATTTTTATTAAATTCTCCTCTGTCAAAGCTTTCCAAAATAGGTTTATTTGCCTTTTTTATTTTTCTACAATTAGTTATAATTTTTTGAAGTTCTAGTTATTTAATTATTTTTAAAACCTTAATTAATCATTTTAAATGCCGACCATGTGGATCGACCGACTTTCCATGTGGTATCGTGGTATTGGTTATTCAAAACATCTAACACAACTACTAACTCAGTGGTAGTGGATGCGGTGTCATCCCAATAATTCAATCCAAGATCAGATGATCGAGATTAATCCCATGATTATGAAGGGATTAAATCAAGATTTCTAGCATAATTAATCAGGACCGTCCATTCGAATCACACATAATGGAAGGTTGGTGATTTTTCATCCCATGAATGCCAAAAGACGATCACTGTCCACCTTCCATTACTCAATTCGAGCTCATTGGAGCTTGTTTTAGGATGAAATTGACTCCAAAATGATCAATGAATAGATCTAAGAAGATCCTATGATGGAAATTGCATGAAGACATAATTCATTTCAGAAAAGACTAACACCTAGAGGCCAAATATATGGTTGCTAAATTTTTAACTCACTGGAGCTAAAGACTGGCAGTCCATTAACAAAGGTAGCTTCATCTTGAAGAGACAAAGCTCTATTGAGAAGATCTCGAGCTGCTTCCCAATTGATCGGTCAATTCAAAGTTGGTATAGGGATGCCTTCCAGTGGTCAAATGGATCTAATCAATTCATTTTTGGTTACCGTAGTGTGGTGAAGGTGTGAGAAAAGTTAATTTAGCTTTGGTGGAAGTTTATTGAGGTTAGATGGATAGATCTCTCGAGTTTGA
Source organism: Cymbidium sinense (assembly GCA_021442155.1). Taxonomy (NCBI): domain Eukaryota; kingdom Viridiplantae; phylum Streptophyta; class Magnoliopsida; order Asparagales; family Orchidaceae; genus Cymbidium; species Cymbidium sinense. The sequence goes on along the minus strand of CM038224.1, from coordinate 51,007,796 downwards.
GTAGAGCTTGGTCTCATTGGCAATGGGGTGCATGGGGAGCTCAGGGAATGCTCTGTGATTACTCAAAATACTTTGAAGATGGTGTGTGATGTGTTTGAATGAATAGGGATGAGTATACTCTCCTACCCTATTGAACCAAAGGGTGAGATTGGCTCAGCCTTTGATAGTCATCTGACCAGAGTGGGTGGCCTAATGAGGCAGGGGACTTCTAAGGTGGATGTGCATGGAAGGCTGAGGGGGTGTAGTGGGATGTCAGAGAGTATGCACTCCTCCTTAGGTGGACTGATAGTTTCCCATGGGTGAGCTCACCCTCTCTTGGCAAAAGGCTAAACCCAATAGACTTGAATTAGGTTGGGATAGTGATCCTTTATTCAAGAAGGGCCAAAGATGGTAGCCAAAGGGTGGGGAGTTCGAGAACCCATCCAAATGGGAATTTTGTCCCATTTAGAGGGCTTGGTTAAATGGGTTTGACCTAACTCAGGTTCATCATGGGTTGGGCTCCCTTGGACAGGCCCATGGAGACCCAAGGATGAGTTCTAGCAAGTTTGGTTGGGTTTGGACTTGATTTGGTTGGGTTTGGCTCAATTTGATTCATGTTGGTCAAATGGGCTCAATTGAGCTAAGTTTTTGACCAAATTGGGTCAAATTTGGGGTTTGGTTAAGTTCAATTGGTCATTTAAAATGAATTACTGCAATTGGTTTTGTTTAATTCAAGTTAGATTTGGACTTGGTTCATATGGTTCAAATGGGTCATGTTGATGAATTTGACCAATTGGCCAAATTGGCTTGAGCATGGGTTAGGTCTATGTGCAATTGGTCATTGGTTATTGATTGGAAGAGTTGATTTGAATTAATTTGAATTATGGGGGTGATTTTGTTCAATTTGACTCTTTAGGTAAATTTGGGCTAAGTAGGCCAATTGGGTTGGGTTGACCAAATTGGGTCCAATTGAAGGTTGCATCATATTCAATATTCAATTTGTGGTTGATGAGAGTTATTGATTGCAATTAATTTGGCATAGAACATGATTTGGTCCAATTTAGCCCTTTAGGTCATTTTGGGTCAACTTGGGTTAAGGGCCCAAATTAGCTTAACTAGGTCCAATTGATTATAATGGAGTGTTCAATAGTTATCTAGAATCATCAATGAAAGATTATATAATTTTATTTTATCCAATGATTATTTGATTGAAGTTTTATCTAATTGGACCTTTTAGGTCACTTTGGTTTAAGTGGTTTTGTCAAGTCAATTTGGACCAACTGAGGCTATAGATGGTTGTATCCAATGATGAATTTGAAGTTAATTGGTGGCTTGATTGCAATTGATTTGGGTTTGATTATGTTTTGACTCATTTGAACCCTTAGGTCAAATGGGCTAATTTGGATTAGTTAATTCTAATTGATTTAGTTGGCTTGATTGTAAGTGTTGGAATAGTTTGCAATGATCCATTGGATAGTTAGAACCATTGAGAGAATTGAATTGAGTTTGGTTTTCTTGGGTTGGTTTGAAAGAAGTTATAGGATTTAAAGTGGGTTAACTTGAGTTAAGGAGCCGAATTTTCTTGGAGCTTGGATTGGAAATCAAATTTAATCAAGGTCAGTTGATTAGCTTGAAGTTGAGGTTTCAATCATTTGGTTTAAGTTTAAAGGCATTGATGGGGTATGGTGTTTATTTAGGCCTTAGGGTAGATGAAGCCTCCTTATCCTAAGGTTATGCCCTACAAGTCTCTAGGCTTAGGTTTAGTATTCCCTTAATCCTTAGAAGTGTCATAACATAAAAAAAAAACCTAAGTGCCTAGAAGAATCCTAGACCTAAGATTGAAGTGATCAATCCTCACTCCAAAAGTGAGGCCAACAGACCAATAAAAGGTTTCATTATAGTGTTCATTAGCCTCATGAATGTTCTAGTTGTGTTTGAAAGACCAATTGACATGACTAACCATTCATGAAGACTATCAAGGGTTTGGAATGCTATCTTCCATTTATCAATACACATCTTTGAAGTTTCATTTTTCTTAGGAGTTAAAAGTGCTAGTACAACACAAGGACTAAAACTTTCTTGGATAAAACATATCTTCATGAGTTGATCTACTTGTCATTTTAATTCTATATGGTCAGTTAGATTCATCCTATAATGGGGTAAGATAGATATTTGTGAACTAGGAGTTAAGTCTATAACATGCTATATATCCTTAATGGTCATAGTTCAAGAGGTTAGTCATTAGGGATCAAATCAATAAATTCAAGAGGAAAGTCAATGGAAATAGCTCATATCCTATTAGGAAGACCATAGTTGGTATGTGGTGATCCTTAATATCAGTGAAGACTTCCAAGGTGTAAGATAAATAGAAAGTAATATCATTGAATTCTCTAGCTTAGCATCTAAACCTTAAAGTTATGTTTTGAATTCTAGGAGAGTTACATATATTCAAATGTATATTAGAAGAACCTTTCTTATCATCAGATGGTGATATCACTATCAGTTGGAGTATCATAATTTTCTCTTCGCTGGGTTTGGGTTGTAGTTTAGAATGGCGTTTATGAGGAGGTGTAAGAAGAATTCTATATGGAAGTGTAATTGACCTTTTTCATTAGGTTTTATGAGAAATTATTTAATTCTTTTCTTATTATGTTTGAATACATAAGTGTTTTTATGACCATAATGAATTATATTCAAATCACAAACCATGGTCTTCCTAATAGGATATAAGCTATTTCCATTGGAAGAACATCACACTAAATTTTCTCAATATAACTACTTATCTTAATCGGAATAAGCATCTATTTGTGATAGGTAGGGATGTGTGATTTACCCAATTGACTTAAAATAATTTTGGGTGATGTTCAGTCAAAAGGTTGGCTCTCTTGATTACATGGGTCGATACATTTATAGCACTCCCTTTATCTATTGCTAGCTTACACCTCTTTCTCTTACATAAGATATACATTGAGAAAGTATTCTTTCTTCTCCAGTCTTCTTTATTTATAGAAGCAGTCATACACCTCATAACTAACATTGGATAATTTATATTTAGATCCATAAGATATACATTGATCACTGCAGTATGTTCTAGCTATTATGTCCTCAAATGCATTCATATATTTAATTATTAGCATATTCTCTTATTTAAGAGCTATCAATTGTTCATGGAGCCTTTTATCATGATGTCTAGGCAATATTTAGCCCTTAAATTTTCTTTCATTTCTACCTATGTCATGAGGTTTTATCGAATCTCTCTTCTTTAGCTAAAGTGTTATTTCAATAAATTTTTTCATGACTTACTAATTTCATTTTAACAAACATAGTTTATTGATAATCAACCATATGATACCTATCAAAGAAATCATCCATTTGGGTTAACCAATCTAAAATTTTACTGAGATGCCATCTTACATTTGGGTTTCTATTTTAACTTGTTTTGTAGGTTCATGTAAGATTTCATAGACCCTAAGATAGTTTTATTTAAGGATGTTCCTTAGGTTTGACCTTCTTGTAGGCTAGTCATCTCTATGTAGTTCAATATTTTCCCTTCTTATGAGTTCTAAGTCATTCAAGCATGAGTTAGTCAATGGGGTTTGAAGCCTAGTACTCAAGGTTTGAACTTGTGTGGCTAGATTAATGAGAAAGTATTCTATCCTAATGAGTTTTTCTTCACTTCTCATAGTGATCTCATCTACCCTCCTAGTCAAGTCTTCTAGTTGGTCCAAGATAACGAATTTGGGTGGCATGATTTAAACAAATGAATGCAAATATGTCACTCCAAATGAAATTTTAAGTATGCGTTAAGTGAACTTGATTTAACACAATGAGATGTACAATTTTGAAAATGATTAGCCTTTAGTAGACATAAAGTAACTTATGAATGCTATAAAACATTAAGTAAACATAAGATCTTTAAAGATATGAGTTCAATTTTTATGTAAGGTTTGTATATAGGTTTGGCTAATTCAGTGAACTGTCTTACTCAAGCATTATGACTTGTAGTTAGGTTGAACAGGGAAAGGCTAGACTTTATGAGTGGAGATAATTGGTTGGTAGTAAAATAATGTTCATAGGATTGCCTATCACATGAATTTAACATGAGTTTCCAAGAGAAATCACTAAATCTATAAATAAAATTATACAAAATCTAAAGTACAGAACTAACCTTCCTTAAATTTGATATGGATTATTTACTAGCACTTTCTCCAAGCCTTCAAATGGGATATGATACCAAAATTAGTGAAGCAATCATGGAGAGAACACCACAACGAATGGAAGAAGAAGAACTGCTTCAAGGTCTTCCACTCACCAACATGAAAGAGTTGGGAAATTCATACAAACCAAGTACAATTCTAGTGAGAGATAACCAAATCCCTCAAATGTTAGGCCACTAAGCTCCAACAAAAGAATCTTCACTCAATGTTTTCACACATAAATAGTTTAATAGATTTATTTAGTCAGGACATGGGTTCATATAAGTTACAAAAGCCCAAAGGATGTGCCCCTTTGGAAAAACCACTAAAAAATTGTAAAAAATTAGAAGATATCATTTTGTAGTGCCGAGGCACCACATGCTAGTGCCTAGGTGCTGGCTTCTCTATCCAGAAATCCTATAAAGAATTAGCCTTAGTGTTAAGGTGCTAAAAAGCTAGGACCTAGGTGCTATAGTGGTAATGTACTTTTGACACAAACACTAAATGTTTTCAATCACAACTCTCATACAACACTTAAATATAATCAAATACACCCACTACTATAAATTAGAACCCATAAACATAAAATACCATAACACATGAAATATAAAAATCCTCATCAATTTAATTATTTGGTTTGTGACCTTGTGATAGGTCCTTTGCTCCTTTGATGTGCTACATCAATAACGTATTATTTAGAGGTACCAATGAATATTTATATTATAAGTTTTCATCTTTGGTGTCTAAGAAATTTAAAATGAATATGATGAGAGAGCTTAGTTTTTTCTTGGGTTTTCAAATCACATTCATTTGTTGAACCAAGTACACAAATGTATTGAATGTAAATTTTAGCATGAAGAGACTTAGAAATAACATGGCTTTAAATGAATTAGAAAATGTTTTTATCAAAAATTTTACAGGAGTATGTGATCTGTACTTTTACCTTTTTATGCAAGTGCTTGTGTCAAATCAAGAAATAGATAATTAGTAGAGTATCATTTTCATGAGGATTAAAGTAAAATAGAATATTAATTTAAATTAAATTAAGTACTAATCTTTTAAAACCTAGTTTTAATCCAAGAAAAAAGAAAGTACTTAATTAAAATTGCTATCTACTATTTCACAAAATATTAAAAAGACAAATTTTAATTTTTTATAAAAAAATATATAGGTTCTTTTCTTAATTTTAAAATAAGTACTCTAAATTTATGGAATCTTTTAGATTATGTATTATAATAATACTATTTGGTGGATTAATTTTAAAACTTGTGGTGTCAACAAGAAGAAATGGTGATATACTCTCTATCTCTAGACAAGTGTAACCAAACCAATCCCTTTACCCAATTTTTTTTGCTTAGTGCTAAGTAAATTTTGATTTGTTTCTTTGCCCATATTTCTTTTTAAATGATTATAAGTCCTACAAATAATCATTTATTAAATGACTATTTAGGTACTCGTTCTTATCTATCACATTAATGATTATTTAGTTCATTTGTTTACTTTTTTCATACTCATTCTTCTATCACTCTCTCAATATTTTTAGATCACACTTAATTTAACATTGTAATTGCCAAATCACAAGTAAATAAAGCTTGGAAAGATGTAAAACATATTTTCACTTAAAGTACAAATAGTTTTCTTATATTAATCCACAAACATAGTTTAATATAATATAATCATCCTAAAAGTTCACATAAATTCAGAGCACTTTATAGATTAGTGCTCATAATAGAAAGAAAGAAAGAAATTATATTAAACGTAGTAAAATAAGATGTAGGATAACCATAGAAGAAAGGAAAGAGCACGGAGTAGATCTTCTTAGCCCATTTCTTATAATACTCTACTGCTTCCTTGTAGAAAAATTTAGCATCCCTTACTAAAAATTATTGATTCTTGATGTCCTTATCCATCTCTTGGTTAAAAAGAAACTCTTTCACACTACTCTTACACACTCTCACAACACTTGGAGTGTCATTCTCCAAGTGTTTCATAAAACACTAGTACTCTCGTACACCCTCTTGACAAGAAAATAGAAAAAAGAAAAAAATTGAAAAAGATCTTTTTGTCTTGAAAATAACCCTATTTATAGCCTAGATATAGCCTTGGTCGTTTTCCTAGATGCTCCTACTATAACTAATTTAAAAATTGCTCAAAATTAATGCTAAACCATCACAAAACTAGTTTGTAGAGTAGTGTTGTAGCATTGTTGATATAGTGCTGCAGCACTGATATCTGGCACTACGATGCTATGTTTGCTATTTCTATCTCATATTTTTTTTCTAGTACAATGCCATGGCTGATCTTGTTGTAAAATTGCACCAAAATGGGTATGAAATGGTGTCGCAAAGCTGTTGATATAGCACCTAGGTGCTGCCTTTATTGTAAAATGTCTTAATTTAGGCCAATTATAGAGCTATGTTGTTGCCTTTACAATGCTTAGGAGCTAGACCTAAATTTCTTTTTATTTATTTTTTTGATAATGTCTCTATTTCAACACAAAATATACTTAAAATAAAAATATTTTAATAAAAGAACATATAATAAAGGTAGTGTAATCATATAAAATTTTCATAATTCTATCACTTATCAATATGATAGGATCAACTTTCTTCCTTACTATTAGTAGGCGTGAGATTATGTTTATTGTATATTTGTGTGCTAATTTTTTGGTCAAGTCCAACAGACCACATTCAATAATAATCAAGCATACATTTTATTATTTGATAAGCACATCTTCGGTAAGCTTGTGGTATTCTTAAAATTATTTATCATCTGATTTGTTTTCTATGAGAAAATTTTATTTAATAAGGGAGGAGAAAAACTAATACACTTTGAAAATAACTTTATTGTAGTGATTAAATGTGAGATTGAAATTAAAATACTATATAAAAAGATAGGAATATTATTATATAATGGATTAGAAGGCTAAAATTGAGAGAACTATCTTATGATTATATATAAATGCCACATAGAGAATAATATACTATCTCATAAGATAAAAATGTCATTCTTTTATAAATTTTGATATAATAACAAGAAGAGTTTTTCAAAGTTTATACAATTTACATTTTATTTATTTGAATTAAAATATATTTAGATTATATGCGACAAGTTCTCTATAGAGCTAACACTTTATCATTGAGTACATCTTAAGAATACTCTCAATTAAAGTAGTGGTGAATAATTTCATGATATGTTAAAGTTAAATCAAGGATTTGATGAATTTGGAGCTTCAAATGAGAAATGTTCAAATTCAAGAATAGTTACTTTTAGAAAATAAAGAAAGAAAAAAAATAAGTACATGATACTGAGAAACTCAATAGTACAATAAACTATCTTAAGGTTGGGCTTTATATTTTTTAGCAATTAAATTTATTTAATTTTATGTTAATCATTTTATTAGAAAGTTGAAACTTATAATTTACTAGCAAAAGATTACGAACATGTCAAATGATAAGAACTTATGATGCTGCTCTAAAGAAACAATTATTCTTTAAACCTAAACTAAGTTGAGAAAAAACTCTTAAGTAGTTACTGAAACCTAGTCTATCAATATGCAATGAGGCATACAAATTTTAAATTTACCTAAAATTGAAACAAACTTCAGTCTTCTAAACTTAAAATCATGCTTAAAGGGGATTTCAGCTTACCCACTTAAGTGATTTAATACCATGAGGCCAATCTTATGAAATGTAACACAACTAACCTAATCATGGCCACTAAAATTTATGACTGCCATGAAATGTACCTAACTATTGTGATAATTTTACATTTTTATATTATTTAAACACTAAATTTATTTAAAGGCCGGTGGTATGTAGATATGGCTAAATGCATTTAATATTAAAAGAAGTCAAAATAAATCAAATTTGTTAGGCAGTCATCCCCAAGAAGGGCTATCATCCTCACTAAATAAACCCTTAAATCTAATGGGTGAAGAGCCTATATGAAAGTAAAAAGATTATGATTTTTGGATCTACAATCTAAGAGTTCCTAGTGGATATTATTTTTTAATGCCTAAAGCTTTACATGTAATTTTATTATGAGTTGATTTTATGAGTTTGTTAGCTTCAAGTGAGAAGGAAATTTATTTTTTTAGGAGCCTACTAAAAATTTTGGCTTGCACAATCACAATAATCATCATAGAAAGAAAATAAAAAAAAAGTATTTCTAATGTGCAATACAAAATCAACATATATCAAACAAACACCAAAATAAAAAATCATAAAATAATAAAAGATAGGTCGATGCATTGGTCCATAAAATACAATCCCAAAATAGAACAATATAGCTCTACCTTATACATTCTAGCCTTGACCTACTAATAGAAATGCTTATATTGTGGGTCTTCTAGCTTTTTCTTCTTCTTCTTTTGGTTTTTCTAGTTCCTTTGGACTTTAAAATGTCCACGAAGATTCTCTCTTTTTAGGTTCATCTTGATTTTTTTTCTTTCTTCTCTTAGTATCTGCTAAGCTAATAAAAAACATTATATGACATTAAGAAGAATTACATTTATAAATAAATACAAACTCATCCCTACAAACAGATGTTAGTCCAACAGTTATATATAACAAACATTTATACAATTCACAACATCACAAGAAATGCCTGGCACTTTCAAGTGCTAGGCCACTTCAACTATTATGCATGCTTAAGGAGCTTTAACAATTTATAACATTTCTTGTATAGTAACTTCTACAAGTAAATTATAAGACTTAAATATATTACATTCATATTATACATAATAATATTCCCCATTAAGCATGACCACCTATAAAAAATATCATTAGTCTAGTCTAAATAAATTCTATCACAGGACTACTCTAACACGACATCATAGAATATCACATCAAAATATCACATCACATCATAAAATATATCAAAATATCTCATAAATTAAAACAATCCATTACAACCTAAAGGTTTAACTTGTGTGTTCCTAATAAGCAAATCTAATGTGTGCGAGGCTATGAAGGTATCTACATATTAGGCTAGATTTATATTTCAATTTTTTAAGTTTTGATTAGATATTCAACTTAACTAAGGGTTGTTTCAAATTTAAGTGATTAGTTTTTCGAAAGACTTTATTGGAATTTAGCTTGATTCAGCTTTCAATTATTTTAGGGGTTTCAAGAACGCATAAAGGCAAGTAGGATCCACCTAATGGATGAACTTCATCTCCTTGGAATTTAAAGTATTATACATTATATCCTTAAAAAAAAGATTATAAATGTATTTTATAATAGCTAGAAATCAATCCTAGATGAATTTTGTGGATTTTAAAATTAATTAACTAATTAATTTTGTTAGGATTTTAAATTAATTATTAAAAGAAAATCAAGAAACCAATCAAATAAATCTTAAATTTTATAAAAAATGTAAATAGTAAGAGATCATCTATATATGTTTTTCATGAAATTTTGAAATTATTTTGAATTAATTTATAATTGCATAAATGTTTTAATTATTTTAAGTTAGAAAATTCATGGAAAATATTAATATAATGCTAAATAATATAATAAAATTCTTTCTAACTTTAAAATAAAAGAAAGACTTTTGATAAACATTTGAGAATTATTTTAGTAACATTGACATTTTATATATTTTAACTATCAATTATTAATCAATTTTCTTACAAATTTTAATTTTGATGTCAAATTGATTCAAAACATTATGAGAAATCTCCCAAAGGCTTATTTTGACCTATGGAGCCTTTCTTAAGATTTTAAAATTAATTTAAATTTTATATTCTTTATTAGCTTAAATTTATTTATTTAATTATAATAAATTTTAATTTAAAGTCCACTTATTATATATATATATATATATATATATATATATATATATATATATATTATATATATATATATATATATATATATATATATATATATATATATATATATATATATAGTTATATATATATATATATATATATATATATATATATATATATATTTGAATGTTTATTTCACATTTTAGGTTCTATTTAAATTTATTTATGAGTTTTCAAAGTTCTTGAAGTTAAGTAGATTATTTAATTATTATTTTATTAATTTAATGATTTCTTTTATTATTTAATTATGTCTAATCAAGATCAAAGAGGTCTAATAATTTTCATAAATTCTTATTGTTAGAGAGTATATCGAAAGCTTCTAGATAATTCTTTAATTAATTTTGTAAATTTTAATGCAAAATTTCTATATCTTGTTTCAAATATTTTAATTACTAATAATTTACCAATCAAAATTTATCAAAAATTCTTAGGTGAAAAATATCATATGGAATATTGCATTAAAATATTTGGTTAAATTAGTTTATATTTCTAATTTAATCTAATAAAATCATTTCTTGATATTTGCTTAAGTAATCTTAAAGTAAATAAAATAAATTTGGGCACTTATTTTTATTGAATTCTCCTCAAGTTTATGATTCCAATGAATATTTATTTTTCATTTTTTAACCAGATCTAAATTTATTATAAATTTATAAGTTTTAGGTTTTTTTAAACTTTATTTTCTAAATATCCTTATCTTAATCCTACACTACGACTGATCAAGTAGTGCTTTACATGCAGTAACTGTTTAATCGTCTATTTAAAATCCCCGGTGTGAAAGGCATAACTATAGAAATAACCCCAGCCATTTAATTAAAGATTGGATTGTTAGAATCCAATTTACATTAAATTGGGGAAGTTTGAATCAAATTTAGCCCAACTTAATCATAACCATTCATTTTACTTCAATAAAATAAAAGTATATATTTTTTTTCTTTCTTTCACATGAAATTGGAATTATCCATGGAAAGAAGAAAGATATGAGAAATATAATCAAATCTTCTCAAACCTAATTCACTAGAAAGCATATTGAACCATCAAGGTATGTAACTTATGGTGTGATCCTCAACACATTCAATTTTTTTTTGCAAAGTATAAACATCTAAGGATAATTTTATGATTCAAGAGAGTACTTGGATGGAGTGTGTAGGTTTGAACCAAAAGATTTCTAAACATCGACTAGATTGAATGGATCAATCTTGTGAAGATTGGAATGATTGGGTGTTTATAGTATAGGTGTAAGTGAGACAAGCCAACTAGTGAACTAGCTAAAGCTTGACTTGATAAATGACTCATGAGCCAAACTCAATGACTTAACAAGCCAAGCTCAAGACAACCCCAACTTGATTCATTTGCTCATGAGTTGGCTTTACTATTAAATTTTAATATAAAAATAAACATAAAATTTATTAGAATTAATAGTTTTAAGTATTAAATTATTAGAAATACATAAAAATTATATATCATTCAATTATAAAATTATTATTGATATTTTTTTAATTATTTACTTTTTAATTATTTCATCATAATAATTATTTTAATGAAAATTATTTTATCTCTTTTATACTAAATATGTTGGATTGTGAGTTAACTCAAAGTCATTAAATAAAGCTCAAGCTCAAGCTAAAATTTGATTAATTAATCAAACTCAAGCTTAAGCAATGGTGACTAGAGCTTGGTTTGACTCATTTACACACTTAGGTTGGAGTCATAGATTGCTCAAGCTTGACACAAATTCTTTAAGGCTCAAGCTCAATCCAAATATGTGTTGGTGGAGGTTTTGGGGAAGAAATGAGGTTTCGCTCTATCTCATGAATTCTTAGGAATGAGTTCTAATACAAAACAAGCCATCTTTAGCTGGTAGTATGATGAGTTTAAATAAGCCATGGTAGGGAAGTTCTTGAGGGCAATCTCCTAAATTATTAGTCATTTGATCTTCTTGATTATTGATTTTGGCATATTCTAAGGAACCAAGAAGATGCATAGTGAACTTCAGTTTCTTTATCAACTACTGATCAACTGACCCATCTATTATCATTTACTTTTATTATTTATCTATGTTTTTTGAAAATTTATATAAAAAACATAAACATATTATAGTGAATTAAAAGTTATTTTATTAATTAATAATTTTAATTTATTGAGTTAAGCTTCCTTAGTGCATTCAGAACCCTCTACTAAGATAAATTAAGTTTACATTTTATCAAGCCAAATATTTAAGGAAACATTAGCTAAATTGAACTATAATTAGATTTAATTCAATGAGATTTTATTCTATAATATGTACTTAAGGTGAAATTTAACTTCAATAATTATTTGATTGCTAGAAAGATAGTTTATCAAAGCTTGGAGTTGACCTAATTGATGCAAATTTGATAATGCTAATCTATTAATAACAACAATATATTATTAATTAATAGGTTATTGTTTGTTTGATTTTGCTTTAAATGTCAAGTGGCTTAAATTTAGTTAAAGTGATTTGCCTAAGATTCAAACCTAAACCAAATGACTTCAAAGTAGTCTAGGGTCACATTTGATTTAAATGAATGTTATTTATGATATTAGTTTTAACCTTGAATAATCTTGATTTTAAGAAATATTTTGGTAAGTTAGAAAAATTTTGATCAATTTATTTGAATTGATCAACCTAAGTCTAGTGAGAACCTTAGTGTGAAGGTTATAATTGTATTTGATTTCTTGCTTACCTCATTCCAAAAGTGAGCTCAATATATGTGTGATGGAGTAATAAAGTACACAACACATATTGGCTTTGACATAAGCTAATATTATTTTGTAGCTATTTGGAATTTAGGGTTATATTTGATTTTGATTAAGTTTTTATATTAAAATAATTTATTTTGACTGAAGCCTAAAAGTTATAATGAACTTCAATCCTTCTTAAGCTAAAGTCAAAGAAGTTTGATTTTGATTTTAAAGGCTTTGAGGTGATATTATTCTTAAACCTATTATGATTATAGCCAAATGATTTTAAGTTGACTTTAATTTTACTTAAGCCTATAAGTTTAACTATATTTTAACGCTTTTAAAATCAAATTTAAATTTGATTTTGATTTGATTCAGATTTTGATAATGGCTTAGAAGTTCAGCTAAATTACTAGCCTTTGAAAGAAAAGAAGTTAAGAAAGACTAAGATCATCTAAGGATAAGATTTCAAAGTAAAGATAGAATAAGATAATCTAAATATAGTTTCATAAGTCTAAGAAAAGCTATGTTAGAAGGGGTCTTAAGGACTTGATCCTTCTTAAACTTACTAGTTCAAAAGGGTTTCCATAGGGGTTTTATATACTAAGAAAAATGCCACCTAGGTTCTCTTACACATATCATAGTCATCTTAATAGGAAAGTATACTAATTTAGTTTTATTACACCTATCCTAATTTTACTAAAATGAACTTTTCTAGAAAGATTTCCATGGGAGGACTTAAACTTAACTAGGTGCACTAGTGGGTTCTCTTACACTTAACCACACAAAACTAATGTGACTCCACTAAAAATGGTGCTTACCACATGGGTTATCTTACATTTAACTTAGTTGTACTATGAAGAATGGTGCTTATGTTCCCTTACTCCTATGTTATAAAAAGTTTTCTATAAAATATGCCACTTATATTCTCTTACTCTTATCTAGTTGTACTTGTTGGAAAGGGCTGTCATTTGGGTTATTTTACACCAAACCTCATTATTCTAAAGTGACTCCACTAAGATGGATGACACCTGGGTTCTCTTACTTCTAACTTAATTATGCTAGGAAGAATGTCATTTGGGTTCTCTTACTTTTGTCCTAGAAGAACTTCCTTAGAAAGGATTTTACTTGGGTTCTCTTATTCCATTCAAAGTATACTTATGGTAGAAGATTGCTAGTTGGGTTCTTTTATACCTAACCTCACTATTCTAAAGTGCTTCCACTAAGAATGATGTCACTTGGGTTCTCTTGCTCTTAACTAGATGTGCTAGAAAGGATAATGTCTAGGTTCTTTCACTCTTATCATGGAAGAATTTTCTTAGAAAAGATGTTGCTTGGGTTCTCTTACTCATATCTAGGAGTTCTAGTGGGGAAATGATTTGCTTCGATGCTCTTACACTTAACCTCACTATTCTAAAGAGACTCTAGTACGAAGGATATTTCTTGGGTTCCATTACACCTAACTTAATTATGCTAGTTAGAAATGATGTGATTAGGGGGTTCTCTCACATCTATCCTAACTACATTGGAATGAAATTCTTTTACCATTGGTTTTCAATGACTAACTAAGAAAAAATACATCAAAACTAATAACTTATTTGGTGGAACCAGCGGATAGTTCACAATGACTAACCAACTTAAGGAGGAGACAACCAGGAAAAGGGCCTAAATAGGTCGATCCTATCTTAAATATCCTCGCTACTAGTAAAGGGACCTAAGAGCCTTAATCCAATCTTAAGAATTTTTGAATAATAAAGAAGGGATTGTGTATCCAAATAATAGTCTAAGTTAAAAAAAAGGGTCCACAAAGGCTCAATATTATCCTAAAAAATTAAGATCAAATCTAAATGAGGTCATATAGACTTAATTTAACTAGATTATCCTTGAAAATTATATTTTGAACGTTTGATTCAATGTTTACATTTTTTATGAACATCTTGATATGAGGATCAATATCATTAATTTTTTTTAAAAAAATTGTCTCTCTTATGAAATATGTAATATAAATTATAAATATTCTACACAAAATACACTTATATATTATTTAATTTTAAAAAATTGAATGATTAATATAATTACTTTTTTCCAAAGGAAAACATTAAAACATTTCAATTTTGCTTGAACTTTGAACTTTTTTTAAAAAAGAAACTTTACTTTATTAATTTTAGAAATTGCATACAATACTGGTTATATGAATAAGATTTTTTGAGGGAAAGTTCATTGATAGGAAGCATAAGATGTTCACCAATTCAATCAATTAATTGATAAGAATGACTTTCAATAAATCTTTTCTATAACAAATGGCCCTTATTAAATTCATGGATATGTATAACTAAAACACATATTCTACTTAAAAAGTTCTAGAAGAGACTAATTTATCATGATCTTGAACCATCCATGATTGATAAAGATCAAGGTCTTAATGGGTTCATAAGAATTTTTCTTGACAACCTTCAAGCTCTTCCAGTCAAACTTCTATATTTTATTCTTTTGGGAGTTATTTATTGATAGTGATTCTTAGAGAAGGAATTTGTATCTCTAAAGGGAGGACAACCTAATCACCATAGATTTAGGAAAATATAGTAGATTTAGTTGGTGTTCAATATATGGTTCGAAAAGCCTATAAGGCCTTAACAAATTTCTCATGCCACTAATGCTTATTTTTAAAAAGAATTTTCATAACATTTGAATAAGCATTTTATTAAAGGCTTCAGCCAATCTATTAGCCTAAGGGTAATACATGGTTGAGTATCTCCAATTAATATTATATTTCTAAATAAAATTATTTATTTTTTTGACTTGTATGAAGAGCCATTATAAGATATGATTCGATGGGGGTATGCCAAATTGATATACAATATGCTCTTAAAAGATATGAAGTAGATGGTTAACCTTTATTACATGTAGTGAACTACTTGAGCCCACATTGAGAAATAAATCACAGATAAAAGAATGACCTTTTGATAGGTCCTCTAGTGTTTTTGCCCCAACTTTTAAAAGGCCATGAGACTATCTTTATATCTTATACATTAGGCAGCTGATGTAGAACAACACCATGCACTTGGAACTCATGAAAATGATGTCAATATCCATATAGTCATTGATCACAATAAGCTAATAATATCCAAGTTTTTGATATTCATTTGCATATTGGGACTAGATTGGTGAGCACCACATAATCCAACATAAACTTAGGTCACAATCTTGCAGGCATCATGTTTATCTAAATAATTTTGCCTCATTTTATCAAATGATTATTGATATAAAATGTTATTGATAAGAGTGATAACACTCACTTCTTTATTTTATTATCTAAGGATTTATTTTGTGAAAATCTACCCACATGCATATAATCAATGAAGGGTTATTTACAATTATCCTTTTCATCTTGTTCAGCAAGGGAGAACTTATTATAAGTAGTCATTTACTTAATAAACATTAATTCAATAGAATACAAAACTTGATGGTTTTGTATTTCAATTAGAATATATTCCTTTTTTCAACATGCAATTTTCCTTATGAGCTCCATTAAGGCATCCACTATGGAATTGCTTCTATGAGAAATTCTATAAAAAGTTACAAAAAGAATTTGCTCAAGCAATTTCATGGTAAATTGTTAATAATTATACAATTTTGGGTTTAGTACTTTGAATAATCCACCAACATAGTTAGTAACTATTTTGGAATCTTCAAATATTTTGATTTCTTTCATATCCATTAATATTGTTAATTTTAAACTAGTTATAAAAGCTTCATATTCAACTTGATTATTTGTACATGACTCAAATAAGTGGTAAGAAAATCCTATGATCCCTTTTTTGTTTTATGAATTTTAACTCGATACCAACTATCCTTGGGATAGCATAATGTAGTCCTTTGCACTTTTTAGAGGACACCACACCTTTACCATATAACTCTAATGTAGCATTATCTTGGTCTTCTAAACTCAATTTTTAGTCATCAAGAAGATCATTATTTAGAGTAGAGTTTATAGGAAGTGAGTGTGTTGCTAAAAGTCAATGACAACTTGACCATTTAGGACATGAAATAAATGTTATGTCAAATTGGTGCAAAATCTAGAACTTTGTGCCAAACATCTAAATAATGTTGGATAGGGCATTAGATATGGCAATGAATTATCTTATGAAATTATATTTATTTTATGTATGAGCATCTAATGTCTCAGTTATTGGCTGCAAAACCTAGGCCAAACATTTCTTGAATTTTTAAATTCATATTTACTTGAATTTCAAATTATATTTAGTGACAAAATATTTCCAAATGTGAATTTTCTTTTAATGGCATGGTTTTACTAACCATAATACATTTTTAATTAGTTATATTTGAATTTATTTGAATTAATTTTTTTAGTTAATTCAAATTCAAATTTAAATTGGTCTTCAATTAATTGCATTTTTTATTTTTGGATTTCCTTTTATGGAATTAATTTGGCCCCTCCTTTTTGTTTGTAGTTGATTTAAGTTATGTACTTGATTGAAAAACTTTTTAAAATAATCTCTCATGATTTATATTTGATTGATTGCATTAATTGGAGTTTGATCCATCTTTGGAGAGAGCTTGGATGAAATTCTCTTCTTAAAATTTTCTTGAATTATTTTATTTGATTTTATTATCTTTGCTTTCCTTTTTAATCCCATCAAACTAAATCTAATTATCATATATATATATATATATATATATATATATATATATATATATATATATATATATATATATATATATATATATATATATATATATATATATATATATATATATTATAATAATCCTTGATTGAAGCCCTATATGGAAACTCTTAGTCATTCCTCATTTAGATTCATTGGATTTATTTTATTTGATATTATTTCAAAATCTTCCTTGTTTAATCTATTCTTCAATTAGCTTGTATTCATTTTTGTTAAATGCATTATTCCCTTTCCCTCCTATATTGTTTAATTGGCCACACTCCCATTAATTTGAATTAGATTCAAATATTTTGTCATGTGCTTAATTCTTCAAATTTTAAAGTCTTTCCTTAATAATTTTTCCTCCTATGTTTTCTATAACCTTGGCCTTATCTGACATGGTGGTTTTTGTCGTGTGATTGCTTAGTTAATTTAAGTAATCTTTCCCTTTTCTCTCTCTTACTTGGCCGAAATCATCATTTAAATTTAAATTTATTCAAAGTTATTTTGCATGTACTTAAATGTTCAAAATAAAATACATTTTAAATTAATTTTTGTCTCACTATTTCCCTCTCATTCTCTCTTGCTTTGGTCGAAAATCCCATGTCATAAAATCTATTTAAAGAGGTGTTCTTCTAGGTAAATTTTGTTTTACTCGCTCCTTGGTTAAACCCTTGTAACTAAAATTCTTGGATTCAAAGTGCTAAATTCTTCTCTCTTCCTCACTTCAACACATTTAAGTGGAAATCATCCTCGACCTTTTTCAAGCTTCTTTCAAGCCATGAAAAGTCTACTTCAAGTCATTGATTTCTTCACTCATACACACAAAGGACTAGAGTAAGAGTGTTCATTTCATTTTAATAATTTAAATTATTGATTTTCATTAGTTTGATTTGAATGGAAAAATTTATGTGCTTTATTTTTAAAGAATTTTTTAAGCTCTTTTTATTCTCTTTTCAAGTAATTTGAATAACTTCCTCTTTATTGGATTGGTTTGAAATTAGATTCATAAGGGTATTGCAATGATTGTTTCTTGCTTTTATGTTTTCAAAATCTTTGCACATTCACTTCATGCAAGCTTTTATAAAATCATTTTAAATCTTGCATTTAGTTTATGTCGATTTATTCCTTTCATATTTTTAAATCCATAAAGAAAATATAATATAAGATTGATATCTTTCTTTATTTGTCTTAATATTATTTAGTGGATTTGAGTGCAAAAATTATTTTTTAATTTGAGAGTTAGATATTCAATATATATATATATATATATAGTTGTCCTAAACTCATTTTGGGTTGTACTTGCCCATGTAGAAAAGTATGGTATTAGGTTTTAGTTGCCCATGTAGTAGGTATGGTCTAAGGTTGTACTTGTATGGTGTAGAAAATTATGGGATTGGTTATAACCTCATTTTGCTTAATGAATTCCTTGTTAGGTGATTATACCTAAACATAAGCTGGTTTTTGGGGCATGGCCAAGTCACCTAAAAAATCTTTGTGCCTCTTATCTTTACTTTTTCTACACTTTATTTATCTTGCTTAGTTACTTGTTTTCTTTGCCATTTCATTAAAATTTATTTTAACACTACCATTGCCGATCCCAAGTTCGGATGCAAAAAGTGGAGGGTTGCGTTAGGTAGTCGACAGCCAGTGTAAAATTTGTCGAAATAATCATGACATGAATCCTTGGACACAATGGAGACGAAGGACTCATGTAGCGACCCCACCTAGTGGGATTAAGGCTTGTTGTTTTGTTGCAACTATGTTTTCTACAAAATTTTAAAATTAAATTTTAACTTGAATATTTTTATAGTACCCAATTCAACCCCACCACCCACTCTTGGGTGTCATAGCCTCTTAACATCAAAAACTTCTGACTCAATCTGATTGCACCAAAGTTAAGATGAGATGCATTTAAACTAAAGTCTAAATTCAATTGACTCTTAATGAGGCTAATTGAGTCACTTAGCCCAAATCAACCTATTTAGGATCCTATTGAACTAAAATCAAACTAGATTAAATTAAACTAAATCAAACTAAGTTAAAATTAAATTATATTGAATCAATCCCAAAGCTTAAGATTATTATTTAAAATTAATTGAGTATAAAACTAAATTTAATTTGGTTAATTAGTCCAACTGAGTCAAATTAAGTCATGTTGTCCCACTAAGTCTAGTCCAAATCTCATCAAAATTAAATTAGGCTGATTTACCTAAATGCTTAAAATCATTGTATCAACTCTATCAAAATTAATCCAAGCCCAATTTAAGTCTAATTTGGCTAATTAAGTCATTTGACCCAAATTGACATATATGAGCCCAACTAAGCCCACACCAAGTATAATCAAATTGAACTTTCTAAAGGCTAAAAATTATTATATAAACCCATTCAAAATTAATCCTAGCCAAATGTAGGTTCAATTTGGCCAATTTGACCATTAACCTAAATTGACCCATATAGCCCCACCAAGACCAATTTAAATCTAATCAAAATCATATATAATTGAACTTACATCAAAACTTAAAAATCATTGTATCAACTCATTCAAAATTAATCCAAATTCAATTTGGGCATAATTTGGCCAGTGGACCCAATTAAACTCAAAATGATCAATTGGTGTATTTGACCTAATTTGACTTATTTAGGTCAAATTAGGTTTATCAAAGCTTAAGTTAAATTATATTAAGTAAATTAATCATAAGCACTATAAATTATTAAATTAATACAATTTAAATTTAACCCTAATTAATTAGGCAAGCAAGACTAACTTGACTCAACCCAACCCAATTTGAATTAAATTGAGCCAACTCAAATCTTAACCTAAAATGAATTCTCACCTCCCCATACTCCAAATCCAGCTAAGATTTTAGTTTTAACAAAAAAAAAGGGGAGGCATACGAAACATAAGGTTATAAAAAAAAAGGGAGATGAGCATTAGAATAATATTATTTTCACATGAGAAGACATGAAAAATGCTTTTGTGCACACCACTTATTTTCTCTTCTTCTTAGCACACTAAAATCATTAAAGACACCTTCCTAACCTGAAGCAAAACCTCTACATTATCTTCTTATGCTTTCTAAATCTAAGATCAATCAATTTTTAGCAACAAATGATAGTACTTGATGGCCAGGGAGGTGATCCACACTTAGAATACACCTCAACTCAAGGAGGTTTTCTAGCATCCACTGAATGTGAGCTTTGGTGAGGCAACTCCTCTAAACTTTTGACTAGCCATGGGTGTCTATATTATGTTAAAGAAATTTGTACGAATTTATAAATCAACCTTAGATTTTCCTTACTTTTTCATTTCTAAATATTGCTAGTGCAAACATCTTCCACTCTTGTTTGGTTTCAAAGGTCAAGAAGAAGACAACACTTTGGCCATCCATTCTATTTGATTAGAATGGACGACCATGATTAAAATCCCCTTCAATTTGACTTGGAACTTAAAAATATCATAAAAATATAATATTTAATAAAAATTTATAAATAACTCATTTATGGATTTAGCTTTTCAAGAAGAATACAATGAACCTAAAAGCTCCATAGTTTACTAGGTATTTTGGGAGTAATTTCAATTTTAGTGAAATTGAAATTTTTTTAATTAATCTTAAAATACTAACCTAATCAAGCTTAAATTTTCATTAGCTGAACATGAAGTTATTCCCTACCTACCATAAAAATTTGAGTCAAATAGGTATTTTGTTTAGGAGTTATTGACTTTCTTATGTTTATTTGCTAATTTTAAGTAAATAATTAATTCAAAATTTGTGAAAATTCCATAAAAACTTATAAATGGTCCATACTACTTTAACAAAAACTAAGGAACCTTGAAAATTTACTCAAACTCTTTAAATCACACCAACTAACCAAATCACTTAATTAAGGTGTAATTAAGTATTAATTAATTATGTTAATTAGTGTGAACTTCAAACATATAAAATTAACCATTAAGCCAAAAAAAGAAATTGGCCTCTTCTAAATTTGCATTTTAGATAGGAATCCAATAATTTAAAAAGTTCTAAAATTTGACAAGTATTTTTGGGTTGATTAAAGTTATATTAAAAATATATATTCTAAATTAATCTTAAACTTCACAAATGATCAAGTTGAAAATTTTAAGGTAATAATGTACTGCTAAGGCCCACCTTCTATAAAATTACAAATTTATTTGAGCTCTAGATAAGTAGATATGATTTTTCAATCATAATTAGAGTAATTAGGCAAAATAATTAATATAAATTTATAAAAATTACCTAAATGCACCAAATTAGTTTAAAACCTCTACAATAACAATAGAGATTATAAATAAATTAATTAAGCTCATTGAATATGGTTAAATCACTAAAAACACTCAATTTACACCATAATGAGTAGTTAAGGAGTAATTAGTTAGAACTTTAAAAAAATAACTAATTATAGAAAAATCTAAATAAAATAAATAAATATTTTTGAAATCATTAGATAGATAAAAATTAATGAAAAATAAAGTCCCTAATTTTTATTCATTATATAGAGAGTAAATAGGTTTGATTAAAAATTATATTTTTGAAATCAAAATTATATCACTCACTTAAATGATATAAAATTTTTAGGAAATATTTCGCATGATGTTATCTAGTTCCAATAATATTCTAATTTCATTTGAGTTAATATATTAAAAGATGTAATTTTGAATGCTTAATGACCTAATTAGCTTAATTTCTTAAATTAAAAGTTATAAAAATTCTGAAATATTAGTGTTCAAGCACACTTAATATTAGAGCACCTAAGAAAATAATTGGGACTTATGGTATTAATTAAATCTCAAAATCCATACTAATTAGGTTAATTAGTCATTAATTATCTGTTAAAGGGCCCAAGGCTTAGAAAATCCATAACTAGTTGTGCAGGCCTCTAGAAATCATGATCAACCCTCTTTCTGATTAACTAATATAGTGATTTCTAATGAAATTAAAATCCCCTTTAAATTTTTTTTATTTACTTAATTTACCATAAATATAAGGCCATATGAATTATAATTTCTATGATATCTTTTATTTATGTTTATGCATGTTCTATAAATTTTCCATAATGTTTGGGCTTATATCTCATGTCAAATTAAAATTCTGAGATTAATTGCCTAAAATAGTTATTAAACCTTAACAAAATCAAAAAATCATAAGTTTTACTTTTAATAACTAAATGAATAGTAATGGATTATGTGATAATTTTAGAGGGTGTAATCTCCTCAAGTAGTCTTAAATCACTCTAACTAAAATGTCTTAATTGAAAGGCTTAAATAAGCTTAAAGGTGTTATGGTTATGTGATTAACCGTAGAGTTAATGGCTTAAGTAAATATCATAATGACTCTTACCTAGTCTTTTGTCAACTTACATATGCATGATTGATTAAATGTTCATTTACATTCATGTTTAAATTTTGCATAGTATGCTTATGTTATGTTAAATCATCCAATGCTATTATCACTAGTAAATGCCAAAAATTACTCTCCTTGTACATACGAACATTATGTAAGTTCAAATTGATAAATTAAGATAATCAAAATATAATAATAATATATATAATCAATGTTTCCCTAAGGTATATTAAGTTTGGAAAACCAAGATTGCAAGGCTAATTTGTAAATTGAGGTTTTGGCCTCACATATTTGATGTAATAATGACACATAGCTATAAAGATGAAAGGAGAAATGCATATGCAAATTAAATTAGTTTTAAACTATATATTATTAAAAATTTTTTAAGTTAGATTATTCATTGCATACATGTAAATACACAAATGTATATTGCTAGCAAGTATATAGTATAGACAGTTGAGATCGCAGTGCTATTGGTCCAAAGAAGGTTTTTTCCTAACATCTCCAATATAACATTTTCACATACTTGTAAATCTTAGATGTATATTTGTATATGAATATATGCAAATTATTAATTTCTTTTGATATAAGAAAGCATGTCTCTCTCTCTCTCTCTCTCTCTCTGTATATATATATATATATATATATATGTGTGTGTGTGTGTGTGTGTGTGTGTGTGTGTGTGTGTACGTGCGTGTGTGTATTATCTAAGTCCTTAATTTATATCTAAATAAAATGTACACATGCACAAATGTTTGCCTGAGTAAAATATTTATCTACTAAATTTTAAATCATTCATTCAAATGACTTCCAAATGAAGACAAGTGCATTTCTTAAACTATAAAATAATATAATATTTACAAATATAATATTAGTTCAATAAAGAAAGATAGATGGGAGCCACAAAGAGAATTTTAACTTATTCCTTCAACCCTAAGATGTATTTCATGGAATCATAACCCCAGCTATGCTTAACTAAAACTTAAATTTTAATTAAAATTTAAATATTCATTAAGTTTATTAAAAGCCATAAAATTCATCTCCTTAGATTTCATTAGGAGTAGGGTATGGAGAAGGAATAGATTCCACCTCAAGTGGAATCTATCAATTTTCCTGCTCTTTAAAACACTAATTTCAACTTGAATCAAAAGTCAAATTTATAACATAAAATTCACATCTAAGTATTTAATCACTATATTAAAATATCCTAATTATGTCTTAAAACTACAACTTAACATATTGCCTAGCTTTGACATACCATGTTAGCCCCATGCACACAAATTAGAATAATAGGCCACCAACTCTAAATTGAGATTAGCCCAATGCTTATTTGTGATATGTTGTTTCTCTTTATTTTGGCATACTATTTTAAATTTTATACTAGGGATGTATGTTGATAGACTGGATGTTAGGGCAATATTGAAGACTATTGGTATTTTTATGGGGGTTGTGCTCAATAAAAAGGACATGCTAAAAATAAATTAAAAAGATAATTTATTTGATTATTGGTGTAAACTCCCTAAGCATAGCCTAATAAGACTAGTGGGCTTGGACACCTACTAGTGTCAAGCCCCATTATATGGATGATAATTGTTAGTGTGTATATGCATTCCAACTTACTTTAATTTCAAAGGTGTAGTTAGGATTTTATTTTATATATTTCAAATGTAAGTTATACTAGAATTAGGTTAGAGCCATGAGGTTTAAGATGCTCAGTAGGTAGAAGGAATAGACTTGGGAGGCCCTGTGAAGCTTGAAGCATACAAGCCATGGAAATGAAGATGAAGACTCCCATTGGTTTTACTTAGTTCTAGGTTGGGTTGTATAAGGGTAGAACTCGACTACCTTTTTTTTCCATCTAAGTGTAAAAGTGTTCTTGGTTGCATCGGTCTTTTATTGAGTAATTTGATGTGTTTTATTATGTTTATTTTTTATGTGTAATAAAACATCATGCTCTTTCTGTGATTTTATGCTAATGAAAGCATGGTCTATGCATTTGGCTCCTAAGAGAAAATTAATATTTTCTATGAAATAATGATTAATCAACTAAAATTAAATGAATACAACTCATAACTTCACTCTCTTAAAGCCTTAAGCAAAATACTAAAGCAACTAGAAATCTCATAGAATTTGTGAATCATGATTGCATATTTCTTTTTTCCCCATCTGAATTGGGCCCTTCTCCTTTTGCACAAAAAATGTAGAGTCTTACCATTGTGGATAGCTACATTCTAAGTGAAGTTTGCCTACTTTTTTAATTTATCCCATAACATATTTCTATTTGCATCTCATTGTAGACATATTTACATAACAAAGTCCTTTAGATAAATTTGTGTCTAAAAATACTTATGTACTAAAATTTTATTGCATTAGTTAGAAGCATTCCTATACCAATCATAATCTTAGAGTTTAAGGAGTGAGTTCAGGTTCATAGATTCCATTCTTAATAAATGATATCTCAGCTACCTTGCATTACATGAGACATGGCCACGTTATTTTAAAACATAGGTGGGATCAACTGGTGGCCCATTTAGGTGGGTTATAAGTCTAGAAGAGTCAGGATAAATTCATTGTTATTAGTGAAATATATCAATATTTCTCATTTTTTATCAATAGATTAAGTCTATCTTCTAGCTTATGCTAAAGTACCTTTACTTTTATGTTCTAAGGCTGCTTGCTTCTTATTTGATGGGTATAAGTATTTACCTCTTAGGAATTCCAACAATCTTATATTATTAAAATATATGTCCTAACTTTCTAATAATATGCTAACTCAAAACTTAATATAAATCTCAATTTAAAAAAATACAAAGCCAAAATATAGACTGTTGAAAAATCTGTTGGAGAAAGTTCCTCCCTCCAATTTTAATGGTCAACTTTTATCTTTATATATTGGTAGAATTATTATGCCACAAATAGATGAAAATTTCATTAAAGAAAATGATTGAGTTATGAAAGATTGCCTCTAATAAAAGGAAAGTTGATATTTCCACTAAAATCTAAAATTTTAACAGCCATTAAAGGAGCATAAGAAATGTTGGTTTGTTGACTAAAAGCCTTATCCTTGCAAGGTGGTTTGCTAGCTTATCTGCTTCCTTGTGTATGTGGATGTGCCTCATAGTGATCTGGGAGTAGAGGATCCAAAATCCTTCACATAACGTGGTTTATATTCCATGAGGGTGCTTGGCTTTGGTGAAAGATCATGATTAAGGAGAGGGATATCATTTCAAACAAAATGTGTAGGTTATGAAATGCTTGAGAGATTTATAAGCCAAAGGGTTCGCTATCAGCCTTCTAAAAAAATTGAACTTTCTACTCTATAAGGTTTATGGAAGGTAGATATGATTTAACCATACTAGTCACTAATTATGCCCTTAGAAACCATAATGTTACTACACTTCAAGAAGGAGCCATCCAAATTAAACTTTAGCTAGGGAGGTGGTTTAAACTAGTGAAACAAAATGCTCTTGGGTGCTATAGCTAAGTAATAGAAGTTTTTGTAATACCATCCATTGCTCACACTACTACCAGACTCTCCAACATTAAGAAAGTACTTAGGATAGCCCTGACATCTAAAGGAAAAGCTGAGATGCAGTCGCTGATTGTTTCATCCACCTTTGAAGTAGGTTCATCCTCTTGATATAGCCCCCTCACTATGACTTAGATAAGGAATGAGAATATAAAACTTTAGAAAAGTATGAGAGGATGTTCAAAGAGGTTGAAACCTCACCTCATGCAACAGATGGTGTTTCTTAACCTAAGACCTTTTCCCACCTTAAGGGTAGTTGTTTTCACCTTCATTCTCCCACTAAGATAGAAGAAGACATCTGTCACATAGCAACATAACATTTGCATCTATTTAAATAAGATATGCCAACTAGGAAAAAGAGGGGAACACCCTATATTACTATGAGGTAAATTTTTAAATGTTTGGGAATGAATTATAAATAGTCCAAGCCCAAAGTTGTCAAGAGTTTTAAGATAGTGATCTTTAAGAGTGTGATAGATTAATTCATACAAGAAGAGGCCGGGAGGCCAAGATTGTAATTTTACCAAGTAAGAGAGAGGAGGAGGTTTTTTATACAGTAAGTAGCATTCATGTTGTTGGATAAATAGATTGGTTCACACTAATTCAATCGCATAGGATAATAAAATAAGATAGTTCTTGCTTGGTACAATCATGTGAGGTGAATGTGCAAGGTGCCATAGTCGGTACAACCACCATCACACCGTTTGGTTCATAGAGGCCTTCTCTTATCTAGTACATATCAATAGTCCCATTTAAATATCAAAAATAATTTAGGGAGAAGAAGTCCTCATTACTATTGATTAGACTATGCCATGAAAGCTAACCTTCTCCTTCTCACTTAGATAATGGAAGCCTGAGCACCCCAATTTGGCCTCCCACTGCATCGGCAAAGAAGAAGGTATGGCAGCCAAAAAGTGTATTAGTGCTCCACCATAACCACAAAGTGTGGGAGAAAGGGAGAAATAAGATCACCCAACACATATTGCTTTAAAGTCAGTCAATAAATAGGATATATCTATAGAAAAAAAAAGATGGACATAGAGGAATTATAGGAGGGTAGTGAGCACCCTAAATACATCCCCATTGATCCCAAAAGAATAGATGTCATTCATTAGAAATCATTTTGGAAAAAGATAACAAGAAATGATCACCAAAATCAAGATAGTGAAATGATAGACTTTAATCTTGATAAACGATTTATTTGATCTACAACTAGATCTGTTAAAGTAGTTATTTGCAAAAAATACTTAGTAAAACCTACAACTAGATCTGTTAAAGTAGTCACTAAAGATTTATTTGATCCCTTGAAGACTGAAGAAGGATGGGAAATGTTTCTATCCGAAATCTCTCAAAAAGTTCTTTTCTAAAAGAAAGAATTTCTCTTTGTAAGGGTTTTGATAAACTCAGACCTCCTCTCCTATAGTAGTTCTACAAGTTTTAAGGGATACTTAGAGAATGAAGATGCCAAGCAGGTGTTTCTAATAGAATCCCAGGACAGAGCATTTAGCTTACCTACCAGCATGAAGAGCATTATTTTCATTAATGGGGGCATCAAGCTACTCATGTTGCTCTCTTTATGTAAGTTTTATTTTGTCACCTTAAGAATTAGAAGATCAATGAAGAATAATTTTGTATATAGTTTCTGATGAGAATGATCTAGATGATTCATAAAATGAACCTCTAGTCAAGGACAATTCTAATAACTCTTTCAATTCAAATAAAAAAGGTTCTGATCCATGTCCTTTTAACGATGATTTTGGCTCTAACCATAATCTCCCTATCTTGATTCTTCAAAGTGCTCCCATTGAAATAGAGTTAGAGTCCTTTGATTTAGATGATGAAGGTTCAAAGCCCTCGGAGAGCAAGTAAACACCACTATGACCCTTACGTCAAAAGGAATCATAGACCTTCATAGTGGTTGAGTCTTACCTCTTAGGATGGCACTTAAAGATAATGGAAAATAGGTTAATAACCCAAGTAAATAGAGAGCCTCAGTACATGATGCTCCTCCATAAGATATGCCTATAGAAAACCAACCTAAAGTCAATTACAAGGTATTAGTTCATCATAAAAAGTTACTAGCTTGGCTCAGTATATATGAAGCCCTAGTCAAAGCCCTATTAGATCCAAAGATATGTTTAACCTAATTGGAAACTACATGTAACATGAAAAAGAAGCCTACTACTTCAAAGAAGTCTTGGGATTCATTATTTCATATGAAGAACTTCTCCTATGAACTATAGACCATAATGATCCACTTTATATATCTATGAATGTAGACAACTTCGGGCTCTCTAGAGTACTTTTCAATTTGATATATTAATCAACATCATGTGCCTGAGAAGCCTTACCTAGTTGAAGATTAACATCAGTAGACTTAGCTATGATAAAATGATGTTGAAAGGATTCAATGAATAAGGTGAGTGGGCCTTAGGCTCAATCACACAGTTACTATTGATTTAAGAATTCACGAATGAGGCAAAATTTTTCATCAAGAATTGAGATACATCCTTTAATGCCTCATTAGTGAGGCCTTAGATTCAAGAAAATAAAATGGTACCATTTTTGCTTTGTCAGTGCATCAAATATGCCACAATGGTATAGAGTATTGCATCAAGGGACACTTGAAGATGCAGCCTAATACATCTTAAAGAAGTAAACCATTTATTTTAGAGATGATAAAAAATAATTTCAGTAAAAAAGAACAAAAGAAAAAAGAAAAGAAGAGAGAGAGAGAGAGAGAGAAGAAAATGAAGAAAGTTAGGAGAAGGAAGTAGAATAGGGCGTCACCTTCTTATCAAATCTTGCCTCTCACTTCTAGTGAGTAGGTGAGATGTCAACCGACCTCTCATAAGATAAGGAAGAGGAAGACTTTGAGGAGGCATGAGAGGAGGAAGACCAGTATATGCCCCACCAATTCAAAATCCTCTTATAATCTACATAGAGTTAGAATTTAGCATAGAGGATAAGTCTTATATAGTTATGACACCTAGAATATGCACTTAAAGACTCAATTAAAGGTGATATTAAAGCCAGATAGTGACAAAAATTGGGGTCCCTAAGTAGGGTAGTGATGTGTTTAAGCTGTCACTATTTGAGAGGATCAATTAATATGTGAACACTCTAACACTAACCCCACTCTCTTCAAATACTATTATGAATTTAGTCATTAAGACTGCATCAAAATTGAATGAAAAGTCTAAGCCTTATAATTTTTATCTAGGGACAACATTCTCTTGTTCAATAGTTGATGTAAAATAGGAAGATGAATCCTTTAAAAAAATAATATATTTTCCTTCTGATTGGTACTCACCTTATGTTCAAAAATTCGCAATACAAAGATTGATCACATACAGTTGGTCAAAATATATGTCTAACTATTTTGAAAAAATATGGAAAATAAAATTCAAGAAGGCTCAATCAAGGTTAGGGTTAGGATTTGGTACAGTTGGGCCAATAGATGATGAAGAATATTATTTGATCATCTCAAATTATGTAGAGTTTGATAGTCTTTTTAGATAATATTACTTCATATAAAAGAATCTATTTAGAAATCTCAGACTACCAATATGACTTTCCAGTTAGGGATGCACCCACAAAATTGGAAGAAGAAATAAAGTCAATTATAAATGAACTAAAAGAGTTATTTGGGCAAGGATGAAAGCTAATCATAAGTTTACCAACATAAACCTAAAGCCACTAATTTAGTTAGGTTACTTTTGGAGTTTAAGGATTTCTTTTCTTAGAGTTATGAACAAAATGTATGAATTAACTTCTGATTTTGTAGTCCATGGGCTAGATATACAACTAAAGCAATTTTCATAAAGAAAGCACGCATTATTATTGAACAGTTGTATTGTAGTTAAGAAAGTGATTGATGTTGGATTTATTTAATAACATAAATATCATAATTTGATTGCACAAATTTACATATGTAGTAACTTTAGGGATCTAAATAAGGTATGTCTCAATGATGAGTTTTTTGTTACCCTAATCAAAGCTGATGGTAAAAATAGATAATCTCCTCACACAAGATCTTCTCATTCATAGATGGGTCAAATGGTTATAACCAAATTAAGACATTGCTTGAGGATGAGAAGAACATTACATTCAAGACTCCAATCAAAATCTATTTTTATAGATCATGCCTTCTGACCTTAAGAATTCTAGTGCAACATACCAGTAGGCTATGATTTGGACTTTTGATGAACTCATCCATCACAAAGTTGAGTGCTGCACCAATGATCTTGTGGTTAAAAGAAAAGGAAGATTGCTTATATTACTTAAAGATTATCTTTGAGCAGTTACAATGCTATGAAATAAAAATGAATTCTCTAAAGTGTGATTTTAGGTAACCTCGAGAAAGTCTTTAAGGTTCATAATATGACACTATAGTACTGAAATTGAACTAAATAAGATCAAAATGATATTTAAAATGCCACACCCAAAAAGTCTAACTCATCAGAAATCATTTCAAGGGAGGTTGGCATATCTAAGATGTTTTATATAAAGCCTCTCCAATAAGTGTCAATCTTTTGCTACACTTACAAAGAATAATGATAAAATTTGACTGAATGATATGTGTTTGTAGCTTTGGGAGTATCAGATAATACCTCATGACACCTCCTGTGTTAGCTCCTTCTATCCCAGGCAAATTGTTCATCCTCTACATTATGACCCTAGCTTCATCAATACCACAAGTATATGATGGAGTTATTAAAATAAGATTTGACTTTATATTGAGTTCTCTTAAGAGAGGAAGATGCCTTAGCAAAACTCACTAAGGAGATGACCTGTTTAGAAGATAGTTTCATCTTAATAGAAGAATATAACCATCATGTTTTATCTCCTCCCATTAACATAAAGCTCATATACAAATGGCTCTCTAAATGAGAGGTTGCTCTCAACAAATATGATGAAAGGTTGGCTAGAAACATTCATTCATGAATTACTTGTGCGAAGGCAAGCTACTGCAAGATAAATCTCAAGCTCTTTAGATGAAACACTGCACTAAAAATACTCACTAAGGTGATGACCTATCGCATTATCTTATTCCTTCGTTGATGGCACACTGCATTAATGTTGCTTTGGTCATATGTGGTTATGCTATTTAAATAAACACAAAGCCTAAAACATTGTGGTCAAGGTAAATACTAGATTATATGGTGCTTACTAATCAGATTTAAAGATGAAGACCAAGATCAAGAGACAAGGATATTATTAGCTTTTAATGATCATAGATTTCCTAGATGTCACCCATCATTGTCATCACTACTAAGTACAAGAGCTAGTTCTGCATTAGCCTCCAAACATCCTTCATTTGAAAGTAGGCTCATGGACAATCGAGAGTTGGGGCACTAACATAGTCAGCCCTATTGACCCTCCTTTTAAGGGTCATCATTTTATATTTATAGCTAGTAATTATTTATTCCTATTAAGAGAAGTGAAAGCCCATCATGTGTATGGATCTTTAAAGACCATATCATGTATAGGTTTGTCATACCCCAACAAATCATATTTAATAATTGTACCACTTTCAACAGCACCAAGATTAATATTCATCCTTTGGAGGTATAATTTCTCTCATTAAGAGCCAACCTTAAAAATGAAATCACAATTGAACAAAATGCTAGGATTCAGTTGGATGAACTTGAGGGACTCAAAGAGTGGTGTTTCCAAGCTCATCAAAACCTCAAGTTGTATAATGCATGGATGGTTCAAACTCATAATAAGTTGGTCCACTCAAAATCTTTCTGAGTTTGAGAGCTGGTTTTAGTTCTTAGGAGGTCAATTATTGCCCATTGTAAGATGGGAGGCAAGTTTGAAATAATGTGGGAAGTTCCCTTTGTTATAGAAAAGGTCTATCAAGGAGAATTGTAGCAATTGGTCGATCATTAAGGTGAACACTTGATGCTCCCCATCAATGGGCTTTATTTTAAGAAATATTATAAATAAGTGTATCTAAAAATAAACTTCATCAATAAAATTATGTTCTCATGTTGACTTAATGTTGATTATTGATTGGGTCCATGTTCTAAGATAGTCTTCAATTATTCTATTTTTTTCAAAACTAATTAAAAAAAGAGAAATAAAATTAAAAATTATTATTAATCATCTCCAATTCTTATTAATATAATCAAATTCATTAGCCTCATGTTAGACCTTCTTTGTAGATTTTTTGGGTTGGTTAATACTTCGAATTTATTAGCCTCATCTTAAGATCTTTTCCCTAGATCCTTTAGGTTGTTTAATACATCAAATTCATTAGCCTCATTTTTGGATTTCTTTTAAAGATCATTTGGGTTGGTTAATACAATAAAATTTAGTAGCCTCATGTTAGGATCTCTACCATAGATTCTTTAGGATGGTATACAATCAAATTTGTTAGCCTCATCTTAGGATCTCTTTTCTTGATCCTTTTGGTTGGTTAATGCAATCAATTTATTAGCCTCATCTTTATATCTCTTATGTAGATCCTTTGGGTTATTTAGTACGTCAAATTCATTAGCCTCATTTTGGATCTATCTCATGAATCTTTTAGGTTGGTTAATACAATCAAATTTTTTTGCCTCATCTTTGAATATCTTCTATTGATCCATTGGGTTAGTTAATATATTAAACTCATTAGCCACATCTTAATATCTCTCCTGTAGATCCTTTGGGTTGGTTAATATAAACAAATTCATTAGCCTTATCTTAAGATCTTTTCCATACATCCTTTGGGTTGGTTAATACAACATATTCATTATCCTCATCTTTGAATATCATTTGTATATCCTTTGGGCTATTTAATACATTAAAATTATTAGTCTCATCTTAGAATATTTTTGTTAGATTTTTTGGGTTGGTTAATATAGTCAAATCCATTTTCCTATAGTTGGAATTTTTTCTATAGATTCCATATGTTAGTTAACTCAATCAAATTCATTTTCCTCAACTTAGAATCCCGTATACAGATTCTTTGTGTAGGTTAACTCAATAAAATTGATTTTGTTCATCTTAGAATCTCCTCCATAAATTCTTTGTGTAGGTTTACTCAATCAAATTCATTTTCCTTGTCTTAGAATCTCCTCCACAGATTCCCTATGTAGGTTAACTTACTTAATTTTATTTTCCTCAGTTTAGATTCTCTTCTGTAGAAACTTTATGTACTTCATCAAATTCATTTTCTCCAGTTTAGAATCTTTTCTATAAATTCTTTGTGTATGCTAACTCAAACAAATATGTTATCCTCAACTTATAGTCTCCTCCATATATTCTTTGTGTAGGCTAAGTTAAACAAATTTATTATACTCAACTTAGGGTCTCTTCTATAGATGTTTTGTGTAGACTAACTCAACAAAATAGTATTCTTCAATTTAAGATCACTTCCATGAGTCCTTTGTGCAAGTTGACATCAAATATCGAAGACTAGATAGATTATTTCTAACTTATGTCGGGTTAGTCAAAGGAGATTACACTGGAGAGGTGTTTATTAAGCTTATGTCAACAAACCCACCCTTACCATCAGAGTGATAGAGGTAACTCATACCTATGTCCAATAATCATAATTATAATTTAAATGCTTTTGATCAAAATCAAAGTTTGAAATAAAATCAAATTAAATATCTACAAGCAAATATTGTGATCTTCCTAAATTGACCGAAATTCAGCCAATGCCAATGCCAAAATGTACATCGTTAGTCCATATTTTGGGGCCATTTATTGACCTCATTTCTAATATTATTATTATTCTTTATTATCTTAGTACTTAAGTTTCCCAATCTTAGTCTAAGAACTTTTTACTTAGGAACTAAAGCTACCTCCCTAATGATTAAGTAAAATTCCAAAGCCAAGTATAAAGTAAAATA
This sequence comes from Cymbidium sinense, assembly GCA_021442155.1. NCBI lineage: Eukaryota > Viridiplantae > Streptophyta > Magnoliopsida > Asparagales > Orchidaceae > Cymbidium > Cymbidium sinense. The sequence goes on along the minus strand of CM038224.1, from coordinate 50,973,655 downwards.
TAACACCAAATCAAATCAAATCAAATCAAATAAAGTCTAGACACCAAACATAAATAAACTGAAATTGAAATCCTAGTATTGATTTATGTTAGGCTAGTGGGCCTTACTAAGACCTAACATAATCCATATAGATTAAGTAGATCCAAACACTTTTTAAACCTAAAGTAATTAAACCAAACTCAAGATGAGATGTATTTGAACTAAAGTCTAAGTTTAATTGACCTTTAGTTAGGTTGATTAGGTCACTTAGCCCAAATCAACCCATTTAGGATTCTATTAAACTAAAATCAAGTTGGATTAAATAAAACTAAATCAAACTAAGTCAACATTAAATAAAATTGAATTAGTCCAAAAGCTTATGATTGTTATTTAAATTTAATTAAATATAAAATTGAATCTAATTGATGTTCAAGTTAGCTAATTAGGTTGATTGACCAATGTGAGCACTACTAAGTCTAAACAAAATCTAATCAAAATCAAATTAAGTTGAACTTGCCTAAAGGCTTAAAACTAGTGAATCAACTCATTCAAATTAATTTAAGTCAAATTTTAAGTCCAATGTGACTAATTTGGCCATTTGACCTAAATTAACTCATGTTGGCCCCACTAAGCCCAAATCAAACCAAATCAAAATTAAATCAAATTGAACTTTTGTAAAAGCTTAACATCATTACATCATCTTATTAAATATTAATTCAAACCTAATTTAGGTCCAATTTGGTCAATTGGGTCATTTGACCTAAATTGACCCATGTAAGCCTGACCAAGTCCAAATTTAGTCTAAACAAAATCAAATCAAATTGAACTTGCCTATAAGCTTAAAATTATTGTAGAAAATCATTTAGAATTAATCCAAGCTTAATTTGAGCCTAATTTGGCCAATGGACTAAATTAAACCCAAAATGACCAATTGGATAATTTGACCCAATTTGACTATACCTGACTTATTTGAGAATTGATTGACTTAAAGTCAAATTAGACCAAGTAAATTAATTATAAGCACTATAAATGATGAATTTAACCCAATTCAAATAAGAATCATTTGACTCAACCAAACTCAATTTGGGTTAAATAGAGTCAAGTCTTAACCCAAAATGAATTTTCTCACCTCCTGCCAAAATTACAGTTTTAATAAAAAAGAGGCATACCAAATAAAAGGTAATAAAAAAAGAGAGCGATGAGCCTATGGAAAAAAATTATTTTTTCATCACATGGAAAAGTATGGAAAAGGCTTCTTACACACCTCTACTTTTGCACACAAAAATCACTACACACACCTTTCTAACTTAAACAAAACCTCTAACTCCTCTTTTTGTGCTTTCCAAGTCTAAGATAAACAATTTCTATGAAAAAATAGTGGTGCATAGTGGCCATGGTTTTCCATTGGGAGGCATGGGAGGAGAGTCGCACTAAGAATTCACCTAGATTTAAGAAAGTTTTTAAGCATGCACCAAACATGGGCTTCGGTGAGATAACTTCTCTAAACTTTAAATCTATCATAGGTGTATTTATTTTGTGAACACAATTTGCAAGAATTTAGGAATCAACCTTAGATTCTCCTCTCTTTTTCAATTCCTAAAGTGCTAATGCTAAAAAAGTGCAATTTCTGACAAAGTTTGTAAAAACAAAGGTCAAGCTAGTCAAGTTTCTCTCTCCTGGTTTGACAAGTCATGGGGAAGAAAACCTCTTGGTTGTCCATGCTATTTGATTAGAATGGACAACCACGATTAAAGAGCTTAGTTTAACCTAAAACTTCAAAAAATAATAAAAAGCATAATACTCAACAAAAAAATTACAAATAATCATTTTATGGATTTAAACTTTTTAGAGGAATCCAATGAACCTAAAATCCCAAAAATTTATTTTGTATTTTGGGAGTAATTTGAGTTATAATGAAAATAATAAAGTTCTTTAATTACTCTTAAATAATAAGCCAAAAAAGATTAGATTTTTAAGGAATGAACTTAATGTTATTCCGTACCTACTATAAAAGTATTAAGTCAAATAAGCCTCTAGTTTAAAAGTTATTGATTTTTTATATTTATTGGATAATTTTGTGTAAATATTTAATTTAAAAATTACAAAAATTGTATATACTTTCCAAGTGGTCAAAACCAATTTAACAAAACATTAAGAAACCAAGAAAAATAATTCAAACTCTTTGAATCAAACCAAATAATCAAACCGCTAAATTAGGGTTTTTTAAATGTTAATTAATTATTATAATTAGGCTGAACTTCATATATATATATATATATATATATATATAATTAACCATTAAGTCATAAAATATAAATGACCTCCCTTTTAGGGGGTCCATTTTAGTGAGGTTGACACATATTATTCATTAGACCTAGGATCCAATCTAGGCATTAAGGTTTCCTTCACTTAGACACTATGACACATTGAGCAATCAGGTGGAGACCCAAAAATAACCTAAAGGCCAATAGGACCTAGCTTAAGTTTAAGCCACCACCTAAGGTTAGGCCATTGATTAACCCAAACTTACACATTACACCAAAAGCAAGAATGGAACAAGCTCAACACTAAGGACAACCCAGTCACACATAGGTCATAGCCCCTCTAGCTCTAAAGGACTAATTAGGCCATTGGACCTAAGTTGATCTATTTAGCCCATTTATACACCATGACCAAAGTGAACCAGAATCAAATTGATTGCAACCAACTGATCATCACCAAGACCACCAAACAAATTGAGCTCAACCGTTTGACGTTAATTGACCCAATTGATCTTATTAACTCAAGTTGACCCATTTGGGCCTAAAGGATTTAACTTCAAAATTTATCCAAACCATTTGAAATAAATTATCCTAAACTATTCTCAACCTCATTTGGATTTTATTGTTGCCCAATTTGGCTAATTGATTCACTTGGCCCAAGTTAGCCCATTTGGACCCTATAAGGCAAAAAATCAAATTCAATCCAATCCAAACCAAATTGAGATAGCCTATAGCTCTACAATAATTCTAATACATGATTTAGCCTATCTCATGCCTAATTGCAACCAAATTTGGCCAATTGGATCACTTAACCAAAATAATCTTAAATAAACTAAGTTGAACCAAAACTCAACCCAACTCAAATTGATCAACAAACAAACACCTAAAACCATCTGTAAATTATTTATTGAACACAACCTAATAGCTAATGGAACCCAATTTGATCAATTTTACTCAACTGACCTAACCTAGTCTAATTTGTCTTAAACGGTTAAATTGAGCCAAAAACTTAATCTACTCTAAATTGAACCCAACAAAAGCTTGTACTCCATTGTAAATTTAATACCAAATATGGCCCAACCCTTAATTGAACCCAAGGACATTATTATAGAATGAAATATCATGGGAAATTCAATCAATTATCTTGATTGAATGAAAAAAGGAAAGACATTATTTGGGAACATTTTTAAATTAAATCCAATGATAATATTAAAAATTGACCAACTTACGTTCCAAAATTAGATTAAATTTATTTTAATGTACTTAATTCAAATTAAATGATGATAAATCAGATCTTAGGAGAATTCAAATTAGTATTCATCATGTGATTAATTTGACTTTAACTAAAGATATGGTTGTCCCTCGAAAGTTTCCAAAAATAGAATTCATATAAAAGGAAAGAAGATAATTCCATGGCTTATTTTAATTGAATTTAACTTAACTCAAATAAATTCAAATTAATTCAAATCAAATCAATTAAGTAGCATATGATCAGCCATAAAACATTCCATAAAGAACTAAGTTCAACTTTGCACATATATTCAAAAGAATATTTAATTTGAATTCAAAATAATTCAAATTAATGATTCAAATAAATGATCTTTTAATTTAAAAAACATGGAATAATTATGGAAATAATTTAAATAGCTCTCACATGATTTATTTTATGAATAATCATGAAACAATTAGGCCAAAAAGGTTTAGGATGAGAGATAGGATAGGAGAGAGAAAACTAGGATAATAGGAGAGGGAAAATATTATATTGAATATTTTTTTTGATAATTTTGATTCATGCATCGAATAAATGGAAAATGAACATGACTAAGAATGAGAATAATTTAATGAAATGTGAGCTTAATTTAACTTTCATGGAAGCACAATAAATGGAGCAAAGTTTATGCATTTAGTTCACATTATCCAAAATGAATAAATTAAAAATTGTAAATATGTATATGTTGGATATACAAATAATTCAAAAATAAAATATTTTGAAATATATGAAATATTTATTTTATTTTAGTGAGATTTTCATTTTTCTTAATATAGTTAACCCAAGAAAAATTCCCTTGAAGTTCATGTCCAATAGCTTTAGCATCTTGAATTACTTGAAGAACCTAGGTTGAAGAATTTCCCTGCACACTTGAATTTAACTTGATTAGTAGCATTTGATCATGTGTTTGTTATTATCATATGAGGCGGGGCTCATGAAGTCAACAATATCCTCCATTTTGATGATGACAAACCTATGTTGGTGTTAGATAGTGTTGAAGGTGCAAAGCGACCTTTCATTGACCTTTGGACATATAATTTGCATTAAAGATAAATTATAGCAAGTAAATAAATAGGATTTTAAATAATTAAAATTTTTGAAATAGAATAAAATAAGAATATAACATGAGTGTAACATTATAAAGGGAAATAAATCAAACATATTATTTTTTTACCCAATTTGACAACATCAAAAAGATTTAAAAATGAACAACAATAAAATTTTATGCTTGCATCTAACATGCCTAACATGCATCTTAGGGTACAAAATCATTCTTTAGGTAATGGTTTAATAAAAATGTCAGTAATTTGCACTTTCTGTGCTAATAAAATTGATATTCTCAACTTCTTTCTGTACATAATCTATCATACCAAGCTCTAGGAGCTTGTTTCAATCCATACAATGCTTTCTTTAATTTAAAAAGATGATAACAAATTTTACATTTTCAAAACTAGGAGGTTGTTCTACAAAGACATCTTGATCTATAAAGCCATTTTAAAAATGCAATTTTTACATCCATTTGAAAAATTTTAAAGTCCTTGTAACAAGCATAAGCAAGGAGTAATCTACTAGCTTCTAATCTAGCTATAGCGACAAAAGATTCTTCAAAATCTATCCCTTCAATCTGAGTGTATCTTTATGCAACCAATCTAGCCTTATTTTTAACAATGTGTCCCAAGTCATCTATTTTTTCTTAAGGACCCAATTGGTTCCTATAACATTTTGATCTTGAGGTATAGGAACTAATTTCTACACATCATTTCTTACAAACTAATTTAACTCTTCTTCCATAGCTACAATCCAATAGTGATCCTCTATAGTTTCATTTATTGATTTTGGTTCAATCTTAGATAAGAATACAAAATGATTCATCACTTAGATTATTTTCTAGTTTTAACTCCTTTGGAAGGATCTCCAATAATCAAATCCTTGGGGTGATTCTTAATGAATTTCCAATCTTTAGGTAAAGAATCATCATTTTCTTCCAAATTCATTTTCTTAAAATCCTCTACCTCATCTTTAATAAATTCTATAAGATTTTCATCAAATATGACATGTACTAATTCATCAATAATCTTTTTTCTTTTATTATAAACTCTATAGGATCTATCATTTAAAGAATATCCTAAAAATATACCATCATTGGATTTACTATCAAACTTTCCTAATGAATCTTTACCATTATTCAAAATGAAGCATTTATAATCAAAGCTATGAAAATAACTAATCTTAGGTTTCTTGCTGAAAAAAAATTTATAAGGGGTTTTATTTAAAAGTGATCTTAAGTAAACATAATTCATAGCATAGAATGCATTGCTAATGGCTTCTACCCAAAAATACTTAGGCAGCTTATAATAATCATACATAGCTCTACTCAATTTAATTAAAATTCTATTTTTCCTTTTACCAACACTATTTTGATGAGGAGTTCAAGAAGCAAAAAAAATTGTTTTTAATACCAAAGCCATCAAAAAAAAAAATTCAAAAATTTTATTTTCAAATTCACCATTAAGATTAGATTGAATTTTACTAATAAGAAAACTTCTATCACACACAATGTTTAAAAAAATCTAAAAGGTTCGAAAGAATCATTTTTATAAATTAAAAATATAACCCAAGTAAATCTTGAAAAATCATCAATAATAACAAAACCATAGAATTTTCCACCTAAGCTAGCACGGCTAATGGAACCAAATAAATTCATATGCAATAACTCTAAAGGTCAAGCTGTAGAAATAATATTTTTATTTTTGAAAGAATGTTTAGAATGTTTTTCATGAATACATGCATCACAAACATAATCAGAGTGAAATTTCATTTTAGATAAACCATTAACAAGATCAACTCTTTCAAATTTCTTTAAATAATGCATGTTAATGTGATATAACCTTTTTTGCCATAATCAAACATCATCAAGTGTACTTTTAAAATAAAGTAAATTTAAATTTGTATTACTTGCATTTTCAAAACCAATAAGGTAAAATTTTTTTTTATCTATGACCAACAAACAAAATAGTTTCCTTATTTCTAATTGTATAGAAAGATGCATGAAATTCAATATTAAATCTTTTATCACATAATTGACTAATGGAAATAAGATTATGTTTTGAAACTTCAATAAAATACACTCTATCCAATGTAATTGAATCCTTAAAAATAGAACCAACTCAAATTATGTTTTCTTTAGCATTATCACCATAAATTACAATCCCTTCTTCACAATGTTCTAAAGTAGAAAATTTAGATTTATCTCCTATCATATGCCTTGAACATCCGCTATCTAAGTACCACATGTCTTCTTTGATTTTGCTTGGAAGGAACTCCTATAAAATAAAATTAGTGGTAAACTTGTGGAACCAAAACATAGTTGGGTCCACATCCAAATGAAAATATATGAAATGAATGTTCTGTAGTATGTGTAGCTATTTTATTTTTACCCATCCAAATAAAGTTTGAATTACAAAATGATTGAGATTTTCTTGTATGACAATCAGAAGATACATGATCTTTTTTATTACAAAAATTACATGTAATATTTGTATTCGCATAAGGTCTAAATTTAAATGATCTTGATACATCTGATGGCTTATTTCTAATGAATGGAATATATGAATGTAATCTATAACAGGAATCTAAGTTTGCATGAAGTAATAAAAATTTCTTTTTCAACATCTCTATGGGTATTACTTGATCTAATTAATCAACATTCTTAGCCTTTAAACCAACACATTCTTTTTCTAAAGATGAAGCATGCATTTCTAAATTTTTTTTTTAGATTTTTAAATTTTCATTTTAGCTTTTTATATTCATATACTAATTCATTGAAAGCATCATCTAATTCTTCATAGGAAATATCTCCACGTGCTTCACTTCTAGAATTCATATCAGTCATAAGACATGTATTTGCTTCTTCCTCTATCTATAATCACTTGATTCTTCTAAATCGGAGTTTTTCCAAAGTGCTCTTTTTTTTCTTTTGAGGCTTATTATTTTTCTTAGACTTCTTTCTATTTAGCCTTTTCTTTTTCAACTAAGTCTGGACACTCACCTCTTACATGTCCAAGCTTTTGGCAATTGAAGAATACTATTTCTTCTTCTATATTAAATCTTTAAGTAGGCAATTTATGTATTTAAGATATCCCATACTTGTGTTTTTTTCTTTCTAATCATATTTCTTAGCCCTTTTGAAAGAAAAGCAATCTCATCACTATCAACATTTGAACATGAAGAATTTTCTTCACAATTGTGTTCCACCTACGAAGAAATTAATTTTCCTTTCTCTTTCTTTTTGAAAGAGTCATTTTGATCTCTTTGTGCAATAACCTATTCATATGCTATCAAAGAACCATGAAGCTGATCAAGTGTATAATTAGTTAAATCTTTAGCTTCACTAATAGCAGTACTTTTGCATCCCAATCTTTTGAAAGGCATCTTAAAATTTTATACTTTCTTCCAAGTGAATGCAAGGTATTTATAATTTTCATGAAGTGAGTATACATATCAGAAATACTTTCATATGATAATATGTGGAATAATTCATGTTTATGTACTTATTTATATGAGCATCTTTAACTTTGTTAGTACCTTCATAAGTAAGAATCAGTTTATCCCAAATTTATTTTATTATAGTAAGTATGGATATTCTCATATAATCATTAGGAAGTAAAGCACAATAAAGAATGTTACAAGCCTTTGCATTTAATTCATCTAATTCTCTTTTACAAGTAGACCATTTATCAAAAGGTTTATCAACTTTTAAACCATTTGTATCAATAGTGAGTGTGGGATACTAATGTGTCAACATATGCCACATTCTAGAATCTTGCCCATGAATAAAATGACTAATGCAATTTTTAAAATAATAAAATGGAATATTATCAAGTAAAGGTGATCTATGTGTAGACTGTCCTTTAGGTAGTGTAGCTTTAGGAAAACTTATGCCATGGTAAAAAAACTCAAAGATGTTATGCCACAAATTAAGTCGAGGCTCTGATGCCAATTGTTATTTAGCTATAGCACCCAAGTGGGGAGCGGGTGGGGGTAGCGTGAATTGTGTTTTCAATAAACTTAATTTTAAACTTCTATAGAAAACTTAAATATTTAATGATAAAGCTTTAGAGAAATAAAACAATAATCAGTAATAGCAGAAATGTAAAGTGCAAAAAATAAAGAAAGAGAACACAGAGATTTTTGCTTAGTTCAGCTAAACCCCAAAAATGGGCCTACATCCATGCTTAGCCACATGGGCTAGGAATTCACTAAATTATAGTTGAGGCTACAACAACTCTTATGTACTCTCCTTCATGGGAAAAGTACAACCCAATACCATACTTCCTTAATGGGCAAGTACAACCCAACCACTTACTTCCTTAAAGGGAAAGTACAAGAAAACAAGAAAACAAGAAAGAGGAATATGAAAGTATCTAACTCTTAATTTAAAAGTATTTTGTTCACTTTTCCCAACTACAAAAATATTAAAGTAAGTGAAAACAAAAGTAAGAAAGAGAGCTCACTTCAATTTGTATTTAGGATTGAATGCAATGATATAACATGGAAGATGTATATGATGTGTAAGTGAATCTTTTAAAATAATTGAATAGAATATAAGAACTTGAAAAAAAATGATTTAGTTAATGTTCTGAAGTGTGACACGATAGTAATTTGGAAACTAAACCAATCAACTTTTATATGAAGACTTGAGTTTTGAAAAGATCAAATGAATTTGTAGTATTAAAACACTTAAACTCAATTGAAGTCTCTTTTAAAGGAGCTATCACATACACAAAAGAAGAGACAATTTAAAGAATAGAACACTTGCTACCCACAAGAGTTCTTTATAAAATAATCAACACAAAATTAATCACACTTAAAAGTATGTAAGTATAAAGAAGAGAGAAAGATTTGCTAGCACAAAACTTTATCCAAACACAATCAAAGCTTTTGGCCAACTTAAGAAAAATGTATGAATAGATTAGTTAAGCATAAAACAAATTGACCACACTATAAGAAACCTTAAGCCAAGGAAGAGATCAAGCTCAACACACATTAATAGCAAAAATTATATTAAAGGAACCTTGAATAGCTCTTGGCCAAAGGGATTTGCACCACTCCTTCAACTTCTTTTGGGCAATCTTCAAATAAATCACTTTGTAGGAAGGATGTTGAAGATGTTAGCACTTGATTCACCAAGAGAAATCTCAAAGAAAAAATTAGCAAGCTTACTAGAGAAAGATCCAAGAGAGAAGAACCTAATTTTAAGATCATTATAAATAATAAAATAATCAGGGAGATTGGCCAAGAAGAGGAAAATAGGAGGAAAACACTTTAGAAATTATTAACTTAAGCCAATCAAAATAAATTTAATTTGCAAGAGGGTAAATTTGACCACGTGAAATTAGAGGGAAATTCAATTTGGAAAGAAAGATTGTTTTGAATTAACCAATTTGAATTTCAACTTGCATGATAGGATTTCGACCATGGCAAAGAATAGAGAAAATTTAACTAATAAGTTATTAAATTTGAATCAATTAAATTAAATTAATTTAGCATGAAGAAAATCGGCCACAGTAGATATAGAGGGAAAATTAATTTGGAAAGAGATCAATTTGATTCATTTCATCACATGACAAGGTATCTAATGTAATTAGGAATTTAATGAACATGAGGGTCATCCAAGAGAAAGAAAAGAGTGCTGAGTTTGAAAAATTTGCATATATATCATAATTCTAATTAATTTGATAAGTAAAATGGAATTAATTCAAAATTTGACTAATTTAATTAAGCTTGTATGGGGTTAGCCAAGGAGGTTTCCATGAAGGGATTCAATTATGATTAAATCCAATATAATGGGATATTCAATCAATTATCTTGATTGAATGAAATAAGGAAATATATTATTCTAGAACAATTTTAAATTAAATCCAATTGAAATATTAAAATTTGACCAAGCTACATTTCAAAAATAGATTAAATTTATTTTGGTGTACTTAATTCAAATTAAATGATGATGAATTAGATCTTAGGAGAATTAAAATCAATATTCATCATGTGTTTAATTTTATTTTAACTAAAGATATGGTCGACCATGGAAGTTTCCAAAAAATAGAATTTATGTAAAAGGAAAGTAGACAATTCCATGGTTTATTTTAATTGAATTTAAATTAACTCAAAAAAATTCAAATTATATTAAATTGAATCAATTATAATAGCATATGATCAGACACAAAGCATTCCATAAAGAGCTAAGTTCAAATTTGCACATGTAATCAAAAGAATATTTAATTTAAATTCAAACTAATTCAAATTAAAGATTCAAATAAATGATTTTTTAATTTAAAAATATGAAATATTTATGAAAATAATTTGAGTAGCTCTGACATGATTTATTTTGCAAATAATCATGAAACAATTTGGCTAAAAAGGTTTAGGAGAGAAAATAGGATAATATGAAAGACAAAAAAGAATATATTGAATAATTTTTGAATTATTTATATTCATGCATTGAATAAATGGATAATGTACATGACTAAGCATGGAAAAATTTTAATGGATTGTGAACTTAATTTAACTTGCATGGAAGCAAAATAAATAGAGCAAAGTTTATTCATGTAGTTCACATTATCCAAAAATAAAAATTTGAAAAATAATTGTAAATATGAAATATTGGGTTTATGAATAATTCGAAAATAAATTATTTTGAAATGTATGAAAGATTTATTTTATTTTAGTAAGCTTTTCATTTGCTTCATCATCCTGAATTGACTAAAGAACTTGGAGTTAAAGAATTTTCTTGCATACTTGAATTTAACTTGATTAATAGTATTTGAACCTGTGTTTATTATCATCAAAATCAATCTCATATGAGGTAAGGCTCATGAAGTCAATAAAAGACCCCCATTAGCTTACTTTTTTTGTAATATTAAAAGTAAATTGGGTTGTATAATGGTTAGAACTCAACTACTTATTTTCCTTTTCAGGTGTATAGCAGAACACAGTCATCCCTTAAGATCTACATGATGTCCAATTCATATTTTTAAACACCATAATAAGATTCAACCACATGGTTTTAAAGCATTAGTGGTGTTAGTTAATAGCCCATACAAGTGAGTTTTAAGTAAGAGAGTCACGATAGGTTCATTCTTCTTAGTGGAAGTAGACCAATATATCTCACTTTTTTTCTCAGTAGATTAAGTTGAGCATCTAGCTTATGTTAAAGTGACTTAAGTTTTATGTTTTGAGGCTACTTATTTTTTATTTTCTATGGATCTAAGTCCTCACCTCTTAAGCATTTTCATAATCTTTTATTGTTGGAATATAAATCCTAGCATTCTAATAATTTGCCAACTCAAAACTAAATAAAAATCTCAATTTTAAAAAATAAAGCCTAATTATAGGATAGATTGAAGTGCTTATTAGGCTTCGTAGTATCATAGCACTTTCTATTTTTTATTCATTTAGAATACAAAAAAATTCTTCTTGATTGAGCCTTCCCACTTGATTTCCAAATTTAAAAATCCTTGTTATAAATTTTAAAATCTATTGAGATACTAATCGACTATTTTAATCAAGAGTTTTCTTAGAAGATTCACATTTTCAAGTGATTGAATCCATCATAGGGTGATATCTCTATCTCTTAAAGTGGTATATCACTTAAATAAGCACCCCCAACATCTATGGGGTGTCTCCTCACTTTTTTAAACACAATTGTATGTAATTATGCTTACATGTATGATATGAAAGTAGTTATAGACTAAATTATAGTGAAAACTAGACTTCCCCAAGAAGCTACCTATCTTCACTAGATGGATGCCTCTTATGCGCAATTAGTGAAGGGCTCAATTCAAGAAAGATAAGTAAATATGCAGCATGGTCCACAATCTCTAAGGTTTTCTAGTTTTTTTTAGTTTTTATGTCTAATGCTTTAATTAAGTGAGGCCTTGAGTTGTATGTTTTTTAGTTGAGTTGGTTAATTAGGTGGGATAGAAACTAAATTTTTTAAGGAACCTAGTGAGGGAGGGTCGAGGCAATCAAATAACAAAGCATCACATAAGAAGTAATCTAAAAAAGCATGACAATTTTTATTACACATTTTAAAATTAAAGAAACCTTAAACAGAAGAAATTAATTGGAATAAAAAGGTTGGTATGGCCTAGTTCCATTTTAAATCCTAGATGAAAAAGAAAATGGATTGATGGTCTTTGCCATTATACAACCTGGCCTAGAACTAAGTACATAAATAGCCTATGGGGGTCTTCATTTTGTCTCCACGATGTAAGTGCTTTAAGCTTCACATGACTCATAGATCCATGCTTTCTAGTAACTTCTCATCTTAAACTCTATGATTTTATCTTAATTCTAGTAATAAATTATATTTTAAAATTTTAAAATAAAATTCTAACTAATCCTACAAAATGGAGGTTAGTTGAAATATAAACATACACACCAAGTAGTTATATTTTACAATATGGGGCTTGACACTACCAAGCCCCAAGCCCACCTATCATAATGGGCTGTGTTTAAGAGCAAATAACATATACAAGAAAAAAATAATATTAATTTTAAAACCATATTAGTTATAAGCATTGCCCAAACATCTAATCTATGAGCGTACAACCCTAACATCTAGTCTAAAACTATACAACATAAGGAAATCAATATATCACAACAAAGCACCAACCATACCGATGTTTATGTTTGATGACTTATCAATCTAAGGAGTGTACAAAGGTGGTGTGGTATAATAAAGCTAGGTGTTAGCATTTAATTTATCATTTTAAAGCAATATTTAATTTATTACAATTGGATAATTTTAGTTTAAATGATTAATGAGTTAAAATATATTTTAAGTTTAAATTTAACTTAGGTTTGAGTTGAATTTAATGTTCTAAAGAGTGTAAGGAGTAGTGGGTCCTACATGGGATAGGAATCACTCTACCTTATTCCCTAACCTTAATCGAGTGAACGCCATCAAAGCATGGAGGTTCACCCTAGAGGCCTAAATGGGTTCTCATAAATTTTTAATTAACTTGGTTAATGATATGTTAATTTTAATTTAATTTAAAGTTAGAGTTTATCTAAGTTTAAAATATTTTATAACTTTATATAGTATACTATAAGATTAGAGAAATACCATAGAGATCACTTTATAATGTTGTATTTAACTTTAATCATTATTAAATTGAATAGTATTATTAATTACAAAAGCAAGAAAGTATCAAATCATACAACTCCCAAAATTTTAATTATTTTAAGATTTGCATAATTATCTTATAATCTTATGATATAAAGAATAAATAAATTAAAATAAAGTCATAAATTTATGAAATTTTACAAGAATGTTGAAGATGGACTCCTAACACTTCTTTTAAATATTAATGTCATTTAGAGCTTTTTTGTGATTTATTTAATTTATCTAAATAATTAATTAATAAAAAATATTTGAATATTTAACATAAATGGATTTTATTCATCTTATGCTCTTTCTATTAATGTGAGTTTATAATAAAAACTTTAGAATTTTTTGTCTCTATTAATTTATTATGAATTTTCTTAATCTAATTTCAATTTATATAATTTTAGTGTTATAATAAGTACATATGCATTATATGCATTTGAAATTAAACTTAATTGATTTAATCAACTCCGATCCCATAGGACCATGCTTGAGGTTAAGGAGGACTTCAAGGATATTACATGAAGATTTGGAAGATTTTAAGGTTATTTAGTATTTAATGACAAAGTAGTATAACTAATTATATTTATATAAAAAAATCAATGGTATTATGATACTAATTAATTTAGAAAATGCACCAAAAGTATCCCCTTTGATTAAAGATATCATAATGAATATCTTTAAGGTGATTGGCATATTAAGTTTCATAATTTATATAATTTTATAAATTTGAAATACCATTTAGTTGATTACTTATGAAAATTTTTTAAATACTTAACTCAAGCACTTTTATTAGTCCTAAGATCAATCATGAGATTATCAAAATGTTTAAACTTGGTATAACCACTTATGAGCTTCTTAAATAACAAGTTCATGAAAATAAGCGATTAAGCCTAAATAAGGCTATTAGTGTAATTAAAGTTAATTAAAATCAATTAGCATTTTCATAGTAAACCTCTATGTTTACTGAGTGATTTAAGGATTTAATGTGTAGTTTTAAGATTTTACTAATTTATTAACTAATTAATCAAGTTATTTCTTGAATTAAATCTAAGGTCCTTTCAAATTATAAAACATAAGCCTAAAATTTTTGATAAAATTATAGAGATGCATAATAACATATAAAATCTACCCTGAAAATTTTAAAGCATTTGGACATACATTTTAAGGCTAATTTCACTAATTAAGATTTCAATGATTAGTCAATTAATGTAAAAATACATACAATCAATTGAGGCGTTCAATTTCATTAAATTTTTCTCTATTAGTTTAGCAAAAGAGGGGGTGTTTGTATTTTTGGAATTTTGTGCACTTAGTTATGAATTTTCTAAGTTTTAGGTGATTTAATGGATTATTAATTAACTTACTCAATTAATGGTGTTTTTGAGTTTTAATTGTAAATATATGGTTTAATAATTTTTTTAAAGTTCTTTTAAGTTAAGTGAATGTAGTTAGCCTTTAATGTACAATTTAGGTAATTTTTATAGTTCATAATTAAGCTATTCTAGTGATTAAGGATCCAAAAATTTGTACCTCTTAATTCACTCATACAAATTACATGAAATTAATATTGGAGGCAGAGAATATTAGTAGGAGCATTTTGTACAATTTTAATTTCATATGGATAAATAATTTAAGTTTAATTTTAAAATTAAAGGATTCAAATAATACTTAATTAATATCTGATTACTTATTAAAAATTAGGGCTTTTATTTTTTCTATATTCTCATATGTTTCTTGAGTTCATAGAAGATTTATTTATATTTTTTATTTTATGTAATTTATTATGATTTTTTAAAGTTTTGTTGATTAAAAATTGATTTTAACATTATTTAATTAATTTACACAAGCGGTGCTAGCTCAACCACACTTTACACATTGTGAAATGGTATTCATCACAAAAAGCATCCCATGTGGCCCTAGTGTGGTTAGAGATGAATGTAATTTTGATCTAAGCCATTTGATATAAAATCAAATAGCCCAAATTAAATCTGTGATTTTAAATCAATTTAATTAAATTCTATGGTGCAACAAAATCAGGTTGTCCATTCTAATCATGAGATTGGATGGCACGTGATTCATCTCCTACGTTCAGTATGAGACGGAGACCATCTACATTTCATCACAAAATTCAAATTGATTTGTATGAGATTTTCACTTAAATCGATTGTAAAAGGATCAATATAAGAAATGCAATAGGTTTCTATGGTTAAATTCTAATGAATCAACAAATCACTTCACATAGTATGAAATTCTTATTGATTTTTATGATTTTAAAAAATTACCTCGGTAAAGCTATTGTCTAGTAACTCTGTCAATTGATGAAGCTTTGTCTTAAAGAGATAAAGACCTGTTGTGAAGATCTTTACTTGCCTCCTCACCGGTTGCTCTTGAGAGTAAAGCACCACTGTGGATCACTGGAGTTTGGTCCTTCTCTATCTTTTTTAGCTCAAATTGAGTGAGGCTTAATTTATTTTGGATTGCTTAAGGCTAAGAATGGTGTTTTGTGAGTTTATTTGGAGTTTAAATGCTTAATTCATTATGGATCACCTAAGGCTAAGAAAGGTGTGGGGTGATTTTATTTTGGACTTTGGAGGGTTGGGAATGGGTGGTGGATTTTAAGATGTTCAAGCATAGGGAGGTTTGATGGTGGTTAGGGTTTAGAAGTCAGAGGGATTTTAACAGCTTAGGAGAATTAGGGTGAGTCTCTTGAATGCTTAGATTTCCTTTAACTTAAATTCTATGGTACTCCTTATGTTAACCTTGCTTTTGACTTAGTTCAACCACGGGGAGGTGATGATGTAGTACCTTGAGCTCAAAGTGGTTTGGGATTGATGAGGTGGGGATGTTCGAATGGCTTATCTAGTTTAAGGCGTTAAGATGAAGCGAATAACCAATGGTGAAAGAACTAAGGGCTTCCCATAGTGACTTGGACTTCATTTGGGTCATTGGGTGGGAAAACTAGCATTGGATTAGACTAAGTCAACCAGGGTGAGTTCAACAAGTGTTAAGGTGACTACCCAAACTAAAGAATGGAGTTAAACCATGCCATTTAGGGATTTTTCCTCATTTGGCACCTTGGGTAATATGGTTTGGGATGAACTAGGTGCAACTTGGGTTGGGCTCACATGGGAAAACCATTGGTTACTTAATGATAAGTCATGCCAAATTTAGTTGGGTTTGGAGTTAGTTTTATTTGGTTTAGCTTAATGTGATGTGTCTAGGTCAACTTAAGTCAATTTTGGGCTAAGTGGACCAATTTACCCACTTGGGCTAAAAGGCTATGGTCATGTTCAAATATCAATTTGGAGTGTGTTGGGAGGTTTTGAATGGCCCAATATGGTTTGGATTGAAATTTTGGCTCAATGTGGCTTATTTAGCCTCATTTAGGTCATATAAACCAATTGGATAAATTGGGCCATAATTTGGAATTGGTTGTGTTTCTTTGTGTATGTGTGATAACACTAAGGCTTTGGGTTAGTCTAATTTGGCTTGAGTTTGGTTTAATTTGATTTTGGCCCTATTAAGTTCAATTAGTTCAAGTTGTGCTAAGTAGACCAATTAACCATATTGACTATTAATTGGGCTTCCAATACATTTGGTTAAGGTTTCTAAGATTTTAAACATGATAAATTTCAATTTGTTTTAGCTTAATTTAGATTTGAACCATTATGGCTTAAATAGGTTAAGTTTGGTTAAGTGAGCAAATTAACCCAATCTGGCCTTCAATTGGGCATGTGTTAAATATGATTAGTGTTTTAGAGGTGTTTGAATTTTTTGGATTGAATCAACTTGGGATTAATATAGGTTTTGGGTAAAAACATGCCCTAAAAGGTTCAAATGGGTTAGTTTAGTTTAAGTGACCTATTTATCCCATTCAAAAAAAATCAATTATATCAAGTTTATACTTGGTAGGATTGGATTTGGGGTTGGGATTCATTTGGTTTAATTTGGTTTGACCTAGGGGAGCTTAGGTTCATTTTGGCTAGGTTGGGCCAACTAGTCTAATAGGACTAACCTTAGGGTCTAATCTTATTAGTCTTGAGCTTTGTTTTGGTATCCCCTTTGCCACTAGGAGTGTACTAAAGCTCTAGGTGAGGGAATCCTATTGCCAAGAATCCTCTTAGTCATTAGGAGTGTCCTAAAGCTCTAGGTCAGGGAATCCTATTGCCAACATATAATCCCTATGACTAAAGATGAGTATATTTCAACCTCACTAAAAGTGAGGCAAACACACTTTTTCTAAGAACTAGGTAACTAAACTTAGTAGTTTTCACCCTTTTCATTGAATCCACGTAGTATTATTTTAACAAAATTTAGTTTACGTGCATCCACTCTTAAGTATGATAAACTATTTAAACTCATAATGTTGACTAATACATCCATATCAACAAGGACTCTAGTCAACTTGATGTTATCCACATTTACAAAATATAAAGTGGACGATCATGATCTATAGTTCCTAGTAGTAAGTCTTCATCAAAGAAGGTTTTCCTAGAAACTTTCTTGATATAAAATCTTCATTTGAAAATGTCTCTACTAGAAAATAAGGCTTTAATTAATGACTCCCTTATCTCTTTTGATAGGACAAGGGCATCATAAATACTTAGCTTAGCAACTTTCTCAGACAAGCTAATAGATTATAATAAAACTTCAAAACATTAGATTTTTTAGTGAACCATTTTGAGAATGACTTTCCTATGAAAGATTTTGAGCTCAATCATTGCTAATGAAATGTTTTCCTTTATTCTAGGAGCCATATGAGGTGGTAAAATTTTACCATTTTGAAGATTAATATGTACAATCTCTCCTACCTCGAAGATGGTAATATTGTCAACTCAACTTTCAATTGAACCTAATTGTTCTTTATATTAAATTATCAAAATATTAAAACTCAATTTCTATATTGAATGGTGTGCTCTAAAAAGAAATAATGGGAGCATCACTATTAGAACTTGACTCATAATATACTTCAAGGCATTAAGGCTATATTAATCATTTTTAGAAATATTTTCTTGGAATGTGGAATTAATATTTTCATTTTTCTTATCATTTTTATTCTAGTCATTTGTATCATTATTGCTTAAAGAAGATTGAACATGCACAAAATCCATCTTCAATGCATTCTTATTATGTAAGGGGATAAAGTAAAAGCCATACAAGCTAAGGAGGACATAGGGCTTAACTCTGCCATTTCACCAATAATACTTTTATAAATTACATTTTACTATACTTCTCCTCATTTACTCTAAATTCTATCTAACTAGTGGTTCTTAGAATTTTTGAGAGGGAATTATCCTTGAGTTGTTCCATGGAACAAGCTAATCAACATGAATGATAAGTCTTTGAGTTTCTTAGTGTACTTATAAGGAAGGTTTAAAAGCTTTAAATTTGGATGAGAGAGACAAAGCTAAATCCCATGCATCATTAAGTGAACTATCTTCAATTGGGATGGGAGACTTACTTGTCACTATAGATCCTTACCCAAAATCCATAAGGAACTCATTCAAGATTACAACCATCCCCATCTTGATGTTGCTCACCAACTTATCTTTAAAAGTGAACTAGTCTTCAATTACATGACTTAACATTTTGTGATAGGGATAATAGAGATCAACTTTTTTGACCTCTTCAAGCTTCTTAGGGTTAGGTAACATGAAATCTACTCTTTTAAATTAAAATTTTGATTATCTTTCTAATTTCTTTTTCTTTGAAAGAATATGTTCTATTTATCTTTTAGTCAAGGGCCGTCAAAAATAGCCTTCTTTGTGTTGTTGGATACTATCGTTGCTATCTCTTGGAAAAGATTTTTATTAATTGTTTCTCTTTATCTATTGCTAATACATACTTTATTTTCTTTTGTAACACTTGCCTCTTTAGTTCTGACATCATTTGATCTTTACAAAATGATAACCTTAAAGCTTTTTCTTCAAGGTTGGCCTTTTTAACAAATTTTCAAAGGTCCTAATATTGAAACCATTCTAGAGAGATGCTAATGGATCATTAATATTCCTCAAAAGGATTACAACTATGTGTTGCTCCTCACATTTCATACTAAGATTTCTCCACCTCAGGATATAATCATCTAAGACTCATTTGGTGTCTACATTTCTACTACCAAATCCCCCACAAGAAAATCTTTTAATAAATCTATTTTTTGACATCACGAATATTTATATAGGCCCATTCAAATTTTTTGAAAACCAATCAAATGTTACATTAGACAAACTACTGATGAACTTCTTGAACAATAATGTACCACTCCCATCAATGTTACAACTACTAGCATTGAAATAGGCCAAATGCTACTTTTTTAAAGTGCAAGTAATCCAAAGAAAAAACAAATTAGTAACTAAGACTTACATGTTGATCGTTCTAATATATGGTAATTCAATATTATCACTATACACAAGAAGTTCAGTTGTAAATCCATGGAATGTGAAATGCAAAATGATTTTGTGGATGATCCTCTTTTTCCAAGCATATGTGAGATGTAAACTTTTAGATTCTTTAGTCCCTCCTTTAGCTTCTTAATATCATTAATTAAATACCAAGGTGTATCACTCTCATTGCCATCCTTCATAATTTGGATAAGTGCCATAGAATTATTTTCCAACTAATAAAGTACCAAAGGGCATATGGAGGCAATCTGGATAGCATACCGTAAACATCTAGCTCAGCATGAAGGGGGGAATGTCCCTCCAATGGCATTGAAAAGTGTAGTAGATGTTTTCCTTTGTTATCAATGAAATTGTCTCCAACTCCAGAAATATCTATCTTATAATCATAGCTTCCATCAATATTAATTTTGATGCTTCCAAGTGTCAATTTTTACCAAATTACCAGCTCTTAGATTTTCTTTCTTCTCTTCTCTCCCCCACCTGGTATGTTAATGTTTATCCTGCTTTGAAGGGATTGGAAAATTTTAATTACTCTATTGATTACTTCCTTCCTCATATAGATTTAGCATTCCTAATGCCCGTATCTACTATAATTATGGTGTTTTCATGTTTTGCATCATTCCTAGCCAACCAAAAAAACCATAGAATGATTAAGGAAGCAGCCAAAGAGATGTCAGTCTGCCATGTTTCATAGTTTGCTAATTTTAAAGTAATTCTAGTATGGAGTTTGAGTTGTAGTTGATGTCTAAATGGAGTAGATCAACAAATTCCTTCCATAACCTCTTGTGGATAAAATAGTGTGGTATGCTTTTTTTCCCATTCCTATAGAGTAGGCAAATTAAAGGTAGCTTTAATCCCTTAAGTTTCAAAATATCATCCATTGGGATTAAGTTTTTCATTAGTCTACAACAAAAGAATGAAATTGAGGGTTTAATAGCAGAATTCTAGATCACATTGCCCCATGAAAATGTTCTTGCATCCTGCCATCATCTGTTATAAATTATTTTGGATGTTGAGACATGGCTAGATTTTCCATTAATAAGTAATTTATCCTTCTTGGAAGGCATCAATTGGTATAGATCAGATTTCCTTACATATTTGAGCAGGGAGATAATTTCTTAATATTGTTTCATTCCAATTAAGATCTTGCCAGAAATATGCCACTCTTTGAGGGTTAAATGGTCCTTCTTCCATCCTCCATTTGTAGAGAGTTTAATTCCCATCCACTAGTACATCAAGAAGTAAATCATACCTTTTCTTAAATCCTAGAAAATGAGATATTCAACTTCATGTTTAAGTTTCAACATGTTCTTCCATAAAGAGGAATCTAAATTGTTTGAATTTGTGACCACAGGTGTGAATGTTGACATTATTTATTATACATGAAGTTTTCCCATAGAGTGTTCCTATCTCTGAATCGAAGCCATAGTTTGATTGTGTTGCATTTGATGTTACCTCTAATAGGTTTAAGATCAAGACCCCCATTACTAGTAGGTTTGCATACCTTTTTTCTGGCTTGTCCAATGAATGGATTTTTGTTTGGGACTCCATATGAATTTGTTAAAAATCCTCTCAATTCTTATTTGAATAATTTTAAGAATTTGCTGAACTTGGGTGGTATATAAAGGAATTGAGTTTAGGATGCTTTTAACAAGAGTAATCAACCCTCCAAATGATAGAAATGAGTTTTCCCAAGACTGTATCTTTTTCTGAATTTTGTTAATGAGTGCATGGATAAGTGATGAAGTGAGTATCCCTTTATAAAGTTAAATGCCAAGATAGCAAAAGGGAAATCAGGATTGCTAAGAGCTAGTCTTTTCTCTAATCCATTTAATCTTGCTACTATTGATTCATTTTCCTATAATAAAGATGGATTTGTTAGCATTAATTTCCATATCTGATTGTGAAGGAAATTCCTTAATGATATCCATATGGGCTTTTATAGATTTTTTATTTCCATTATAGAAAATTAAAAGATCATCGACAAAAGGCAAGTGGTTTATAAGCATGTTCTTATTTGTAGTATACCCAATTCCTTGTTTAGATTCAATCTCTTTCTTCATATTTCTTGAGAGGGTATCTGGTGCTAAAATAAAGAGTGAAGGAGATAAGGGATCCCTTTATTTAACCCCCCTACTAACTTTGAAGAATCCATTCGATTGTCCATTAAGAACAATCTTGTAGTTGTTATTCATGAAGAGTCTTTGAATAAGTATGCAAAGTTCATATGAGAAGCCCTTTTCTTTAAGAGATCTAAAAATAAATTCCAATGTATTGTGTCAAATGCATTTTTAAGATCTATTTTCCTGAGAACATTACCACCTCAACATTTTTTCTTAATATCTTTGCTCATGCTTAGGCAAGTAGAATGTTATTAGTGATTTTTCTTCCCTTTATAAAGGCTACTTGATTAGAGGAGATAAGAGCTACAAGTTTTGAAGTCAGTTGGCAATAATTTTGCTTATAATTTTGTTAATAACTAGTGTTAGCATATAGGTTTGAATGTATCCAATGTGCTAGCATCCTTTTCTTTAGATATTATAATGATCGTTGAAATGGAAAAGAAGTTGTGGATATTTTGACCCTTGAATAAGCTTTGGATTGCATTAATTACTTCATCTTTTACAATATGTCAAGATTTTTGATAGAAAATGGTACTAAAACTGTCAACCTATAGCTTTGTATCCATCCATGGAGTGTAGTGCTTTATAATTTCTTCTTCTAAAGGGATTCAAATCAATTCTTCATTGTTCACCTCTGCACAATTGAGTTGATATAGTTGTTGATCATATATATGGGTTGAAGTAATGTTTGAAGATTGGTTGATCAAGTTTGAGAAAAATTCCACACAGCTTTGTATAATTTCTTCCTAGTTATGTTTCCATGTCAAATGTTATTTAATGCATGCATTGAAATATTTAGAATTTCTATCCCTTTGTAAGAAGTTGTTTGTGGAGTATTGTTGTCTTAAAAAACTTTCTTCTCTGTCTTTGTAGTCCTGTAGTTTTAATTATAGTCACTCCAATTTTAGTTCTAGTTCACCATCCTAGTTATCTCTTAGTGCCATCAATTCAGCTTATGTGGTTGTAATCAGTTCTTTAGTGGAATTGATTTAGTGATAGATGTTGCCAAATGTTTCCTTATTTCATTGTTTGAGGGCTTGAGAGGTAGCTTTTTGTAGGAGCCAAAGTTTAATCTAGGGATTGTTTTCTTCCACTCTTTTCCATGCATTCAGAATACAATTTTCATAGCCAGGGAGCAATGTCCACATGTTCAAAATTTGAATGGTGATATGCTAGTTTGGGTCTGCATCTGAAATTGATCAATAAATGGGAGTGGTCAAATGCTATCCTTGCAAGGTGAATTACATCCATTTTACATGGGTAAGAAAACTAATCTGAGTTGATCAAAATATGGTTAAGTCTCTCATATACCTTTTTCCTCTTCCATGTGAAAGGGGAGCCAATAAAACCTGCATCGAATAGACAACATCTTCTATAAAGCTATTAAATTATGTAACTGAAAGATTGGGTCTCTTGCCTCTTTTCTTCTTAGTTGGACTAGCAATCATATTAAGATCCCCTCTCACTAGCCAAGGGCCATTTGTATTGAGGCTGATATGTTTGATGTCCTGCCATAATTTTTTTTTCAATTGCTTAGTACAAGCAGCATAGATGAAGGTAGAATAGGAGCAGATATTTGATTCTTAGATGTGGATGTATTTGTTGGTATCCAAAAATATTTGAACCTAGAATCTGTGCTTCTAGAAAAGCCAAATTTTATTGCTAGCATTTGATTAGATGATGAAATGAGGGAAGTGTCTTCAAATCTTGGATAAATTTTGAGTTGTCACTAGGGGTTCAAGGATAATAATGAATTTAATTTTTTGGTGTCTCACAAGGATTTTGAGTCTATTGGAGGCATTGGTCTTATCAATGCCTCTAATATTCAAAGTCATAATGTTCAGCATAAGCCAAGCGGAGGGGTGGGGGTGGGGGTGGGGAGTATTTGCATCTAGAAAGTCATTTGGAGGACCCTTCCCCACTAAAAAAAATCACCCTTCTTTTGGCTCTTAGCTGAAATTAAGTTCTTTAGCTCCAAAGTGCCTTTTTAATTTTGTTTTATCTACTTAAATGTCTGCCATTCCTCAGTTGCTATGTTGAGAATTTCCTCATAATTTCCTTCTTTAGCTCTCTCTTCAATTGAGTAGACTAAGGCTTCTTCTTCCATTGTAACTTTTTGGGTAGGGGTAGCTTATAAGATATAATTTTCTAGGAAGTACAATTCACTATCCGCATAAGGGTAGGTTGGCTATTTGGGTTATTTTTTTCTATAGCAATTCTTTCAAAATTTAGTTCCAAATTCATCCACCCCCCCCACCTCCCAGCACTCACCATGAGGGGATACGTCATTGAGATTAATGTCAATAGGTACTTGATTAATGAGATACTCTTGGTAAAGAAGTCATATTCTCAATTTTTTATAGTTATCTGATTGATTATATGTTCTTCAATCTATTTTTTTGAAGTAGTATTAACATCTATGCATTTGAATTCCTCATGAAAAGCTATTGTGGGTTGATCTTGATTTCACTCTATGATAGATTGTTTAGCCAACCTCCTCTTATCAAGTCTAGTTTCCCTTAGATCTGGGTGGGCAATAAAGCATTTTTCCAAAAAAAAAAAGCCTAAACATCCAACATTTACTAAAGAATTATGGCTTTTGTTCAATGTAAACTTTCAACCAATACCCATTTGATTAGGTACCAATCCAAATTCCTCTGCATAGTTTGTAGTGATGTCCATTTTTACTAGTATTCTAGAAATTGAAGGCCTTGAAAGATTGAAAGTAGGTGAATCAAGTTTTAAAGGTCTCCTAAATATTGCTATTATTGAGTAAAGAATCTATTTGTTGAAAAGGAGCAATCTCAGACTAGGGAGCTTAATCCATATTGGAGCAATGGTAGGTTCAATACTATAGTCAAATGATGACCCCAATTATTTCAAGAATTTTACAGAGATGCTATCAATATGGTAATTTTTTGGAGAATAATCGAGTACAATCTTTCTTCTTGGATAGCTTTATCATAATATGTCTACCATCCAACAACCCTACATTCCATTCTCCAACCAATTTCAGGTCTTCGTAGTGCTTCCTAATTGAGTCCATTTTTGAAAGCTTATAGGTAAATTTACCCTCTAAACTGAATTTAAATTAGTCAACAAGACTCCAAGTTTTAGATTCTAAAATTAATAGGGTAGGTTTTCCCCCTTCCATTAAGCCTTCTTAATGAAACCATTGTTGCTACCTTCCATATAATGATAATGGTAGCATTAAGGAAAAAGTAGAATATTCGAGTCCATGGAGCTCCAAACTACTAGGTTCCCCAGCTACCACATTAGCAAAGGAGGGGGGCTCCATAGAGATAGGAGGTATGGAAGAAACAACTGAGAGAGAGTCATGATTCAATAATAACCATGGGGAGGAAACTTACCTGAGAACTTTGAGCTTCATCCCTGTGCCATGTTTAGAATAAAGCCTTTCTCGAACAAAGAAGCTCCTAAAAACTATTCACTTGAATACATTCTTTCTAACTTCTTTCAATTTTTAGGCCAAATGCTGCTTGGGGTTACTTGTGCCATCTAAGATAATAAAAGAAGGGGGCACAGTTCTTTAACATAAGACATTTTATCCAATTTATCTAGGTAGGGCCTATCATTTTGAATAGATGAATTGCTTTGGGATTGAGTCAAGGCCTCCTTAACCTACTACTCCATTGACTATTTAAGTTTTTCTTCTTATAGTGGTTATTAGACCTTTCTTGTTTTAATTTTGTTCACCTGAACCAAACATAGATTTTTCTCCTAGTGGCATGAATGTACTCAAGCTTATCAACATATTATCTGAGTAATTTCCACTATAAAGCTAACATAATGGCCATCATGTCCTCCATCATTTTCACCATTTTAGAGATTTTTTATTCTTCTTGTGCAACTAATGAAGTAGATGTTGGGGTAAGTTTGGTGTAATATGTTCCTACACAACAATATCTTGAACCTCATTAGATTTTTGATCTATACAAAATGCTCTAATGTCATCCATGAATACCTCTACATTAGTCATGCTGACATTAGCCATAGAACAATTTTTATTTTTTAAGTCCTCTTCTTAGAGGTCATCTTCATTCATATTAAAAGTTTCCCTATAAATTCTTTATCCTTTTCCTCTTTGTTAATTTTCTTTAGATGAAATTTAACTTTTTTAATATTTTATCAATGTTTTTTAACATAAAATTTGGATTATTTGTGACATAATCTATCTTCTATAATCACACTTTTAAGTTTCACTTCTTTTTATCCTGGCTTCT
The DNA here is from genome assembly GCA_021442155.1 of Cymbidium sinense. Taxonomy (NCBI): domain Eukaryota; kingdom Viridiplantae; phylum Streptophyta; class Magnoliopsida; order Asparagales; family Orchidaceae; genus Cymbidium; species Cymbidium sinense. The sequence goes on along the minus strand of CM038224.1, from coordinate 50,947,206 downwards.
TGTACTTTGACTTTCTCTTATTCATTCAAACTCCTCCATCCGATACTATATATTTTCTATATGAGTGGCACCCACATTAGGTTTCCTACCCTTTCTCATTATTGAGGGGCATGGGGGAAGGTTTGAATAGCATGGCCAACCTACAACCAATAGATGGTGATGGGGCCTAACAAAAGGGGATTAGTTATGCATACTACATTATGATTTGAATGGTTACCCCTCAAGTATACTAGTCAAATTGCTGGACCACCACTTCTTAGTAGCTTAATGTAGCCTTATGGATACTAATTTTACATCACTTATGGTCTTACTTGGTTCCATTAAAGAAATCATATCAAAAGAATAAAACTTGGGCCTCTAGACCTTGTAGTACTTATCAATGATAATTGATATAGTTGGCTTGTTAACATACTACTTTCTACTCATAGGGGTTATTTATTTTATGACCTTCAATTCAATCTCTACATCCTTTAGAATTTTTCTTTCATACTTCTTAAAAACCTCACCTTTCATACATTTAAGTATATATGCTTTTGTAACACTGTATAAATCTACATACCTCTAGATGATACTCATTCAATTATGTTGTTCTTGACTCATCTATTAGGGGACTTTTGCACTTTATAGTCAAGAGGATAAGGTGGTGAACTCACTAACTTATGTATGTCTTCCTCTTCCTTAGTGGTTGAGAGAGGATGAAACCAACATTGACCTAGGAGTGGAGATGTCTCAAGATGGGTAAACTCTCTCCCAGCCTTATCCTTTTCTATTGCTTGTTACTTAGCATGTTTCTTTCATTAGGAAACTTCTTTTGAATTCTTCTATCTTTTTTCTTTTTTTAAGTTCTAGTAATAGGAAAAGAATAAAAGTGGATCCAATATCAAATGTGCTAGGAGTATAGAATAAGGTTGATTCATTTAATGGTAGTTTCATTTACTTTTATGAGAGCTCCCACATCTTAGAATCTACCATAAGCCTAGGTAGGCTATAATGTTAGCCACTTTCTTTTTATTAGAGGATAGGGCAATGATAAGCTTTGTTGCCCCACAACCTAGAGTAAACTCCAGTATAAGCCTCCTATTTTAATTAGAGCTATAACTGACTGGAGTCATAGTAAACCCCTCGATGGTCCTGTTAAGGTCATCAAATCTAGCACCAAACTTGATTATAGATCTATCAAGCATTTTTCCAATATCAATAATGAACTTGACTTTAGAATTAAAAGAGAATTGAAAGTGAATATTAGTTGCCCAACCATTCTATGTAAAAAAATGATTTATTATTTAATTTATATATTTTTTTTGGAAAATTTAGAAAATCTTAATTCAAACAAAATTTGGAATATTATGGACCCTATCTTAACATACACTTACTTGGTCCAAGTACCCTGAAGTGTACTAAAATATGGGGAAATTTATGAAACATATCCTAACAAACAATCTTGACATACGAAACCTTCAAGTGTACTATGACAAGGAGATTTTATTTAAGGACCTTGTCCCACCTACACTTTGGAATAGAAGCAACCTTCGTGTTAAAATGGTCAAATGTATTTGAACATTGTCTTAGCATACTCCCTTTTGTTGTGCAACTTTTGAGTGTGATAAGACAAGAAGTTTTTGCATAAAAATTTTATCTTCATAAATTTTGAAACTCATCAAGTTTTTTTCCTTTTTTTTTTTTTGGATTGATAGATTTTCAAATTTAAAAATTTAAATTCTTAAAATTTTGAATGTATAGAATCTATATTTTAAAGAGGGGGTCAACTCTGATTTACTAAATTTAGGTTTGATAGATTAACTTGCCCAATTTTTTGATTTTTTTTTTTAGTTTAAAATATTCAATTAGTTTTAAATTTAAGTAAATTTATTAAAATTTCATAAATGATGATTTCAAACATCCTAAAAATTTTAAGGACTTTTGATCATTATTATGTTAAGTTTATAAGAGTTCCTAGAGTCCAAATATTGGCAACAGTTACCCAAGGATCAAATGAGCAAGTTATCTAATGGAAGAAAAGTAGTTTTAGCCTATGTGTGACACAAGCATGATATTGATGTATAAAATCATTCACCATAACTAAAGATGGAGAGAGATTAGCAAGTTATCTAATGAAATAAAAGTAATTTAAGCTTATGTGTGGCACAAGCATGCTATTGATATATATAATCATTCATTACTACTAAAGATGGAGAGAGAACCTCTTATTAATAGAAAAAAATTAGAAAGGAAAATAAAGAAAGCCCACAAACATTATCTAGTAATCAAATGTGCCATTGAAAATAATATACCATCTCAAAAGATTGAAAAATTATCCTACAATGGATTCAAAGACTAAAATAAAGAGAACTGTCCTTTTACTATATCTAAATGTGACATAAATAATGATATATTATCTTGAGAAATAGAAATGTCATTCAACTATAGATTATAATACCAAAATAAGAAAACAAAAATTTCAATGTTTATCAATTATGCATTTATAATAATTTCAACTCAAATTTTATTTAAATTAGAGGGTATAGGACTCTTATAAAGACAAGCACCTATAGTTAATTACATCTTAAAAGCGCAAACTTGTAAGAATACTCTAATAAAGTAGTTGTAAATAATTTCAAGATTTTTAATGTTTAAATAAGCATTTGATGATTTTAGAAGTTCAAAATGGATAGGATCAAATTTAGGAACAAATATTTAAACAAACAAAGGAATTAAAATAGGAAGTGTATGATAATGAGAAACTTAGTAACACACCAAACTATCCTAAGGTTGAGCTTTGTATATTTTTTATATTTGAATTTATTTAGCTTTGAGTTAATCATTTTATTAGAAAGTTTCACCAACACAAGACTATGAATATGACCAAACAGTGAGGACTTATGATGTAGCTTTAAAGACACAGTCAGCCTCTTAACCTAAACTATGTTGAGAACTTATAACAAGTAATAACTTGGACCTAATCTAATGATATATATGAAGACTTATAGATTTCAACTTCACATGAAGTTAAAAGCCTAATGCTTTCAAACTTACAATCCCACTTGAAAGGGATGGTAACTAACCTACTTATAATGGTTTAAAACCACGAGGTTAGACTTATGAAATGAAAGATAGCTAGACTAATATTAATTTAAAAAATAATCTAAGAACTTAAAACTTAATCACTAAGATTTTTATGACTGGTATAAAATGTTCTAAATAATGTAATAATTTTATATTTTAAAAACTATATTTATTTCAAGTCCAAGTGTATGCAAATATGCTTGCATGCAAGTAATATTAGAAGAAGTCAAAGGATAAGTCAAATTTGGAAGCTAGCCTTCACCAAGAATGGTGGAATTTCACTTGACAAATGCCCTTTTAAATGCAATGGGTGATAGGAAGAATATGATTTATGGTCTTACAATCTAAGTTCCTTATAAATTTTATTATTTAATGCTTAAAGCCTTAATAGTAATTTTGTTATGAATTGATTTAATTTAAGTTATGTGTTTGTTAGCTTTAGTTGGCTAAAAAATTTTTTTCTTCTCAAAGTTTATTAAATATTCGAGCTTGCACAATCACAACAAACATTAGAGAAAAGAAACTTAAGATACATCATGTATTTTTAATGCACAATTCAAAGTAAAAAAATATATAAAAAAATAAATTATTAAAATTTAAAAGAATGGTGGGTGTGGATGGGTCCAGGAAATATAATAAAAAAAGTAGATAGTGACAATTGAGCTTTGTCTTATACAGCACAACTTATATCTATTAACAAATGGATTTAGCCTATGAGTCTTTTAACTCATTTTGTTCTAGTTCTCTTAACTATTTGGACATAGAAAGGCCATAAAGATTCACTCTTTTGGGTTTCATCTTAATTTACTTTTTTGCTCCTCTTGGAATCCCATAGGCTAATAACAAAACATCTTATAACTCTAAAACAATTATATTTATAGAAGAAGACAAATTTCAACCTTATCTCTACAAAATAATTGTTAATCTTACAATTATATATATATATATATATATACATGGAGAAGAACTAAAAAGATTTGTTTATGAGGTACATCTCCTTCCTCCACTCTAGGGCTTTTGCTTCATAGTTGTTGTTTCATTTGTTATTATTTTATTGGCCATTTCCTTTGGCTACTTCTAGTATGGATTTTGTAGTGCTCCTCTAAAGTACAAATGCGAATGATACAAGACTAGACATTGCTAATTAATTTACTTTCTCCTAAGTTTATCATGAGAAGTATGAGGAGGGAATTGAATCTTGATTTATTAAAAAGGCTCATAGGAAGAATGGGAAGCCAACTTTATTTATCTTTGATATAGAAACTAATATCCTTTATGAAACTCTCCAGTTACTTTAATTGAAAAATTCACCTATAAACATCAAAAAAATAGATACTATTCATAATATTTTGATGGACGAAAGCTAATGGGGTAATGGTGCATTGGGTTGCTTGATGGCCATCATATTTCCATTTACCTTAGCAAAGAAGAAGAATATGTACGTGTTTTCTCAAAAAACCCATATTATATTGAGAATGTTCTAGTGAAAGTTTTAAAGTGGACACTAAATTTGATTACAATGTCGAGCCACCAATTATCCTAATATAGATTAAATTTCCAAACTTAAAGCTACTTCTATTTAATAAGTAAATCTATACTCCCTCATGGCTATATTTGGGAAACCATTGAAGTTAGATCTGGCAACTTTCAATTTTCTTAAGCATCAACTACTAGAGTCCTTATTGAGATGATATCACCTCTCAATATGCAGATGAATTTTGGATAGGTTCCCCTAATGAAAACTAGCAATCTGTGGTAATTGAGTAAAATCCAATGTATGTTCATAAATGTAGGATGTTTGGGCATCTTGTGAAAAATAGCACATCTTGATTTAAAGAAAAATAATTAGGTCAAGAATAAGCTCCAAATGAAGTGGGTAGTTAAATTAGGTTGTGCTTGGAATTATTTAGAATAATACTACATAAATAGATCAAGATAATGCTCATATGAGAACTTATTTTCCATTAGAGGAACATCCAATCACTGAACTACCTACTTCCAATTAAACTATTAGTAAAAAAAGAAAAATTAACTTTTACTATGAAAGGAAAGTGAGAGTACAATGAGTGATTAAGCAAAAAAAAAACTAAAAAACACTATTGATTTCTAATGTGAGGTAGCTTTAATAAGTCACTTTTGAGCGAGAAGGATTCATGATAGTAGTTGATGTGAGAAAACTTATTTTTCTATAATTTCTCCCATCATTGCCAATATGTTAGCCAACTTGTTCCCCTTGTGATGGATCTGGATGAAAAGTATTAATAAATATTTATATAGCAATACAATGTTTTTAATATTGTAAGTAATGTGCCAAGTGCTGTGATCAATAGTGCAGAGGTAATTACATAGCATTATGGAATCAATTTCAGTCCAGATTTTCCTAAGATTGTGAGAAGCTGCTAATTTTAGTGTTGTAAGGCAAGCTAATGCTTCAAGATGTAGAGCATTCATAGTATAATAAGGGATGGAGAAAAGATAGATGCATTGGCCAATGAATGTTCTGAAGACTCCACTAATACATGTAGGCTGATCTATTATTCTGAAGCTACCATCAATGTTGATCTTAGTGTAAATAGTTTCTGGTTTGTTCCTTTTAATGAGAAGAGATTGAAGTATATTTTTCTTCTCTCTAGATATGGGAGGGGTCTAGAATAAATTTGCAGCTTCAAGTTTATCAATGTAGTTTTTGATATGTGATAATATATCTTCCACACCTTCCCTATGGGTTCCATGTTTATTTGAGTTTCTTATCATCAAAATGAACCATACAATAATGAGTGGGATGATGTGGACTTTTTCCTTCTTGGTGTAGTGGATGGAACTATTCCAAACCTTGAAATATTTGTGTATGGATTCCCCATTTGATTTTCCAATGCCGAAAAGAGAATAAAATTCATCCTAAATTACTTTGCTCATTGGGAAAGTAATAAATATATGGTTAATGATTTCCTCTTCCATTCCACTCAAGTAATAAATAGATGTGACTTTATGGACTTAAGTTTTAGAATATCATTAGTGGAGATTAAATTATGCCATAATCTCCAACATAAGAAGGATATAGAAGGTTTGATAGTGCATTCCAAAAAAGGCAGTCTAGCAGGAGTACTATCAGATTGGTATGTAGCCTAGAAGATGATCTTAGACATGAATAGTTTAATATTATGTCACTTTAAAATCAATTTATCCATTGTATGTGGGATGAGGGTGATTCTAGAAACCTTAGTCACATAATTAGTAGGGAGATATTCTTTAAGTTTTGAATGGTTCCAATTACCATCATTCTAGAAATCAAATACTAATATATGATTAGAGATGTGTTTAATTATGAAAGTGGACATTAAACCATCTAAAAACTAGTGATCTTTCTAAAAAATTGAGGTCACCATGCCCTAGCTGCTAGAAAATTAAATTCTTTGTAGTATCTCTATGGTGCATCATGCTTTTCTAAGGTGGAGAATCAATTTTTTTTGTTGAACTGAAGATGGGTTGGTCATCCAACAATATTTACTGAGAAGAAAGTGATCTCATAAGGAATCATTTTGCCTAACTTTGATACATCATTTCATTTGATTGATATGATCAGATGGAAATTGAAAAACCAAACCTCCATCCTTTTTGGTTTGCACATCTTCCTCCAACTCATCCAATGAATGATGCATTATTCTTACTCCATAAGAATGTATTGAAGATCTTTTCAATCTTGAGTTGTGTTTGGTTATTGTAAGAAGTACATAGGGGTTGAGATGAGTATACTTTGCAGTAATGAAATTTTCCCTCTAGTAGATTGGAAAGTATTTCCCATGAATTAGTTCTAGATTGGATGGAGCTTATAACACCATCAAAGTAATGAGTTATTTATTATCCTTTATAAATATTGACTCCAAGGTATTTGAGTGGGAGGTCTAAATAGGTGAAGCCAATATAGTTTTTAATCCATTTTGAGTCCATTTTACAAGGTTTTCCTAATATGAATAAACACTTTGATTTTTTTGAAAGGCATCCCATAGAGTGTTTCTAAAGTGTTAAGAATAAGCATGATTCTTTGGATGGATCTTTTGGATCCATTACAAAACAATAAGAGATCATTAGTAAATGCCAAATGGGATATGTTGATCTTTCCTTTTGTTGTATATTTGATTGCTCTTTTGGAGTTGTGATTTGCATTTGACAATCTGGAAAGATAATCAATTGTAAGTATAAAGAGGGATGGAGATAAAAGATCACCTTATTTTATGCCTCTTATTTCTTTGAAGTAGCCATGTACTTAACCATTAATAATGAAAAAATTAAAGGTTATTAGAGAGTAGTCTTCTAATTAGAGAGTAGAATTCTACTCAAAAACCTCTAGCAGTCAGAGTTGCCAAAATAAATTTCTAGTTGATGGTGTCAAAAGCCTTCTTTATATTAAGTTTAATAATGAGATTACCACCCCTACATTTTTTATCAATATCAAGAGTGAGCCCTTATGCATGAAGAATGTTCTCAGCTATAATCCTCCCCTGGATAAAAGCTATTTGATTATTGCTGATAAGTTTAGGAAGATGTGGTTGAAGTCGATAGGAAATAATTTTGCTAATGGTTTTACTCATAACTGAAGATGGACTAATAGGTCTGAAATCCTCCCAGTTGTATTGGTGTTGGGACTTGGGGATGAGAGTGATGGTTGTGGAGCTAAAGAACTTATGTATTTCATTTCCTCTTAAGAAGGCCTGAATAGCATAAATAATGTCATGTTTAATCTAATTCCAAGAGTGTTGGTAGAAGTGTGCTACATAACTGTCTGGGCCAGTAGCTTGACCCACAAATAGAGTTGAGACAAGTCTAGATTTCCTCCTCCATAGGGGTATGTGTTAAGTTTAGTTGGCCTACTTTAGTAGTATTTGTATTGAGTAAATCAACATAGAATAAATAAATTTACCTCTTGCTCTAAGAAAGTGATTTGTAGTTTATATTATCCTCAATAGTTTCTTCTTTTGTTTCCAACTAGGTATGGTTATATTTAATCCGCATGATGGCTTTGTACTCTTTCCTTTTTTGATGCAAGCATGATAACATTTAATATTTTTATCACCTTCTTTAAGATTTGTCATAGCTACCTTTTGTAATAAAAAATCTTCTTCCATAGTAATGAGGTTGTTGAGGGTAAGCTATGCTTGCTTAAGGTCTACTTCAACTTCCCTAGAGGTGTCATTAATGCTAAGGTTTTTTAGAATATATAGTTTTGCTCTTGAGTTTCTATCTTATGATGTATGTCAACAAAGACTGATCAATTCCATGCTTAAGGATTATGGTTAAGTTCTTATGTAATCTCTATAATCTAGTCCATGGGTTGGTAGAATCAATTTTCCATGCATTTTGGAGACAATTGATGAAGAGGTCATGCTTTGTCCATATGTTCTAGAATTTGAATATATGTTTGGATGGCTTATTAAGTTGGTCAATAGTTAACAGTAAAGGAGCATGGTTTGAACATGCCCTATTCAAATGTCAGATTGCAGTGTGCTAAAAGTAAGCAAACCATTGTGTATTAAGTAAGATTCTATCAAGCCTTTCATAGACTCTTCAACTATTCCAAGTAAAAGATGATCCACTAAATCCAGGGTCAATTAAGTGTGATTCTTCAATGTAGTTTGCAAATTCTCTCATAATAGTTTCATTTGGCTTCCTTCCACATTTTTTCTCATTTGGGTTAGTGATCATAATAAAATCTCCACCAATAAGCCAACTAATAAAAATGATTTTTGTCCAAAGATCCCTTCTTGATTCCCTAGAGTAGGCTATATGGTTGCTTGGATAGAATAATTACTGCACCTAATATGGATATGCAAAAACTGAGAATCATCAATCAAGAGATGAACATAAAAGGGGTTTTTTCATAAAATCATAATCTTATTAGTGTAGTTTTGAGCTATATTGAAGTACTAAAATTCATTCTTAATTTTTTAATGTTTTGAGGTTAGATGAATGGTTCAAGAAAGAAAAAGATTTGAAGGTTGTAAGTTCTAATAAGACACTTGAGCCTATTAGTTGTAGCACGGTTTGCAATGCCTTTAATATTCAAAATTAGAAAGTTAGTCATACTTGGAGTACTTAGAGACCTTAGAGGCCCTAGTAGAAATATTATCATCAAGATTGGCTAGACTTCTAGCTAAAGAGGTAGTACCTATAGAAGATGCATCATTTGGGTTTATATACCTTAATTCCCTCATTCCTTTTATTTTCATTTTTTAGATTTCTGAATCATCCATTCCTTCTCCATATCCTAGATTGTGTGGTCTAAAGCTTTAGATTTGGCTTCCTATTATATACATTTAGCTGAAGCACATCATCTGATTATGTGTTTGTTCTAGGAAGCATATGAAAGGTTCCATGTTCATACCCTTTGATCTGTTGGTTGCTTTGATAGTAAAGTTGTATGAGTGTATATTTTAGTGCTATTTTGTCTAAACTGATTGGCTTGAAAAGGTTGTTGGTCCTCTATTAGCACACCATTATTGTCTCCATGAGGTGTGGTTGTATGTTTACTAGTTCCTGGTACATCCACTGGTTGTTCAATGCTGAGCACTTAGTCAAGCTAGTTTGTGGTAGAATTTGACTGATCTCTTACAGGTGGGTTAGTGAGCTCCACTGAAGTACCTTCCTAAGTGCCATTTTGTTTAGTGTTTTTTACCTTTAATTCTAGATGAGTAATGTAGCAATCTTCAAGTAGATGTCCAAACATTCTAGTTGGGCTAGTAATGTGTTTTTTGTTCAATAACCACTTATTTCTAATAGCCATTTGTTAGAGTTCCAATCCAAATTTCATTAGCATAAGGTGCAGTGATATCCATTTACATAAGAACACAGGTTGTACCTGGCTTGGTGAGGTTAAAAGTGGGTAGAATAAGCTTTAGAGGTTTTACAAAATTAGTAGCAAGAAAGTTGTGATGTTTTTAATTTGAATCATAAGGACACCATGCAGATCTTAGGGGGTACTTATTAAAGTGATCGAATATGGCATATGAGAGATAATGTACTATCTCAAAAGATAGAAACACTATCCTACAATACAGTCAATCACCTAATAAGGAGTCCTAAGGCAAATCAGTCTATATATATATATATATATATATATATATATATATATATATATATATATATATATATATATATATATATCAGAGATCTTTCCCCTCATTTACTTGGTTTGGCAAAGTAGGGTGGTTTATTTTATTTCAAGTTTTTTAGTTCCTTATGAAAGCAAGCTTCTATAGTTAATCATATCCTAGGAAATGAAAATTTCCTAAGAACACTCGATTAAAGTAGTCAACTAATGTCTCCAAAGAATTCAAGGCTAGACTATCAAAGAATTGGTTATTTTTGAAATCAAATGGAATAAGTTCAAATAAAAAGAGTTCTTAACAGATTCCAATGGGAGACTAAGTAGGAAGCACCCATGATTCTAGAAGCCTAGTGAGTGCTTCAATCTACCCTTTAGTGAGCCTTTAAATTTTTGAAAGAGGGGATTTATTATTTTATTATTTAAGTTCAAATTTTATTAGAAAGTTAGGACTCACATTCCAATAATATAAGATTGTGGAAAGGCCTAAAAAGTGAGGACTTATTCTCGTAGCAAAAGAGAAACAAGATTCCTCAAAACTTAAGTCTAAAATGCTTTAGCACAAGCTAGAAGCACAACCTAAGTCTAATTGGAGAGAAGGGGATTTAGTGGTTAACCTCCACAAGTGAGAATGATTACATCCCGACTCTTCTAGACTTACAGTTGCCTAGAGTGGCTGCCAGCTAACACCTCCTATGCTTTAAAATAATGTAGCCTAGTCTTATGTATATGCAAGATAGTTAGGCTGTTATTTAATTAGGAAGAAAGATAAAATTCTAAATTCATTCCCTAAGAGACTAGATAATGTTTGGTATGCAAAAATAACCTAGACTAATGTTAAAAATTTATAAGTTTTTGGATCATTTTACACATTTATTTTGGACCAAGGCTTAGGACAATTATGCCTACATGCATGATGAAATTTAGTTATGAGCTAAATAAGCTAGAAGAGGTGTTCTCCACTACAAGGGATTGCTTTGAAAGGTCAAGCTTATCCCTTATCATACAAGAATATAGATCCTATATTTGAGAATGGAACAAATGACATGCATGTTATTATAACACATAACCATTCATCTAAGGTGTTTTTAAATATTTTATTATCTTATTTATATGTCTAAGCTCTAGAATGAGGTTGTGAGTTGTATTAGAATTTAGTTATGAGTTATTTAGTGATTATAAAAAAATTTAATTTTATCCTAAAGAGCCTACCTCATCCAGGCCATACATCAAACATACACACTTTAAGAAACCAATAAAAAATAAGTAATTTGTATTACATAATCTGAGCATAATAATCAAACATATAGATTTAATAAAATAATGCAGTCGGGTACCACCATACATCTCAAAAAAGAAATGAAATTGGGAAGCTGAGCTGTACCCTTATACAACCCAGATTATAATTAAATTTTATAGATGAAATCAATGCTATGGGGGTCTTTAATTCTTGTTCTTTTTCCTTTCTTTGAATTAGCATACTCCAAGTTTCACAAGGTCTCCCAAGTTTTGCCTTTTAGCAACTGCTTGTCCTAAACTCCATAACACTAATTCTAATCCTAATACAAAAGTTACATCTTTATGAAAAATAAAATCTAATTACACTACAAAATGGATGTTAGCTAAAATAAACATACAAGCCAAGCAATTATACAACACATATTTGGACTTAGCACCCTGCACTTGAGTAACCAAGCCAACCTGTCCTAATTGGATTATGCTTAGGGACATAAAAACACCTATGAGTAAGAGCATTTATATTCAGTTTTTATTACAATGACCCCTCAAGCACAATCCCTTGCATAAAATATCATTAGGCTAATAACAACCTAACATCTAGTCTATGCACAAACAATCCTAACACCCTATCTGAAAACATTACATCACAAAGCAAAACATATCACCACAACATACATTAGCCTAACCTAATACGAAGGTCAATGACTTAGTATTCTAATGTGTGTGCTAAGTCTTAGTGTGGTATGTCTTGATTGATCTTTAGAATTAGGATTTTCTAAAGTCTTAGGCTTGTTTAAATTACCCATTAAGAATGGTTTCACTTTAAATATTTTAGTAGCTTGATTGGATTTTAACTTAAGTGTTTTACTTTGTTCACTACTTACTTGAGATCTAATCATTATGAAGAGAAGAAAGAGACTTGACTCTTTCATCCCTAACCTAAGTTAATTTATAAAGATAGATTATTATGGCTTTAATTCTTTTAATGAGTCACTTATAAATTTTATTTAGCCTAAGTTTAGATTAGTTTTAATGAATCTTATTCAAACATGAAAGGCATATCAAGATCAATGAAATTAAGTCACCATCATATGGGTAATACTCCACCACTTCTTTTATCATCAATAATATCCACACTCGTTTTTTATTTTTAGTTTCTTTAATATTTGATTTAGTATATACACATACATATAATGTACCCATATTTTTGTACACTTAATATATGTTGATGCATGAATTTGATAGAAAAGGGAGATTTCATCTCATATTTAAGCATATGCAAATATGTTTAAGGAATTTAAGCAAGTACGAGCCGTTGTTAAACTAGGGAAATGAGATTATCTAAGACCTCTTTGGGGCTACTTAAAGCCTTGTGTTCCGAGATGTCTAGACTATATATTTGCCCATTCAAATACACATAGGCATAGAAACAAAATCATGAAAAGGTCGTGTATAAATATTATTTATTTATTTAAAGCTTAATGGTATAAAGAAAAGCGGTTTTACTTTATATTCTAACATATGCACACACACATAGATGGAATTAAGCAAGTATGTGCCATTGTTAAACTAGGGAAGTGAGATTATCTAAGATCTCATTGGTGCTACTCAAAGCCTTGTGTTCTCAAGATGTCCAGACTATTTACTTGATAATTCAAATAACGAATACATTAGTATGAACATAAAGATAAAACTATCAATTGACATCTTTTAATTACAAATAAATAAACATTTCATCTTCACATAATTAATTATTTATAATAAGCATTGATTTAAGCTTCAAATCACTTGATTCATAATTAACATAAAGTTCCAAAATAGTTTGAGGTTTACTAGTGATAATATCCACACCATATAATATTACATTTTTCCAACTCATGTAATTTGAATGCAATAATATTCTCAATTTTAAAAGATAAATACATGAAGCACATGACATACACATTTATGATAATTAAAAGGAAGTAATTGAATATCACTACACAACATACTTGATTTCATTAGAACCTAAGGACAATCAAGTTAAGTAAATATCCATTAAGCCTAATCAAAACTTCTTTATGGTTTAATTTTAATGTTCAAGTCCTTAAAACCTTAAGAGGAGAAATGATTCTTAGAATTCACTCTATATTTTATGAATTAATAAGGTTCAATCTATTAATTATATAAATTTGATTACCCTTCCCAAGCTTCTTTAATTTAATTAATCACTTAAACATGAGCCTTTAATGATATGCTTTGAAAAAATAAAATTGGTAATGCACTTAAAAAAATCTAATGCAATTAAGCTCTTGCTTAAGAGTTAATTAAATTAAGAAAGGAAAAGATTCAAGCTAAATACTCTTATGATTTCCCCACACTAATGGGAGAATCATAATTTCTTTAATGACTTTATGATATTAAACACATAAAGAGATTAATGGGTTGACACTTGAGATATTTAAATTAATTTCATTTGCATTTCATTATTATATATTTTTTAGTTTATCTTTAATTACTAAATATATTAATTAACCAATTAAGGGAATACATTTAGAAACAATTAAGATAGGGGGTCTTAATTAACTCTCATGTTATCCCCATTATTTTCATCAGTTAATTATCTTTAATTACTCAATTTTACTGTCCATTGATTTTAATAATTATTAAATCAAGTAAAAGGGATAATTAGGATTAAAATTTGGGATTTCCAAAACCACATGGTAAATAATTCCAACAAAAATATGGGAGGCAGAGGACAATCCATAGAATAAACATGCCAAATTAGCCAAAACTAAACCACATGGCATTGAAAAGTTAAAGGTAAGGTTGACTTTTATAGATCCCACCAAGTCAAAGGTCAACACACCATAATTTGACTAAACTAATTTATTCTAACGGTTCCAAATAATTAATTAAGCATGTTTAAAAATGAATTAAAGGAAACATAAAACCAATAAAGCCTTAATTAGGTTAATTAGACCATTTGATTAAAATAGGCCTAAATGGACTTTTTTGAATTCAAATCCATATTAAATTGAAATCAACCCAAAGTAATTATATAAATAATTTAAAATTCATTATTAAACATAAATTAACCAATTATTGAGATTAATTTAACTAATATGGTTATTTGACCCAATTAGACCACTCTTAACCCATTAAGCCCAAATTGGGTCAAAGTGAGCTTTAAACCCAAAATAAATTCAATTGACTTAAATCATTCCAAATACTTGGAATAACATAATTGAAAATCAAAGACATTACAATTTAGTAATGAAGGTCATTTGACTCAATTTGATTCTATCAAATCCATTTGATCCAATGGGTTAAGTATTGAAGTAAGCAAGCATACACTTCTGAATTTTATGAAGCCCATTCATTAAGGGCATCATAAATGATTACCTAAATATAATTGAAGCTTAAATCTAGCATTAATACATTAAATAGAAGAAGCTATTCCAAGTTAAGAGAAAAAAATGCCTAAAGTGTCATAATTCAAAATGTTTGAATATGAACAAAGGCTAATCACTTAAACACATATAAACTCTTCCTAAGATGTGTTTTATGTGAATGGCAGCCAAGACTAAGCAAAATAAATGAGCTCAAGTCCATCCAAGCAAAGGAATATTCAATGGAAAAAAAAGAAAGAAGATTGGAGACAAACTCCTCACCCAATCCATTACCTCACCTCCACTCCTCATTCTATTTACCTTGGACTATTCCCAATCAACTGACCACCCCAAGGGTGGCAATCACCTTGGCTGACCAGGGTGGGCTATCCTTTAGCAATATCTCTTGGCTAAGAGAGGAAAACTAAGGGAGAGTGATTATCAAGAAAGTTTAAGTCTTTCATCACATTCCTCAAGTGAAACGAAGGAGAGCACAATCTTTCCCCCATCCCCATGTCGTCAGCAAGCCGGAGTTCCACTAAAGCCACCAAAAAATGGACATAGCTTGGTCCATAGGATGATCAATTAGGAGTCAATCCAATTCCTCCTTCCCAGAACTTCATGAGGTTCATTCAAAGATTTTCAAATTGCCCACACCACCGAAGATCGTCGTCGCTGAGCTATGGAATCCAATTGACCCCTTAAGCATTTGATTTTGGTCTTTTAGAAATAAACTTGATCTCTACTAAGATCAATTCATATAGATGCATTACATTTGAGTCCATGATGGAGTTCCAATGAAAATCAAGTGATTTCATCGACTGTATCGTTAGAAATCATCTCGAATCAATGGATGGCCTTCAGCTTTCACCATTGTTAAAGAGATATAATCTCTATCAACCATTCCTTTGTTAGAAATGGGTGGTTCTGATCTAGCTGCATGAAATGATTTAATCCAAATAGAAAACTATAAGATGATCTGAACCGTCTCATCTTTGATCGGATGGCCCAGATCAAACTGCATACATTTTCAAAATAACATGGGATCCACGTGGATCCCACTTGGCCAAATCGAATGTCACAACATGTAAAGTGCACCACATCGACACCACATGACAGACCATTTAAATGGAAATTTCTGAATTTTTATGTTTAAATAAATATTAAAAAATATAAAAACTTTCAAAAAATCTTAGAAAATATATTACCCATCCAAAAATTATAAATAAGAGCTCTATAGATTCATCCTAATGAGAGGAATCCATTAAACCAAAAATCTCAAATTAATTATGGGTAATTTTGGGTTAATTTGGGTTTAAATAAAAATAATCAAACTAAAACTAAACTCAAACCACTCATTTAATCAATTTAAAACTTTGGGGAAATCAAACTAAGGTTGAAACAAACTTTCGGAAAGATTTTCATGATTTATTGAAGAGTAAATCTATAAATATAGAATTTCCAAATTTAAACCTAATTTTGACAAAAAAATTAATATTAAATTATAGAAATAATTTAAATCATCATAATAAACCTTAATGAACGTAAACACTTCATCTAAATTTTTAAACCCAATTAACCATAAAATGGCCTAATTTTATAATTAATTGAATTAATTAATCTAAACTTAGGAAAATAATATTAAATCAACTAAAACTCCAAAAATTATAAATGAACCTTTTATGGATGCATCTTTGAGAGAGGATTTTATGAAAAAGAAAACCCCTAATTTATTCCTTTAAATTTAGGCTTAATTTTGATTTTATTGAAATAATTAAAATCTTAATTTACTCTAAATTACACATTTGATTAGAATGAAATCTTAGGAAACTTAAATTGGCAACGAATCTTACTTGCCGTAAAACTTTCAAGTTCAATTAACCTTTAGACATCAAGTTATTAATTTTCCAATTCTTAGGTAAATATAATTGAAATAATAAATTATTAAATTATGAAGATTATAAAAATTCATAAAATTAATTTAAAACCTATTTATTAACATTAGAACTCTTAAAGAAATTTTTTCCAACCCTTTGAAGTTAAAGAATTTGATTAATCAGAAACTTAAGGTTAATGAAACATTCAAAGAATATAAAAATCTAATTAAATCCTAAGTCAATAATTTATTAAATTTATAATGATCCAATTAATAAATTGGATTGCAAAATTAATTAATTTTGAATTTCATACTTAAATATGGAATTCATTAAATCCTTTGAATTTATTTAGGTTAATAAACAACAAAATTCTTATTGACCTCACTTTTGGAGTGAGCTCTCAACCCCATCCTCTTAGACTTAGGAATCTTCTAGACACTAAGATTCCCTTAGTCATACGACACATCTAGTGATTAGGTGAACACTTAACCTAATCTTAGAGACTTAGAAGTTTTAATCATAAGATTAGGCTATTCCTCAGGGCTTAAGGAAATTACCTATCCCAAAGCCTAAACCTAATCTAGATACACTTTCTCAAATCAAATCCAGATTTAATTCTCAAACCAAATCTCAAATTCAAATTCAAATTACATATCTGATTTCAAATTTATCTCCAAATGATTGAAAACCAAAATCAAATTCGAATCCTAAGACCTTCCTAAGCCATATGAACGACATTCATAAGCTTAGCCAAAACTCCCTTTAGATCAAGTCAAACTTAATTGATCTCTTTATAAAGCAATTATTCCTTCATTTGTATTCACAAATATGAATTAAATCCAAATTCAAATGACAAACAATATCAAAAATCAAATCCAAACTCAATCTAAGCCCTTTAAGCTAATTCTTTGGACTTAGCCAATTCTTCTTTTCGAGAGGAATCCAACAAACCCAAAATCACTGAATTTCATGAAGTATTTTGAGCTTAATTTGAGTTTTAGTGAAAATTAAATTTTATTAATTGAACCAAAAATATATGTTAGATTAAGTTGAAATTTTTAGGGATTGAATTAAAGTTAAAACACACCTACCATAAACATTTCAAGTGAAAAGGACTTCTAGATTGGGATAAATTAAATTTTGAATTTCACATTGTCCATTTTAATAAAATAAATCAAATAAAAATTCAGAAATTTACAAAAATCTTCAAAATGGCTTAAATCAATTCAATTGACATGTAGGACTCTCAAGAAAATAACGTGACTTTGAATTTTAATGAACCCCAAACAAACACTTACGATTAAAGTTTAATCAATTAAAGAGTTAATTAAAACATAATCTTAAAAAAATTTAAATATTAAATCAAAATCAAAAATGAAATAGCACTTAAGCAATCATTAATCAAAACTCAAATAAAAAAATATCATCCTTAGAAGAAATTAAATTAAATATGATTTAAGCTAATAAAACTTAATTAAATGATTAAATCTTAAATCAAACTTAAAATTAAGCAAATCTAAAAAACTTTAACATGGGTGAAACCAGTATAACTAAACCTACAATAAGCATGGAATCTTAATCATATGAAACCCTTTAATGAGTATAAATAAATTGAAACTAATTAATCATTAAATAAACTAAAAAAATCAAATTGATTAATAAACTAATACAACATAATCATTTAATACTAATTGAGTTAAACCAAGTAAAGTTAAAGTAAACTTAATTAACATATGATTAAATCACATCCATTTGGAATAAGATAATTAATTAACCATTAAATATTTCAACCTAATAACTAAATCAAACATGTTAGTGAAATCAAACAAACATAATAAATGAATCAAATCAAATAAAACTCTAATCATAAATAATCAAGCTTAATTGAAATGAAATAAACAATTAATTCACTTAATAATAATGATGGTAATAATAATAATCCTTTAATCAAATCAAACTTAAGTAAAACACTTAACTAAATCAAATCACTCACATGTGGGAAATTAAGTCATTAATCTCTAATTAAATAAACCCTTAATTAATCTAATGATTTAAAATTTTAATTACTCTTAATCAAACTTAATTATTCAAACATATAATTAATGCAAACTTAATGAATTAATCCATCATCTTAATTAATCAAATTAATTTAAATAAGTTACATTAAAGCTAACTCTAAAATTAAGCTTAAATCAAACCCCTAATTAAATTTAATAATTAATCACACCCCTCAAGTAAGCTAATTAAGTTAATCATATTAATCATATTAAACCTAAACATAATCAAACACAATCAATATGCAATTAAATACTAATCAAAATCTAAATTAAATCTAAATCATTAAGTCATT
The DNA here is from genome assembly GCA_021442155.1 of Cymbidium sinense. Taxonomy (NCBI): domain Eukaryota; kingdom Viridiplantae; phylum Streptophyta; class Magnoliopsida; order Asparagales; family Orchidaceae; genus Cymbidium; species Cymbidium sinense. The sequence continues at coordinate 50,928,207 of CM038224.1, read as the reverse complement.
AATTACATCATTAAGAATTAAATAAATCTTTATTTAATTTAATAATTAACTTAAATATACTTCTTAATTAAACTAATTCCTTAAGCTAATCTAATTGAATAAACACCTAATTAATGCAAACTTAATAAATTAATCCACCATCTTAATAAACTAAATTAACTTTATAAATAGATGAAAATTAATTCAAATCAAAAACTTAATTAATCTACTAATTAATTTGATCACACATCTTAAGTAAACTAATTAAAGTCAATCAAATTGATCATATTAAACTTAAACTTAATCAAACATAATTGCAATTAAATACCAATCAATTGTTAATTTTTACTTAAATCGTTAAGTCATTAATTACATCATTAACCTAAACAAATATAAAATTAAATTTAAAAAATAATTAAGCAAATCTTTATTTAATTTAATAATTGATCACGCCTCTTAAATAAGCTAATTAAGTTAATAAAATTAATCATATTAAACTTAAGCTTAATTAAACATAAATTTGAACATAATCAAAATGCAATTAAATACTAATCAAAACCTAAATTAAACTTAAATTATTAAGACATTAATTACATCATTGATCTAAACAAATATAAAATCAAATTGAAAATTAAACAAATATTTATAATTAACATAAATACACTTCTTAATTAAACTAATTACATAATCATATTGAACCTAAGAAAACCCATAGACTAATAAAGCTAATCAAATCAAATTAAATCAAATTAAATTAAATTAAGAAGGACTCTCATCAATTTAATATGCAATCAAATCAAATCTCATTCAACCTACTTAAATAAGATAGATTAATTAACTATCCAATGTATGAAATCAAAATACAAACTAAACTTTGATAAACATGATAAATGGATGAGATTAAAAATAAAACCTAATTAAAAAGAATCAAACTCAATTAAAATCAAAATAAAATTTCAATTAATCTAATCCAATCAAACTCCAAATAAATGAACCACAATCAAATAAGCATGAAATTAAGTCACATAACCATAATCAAAGAAAAGAATTAAATATTAATTTAAAAGGATATTGAATTATCAAGACTTAATTAAACCAAAATATCTAATCTGAAATTAATCAATCAAAAACATATGAATTTAAATAAACTTAAACTTCATTTGATATTAAGGATATTGAATTATTAAGATTTAATTAAACCAAAAACATATAATCTAAAATTAATCAATCAAAAACACATGGATTTAAAAAAACTTAAACTTCATTAGATATTAATGATATTGAATTATCAAGATTTAATTAAACCAAAAACATTTGATCTTAAATTAATTAATCAAAAATACATGAATTTAAATAAATTTAAACTTCATTAGATATCAAGGATATTGAATTATCAAGATGTAATTAAACCAAAATATCTAAATCAAAATCAATTAATTAATTAAATACTTAAACAAACTCAAATTCTAAATTCTAAATAAAATCAAATAAATTAAATTAAATGAATTACACAAATTCAAATGGGCTACTTAAGATACTTAAGGACCTTAGTTAGATTCTTTAGGAATTGGAATGTAGAATAGGGTGAGTTCCACCTACAAATGGAATTCATTCTACTCTTCATTCTTGAAAACCTAAACATCATTTTAACCAAATAAAAGTGAAATAAAAATGAATAATAAATCATTAAATCATTTAAATTGAAATCACCCAAAGGTAAAATTTAAATAAATTCAAACTCCAAATTGAAACTTAAACTAAAGAAGCCTAGTAAAATCTTGCCACATAAGCCCTAAGCAGACACATTAGAATACTAAGTCACTACTTCTAGTGCTAACTTAGGGCATTGTATGTATAATGTTATGTTTTATTTTGTGATGTAATATTTTAGATTGGATGTTAGGGTGTATGTTTCGTAGACTGGATGTTAGGCCGTTATTGGCCTAATCATATTTTCTGAGGGGTTGTGCTTAAGAGCCCGTAATAAAATATAAATGCTTGTTATGCGGGTTGTAGCTCTGGCGTAACTCATGTTAGGACAGGTGGGCTTGGTTTCCCATGTGTGGGGTGCTAAGTCCAAATTATTCATGTAACTACTTGGGTTATATGGTGTGTTTAGCTAACATTTGTTTTGCAAGTGTAGCTAGATTTTTTTTCCTATTTTTAATGTAATTTTGCATTACTAATTAATATTAGTGTTATGAGGGATTAGGATGAGTAGTGGCCAGAAGGCTTAGCCCCTGGGGTGCCCTGTGATGCCTTTGGAGAAAATTAAATCGAAAGAAAGAGAATGAAGAAATGAAAAAAAGAAGACCCTATAGCATGTATTATTTTTTGTAATATGGATTGTATAAGGGTAGAGCTCGGCTACTCATATATTTTTTTTCTCATTTTGGAGTGTACGATAGAACCCGACCGCATTGGCCTTTTTTGCTTTTATGGTAGTCTATAAAATTGTTTGATGTTGTGTTTAGATTTTGCATTAGAACAACATGCTTTTCATAGTTTCTTTATGATTGATGCTTGAATGTGTGACCTGGATGCAGTAGGCTCATAGGATAAAATTAACTTTTTTACCCCAATTAGCAACTCATAACTAAAATTTTAAAACAACTCATAACCTCACATAAAAGCCTAGGAATTAAAGCAAGATAATAAAATTTTTAGCAACCCCTTAGCTGGATGAATGAATGTATAATATCATTCATGTAATATTATTCTACTCTTGTTAAGAAGGGGCTTCCAGCTTTGCTAGAGAATGTAGACTTAACCTGTGAGAGCCTTTGATAGAAGAGCACCCCTTTCTCTCTTGATTTGGCCCATAATCAAATTCTCATGCATTTAAGCATACAAAATCCCATAGCCTGTGTCAAAACAAAAAGTCCAAAAAAAAAAATCAAATAAATTTGATCAAATTTGCATTAGATTAAGTCATGGTTTTATACCACCTATGCTCTGGTATCTTAGGGAGTGAGCATATGGACTTATTTTACTCTCTAAATAAACAACAGCCTAGCCATCTCGCAAAATATAAGACTTGCCTACATGGATTTAAAGTGTAGGAGGAGTTAGCTAGCTATCACTCCAGACGATATTAAGTTCAGCAGTCAAGTGATTTATTCTCACTTGTGGAGGTAAACCATATACCCATTTTTATCTTAGATTTAGGTCATGCTCCGGCGCTCGCCAGCCTTGCTTAGGATCATAGGTAGCAGTTTTCTTTGGGCTACAAGCATAAATCCCCACCTCTTGGGCATTTTCACAATCTTATGTTGTGGAATTATATGCCTTAGCAATCTAATAAAATGTCAACTCAAATAATTAACTCTCTTCAATTTCAAAAATATAAAGCCCAATTATAGGGTAGATCGAAATGCTCACTAGGCTTTCTAGTTTCATGAGCATTTCCTACTTTCTCCCTTTGGATTCCAAAAATAAGTCTTCTCCTTGATCTATCCCATTTGATTTTCTAAAATAGCCAATCCTTTGATAGTCTTAATCTTAAAATCTTTGGAGATCCTAATTGTTTACTTTAATCAAGGGTATTCTTAAGGAATTCCCATTCCTTAGGATGTAATTAACTATGGGGCTTGCCTCCATAGGAAACTTAACGAACCCGACTTAAAATAAACCTTACTTTTATATTTCATGTAAAGTAGGGGGAAGATCTCTGGTATATTTGGAGACCCATCATGCCTTAAGAGTCCTTATTAGGTGATTAGGTCCATTATAAGGTGGTGATTTCTATCTTTTGAGATAGTACATCATTTCTTAATTCCGTACCCGATCACTTCAATAAGTATCCGCTAAGATCTACATGGTGTCCCTCATCCCAAAAATAAACACCATAATTCTACATGTACATGAAAATAAAATAACTAATTAAATTAATTAAATAATCCTAAACTTTATTAACTTGAAATGACTTTATTTTAAGTTGGAAATTGAAAGTAGTTCATTCCATAGGCTTCTTAAGATTATTAAACAAAATTCTATATTAATAAATTAAACCATGTTATTAAATATTAACACTTAATGTTACATTAAGCCAAATTTGAATAAGAAATCATAAAATATAAAATAATGAACTTCTTAATTAATGAAATCAAGACTTCCCAAAGATTGATTGAAATTAATTATAACAACTTTTAAATTCATATATGAATGAAATCATCACTTGAAATAAATTAAGTTAACTTACTCAAATTCACTTGAAATGTCTAAATGAATTTAATTAAAAAAACATAAATGATAAATTAAGAATACATAAATGAATAAATCATGAAATTAAAATATAATAGATCATTTAAATAATAAAATCAAAACTAAGTTTGGATTAAGATATTAACTTAAATAAATTAGTTCATTCAAGCTAATAAGCATTAGAAAACATATACATAAATATTTATAAAATAAATAAGATTAATCCAAAACCAAATAAACCAAATAATTCAAACATATAAAATTAAATGAAAACTAAATCAGTGTAAAAGAACTACAATAAAGAAAGAAGTCTCTAAAATTATATGTATCTTAAACTTTAAAATATTAAATGAATCAAAACATTTTGAAAATGAATTAAACTAAATGAACATTAAATTTAATCTTGATTAAACCATTAATTAAAGATGAAGGAAATACTTTAAACCTTAACCAAAAGTTTTAATCTTAATATGATTAACATAAACATCTAACTTTAAAAAAAAAGGAGAAGTGAAACATAAATCCAATTCAACCACTTAAATGAATTAAAAAGAGGTTAAGTAAGATACTTAAGCTCTTAGTTAGACCCTTAGAATGAATCTTCATCTTAGGATGAAGATCTCATTTTATTAGGACTTACGATATTGAATAGAATGGGTTCCACCCAAAATGAAATTTATTTTATTCTCTATTCTTGAAAACTTAAATTCCACTTTAACATAAAAGAAAATTAAAAATAAAAATAAAATCATGAATGAAACAAATTACTAAATTGAAACCACCCATGGTAAATTAAACCAATTTTTAGAATAAAAGAAATTAAGAGAATAATAAAATACAAAAAATTCATAATTATCAAACATATGGTATATAATTTGGACACCTGAGGTTGCAAGGCTATTGGTCAAAAGAAGGTCTTGATACCTCGAACCTCTGGTTTAATAATGATGCATACATATGAAGAGAAATTATGAAAAGTGAAAATCTCAAAATCAAATTAAATTAAACTTTGGAAACCCAAATTGAAACTTGAACTTAAAATGCTTAGGAAAGTCTTAGCACATAAACTTCTCTTTCACACACTAGGTTATTAGGTCACTGACCCTAGACTTAGGCTAGGTTGATCTATGATGTTATGAGAAATAAATTCCTTATTTTGTGGTGCACTATTTTAGACTAGATGGATAGATCATTTGCCCGTTAGTCTAGGTGCTAGGTCTCTCTTTTAGGCTAACAATATTATCTATAGGGAGTTATGCTTAATAGGACCTCTATCATAAAATAAAATAATTATTATTTTCTTGCAAGTATGCTTAACTCCATGAGCATAGCCCAATAGGATAGGTGGGCTTAGCAAGCAACTAATGTTATGTCTGTATGTTTGCAAATATAACTGCGGATGTGTTGTGTGTATTTCTTAATATCTTTTTTGTAGGGATTATAAATTTATTTGGAAATTTAAATATAATTTGAGTTTAGAATTAGGTTAGGATATATGTGGTTTAGGTATAGTAGGAGTTGACACTACTAGCTGGTGGTCTCTTGTGATGCCCATGGAGGTCCCTAAAGTAGGAGATGATCATAGAGAAAGAGCCCCATACATTTAGACTTTTAGTTCTAGGTTGGGCTATATAATGGCCAAGCTCAGCTGCCCATTTTCTCTTTCTTTCGGGGTGTATACAATAGTAACCAGCCACATTTGCATGTTTATTATTTTAAATTGGTGTGATTTATTTTGTGTATGTAGCAGAATCAGCTTTTCTAAGTCTCTTTCTGTGTTATTTTTCTAATGAATGCCTGGATATTTGGCTCTAAAAATAAATTAAATTTTCTACCAAACTTAAATTTAAATAACTTAAAACAAAAATAATAAAAATTAATAACTTCATGTAGAAATTAAATCTTCAGGAACAACTTAAAAATAACTAGAAATAATTAGCTTTTGTGAACCATACTAGCATATTATTCTAACTCCTTGAATTGAACACTTCACCCATTGCACATAAGGGGTATCTGACCTTTTAGGATGAGCACCTTCTTGAGGAAGTGTGTCTTCTTGTTTTGATTTGGCCATGACCACTTCTAACTGTATCTCATTGTATTCATGAATTACATACCCTAAATGCCTTTAATGATTTGTGAGTCAAAATGTTTAAAAGCTAAAAATTATTATATTAGTTAGGAAGATATCATACCTAACATGATCTTAAATATTAAGGAGTTAATTTAGGTTTATAAATTATTTCCTAAAATGTAATAGCTAGTCATCTTGCATACATAAGACCGGCATCATGGATTTAAAATTTTGCTTAGGTGGTGTTAGCTGACCCTTTCAAGTGGGTTATAAGTTCAATAAACTTATGTCAGAAGAATTTGTAAGCTTAAATTCTGAAGCATCCTTTTAAGAATAAGTCTTCTATGCTGGCATTTCTACAATCTTATGTTGTTAGAATGTATGCCCTAAATTTCTAAGAAAATATCAATTCAAACATTAATAAATTAAATCTCAAGATATAAACCCAATGATAAGATAGTTGAAATGTTTGCTAGGCATCCCAGTATCTATAGGCATTTCGTACCTTATCCTCATTTACCTCGAAAAGAACTCTTCCCCTTTTAAAGTGTTCAATTTTAAAATTCTAATTTAATAATCCTTTTAAACAAACTTTGAAATCCAAAAAAATAAAACCTATTTCTTTAATCGAGACTATACTTAAGAAGACATACTTATTCCTAAGATGTAATTAATGATATGGGTTTGTCCTTATAGGGAACTACAATCCCAATATAAAAATAAACATTGTCCTACTTTTCTACATAATCAAGGGAAGAATCTCTAGAAAATTAAGAAGACCCATTAGCCTTAGGAGTCATTATTTAAGTGAACAAATCCATTAGAAGTTAACATATTTTCTTTAGAGATAATATATTTATTTCTTAATTATGAATTTGATTACCTAAATAAAATATTCCTAAAATCTATGTGGTGTTATAAATTTTTTCCACAGAGAGTTCCCCCATTAAGAAGTATCTAACATACCATAGAGCTAGTTTTTGATTCATCACTCTTAAAATTTTCTCATTATCATATGAACCTAGATGATCATACAGAGCTCAAACTAAAAGTTGATGATTTATTAACAAAATATTTTATCAGGAAAATTTTATCTCCATATATAGTACATGCCATTCTTACCCTAAAGAAAGATGGCACTTGGTGTATTTGTGTAGATAATTGTACTATTAATAAAGTCATTATTAAATATTGGTTTCTCATACCTAAACTTGATAACATGCTAGATATGATGGTTGCATCAATAATTCTCTCTAAAATTGATCTTTGAAGTGAATATTATCAAATTTGTACGAGAGAAGATGATGAATGGAAATAACCTTCAAAATAAAAGATGGTATTTATGGATGGCTAATAATGCCTTTTAGCTTAACCAATGCTCTAAGTACATTTATGTGAGTGATGGTTCATATCTTGCGCCCCCTTATTAGAAAATTTTTAGTCATGTACTTTGATGATATTTTAATTTTTAGTTAGACTAAGTGTGATTATGAGAATCATTTATGATAAGTCCTTAAAATGTTTCATCAAGAACGACTATATATTCAATTTTTTTTAAAAAATGTTTATTTATGACATCTTTAGTAATCTTCTTATGATTCATTATTTCTTATGATGCCATCTCCATCGATCCCAAAAAAATTAGGGCTATTCAAGCTAGCCTATCAAAATCATAATTCATGATGTACATAATTTTCATGGATTAGCCACATTTGATCGAAGGTTTATTCATGGATTTAGCATTAATAACTAAATGTCTTAAAAAGGGAGAATTTATTTTGACCAAGAAAGATGCTAATTTCTTTTCTATAATTAAAGAACTTTTAATAGGTCGATATTAAAATTGCCAAAATTTGACAAAGTATTTGAAGTGTCATGTGATGCTTCTAGAGTTAGCATTGGATGTGTTCTTATGCAAGAAGGTCAACACATTGCTTTCTTTAGTGAAAAACTAAATGAAGTGCATTAACGATATTCACATATGATTGTGAGATTTATGCTGTCATCCAAACTTTACATTATTTATGACATTATCTTCTTTCATGATAATTTGTACTTTATTCAGATCATGAAGCGCTTAAGTATCTGAACACCTAAAAGAAACTTCGTTCTTACCATACAAAAAAGTTTGATTTCTTCTAGAGAATACATTTATTCTTAAATATAAGTTAGGTGTTGAGAACAAAGTAGCAGACGCCCTAAGTAAAATATGTACCTTGTTAAATACCATGAGTGTGAAGTTTACTAGATTTGGAACTATTAAAGATGATTATCTTAATTGTAAAAATTTTTGATAAATTTTTGAATCTTTGAAATGATGATCTGATTCTTAGTCCTGATTATCAAATATGAGATGGCTATCTCTTTCATGACACACAATTATGTATCCCAAATTCATCACTTTGAAACTTTTTTATAAAGAAAATTCATCTAGGAGGTGTGTTTAATCATTTTTGTTATGCCATAATAGAAGATAGGTTCTTTTGGCTTAGTCTTAAGAACTATGTTGCTCATATTATTACTTAATATTATACTTGTCAAGTAGCAAAAAGCAAAAAAGAAAATACTAGTTTGTGCACACCACTCTCAATCCCCACAAACCATGGGAAGATCTTAGTATGGACTTTATCTTAAGATTTCCCTACACTATACAACATTTTGACTCTATCCTAGTAGTTGTTGATTGATTTTCTAAAATAGTAGACTTCATTCCATGTTATAAGACATCAGATGTATCACATATAGCAACTATTTTCTATTGTGATATAATTCATTTCCATGAACTTCCTAAGATAATTTTTGTCTAATTGTGATGTAAGATTTATGAGCTATTTTGAAAAACTTTATGAAAAAAAGCTCGGTATGAAACTCAAAATTCTTCAACTTATCACTCTCAAATAGATAGACAAAATAATGTTAATAATAAAAGACTAGGAAATTTAAGATGCCTAGTAACCGATCATATTGCTAGTTGGGACCTATTTCTTTCTACCGTAGAGTTTGCTTATGATAGTTTAATTAATAGGTCAACTAGTATGAGTCATTTTCATATTATAACTAGTTGTGATCCAAGAAAACCAATTGATCATGTAAATTTCTTGTATCATATAGGTCTAGTACATTTGCATCTTCATTTGCACAAAGCATGTGTTATTTACATTAAGAAATTTAACTAAAATTTACTTTTAGTTATGATAAATATAAAGCTAATGTTGATGCACATAGATGATATGTAAAATTTAATGAGGGAGATTTGGTTCTTGCTAAACTTTGACCTGAGAGATTTTTGACTAGAACTCTTAAGAAATTAACTCTCAAGAGAGATTATCCTTATAAAGTTATAACGAAGATAAATGATAATGCTTACGAAATAGATCTTTCAATGGTTATTGAATTTCTCTAGTATTCAATGTGTCAGATTTAATGTTGTATCATGGGGCCTTGAATGACATATTTCCATTCTGTTTCTTTTGTTTTGCACTAAAAAAGGAATCATAAGGACTTAGATCCTATTCTAATGAAGTTTAGCTAATAAGAAAGGGCCTTCAATGGCTTAATTCTAACATTGGTAGCTTGAAAAGTAAATGGGTCTTAAAGACTTGTTCGTAGATCTCAAATTTTGGCTAATTCAAAAGGGGTCTTCATGACTTGTTTCTAACCTAAGGAGCTTATTTTACAAGGGAAGGTGTCTTCATTACTTGTTCCTATCCATCTCTTTCTGAAAGAATGCTTATAAAGGGACTTATTTCTTTCTAGCTAGTTATTAAGCAGGGGCTTTCAATGGCTTGATCTAGCCTAAATAGCTTGGGTTATGGGAAGGGGTCTTTGATGACTTGATCCTAAACCTCATATTTTTGTTTTGACTAGTATGATAAGGGTCTTAATGACTTTATCCTAGCCATATTATTTTAAAAGGATGCCTACTATGGGACTTATTCTAATGTGATTAGCTATTAAGATGGGGCCTTTAATCGCTTAATCCAACTTAAATAGCTAAAGAAGATGAAATGGGTCTTAAGGACTTTATCCAATCCTCAAAAGTTTGGCTAATAAAAAAGGGTCTAAATTACTTATTCCTATCTTAATTATCCTATGTGACATGAAAGGGGTAGTAATGACTTAATCCCATCATGTGGATAATATGAATGTTGCCCTGAAAGGCATGCTCTAAACCTATGGAAAGTTATATGAAAGGTGCCACAAATGTGCTTACTCCCAACTCAAGGAAAGAAAGATTATGCCATAAAAGGCTTGCATTAAGTTATGAGAATGGAGCACAAAAGCTTACTCCAAACTCATAGGGAAGACATGAGATAAGTGCCTTAGAGGGCTTACTCGTAACTCAAAGTATATATAGAAAAGGTGCCAGAAATGGCTTGCTCATGACCTATGTATGATATAAGAGGAAAAGGGGTCAAAGTGACTTAATTCCTAATTCTCAAGTCTTTTGAGTAATAAGCAAGAGTCACATGGACTAAATCCTTAGTTGATTATTCTAACTAGAGAAAGGTGTTGGAGGTTTGCTTTCATTTCTTGGTTACATTAATGCGTCTTACACATGAAGAAGGTTAGTAAAAAAAGGTTTCAAAGAGTTGATGGATAATTCTGGAGGAGGATTTGGGTAAATTTTGGACCCAATGCTTTACTATGCAATAAATATAGAATTTCATCATTTTTCTTTCTTCTCTATTTTTTCTTTCTTTTTTTTATGTCAAAGTTACATATAACCAAGATAGATGTCTAATCTACTTTAGGCAAGATATCATAGGGTACTAAAATGAGAATTTTACTTTTTGAGCTTGCATGACTTTCAAGTTCTTAGGTAGCAAAAACCAAAGTCAACTAGTGCTTCCCAACTGAAATTTCTTTCCTTTATTGATTGATATGTATTTATTTTATTTTGTTGACATGAATCAACAACTTATAAGGTCTTCTCTTAGGTTCAATCAACATTAAGAGATTCCTTTAAAGCTTTCAAAAGTGAATGAGAGTCAAGGTTGGCAAACTCTTAGATTCTTCTTAAGACAATTTATTTATTTTATTCTTTTGTACCTAATCAATATGGGAATTGTTAAGGTTAACTCAATAGAAAAATTAAGATTCTCCTGCTAAGTTTTAAATTGAATTTCTTTAGTTAGTTTATTATTCTTTAAAGGTTTTATGAAATGATATTTCTTGTTTATGTACTTTTTGATCCCTCTAAAATTTTACTATAAGTTACTTGAAATCATCTCAAAGGTATATTTTAGGAATCTAAATGTAGTGATATGATTGTTTTCAAATCATAATGAGTGTTTTCTCTTTTTTTTTTGTTCTTTTCATCATTTTTAGCAAGATTTTCAATATAACACTTCACCTAATCAAAAGTGAGGTTATAAGAAATCTTGATCATGTCCCTTTTGATAAATCATCCCAATTATGAGACTGAATGATACAACTAAATAACATAACATTCTTATAAAGATTCTGAATGTCATATCATTTATTTTCAATTTTCTTTTCTAAAATTATTTTGATTTGATAATTTTCAGACAAATTATGCTTAGTGAGGATACTATTCTGAATGAAAGCTTTTTTATTTTGGAATGAAGTATGAGTAATAGGAACCCATCTTTAAAGTAAAGATTTTATCCTAGTCCCAAGATGTGGCAGATGTGGATTTAATCTTTTTCTCTTTTTTATTCTTTTTTTATTCTTCTTCTAATGATGTAATCCAATGAAGAAGAATGTTTTCTTCTCATTAACTAGGTTTTAGTCTAGTAATATCATGCTTTATTTTTGGAGTTTGACTACATTCGTCAAAGGACTTAGTTTATTTAAAATGACATCAAGCTTGAGCTTATAGACTGCAATATCTGGAGAATATTTTATTTTATTTCCTAATAAAGTACTCTTTAAACTTTAAGAATGGCTTGATTAAATCATCAATATTTGACTCATCAAAGAGTTAGATTATTAATATTAGTTGTAAATCAAATTTTATTTGATCATGTATATCTTTTAGTTTAGAAATTATGAATTTAGATTTCTCTTCAAATTCTAGGAGTGCTTCTTGAACTTGAAGATTACATAGGTCTCTGGACATATTTAAACAATATCCCTTTAATATGTCAGAATATTTTTTGAAAGAAAGTCAGGACCCTAACTATTTAACAATTTTTTCTTGCAAGGGCTCTATAGTGCTGAATCTCAAACCAACTTTTTGGTTTTAATTTCTTAAATAGTTCATAGCTGTTCTTGCTTATGACTCTTATCTATAGGCCACTTGCAATTAATTGAATCTTTTACATACGAAGGATAAAACTTATTGGAAAAGAAGATTTATCATCTTTTTAGCATGCCATGTGAGCTCTCCCAACATGGCAAAGGCTATAATGACAAAGTATCAAGCATATGATTATTATTTATTTTAAGTTAAGGAAAATTCTTGACTTCTAACTCTACCATTTTATTTTGATATGGAGGAGCTTAAAGTTAAAATGCACACATACTCAAAATTTCAAACTTCATCCTTTTGCTCTTTGATATAGTCCTTTCATCCCTTTAATTTTCTTTCTTTCTTTCATTTTTCAATATTCGAATAACATTTCAATTCTTTGTGAAATGTTATATTTGATATTGTTTTTTAGATACAAGATTTACTAGGAGATTGGATGCATTTGACTTTTTGTCTGAATACAACATTTAATGTGATTCAATTCTTTGTTTTGATTGATTGATCATATTACATGATATGATACTTTCTAATTCTTTGATTAAGTATAAAACTCCATGAGGTCATTTAGGTTGACAAAATGACATTCCTAAAGACTCTACACTTATGATTATAGAATGGATATAAGCGTCCTTTCTCAATAATTATTATTTTCTTCTTTTTCTTTCATTTCATTTTCTTTTTTTTTATTCGGGCTCAATAGGACCATCCAAGAGCATTTAAAGATGTTCCTGAATTTCTAAATTCTTTTCCAATATTTGAATTTTCATTCTTCAATCAACAACGTGATTGAGATTAAGTTTTTCTTTTAAATTGAGTTTTAAGGTTAAATTTTATTAAATTGAAAACTTTTTCTTTACTTGATTGAATTTATAGGGCACCATCTTATCAAAATTATATTAGAATTAGGTCTATATATATTTATTTTCATGTTTGCCCATAATTAATGTTGATCAATGCACCTAAATCAACAAGTTTTCTAGAGATTTTTCTTTTGAATTTTCTAAATTAAGTAAGACGATGATAAGTTCTTAGTAGTATGTCTTCATCATAGAAGATAACCCTAGAACCTCTTTATAGTGAAATGCCACATCAAGAAGTTGCTTATGATTAAAGAAGGAAAATTATAGAAATACATAATGTCTTGCTTAATGATCATTTCATTTTTGTTTATTTTATTTCATTTCATTTTCTTTTTTTATAGAGCATTTTGATGCTCGATTTTGCATGCAACTTCTCTAAGATGGGCAAAATATTATATTTTGAAGATGACTTATTTGCCATTTCTTTTCAATATCATTTGAGGTAGTATGACTCAATCATTTTGAATTTTATTTCAATAATTTCTCTCTTGATATGGAGGGAGGGTAGGTCTAATTCTATCCTCAATAGATCAATAGACCTCATAATCTATGCATTTGAAAGATCATCATTGAAAGTAGAACCCTTGGGTAAAGGATGCACTGCTAATAAATCAGGTATGAGTTGTACTTTATATAACACAATGAAGATTAAAGGTAATCTTCAAATTACAATAAAATCTTTGACCACCATCCTAAACGTCGAGATAATTTCAGGTGGGTCATAAGATATTGCAAAGGATCCACTATAGATTCACTTTGCATGAAAGCATATAATGCCTTAGTTTCTGAGTAGAGAAAACTGAGACTTTTTATTTTATTAATTTGGATTAACAAAGTCCCAACTAAATTAGCTATCAACCTACCATAGATTAAAGTTTCATACTTCACTCTAAGAGATAGGAATATCACCCTTAGACCCAATCTAAGGTCATGATTTTTTATAGAAGGATTGAAATTTCCATTTATTTTTAGGATTCGTCCTTAAAATTAATTAAGGTCATTTATCAAATATCAATCATTCAATGGGAGAAGAACTCATTAATGAAGTTGATTTAGATTAATTAGGTTTAAATTTCATTCATTTCAACTTTATCAGGAGAATCATAATTCTCTCTTGCTTCCCTCTCTTTTCTTTTATTAATTTGGAGCAGAAGTGAGATTTTCATCATGTCATTTTTTTATTCATATGTCATGTCATTTGACTCTCTCCAAAATTCGTAAGGATTTAGAGTTTTTTGGAGGGCTAAAAGAAGGTTACCTCTAAGTTACTCCCTAAAATTGGCCAATCAGCTCAAACAATTGATTTTCCAAAACTATACTACACATATGGAGATGAATTAAGATTAAAGCTGATTTGTATTTATAAAAATTTTAACTAATAAAAATAGAAAGTTTACATTTAATTCCTTAGTCGACTTCTGCCTAAGGTCAATAAGGCATTCTTTTGGAATGAATTTTTTTTTATCAATCCCCTCTTTTTAATTCTCTTTTGAGTTGATTCTTTTTAGAATGTAATTCAAGCTTCAATCATGGTGGTAAGGGGCAATAAGTAAGACTATGCCCACTTCCTTTGATTTGAAGTTTCTCAGTTTGAACAAACTCCATTTCAATATACATCCTTAGGTGTTTGCTACCTTTGAATGTATTAGAACAAAGGGTATCAATTTAGGACCCTGTCTTGATTCTCTTTAGCTTTAGTACAAAGGAAAAGTAGGATCACAAACAAATTTAACTTTGAGATTATATTTTTGTGATTTAATTTTCATAATTTGAAATAATTTTCAAACTTTTGAATATAACTTTTTTTTCCATGTTGGAATGATGTCAAATCCATCTTGACCAAACTCAAGTCTAAGGGAAATAACTTAACTTTCATTTGTTTCTCTCTCTCTCTCTCTTTATTTCAGGATTTGGTTCTAGAACCTAATCATTTAACTATGGTAAAGGAAGAATTCTAGAACCCTAGTTTAAAATGTTGGATGGGCTCAACCAAGATTGAAATGGAGAGGTATCAAATGGAAAGAAAGGTAGTCTTGACTCATGAGGGGAATAAGTACACCACCGATATATAAAAATAATAACTTATTTCTAAAGATGGAGATAGGAACCATTTCCCAGTGGAGTTGCCAAAAAATATACTCTGTGGGAAAAATTAAAGACACCACATAGAGTTTAGGAATTTCTTATTTGGATGATCAAATATGTCATTAAGGAATAAACATATTATCTGGGAAGATAAATATGTTATCCTATAATGGATTTGATCATTTAATAAAAGACTTCTAAGACTAATGGGTCTTTAATGTACCAAATAGTTTTCTCCTAAACTATATGGAGAGTAGAATAGGATTTATTTTAAACTAGGTTCATGGTTCTTGTAAGGGCAAACCCATATAGTTAATTACATCTCAAGAAGGTTATCTTCCTAAGAATACTCTTGATTGAAGAAATAAGTCATCATTTATAATGAATTTTTAAGTTGGTTTTCAAAGAAATGATTTTTGGAATTTTAGTTGGGAATGATCCAAAGTAGAGATAGTTCTTTTAGGAGGCCAAACAGGATGAAGTAAGAAATACCCACTGATACTGAGATGCCCAAGAGTCATTTCAACTATCTTTTCATTGGGCTTTAAATTTTGAAATTTAATTTAAATTTTGGATTAACATTTTCTTAAAAATCTAGGGCTTAGATTCTAGCATGGTAGATATACTTAGGGTTGAAAACTTACTCCAAGAAGGATGCTTCTATACCTAAGTCTATAATTTCTTCTAACATAAGTCAAATGCTCGACCTAATTTAATTTTGGGAATTATCAGTCATTCCTCTCACATTTTAGGGAACAAACCTTTCCTAACTCTTATGGACTTACAAACTGCCTGGTGGGGCTGCCAATTAACACCATCTAAGCACTTTTTAAATTCATGATGCTAAGACTTATGTATTCAAACTAGCTAGGTTGTTGCATTTTTAGGAAAGGAATCTAAGAATCCTAGACTCACTCATTAATCCCTAAGAACATGTAGGGTAAGAAATGCTAACTAATGCACATTTTTTAGATAAAATACATTTTGACTCAATAATCATTTTAGGCTAGGGGTATGCAATTTATGCCTACATGGTATGTAATTAAAATAAAGTAATGGGAAAACTCAATAATAGAAGGCAAACTTCCCCAAGAAGGTGGTCATCCTCATAGGTTAGATGCCCCTTATGGGCAATGGGTTAAGTTGCCCAATTCAAGGATTAGAATAATATGATTATATGATTTTCGAGAACTAATCTATTTCTAAATGATTTTTAAGTTATTCCTAAGGATTTAGTTTATGTGATGTTTTGAATTTCATTTTTTTATTTTTTATTTGATTAGATTTAATTAGTAGAAATTTTATATTTCTTTTGAGCTTAAGTCCAAGCATTCATCACAGAAAGCACAACATAGGAAAAAACTTAGAAAAGTAGGTTGATTCTATTACACACCTAAAATAAATGAAGTTAATTTAATATATAAAAGAAAGGCCACTGCGATGGAGTACAGCTATACACGCTGGAAGAAAGAGTAAATGGGCAGTCTAGCTCTGCCCTTATATTGTCCAGCCTAGAACTACGAGTTTAGATGTAAGAGTCTTTTTTCTAAGATCATCTCCTTCTTCAAGGACCTCTATTGGACTTCATAGGGGACATCTGCACTATCTCTTAGTAGGGTCAACTCTTGCTAATCCTAGACCCCATAGATC
Source organism: Cymbidium sinense (assembly GCA_021442155.1). Classification (NCBI taxonomy): domain Eukaryota; kingdom Viridiplantae; phylum Streptophyta; class Magnoliopsida; order Asparagales; family Orchidaceae; genus Cymbidium; species Cymbidium sinense. Next base: position 50,911,139 of record CM038224.1, on the reverse strand, counting down.
CTAACTTAATTGTAAGCTAAAATTTACATTTTGAATTCAAAAATGAATATTAACCTTGAAATATGTTTAAAATACAAATAACACGATTATTTCAAATATATGGGCTTACCATTAGTTGTTTGCCATGCCCACCTATATTATTGGGCTATGCTTAAGGACTTAAGTGCATTTAGAATAAAATAACATTTCAATTTATTTATTCTAGTAGTCCTTTCTAGCATAGCCCCTTATAAAAGAAAATGTTAGTTTTAAAAGAACGCCCTATCATCTAGTCTAACGGGCAAATAATCCCAGACATACAGTCTAAAATAATACACCACAAAGACATGTGAAGCACATCACATTACAATAAAGAGTATTATAAAGAATCACAGAATGACCTAACCTAAGTCTAGGGTCAGTGACCTAATAATTTAGTGTGTGGAAATAGGCTTGTGTAGCAAGATCTTGCTAAGCCTTTTTTTGTTCAAGTTTCAATTTGGATTTTGATTTTGTATGAATTTTACCTTTGGATGGTTTCAATTCAAATCATTTTATGATTTTTTTTCACTTTCATGTTCACTTTTATTTTGTTAAAGTGAAGTTTAGGTTTTCAAGAATAAAGAGTACAATATATTTCACTTTTGGGTAGAACCCATTATATTCAACATCTTAACCCCTATTGGAATGAAACCTTGATCTTAAGATAAAGATTTATCCCAAAGGCCTAACTAAGATCCTTAAGTATCTTAATTAATCCTTTTAGTTTCATTTAGATGATTTTGGTTTGAATTCAATTTAGTGTAATGTTTCAAGTCTTTTAAAATTTAATTCTTCATTTTAGTTTTTTATTTGATTTATTTTTCATTTTTGGTGTAGTTTATTTTTAATTTAGTTTGATTTATTTTATTTTATTTTAGTTGGTTTAGTGTTCATTAATATTTTAGTTTGAGTTATGTTTAAGTTTGTTGAATTTATATTAACTTTATTTTGTTTGAGTTGTGTTAACCTAAGGCACTTTGGTTAATGTTTGAATCCATTCTCAAGTTACATTGATTGTAGATTAGGATTTCATTAAATTATTTGATTATGAATTCATTAACCTATGGTTTAATTAATCTTCATATGCACTATTAATTTCATTAACCCTTAAGTATAAAATTGATCAAGTTCTTTGATTTAAGAAGTTAGAGAACTATCCTAAGTATTCTAGTGTCAATAAGGATTATTTAAAGTTACTTTATAAATTTAGTGATTTTGTGAGTTTTTTAATTTATTATTTGATTTATATAAACCTAAAGATTTGAAAATTCAATAATTCCCAATACAAAATTCAATTGGGTACAAATATTTTATTACAAGTGGGGTTTCATATCAATTTTATATTTCCAAAATTTCATTTTAATTAGATTCATAATTAGGGTGTAATTAAGGTTTTAATTATTTTATTAAAACTTAAATTAAGCCTAATTTAATGAATATTATTTAAAAGTTTTATTTTTCTTTGATTCCTCTCTCAAAGATGTTTCTAATGAAGTTTTATTCATAATTTTTAAAAATTTAGTTGATTTATTTACTTAAAATACCAAATTAATTCATTTTATGATTTATCAAGTTCCAATGAATTTCATTAGTGTATTTAAGTTTATTGGGGTTTATTATGTTGATTTTAAGTTATTTGATCAATTTTGATTATTTACTTCATTTTATATCAATATATTTATTTAAAATTGAGGTTTACCGTTTGAAATTTAATATTTATTGAATTACTTTGTAATAATTCATGATAATGTTTCCTAAGTGTGTTTTAACCTTAATTTTAGTTCCCTAATATTTCATTCCCATTGGATGAATGCTATATATTTAATTAAGTTTAATTAATTTCATTCAAACCTAAATTAAGGCCAAAAAACCTCATATAATTTGAGGATTTTAATTTTAATAGATTTCTCTCATCACGAGGAATCCATAGAGCCAACGTTTGTATTTTTTTGGATTTATATTTTATTTTCTATGATTTTTTAAATTTTTTGTCATTTTTTATTAATTATTTAATAAATTAAAATAATATTTACCATTTTAAAATGAAGGCAACCATTTGGCGTTGTGCCATTGAGCCACGTGGATACCACGTGCCTGCCACATCAAAACCAGTGCCATGCGAGATGAATCTCGTCCGTCCGATCTTGGATCAGACAGTCCCAATTTGTTCTACAGTCTCCTTAAGAGATTTAATCTGATCGTGCAGCTAAATCTCGGTCGTCCGTTCCATATTAAATCATTTTATGATTTATCAAGGTCCAATGAGTTTCATTAATGTATTTAAGTTTATTTGGGTTTACTATGTTGATTTGAAGTTATTTGATCATTTTGAATATTTATTTTACTTTATATCAATTTATTTAATTAAATTTGAGGTTTACAGTTTGAAATTTAATATTTCTTGAATTACTTCATAATAATTCATGATTATTTTTCCTAAAGTGTGTTTTAACCTTAATTTCAGTTCATCAAAATTTCATTTTAATTGGAGGAATGGTTTATAATTAATTAATGTTTAATTGATTTCATTCAAACTTAAATTAAGGCCAAAATATCTCAAATAATTTAGGGATTTTAATTTTAATAGATTTCTCTCATAAAGAGGAATCCATAAAGCCAAAGTTTGTATTTTTTGATTTAAATTTTATTTTCTATGATGTTTCGAATTTTATGTCATTTTTATTAATTTTTTAATAAATTAAAATAATATTTATAATTCTAAAATGATGGCATCGACGTGGCACGATGCCAATAGGCCATGTGACCTCCACATCAAAATTAGTGCAATGCAGGATGAATCTCAGACGGTCTCAATTCATTCTATGGTCTCCTAAAGAGATTTAATTTGATCCTACAGCTATATCTCAATCGTCCATTCCATATAGAAGGAATGGATGGCTGAGATTACTCCCCATTCATCTCTGGTGAGAGAAGGACACCATCTGTCAAATTTGAAGGATTTTCGACAATACAAAGCCAATTTTGATGCGATCTTGATTTAAAATGATTAAGGATCGATTTGCAATCAATATATAGTTTGATCTTCACGGGGATCAAATTTGTTTCACAAAAGACCAAATCCAAACACTCAATAGGTCGGTGATGAAGCATACCTCAATTTTGACAATCACAGGTGGTGGGATCGACTCGAACACCTTTGCCTCGATGTGACGAACCCGTGGATGTGTTTTGGTGGATTGCCTCCTTGCTAAACACCTTGGAGACCAACTTAAGGTCATTTTCCATCGGGTTTGGCCATTCTCCGCTTCACCACCTACAAGGGTCACAATGGAGATTTGTTTGAAGTCACCTCGACCTCTAGAACAAGTTAGAACATACATTTTGATGTGAAACATTCCCCCTAAAGTTTTTCCATTTAGGGATGCTTGGTGGCCACCAGATTTGATCATTCTCTAGTGTGGCAGCAGCAAGGACTCAGGGGAATGGTCTCCTTGTTCTTCTCTTCCCTTTCTGAATGATTTGGGATGAAAAGAGGGAGGGGAAAGACTCTTCCCCTTCCAACCACCTATAATGGGAGGGTTGGTTAAAGGGTAGATTTAATCCCTCATTGGCCTTGTGAGCATGATTCGATGAGGGATTGGAGGGGAGGAATTTGTTTCCTCCCCTTTCCTTCTTTGGCTATGAGCTTACTTCCCATAGCTCACTTTTCTTACTCTCTTGATTTTCCTCTTAAAAGAATCCAAGCTCTATTTTTCTTAAAGGTAGATCCCTTGAATTTTCAGCATTGGAACCACTCTCTTAAGAGGTGGTCAAAGGTCAAAAGTCACTTGGATAAAATCCAAGGAATTTCGATGATAGAAATTGGAGGAATCTACCAAGCATCATTACTTGGTCAAAGATCTCCACTCATTTCCCTTTTGTTTCATTTTATTTTTTTTTTTTTTTGCTTTTAGCATCACTACCACAACCTTTAGGCTAATTTGTGACTATCCAAATCAAAATCAATGTGAGTTTGAGTTTAAGTCCAAATCAATTTAAATTGTATTGGAAAGTTGTATTGAATCCAAGCATTTAGATTCAAAGTGTTTGATTTTGATTGAATTCTTTTAATTTTAGATTAAATTATATTTAATTGATGAATGATTATGTTTTAATTTGATTAATTATCATTTGGAACATTTGGAATGATTTAATTTGGTCAAAGTTTGGTGGGTTGTCCTTGACTTGGTGGGACTCCCCTAAGACAAACTTATGTCAAATGGGTTGACTAGATTTGACTTTGTTTTAATTTTGGATGCATTCATTTGTTTTAATTTTATTTCATTTTTATTTATTTGAATTTTTTTCCTTATATAATCAAAATTTGAAATTTGAGTTGAGTTCACCTAAGCCCATTAGATACAATCAAACCCAAAGAAGGTGCATTAGGGCACTAAGTGTAGTGTCCTAAGCATTGTATTAGGATATTCCTAATCTAAGATTGGTGTCCTAATTATTGATTTTAGAAATGATGTTATCCTCATCTAAAAATGATGTCAACATATGGAAGATATTTGCAAGAAAATTTTAAAAATAAAATAATGAAAAAAAGTAAGAAATATTCTCCATGCATCAATTGCAAATAAAAAATAAAAATAAAAATAAAATAAAACAAAACAAAACAAAAAAAAAGCTACTAGAAGAAAGATTGTTGGTTTGATGAAAAATGATAATATCAAAATTGTAAAAAATTTTGGCTCACAAAACAAGCTTGTTGCTTGAAGAAAAATCATCAAGCTAATTTCTTAAAAGAGAAACAATATGATAAAACATTTTCTATGCCTGCCAATATGATAAAAAGATACTTAATATCTAGATAATGGTTGTAGCATGAAAAAAATGAAAAATATATTTTGTAGTTCGATAAATCATGAAAAAAAGTCAAAATAGGAAATGGTGATTTCATGGAGGCAATAAAAGGCACCATTGCCATTAACAAAAAAAAGGGAAAAGATAAAGTAATAATATACTCTTAGTCCCTGACATTGATCAAAATATACTTAGTGTTGCCTATTGATGGAGAAATATACTCTCAACATTTTGAGGGAGATTCTTGCACAACTTATGACAAGCAAGACAAATCCCTTAAAATTGTAAAGATTAAGATGAAGGAGAACATGTGCTTTCTTATTCAGTGGAGATACACAAATGATGTTGCGATGAAGACATAAGTGAATGAGTTATTTATTTTCATGGGTTGATGTTCTCAAGCACTTCAATTTTTATGGGTTAAAGTTCTCCATTAGAAGAACATGATGACATACCTTCCAATAAAAAAGGAAATTGATACTATCTATGAAAGATGTTCGCTCAGCAAACAACATTGACAACCATTTTTATCTAGAAAATAATGGATGTCTAAGGAACCAAAAAAGCTTATTTACACAAACATATACAGACCAATGCATATCCATCACTCAAGAAAAATAGGTACTTCAATCTTTTCATCAATGACTACACAAGAATGATGTGGGCCTACTTCATGTGTGAAAGATCACAAATATTTATCATTTTTAAGAAATTCAAGACTTTATGTTGAAAAGCAAAGGAGCCACTACTTGAAGACACTACAAAGTGATAGGGATAGAGGATACAACTCCAATGACTTCAACAAGTATTGTGAAGAAGAAGGCATCGAACGATAACTCATAATCAGATATGCACCATAACAAAATAGTGTATCCAAAAGAAAGAATAAGACTATGATGGAACCAGCAAGAGTTATGCTAATGAATAAAGAACTCCTAAAAAGCTTTTGGATAGAGGCTATGAACACTATTGCATATTTACTAAGTAGATGTCCAACCAATGCAGTGAAAGACAAGACACTAGTTGAAGCCTGGAGTGGAAAGAAGCGATCTACAAAGCACTCAAGATCTTTGGTTGTATTTGTTATATCCATGAACCCCAAGAAAAGGAGTAAGCTAGATTAAAAGAAAGAAAAAAGAATTTTCTTAGGCTATAGTACTCAATCTAAAAGAAACGAGCCTATAGCTTAAAAATAAAGAAGATCTTTATCTATCAAGATATGAAATTTGATGAAGATGTTGCATACAATTAAAAGATAGAGAAAGTTGCATGGAGTGCTAACATGTCAACATTATCGCACCAACAGAATGAAGAGATCAACGATCAACCTGTATCGCCAACTTAAGCACCTAGATGGGAACCAATTCAAACTCCAAACTCATCAATAGAATCATCACTTAGATAAATAAAAATTTTAGCAGAGATTTATGAGCATTGTAATTTGGCATTCATGGAGCCATAAAGCTTTAAAGAACTCTCAAAATAAGAAGTATGGTGAAAAGCCACTAAAGAAGAGATAAATATGATTGAGAAGAATAAAACATGGGAGTTAGTGGACTCCACATTAAAAAGAGGTAATTAGAGTTAAATGTGTTTATAAGACATAGCTTAACTTAGATAGATCAATATAAAAATACAAAATAAGGTTAGTTTTTATAGGAAACTCACAAAATTTGGAGTTGACTATAATGAGACCTTTGCTCTATTTTCTTGACTTGACATTATAATGGCATCAAATGTCATCTATCAAATAATCGATAACAGTGTTAACATAGATGAAGTGGAAGATCTATCAACTAGATGTGAGTTAATATTCTTGAATGGTTACTTAGAAAAAAAAGATCTATATCTAGCAACCCTTAGGGGTTGTAGTAAAAGGACAAGAAGGAAAAGTTCTCAAGTTAAAGAAGGAATTGTACAAGTTAAAATCTGCTCCAAGAGCTTGGTATAGTATAATCGATAATTATTTTATAGATTAAGGCTTCAAGAAGAGCAAAAGTGAGCCAACATTATACATTAAACTTAAGGTCTGATGCACTAGTTTCTTGTTATAGAAGTAAAAAAGAAGATGGGATCTCCTTATGATAAAAGATGTACATTAAAAATATTCTAAAGAAATATAAGATGAATAATTATAAAATAGTAGCTACACTACTAGATAATAGGGCACTTATGAAGAAGACAAGCACCAAAAGTTGATAGCACTATGTATCAAAGTCTCATTAGGAGCTTACTTTATCAAAAATATACAAGACCATATATCATGTATGAAACAAGTCTACTCTCAATTTTCATGCAAAGTCTAAGCCAAATTCACCAACATGCAGCTAACAGAGTCTTCATATATCTACAAGAAATAAAGAACTAAGGCATCTAGTATGAGTCCACCCCTAACTCAAAACTAGATGGATATATTACAGTGATTGGGCAAGACTAGTGGATGACTTGAAGAGAACCTCAAGATTTTCTTTCACATTAAGCTCTGGATTATTGCTTGGGCATTAAAGAAGCAAGCAAAAGTCACATAATTAGTAGTTAAAGCTTAATATATTGCAATAGCTATGACTACAAGCCAAGCTATATGGCTAAAATACATACTTGAAGACATGGGTAAGCGATAAGAAAGAGCTATAAAAATTTATTGTGATTATAACTATAGCAATGGAAAAAAACCTAGTGTTTTATAGAAAAACCAAATATATTGGCATCAAGTATCATTTGATCAAAATGTTGAGAGCAACTAAGAGATTAAACTCAAGCATTGCAAGACTAAATGACAATAAGCAAACATATTCACAAAGGCGCTTCTAAGAGGAAAGTTTTCGCTGCTACTCGACATGATTGGAGTTATCAAAATTCACTTCAAAGAGGAATGCTATTTTGATCCTCATTTCTAAATTATTCTAGATTATTATCCTGATAATACAAATTTTATATAAACAAAAAAATACTTTAAAACACTTGCAATAAATAAGAAGACTCTAGACTATGGATATCTATAATGGATTATTAGTATAGAGTAGAAGGTTGTAAGTTATGTAATAAATAGGAAGACTCTAAAGTATACTTTTATAAAAAAAATTGTAATGTTGTAGAGGTATCTAGATTTGGCTTTCATGCTTATAAATAGGTAAAGTCATTATGTTGTAAGTCAAGCTAAAACTAGTTAGTATTGAATGGTACATTACCTTATACACATGTGCACATGTCAAATCAAGTAATATAGAATGAGTAGAGTATCATTCCCAAGAGGATTAAAGTAAAATTCTATATTAATTTTTTATTAAGTAAGTATTAATCTTTTAAAATTAAATTTTTATCCAAACAAATGTATGTGCTTAATCAAATTTACTATATACTTTTGCATGATATAAAATGACTAATTTTTATGTTTTTATAATTTTTATATAAAATATAGATGTTTTTCTTAATTTTAAAAGGAGTACTCTAAATTTATGGAGTTTTATATTTTGCACTATATTAAACTAAGTAGTAGATTAATTTTAAGCTTGTAGTATCAACCAAGAGTAAAAATATTATACCCACTATATCTAGACAAGTATAACTAAACCAATCCCTTTACCCAATTTTTTCCTAGCACCAAGTAGATTTTAATATGTTGCATTACCCTAATTTTCTTTTAAATGATTTCAAATCCTAAAAATAATCATATTTCTAATGGCTATTTAGCACTTCTAGACTATCTATCACATTAATGATTATTTTGTACATTTATTTAATGATTTTTCTAATTCTTCTTTTAGGACTCCATCAATATCTCTAGATCACACTTGATTTTCTAGCCATATCACAACTAAATGAAGCATGGAGAAAAGAAAAACACTATTTAATGAAAAGCATAAATGAATTTCTTATTTTAATCAACAAAACATAGGATAATACAACACAAAAATTCAAAAGCTCACATAAATTTAGAGCACTTTATAGATTAATACTCAATATTAAAAAGAAAGAAGGAAATCATATTAAACATAATAAAATAAGATGTAGGATAATAAGAGAAGAAAGAAAAGAACACATTGAGTAGATCATCTAATTCCATGCATCATAATCCTCTACTTTCTCATGAAAATATCCAGCATCCTCTGCAGAAAATCATTGATTATTGATCTCCTTCTCCACCTCTTTCTTAAGAAAACACTCTTTCAAACAACCCTTATAGCAATTTCACAAACACTTGGAGTGTAACTCTTTGTGTGCTTCATAAAGCACTCACACATGCCCCCTCTAACCTAGAAAATGAAAAAAATAAAAAAATCTAAAAAATGATCATTTTCCCTTAGAAATGTCCGATATATAGAGCCTAAATACAACCTTAGTCCATATCCCTAACACTCCTAGCATAACTACCTTGAAAATTAGTCAAAACCATCACTATACTATTATGAATCAATTCTGTCAGGCTATACTATTACGGTGTTGTTGATGTAGTGCTACGACACAATTGATCTTCCTCTGTGACGTTATGCTTGCTGCTTCTGCCTCATATTTTTTTCTCTCTTGTATAGTATCATTGTGCTATTTTTGCAACGCCTAACTTTGAGCATGTTAAAAACTATCCTAAAACAAGTCTGATCTAGTGCCACTGGACTATTAATATAGCACCTAGGCACTTGCCTTACTATAAAATTGGCCCAATTTAGGCCATTTAAAATGTCATGACGCTGGGCCTAAATTTCTTCTTTTTTGATTTTTTTGATAATTTACCTATTACAATATAAAATATACCTAAAATAAATACATTTTAATATAAAAAACCATGATAGAGGAATTAAGCTTACATAAAATTTTTATAATTTTAACACTTATCAAATACCCATAAACTCAAACTATTACTTGTCCTCAAATAATTTGATACATTTGCTCATATTTCACTTTGAGTTAGTCGATAATATTGAATTTTTGGAACTCTAAAATCATTAAATAATAATTTATAACTAAAAATAGAAGTTACATTTTAATGTTTAGTTTTTCATTTCATCATTCCAAACTATAATAGCCCAAATTCTTGTTATTAACTAAATTTTTTAAAGTTAAAATTCCTTTGTACATATTTTCATTGTTGATTCTTATGAATATAATTGACTTCAATTTTAATAAATAGTTGTTTATTTAATAGAAATAGGCATAAATTTTTACTTTTTTTAATTGAAATTATGATTAGTCTTGTTCCATAATTTTATTGAATTGGTTTAGATTGCAATAATTTTAAAGTTCAATCATAGTACTCAGCCTCAAGTGACACCTATTTTTTTTTTCTCTTTTTTATGATATATATAACATATATGTTATTTTTATTTAGAAGTATACCATATTGGCTTTGTAACACATGATAAATATGCTATAATATTGACTCAATTCAATATGATTTTATTTACTTCATAAATTTTCATAAATTTTAATTAATAGTTTAAATTATATTATTTTTTATTATATGTATTTTTATTTATTTTAATATCAATTCATTAATTTCATAAATTATATCCTTTATGTGATTTGTGTGCTTAAGGAAACTTTTAACTTAACAAAAATTACTAATTTTTCTAAAAATTTTGGTTATTATTAGTTTGAAAGTAATTTAATGATTAAATAAAATTTTAAATATTATTTGCTATTTTTGAACTAAAATTTTGTTAAATTAATTTTAGCTTCCAATAATTTCTAATATTTTCACACCAACATTAAATTTTAAATTGCAAGTATATCAATTTTAAGATATATAATAATTAAAGTTTGGAGTTGCTATACAAACATCACATTTATATAAACACATGTGAGAAATGAAGATTTAACATTGATTTTATTGAAACAAATACAAGTACATAAATACACTAAGTTTAAAACTACAACAAAATAAATTAAAATACATAAAAATTACAGAAAAGGAAAATTTACACCAAAAATTCATAAAAATATTAACTTTTTTAATAATCCTCCATGTCAACATCATCATCATCATCATCATCATTGTCATCTTCTTCTTGCTCTTACTTGGTGCTTACATATGGTTAATATTATGACACTACAAAAAAAATGGAATTTGGTTTAAGCTAACATTAAAGTTATAATTTTCAAACATGTGAACGAGTGCTTTGTTGAACTCAGTCATATAGGAAAATTGCTGCTACTGCTATTGATGACCCATATGATGATCAAATTTCTATTCTAATTTATGTTGAAGCTGGCTACTTTCACTAATCCTTTTCTTAAATCAGATACTTCTCCTCTAATTTATTTGAGTTGCTCCTTTAAGGTTTTGTAGGACCAGATCTTGAGGAGTGTGTGAGCTTTGTCCTACCTTTATTATTTTTATCATAATTCTTTAATTATATTTTTAGTAAGAGAAGTCCTTCGTATAAGAACCTCTCATCAGTCTCCCTTGTGGCACTGGCCAAAAGATATAAAACATAAATAAGAGAGGGGTGACTAGAACCTACTATAATACTATCCTTAATCAAATTACAAATTGAATTATAAATTATCTTTCCTATATCAATAGAAATGCCTTTTTGATTTGCATAATTCAAAATAACCCTATCCCTAATTACCTCATTGATATTACTGGTGTGCATCAACTTGGTAGAAATAAAGTAATGTAATGCTTTAGCTTTGGTGGTCATGTTAATCACAAGAAAATTGATAATCTTTTTCTCTTGCCATTTACATTGAACATTAGCATTTCTAATAGTAAGAAACTAAGAATTTCATCAAAGTATGGATGACTACTATAATAGAAAAGCTATTTTTTGGTATGTATAATTTTTAATTTGTAATATGTATTAATGATAATACTATCAAATCTTACCCATCTTCCCATCAAAAAGACCTTGTTGTTTTCATGCTCATTCTCGTTGGAGAAAATTTATCAGACCACAAGGACGATGCACAGTTTGTTGTCTTAAGTAAGATGTTTCTAGCCACACTTATTGATAATCTTTTCATGCTCTCACCCAAATTATGGAACCCCCTCTCTAAAATGAGATGTTTATGAATGAGAGTGTTTTGATACCTCTTTGCTACCTAAACACTAATAAAGTGATTATAGTCGTGCATGAATGCTCTTTTCTTGTTCTTGTTAACATACTTGACCAGCATTTTGGATTTTTATATTTGGAGATATACTAAGAAGGAAGAGTGCAAGAAAATCTAAAAAATAGGCTTTGGATTGAAAATTTTGGCTTCCTAGGGGTTCTAATATAGGCTAGACCTAGTGCCTCAGTGTTACTATAGTAGCACCTAAACACTATCCTTTTTGCTTGAGATTGTGATATATATCCATGACACTCTACAAGCAGCACTTAGACACTAGTAAACTGGTCAAAGTGGTTCTTATTCCCATCAAAAGGAATATTTATGATACTAATTACGTAACTGACAACATACAAAAGGCATGCCAGGAAATTATGGAGCGCTTAGGCCCTATGACATATCATCGTAGTGCTGGTCAACTTTTTAGTCTTTCTATTTTAAATGTATCCTTCAACCTTACAACCTATTAAATGACCTTTTTATTTGTCATCGAGATGCTAAATTGGTAGCTCATAGGCCCTAGTTATATATATATATATATATATATATATATATATATATATATATATATATATATATATATATAAGAAGAAAATATTTGTAGGCTTGATCATATGAGACCATTCTAGAAACTCAAATGAAGGGAAAGAGCTTTTCCCTTTATCTGATTCCTAAGCCTCCTAAAAATGCAATCTCCTTTTAATGGATCTTCAACTTCTAATCCTTTACAACAAAATACTAATAGACTTTAAACATATATATATATATATTGGGTTTCCTCATAATTTGTGCTTAGTTTAACATTTTCAGCTTGATGTAAGCTTTCTAATTTTAAGGTCTTTGATTAAATTAATGGGCTCTTTAGTTTTCTTCATAAAATAAGTCATTGACCATTTACTTTGAAAATATCATTTATTTTAGATCTTAGATATCATAGCACCATATGCATAAACTTTAATAACTAAGAAAATGCCTGGTCATTTTGATCTTAATTTTCCTAGAAATAATTTCAATTTAGAATTAAATAGTAATACATGTTGTTTAGGCTTAAACTTTTTCTTAATGATCTTCTTATCATGCATTGTTTATTTATTTCTTATATATCCTTCAATTTTCGAATCCATCCAACCTTATTTCTTTTAAGTCATTCAAGTCTATGAGTTGCTTTCTGCACTTATTTTCATATCAAAATTAAATTTCTTAATTGCCCAAAATGCTTTGTGCCCAAATTCCAACACTAATATGTATGGAGACATTGCAATAGGGGTTTTGTATGGAGTCCTATAGGCCCATAATGTATCATCTAATTTTAGTGGCTAAAACTTTCTTATAGGCACTATAATGTTTTTCTAAAATCCTCTTTATTTTCTTACTTAAAATTTCAACTTGTCCATTTGTTTGGAGATGATTTTCAATAGCTATTCTATATCTTGTACTTTATATTTTCTTAAAATTTATTTCACATATTTATTATAGAAATGAGTACCTTAATCACTAATAATGATTCTCGGTGCTCTAAATCTTGTAAAAACAAATTTTAGAAATTTAATAATTAACTTATAATCCTTTTTTTAGTTTAGCTATTGCTTGTATACATTTGGACATAAAATCAACACGTACTAAGATATATTCATTCCCATATGAAGAAATAAATGGTCTCATAAAATCTATTCCCCGCACATCAAAGATTTCTACCTATAAAATATAATTTAAGTGCATTTCATGAAACTTAGAGATATTTCCCTTTCTTTGGCATTTATCACAATTTATCACATATTCATGCACATCTCTAAATAAAGTTGGCTAATAAAATCAACTTTGTAATATCTTAGTAGCTATTTTATTACTTCTAAAATGTCTTCCATACTCGAAGTCGTGACATGCTATTATAATTTCTAAAATTTCATTATCAGGAATGCATCTTCTTAGAATCTGATATGGACACTTCTTATAGAGATAAGGCACATCCTAAAACTAGAATTTTAGATCATATAAAAATTTTATCTATTGATTATAATTGATTCCATTAGGTATAATGGCACTTATTAGATAATTCTTAATATCTGCACATCATGGAATAACTTTATGCTTGAATGTAAATAATTGTTCATCTAGGAATTCTTCATTAATATCTTCACTAGCTCTCAACTCTTCCTCAACTATTAATCTAGATAAGTGATCAACTACTGTATTTTCTAATCCTTTTTATCTTTAATTTTTAGATGAAATTTGTACAATAATATGGTGTTTTAATTTGGAGTTGTAAGGATTCAACACAGATCTTAGGGGGTACTTATTGAAGTGATTGAGTGGAGCATTAAGGTATGATGTACTATCTCAAAAGATAGAAATATCACCCTACAGTGGACTTCATCACCTAACAAGAACTCCTAAGGCAGATCGGTCTTCATATATACTAGAGATCTTTCCCCCACTTTACATGGATAAAGTAGAGCAGGGTTTATTTTAAGTTGAGTTCTTTAGTTCTCTATGGAGGCAAGTCCCTATCATCAATTACATCCTAGAAAATGTAAGTTTCCTAAGCACACTCTTGATTAAAGTATTCAATAAATGTCTCTAATAATTTCAAGGCTAGACTATCAAAGAATTAGTTCTTATTATAAATCAAATGAGATTGTTCAAATAAGAAGGCTTCTTCATGGATTTCAAAGGAGAATAATAGAAAGCACACATGATACTAAAAACCTAATGAGTACTTCAATATACCCTTTTGTGAGGCTTAATATTTTTGAAGAGAGGAATTTATTTTTGTTTATGTTAAAGTTTTATTAGAGTGCTATGACTTACATTCTAACAACACAAAATTCTTAATAAGTGAGGACTTATACTCAAGAAAAAAGTGAAGCAGACTTCCTAGAAAACTAAATCTAGGGTATTCTATCACAAGCTCAGAGCTTGAATGATTCTACTTGGAAAAAATGGGATATAATGGTCCACCTCCGTAAGAGAGAGTGAATACATCCTGACTCTTCTGGACTTACAACCACCTAGAGTGGCCACAGCTAACATATCTTACACTTTAAAACTATGTAGGTCAATCTCATGTAGATGCAAGATAGTTAAGCTATTATTTAATTAGAAAGGAAGCTAGAATCCTAAACTCTCCCTAAGACTAGGTGATGTTTGGTATGCAAACATGGCTTAGATTAATGTTATAAATTTACAAGATTTTAAGATCATTTTGACAAATTTATTTTGGACAAAGGCTTATGATAATTATGCCTGCACACATGAAAAAATTAATTTGTGGGCTAAATCAATGGGAAGAGGTGTTCTCCACTATAAAGGATAACTCTCAAAGTTCAAGCATGTCCCCTCTCATACAAAAGTGGAGATCCTTTATACTCATAAGTGAGACAGTGTGATATGCATGTTGTTATAGCATACAATCATTCAGCTAAGGGGTTGCTACATCTTGTATAATTTTGATTAAGATTCAAGGCTTTAAGATGATGTTATGAAGTTCATTAGAATTAAGTTTTGAGTTATTTAGTGAGGGAAGAAAATTTAATTTTATCCTAAAGGGCCGACTGCATTCAGGCTATAGATCAAATCATTAAACTTTAAGAAACTTAAGGAAAGCATGCCATTTCTATTTCACAAACTAAACATAACCATCAAGCATTTAAATTTCATAAAAGAATAAAAGGCCGATGAGGCCAAGTTTCACTGTATACCCCAAAAAAAGAAAAAGAGTTGGGTAGGCGAGCTCTACCCTTACACAACCCGGATTACAACTAATTATTACAATTAAAATAAATGTTATGGGGGTCTTCAACATTTGTTCTTTTTTTTTTAGATTAGTTTGCTTCAGGATCCATAAGGCCTCCCAAGTCTTTTCCTTCTAACCACTGCTCATCCCAAATTCCATAGCACTAATCCTAATCCTTATTACAAAAATTACATCTTTATAAAAAAACTGAAATCTAACTACACCTCCAAAATGAATATTAGCTAAACAACAAACATACAAGCCAATCAATCATATTTCAGATATTTGGACTTAGCACCCTGTACTTGGGTAACCAAGCTCACCTATCCTAATTGGATTATACTTAGGGGCATAAGTAGTAGCTACAAGCATGAACATTTATATTCATTTATTATTATAATGGCCCCTCAAGCATAATCCTTATATAAAATATCATTAGTCTTATCATAACCTAACATCCAGTCTATGCATAAACAATCTTACCATCCAGTCTAAAATATTACACCACAAAATGAAACATATCACCACAATATACACCGGCTTAACCTAATACTGAGTTCTATGACTTAGTATTTAATGTGTGTGCTAAGTCTTAGTGTGGTATGTCTTGATTAAGCTTTAGAATTATGATTTTCTAAAGTCTTGGAATTGCTTAATTTACCCATTAAGGATGATTTCTCTTCAAGTCTTTTAGTAGCTTGATTGGATTTTAACTTATGAGATTTTTATTTTTGTTCACTATTTACTTAAGATCTAATCATTATAAAGAAAAGAAAGCGGCTTAACTCTTTCATCCCCAGCCTAAGTTATTTTCTAAAGATAGATTATTATGGCTTTAATTCACTTGATGAACCACTTATGAATTTTATTTACCTTAAGTTTAGATTAGCCTTAATGAATTTCATTTACACATGAAAGTCATCTTAAGATTAATGAAATTAAGTCACCATCATATGAGTAATACTCCATTGCTTCCATTCATTATCAATAATATCCACACTCTTTCATTTTTTATATTCTCTAATATTTAATTTAGTATATACATATACATGAAATATACCCATATTTTTACATATTTAATGAATATTGATTCATAAATTTAATAGAAATATGAGATTTCATATGTTAGCTAAGCATGTGCAAGTATGAATTAGGAATTTAAGCACGTATATGCGAGATTATCTAAGACCTCCTTGGGGCTACTTAAAGCCTCATCTACCCGGAATGTCCAAACTATATACTTGCCAATTGAAATACACAAAAGCATATACATAAGATTAGACATAAAATCATGCAAAGGTTATATATAAAAATTGTTTATTTATGTAAAGTTTAATGGCATAAAGAATGGAGTTTTACTTCATATTCTAATACATGCATACATATGGTGTTTTAATTTGGAGTCATGTGGACCCCACGTAGATCTTAGGGTATGACATTAAGGAATGTTGCACTATCTCGAAAGATAGAGACATCACCCTACAATAGATCTAATTACTCAATAAGGACTCCTAAGACAGATGGGTCTTAATATACACCAGAGATCTTTTCCTACTTTACATGGAAAAGTAAAGCAGGGTTTATTTTATGCCGGGTCTGTTAATTCCCTATAGAGGCAAGCATCCATAACTAATTGCATCCTAGAAAATGATATTTCCTTAGAAAACTCTCAATTAATGTAGTCAATTAATATCTCCAAAGATTTCAAAGTTAGACTATCAAAGGATTTGGTATTTTTGGAAGATCAAATGGGAATATTCAATTTCGAAAGATTTGTTTTTTGATTCCAAAAGAGGATGAGTAGGGAGCACTCATGAGACTAAGAAGCCTAATAAGCACTCCAATCAATCCTATGATGAGGTTTTATATATTTTAATGAGAGAGTTTATTTTGTTTGAGTTGAAACTTTATTAGAATTCTAGGGCTTATAGTCTATCAACACAAGATTGTGGAAATGTCAAAGAGGTGAGGATTTATGCTTTTAGCCTGAAGAAAATAAGGAACTTCTAATCGTAACACTCGAGAACTTTAGCATAAGCTAGAAGCATGACCTAATTCTAAGCAGAAAGGGGGATATGAGGGTTTTCCTACATAAGAGAGAATGAACCTATCTAACTCTTTTGGACTTATAACTAACTAGAGTGGCCGCCAGCTAACACCTCCTACGATTCAAAATCATGTAGGCCAAATTTATGTAATTACAAGATACCTAGGCTTGCTATTTAATTGGAAAGAGGCTAGAGTCCTAAACTCTCTCCCTAAGAGACTAGAGCATGATTGGCATGAGTATAAGACTTAGTCTAAATGTAAAACTTTACAAAATTTATATCATTTTGATGCAATATTTTGGACAAAGGCTTGGGATATTTTTATGGCTAAATGCATGATGAAATTGGGCTATTGGCCAAATCAAAGAGAAAGAGGGAGATCTCCATCATGAAAGGGTGCACTCATAGGTAAAGCATTCCCTAAAGTGCAAGATTGGAGGCCCTCATTTTTAAAGAGTGAAATAAGATGATATGCATGATTTTAGTTAAGGGGTTGCTAAATCTTTTAATTATATTGATTATATCCTAGGCTTTAAAGTGAAGTTGAAAGTTTTTTAAATTTTAGTTTTGAGTTGTTAATTGGGGTAGAAAAATTAACCTTTCCTTAAGAGCCTACCACATCCAAGCCACACATTCAAACATCAAGTTTAATAAACTATGGAGAAGATGCGGTTCTATTACACAATCTAAACATAACAACAATCATTCATGTATAGATTTTGTTAAATAATAAAAGGACGGTGTGGCCGGGTAGCACCGTACACCCAAAAAAAATGAAGGAATTGGGTAGCCAACCTCTACCCTTATACAACCTGGATTACAAAAGAATATTATAATTTATAATTAAATTAGATGCTATGGGGGGTCTTCATTCTTCATTTCTTCTTTCCTCTTCTTCTTTTGATTTTACTCCAAGGCTTCACAGGGCATCCCAGGACTATGTCTTCTAACCACTGCTCATTTTAAACACCATAGCATTAATCTTAATTTCTAATAAAAAAATTACTTTTTATGGAAAGTAAATCTAACTAAATCTGCAAGATAGATGTTAGCTAAACATCCATACAAACCCAAGCAATTGCATTCCATAATTTGGACATAGCTCCCTATGAATGGGTAACCAAGCCCACCTATTCTAAGATGGATTATGCTTAGGGGCATAAGCAGCCTGCAAGAAGAAGCATTTATATTTATTTTCAGTGGCCCCTTAAGCACAATCCCTTATAGAGAATAATATTAGGCTAACAATGGCCTAACATCCAATCTACGAGCCATTTTCCTAACATCCAGTCTAAAATATTACATCACAAAACAAAATACAACATAACATATACCGTCCTAACCTAAAGCTTGAAGTGGTGATTAATCATTATAATGTGTGTGTTTAAGATTAGTGTGGTATGTCTTAACTAAGCTTTAGGATTATAATTTTCTAATTTTGGGTTTATTTAATTTAAAATGAAGTGTGGTTTAACTTTAAGTTGTTTAGAAGATTTGTAAATTTTAATTTGTATTTTATTTGTTTCATTTGATACTCACTTAGCATCTAAGTGTTGTAAAGAGAAGAAAGAGGCTTAACCTCCCTCATCCCTATCCTAAGTAATTTTCTAAAGCATGTTGCTATGACTTGACTTCTTTTAGTGAATGATTTACTAAGTGTTTTATTAATCCTAAGTTTGGGTTAACCTTACAAAATCATATTCAACATGAAAGGCTTCTTAGGATTAAGGTAATTGATTTATATTACTTAGATAATGTTGAACCATTCCTTTTCATCACCCATAACATGCATATGATTCAAGGCTTAATCCCAGGATTTCCACACTATATACTTGTTATTCTTAAAAGCATTTGAATGTATACAAAACCATTAGAATAAAAATCATGCAAAAGATTATATTTTCATTGAATTATTTATACATGCAAAATAAAGTTCTATCCAAATTCTAGTACAAGTACACATAGGAATGAAATTAAATAAGTACGAGCCTTTGTTAACTAAGGAAGTGAGATAATCAATGACCTCCGTGGGGCTACTTAAAATCTCATATTCTTGGGATGTCCATACTAGATACTTATTACCATTTGAATATATGTAAACCCATACATGAATCATAAAGATAAAACATTACTTTAACATGCTTAAGCTATAAACATATGCAAATCATATAGGATATTCATAGCTAATCACTACTCTAAATCTTCATTATTAATTTATAACTTTGAAAATATCTTTTGAAATTTATTAGTGATAGTAGCAACACATATAGTAAGATTGAGCCAACACATGCAACTTACACATAAAAAAATTTCATTTGATTATTTGATTTGAAAGGCATGAATGCATGGTATCAAATGAAATACAGCATTTATGATGATTGAAAAGGAATAGTTGAACACTTCCACATAATTCCTTTGACTACACTAATTTCTAAGGACAATCACATTAAATAAAATCATTTAAGGAAAACCAAAGGTTTTTATTAATTTTGACTTTTGGATTTGAATTGAGAAACTCAAAGAAGTGAAATTCATTTGCTATTTCAACCCCATCCCAAGTTGATTTAATATGTTTAAGGAGAAGTAGATAAGTGGATTTTATGAGTTAAGTAGGTTTGAATCATTAAGCAATTCATTTAATTACCCTTTCCTATACTTCTTTAATTTAATTAATCATTTAATTATGAGCTTCCAATGATATTCAAATGAGAAATTAAAATTGCAATGCACTTAGAGACCTAATGTAATGAAGCTCATAATTAAGTGTTAATTATATTAAAGAATCTAATTAAGTACTTATATGATTTTCCCACACCCATGGGTTAATCATAATTTTCTTAAGGGTCTTTATGTTGTTGAACACATAAAGAGGAACCCATGTATTCAAATTAGATTATATGATTTAATTATCATTTTAATTTGATTTAATTTGACCATTAATTGCTTAATTAATTCCTTAATTAAGTCATGATTTTATTTAAACCCTCTTTATGGAATAAATTTACAAAAATAATTAGTAAAAAGTCCTTAATCATCTCCCCTCTTCATTTCATTATTAGTCAGTGATTAGTAAAGTTTAATTGATTTAATTTTTATAATTTGTATTTTTTAATAATTATTAAATTGCTTAAGAGGGTAATTAATGTTTGAATTTTAAATTATCCTAATTATCTAGCCAAAAAATCCCATTGAATCAACATCTAAAGTTTTATATCAATTGGCCAAGTAATTAGGGATTAATTAAGGTAATTAGAAAAACCTTCAAGCCCTAATTAAGCTCTATTCACTATTCAAAACTTAATGAAATTATTTTTATTAAAATCTCCTTCATTTATCATTTCCAAAATAGGTTTATTTGTATTTTAATGATTTTTCAACAATTAGTTATGATTTTATGAGGTTCTAAGTGAATTAATTACATTTTAAACCTTAATTAATCCCGTGAGCACCACGTGGGAGCTGATGTGGAATTATTTTCATGTGGCACTGCAGAATTTGCCACTTAAACTATCCGACATGGCATGCTGAGTTAGTGGCAGAGGACACACTTTCTTGCCTACCATCCAATCTTAGATCGAGCGATGGGGATTAAACCTATGGATTTAATAGGATTAAATCAACTAATTTAATCGAATTAAGCATGGAGTCTATTTCAATCATGCAGAATGGATGACGGATGATCCTTCATCCCCCAAGTGATAGAAAACAGACACCGTTCACCCTCCTCTGCTCAATTTGAGCTCGTCGGAGCTCTTGAAGCATCAGGATCGACTCCAAAAGCTTCAAGGAAGAGATCTAAGGGGATTCTACAATGGAAATTGCACAAGTTGATAAAATCTTTCACAAAACACTAAGTCCTAGAAGGATTTCTATGGTTTTCCAGAATTTACCTCATCAGAGCTCAAGACTGGCGGTCCAATGACAGATGTAGCTTTAGCTTGAAAAGATGAAGCCTTATTGAGAAGCTTGAGACTTGCCTCCTCTTTGGAGTCTCTATGGACAAAGTGATGCCAGAAATGTCACTAGAGTTGTTCTATGGATGATCTTCGGTGCTCGAATTGATCAAGAATCGATATGTTTCACCTCACCGGAGCTTGGGGAACGTGTGGGTAAAGTTAATTTATATTTGGATGAGTTTTAGTGGAGTTGGATGGATTGGAGGCTCAATTTCACTTAGTTTTTATGTTGTTGGAGATGGAGAGCTCATGGGTGATTGGGAAGGCATTTGGGAAGCTCATCTCGACTCAGTATTGCTCTATGTATGATTGTCCCTCTTATTTAGAATAAGATGGTGGAGGAGTATGCCTTCCTCCCCAAATGATCAGTTGGTGGGAATTATTTCTAATTTTAGCAGATGTTCGCCGTGAGGTAGCCTGACATCGGAATAGGAGGTGACGCCTTGACAAGCTCCTGAGGCAAGGGTTAAGGTGGGATGTCCTTTCTCCCCAAGGTGAGCCAATGGAGTGGGTTGGGTTAGCTCACCTCCTTTGACCCATGGCTGGCCCAACTAGCTTTGGGTCAGGTTAGCCAATGAGTAAGAGGTCCAAAATAAGCTTTTGGTGATTGCGAAGGGAAAAGTGATAGGTGAGACCATCCAAATGGTGATTCTGTCCCATTTGGAGGGGTTTACCCAATTAGTCTTAGCCTACTTCAGGATCAAGGTGGGTTGGGTTTAATTTGGGCTAACCCATGGTGACCTAAAGATGGGTCATGCTAAGTTTGGTTGGGTTTGGCTCAATTTGACCAATGTAGATCAAATTAGGTTCAATTGAGATAGGTTAATCAATGGGTCAAATTGGATGAAACCAAGGGTTGGATCTTGTTCAAATGATGATTTGGGATGTTTAGGATCAATTGGATTGATTTGATTTAGAGTGGATTTGAATTTGGCTCATTTGGGTTCTTATGGGTCAAATGGGCTAAGTTTATCAATTTGGTCAAATGATCAAATTGACTTGGGTTAGGTGTTGATTTCAATTGATGATTTGAACATGATTGTAGGTGTAGATTTTTATTAATTTTGATTTAGGAATGATTTAGACCAATTTGACCCTTTAGGTCATTTTGGGCTAAATGGGTCAATTAGTTTGACTTGGTAAAATTAGGCTCAATCAAGGGCTTAATCATGTTCATAATCTATTTATGATGGATTTGAGTCATTGGTTTCAATCAATTTGGATTGTATTGAGATTTGGCTCAATTTGGCCTTTTAGGTCAAATTGGGTCAACTTGGGTCAAGGGATCAATTAGACTTAGTTTGTCTCAATTTATTATAATTAATCAATCAAGGATGATCAACAATCATTGTAGGAGGTATTGGATGGATTAGTTGAATCCAATTTGGGTTGGATTGAGGTTTGGGTCAAATGGGTCCTTTAGATCACTTTGGGTCTAGTGAATCAAATGGGTCAATTGAGTTGGTTTGATGGAATTGATTATTGAGTTTGATGATTGATTTAGGATTGATTGATGGTTTTGATTGCAATTAATTTGGGTTTAATTAGATTTTGGCTCATTTGAACATATTGGGTTCAATTGGGCTAACTTGGGTTAGTTTTATTGATTTGGTTAGATTGGCTTGATTGTAGGTATTATAAGGGTTTGAAATGATGATTTGAATAGTTGGAATGCTTTTGTGAAAGTCAATAGGGTTTGGTTTAATTGAATGAGCTCTGGGTTGACTCGATAGGATTGGATCATAAGATTAGTGTGGGTTTGGGTTCAAATGATTTTGGCTTGGAGCTTGGATATGGAATAGGATTCAATTGGGTTAGATTTGATTGGTTTGGAGTTAAATTTGCATGAGTGGATATGCATAGGTCTTGGGTTAGGCCATAGGATAGCTAAGGTCCCTTTAGTCCTAAGGTATAGCCTAAGTCTAGGGCATACCTTCATAATTCTTTAGGCTTGGGTTTAGTGTTCACTTAGCCACTATATGTGTCCTATGACTAAGAAGACCTCAATGTATAAAAGACTCTTAAGTCTAAGATAGAATGAGTCAATCCTCACTCAAAAAGTGAGATCAATAAAAAGACCCCCCATAGGTGTTGTGTAACTAAAAAGGCACACCGCACATATTGGCATTGACCAAGAAAATCAATAGCCTCCAGGAAGATCACAAGCGCTAATGAAGACTATTCGCACCTAACCAAAGGAGTAGATAGAATCATGATCTTAGTTCAATGCAACTCATCTTATACTAGAGGTATAGGAGAGCCAAGTCAATTTGGTTTGATTGATTAAGAATTGATTTTGTACTAAGGATATGAAGGGGGATCCACTAGAATATAAATTTGGTTGTGTTTGTTTGATTTGTGTTGATTAGAATCTACTGGGGATATAGATTGGAATTTATTTGATTTAATTTGATTAATTTGATTTGACTCTATTGGGGAGTTAAGATTTGATTGAGTTTGTTTTATTTGTTTTGATTTTGATTGGTTTTGATTTTGAGTTGATTTTGGTTTGATTTATTTGAATTTGGTTGATTAGTTTAAAGAATGATTTGCTGAGGGATATAAGTTTGGTCAAATTTATTTGATTTGGTTTTTTGATTTAATTATTGATTTAATTGATTGATTTTGATTTGGCTTGAAGTTTGATTTATATTTGACTCCACTGGGGAGTTGAGATTTGATTGAATTTGTTTTTATTTTTTTTTACATTGATTTTTTTTGACTCCACAAGGGATGTAAGTTCGAGCTTGAATTTATTCTAATTCTTGATTTTGTTTAATTGATTTAATTTGGACCCTGTCAGTTTGCAATGGACTGCATTAAGGAGGGGCTACATGCACCTGGACCGACCTTATATTCACCAATCCTAAGGGGTAGTTTAATGGTTGAAAAGTAGAGACTATCAAACCTAAAGGTTACCTGTCAGTTTGTAATGATTGTACTAGGAAGAAAGCTCGGGGACTCACATCTTCCAAAGTAAAATTATCCATTCAGGTGACTTGTTGATGGCACAACAAGCCAAACTCAGAATAGGGTGACTATCCAGTGAGTGCCTCTAGGGGTCTTATCTAAGCTCAATGGTAGTCAAGGTAATATCTATAGGGAGTTTTGCTGACATTGACTAAGATAGGATGCTTATTTGGGAAAAGGTGCCTCTGAGAGCCTTATCCTAGTCCACAAGAGATTTCAATTCATTTCTTTGTTTGTTTAGCATGGATCCTATTGGTTTGTGATGAGCCACACTAAGAAGGAGCCATGGGGACTTTGGCCTATCTCAGATTTACTAGCCCAAGGGATAGTCTGTACATCCGCAGTACATAACTTTCACCTACAGGGGTGGCTATTAGGAAAGGAGAACTATCTAATCTAGTAGTAGCCTGGATCATGTCTAGATGGTGTCATGAAGCGTAATACAAATAGAATGCCCATAAAAAGGTGCTTCTGGGGGTCTTATCCAAACCCCTGAAATATAAAACTTGTAGGTATACGGTGGCCAGCTCAAGGAGAAAGCATGGGGACTCACATCTACTTGAGCGATGTTATCCACCAAATGGGTTGCTGTCAGCAAGGAAAACACCATCCAACTTAAGGTTCCCGTTGGTTTGTGACTATCAATGTAGAAAGAAAACATCAGGGACTCACATCTTCCTAAGAACTAATTGAGATAGTCTCTAGATACCACCAAAGGCATCTACCAAGTGGAGAGTAAAGAGGGACTCCTGTTAAGAGGAAGCTTGGGAGTCACATCTTCTTAAACAAGTCCAACATCAAGGTAGCTTATTGGTCAGGCAATAAGACACACCACACTAACAAGGCACTCACTATTTTATAGTGCTTAAGTTAGGAAGAAAGCATGAGGTCTCACATCCTCCTAACTAAAAGACCGCTGAGAAGACACACCAGCTAGGTAGTGAATCAGCCTGACCTATCTCAACTCAAGATAGCCTGAAGCAAATGGATTTGTGTTTGATTTGTTTGTGTTTATGTTGTGTTAATGAGGAATAGGATGTTGCTCAGGTTCTCTTATACCTACCCTAAACACATCACAAAAAGTTTGGAAATTTAGAAATATTCCAATTTGGAGAGAAATTTAATGGAATTGTATTAATGAATGATTATTTTGAACATTATTTTATAAATAATATTTCTTTAGATAAATTTTATTGATTGGAAGCATCAACGGTTCTCCTTTGTGGTTGATGAGTAGGTAGGTTCCTCTTTGGAAACCCCTTTCTATGGCGAAAGGGCCTTCCCAAGTGGGTTCAAACTTTCCTCCCATCTTGCGACGGGCAATAATTGGTCTCCTTAGAACTAAAATAAGCTCTCCTGCTTGAAAAGCTCTAGGGCAGACCAACTTGTTGTGAGCTTGAATTATTTTTTTTTTGTATAACTCAAGGTTCTGGCATGCTCATAAGCGACTTTCCTCCAAACCTTCGAGTTCTTCTAACCACAGCTTAGCATTCTATTCGATTGTGATTTTTCTACACACAATTATCCTTAGTGATGGGAGTTGGATTTATAATGGTAGAACGGCTTTGGACCCATACACTAAAAAAGAAAAGGGTAGATTGAGTTAGAGTTTTATAGGTAGTACGATAAGCTCATAGTGCTTCAACTAACTGCTCATGCCACTATTTTTTATTATCATCGAGTACATTTTTGAGTATTTGAATAAGAGTTTTGTTGAAAGCTTCTGCCAAGCCATTCACTCATGGGTAGTAGATGATACAATATCTCCAATCTATGTTGTGTCTTAGAGTGAAGTTGTTGATTTTAGTGCTCTTGAATGTTATAATATATCGAATATGGTTTGATGTGGTACCCCAAATCTATACATGATATTGTTCCTAAAGAACTAGAGTACATGATGACCTTTGACCTCCCTAAGTGGAATCACCTCTGCTTACTTAGAAAAATAGTTCATAGCTGCTAGGATGAATTGGTGACCTTTTGATGAAGGAGGATCGATCAAACTCACTATGTTAGTACCCTAACACTCGTATGTCCATGAGGCCAATGTTGGATGAAGGATGTTAGGTGGATGATGTAAGACCACTCTATGTACTTGGCACTCATGATAATGCTTTGCTACGCCAAGCAATCAATGATCATTGATGACCAATAATATTCTAGTTTCTTGATTTTGGCTTTTATTTTTTAACAGGATTGGTAAGCTCTACATAATCCTGAATGTACATTGATCACGATCTTATGGGCTTTGTGCTTGTCTAAATAATGTAACCACATATGATCGAAGGACCATCAGTATAAGACACCATCCATGAGGACGTAGGAGAGTGCCCTCTACTTCACTTGATGTGCTTGAGACTTCTCTTGAGGTAGTTTGCCTTCATTTGGGTAATCAAAGAAAGGTTGCCTCCAATCCAGTTCTTCATCCTTTTTGGCAACAACAACCACCCCTTCAAGAGAATATTTTTCAATGAGTTTAACATCAACAAGAGGTAGGACTTGCCTATTATGAACCTATATTGATATGGACTCATCTTCTAGACATGAAAACTCTTTGTTAAGCTTGGATAAGGAATTACTTATGGCATTTTTTTCTCAGGGGATCTTGTAAATGGTAACTTCTAGAATTTGAGCTACCAACTTCATGATGTACTTATTGTAGTGATGGAGTTTGGGCTTTAGAACCTTATAGGTCTCAGCGATCTGGTTGACCACTAGTTGAGAATCCTCAAAGATGTTGATATTCTGAATGCCTAGCAAGATAGCTAACTTTAGACTGACAATCAAAGTCTCATATTTGGCTTCACTATTGGTGCGAAGATCAGATAGATGATATGAGAATCACATCATATCACAGTCTAACATTAGGAGAACTATTCCTACCCCTACCTTTCTTGGGAGAATAGATTATGGTTTTTCTCCTCTTTCAGAGAAAGCCACACCATCAAAATACATCTCCCAAGATGAATTCTGCACATAAGTTCATGATTTGTTTATCGTGGAGGTAATCAGCAGAGAATGGTGAGGGGTGTGCCGCTATGAAATGGGAGTGCTTATCTTTTCATCGCACTGGGAGTAAGAATGTGATGTCAAACTTTGATATGGACCTTCATGCTAATTGTCTGGATAGTGTCGGCCGTGTCATAAGATATTACAGTGGATTGATTCTAGAAATCTAGTTTACTTTATGAGAGAGCATGTAGTGGTATAGCTTCTTGGTTGCAAAGATCAGAACTAGGCAATGCTTCTCAATGGGTGGATAGTTTCAATAGTATTCGATGGTCATAGTGAGTGTGTTCTCTTCCTTTATCATTAGCTTGGGCCAATAAAGCACCGGGAGTCATCAAATATAGCGTAGAGTATGTTATGGATCGGGTTGGGGATTGCATCATTATTGATACTACTGATGCTCTCGAAGCTTGCATGGCCCCACTTGAACTTAGCATCCTTCTTGACCAGTGCTAATAATGGTTGTCATCTTTCTAATAGGTTGGATATAAAGTGTCTTAGATATGCCAACCTGCCTTGAAATAATTTGAGTTGAGTTAAACTTTTAGGGGGTGGCATTTCTATTATCATTTTAATCTTCCCTGGGTCTATTTGATTCTATGGTGTTAGACAATGAACCCAAGAAACTTTCCTAAAGCTAATTCGAATGTACACTTCAGAGAGTTTATTTTGAGGTTTTACTATCTTAACCACTCAAAAACTACTCTCACGTCAAAGACGTGATCTTCCTTTTCTTTGCTTTTTGACCATGAGATCATCGACGAAGCATTTGACTTGGTGATGAATGAGTTCATTGAAGATTCGAGTCATCCATTCTGGGGCACCGATTTTAGTCAAATGCATGACCTTATAGCAATAGATTTTGATTGGGGTTCTGAAAGTAATGTTCCTTTCATCTTCAGGTCCCATCTTTATTTGATTATATCTAGATGAACCATCCCTGAAAGAGAAGATAGAATGAGATGAGGTAATGTCCACCATCAATTACAATATTGATAGTGGAAATTCATCTTTTGAATATGCCTTGTTAGGATCCCTAAAATTGATGCATATGTGAATTTGGCCATTCTTCTTCTTAACTAGGATGACACTAGCCAACTAGGTGGGATATTTTTTTCTCCCGGATGAAACCATCATCAATCAATTTCTTAACTTCAGAAATGACCTATTGTCAAACTTTAAATTGCATGTGTCTAGGAGCTTGCTTAACAGGGTTAGCATCAAGTTGTATCGCTAGCTTATGAACCCTTATGTTAGGAGCTAATCTGGGCATTTCTTCATAACTCCATGCAAACCGGCCATGTGAGTAACCTAACTAAGTCATTGGGTTAATCTGATAAAAACTTGTCAATCAATCAGAATGTAGTGGGGTGGTTGTGCTCTATTGTCCTTAGTAGTAAGTCTTCATCTAAGAAGGTGACTCCTAAGACTTATTTTGAAATACATGCCTCCTCTCGAGTTGGATCAGTAGCAGCCAACTAAGCTAAGCATATTATAGGGTCAAGCAATGCTTTGATTAGTGAATCCCTCATTTCTTTGGATAAAATAAGGGCGTCATATATGCATAGCTTAGCTGGCAACTTTTCAAGATATGCCAGGACGTTGTAGTCAACTTTGGGTTGGTCCTCTACAAGCATATCCAAATGCAGAGCATCATGTGGAAGGGGTATTTTCTCACTGAAACTAATGGCTTGTTTAGCCTTCTCTTGAGGTATTACCCAAGGAGGTAGAACTTTGCCACGATGGAAGTTAACTTCAATGACTTCTTATGATGAGGAGCTTATGGAAAGTTTTACCTACTCATCGAGTATGCCTACAACATCTTCTAAAGGATCATCAGTGTTAGATGACTCCAAATCTATCTTAAGTGGTGAACCCTAGAGATTTTGAAAAGGGAAATCTATTTTTAAATCATAGTGGAATTCTTTGAAATCATTTAAATTATTATTATTATGACTTGGAGAGCGATCAATAGGAATGAAATCACTGAGGTCATCAAAAGTAGATAATATATAAGTGAAATTAATCTTCTTCATTAATTTCTTCAATTTGTGAGGTACATGATAAAAGTCAAGCAAAGTAAGCGGCTTAAGTGGCTTAGTGCCCTCATCCACAAATACAATATTCCTGCTAGTTGTGGTGGTACTAGTAGATATGGTTGATGCAACGGTGTAAGAGAGAATGTTAGACTTGGATGGTGATGGTGCTATAGAACTATCTCAAACATGTGGTGGTCCTATTACATTTCTACACTCAATGTCTCAACCAAGTAGACCTTCCTTTTTGTTTGAGGTCTGAATTGAGTCAAACACCTATGAGAAAGTTTCTTGATTTTAGAGATAATCATTTTAGAGATATTTGATAAGAAAATATCTCAATCTTCTTCTATCTTAAGAGGATCAGATGTCTCCCCAAAGATTACTTTAATGGAATTAGAAGATTGTTCCACTAGGTATTTTGGGATCACTATAGTTCCTAACTTATAGTTGACCTCAAGCCAATCTTTTAATGTAAAGCAATCCAAGATATGGAAATGTGGTGGTTGGTAGTAGTTAAGATCATCATCTACCCACTTCCTCACTTTCTATTCTGAGCTAAAAGTTAGACTCTTAAGAGGATTTTTTGAAGAATTACTACTTTGCTCTGAATGAATATGGCTTGAGTATGTAAGAAATGTGGGTATATGTATTGCCATATGTAGTCGCTTGGTATGGCCCAAAGAAGGTGGAATGACATCGAGCTTTGGGCCTCTTAAACTATGCTCTTATTAGTTGCTTCACCTTATCTAATGCTGTTAAACCCCTAGATTCTTCTCAAATACCTTCTAAGGCTTGGATATGCATGATTAGTCTAAGAAGGGTAACTTCTTGGCTTCCTCTTATAGATTGGCCACCTTTCTATTTAGCTTCTCAAATGTCTTGATGGTAAGCTCTTAAGTATGAAAGCAACTAGGCCATGAATATTCTTAAGAAGAATTTCAATGGCATGTTATTCTTGCAATTATTGTTCGCATTTTATACTTAGGTTTCACCATCTGAGAATATAATCAACAAGGGACTCATTGATTTTTTTGTTTTTCTACAACAAGGTCCCTTATAGTTACTCTCTACTAAGCTCCAATGAATCTCTTAATGAAAAGCTATTCTAACTCCATAAAAAACTTCACCAAATTATGAAGTTTTCACAATCAAAACAAATCCAGGCTACCATAAAGCTTGAAGAGTAGGTACCATGCCATGTTGCAACAATTGCTCTTCATTATATGATGCCTTTCTCACTACCATCAAATTGGGATGGTGGTCCAAACCCTCTATTGAACTACATTAAATTCCTTCGATAAAGTAAACATGAGGTCCTTTCACGCCAATGCTCTTCACATGCTTCACCATCTTGTATATTACTCATGAATGGAGGTGCTATCAGTTGTCTTACTATGTAGGTGTTGACCTAATTTTTAGAATGAGTTCTCAACCCCTCCATCTTAGACATAGGACTCCTCTTAGACTTTAAGAGTTCCTTAGTCTTAAGACACATCTAGTGATTTGGTGGACACTCAAACTAGAGAAGAGTTAGCCATAGGAATAGGTCATGCCTTAAAGATGTTAAAATTTCTACTTAGCTTAAACCATTTCTCACTTTCCTTTCAAGTCAAACTCCAAATCCTATTTGATTTTCTCCAAACTCAATCAACTCCATGATTGAAACCAATGATCAAAATCCATTAACCCAGTCAACCTTCATTCCATTTTCATACATATTCATATAAATGAAATGTAAATTCAAACCAATCAAACTAAACTCAAAATTCTAAATCAATTCATGAAAATTTTCCTAAGTCATTAATTCTCCAATAATGGACTTCGCCTAAATCTTGATCAAACCATTTCATATCCTTGGGATTTTCTCAAAACTCATTTATATTCTCATTTATATTCACATATATAAATGAAATATAAATATAAATCAATCAAATCAAACCCTCAAATTAAATCCTAAATTTAAAATCTCCTTAAGTCGTTAATTTTCCATTGATGAACTTAGCCTAAATCTAATCAAACCATATCAAAGTCATGGGATTTTCTCATAATTCATTTATATCCTCATTTATATTCACATATATAAATGAAATATAAATATAAACCAATCAAACCAAATTCAAAAATTTAAACTCTAAACTCCAAATTTTTTTTAAGTCCCTTAAATCCTTCTTAATGGACTTAGCCCAAATCATGATTAAACCACTTCAAATCCTTGAAATTTTCTCATGATCCATTTATATTCTCATTTATATTCACATATATAAATGAAATATAAATTCAAACAATCAAAACCTATTCCAAAAAATCAAATCAACTCAAAATCCAATCTAAGCCTTTCAAGTCAAAATCTTGAACTTAATCAACTTTCAAATCAAGCCAAACTTGATTTTCTCATGGTCAATCAACCCTACAATCATGAGCTCATATATAAATCCAAACTTCAATCACTCAATCAAAACCCAGTGAAAATTCAAACCCAAAACCATTTCATATTCTTCCTTTGAATATGAAATTGTCAAATGGATCTAAACCCATTTGACTTCAAACCACTTGTAAATGGATTTATATTTCAATCATAAGTCCATATACAAGATCAACCAACTTCAAATCAAGCTTTGACCAAGCCTTTTGACCCACTTAGGCTCACTTGACCCAAAGTGACCTAAAGTACCCTTATGAGCCAAATTTTGATCCTAACCAAATTGGATTGAACCAAACTCATATATCCTCTCATCATGATCAACAATCATCATGGGATGATCAATCAATCAAATTGGTTACAAACCAAGTCAAACCTAAGGGTTGACCAAG
Organism: Cymbidium sinense; assembly: GCA_021442155.1. NCBI lineage: Eukaryota > Viridiplantae > Streptophyta > Magnoliopsida > Asparagales > Orchidaceae > Cymbidium > Cymbidium sinense. Next base: position 50,878,693 of record CM038224.1, on the reverse strand, counting down.
TCAACACTTAACCCAAAATGAAACCTAACATAGCCAAATTCCACCATAGGCCAAATTAATTGAAACCAATCATCTAAGTTCACTCATGACTTATGTTTGAACTTGACCAAGCCAACATTTGAGCCTAACCTAGCCAAATTAGCTCACTTGACCATACTTGACTCATTTTGATCTAAAGGGTCAACATGTGTCAAAACATGATCTAAGCCAAATTGATTGAAACCAATGGGTCAAGTCCATTCCAAATCACTTGTGGAACTTGACCAAAGCCTCAACTGGCCAACTAGACCTAACCTAGCCCAATTGACCTTAGACCCAACATGACCTAAAGGGGTCAAGTTGAGCCAAAATTGAACCTTTCCCAAATTGATTGGAAACAAAGATACCAATCTACTCCATATGACTAGCCTAACTTAAACCTACACTTGACCTACCTCAAATAGGTCAAATGGATCAAATAGGTCAACTTGACCCATTTGACCTAAATGAAGTCATATGAGCCAAATCCAAAACTAATCCAAATTGAACCAAACCAAAGCCACCAAAATATTTCAAATGGTCATATGAACTTGACCCAACCCTTAGTTTGATCAAATTTGATCTATTGGTCAACTTGACCCAAGTTGACCCAATTTGACCTAAATGGGTCAACATGAGCCAAACCCTATCAAATGAATTCCAAATCCAATGAAACTTGGTAAAACCTAATTTATCCACATACCCAATATATCCAATGTAAAAAATAGCAAAATGACCATCCTATCCCTATGCCATAGAACAAATGTTGGCTTAATCCATGGGTAAATTGGTCATACCCTCTTCACATTCACTTGAAGCTTTCCTAAAAGCTTAAGGAGACCTAGGAAAGAGTGGTGCACCCAACCCAATGGGTTTGCCCATTTGATCCCTAGACCAAACCCACCTATGGTTAAAATTGAAAATTCACTCTCTCAAGCTCAAATTCAAGCACATGGGAGGTTGACAATCCTTGGATCAAACCCACCATGTGCACACTCCTAAGATCAAACAACCTCCCAATGATCAATTGGATCAAAATGGCAAGAGCATCATGGTCCGATCCTTCAAGGGGAGATATACTCCCTAAACAAACTCAAATGCATCATTCTTGAATTGATTGAGTGCTGGATACCTAGAGCCATCGTGAGAGTGATAAAAGCATCCTAGCTTTTCCAATTCATTCTCTTTCAAATAGTGAAAATAGGGGAGCTCAATCCATTAGGCAACTTCTTCCACACTACAATCCACTATAGTTCCTTTTGCAACTTAAGTGACCAAGTCGAGCTCACCTAAGTTCATTCCCAAGTTGTAAAGGCAATGGAAGATTGAATTGGATCAAAGTCGACCTCAAGCTAAGTAGGAGGTGACCCATAGAAGGATCCACTCAACCTCAAGTGCTCAAAACTTCAGCAAGGCTTTATCTCAACCAGACGAAGCTTCTCCAAGAAAATCGAATGTCGATGATCACCTCCGACGAGGTATGAGATTTTTTGACCATTAAACTTAATGTGGTGTGGAGCTTTGTGAAAGAAATTTTCACCTCAATGATTTTTGACCATTGGTGCTATCTTTAGATGGTATGGGTTGAGTTTGATGATCCATGCTAGATCGAAGCTTAGATCTTCCCTTGATCATGGATGGTCTCATTGATCAAGGGAAAGAACCAGATCTCGCCCATCCATCCACACATTTTAGATGGATGACTGAGATAATCTCGCATTTTTAAAAATTCCTTTACTCGTTTTAAAATGTGGGGTGATCCCTGGTCATTCGATCTTTGATCAGATGGCAGAGGATTAAAGCGCGTGCATCGTTAGCTGCCATTTGGGATGTGATGTTTATGTAATCCCTCATGGCATGATGCATGTAAAGCACGCTGACCGCCACCGCCACGCGTCGCGCAGAGAGCCAGGGATTAATTAGGATTAGTTAAAATGCTTAATTAATTTTTGATTAATTCAAGGATCATCTAAAATTCATAACTCTCCAAAAAATTCAAGAAAAATGTGAAATAAAATCCTATGGATAGATAATTAAACCTAGAACATTTTAAAATTATTTTTGATGATTTTTAAATTATGCTTTTCTCTGAATTTGGATTTTATTGGAAAGTTTATTTTTCAAATTACTTTTTCAATAAGCCTCTGATTAATCCCAAATATCTTGGGTATGTTTTAGAGGATGACTTCTGCCTCCTTTAATTTTCTTGGGATTTATTGAAGGCTTGATTAGAATAATTGCATATGGTTTCCTTAATTACCCTACTTATGTAATTAAGCATAATTAGGGTATGATTAGTGATTTTAATCTATGATTAGGGTTGATTGAGGTCGATCTAGTAAGTAGGAGGTTTATGGAATAATTTTTGGACATTTCCCCTAAACCCCCTCTTCTCTCCTTAATCTCCTCTTAATTAAGGGTTAATTCATTAATTATCCCCTTAATCAATTTCCAAAAATTCTAAAAAGTTTTGGAACTTAATTAATCTACTTTGGGTAGATGCTTAGGTGTTTAATAGCCTAAGTTCAATTAAGGAAATCAAAACCAAATTCATAAGTATGAAAGGGTGTTTTGAAATTACTTAAGCTAAACCCCTTAGCCTAATTAACTTTTGATTGTGAGAGAAATTGCATTAGGCCTCTATCTTATTAGGTGCATTGCAAATTTAAATTCTTTATGGGTTTTATGTCATCTCATTGGCTCATAATTATTTGGTTAATTCTTCTAAGGTGGTGTAGGTAAGGGTTAATTAAGTTACTTAATTCATACTTAACCTAATCAATGCATAAAATGGATCTAGTTACCTAAAAATTGAACAAAAATATCAAACACATGTGGGAATGGGTTAGGAACAACAAACTCATCTCACCTTTTCAAAATTAAATCAAACTTCAAACTAAAAAAAATCATTTTGAAATTCACTTTGATTTATTTTAAACTTTCTTCTTCCATAAGAATGTCTTTAGGATTTAAGTGAAGTGAATTTGTTTACATGCTTTCATTACTTTGAATCTTTCCCCAACATGTTAAATTTGTATGTCATATGGTTTCATGCATTCATATTTTGAAATTCAAATTTTCAAATGAAATTGTTTACTTTATGTCAAATTTGCATGTGTTGGCTAAAGTAGAAATATGAATGACTATTATCACTACTAAATCTAAATTATTTTCAAAACATATAGATCAAATACCAAATCTGGAAGTATTCTACTTATATTTTAATTATGAGTTTGCATGTGATAGAATTTAAAGGTATGCTTAGCATATGTTTTCTTTCTTTCTTATGTTGGTATAGTTTTGAATAGGGGTTGGTAAGATGCAAGGTTCATTTGAAAAGAACCCAACACTTACTTAATTCCATATCCTATTCATCCCTATGCTATCACCTAAGAAGGGTTACCTATACTAACACACTTAAATTGCATAAAATAAAATGAATCCATTAAACAACTTTTGCATTTTCCTTTCCCATTTCATTTCTTTTATACATATGTTTGTATTTAAGGAAAGTGGTATATTAGTCTGGACAACCCCGAGGTTGCGAAGCTTTAAGTTGCCCTAAGTAGGTCTTGTACCTTACACCTTTGGTTAATTATGGCACTATACTCACTTATGCCTTTTTTACTTTCATGTGTGTATGTAAAAATTTAGGATAAGGAAAACCCTTTCTACTTAAGAAAAATCATGCATATTCACTTCTAAATTTCCTTAAATGGATTACTTAGCATACATCATAAAGTGTGTTGAATACTCTCATTTGCATATATAGATATGCTTAAGGTCCATCCATATGCATGTTATATATATGTTGGGAAAGAAATGAACTATTGTTGTTAAGTGAATTTTAGTTCATTTTATTTAATCTTAAAATACCTTTCTTTTTGAATAAGTTTGTTTAGAGTTTATCTAAAATTAGGATTAATTAAAATATGTAATCAAAACATACACTTAAATGAAACTAAAAAAGTGAATCTACTTTAGAAATTACTTAGGTTAGGGAAGCAAAGGGAGGTTCTCTTCTCTTTCCCTCTCTTCGTAACTTGGTAATTAATTATAGGATCCACTCAAACCAAATCAAAATATGAAATAAAATTAACCCAAAATACTTAAACAACTTAAATGAAACCCTCCTCTAATTTGAATATTTTTTCATACTTAGATAATTTGAACCTAAAGCCATACCTAAACATACCACACAAGCCTTCAAAGCACACACATTAGCCTAAGGCACCACTTCTAGCCTTAGGAGTTTTGATGTTTGTTTTGTTTTATGATATATATGTTTTAGACTAAATGTTAGGGTGTATGCTCGTAGAATGAATGGTAAGACATTCTTAGTCTAACTATTCTTTTCTGCAAGGGATTGTGCTTAAGGGGTGCTATCATAAACTAAAATATAAATGCTTTGCTTGGTGCTTTATACCCTAAGCATAATCCATATTAGGTGGACTTAGTCACCCATGTGTGGGTGATAAGTCAATATACATGCTTGGGATTTGTGTGGTTTGTTTTAGCTAACCTTTATTTTGCAAGTGTTAGTTAGATTTCTTTTCCTTTTCATGTAAATTTGTAATTAGGATTTTGGAAAATTGTTATGGGGATTAGATGAGTCATAAGACTCTATATTATGCACCTTGTGAAGCCTTGGAGCATCTACCATCCAACCATCCAAAAGAAGGAACCAAAAGAAGAACGAAGGAAAGAAAAGTAGAAAAAAGAATGAAACTTGAAGACCCCCATTACAATGAATTCCTTGCTTAATTATAATTTAATTCATTTGTAATCTAGGTTATATAAGGGTAGAGCTTGGCTACCCATATTTGATATTTTTAGGTTTGTACAGTGGTGCCTGAACACAGCGGCCTTTTATTCTTTTTACGATTAGCTTTATAAATTGGTTGATGATTTTTTTATCTTTTGCATTAAGTGACATGATTTTTCTACTTTCTTCCTTACTTTATGTTTGGCCTAGATGTGGATTAGGCTCTTTAGGGAAAAATAAATCTTTTATCCAACTTAACAACTCAAATAAAAATTAAAACAACTCATAACCTTACCTAAAGCTTAGGTTTAAAATCAAGATAAAAGAATTAGCAACCCCTTTGCTGGATGAGCATTTCTTTTGTAATATCATGCATAAATACATCTTATTTCACTCTTGATTGGAGGGCATCCACCTTTGCCAGAGAAACTTGGCTTGACCTTTGAGAGTCATGGTGGAAATTCACCTCCTCCCTTCTCGCTGATTTTGGCCAATAATTTGATTTCTCATTCATTAATCATATGAATCCATTAGCCTGAGTCAAAATAACTATCCAAAATAAAAATAAATTGAAATTTGAATTGCATTAGATTTAGGTCATTTAAAGCATGTCCCTTTACATGATTTAGTCTCTTTAGGGAGTGAGTTTAAGGACTTAGTATCTTTCTAAATAAATAAAACAACATCCTAGTTATCTTGCATAAGCATAAAGACTTGCCTACATGTATTTAAAATCATAGGAGGAGTTAGTGCCACCCCGCGTTGTAAGTCCATCTGTTGTCCTCTCGGAGGCAACAAATTACCCATCTTTCACCTTAGATTTAGGTTGTGTTTTGGCCCTTGCCAAAGCTCCCTAGATTAAGGTTATGAGGTCACTTCTCCCCTTTGTGGGCAACAAATATAATTCCTCACCTCTTAGGTATTTCCTTAATCTTGTGTTAAGGAATCTTAAGTCCTAAATTTCTAATGAAAAATACAACTCAAATAAACTAAATCAATTTCTAAAATGTAAAGCCCAACTATAGGATTGTTTGAGATGCTCACTAAGTTTCCTAGCATTGTGGGCATCTCCTACTTATCTTCATTTTGGCTTGATAATAACTCCCTCTTTGATCCCATTTGATCCTCAAAGAAAACCAATCGATTGATAGTCCTTTCATATTGAAATCTTCAAAGACAATAATCATTTACCTTAATCAAGAGTTTTTCCAAGGAATCACTATTCCTTAAGATGTAATTAACTATGGGCTTGCCCTTATAAGGAACTTAATGAACTCGATTTAAAATAAACCCTACTTTACTTTTTCATGTAAAGTAGGGGAAGAATCTCTGGTATATATGCAAACCCATCATCCTTAGGAGTCCTTATTGAGGTGATTGGTTCCATTAAAGGGTAGGGACTTCTATCTCTCGAGATAGTATACTATTTCCTTGATGACGTACTCGATTATTTGAATAAGTACATCTGTAGATCTATGGGGCATTCTAAAAAGATGAATTTCTATAGGTCTGTCCTCTTTCATTTCTCACCAATAGATTTGAAAGGACTCCCCTAATAAAATTTTTCTCCATAGATTTTTCTAGTGATTCCACTGGGGATGGTTCCTCTCTCCATCTTTGGTAAATGATCATTATCTTTGAGTATCGATAGTGGGTTTGTACTTTGGTATGAGTCCAAGACTATCCTTTTTTCCATTGGCACTTAGCTCATTTCATTCTTAAGTTGAGTTAGCCAACATCTTTAGGTTTTAGAACCGCATTCCTGTTAGTCTAAAACCCTCGTTGGGTCCCCCAATGGGTAAAATGAAAGAATTTAAATAAAAAAAAGAAAAATCTAAAAGACTTCCTCCTTATCATTTTCATGATAAGGAAAGGTTCATTCCAAAATAATAAATATAAAAATAAATCTCCCATAAGAACTTTGCTTTTCAAAAAAGCACTTAATAAAATATTTTCCACAAAATTTTATCACCCTCATTTAACAATTCCCATAATTGTTACATAAAGGGATTTTCAAAAATAAAACTAACAACATTTTTCAAAAGCATAAATGAATGTCTTCTTTCAATTCACTTTGATGGAGATTTCATTTTTTTAAAAAAAATGAATAATCATCTTTTCCAAAACTCAAAATCATAATCATAAAATTTTCAAAAAGCACACATGAATTTTTCTATTCAATACACTCACACTTATTGAATGGAAATTTCATTTTCAAACAAAATTAAACTTTTCAAAAATCACATATGAATATCCTCATTTAATATACTCAATTTTATTAAATGAAGATTTCATTCCTAAATAATAATAAATATTTAAAATCATTTAAACATATATCTCACATATGTTCAAGTTGGAATTCCTCTCTTTCAAAAAGCAACAATCACACACAAAAAAATTTTATATTTCAAAAATAAGATTGATCTCCATTCTACATACTTAAATTTGTTGAATGGAAGACCTCTTTTCAAAACATTATAACCTTAACAATCACATTTCAAATTTTCAAAACACATTTTGGAACTCCACTTAACATACCCAAATTTGTTAAGTAAAGTCTCCAAATCCAAAGCCAAAAATTTTCAAAATACATTTTTGAAACTTCATTTAACATACCCAAATTTGTTAAGTGAAGTCTCCAAAATTCAAAATCCAACAAAATTTTTCAAACATATATTTGGAACTTCATATAGCATTCTCAAATTTGCTAAGTGAAGTTTCCAAATCCAAAATCAAAAATCAACAATCATATTTCAAAATTTTCTAAACACATTTGGAACTTCACTTAACATACCCAAATTTGTTAAGTGGAATCTCCAAATCCAAAAATAAAAAATTTGAAACAACTTTTTTGGAACCTCATTTAGCATACTCAAATTTGCTAAGTAAAGTTTCCAAAGTCAAAACAAAATTTTTCAAGCACCCTTTGGAGCTTCTTTCCTTAGCATACCAAATTTGCAAAGGAGAAGTTTCCATTTTCAAAACTAAAACAAATAAAAAAAATTTTGAACACACCATTTGGAACTTCATTTAGCATACCCAAATTTGCTAAGTGAAAATTCCATTTCACAAAACTAAGTGGGACTTCATCTTTAGCTTACCAAATTTGCTAAAGCTAAGTCTCCACTTTCAATCACATCAAAACAAAATGAAACACCTTAGGATCCCCTTAGCATAACAAATTTGCTAAGGATCCTACCTTTTTAAACATTAAAACAAAATTAAAACACTTAAGATTTTCTTAGCATACCTAAATTTGCTAAGGATCCTATTTTCAAAAATTAAACAAAACACACTTGAATTCTTCACTTAGCATTCCTAAATTTGCTAAGTGAGAATTCCAAGTTTTTCAAAATCAAAACAAATTTACAAAAAAGAAACAAGCATTCTCAAACACATTACTTAGCATACCTAAATTTTCTAAGTAAGAACAAATCTAAAATGATCAAACAAAAACAAAATCATTTGACCCTTACTTTAACATACCTAAATTTGTTAAAGGAAAGGGTCCTCAAAATCAAAATTCAAAACAACAATGAACCTATTGAAGCATCACTTATCAAAAAATTTGAATCCATATTTCATCATACCTAAATTTGTTGAAGTTGGATTCATATTCAAATTCCTCTTTCAATCAATCTTCTCAAATCCATTTGAACCCCACATAACACTTCCAAGTTGTTGGATGTGAGTTCAAATTTTCAAAATTCAAAATTCAAAATCTATGGAGAAAAAAATCTTATATAAGTTCATTTTTCATTGCAGATTCTTTATAGTCAGTACTGTATAGTTCAATTTCAGTCTACTATAGTTTTGGAAATGGTTAGTTCTGAAAAAATTGTCTTCACCTTTCCCCATGGTATGGATCTAGCTTTCGATCAAGCTGACTTCCTCCATCTAGACCATACCCACCTGATTCACTTTGGCTAAAAATTTGAGGGGGTCAGGATCACTTATGAGGGCATTCCCCACCACCATAGGACAAAGGTGACCGCGGCCATCATCAAGATAGACTACCATCGATGATATCTCTCCTCATTCAAGAGGAAAGCTATGGCGCACAATGACTTCTTGTTATAGCAGATGATAGCTCCAAGTTGCAGTTCATCCCATCATCATGTGACCTCTGCAGCAAGCCCTACCATTGTACCCTCAAGGGTAAGGCTCTGGTTTTAGATTGCCTCCCCTACATTTGAGTATGGGTCACAGCTCCCATCCTACTGTACACAGGTAGAATAAGAACCCATGATCAAATGGTTCCACACTTGGATAGCTGGGGAGCTAGACAGACTGACAGCATGGATGAGTCTCCCATCATCACTTCACCACTAGTTATAGAAAACTCCATCCTCTCTGGATCGACAGAGAAATGCCGGAGGATCCGCTCCTCACCTCCCAAGTGGTGTAGTTCTAGCCCAGCTTTCAGGAGTGGGTATGCCACCTCCGACCGTTTATGCCAGTAGGTGGAGCATGGATGCTTAGAGTTCAAATATTTGACCTTCTGCTATCCCCACAGTAGGGAGGCATCACAAGAGGGCCCGTGAGGCCCATACATCATACATGTTATTAATGGGGAGCAACGGTTCAGCCATACTGATTGATTGATTTTCCAGACGCTACCCGGCCGACCATACTATACAGATTCTTCACTGGACTAGCCACCACGGGGAGGCGTTCTGCACAGAGAGTGTGGTGTCTCCACCCCATCGCTCTACCCCTTGTCCATCGCTAGCAGGTTACAACATCTCCCATTCCATCTAAGGCCATGAAGGCCATCCGGGAAAAGCGCAACCCGTTGGTGATCCGGCCAGGGATCCTACTCTCCTACCACCCATTGTGGTAGGGCCGAGCTCTCCTGCTCGACCTTCTACCCTAGTGGTAGTGTGGAAGGAGTGGCGACCTAGAAACATTGTGATCATTCTTTCACCAACTCCACTCATACAGCCAGATGTGGAGATGGTGACAGATGATAGTTCATTTCACCAGTGGTAGAGGAACATCCTAGGATTATTATCCCTCTTATAGCTAGTAGCAGTCAGGTGTATCATTCATCTAGAGTAAATCCACGTGATTGACTCAATGATAGCGAGGTCCGTACTTGCTCATGATAAGGATCACACCGGCCTAAACTGCTAAAGTTAGATTGATCCTTAAATGAGATAGTTGCACACTATTTCATGAAGAAGAAGGAGATCTTGGGGTACGCCTAGTCCACTAAAAAGAGAGTCAGCTTCAATCCCAATGAAGATGACTTGATGGGGGATTCAACTGGAGTATGCATGGTTGACACTAGAAGATCTCTTCTTAGAGAACAACAAGCCATGGAAGGTGATGAGGTTGATTAAGGAGAAACTACAAAATTAACCCAATACCTTCGACTAGTAGTTGGGGCAGAAGAATGATTAGATTGATAAGTTGGCACAATAGTTACATGACTTGTTAAGAATGTCAATGCTTGTAAGCAAGCCTCTAGTTCATCCCAACATACCACTGAAGTTAGTGCATGTCTTGGACCTACAAGACTCTACCTCAAAGGTAGCACTAGCCTGTATAGGAAGGTAGTGGAAAGTACCTCCATACAAGGAAAGGACATAAAATCCATGGTTGAGCAACAGGCAAAGGAAGCTTTGGCTCAAGTCTGGGGAGGATCATTGATTCCAAAGGGTGGACCTTACTTAGAGGAATTCAATGCTATCCAGTATCCCAAGGGTTTCGTGCCTCCTTCCTTCAAAAGCTTTGATGGCAGTGGAAACCTGAGGCAACACATAGCACATTATTGGGCCAATTGTTGTAACCTAGGTGGCAGTGATGCTTTGCTTTTCTGAATTTTTTTCAGTAGCCTAGCAAGTATTGCTTTTGATTAGTATGTTGAATTGCCCAATGGTTCAGTAAAGATATTCGAGTTAGAAAACTCATTAAGAGATTTGGAGCTCAGAAAAGGGTTGTTGTAGATCTCAAAGACAACAGACTGTGAGTCACTTGTTGATTATATTCTTCGATGGCATAACCCGAATATGTATCTGAAAGATGCCATTGAGATTCTCTTGAAGAATATCCACGGTCTTCATGCTTTTTCACTATCAAGATATTTGAGAAGCTAATCAATAAGGAGGCTAGTCTACAAGGAAAGGCCAACAGCTTGCCTTCAGAAGCCAGGGTTTATGAAAAGAAACCGAGAGCAAGAACGGTGATAAGGGGAAGAAACCGCTAGAGATCAAGAGACCATGACCTCAGCCTCCACCTCCACCACCGAGGTACCCCCTCCACTAGCCTCCATGGCCAGCCACCGCCATACCACCACCAAGAGGCATGCATACCACGTGTAGTTATATGGTCCACCTTTTAGATAAGTTAAACAAACCTTATTCTTTTAAGAGGAGGTAATCGGAAAATCTTTAAGAACTTATTTAAAACCTAATTTAGCTACCCGAGCCTAGAGAGAGGGAAGTAGTAAAGTCATGATCCAAACTTTTTCCCTTACCACCGTATGCTAGGCCACATTTTGGAGGATATCATCACATTCAAGGACTAACTTGAACAGTTTCAAGACATATGTTGTAGTAGTCCCAAAGGAATACCTTGTGGAACAACCTTCCAGTTCCATTAGGGTAATCCTTGGGGATACAAGTGATCTTACCAAAACCAAAGAAGGTTGGGACATTTCTTGTAAAAACCTCTAAGAAAATAATTCAAAGATCAAGAAGCTTTCCTTATGCTGAGTCAACTCAAACCTTCAACACCAAGGAAGGTTTGCAAGTTGGTAGTGCCAACTCTAGGAAGGTGGGAGCCAAAGAATAACAAAGATGTGCCTGATACCCTTTAGCAGCCACGATCATGTCCAGCCTCTAACCTTAAGTTACAACTTCCACACCAGCAACTTCTTTCATTTTAGCTAGCTCTTATATTTCTTCTACTAATAGAACTCTTGTATCAGTGGATAAGGGCATCAAATCCCTTACTCCACTTACTTTACTTGACTTCTACTTTGTACCTCCAAATAATTGCAAGAAATTGAAGAATAAAGCTAGTTTGAATTACATCTCATTTGATGGGTTTTCTTCTATTCCTAACAATAACTCTTCAAGTCTAATAACTATAATAATTGATCTTTCTTTCGATTCGAGTCGGACTTTCCAACTCTGAATACTACAGGTTCACCTCTTGAGATAAACTTGGAATCATTCAATTCTAAGAGTCCCATAGGAGAAGCTGTAGGTGAGCCTGAAGTGCAGGTAGAACCTTCCACTACCTTGCCTCAAGAAATTACCTAAGGCAACCTCCATAGTGGTAAGATTCTACCTCCTAAAGTAGCACCTCAAGAAAGAGGGAAACAAGTCATTGGTACTGAAGATCGAGAACCCCTTCCACAAGATGCTCCACCCTTGGATATGCTTGTGGAAGATCAACCAAAGGTGGGCTACAATATCCTTTCTCATTTAAGAAAATTGCCATCTAAGCTAAGCATATATGATGCCCTAGTCTTATCCAAAGAGATGAGGGAATCACTAATCAAGCCCTCTTTGATCCTGAAATATGCTTAGCTCAGCTGACCACTATAGTGAGGAAGCACATTATACAAAAGAAGCCCAAGGGATCACCTTCACAGATGAAGACCTTCTTCTAGGGGACTTGGAGCAAAACCATCCCCTCTACATCACAGTTGACATGGACAGGTTCAGACTCACCATGGTTCTCGTGGATTAGTATCGAAACATTATGAATCTAAACCCTTACCCTATTTGGATCGACAACTCAAACTCTTAGGAGATCGATGATGTTGAGAGGATTCAATGATCAAGGTGAGCGATTTAGTTCTATAGTGTTACCTTTGGAGATAGACTGAAGACAAGTTCTACATCATTGATTCAAATACTTCATTCTTTGGTAGGCCTTGGATACATTAGAACAAGATCATCCATCCTCCCTTCATCGTGCATCAAGTTCAAAAGATGGAATTTAATGTCAACGGATATGAAAAGCTATTTTCAGAGGTTGAGATTTATAAGGATGACCTACTATCTTCCTCAAAATACCCTTTCTCATGAACTTGGATAAAATTCAAATGCAAATACAAAAGCAAAAGAAAATGAAGCAAAAGAAAAGATAGAAGAAAATGAAAAGAAAAATGAAAGTCCAAGTACACTAGAAAGGGGAATTAAAGAAGAAATAGATCAACATTCCACATTCCACCCACAGTTCATTCCATCATATGGACATTTAGGTAGAATGACTCAACCTCCACCAGGAAGAGGTAGACACAAAAATAGAGGTAGTTCCAGAGGTGGGAGACCCCTTAGTTGGCCTTCACCAATAGAGATCGTGTTCTAGTTCATAGGAGTACCCCTACTATTTACATAGACTTGGAATCCAGCTCTGAGGATGAGTTTAATGTGATTAGTATACTAGCCAACCCCTCTCAGCGGGTTCCATTGGAGGTGACTTTTGATCCACAGAGGCGAAGACCAGGCCTCCAAGCAAAGCAAAATATTTGAATATAGTTTATGTGAAACTATTAGGAAGTAGTTAGGAACCTTAGCTCTAACCTCACTTACATCTCAGAAAGTTGAAGGTTTAGTAGTTAAGGAAATCTCTAAGTCTTCCAGTGACATGAAGCAGAAGAAGTTCTTTTTGGGATCATCCTCCTCAAGCCCTAAAGTTGAGATTAAGGAAGATACTTTTAAAGAATTAATGGAATTACCTTTTAACTTTTACTCACCTTGTGTTCAAAATCTTATACAAAAAGGTTTAGTTTTTTACACATGGTCCAAGCACAGGTCAGAATACTTCAAAAAGCTATCGAACAATACAGGCAGGGTAGCACAATCAAGAGCAAGAATAGATTCAGTACAGTAGGTCCGGTCGATGATGAAGATTACTGCTTAGTTGTTACCAACCATTTGGAATCTAATAGGTTATTCTCACACATCCCCAACTCTTATTAGAATGTGTGTTTAGAAACTTCAAATGATCCAGATGATCTCCAAGTCAAAGAGGCACCGCTAGAATTTGAAGAGGAGGTTCATTCAACAATCGACAAGCTTACAGAAATCAACCTCAGGATAGAAGAAAATCCACGATCGACATACATCAGTTCATTACTGAATGGATAAGAAATGAATGACTTAGTTAGGCTATTGACTGAGTTTAAAGACTGGTTTGCATGGAGTTATGAAGAGATGCTGATTATCTCGATGTAGTAGTCCACAAGCTAGCAATAGATCCTAACATCACCCCTATTAAGCAAACTCCTACGCATGCGATTAGAAATTGAACAGGTCATTTTGAAGTCAAGAAAACGATGTCGGTTTGATCAAGGAAGAAAAATATCCTACCTGATTAGCTAGTGTCATCCCAGTTAAGAAATAGAATGGCCAAATTTGCATATATGTCAATTTTAGAGATTTAAACAAAGCATGTCCTAAGGATGAGTTTCCTCTTCCTATACTAGAGTTAATGGTGGACATTGCTTCATCTGGCTATAACCAAATCAAGGTGTCTCCTGAAGATGAAAGAAACACTACTTTTCAAACCCCGATCGAAATCTTCAGTTATAGGGTTATGCCTTTCAGCCTTAAAATGGTAGTGCTACATACCAATGAGCCATGACTCAGATCTTCAATGAACTCATCCATCATCAAGTTGAGTGCTACATTGATGATTTAGTAGTCAAAAGTTTAGAAAAGGAAGACCACCTCTTTGACTTCAGAGTAGTTTTTGAATGGTTAAGACAATATAACCTTAAAATGAATCCCCTAAAGTGTGCATTCAGAGTCTCTTCATAGAAAAATTCCTTGGGTTTGTTATTCGATAGGGAATAGAAATAGATCCTAAAAAAGATCAAAGCTATCTTAGAAATACCACCTCCTAAGAGTTTAACTTAACTCAGATCCTTTCAAGGATGGCTAACATATCTAAGATGCTTTATCTCAAACCTATCAGGGAGATGCAAGCCATTCTCAGTACTTGTCAAAAAGGATGTTAAGTTCAAGTGGGATGAAAAGTGTCAACATGCTTTCGAAGACATCAAAGAGTACTTGGTGAAGCCACAAGTTCTAGCAGCCTATCCCGGGCAGGCCACTCATCCTATACACTGCTGCATTGGATGACTCTTTCGGCACTCTGTTGGCCCAAGCCAACGATAAAGAAAAGGAAAGCACTCTATACTACCTTAGCCATCATCTGATCCCTACTAAAGCAAACTATCCACCTATTGAGAAACACTGCCTAACTTTGGTCTTCGCATCTCAGAAGCTATGACACTATATGCTTTCCCATAAGGTGAACTTGATCTCTAGAACTAATCCACTATAGTATCTCATGACACAACCAATGCTTTCTGGATGTTTGGCTCTTTGGTCCATGATACTCTTGCAGTTTGACATCACTTTCGTACCTCTTCGTGTAGTAAAAGGGCAGGAACTAATGGATTTATTAGCAGCACACTCACTTCCTGATTCTCGCTTAGTGATGATCTCCCTGATGAACAAATCATGAACTTAGGGGAGGCTAGAAACTGCCAATGGGAGATGTATTTTGATGGTGCTGCTTCTTTTCTTAAAGGTGAAGCACCACGATCTATTCTCCTAACAAAGGCAGGGGTAGCAATAGTTCTTCTAACTCCAAACTACGATGTGATGAGATTCTCATACTATCTTTCCAAAACTTGCACCAATAATGAAGCTGAGTATGAGGCTTTGATTATCAGTCTGGAGTTAACCATCACTATCAGTGTCAAGAGCATCAACATCTTTGGGGACTCTCAGTTGGTCATCAACTAGATTGCTGGGTCCTACCAGGTTCTCAAACCTAAGCTTCGTCATTACTGCAAGTATGTCATGAAATTGTTGGCCCAAATTCCTAAAATTATCACCTACAAGGTTCCTCGAGTAGAGAACGTAGTAGAGACAAGTCATGTCCCTTATTGATGTCGAACTCATCGAGAGACTTTCTCTTGAAGGGAAGGTTGCAGTTGCCAAAATGGACAAGGGGCTGGATTGGAGGCAACCGTTCATAGATTACTCGAACACCATCAAACTACCTCTAGAAAGGGCATAAGCCTATCAGGTGAAACATAGAGCTCTCTACGTCTTGTTGATGGCACCCTGTACTGCTGGTCCTCTGACCAAATGTGGTTGCACTGTTTAGACAAATACGAACCCCATGGCATTACAACCGAGGTACATTCAGGTCTATGTGGAGCTCATCAATCTGGTCCAAAGATGAAGACAAAGATCAAAAGAATTGGATACTACTGGCCTTCTGTAATCACAGATTGCATGGATGTAGCTAGGAGATGCCATCAGTGTTAAGTACATAGTGTGGTCCTCCACCAGCCACCCAACATTCTACGCCCTACTTTGGCTTCATGGACATTTGAGTGTTGGAGCACTGACATTGTGGGCCCGATCGATCCTCCTTCTTCCAAGGGACATCGATTCATCTTATCTACCACTGACTATTTTTCTTGGTGGGTGGAAGCCTTCCCACTTAGAGAGGTCATAGCTCACCGTGTGCTTCAGTTTTTTAGGAACCATATCGTATATAGATTCAGGGTGCCTCAATGAATTATATTCGATAATGGTACTGTATTCAAAAGAATGAAGATCAAAAACTTCTCCAGAAGACCAGTATAGATTGAAGATACTCCACCATCTACTACCCCAGAGCAAATGGCTTAACAAAAGCATTCAACAAAACTCTCATCTAAATACTAAATAAGACTCTTGGTGATAACAAGCAGTAGTGGAATGAGTAGTTGGTTGAAGCCATGTGGGCCTACCGTATCACATACCGAACTCCAACTCAATCTACCACATTTTTCTTAGTGTATGGGTCCTAAGTTGTTATACCTTTAGAAGTTCAACTCCCATCTCTAAGGATAGAATTAGGTAGCAAGATCACTACATAGAAGAATGCAAAGTTGTGGTTATATGAGCTTGAAGGTTTGGAGGAGAGTCGGGCAAGCGAACCTCAAGTTGTACAAGGCCAAAAAAGCTCATAAATGTCAAAATCAGCCTCTAAGTCTTTTCCGAGGGGAGAACTTGTGCTAGTCCTAAGGAGACCAATTGTTGTCCATCAAAAGATGGGAGTCAAGTTTGAACCCACTTAGGAAGGCCCTTATGTCATAGAGAAGGCCTACCAAGGAGGATCTTATCAGCTTATTGATTGTAATGGGGAACACCTGATGCTTCCAATTAATTGGCCCTATCTAAAGAAATATTACCCATGAAATAAATCATGTTTGAAAATAATTATTAATAAAAAGAACAAAAATTTGATTACATTCATCAAATATTCTCTTCTTTCAAAGCATTGTTTGCTTTTATTATGAATCCGTCGTGATATGTCTAGGGTAGGTGTAAGACTCCCCCAGTGGAATCCTATCGACCCAAAGATAGACTACCCAATACGCTATAGTAAGATGTGAGTCCCTAGGCTTTCTTTCTAAGATGATTATTGCAAACCAATGGGCACCTTAGGTTGGTTGATATTTGTTATGCTGACAGCAACTCACCCAGTGGATACACCATTCTTGGCAGATTTGAGTCCTAGAGCTTTCTCCTTGAGTTAGACATTGAATACCTATTGGATATATGACTAGCCATGACATTTTCTCTAGGGTGTTGGATTAAGCCTTTACCAGCCCATCCCATGTGGGCATTCTATATGGATCAAGTCCTTTGTGATCCCATTTAGATACTACTCGGGTTACTTTTGGATTGGACAGTTCCCCTTTCCTAGTAGCCACCCCTATGGTTGGAAAATTTGTTCAGCGGATGTGTATATTTTCCCTTAGTTCAGTAAATCTAAGATAGGTCTAGGCTGATATAAGCCCCTTCTCAGTTTGATCCCTCGCAAACTAATAGGGTCTGCACTTAAACAAATAAAATTAATTTTCTTGTGGATTAGGATTCAAGTCCCCAAAGGGCCCCTTTTCTCAAGCAGGAATCCTATCTTTAGGGCTGTGTCAGCAGAACTACCTATAAGAATTGCCTGACTACCTGAGTTAAGATAAGTCCCTGGGTCGGCACTCACTCCATAGTCACCCTTAGGTCGGGTTTAATCTATTTTGTCATAAATAGGTTACCCCGATAATCATTCTGCTTTGAAAGATAAAAGACTATGATGCATTCTTTCTAGCATGATTGTCGCAAACTAACGGTTAGCCCTAGGTCAAGTTTGATTTATTGCCCAAAGTAACCGATCACCCAGTTGTTTTTATAGTGAAAGATGTGAGTCCGAGCTTTCTTTCCTTGAATTGATCATTGCAAATTGAAAGGCACTCCTTTGGTTGGATAGTTCTCCCATCGGCCGGGAAGCTACTCCCTTTAGTTCAGTAAATCTGAGATAGGTTTAGGATTCTATAAGCTCCTTCTCAATGTGATCCATCATAAACTAACAAAATCCATCAAAATAAATAAATATAAAAATGAAATTAATCTTGACTATTCTTGAGCTGATTTAAGTCCTCTAGTGGCATTCACTCAATATTCAACCCTAGGTCGAGTTTGACTTTGCCTTACCAACTGATCACCCCAATGGCCTCTTATTTTGGAAGATATGAGTCCTCATGCTTTCTTCCTAACTTGGCCATTGTATACCAAAAGGCATTTTCCCTTTGGTTGCTAGTCCTACTATGTGTTTAGTAGACTACCACTTTGGATTGGTAAATCTAAGTTAGGTCTTAGCCTTCATGGCTCCTACTTAGTGCAGTCTATTGCAAACCAACAAGGTTCATCTCAAAATTCAAACCTAACAAAAATTGGAAGAAATTCAATCCTCTTCCCTAGTGGAACAAATCAAATCTATTTCTCCTCAGTGAGAATCAAATTGAACCTTTCATCCCCTTGTGGATGACTTGAACCTGCATCCCTAGTGGAAGGTTCACACTCTATCCCTTAGTGGATTTCTCCATCTCTCTTATGTCTTGGACATAAGTAGAGCCACATTGCAGTAAGATCTAGATTATTTCTTTTCCTTGGGTTAAGGATAGATTGTTTCTAATAGTGCTTTTGATCCCTCGATGTTGTTGATCATTTGATCAACACCAATACATACGGTGTTCCTTGTCAATCACACCACACCTATTGGGCGCCTTTGTTGACCTCATTTTTAGGATGAGTTCTCAACCCCTCCATCTTAGACATAGGACTCCTCTTAGACTTTAAGGGTTCCTTAGTCTTAATACACATCTAGTGATTAGGTGGACACTCAACCTAGCCCTAGAAGACTTATAAGAGTTATACATAGGAATATGTCATGCCTTAGGGGTGTTAGAAAAATTTCCTGCCCTTAGCTTAAACCATTCCTCACTTTCCTTCTTTCACGTCAAACTCCAAATCAATTCTATTTGATTTTCTCCAAACTCAAATTAACTCCATGATTGAAATCCATGATTTAAACCCATGATCAAAATCCATCAAAATTCCTAAGTCCAAATTTTGCCTAAGTCCTTAACCTTCCCTTAAGGACTTAACCAATATTATGATCTAATCCTAATCAAATATTTGAGATTTTCCTATAATTCATTTATATCCTCATTTATATTCACATATATAAATGAAATATAAATTCAAACCAATCAAACTAAACTCAAAATTCTAAATAAATTCATGAAAAATTTCCTAAGTCATTAATTCTCCATTAATGGACTTAGCATAAATCTTCATCAAACCATTTCAAATCCTTGGGATTTTCTCAAAACTCATTTATATTCTCATTTATATTCACATATATAAATGGAATATAAATATAAATCAATCAAATCAAATCCTCATATTAAATCCTCATTTTAAAATCTCCTTAAGTCATTAATTTTCCGTTAATGAACTTAGCCTAAATCTTAATCAAACCATATCAAAGTCATGAGATTTTCTCATAATTCATTTATATCCTCATTTATATTCACATATATAAATGAAATATAAATATAAACCAATCAAACCAAATTCAAAAATTCAAACTCTAAATTCAAAATTTTTCTTAAGTCCCTTAAATCCTTCTTAATAGACTTAGCCCAAATCATGATTAAACCACTTCAAATCCTTAAAATTTTCTCATGATCCATTTATATTCTCATTTATATTCACATTTATAAATGAAATATAAAATTCAAACAATCAAAACCTATTCCAAAAATCAAACTCAAATCAACTCAAAATCCAATCTAAGCCTTTCAAGTGAAACCTTGAACTTAGCCAAATCATTTGTAAATCAAGCCAAACTCTTGATTTTTTTTTTCTCATGGTTCAATCAACCCTACAATCATGAGCTTATACATAAATCCAAACTTCAATCACTCAATCAAAACCCAAGTCAAAAATCAAACCTAAGACCCTTTCATATTCTTCCTTTGAATATGAAATTGTCAAATGGATCAAAACTCATTTGGCTTCAAACACTTCTAAATGAATTTTTATTTCAATCATAAGTCCATATACAAGATCAACCAACTTCAAATCAAGCTTTGATGAAGCCATTGACCCAAAGTGACCTAAAGTACTCTTATGAGCCAAATTTTGATCCTAACCAAATTGGATTGAAGCAAACTCATATATCCCTCTCATCATGATCATCATGGGATGATCAATTAATCAAATTGGGTCAAACCAAGTCAAAGGGTTGACCAAGTCAACACTTAACCCAAAATGAAACCTAACATAGCCAAATTCCACCATAGGCCAAATTGATTGAAACGATTAATCTAAGTTCACTCATGACTTATGTTTGAACTTGACCAAGCCAAAATTTGAGCCTAACCTAGCCCAATTGTTTCACTTGACCCAAGTTAGCCCATTTTGACCTAAAGGGTGAAAATGTGTCAAAACTTGATCTAAGCCAAATTGATTGAAACCAATGGGTCAAGTCCATTCCAAATCACTTGTGGAACTTGACCAAAGCCTCAATTAACTAGACCTAACTGTAAGTTGACCTTAGACCCAACATGATTAAAGGGGTCATGTTGACCCAAAATTGAACCTAACTAAAATTGATTAGAAATAAAGATATCAATCCTCTCCATATGACTAGCCTATCCTAAACCTACCCTTGACCTACCTCAAATAGGTCAAATGGGTCAAATAGGTCAACTTGACCCATTTGACCTAAATGAAGTCAAATGAGCCAAATCCAAAACTATTCCAAATTGAGCCAAACCAAAGCCACCAAAATATTTCAAATGGTCAAATAAACTTGACCCAACCCTTGGTTTGACCTAATTTGACATATTGGTCAACTTGACCCAAGTTGACCCATTTTTACCTAAATGGGTCAACATGAGCCAAACCCTATCAAATGAATTCCAAATCCAATGAAACTTGGTAAAACCTAATTTATCCACATACCCAATATATCCAATGTGAAAAATAGCAAAATGACCATCCTATCCCTAGGCCATAGAACAAATGTTGGCTTAATCCATGGGTAAATTGGTCATACCCTCTTCACATTCACTTGAAGCTATCTTAAAAGCTCAAGGGGACCTAGGGAGAGTGGTGCACCCAACCCAATGGGTTTGGGTCAGCCCATTTGGTCCCCAGAACAAAACCCGACCCTATGGTCAAAAATTAAAAAATCAAACTCCCTCTCAAGCTCAAATTCAAGCACATGGGAGGTTGGCAGTCCACTCATTGGATCAAATGACCATGTCCACACTCCTAACTAATCAAAACAACCTAACCTATGAAATTGGACAAACAAAATAATGCATCATTCACAATTCAATTGAATGGTGTGAGACTAGGAGCCATTAGAGAGTGATAGCAAGCATCCTAGAGCTTTTACCATTCCATTCTTGAAACATTGAAAAAAAAGCTCAATCCATTAGCTAACTTCTTCCACACTACAATCCATTGTAATTCCTTTTGCAAGCACACTTAGGTGACCAAGTCGAGCTCACCTAAGTTCATTCCCAAGTTCTAATGGCAAGGAGGATTGAATTGGACCAAAGTTGAGTTCAAGCTAAGGAGGAGGTGACCCATAGAAGGATCCACTCAACCTCAAGTGCTCAAAACTTCAGCAAGGCTTCGCCTCAACCAGGCAAAGCTTCTCCAAGGGAATCGAGCACTAGTGATCACCTCCGATGAGGTATGAGATTTTTTAACCATTAAACTCAATGTGGTGTGGAGCTTTGTGAAAGAAATTTTCACCTCATCAATGTTTAACTTTTGGATTTGGTTCTCTATCTTTAGATGGTGTGGGTTGAGTTTGATTTAGATCCATGCTAGATCGAGCTTGGATCTTCCCCTTGATCATGGACGGTCTCTGTTGATCAAGGGGAAGAACTTGGGAGATCTTAACCATCCATCTAGCACATTTTAGATAGACAACTGAGATAATTCCACACGTTTAAAA
Source organism: Cymbidium sinense (assembly GCA_021442155.1). NCBI lineage: Eukaryota > Viridiplantae > Streptophyta > Magnoliopsida > Asparagales > Orchidaceae > Cymbidium > Cymbidium sinense. The sequence goes on along the minus strand of CM038224.1, from coordinate 50,856,558 downwards.
ATTCCTTTACTCATTTTAAAATGTGGAGAGATCCCTCGTCGTCTGATCTTTGATCGGATGATAGAGGATTAAAGCACGTGCGCCGTCAGCTGCCATTTGGAATGTGATGTTTAAGAAATCCCTCATGGCATAATGCGTCTAAAGCGCGCTGACCACCACTGCCATGCATCACGCCATGAGCCAGGGATTAATTAGGATTAGTTAAAATGCTTAATTATTTTTTGATTAATTTAAGGATCTTCTAAAATTCATAACTCCCTGGTGAAAATTCAAAAAAATGTGAAATAAAATCCAATGGATAGACAATTAAACTTAGAACATTTTAAATTAATTTTGATGAGTTTGAATTATGTTTTTCTGAATTTAGTTTAATTAGAAACTTTATTTTGCTAATTACTTTTCAATTAAGCCTCTGATTAATCCCAAATTTCTTGGGTATGTTTTAGAGGATGACTTCTACTTTCCCTAATTTTCTTGGGATTTATTGAATGCTTGATTAGAATAACTACATATGGTTTTCTTAATTACCCTCTTTATATAATTAAGCATAATTAGGCTATGATTAGTGATTTTAATCTATGATTAGGGTTGATTAAAGTTAGATCCAGTAAGTAGGAGGCTTATGAAATAAATTTAGGGCATTTCCCCTAAGCTATTCCCTAAACCCCCTCTTCTCTCTTTAATCTCCTCTTAATTAAGGGTTAATTCATTAATTATCTGCCTAATCAATTTCTAAAAATTCTAAAAGTTCTATAACTTAATTAATCTACTTAGGTAGATGCTTAGCCTAAGTTCAATTAAGGAAATCAAAACCCAATTAATAAGTATGAAAGGGTGTTTTGAAATTACTTAAGCTAAACCCCTTAGTTAATTAACTTTTAATTGTTAGCCAAATTGCATTAGGCCTCTTTCTTATAAGGTGCATTGCAAATTTAAATTCCTTGTGGGTTTTATGTCATCTCATTGGCTCATAATTATTTGGTTAATTCTTCTAAGGTGGTGTAGGTAAGGGTTAATTAATTTACTTAATTCATACCTTAACCTAATCAATGCATAAAAATGGATGGATCAAATTAAATTAAACAAAATATCAAACACATGTGGGAATGGGTTAGGAATAGTAAACTCATCTCACCTTTTCAAAATTAAATCAAACTTCAAACTAAACAAAAATTATTTTGAAATTACTTTGATTTATTTTAAACTTTCTTATTCCATAAGAATGTCTTTAGGATTTAAGAAGTGAATTTATTTACATGCTTTCATTACTTTGAATCTTTCCCCAACATGTTAAATTTGTATGTCATCTGGTTTCATGCATTCATATTTTGAAATTCAAATTTTCAAATGAAATTATTTACTTTATGTCAAATTTGTATGTGTTGGCTAAAGTAGAAATATAAATGGCTATTATCACTACTAAATCAAAATTATTTTCAAAACATATAAATCAAATACCAAATCTGGAAGTATTCTACTTATATTTTAATTATGAGTTTGCATATGATAGAATATAATGGTATGCTTAGCATATGTTTCCTTTCTTTCTTATATTGGTATAGTTTTGAATAGGGGTTGGTAAGATGTAGGGTTCATTTGAAAAGAACCCAACAATTACTTAATTCCATATCCTATTCATCCCTATGCTATCACCTAATGAGGGTTACATATACTAACACACATAAATTGCATAAAATAAAATGAATCCATTAAACAACTTTTGCATTTTCCTTTCCCATTTCATTTCTTTTATACATATGTTTGTATTTAAAAAAGTGGTATATTAGTGTGGACAACCATGAGGTTGTGAGGCTTTAAGTAGCCCTAAGTAGGTATTATACCTTACACCTCTGGTTAACAATGGCATTGTACTCACTTATGCCTTTTCTACTTTCATGTATCTAGGTGAAAATTTGGGATAAGGAAAACCCTTTCTACTTAAGAAAAATCATGCATGTTCAACTTCTAAATTTTCTTAAATGGATTACTTAGCATGCATCATAAAGTGTGTAGAATACTCTTATTTGTATGTATAGATATGCTTAAGGTCCATCCATATGCATGTTATATATATATGTTGGGAAAGAAATGAAGTAATGTGTGTTATATGAATTTTGGCTCATTTTATTTAATCTTAAAATTCCTTCCTTTTGAATAGGTTTGTTTAGAGTTTATCTAAAATTAGGATTAATTAAAAGATGTAATCAAAACATTCACTTAAATGAAACTAAAAATGTGAATCTACTTTAGAAATTACTTAGGTTAGGGAAGGAAAGAGAGGTTCTCTTCTCTTTCCCTCTCTTCATAACTTAATAATTAATTGTAGGATCCACTCAAACCAAATCAAAACATGAAATAAAATCAACCCAAAATACTTAAACAACTTAAATGAAACCCTCATCTAAGTTGAACATGTTCTTCATACTTAGAAAATTTGAACCTAAAGTCATAGCTAAGCATACCACACAAGCCTTCAAAGATCACACATTAGCCTAAGTCCACTTCTAGCCTTAGGTTAGGTTGGTGCATGGTTTGATGTTTGTTTTGTTTTGTGATATATATTTTTTAAACTAGATGTTAGGGTGTATGCTTGTAGGATGTATGGTAGGACGTTCTTAGTCTAACTATTCTTTTCTGTAAGGGATTGTGCTTAAAGGGCACTATCATAAATAAAAATATAAATGCTCTTGCTTGTAGGTGCTTTATACCCCTAAGCATAATCCATAGGCCAGGTGGACTTAGTCACCCAGGTGTGGGGTGATAATTCCAATATACATCCTTCAAATTTGTGTGGTTTGTTTTAGCTAACCTTTATTTTACAGGTGTTAGTTAGATTTCCACTTTTTCTTTTCATAATTAGGGTTTTGAAATGATTATGGGGTTTAGGATGAGCATTGGTCATAATATCCTATCTTATGCACCATGTGAAGCCTTGGAGCATCTACCATCCAACCATCCAAAAGAAGGAACTAAAAGAAGAAAGAAGAAAAGAAGAAAGAAGAATGAAACTTGAAGACCGCCATAACAATGAATTCCTTGCTTAATTGTAATTCAATTCATTTATAGTCTGAGTTGTATAAGGGTAGAGCTCGGCTACCCATATTTGATACTTTTGGGTTTGTGCGGTGGTGCCCGACCACAATGGACTTTTATTCTTTTTGCGATTAGCTTTATAAATTGGTTAATGATTTGTTTAGCCTTTGCATTAAGTGGCATGATTTTCTTAGTTTCTTCCTTGCTTTATGTTTGGCCTTGGTGTGGATTAGGTTCTTTAGGAAAAAATAAATCTTTTACCCAACTTAACAACTCAAATAAAAATTAAAACAACTCATTACTATATCTAAAGCTTAAGTTTAAAATTAAGATTAAAGAATTAGCAACGCTTAGCTAGATGAGCATTTTTTTTGTAATATCATGCACAAATGCATCTTATTTCACTCTTGATTGGAGGGCTTCCACCTTTGCTAGAGAAACTTGGCTTGACCTTTGACAGGTATGGTGGAAACTCACCTCTTCCCTTCTCATTGATTTTATAATTGATTTCATACATTAGTCATATGAATCCTATTAGCCTGAGTCAAAATAATTATCCAAAATAAAATGAAATTTGAATTGCATTAGATTTAGGTCATTTGAAGCATGTCCCTTTACATGATCTAGTCTCTTTTGGAGTGAGTTTAAGGACTTAGACTATTTCTAAATAAATAATAATCTAGCTATCTTGCATAAGCATAAAGACTTGCCTACATGTATTTAAAGCCATAGAAAGAGATAGTTGACAACCACCTCCAGGCGATTGTAAGTTCAAGTTGTCGGGTGGTTTGTCCTCTCTTATGGAGGAAAACCAATTACCCATCTTTTGCCTTAGATTTAGGTTGTGCTTTCGACCCTCATCAAAGCTTGCTAGATTTAAGTTCTGAGGTTGCTTCTCCTCTTTGTGGGCCACAAGCATAATTTCTCACCTCTTAGGCATTTCCTTAATCTTTAGTTAAGGAATCTTAAGTCTTAAATTTCTAATGAAAAATACAACTCAAATAAACTAAATCAATTTTTAAAATGTAAAGCTCAACTATAGGATAGTTTGAGATGCTCGCTAGGTTTCCTAAAATCATGGCCATCTCCTTATCTTCCATTTTAGCTTCGATAATAACTCCCTCTTTTGATCAGTCCCTTTTGATCCTCTAAAAAGAAACCAATCGATTGATAGTCCTTTCCTATTGAAATCTTCAAAGATAATGATCATTTACCTTAATGACAATTTTCCTACAGGAATCCCCATTTCTTAAGATGTAATTAACTATGGGGGCTTGCCCCTGTAAGGAACTTAATGAACCCTGTTTAAAATAAACACTGCTTTACTTTTTCATATAAAGTTGGGAAGAATCTCTCGTACATATGTAGACCCATCATCCTTAGGATTCTTATTGAGTTGATTGGTTCCATTAAATGGTAGTGACTTCTATCTTTTAAGATTGTATACTATTTCCTTGATGATGTACCCAATCATCAAAATAAGTACATTTGTGAATCTGCGTGGTGTCCTAAAAAGATGAATTTCTATACGTTTGTCCTCTTTCATTTCTCACCAACATATTTGAAAGGCAACTCCCCTAATAGGAATTTTTCTCCACAGTAGGCTTTCGATATCCTCATCTATTGGAGTGGTGTTTTTAGGATGATCTAAGATGTGTACCAACTCAGGCCTATTAGCCTCCAAAGGAGTGGGTTGGGGGATAGGTGTTTGATTCTATAATGCTAACACTACTATCATCAACGCCTCTACTCCCCTCTCCAATTTATCAATCTGATCATCCTTGAGTTTAACTTGTTGGAGAAGGAATTGAGTTGAATTTGATGCCTCACCTTCCTCAACTATAGTAATGCTCTGAGCTTCTTGGCTATGTTGCTCTTCATGCAAAGACCCCCAGGTATCAACCATGTGGACCTCCACTGCATTATCTAGGTGGTCATCCTCATTTATATAGAAATTTATCATGTCCTCCTTTTGATCAGAGTGGTCATCTCCGACTATCTACCTCACCACATGATAGCCCTTTAATATCTCCTCCAAAGATTGGACATTTACTCTACTCAAGACTATTGGGACATATGTTAGGTAATGACTCACTACTGGACTGTGCTCTAAATAGATGCATGGAGAAAAGAAAATTTCCATATGGTCACCTTCAATCTGTGGGTGAAAGAAAAGAATATAAAAATTCATCTTTTTGAGGTGCCACGTAGATCCGCAAATGTGCTTATTCAGGTGATCGAGTACGTCATCAAGGAATAGTTTAGTATCTCGAGAGATAAAAATCACTACCCTTTAATGGACCTAATCACCTCAATAAGGACTCCTAAGGATAATGGGTCTACATGTGTACTATAGATTCTTCCCCTACATTATATGGATAAGTAAAGTGGAGTTTACTTTAAACTGGGTTTGTTAAGTTCCCTATAGGGGCAAGCCTCCATAGTTAATTAAATCCTAAGGGACCCTGAGGAATACTCTCGATTAAGGTAAATGATCATTGTCTTCAAAGATTTCTATAGGATCAATTGGTTCATTTTTGAAGATCAAATGGGATTGATCAAAGAGAGGGAGTTATTATCAAAGCCAAAAGAAAAATAAGTAGGAGATGCCCATGATGCTAGGAAACCTAGCGAGCATCTCAAACTATCCTGTGGTTGGGCTTTACACTTTTGAAATTGATTTAATTGTTTGAGTTGCATTTTTTATTAGAAATTTAGGACTTATTATTCCATAACACAAGATTATGGAAATGCCTAAAAGGTGAGGAATTATTCTTATGGCCCACAAAAGGGAGAAGCAATCTCAGAACCTAAATCTAGGGAGCTTTGGTGAGGGCCGAAAGCACAACCTAAATCTAAGAAAAAAATGGGTATTTGGTTTGCCTCCACAAGAGAGGACAAACCTCTGTTTTGGACTTACTTTGGCGCCTAACTCTCCTCCTATGATTTTAAATACACGTAGACAAGTCATATGCTTATGCAAGATAGCTAGGTTATTATTTATTTAGAAAGAGACTAAGTCCTTAAACTCACTCCCTAAAGAGACTACATCATGTAAGGATATGTTCCAAATGACCTAAATCTAATGCAATTCAAATTTTTATTTTCATTTCATTTTGGACAATTTTTTGACTTGATTCATATGCTTAACGCATGAGAAATAAAGTTATTGGCCAAAATGAGAAGGAGGAGGTGTTTTACCACCATGGATCTCAAAGGTCAAGCCAAGTTTTTCTAAGGTGGAAGCCCTTTAATCAAGAGTGAAACAAGATGCATTTGTGCATGATGTTATAAAAGAAGTACTCATCCAGCAGGTTACTAATTCTTTTATCTTGATTTTAAACCTAAGCTTAAGTGAGGTTATGAATTCTTTATTTTAGTTTTGAGTTGTTGAGTTTGGCAAAAGATTTATTTTTCCCTGAGAGCCTAATCCACATCTAGGCCATACATAAAGCAAGGAAGAAACTAGTAAAAACATGCCACTTAATGCACAAGCTAAACAAATCATCAATCAATTTATAAAGTTAATCACAAAAAGAATAAGAGGTCATTGTGGTCAGGTACCATCACACAAACCCAAAAACTAATTGGGTAGTCGAGCTCTACCCTTATATAACCTGGATTATAAATGAATTAAAAATAAGGAATTCATTGTTATCGGGGTCTTTAAGCTTCATCTTCTTTCTTCTTTCTTCATCTTTTCTTCTTTCTTCTTTGATTCCTTCTTTTGGATGGTTGGAAGGTGGATGCTCCAAATACTTCACATGGTGCATAAGATATGATCTTATGACCAATGCTTATCCTAATCCCCATAACAATCATTCCAAAATCCTAATTATAAAATTTACATGAAAAAGAAAAGTAAATCTAGTTAACACCTGCAAAACAAAAATTAGCTAGACAAACCACACAAAATCCCAAGCATGTATTATGGACTTATCACCCCACACATGGGTGACTAAGTCAACCTGGCCTATTGGATTATGCTTAGGGGTATAAGAACTACATAGCAAAAGTATTTATATTTTTATTTATTACAGCCCCCTTAAGCACAATCCCCTACAAAAAATAATGGTTACACTAAGATTTCCCTACCATTCATTCTACGCACATACATCCTAACATCCAAATAAATATATATCACAAAAACAAGCATCAAACCATGCATCACCTAAAGCTAGAAGTGGTGACTTAGCTTGTGTGTGCTTTGGAGATTTGTGTGTGGTATGCTAGCTTTAAGTTAGAATTTTCTAAGTGTAAAGCATGTTCAACTTAGAGGAGGGTTTCATTTAAGTGATTTAATTATTTTGGGTTAATTTTATTTCATGTTTTGATTAGGTTCAAGTGAATCCTACAATTAATTACTAAGTTTTAAAGAAGGGAACATCTCTTTCCTTCCCTAACCTAAGTAATTTTTAAAGTGGATTCATATTTTAGTTTATTTTAGTGAATATTTTGATTGAATGTTTTAATTAATCCTAAGTTTAGATAAACTCTAAACAAAGCTATTCAAGAAGAAAAGCATTTTAAGATTAAATAAAATGAACCAAATTCACAAAACATACATCACTTCATTTATTTCCCAACATGTATAACATGCATATAAATGAGTCCTAAGCATATCTATACATACAAACTAGAATGTTTAATCACACTTTATAATGCATACTAAGCAATTCATTTAAGGAAATTCAAAAGTTTATGATGCATGATTTTCATTAAGTAGAAAAGGGATTTCTTATCCAATTTTCACATGCACACATGAAAGTAAGAAAGGCATAAGTGAATACAACACCATTGTTAACCAAAGGTGTAAGGTACAAGACCTACTTAGGGCTACTTAAAACTGGAAACCTCGGGGTTGTTCAGACTAATATACCACTTTCCTTAAATACAAACATGTGTACAAAATAAATGAAATGGAAAAGAAGGAATGCAAAAATTTGTATTAATTGATTTATTTAGTTTATGCAATTTATATGTGCAAGCATAGGCATCCTTCTTAAGTGATATTGAATGAATAGGATATAGAATTAGGCAAGTGTTAGGTTCTTTTCAAATGAACCATACATCTTACCAAATTCTATTCAAAACTATACTAAAAGAAAATAGAAGGAAAACATATACTAAGCACGTCCTTGTATTCTCTCACATTCAAGCTTATAATTAAAATATAAGTAGTACACTTTTAGTTTTGATTCATATGTTTTGAAAATATTTTGAATTTAATAGTGATAATAACCACTCATATTCTTACCTTAGCCAACACATGCAAATTTGACATAAAGTAAACATTTTCATTTTAAATTTGAATTTTGAAAAGTATGGATGCATGAAGCCACATAACATACATATTTAACATGTTTTGGAAAGAACTAAAGCAATGAAAGCATGTAAACACATTCACTTTAATTAAATCCTAAAGATAATCTTATGAAATAAGAAAGCTTAAAGTAAACCAAAATTCATTTAATATGATTTTTGTTTGATCTTGATTTTGATTTAATTTTAAAAATATGAGTTGAGTTTGCTATTTCTAACCTATTCCCACATGTGTTTGACATTTTTGTTTAATTTTTAGATGATTAGATTTATTTTAAATTATTTGTTAGATTAAGGTATGAATTAAATAAGTTAATTAACCCTTACCACACCACATTAGCATAGTTAACTAAATAATTATGAGCTAACGAGATGACATAAAACCTCACAAAATTTAAATTTGCAATGCACCTAGGAAGAAAAGGGCCTAATGCAATTTGGCACATGATTATGTTTAATTAAGCTAAGGGGTTTAACTTAAGTAATTTCAAAAACACCCCTCACACATGTGAGTTGAGTTTTGATTTCCTTAATTGAACTTAGGCTCTTAAAAACCTAAGCATCTATCCAAAGTAGATTAATTAAGTTCTGAAAAGTTTTTAAAATTTTAGAAAATTAATTTAGAGGGTAATTAATGAATTAGCCCTTAATTAAGAGAGGATTAAGAAAGAAAAGGAATTTAGGGAATAACTTAGGGGAAATGCCCCAAAATTATTCCCTAAACCTCTTATTCATTGGATGAAACCTTAATCAACCTTAATAAAGGATTAAAATAGTAATCACACTCTTAATTATCCTTAATTACATTAAGGGAGTAATTAGGAAATGCATTTGCAATTCTCTTAATTAAGCCTTCAATAAATCCCAAGAAAATTAGGGGAGGCAGAAGTCATCCCTCAAAACAGTTTAGGATTAATCAGAGGATTAATTAAAGAATAATTAACAAATTAAAATTTCCATTTAAAGGTAAAATTAGAGAAATATACAATTCAAAATCTATTAAAACTAATTTTAGGATATTCTAGATTGAATTATCTTTCAGTAGAAATTTACCTCATATTTTTTTGATTTTTATTTAGGGAGATATGAATTTTTAAATCTTAGAGGATTAATTAAAATTAATTAAAAACTAATTAATCCCCTTAGCCCATAGCCTGACACGCGGTGGCGGCGATCAGCGCGCTTTACACGTGTCGTGCGGGGAGTGGGTCACTTAAGCATCGCGTCATGGGAGGCGCGTGGTGGTGGTACACGATTTAATACCGTGTTCGATCAAGGATCGAATGGCCAAGAATCACCCCATGGTTTTAAAGGATAAATGGATTTTAAAAATGTGTTTAATCTCCGTCGTCCATCCAAAATGTGCAAATGGATGATTATCTTTGTTCTTCCCTGAGGATTAATGGAGACCATCCATGATCCAAGGGAAGATCTGAGCTCGATTGAGCTCAAATTGCAATAAAAACTTGCACACACCATCTAACCCTAATGGCAATCCTATCCAACAGTGGAATTTTCATGCCATGACACTTTCTTTCATAAAGGACCAACACCTCTTAAGCCTAGTGGTTAGAAAATGTCATACCTCACGGTGCTCGATTCCCTTGGAGGAGCTTCCTCTGGTTGAGACGAAGCTGTGGTGGAAAATGAGCTCTTGAGGTTAGGTAGTTTGATCTATGGACCAACTCACCTTGCTCTCCTTTGCAGCTTTAATCAAATTAAACTCATCCTTTCTTTCAGAACTTGTGTGCTTGGGTGCACTCAACTTACCTTGGTGGAATGTGCAAAGAGAATTGCACTAGATTGGAGTATGGAAGAAGTTTAGAAATGAGTAGAGCTCCCCTATTTTCAAAGAAAGAAAATTGAGAAATGCTCTTTTCAAATCCCTCTTAGAAAGCTTAGGATTGCTCTCTGATGGCTCCTAACACTCTCTAACACTCAATAGACCATGAGGATGTCTGAATTAAATTTAATAAGGGGGAGTGTATCTCCCCTTATGGCATTCAGATGGCCAAAGCTATGGCTATCATTTTAATCCAATTGACCATATATAAAGAGCTATTTGGGCTATTTATAGTTGGCACATAGTCGATTTGAGCCAAGGAGTGGATTAGTTACCTCCCATGTGCTTCAAATCAAGTGGAGGGAGGTTTTCAAATTAGTGAATTTGAGCTAGGGGTCAATTTTGGCCTAGGGTCCATTTGGGCTGACCTAAATCCATTGGGTTGGGTGCACCACCCTTCATAAGGTTCCCTTGACCTATTAAAAAGGTATCAAGTTGATATGAAGAGGGCTTGACCAAAATTCCCATGGATTTAACAAAATAATTGTTCTATGGCCTAGGGTAGAATGGTCATTTGGTAGATTTTTGAATTTGGATATGTTGGGTATGTTGAGAAAATAGGTTTGGCCAAGTTTCATTTGATTTGGAATTCATTTGATATGGTTTGGCTCATGTTGACCCATTTAGGTCAAAATGGGTCAACTTCAAGTTGACCAATTGGTCAAATTGGGTCAAACCAAGGGTTGGGTCAAGTTCATATGACCATTTGAAATTTTTTGGTGGCTTTGGTTTGACTCAATTTGGTTTAGTTTTGAGTTTGGCTCATATGACTTCATTTAGGTCAAATGGGTCAAGTTGACCAATTTGACCCATTTGAACTATTTGAGCTAGGTCATGGGTAGGTTTAGGTTTGGTTAGTCTTATGAAGTACATTGGTATCTTTGTTTCCAATCAATTTTAGTTAAGTTTGAATTTGGCTCAACATGACCCTTTTAGGTCAAGTTGGTTCAAGGTCAATTGGGCTAGTTTAGGTCTAGTTGGCTAATTGAGGCTTTGGTCAAGTTCAATCAAATGATTTGGAATGAACTTGACCCATTGGTTTCAATCAATTTAGCTTAGATCAAGTTTTGACACATTTTGACCCTTTAGGTCAAGTTGGGTCAAGTTGGGTCAAGTGGGCTGGGGTTAGCTCAAATGTTGACTTGGTCAAGTTCAAACATAGGTCATGAATGAACTTAGATCAATTGTTTCAATGAGTTTAGCCTATGGTGGATTTTGGCTATGTTGGGTTTCATTTTAACAAAGTGTTGACTTGGTCAACCCTTAGGTTTGACTTGGTTTGACCCAATTTGATTGATTGATCATCCCATGATGATTGTTGATCATGATGAGAGGCATAGGTGAGTTTGATTCAATCCAATGGTTAGATTAGATTATTTGGCTCATAAGGGTACTTTAGGGCACTTTGGGTCAAGTGAGCCTAACTGGGTCAAATGGCTTGGCCAAAGCTTGATTTAAGTTTGATTGAACTTGTATATGGATTATGATTGAAATATAAATCCATTTACAAGTAGTTTGAAGTCAATTGGGTTTTGATCCATTTGACAATTTCATATTCAAAGAAAGAACATGAATGGATTTTGGGTTTGATTATTTAATTGAGTTTTGATATAGTGATTGAATTTTGTACTTATATATGGATTCATGATTGTATGGTTAATTGAATCATGAAGGAAAATCAAGAGTTTGGCTTAATTTGAAGTTGATTTGGCTAAGTTCAAGATTTTGACTTGAAAGGCTTAGGTTGGATTTTGAGTAGATTTGAGTTTGATTTTTGAAATTTGTTTTGATTGTTTGAATTTATATTTCATTTATATAAGTGAATATAAATGGGTCTTGAGAAAATTTCAAGGATTTGAAGTGATTTGATCATGATTTAAGTCCATTGAAAGAAGTTTAAAGGACTTAGGAAAATTTTGGAGTTTGAAGCATGAATTTTGGTATTTGGTTTGATTGATTTATATTTATATTTCATTTGTATATGTGGATATAAATGAGAATATAAATGGATTATGAGAAAATCTCATGAATTTGAATTGATTTGAACATGATTTAGGATAAGTTCTTAAGAAGGAAATTAAGGACTTAAGAAGGGTTTTAGATTTGGAATTTGATTTGATTGATTTGTATTTATATTTTATTTATATATGTGAATATAAATGAGAATATAACTGAGTTATGAGAAAATCTGATGGATTTGAATTGATTTGATCATGATTTTGGCTAAGTCCATGAAGGAAAATTTAAAGGACTTAGTTTATGAATTGATTTTTGAATTTTGAGTTTAGTTTGATTGGTTGAATTTATATATCATTTATATATGTGAATATAAATAAGAATATAAATGAATTATGATAAAATCTCATGAGTTTGATTTGGTTTGATCATGATTTAAGCTAAGTCCTTAAAAGAATATTAAGGACTTAAGAAAGATTTAGACTTAGGAAATTTCATTCATGGGTTTCAATCATGGATTTCAATCATGTGTTTCAATCATGTGGCATTGATTTGAGTTTGGAGAAAATCAAATAAGATTGATTTGGAGTTTGACTTGAAGGAAGGAAGGTGAGGAATGATTCAAGTTGAGAGTAGGAAAATTTTCCTAACACCCCTAAGGCATGACCTATTCCTATGGCTAACTCTTCTAAGTCTCTAGGGCTAGGTTGAGTATCCACTTAATCACTAGATGTGTCTTAATACTAAGGAACTCTTAAAGTCTAAGAGAAGTCCTATGTCTAAGATGGAGGCATTGAGAGCTCAATCTAAAAATGAGGTCAACAAGCTGATGAACTGCATATCTTGGGCAGAGGGTGCTAGCTATGGCTTCAACAATCATAAAAGCCAACTTGGAACTCTCTTCTTCCTCCTTCTTTTGCTGGGATGGTGGAGCAACTACGACACTTTTGGACAGCCACTCCTTCATCTCCACTATTGAGGTAGGAGGTCGAGTGGGAGAGCTCGACCTTGCATCAACTAGCATGGTGGATGGAGTGTGGTCCTTAGGACATAATCATATCATCAAGGGGGATGAGTTCTCTCTAGATGTTGACTTATGATAGTTATAGGAACCTCAGATGGTGAGATATGAATTGGTGATGGTGGTTAATGAGTGGAGTGGTGTGGTGATGATGACACCTAGCCTCTTCATCGAGGGTCTACCTCTTGATCTTTCTGTTCTTGTTAGGACACTAAGTCTTAGTCAAAGAAACATGGTAGAAGCTAGTACAGATCTTGAAGTTGGGGTAAACAACCTAGATGCTAGGACAGACTTCCTATTAAAGATTGGGATTATGGCAGAGACGGTACTTGTCCTAACGGAGGTCGTGGCAGGCATAAGTGGTGCTCGTGGAGTGGGAACCTCTAAGGCTTTCCTCTTCACCAATGGGATAAAATTGTAGAAGTGGCTTCTTGTTGGCCACCTCCTCCCTACTTACTGTACTGAGGATAGGACCATCACAAGTAATATTGAAGTGTTCAAATCTAAGGCCAAACTTGAAGACTAGGGTAGAGGTGATGGAATTTTTCTCACATCCTTTTCTCTGTTTGTAGCTGAGAGGGGGTGAAACCTACTACCACTAAGAAGTGGAGAGGTCTTATGAATGGATCCCTCTTTAGATACATGAGAGACTTCCTCAACCTCCTTGGCTATGTGTTCTTAATACCTCTTGATCTTTATGTTCTTGTTAGGACACTAAGTCTTAGTCAAATGCACATGGTAGAAGCTAGTACCAATCTTGAAGTTGGGGTAAACAACCTCAGATGCTAGGACAGACTTCCTCTTAAAGATTGGGATTATGGCAGAGACGGTACTTGTCCTAACAGAGGTCGTGGCAAGCATAAGTGGTGCTCGTGGAGTGGGAAACTCTTAGGCTTTCCTCTTCACCAATGGGATCAAATTGTAGAAGTGGCTTCTTGCCAGCCACCTCCTCCCTACTCACTGTACTGAGGATAGGACAATCACAAGTAACATTGAAGTGTTCAAATCTAAGGCTAAACTTGATGACTAGGGCAGAGGTGACCTAATCCATGGCCAAATTCACACCCGAAGCAAATGAAAAGATGATCTTTCTAGAATACATGATGATTGACTGATTGAAAGGAAGAAGGATTGGGGCTTTCTCTTCACTGTTAGAGAAGAAAAGGCAAAGGATTAGACTTTGCTTTAGCTTTTGTTTTTTTGACTTGACTTTAATTGAAACTCTCATCTAATAAACTTTGTTATATTAGATGGGGGTTCACATATTTTGGAGAGATTTATGATTTTGAGGGGATATATTTTGTTTAATCTAAACTTCGAGAGTGAGCTCAAATGAGTTTTGAGATGGCAGATGAACCTTACTTCATTATGATTATGGCAAGTGGTTCTTGAAGCTTTTTTATTGAATTCATTTAATTTATTTGAACATTCTTTTTTTTTTAATTCTCTTTTGTTATTGGAGATCCAAAAAGGGTTTTACAATCTACTCGACTAAGGTTTTAAAACCTAAAGTATGTTGGCCACACTTCTCTAAGGAATAAATATGTGAGGTGCCCAATGAAAAGAGTGATAGTCTTGGACTTACATAAAATTATAAGTCCACTATCAATGCTTGGAGATAATGATTTGCTACTAAAGATAGAGAGACGAACTATCCCTAGTAGAGTTGCTAGAAAAATCTATGGTGTTTTAATTTTGAGTCATAAGGACATCACACGGATCTTAAGGGGTACTTATTGAAGTGATTGAGTATGATATTGATGTATGATATATTATCTCAAAAGATAAAAATATCACTCTACAATGGACTTAATCACCTAATAAAGACTCCTAAGGCGATGGTCCTCGTATATACTAGAGATCTTTCCCTCACTTTACATAGATAAAGTAAGGGGTTTATTTCAAGCTGGGTTCTTTAGTTCCCTATGGAGGCAAGACCCCATAGTTAATTAAATCCTAGGAAATGAAAGTTTTAAGAACACTCTCAATTAAAGTAGTCAATAAATATTTCCAAAGATTTCAAGGCTAGACTATCAAAGAATTGATTGTTATTAGAAATCAAATGGGATTATTTAATTAGGAAGACTTCTTCACATATTCCAAAAGAGAATCAGTAGGAAGCATACATAATCTTAGGAAGCCTAGTGAGTCTTTTAATCTACCCTACAGTGAGGCGTTATAATTTTAAAGAGGGGAATTTATTTTTGTTTAAGTTAAAATTTTATTAGAGTGTTAAGACTTACATTCTAATAATACAATATTATATAAATGCCTAAGAAGTGAGGACTTATACTCATAGTAAAAGAGAAATAAGCTACCTCATAACCTAAATCTAGGGTGCTCTAGCATAAGCTAAGATTCTACTCAGAAAAAATGGGATATAATGCTCCACTTCTGCAAGAGAGAGTGAACACATCCCAACTCTTCTAGACTTACAACTTCCTAGAGTGGCCACCAGCTAACACCTCCTATGCTTTAAAACCATGTAGGCTGGTCTCATCTAGATGCAAGCTAGTTAGGATATTATTTAATTATGAAGGAAGATAGAATCTTAAACTTTCCCTAAGAGACTAGGTGATGTTTGGTATGCAAACATGGCTTAGACTAATGTTAAAATTTTATAAGTTTTTGTGATCATTTTGACACATTTATTTTCGACCAAGGCTTGGTAAAATTATGCCTACATGCATGACAAAATTAAGTTGTGGGCTAAATTAGTGGGATGAGGTGTTTTTCACTATAAAGAACCATGCTAAGGTCAAGCATTTCCCCTCTCGTGCAAGAGTGGAGATCCTCTCTATTCAAGAGTGAGACAATATGATATGCATGTTGTTATAGCATGCAATCATTTAGCTAAGGGGTTGTCAAATATTTTATTATCTTTATTAAGAACCTAGGATTTAAAATGATGTTATGAATTACATTAAAACTTAGTTATGAGCTATTTAGTGAGGGTAAAAAAATTTAATTTTATCTTAAAGATTTTACCTATTAAGGCCACACATAAAATCATCAAACTTTAAAAAACCTATGGAAAGCATGCCCTTTCTATTTCATAAACTAAACAAAAACATTAAGCATTTAAATTTTGTAAAACAATAAAAGGTCGATGTGGTTTGGTTTCATCGTACACCCCAGAAAAGAGAAAGATTTGGGTAGCCAAGCAATAACCTTATACAACCTAGATTATAATTAATTATTATGATTAGAATAAATGTTATGGGGTCTTCAACCTTTGTTCTTTTTTCCTTCTTTGGATTTGCTTGCTATAGGCTTTACAAGGCCACCTAGATCTTTGCCTTCTAGCCACTACTCATTCTAAATCCTATAGCACTAATCATAATCCTTATTACAAAAATTACATCTTTATTAAAATTAAAATCTAACTACACCTACAAAATGGATGTTAGTTAAACAATCATACAAGCTATGCAATTATATTTTATATATTTGGACTTAGCACCCTACACTCGGGTAATCAAGCTCTCCTGTCCTAATTGATTATGTTTAGGGGGCATAACGAGCACTTGCAAGCAAGAACATTTATATTCATTTATTATTAAAGTAACCCCACAAGCATAATCTTTTGCATAAAATATCATTAGGCTAATAACGACCAAACATCTAGTCTATGCACCAGCAATCCTACCAACAAGTCTAAAATTTTACACCACAATATACACTAGCTTAACTTAATACTAAAGTCATGACTTAGTATTCTAATGTGTGCTAAAGTTTAATGTGGTATTTTATGATTAAGCTTTATAACTATGATTGTCTAAAATCATTGGATTATTTAAATTACTCATTAAGGATGGTTTCACTTTAAGTTTTTTAGTAGCTTGATTGGCTTCTAACTTATGTGTTTTTTTTATTTTTGTTCACTATTTACTTAAGATCTAATCATTATAAAGAGAATAAAGAGGTTTAACTCTTTCATCCTTAGCCTAAATTATTTTCTAAAGATAGATTATTATGCCTTTAATTCACTTAATGAACCACTTGTGAATTTTATTTTTCCTAAGTTTAAATTAGCCTTAATGAATTTAATTCAAACATGAAAGGCATCTTAAGATTAATGAAATTAAGTCACCATCATATGAGTAATACTCAACTACTTCCATTCATTATTAATAATATCCACACTCTTCCATATTTTTTAATTTCTCTAATATTTGATTTAGTATGCACATATACATGCAATATACCCATATTTTTGCATACTTAATGAATTTTAATGCATGAATTTAATAAAAAAGGAAGATTTCATCTCATAGCTAAGCATATGCAATTTGTATTAGGAATTTAAGCAAGTATGTTCCATTGTTAAACCAAGGAAGTGAGATTATCTAAGACCTCCTTGGGGATACTTAAAGCTTCATGTTTCAAGGATGTCCAGACTATATACTAATTCAAATACACACAAGCATATACATAAGCATAGAAACAAAATCATGCAAAAGTTATGTATAAAAATCCTTTATTTATGTAAAGTTTAATGGCATAAAGAAAGGGGTTTTACTTTATATTCTAACACATGCATACACATAAATTAAATTAAGCAAGTACATGCTTATTAAACTAGGAAAGTAAGATTATCTAAGACCTCCTTGGAGCTACTTAAAGCCTCATGTTCCTGGGATTTCCAGACTATACTCTTGCTAATTCTAATGTGTAAACATATACACAAAACATAAGAATAAAATAATTAATTGCCATCTTTTAAATACAAATGAATGATCAATTCATTAAGTTTTTATAATAAGCATTGATATAAGTTTCATCAATTCGATTTATAATTGACTTATAGTTTCAAAAATGTTTGAGATTTATTAGTGGTAATAGCCACACCATATAATAACATTTATCCAACTCATGCAATTTGAATACAATCATATTCTTTACTTTTTTTTTAAATATGAATACATGAAACAAATGGCATACACATTTATAATAATTTAAAGGAAGTAATTAAATATCACCATATAACATACTTGATTTCATCAAACCCTAAGGACAATCAAGTTAAATAAACATCCATTAAGCCTAATCAAAGCATCTTTAAGGTCTAATTTTAATGTTCAAGTTATTAAAACCTAAAGAGATGAAATGTTACTAAGGATTTACTCCATCCATATTGGTTATTTAATATGTTGAAGGAAAGAAATTAATTTTTTTTTTTGAATTGACTAGGTTCAATCCATTGATTACATCAATTTGATTACCCTTCCCAAGCTTGTTTAATTCAATTAACCACTTATCATAAGCTTTTAATGATATGCTTTGAGGAAATAAAATTATCAATGCACCTAAAGAGATCTAATGTAATTAGGCTCATGCTTAAGAGTTAATTCAATTAAAGAAGGATAATATTTAAGCTAAATACTCTTATGATTTCCCCACACCAATGGAGAAATTATAATTTCTTTAATGACTTTATGTAACTAAACACATAAAGGGATTCATGGGTTGGAACTTGAATTATTTTAGTTGATTTCATTTGAATTTAATTATTAATTTTCTTAACTTATCCTTAATTACAAAACATGTTAATTAAATTCATTAAGAGAATACATTTGAAATTAATTAGGAGAAAGGGTCTTAATTAATTCCCATGTTATCCTTACTATTTTCATTGATTAATTATCTCTAATTACTCAATTTTACTATTTGTTAATTTTAATAATAATTATATCACTTAAAAGGGGTAATTAGAATTAAAAATTTGGAATTTAAATTTCATTGCAAATAATTTTAAGAAAAATATGGGAGTTAGAGGACATCCCATAGAATCAACATGCCAAATTTGAAATTAATTAGCCAAATAATTTATCCATAATTAAAATAATTAGTCTAAATTTTAAACTTTAATTAAGCATTATTCATTAGACATTAATTAGATATTTCATTTTTATTAAATTCTCCTATGTCTAAGCTTTCTAGAATGGGTTTATTTGTACTTTTTAGAGTTTTCTACAATTAGTTATGATTTTTTGAAGTTTTGGCTACCTAAATTGGATTTCTAAGCCAAATTACACATTTTAAACTGTTGATGTCATGTGGACATAGACGCGATAGTGCTTTCCAAGTGGTATTGTGGCATTGGTTATTTAAAATGTCTGATGCAGCTATTGACTCAAAGCGATCAGACATGATTTCGTCCCAACTATCCGATCTCAGATCAGATGATCGAGATTTATTCTGTGAGTATGAAAGAATTAAATAAAGATTTAGCATGATTAATCACGGCCATCCATTCTAACCATGCAAAATGGATGGCCGGTGATCCATCATCCTAGAAGCACTAAAAGACGGATACTATCCACCTTTCATTGCTTGATCTAAGCTCACTGTAGCTCAATTAGCAGTGAAGTCAACTCTAAAATAATCTAAGGATGCCTTTCTAATGGTTGAATTGATCAAGAATTGATTAGTTTTGGGTCACCGGAGTCTGGTGAAGGTGTGGAAAAAGTTAATTTGGCTTTGGTTAAAGTAGTGAGCTTGGACAGACAGAGCTCTCGGGCATGAAGGGAGATTGGTCTCGTTAGTGATGGGGTGCACGGTGAGCTTAGAGAATGCTCTAGGACTTCTCAGGATGCTCTGAGAAAGGTCAATAATGAGTTTGAATGGATGGGGAGGAGTATACTCTCATCCCTAATTGAACCAATGGTTGGGATTGGCTCAGCCTTTGGTAGTGGTCCAGCCAGAGTGGGTGGCCAGAGGTGGCAGGAGACTGCTAAGGTGGATGTGTGTGAGAGGTTGAGGGAGTATAGTGGGCTACCATGGAGTGTACACACTTCTTTAAGTGGATCAATGGTTTCCCATGGGTGAGCTCGCCCTCTCTTGGCCAAAGGCTGATCTCAACAACCTTTAGTTAGGTTGAGTCAGTGGTATTTTGTCCAAGAAAGGCCAAAGGTGGTTACCAAGGGGTGGAGAGCTTGAGAACCCATCTAAATGTGGATTTTTTTTCCCATTTGGATGGCTTAGTTCAATGGGTTTGACCTAACTCGGGTTCACCATGTGTTGAGCCCACTTGGGCAGGTCCACAGGGACCTAAGGATGAGTCATGCCAAGTTTTGTTGGGTTTGGCTTAATTGGACTCTTGTAGGTCAAATGGGCCATGTTGCACTATGTTGACCATTTTGATCGACTTGGGTCAGAGTGGGAGTTTGGTTAAGTTCAATTGGTTATTTGGAATGAATTAGTTTAATTAGTTTGATTCAATTTGAGTTAGATTTGGATTTGATTCATATTATTTCATTTAGGTCAAATGGGTCATGTTGACCAATTTGATCAAATTGGCCAAATTGGCTTAAACATGGGTTAGGTCTATATTCAATTGGTCATTTGTAATTTATTGAAAGAGCTGATTTAAATTGATTTGAATTATGGATTGATTTAGTTTAATTTGACCCTTTAGGTCAAATTGGGATAAGTAGGCCAATTGAGTTAGGTTGACCAAATTTGGTTCCAATTGAAGGATGGATCATGTTAAATATTAAATTGGTTATTTGTTAGAAACATTGGTTTAAACTATCTTGTTTAGGATTTGGTTTGGCTCAATTTGGCCCTTTATGTCTAATTGGGTCAACTTAGGTCAAGAGGCCAAAGTGGCTTGGTTAGGTTCAATTGGTGGTTGAGTCATGCTCAATACTCAATTTGTTGTTGATGGGAGTCATTGATTGCAATTAATATGGTTAAAACATGATTTGATCCAATTTGGCCATTTAGGTCACTTTGGTCAACTTGGGTTAAGGGGCCAAACTAGCTTGGTTAGGTCCAATTGATTATAGTAGAGTGTCGAATAATGACCTACAATCATCAATGAAGAGATTGGATAGCTTGATTTGATCCAATGGTGGTTTGATTAAAGTTTGGTCTAATTAGACCTTTAAGGTCACTTTGGGTTAAGTTGTTTAGTCAAGTCAATTTGGGCCAATTGAGGCTATAAATGGTTGGAGTATATTCAATGATGAATTTGAAGTTTATTGGTGGCTCTGGCTATAATTGATTTGAGTTCAATTGGGTTTTGACTCATTTAAACATTTTATGTTAAATGGGCTAACTTGGGTCACTTAAGTCTAATTGGTGGCTTGATTGCGAGTGTTGTAATACTTTGAAATGATATACTGGATGAATAGGATAATTGAGAGAATTGAATTGAGCTTGGTTTTACTTGGGTTATTTTGAATGGAGTTATAGGACTAAAGTGGGTTAACTTGAGTTAAGAAGCCAAATTGGCTTGGTGCTTGGAATGGAATCAAATTCAATCATTGTCAACTGATTGGCTTGAGATTGAGTTTTGATCATTTGATTTATGTTTAAAGTGATTGATGGGTTTGAGTGTTGGTTTAGGCCTTAGGGTAAGAGAGCCTACTCATTTTAAGGTAAGCTCTAGCCCTAAGGCTATGCCCTACAACTCTCTAAGCCTGGGTTTAGTGTTCTTTTAGTCACTATAAGTGTCCTAGCACTAAGGTAACCAAAGTGTCTATAAGAATTCTAGACCTATGATTGGAATGAACAATCCTCACTACAAAAGTGAGGTGAACAAACAATAATACTGCATCTAATAAATCTAGGCTTAACCTCTTTCTTTACTAATAGATATTTAATTACTTCATGATCATTATATATAAATATTTTTGTTCCAACTAGATTGGATCTAAATTTATCAAAGGTAAAGACAACAACTAGTAACTCTTTCTTATTTGTTGAATAGTTTAATTGATTTTCATTTAGAGTTTCACTAGCATAGTATATCACACAAAAAATTTTATATTTTCTTTGTCCTAAGGTTTCCCCTATTGTAAAATCACTTGCATCACACATCAATTCAAAAGGTAAATGCTATCAAGTGTTATATTAATCACAGCTAAACTTAATTTACTTTTAATAGATTAAAAGCTTCTTGACATTCCCTTGTAAAAATAAAGGGTTGATTAGTCCTTTTAACCCTTATATGTAAGTGCACGTATCAAATCAAGTAATGTAGAATGAAAAGAGTATCATTCCCATGAGGATTAGAGCAAAATGTGATATTAATTTATATTAAGTTAATTGTTACTATTTTTAAAAGTTAATTTTTTCCAACTAAATGCAAATGCTTATTTTAAAATGAAAATCTTTTATTTTGTAAAAAATTAAAATTACTAATTTTAATATATTTAGATTTATAAAAAATAATATATTTTCATAGTGGTAGAAGGAGTACTTTGAATTTATGGAGATTTTAGATTATGTTTTATATCAAACTAGGTTGTGGATCAATTTCAAGCTTGTAGTGTCAACCAAGAGCAAAATGGCTAAACTTTTTATGTCTAGAAAAGTATAACCAAATCAATCCCTTTACCTAATTTTCTACCTAGTACCAAATAAATATTTAATTATTTGCATTACCCATATTTCTCTTTAAATGAATGCAACTTCAAAAAACAATCATATGTTTAATTTCTATTTAGCACTTTTAGACTATCTAGCACATTAATAATGATTTAGTACATTTGTTTGCCTTCCTCCTAATTGTTCTTCTAGGATTTCATTGATATCTCTAGATCAAACTTGATTTTAACTTTATAATTGGCTAGATTACAAGTAAATGAAGCATGGACAAAAGAAAAATACAATTTTATGAAAGAACAAACAACTTTTTTATATTAACCCACAAACACACA
Organism: Cymbidium sinense; assembly: GCA_021442155.1. NCBI lineage: Eukaryota > Viridiplantae > Streptophyta > Magnoliopsida > Asparagales > Orchidaceae > Cymbidium > Cymbidium sinense. Next base: position 50,833,712 of record CM038224.1, on the reverse strand, counting down.
CACATCCAAATCTCACATAAATTAATAACACTTTTTAGACTAGTGCTCCATAATAAAGAGAAATAAAAAAAAAAGAAAATAATATTAAACATGGTAAAATAAGACATAGGATAGCCTGAGAAAAAAGAAAAGAGCACATCGAGTAGATCTTCTAATCCACTCCTCCAATTCTCTACTACTTTCTCATGGTAATATCTAGCATCCTTGGATGAAAATATTTAATTATTGATCTCCTTCTCCACCTCTTGATTAAGAAAACACTCTTTTACACTACCCTTACACACTCTCACAGCACTTGAGTGTCACTCTTTAATTTCTTCACAAAGAACTCAGACATACACTCACCCTCTTGCCATGAAAAATAAAAAAGGAAAAAAATCTATAAAAAAAAGATTTCTTTCTCTTGAAAACATTCCATATATATAGCCTAGATACATCCTTGCTCGATTTTCTAGATGCTTCTACCATAATTGTCTCAAAAACTACTCAAAATCATCATTGAATGATCACAAATCTAATTTTTGGGGTCGTAGAATTGTGGTGCTATGACACTGATGATCCATCAGCACGATGTTATGCTTGTTGCTTCTACTACATATGCAGTGCTTAGGCATTGTGCTTGTTATAAAATTATCCTAAAATGAGCCTGATATATTGCCTACGCACTAGCCTTACTATAAATTTCTCCAATTTAGGCCATTTATAGCACCATGATGCAGCTTTTGTATCTAGCCTAGGCACGCTATGCCTAAATTTCTTCTTTTTTACTTTTTTATAATTTTCTTATTACAACATAAAATATACTTAAAATAAATACATTTTAATATTAAAATACATGATAAATTCATTAAAATTACATGAAATTTTCACAATTTTAACATTTATCAAGGACTTATCATTTTTAATAAGTCACATAATGATTTTGATATTTTTGAAATTCCTTAATGAATCTCTTGTAAAATCCGGCATGTCCTAGAAAAGTTCTGTTGGAGGAAATTTTTTTTATAATTGAACTTATGTCCTATCCACTTATATACCTTTTACTAAAATTTTATAACTTTTTACTATTCCTTTCTAATAAAAAAATGTCAATTCTCGTAGTTAAGTACTAAGTTTTTCTCTTCATATCTTTTAAGAATGATTTCTAGGTTTTCTAAGCAATGTTCAAATGTCATACCAAAATAGAAATATCATTCATAAACACTTCAATGTAGTTTTCAATTAAGTCAAAAATTATAGCCATGATACAATGTTAAAATGTAGCAAGTGTGTTACATAAGCCAAAGGGCATTCTCCTAAAAGAAAATATACCATAAGGACACATGAATGTTGTTTTTTCTTGATCCTCAGGTGTTATGATAATTTGATTATATCCATAATACCCATCTAAAAGAAGTAATATGAATGGTGTGCTAACTTATCTAACATTTGATCAATGAAAGGCATAAAAAGTGATCTTTTCTAGTGGATTTGTTTAACATCCTATAATCAATACAAATTATCCACCTTATAACTATTCTAGTAGGAATAATTTCATTATTTACATTAGTAACTATAGTCATTCCTCCTTTGTTAGGCATGCAATAGATTGGACTTACCCATACACTATTGGATAGAGGATATATAATTTTTGCATCAAAATACTTTAAGATTTCCTTTTTATAACTTCTTTCATGATTACATTTAGTCTCCTTTGATTTTCTATAAATGGTTTAATATTTTCTTCCATTAAAATTCTTGCATACATATTGAAGGCCTAATTCCTTTAATACCTTGTATTGTCCATCCAAATTCTTTTACATGTCCTTTAAGAACTTAAAGTAATTTATCTTCTTGATTTTCTTCTAAATTAATTGAGATAATTATTTGTAATGTTGATTCTTTCCCTAGAAAATCATATATCAAGTGATTTGGCAATAATTTTAATTCTAATTCTAGGCCTTCTATTATAGATGGTTCGAGGTTATTTCTTTCTAAAGGCATTTCTAATGATTTAATTTTTTTTCTTTAATCTGATTGTGTGTAACTCTAAGGAATTGAATTTCTTCATTTTCTTCCATCATCATTGTGTATTTTTATTCTACAAAATCATTTATGATATAAGAATCCAATTCTTTTTCTATTTTACTTTCACTTAACACAATCCTATAACATTCTTCATTTCTATTACAAAAAAATTTGATAGAGTTAAGCACATTAAATTTATCTTTTTGATCATTTACTCTCATTATTAATTCTTTTTTTTAACATCTATCATTATTCTTCTAGTAACTAAGAAAGGTCTTCCTAAAATGAGAGGCATTTTTTTATCTTCCTCCATATCTAATATTATAAAATTTGCAGGGTATATAAATTTATCTACCTTAACTAAAACATCCTCAATAATACCCTTAAGATATGTTAATGATCTATCAGCTAATTATAGAGTCACACTTGTAGGTTGTACTTCTCATAATCCTAATTTCTTAAAAATTGATGAAGGCATTAAGTTTATACTAGCTCCTAAATCACAAAATGCTTTTCCAAAAAATTTGTCCCCTTAAGTGCAAAGAATAGTAAAAGTCTCTAGATCATTAAGTTTCTCAAGTAATTTTCTTTGAATTATTGTAATACATTCTTCAGTAAGGGATATTGTTTCATTTTCTCCTAACTTTTTTTTTTGTATAGATTGTCTTTCATAAATTTAGAATATGAAGGCAATTGTTCCAAAGCTTTTGTAATGGTAAATTTATGGATAATTTCTTAAATACTACTAAGAATTTAGAAAATTAATTATCCACATTTTACTTTTGAAGTCTTTAGGGAAATGGAGGTGGTGGTCTTTCTCTCATTTTTTTTAAATACTTCTCTTTTGGCTTCCTATTTCTTTACTTTAATTTTTTTATTTTTTATTTTCTTTTTTTTTATTTTTCCTTATCTAATATTTTATTTTTTTAGTTTTATTTTGTGGAGGATATCTTGGTGGGGTGATTGGTCTAAAGTTAGGGTTTTGAGAGTTATAATTCTTAATGTTCCAACTTCTAGATTTCCATTTTGATTATAGTTTGCATTATTATTCTAGGAAAAGTTTGGAAGATTCCTCCAACCTTGATTAAATGTATTTGAGTAAGGATCATTTGATTAATTTAAGAGATGGTTAAGCATTTCCAATATTTGATTAGTTTGATCTTCTAATACACTAATTTCTCCATTTTCTCCCCCTTGATTCATATTGTTAAATTTTGATTAATTTAAAAGCAGACTAATTTCTTAGACAGGAAAGCTACTTGTGAAGTCAACATTGCAATCATATCAATATTTTTAACACTAGCTACCTTCTTTGAATTTAATCTATTATAAGGCCATTGATAGTTATTAGTTGTCATTTCTTATATTACAGCAAGCTTCCTCAAAAGGTTTTGGCATTAGGTTGCCTCCTCCTACTACATCTATGATACTCCTTAGAGATCCTAATAAGCCAATATAAAATGATTGAATTATATGCCAATCATATAATGAATGATGATGATATTTCCTTGATAATTTCTTGTATCTTTCATATGCCATATATATAGATTCATTATCTAATTATATAAATGATATCATGTCTTAGCTTAACAGTTTTGGATGATAGAAAATATTTTGCTAGAAATTTTTTGAACTTATTCATTCCAAGTTGTCATAGATCCTTAAGGTAGTGAATTCAATCACATTTTAGCCTTATCTTTAAAAGAAAGGGGATAATTTTAATCTAATAGCATCATCACTTACTCCATTGTATTTAAATGTTGCTTAAATTTTTAAGAAATTGCCAATATGTGTATTAGAATCTTTGATAGGTGAACCCTCAATCTGATAATTTTATAACATTTGAATTATAGATGGTTTTAATTCAAAATTATTGGCTTGAATAGTTGGTCTAGCAATACTTTGATGTATTCCATCTATAATTAGTGTGGCATAACCTTTAAGAAGTCTAGATGGTTCTCCTACTGATTGATTGTCCATTGTTAGTCTTTTCACTTGTTCTCTCTTTTTCTTTCCAATTTTCCTACAAAGTTGTTTGATTTCTAAGTTTAATGGCACTATTTGTATAGTTTTATCTCTACATATGTAATGTTTAGAAATCATAACTTTGGTTCAAAAATTAAACAACAACACTACATTAAACAAGTATAAGGATATTTCACACTTAACACAAAATATAAATACATATAACAAAAATGTTGAATTCAAAACAATTCAGCAAGACTAATATTAACTTAATATAAATTACGCAACGACGCCAAAAACTTGATTGGTACTTTACCTTATATGCAAGTGCACGTGTCAAATCAAGTAATATAGAATGAATAGAGTATTGATCCCATGAGGATTAGAGCAAAATTTAATATTAAATTTATATTAAGTTAGGTACTAATATATTAAATTTTAATTTTTATCCAAAAAAATGTATGTGCTTAATTAAAATTATTATGTACTATTTTGTAAGATATATAAAAAACCAATTTTTATATTATTATATTTTTATATAAAATATAAATTTTTTTCTTAATTTAAAAGAACTTTGAATTTATGGAGTTTTTGGATTATATGTTATATTAAACTAAGTAGTGGATTAATTTCAAGCTTGTAGTGTCAACTAAGAGCAAAAATGTTATACCCACTATTCCTATACAAGTATAACCAAACCAATCTCCTTTGCCCAACTTTATGTCTAGTGCTAAGTAAATTTTGATTAGTTGTATTACCTTTATTTTCTTTTAAATAATTCAAAATATTAAAAATAATCATATATTAAATGGATAGTCTGCTCTTCTAGACTATCTAACACATTAATGATTTCTTAGTTCATTTATTTGCTTTTTTCTTAATTATTTTTCTAGGACTCTGTCGATGTCTCTAGATCACCCTAGATTTTAACTTTGTAATTTGCTATATCATAAGTAAATGAAACATGGGAAAAAGCAAAACACCATTTCATGAAAAGAACATATAATTTTCTTATATTGATCTACAAAACATGGTCTAATACAACACAAACATCCAAATGCTCACATAAATTCAGAGCACTTTATGATTAGTACTCCATAATAAAGAGAAAGAAGAAAATCATATTAAACATAATAAAGTAAGATGTAGGATAATTAGAGAAGAAAAGAAAGGGAAAATTGAGTAGAACTTCTAAGTCTACTCGTGATCCTCTACTGCTTTCTCATGAAAATAACCCACATCCCCTATTGAAAATCCTTAATTGTTGATCTCCTTCTCCATATTTTGCTTAAAAAAACCATCTAACAACACTTAGAGTGGCACTCTTCAAGTTCTTCCTAAAGAACTCACACACACACTCCCCCTCTTTCCAAGAAAAATAAAAACAATAGAAAAAGATCCTGTTCACTTGCAAATATCTTCTATATATAGCCTAGATATAACCCTAGTCAATTTCCTTGATGATACTGCTATAACTACCTTGAAACTATCACTAAGCTATCACAAATTAATTATATCAGGTTGTAGCATTATGATGCTATTGATGTAGGCTGTGGCACTATGCTTGCTAGTTCTACCTCATATTTTTCCTCTAGTATAGTGTCACGACACTACTTATGTGCCTAGGCACTGAGCTTATTGTAAAACTATCCCAAAATGAGTTTGATCTGGTGACACGACGCTGCTAATATAGCATGTAAGCTCTATCCTTGATGTAAAATTGCCCCAATTTAGACCATTCAAGTGTTGTTCCTAAATTTCTTCTTTTTTTAGTCTTTTCTTTAATAATTTATCTATTTCAACACAAAATATACATAAAATAAACACATTTTAATATAAAATACATGATAAAGGCCTTAAAATATTATGAAATATTCACAATTTTAATAGTTATCATGCATATCCTAGTAATAAAAATTCTCATTTTATCCTCTTATTCTCTTATCTAAATTTCTTTGTCATTGGTCACCCAAATATCCTTCTTCTCCCAAAAATTTCCAACACTTCTTGATTGTTGATTTAGACATATAATAATGAACCAAAAAAATGCAAATGAGAACTTTAGTTTTCCAACAACTAATAATCAACCAACTATAATGATTTTATTCTATTATTTAGCTAAGATTTTGGAATATGCATATAAAGAAATGTAGCACCATTATAATGAATGGAAAGTTATTACATTAATAACATTTTTTAACTTATAAGGTTAAGCTTCTTTTAGTGAATTTAAAACCCTCTTCTAGGCTTAATTTAGGTTGCATTAATCCAGCCAATATTTGAGAAAAATATACTAAGTTGAATGATAATTAGATTTAATTCAATAAAATTTTATTTTGGAATATGTACTTAAGTTGAAATTTAACTTCAATGATTATTTCGATTGCTAAATTGATAGTTTATCAAAGCTTGGAGTTGACTTAAAAATGCAAATTTGATTAGGCTAATTTATTAATAACATCAATATATTATTAATTATTATATTTATTTGTTAAAGGTTAAAACTTAGACCAAATGACTTCAAAATAGTTTAGGATCACATTTAACTTGAAATAATGCTATTTATGAGATCAATTTTGACCTTGGCTAATCTTGTTTTAAGGATTATTTTGGTAAGTTAGAAATTTTTATTTATCAATTTATTCAAACTAATCACCCTATGTCTAATGATAGAAGTGTAGGTTGCAAAATAGATAGGAAAAGTACAACAAGCACATGACAGCTTTTAGAATTATCAATTGTGCCTTGGTCCTTTAGGAAAAGAATTTTATGGCTTTATCCATTATTAATGTTTAGTGCATAGCTATAGAAAGTTTTGTAGCTCAAATCTATTAGTTAAACCAATAATTAGAAGACTTAGAATTATGCTACATCACATTCTAGTTAAGTGTAACAACACTTGTGCCATTAGTTTAATCAAAAATCCTATCTGACACTCATAGATTAAACATATAGAAATTAAACAAAATTTGATTAGGTTTTATCTTCATATGGTGATGTAAACAGTTAAATTCATTAACACTAATTTATAAATTGCTAATAATTTTACAAAACCTTTACTTGAAGAACAAATTTGTATTTTAAGACACATGTTTGATATGTTAGATCCAAATATTTAAGTTGCTTCATATTTCATTTTATATTGTTCTAATCCTTTTGATGTTGCCAAAAGGGTGAGAAAGTATGTTGGTTCCTTTAAAATAATTACGTGCATACATTTAGCTAGAACATTTAAATTATTTTAATGAATTTGATTTGATAATTATGATACAAAATCAATTTTCACCTTTATTTACATATATAACTAACATGGGTTGATGTGATGCTCGGCAAACATATTTGGTTCTCTTAATGCTTGATTTAAAATAACATGGGCATCACATCATATTTTGAGTGGTGAAAGCTTTAATAAGAGAACTGAATGCTTGGTGAGCCATTTGAGGCCCAAGATATACTGATATTGAGCAAAGCAAACCCTTAATGCAAGAAAAATTGAAAAGTTGCATAATTACTTAGGATACTCTGTACACCATTTTTTACCCAAGAAAAAGTCCCACTTGACGAGCAGTAAAAGCTTAAATAGAATATCTAAATATTTGGTGTGCACTCATGGCTTGAGAAGAATTGTTTAACAAGCTATCTTTAAGTTCCATGTTGTAAGAACGACACCCCATGATATCATCAACTAAACTCAAAAAAAAAGATCAACTCTCCTAGTTGGCAACCCAAAAAACCAACTCTCTTAATTGGAAAGCCAAAAGACCAACACTTTGTGCAATTAATGACTATAATGTAAAACCAACACTCTATGAGGTTGGCAATTAAACTCAAAAAGACCAACTCTCCTAATTGGAAACTCAAAAAACCAACAGTCCATGAAATTGGAAACTATAGTGTAATACTGACCCTCCGTAAGGTCAGTAACTAAACTTAAAGAAGACCAACCCTCCAAGTTAAAAATCCAAAATATCAACACTCTGTGTAGTTAGGGACTGTACTGAAGATTGACACCCATGAGGTTGGCAACTAAACTTAGAAAGACCAACTCTCCTAGTTGACAACCCAAAAGACCAATACTCCATGTGATTGGTGACTACAATGTAAAACTGACGAGGTTGGCAACTAAACTTAAAAAGACCAACTCTCATAGTTGACAACTAAAAAAATTGACATTCTATGTGGTTGGTGACTAAAGTGTAAGACTGACACCTCATGAGGTTGGTGCTAAGGAAAATCCCAATTCGCCCAATTGGAAAGTTACAGTTAATTATCTAAAGAGGTGACTAACATATAATGAGACTATGTATGAAAGATACTCTAAGTGATAAGATATTTTAAGTCATCAGCACAATTATTCATGCAACAAAAAGCGAGTGCCTACTTAAAGAGATGGAGTTATTCACAAATGAGTATCAATCTAGCAAGTATATGTAAAATGGCAATGCTAATGAAACTACCCAATAAGATTCATTCTATTGACTGATGGGTCAAAATGTTCTAAATCAATAGATAATTTATTCAAATAAATGAACATCATCTTAGTGAGTATATAAAGATTAGCTGTGCTAGAGCAACTATACAAGAAAGATTCTTTCAAATATTCAACATTTTAAGTGAGCTATTCATGTATCAATGAATGAGTATTAATTTGAGAAATATACATAAACTCGTAATGCTAAAGCAACCACATAGGGAAATTATTTTTATCCATCAGTGATCCAAATATTTTAAGTTATAAATATGGTTATTCGTGCATTGACTAGTGAGTACTAGCTCAATGACAAAGTGTTTATTCAGAAATATTTAATAAGAAAATAAATCTAGTTGTTACTCAGATAAGTATACTCAATTAAAAATACACTTATGCTTTTTATTTCATGTAAAATATTTTTATAATTGAGCAAGTAAGATACAAACACCCTACTCACCAAAAAAAAATTTTATAAAGAGATGAAAGAGGAAATGATATGGCAACTCAAACTACCCTTGTTATCATCATCATCTGAGTCTGTGAGTACGAGTACATTTAAGAAGTCCAAAAACTTGGTGTCAAGGTGGCCGAGAACATTTTAACTCCCTGATTCTTCTTCTCCTTATAGACATACCTCACAAAAAGGATAGAAAAAAAAAATAAAATTATTAGCTATAAACATTTAATGATCTAAAAATATATGTGATTATTAAGAGGTCACATCACCTTTTGTCTAATCTATTTTTTTTATATACCGAAGGCTACAAATGGATATTTTCTTTCTTCTTTAATGCACCCAATATTTCTTCAACTATTCACTCAAATAAAATCTCTTATTTTTAAAGGTCGAATATGCAAAACTTGTTGAAATGTAATCGCTATAGATGCTATAAGGCTTCATAGTAACATTGATCCTGTAACTCTATGAGCAAGTCTTCGTAAAAGGTGAGGAAAGCCAAGTTGGAAGAGATCACTACCATTCCTATGGCCATAATGAGCATTTTAGCTACTCCATCTATAACAATTAAAGCACTAATTTCTTCCTCAAACTTCTGAGGAGAAGCTAACACTCACCCCACTGATGAACGAGATGTTGTGGTGAGTGCGTGACTTGCGAGTGTCTCTAGAGTGGAGGAAGGAGGAGAGGAAAAACTTTTGATTTTTTCTAAGGAAGTGCTAGTGACCTTAATGGTTGACCAACTACCATGAGGGAGACCATAGAGGAATACCTTATGGAGGTTATTTTGCCCCTCATCTCATACTACAAGCTTTTTATGTTTATATATCATGCTTTCTTTTTTATTGCAACTGATGTTTATAGCATTCAAGCCTTGATAGAGGATGGTGAGGGGCCATTCGTTAGCCCGTAGAGTCATTTTCTTTAATGGTCCAGGTAGCTTTATAGAGTCTCAGAATTGACTTCATGAGCCCCATCTCATATGAGATTGATTTTGATGATAATAAACACCTATTCAAATACTACTAATTAAGTTAAATTTAAGTGTGCAGAAAAAATTCTTCAGCTTATGGATCTTTAATTATATAAGATGCTAAAGTTATTAGACATGGACTGGGTTAACTATATTAAGGAAAATAAAATTCTCACTAAAATAAAATATATCTTTCATTCATCTTAAAATAATATATTTTAAATTATTCATAAACACTATATCTCATATTTACAATTATTCTTCAAATTATTCATTTTTGATAATGTGTACTAAATGCATAAACTTTGTTCTATTTATTATGCTTTCATGCAAGTTAAATTAAGTTCACATTTCATTAAACTATTTCCATGCTTAGTCATGTTCATCATCCATTTATTCAATGCATGAATCTTAATTATCCAAAAATTATTCAATGTGTTATTTTGGTCTCTCTTATTATCCTAATTTCCTCTCTCCTATCCTATATCTCATCCTAAACCTTTTTGGCTAAATTTTTCATGATTACTTGCAAAATAAATCATGTGAGTCAAATTATTTTCATAATTATTCCATCTTTTTCTAAATTTTAAAGTCATTTATTTTAATCTTTAATTTCAATTATTTTGAATTCAAATTAAATATTCTCTTTCTTACATGTGCAAGTTTGAAATTAGCTCTTTATGGAATCTTTTGTGGCTAATCATATTCTACTCTAATTAATTTAATTTGAATTAATTTGAATCTATTTGAGTTCATTCAAATTTAATTAAAATAAGCCATGGAATTATCTTCTTTTCTTTTATAAATTTTATTTTTAGAAACTTCCCATGGCCACCATATTTTTATTTAAATTCAAATTAATCACTTGATGAATATTGATTTGAACTCACCTAAGATCTTATTCATCATCATTTGATTCGAATTAAGTACATTAAAATAAATTTAATTTATTTTTGGAATGTAGCTTAGCCAAATTTTTAATATTTCCATTGGATTTAATTTAAAATTGTTCTAGAATAATATTTTTCCTTCTTTCATTCAATCAATTTAAATTGATTAAATATTCCATGATATTTCATTGAATTCAAATTGAATCCCAACATGGAAACTTCTTTGGCTGACCTTATCATGCAAATCTATTTAATAAATTTTTAAATTAATAAAAACCTCTCTTATGAATTTCCCATATTAATTAAATTTAATTGATTCAATTTAATTATTTAACATTTGGATTTCCCTCTTCCTTACCTTGGATGAAATCCCTCTCATGTAAATTGAAATTAATTAGTTAAAATCAACTTTTCTTACCAAATATGATTTCCCTCATATTTTTTATTTGGCCAAACCCTTCATCATGTAAATTACTTTTATTTTTAATTGATTTGTGTTTAATCAAATCCAAATTTATTTTCCATCCTATTTCCTTTAGCTTGGTCCCAACTAATCTCTTAACCTATATATGTAACTCTTTAGACTAATGTTAACTTCTTCTTAGATTTTTCTTCTCTTGGTCGAACCCTTGCAAAACTTTCCATTGGAGATTTCTCTTGGTGAATCAAGTGTTAACCTTTTTAACATTCCTCTTCTTCCTTCTTTCAAGTGATTGCTTTCAAGTTTGCACAAAAGAACTTTGAGGATTGGTCAATTTCCTTATGGTTGAAAGCTTAATAAGGTGCATTCACTCTATTTTATAATTTTACATGCTAAGTGACCTTGTTCTCTATCTTGGCTTGAGTTTCTTATGCATTTGGTCAATTTATTTTGTGCTTAACTTATCTATTTCTATATTTTTCTCAAGTTGGTCGAAAGCTTTGTGGTTGATTGATTAAAGTTTATTATTGCAATTTATTTTCGCTTCTTTACTCCATCATATTCTAAAGAGAGATTACTTTCTTGTTGATTATTTCATATAAAACACTTGTGAGCAACAAGTTTTATTACTTCTAAATCATCTCATCTTTTGTATAAATATTAATTTATTTAAAAGAGAATTCATTTGAGTTTATGTGTTTTTATATTGCTTATACATTTGATACTTCCTAAACTCAAATCTTTTCGTAATAATTTGATTGGTGTGGTTTTTCAAATCATCATTGTGCTACATTTTAAATCATTAATTAAATCATTTTAATTTCAAGTTATTACATTCTTTTTAAATTCCTTATAAAGTTTATTTCACATCATCTACATCTTTCAAGATTAATCATTGCATTCAAGTTTAAATATCAATTAAAGTGAGCTATCTTTTTTACCTTTGTTTTCACTTGCCTTAATATTATTGTATTTAGGTTTCGAGAGCAAATTTATTTTAAAATTGAGAGTTAGAAACTTTCATATTCTTCTTTCTTTTTTCACATGTTGGGTTGTACTTGCTCGTTAAGAAAAGTACTTGTTGGGTTGCACTTGTCTGTAAAAGAAAGTATGTGTTGGGTTATACTTACCCGTGAAGGAGAGTACAGGAGATTTGTTGTAATCTCAAGTTTTTTCTTAGTGAATTCTTAGTCTGGGTGGCTAGGTGTGAATGTGGGTCGATTTTGGGGTTTTTGAACTGTAAAATATTTTCTGCATTTTACTTTTCTACTATTGCCTTTTGTTATTTTATTACACCAATGTATTATTATAAAGTATTTAAGTTTTCTATAAAAGTTAAAAATAAGTTTTATGAAATTTTTTTAAACCCCCCACCCTAATCTCTATGTTTTCTTTACTTTTCTGCATTTTACTTTTCTACTATTGCCTTTTGTTGTTTTATTACACCAAAGTATTATTATAAAGTATTTAAGTTTTCTATGAATGTTAAAAATAAGTTTTATGACATTTTTTTTTAAAATCGAATTCTTTTATTTGAGCCAAATTGGTCATTAACTCAATTGAACCCAACTTAACCCAAGTGGACACATCAGTATCACACACCCACTATTAATACAAATAGTTTAAAAGTTGATAAACCTTTTGATGAATAGTCTGATTCTAAAAGGGAATTGGATAAATTAAATATAAAGGCTTGTAACATTCTTTACTATGATTTACTTCCCGATGACTACATGAGAATTTCTATGCTTACTACTGTAAAAGAAAAATAAGATAAACTGATTCTTAGGTACTAACAAAGTTAAAGATGCTCATATAAATAGGTTAGTGCATGAATATAAATTATTTCACATGTTACCAAATGAAATTATTTTTGATATGTATACTTGTATTATGAAAATTATAAATACCTCGCATTCACTTAGAATAAAATATAAAAATCAAGATTTAATTTATAAAATTTTAAGATGCCTTCCATAAAATTGGGATGCAAAAGTTACTATTAATGAAGCTAAGGATTTAATTACTTATACACTTGATCAACTTCTTAGTTCTTTGATAGCATATAAACAAGTTATTTCACAAAGGGATCATAATGACTCTTTTCAAAAGAAAGAGAAAGGAAAATTAATTGCTTTGTAGGTGGAAGACCGTTGTGAAAACAATTTGTTATGTTTAGATGCTGATAGTAATGAGATTTCTTTTCTTTCAAAAAAGCTAGGAAAATATAATCAGAAAGAAAATGCACATGTATAGAAAATCTAAAATACATAAATTGCCAACTAAAAAATTGAATGTAGGAGAAGAAATAGTATGCTACAATTGCAGAAAGCTCAGACAAGTAAGAGGTTAGTATCTAGACTTAGCTGAAATAGAAAAGGCTGAAAGAAGTCTTCAAAAAGTACAAAATCTCATAATAAATAGAAAAGAGCACTTTGGGCAAACTCTGAATCAGAAGAATCAAGTAATGACATTACAGAGGAAGAAGCAAATATATGTCTTATGGCTGATGTGGATTCTACAAGTGAGGTATGCAAAGATATTTCTTATGAAGAATTAGATGATGTTTTCAATGAATTAGCATATGAATATAAAAAGTTGAAAAGAAAATTTAATATTCTAGAAAAAGAAAAGAAAATCTAGAAATGCATGCTTCATCTTTAAAAAAAAGTGTTGAATTAAAGGCTAAGAATGATGCTTTATTAAATCAATCAATACTTGTGGAGAAGTTGAGAAAGGAAAATTTATTACTTCATGCAAAATTATATTATTGCAGTAAGTTAATTTCACATGTTCCATTCATCAGAAATAAGTTATCATATGCATCAAGATCATTTAAATTTTGACCTTATGCAAATACAATGTTACATGTAATTTCTATAATAAAAATGTCATGTATCTTCTGATTGTCATGCAAGAAAATCTCAATCATTTCTTAATTCAAACTTTATTTAGATGCCTAAAAATAAAATAGCTACACAAACTACATAGCTTTCATTACATATCTTTTTATTTGGATGTGGACCCAAACATGTTTGGGTTTGAAAGTTGACCTTTGCTTTTATTTTGTAGGAGTGCCTTGAAATCAAAATCAAAGAAGACATGTGGTACATAGACAACAGATGTTCAAGATATTTGATAGGTGATAAATTTAAATTTTCTACTTTAAAACACTGTGAAAAAGGATTTGTAGTTTATGGTGATAATGAAAGAGGAAAGATAATTGGAGTTGATTCTATTTCTAAGGATTCAATTACTTTAGATAGAGTTTTTTTTTTAAAGGTTTAAAGCATAATCTTATTTCCATTAGTCAATTATGTGATAAAATATTTAATGTTTAATTTCATACATCCTTCTATACTATTAAAAATAAGGAAACTTTTTGTTTGTTGGTCATAGATACAAAAACATTTACCTTATTGATTTTGAAAATGCAAGTAATACAAATTTAAATTTACTATATTTTAAAAGTTCACTTGATGATGTTTGGTTATGGCATAAAAGGCTATGTTACATTAACATGCATTCTTTAACAAAATTGAAAAAATTGATCTTGTTGAAGGTTTACCTAAAATAAAATTTTATTCTCATTATGTTTGTGATGTATGTATCCATGGAAAACACTCTAAACATTCTTTCAAAAATTTTAAAAAAAATTGTTTCTATATATTGACATTTAGATTTATTGCATATGGATTTATCTAATCCTATTAGCATTGCTAGCTTAGGAGAAAAATTCTATGATTTTGTTATTGTTGATGATTTTTCAAGATTTACTTGGGCTATGATTTTAATTCATAAAAATGATGCTTTTGAATATTTTAGAAAATTTTTTAAACATATTCAGCATGATAAAAGTCTTCTTATTAATAAAATTCAATCTAATCATGGTGGTGAATTTGAAAATAAAATTTTTAATTACTTTGGTATTAAACACAACTTTTCTACTTGAGAACACCTCAGCAAAATGATGTTATTGAAAGAAAAAAAATAGAATTTTAATTTAATCGAGTAGAGCTATGCTTGATGATTACAAATTGACTAAGTATTTTTGGAATGAAGCTGTTAACACTACAAGCTATGTTATGAATCGTGTTTACTTGAGACATCATTTAAATAAAATCCCTCATAAGTTATTTTTAAGCAAGAAACCTAAGATTAGTCATTTTGATATCTTTGGTTGTAAATGCTTCATTTTGAATAATGGTAGAGATTCATTAGGAAAGTTTGATAGTAAATCTGATGATAGTATCTTTTTAGCATATTCTTTGAATGGTAGATCTTATAAAGTTTATAATAAATAAAAATGATTATTGAAGAATCATTACATGCCATATTTAATGAAAATCCTATAAATCCTATTAAAGATGATGTGATTGAAGATGAGGTAGATGATTTTAAGAAAATGAGTTTGGAAGAAAATGTTGATAATTCTATACCTAAATATTGGAAATTGATTAGGAATCATCCAAAAGACTTGATTATTGGAGGCCCTTCTCTAGGAGTTAGAACTAGAAGACAATCTAAGAAAATGATAAATCATTCTATGTTCTTATATGAGATTGAACCAAAATCAATATATAAAGCTTTAGAGGATCACTATTGGATTGTAGCTATGGAAGAAGAATTAAATTAGTTTGTTAGAAATGATGTGTGGGAATTCGTTCCTAAACCTCAAAATGAAAATGTTATAGGAACCAAATGGGTCTTCAGGAATAAATTAGATGACTCAGGATACATTATTAGAAATAAGGCTAGATTGGTTACACAAGGATATACTCAAATTGAAGGGATAGATTTTGAAGAATTCTTTGATTTTGTAGTTAGATTAGAAACTATTAGATTGCTCCTTGCCTATGCCTATTACAAAGACTTTAAATTATTTCAAATGGCTATAAAAAGTACATTTTTAAATGAGTTTATAGATTAAGATGTCTTTGTAGAACAACCTCATAGTTTTAAAAATGTGGATTTTCCATATCATGCTTTTAAATTGAATAAAATATTGTATGGATTAAAACAAGCTCCTAGAGCTTGGTATGATAGATTGAGTGGCTTTATTATAGATCATGGTTTTAGGAAGGGTAGAATAGATACCACCCTTTTTCTTAAGGATTTAGGTGATGACTTGATCATTGTTCAGATTTATGTAGATAATATTTTATTTGGTAGTACAAATGAATTTTTATGTGTTGAGTTTTCACCTTTGATATCCAAAGAATTTGAGATGAGTATGATGGCTGAACTTAATGTTTTCTTAGGTCTTCAAGTAAAACAATAAGAAAAAGCACTTTTATTTGTCAAACTAAGTATACCTATGACTTAATAGAGAGATTTGATATGAAAAATTCTAAATCTAATTAGACTCCCATGAGCCCCTCTACTAAACTTGATTTAGATAAGTCAAAAAAAAACCGCTGATCAAAAACTTTATAGAAATGTGATTGGTTCTCTTTTGTATCTTCTAGCTAGTATACCTAATATTTTGTTTGTTGTATATTTATGTACTCATTTTCAAACTACTCTGAAAGAATCTCATTTAACTACTATTAAGCATATCTTTTGATATTTAATTGACACATCTAGGTTAGGTTTGTGGTATCCTAAAAATTTACTTTCATGTGACTTGATTGCTTATTCTGATGCTGACTTTACAGGATGTAAAGTATATATGAAAAATACAATAGGAACATGTCAATTTTTAGGATCATCTTCAGTAGCTTGGTCATCTAGAAAAGAGAACTTTGTTGCTCTTTCAACTACTGAAGTTGATTATATATGTTGGAAGCTGTGTTGCTCAAGTTTATTGGTTGAAGCAACAATTAGAAGATTTTAGAATTATGGTAGATCACATTCATATTAAGTGTGATAATACATGCAATTTGTTTGAGAAAAAAATCCTATCCAACACTCTACAACTGAACACATAGAAGTTGGACATCACTTTATTTGGGATCATGTTAGTAAAGGAGATGTGAATATTGATTTTATTAGCAATTTATAAATTACGGACATTTTTACTAAACCATTACTTGAAGAATGTTTTTGTACCCTAAGGTGCATGTTAGGCTTGTTAGATCCAAGCATGCAATTTTATTATTGTTCATTTTTTTAAATCTTTTTGATGTTGTCAAAAGAGGGAGAAAATAGTATGTTGGTTTTCTTTCTCTTTATGTTGCATAGTTTTAGATGGAGATTTTTCATATTATATTCTTATTTTATTATGCTTCAAAATATTTAAAATTTTAAAATTTTATTTATTTACTTGCTAAAAATTTCTCTAATGCAAATTAGATGTCCAAAGGTTGATGTAAAGTCACTTTGCACCTTCATCAACATTTAGCACCAACATATATTTGTCATCATCAAAAAGGAGGAGATTGTTGACTTTATGAGCCTCATCTCATATGAGATTGATTTTGATGATAACAATCACATTTTCAAATGCTACTAATCGAGTTAAATTTAACTGGTCAGGAAAAATTCTTCAGCCCTTGGTTCTATAATTACATCAGAATGCTAAAGCTATTGGACATGGACTGGGAGGGAATTTTTCTAGAAATAACTATATTAAGAAAATAAAATGACCACTAAAATAAAAGATATCATTCATTCATTTTAAATTATTCATAAACACTATATTTTATATTTATAACTATTCTTCGAATTATTCATTTTTGATAATATGAACTAAATGCATAAACTTTATTCCATTTATTGTGCTTTCATGCAAGTTAAATTAAGTTCACATTTTGTTAAACTATTTTCATGCTTAGTCATGTTCATTATCCATTTATTAAATGCATGAATCTTATTATCCAAAAATTATTCAATGTATTGATTTTCTATCATATTATCCTAGTTTTCTCTCTCCTATCCTATCTCTCATCCTAAACCTTTTTAGCTGAATTTTTTTCATGATTATTTGCAAAATATATCATGTGAGAGCTATTAAAATTATTTTCATAATTATACCATCTTTTTCTAAATTTAAAAAGTCATTTATTTGAATCTTTAATTTAAATTATTTTGATTAAATTAAATATTCTCTTGCTTACTTGTGCAAGTTTGAACTTAGCTCTTTATGGAATGTTTTGAGTCTAATCATATGATACTCTAATTAATTTAATTTGAATTAATTTGAATCTATTTGAGTTAATTTAAATTCAATTAAAATAAGCCATGGAATTATATTCTTTTCTTTTATATAAATTGATTTTTGGAAACTTCCTATGGCTGACCATATGTTTATTTAAATTCAAATTAATCACTTGGTGAATATTAATTTGAACTCACCCAATATTTCATTCATCATGTAATTTTAATTAAGTAATTTAAAATAAATTTAATCTATTTTTACAATGTACCTTGGCTGAATTTTTAATATTTCCATTGGATTTAATTTAAAATGTTTTAGAATAATATCTTTTCTTCTATCATTCAATCAATTTCAATTGATTGAATATTGCATTGAATTCAAATTGAATCCCATCATCGAAACTCCTTTGGTTGACATTATCATGTAAATATACTTAAATAAAATTTCAGATTTAAAAATCAAAAAAACTCTCTTGGTAGAATTTCCCCTCTTAATTAAATTAATTGATTCAATTGAATTGCTTACCATTTGGATTTTCATCTTCGTTGCCTTGTCCTAAATCCCTCTCAAGAAAATTGAAATTCAAATTAATTAATTCAAATCAACTTTTCTACCAAATAGGCTTTCCCTCCTTTTTTTTCCTTGGTCAAACCCTTCATCATGTGAATTACTTTTATTTTTACTTGATTTGTGTTAAATCAATTTCAAATTTGTTTTACCTCTTATTTCCTTCAGCTTGGCCAACTCCTATTAACCTCTCAACCAATATATGTATCTGTTTAGACTAGGGTTAACTTCTTATTGGATTTTTATTCTCTTGGTCAAACCCTTGCAAAAATTTCCCTTTGAGGTTTCTCTTGGTGAATCAAGTGCTAATCTCTTCAACATTCTTCCAATTCCTTTCTTCAAGTTACTTTCAAGCTCGCACAAAAGAACTTGGAAGAATGATGGATTTCCGTGTGGTCAAAAGATTAATAAGGTGCAGTCATTCTATTTTGTGATTTTACATGCTAAGTGACCTTCGTTCTCCTTCTTAGTTTGAGTCTCTTATGCATCTGGTCAATTTGTTTTGTGCTTAACTTATCTATTCCTATATTTCCTTAAGTTGGCCGAAAGTTTTGTAGTTGACTAATTAAAGTTTGTTATTGCAATTTCTTTTATCTTCTTTACCCCTACATATTCTAAAGAGAGATTATAATCTTGTTGATTATTTCATATAAAATAGTTGTGAATAACAAGTTTTATTACTTCTAAATCAGCTCATCTTTTGCATAACTAATAATTTCTTTAAAAGAAAATTCATTTGAGTTTATGTGCTATCATATTGCATATACATTTGATATTTTCTAAACTCAAGTCTCTTTGTAATAATTTGATTGGTATAGCTTTTTAAATCATCATTGTGCTACATTTTAAATCATTAACTAAATCACTTTCGTTTCAAGCTATTACATTCTTTTCAAATTTTTTTAAAGTTTATTGCATATCATATGCATCTTTTAAACTTAATCATTACGTTAAAGTTGAAACATCAATTAAAGTGAGCTATATTTCTTACCTTTATTTTCACTTGCCTTAATATTATTCTAGTATGATTCTGAGAGTAGATTTGTTTTAAAATTAAGAGATAGATACTTTCATATTCTTCTTTCTTGTTCTCTTGTTAAGTTGTACTTTCTTGTTAAGGAAAGTACATGTTGGGTTGTATATGCCCGTGAAGGAGAGTACGTGAGATTTGTTATAATCTCAACTTTATTTTATTGAATTCCTAGCCTGGATGGTTAGGCATAGACGTAGGCCAGTTTTGGGGTTTGGTCGAACCACATAAAAATCTTCATTTTCTCTTTCTTTACTTTCCTGCACTTTACTTTTCTGCTATTGAATTTTGTTGTTTTATTTTACTAAAGCAATATTATTGAGTATTTAAATTTCTATAAAAGTTAAAATTAAGTTTTTTAAAATTTTTTTAAGAACCCAAATCACCTCCCTTCTTAGGTGCTATAGCTAAGTAACAACTTCACTTTTCCACAGGTGATTTTGTTGGCCATTTCTTAAAAAGAGTGGAAGTCGCTTACATGATAGGTGGCTTCCCTACCTAAGGGTTGGGCCAATAGAAATTCACTTAATTAAAATTTCTTTCCAAGTTTTAGTCAAATTCTTGTCTTGTCAGCTAGCATCAACTCTAGGGTTGTCATGGACCAAATCATTGGCACCACGCATGGACTTGATGGATCAAGAAAATACTAGTCAATTTTCTTGCATTTACTCACAGAGATAGTGATGAGTCCAAAGGTGAGTCTACTTGATGACCAGAGAATAATTGGAGAAAAAATAATGAGTATTCATAGATTCATCAGAGGTCATCACTTTATGAAGGGAGATCACCTTTCTAAATGAATCCCTAGACTCATCTAAATGGGATATAAGCTAGTGCGGTAATAGTTGGACATAGAGTTGAAGTGATAGGAGTCCTACTTTATTTCTCTTTTATGGTGTGAACTTTTTATTCTATTATATGTATGAGAAAGGTGGACTTGTCGAGGATTGGTACTTGAACCATGTAATAAAATTACTGCAAAATTAATGTTTTAGAGTTATACTAAGTATGTTGTACTTTTTACCCATGAATAAAGATAGTAAATATTTTATATTTTCTCTACTCATAAATACTATATGACTTTTTACTATTGCACATTAATTATTTCACTATAGCCCCTATCGCTTGAGATATTCAAAAGATTTAGGTAAGCATTTCTTCACTTAATGCTTGATGAGATGCCTGTGTTATTACACCTTTCTTACCACTTCATAAATTCATTTGGACTGGAGTAGTTGAGACTTTATTGCTCTCCTTAAGACATGCAAGTAGAACTTCTCAGTAAGGAAATTGATCACATTTTCATCTTCAATGAGTATGGCTTTGAAGAAGGCTGTTTCAACTTTCCATCAAGCTCAAATCAATGAGGTTCTCAAGCTAAACTCCATCATCATAACCTTTGTGTTTTATGGATATTACAGTAAAAACCCAAACTTCACCATGTGAGTGGCTAAAAGGAGAGAGCACTTCAAGTCAATCAGGATGCACGAATTATGCATACCACTCGCCCATTTTTAGAATGTGCTCTAACTTCCTCTTCTTCGTGAGTGGATTGACATCCTTGATTTCTTTAGAGTAGTTCCCACCCAAGTCCTTCCCAATTCGATGATGAGCATCACTTCTTTCATCTTATACCTACAAGAAAAGGGCATTTCATGGTGCTTATACATTTTTCGAGCATTCATGGTGAAAGGCCACCAATATGGGACAATTGTAATTCTTAATGACTTTACTGAAAATTCACGATCTGCAGAATAAGGTGTAGAAGTGGCGCTTACAGCTTTGTTTGTGAAGAGCGCATCTCAATGGACGATATCAACTATCCCTTTTCCCTACTAGCCCAAGCTTGGTAAGCCAAGTGTGTAGGAGGAGGAGGTTATAGTGAGGCTACAGGCTCAAAGCCTCATCTCTCTCTGCAATCACTTCAATAAGGTTTTGGCCATTCTTGGTAAATACTTCACCTTTCCACTCGCTAATTATTTTATATCTTCAGCGACTCATTCTTTTAACCTTTTCTTTTCTTAGTTATAGGAGTGGTGACCCCCACTACCTCTAAGCATAGCCCTAAGATGCTCCAATTCCTCAAGGAAGGAGAGCGCGAGATTAGCAAGCAAGTGGCGATGAGGACCCAACCTCTCTTGAGGTTGGTAAGGAGGAAGAGGAGAAAAGGGAGCAGTGTGGCTCTAACTGAGGCTACTGATAAAGCAAGGCTGAGTACAACATCTAGAAAGTCAAGAAAAAGAGCTGTGAGCTCAACTCCTCATAGTCTCTAGTAGAGCAACGAGTCTATGGAGGAGGAGGAGCAAAACGAGGGCTTGGAGAATAACTATACTCTATAAAGCCTATGAGCTAGGCTCTTCAATCTTCTCATAGGATCTCGATGGTCTTTTGGGTGACTTCATAATGCTCACCTGTCATATGCTGTCATGACTATCCAAGCGATGGCATGGTAGTTAACATACGAGGCTTGCCACAAAATTTAGTACTGCGTAGATTTAGATATCATAAATGTGTATTGTAACAATAAAATTTTCATGCAAATTTCAAAAAAAATTTAAATTCTTCATACATCAAATTCATAGAGTATTTTTTATGTTAATTTTGTATAAGTTAGTGCTATTAGAAAAGATGAGCTAGGTGGAGTCTATTAGAAAATGACAAGAGAGGTGGATGATTATGGATTAATTTTCAAATAAGTATTATAGCCAAAATGTTATAATCCTTAAGGTTCTCACAAAAATAAATCAATAAGATTATAAGAACTCAAATATAAAATGTAGTATTCCAACCAAAGATTGACAAAAATTATAATTTCTTCTTTAGATTACTTTAAAAAAGGAAAGTCAAAGCAATTCTACAACTAAGAATCATAAAAATTTATGGCTCTTGTATAAAATTTGATGTGGACTGGGTTACTCCTTTTGATGGGGGATAACTAGAATTTAGACTACAAAGGCTAGAAATAAGACCTAGACATTGATGAAGTGAATTATAAAGTGTGGGTAGGTATATGATCAACAATATACTCAGCTAGCACAAAACTAACCAAAAATGTAAAAAAATCTTGACTTTGGCTTAAGATTTTAGAAATTTTATGGCTTAAAACTTTATGGCTTAAAACTTTTGAAATGTAAAAAAATCTTTATGGCTTAAAACTTTTGAAATATTAATTCATGGACTTTAGAAATTTCTAGAAAATGTTATAATTTTTGCAAAAAAAAATTATTATATTTTGAGATTTTATTGAGGATTATGTTAAAGAAAATCTTCTTTAGTTAACATCACCAAACTTAAAAGTTGGATTTTGGAAATTAGATGTAGTCGTCGTGAATGAGACTAAAACTTTGAAATAATTATAGTTTAGAATTTTATTTTATCATTTGGAGATTTTCACTCAATTATAATAAGCTTAAACCCACCTATTATGTACCATAAAAAGAGTAGGTCTTCCAATAAAAAAAACCATAGGCCAACCTTCTTCAATTGGTTTTGATTGGATTTTTTGTGTACTAAAAAATAGAAAATTATTTATTAGGTAGAGTAAAGGGTGTGGAAGAACACTATAGTAAAAAACACTATGATTTATATACTAAAAATATTGACTGATCACTCACTTAAGTGATTAATCAAAAGAGATCACCAGTCCTTTTTAATTATCAGGACAACCACCTAATCAATCTCCTTGATATTTTTTTTTTACTTAAAATATTATGGCAACAATATCAAATGCTCAATTTTCATTCTAATAGAAAAATATATAGGTTCTATAATAAGAGAGTTATAAATGACAAAAGAGAGGAAGGAGAGGGGGGCTAGCCAAGTGTGTGGATGAGGAGGGGATAGTTAAACATGTGCAACCACCCTTTATAGTGGCTTGCTAGTTTTGAGTGAAAATTAATTAATTAAAATATTTAATTATTAAAATTATTTATTAAATTTATATATAATTATTTATCAAATATTTTAAAAAAAATTTCAAACTCAAAAAATTAAATGTTAAAATTAAAATATTCAAATTTTGAATTACACAATTTTCAAAATTATAAATATTCTACATATAGTATTATAAACACATAATCTTAAAGAATAATTATTATACCCGTAAATAAGAATCCTAATTATTAGACATTATTTTTCTTCTTTTCATGGGACTTTGATTATTAGCACCTATCTTTTTTACTTTGAGCTCTAATAGTTTATCTAGTATATCTTGCATTGAAAGTTTATGCCACATCACTCTCTAACTATAATAAAAAACTTTTATAACTAATTAGATGAGTAGATGTTCTACTCTATTTCATTCTTATTATGACCATCATACTCTCCAATAAAATACATGGTGAGCTCTACCTCTAAACAATCTTAATTGGTAGTGGTTGATGAGGAATTTGTACTATAGACATGTAGAAGTCTATATTATCAACTCTTTGCACCAATGTAGAGTAAATAATGACTTACACAAATATATATATTATTATTTGAAGTTAGTTGATATTATACTTTAATCTGGATTATCATTTAAAATACAATAATATGTATTTGAATTACATCATTATTGGTTTGAAACATCAAAAAAATTTTCTTGTGAGCACTCTATTACCCTTTCAATGGCTTTATTTTGAAATAGTTGGCTCAATTTTTCCCACCTTTGCATTGCTGCATAAACTTAGTTTATAACTAGATGAAAATCTATTAATAGTGTGTTTGTTTAGGGTTTTATACAATTTTTTTTTTTGTACCTTTAGGACAATCCTCTTAATGTTGGAAATATCTTGCATTCTCTTATAAATACTAACACCACAACACCACAATAAAAATATTATTATTCTTCTCACTATTGTTGAGTAGCCCATCAATAACAAAATAAAGACTAACTCTCAAATATATTCTCTGATAAACACTTCAATATGGCATTTTTAAAGTTTATGTTACCTTCAAGGTACTTCTCAAAAGGCCTTCTACTCTTGGTCAACTTTTCAAATTTCACATCACTATGAAATTCACGAAATACCAACCTAAAAATTAGTGTTAATTCAACAATTCTAATACTATTACTCTTACCTCCTATACTAAGATAAAGGAGAAACCATCATTTTCTTTATTATCCATCTTCCTTAAGAGAAGCTAATGAGCTACGACTTTAGAGAATTCCCATTGAGAAGAATTGAAGGGCTAGTTAAGAAAGAGATTAGGTCTCTTTAAAAGATCAAAATATTATGTATAAATATAAGTTATATTTTCAATATTAAATATATCTCATATCTACATTCATTATAAAAAAAAACTGTTATATATCCATATATACAACTGTTAAATATGCTAAATCCTCATTAATAGAAAGAACCCGAAGAAACTAACAAGTTGCCAAGGGTGGAACTAACATCAATTTCCAGGATATGAAAATTTATATGTTAAAACAAAAATAAAGGGCTGACAAGTTGCCAAGGACGGAACTACCATCAATTTCCAAGATGGGTAAATTTATATGTTAGGATAAAAATAAAGGGCAAAAAAAATTTTTAATGGAGGCAAATGATCACTTTGATACTTCATATCTACATTCATTATTAAAAAAAAATGTTATATATCTATATATACAACTGTTAAATATGCTAAATCTTCATTAATAGAAAGAACCCAAGAAACTGACAAGTTGCCAAGGGCGGAACTAACATCAATTTCCAGGATGGGAAAATTTATATGTTAAGATAAAAATAAAGTGCTGACAAGTTGTCAAGGGCAGAACTAACATCAATTTCCAGAATGGATAAATTTGGACAAATTTATATGTTATGACAGAAATAAATGACAAAAAAAAAATTTTTAATGTTGCAAATTGCCATTATTAATGTTAAACAAAATTGATGCTTTGCATTAATATATAAAGCACCAATTTTGCTTAACGATATTAATGATAAATAGAGGTGATCTTAAGTAAAATTGTCCCTAAGTGTATTAGAAATGTATTTCTATGCTGCCTTGAGAAATAAAACAGTTAGATTCATTAGAAGAGAAGAACGTCGTTAATGCTAATTATTGTGGATTACTTAAGAAAAGGTAAGCCTGCAAAAAAATATGCTACATCGGCCATTATTGATTGACAACCTATACGTCAGAAGTTCGAATAGATAGCTTAAGATATGTTCGGAATCTATTTTATTTTATTTTAAAAAAATATATTTAATTGAGGTATTTATATGTCTTTATTTTGTTTAAAATAAATCAAATATTTTTAAAAATATTTAAAATAAATTTTGAATATTTTGAATATTTTTAAAACATCAATCACTATACTTTTTGTCTATTGCCGCCCACCATTTTTTATTTTTTTTTTTTTTTTTTTTTGATACCGGGATGTCTACTCAGGGCCCCGCCCATTTTGTAGTTTGTTACTTCCAATATGAATAATTCTCGGGGACCTAATAACAACTTACCCACACCTTCCGGGCTCTCTCGCTTATTTTCCCTCATGTCACCCCATAAGAATCGAATCAGATCAAGAATTCATACGATGAAGAATCAGTAATATTTTAAACATACTGCTAGCTACTACAATTGATCACCATCACTCTCATTACATAAAAATAAAATTAATATACTCTTAAAATATTAAATATATTTTATTTAAAATTATAATATAAAAATAAAAGAGATCCAATGAATAAGTTAGCAACCACCATGCGTTCACATTTGTGCTCAAAATTCTGAAAAATTTATAAAATATGATGAAATATTAAGAAAATGATTAGGTTAGATGGATGGATTAAAAATAATTTTTTTAAAATAATATTTGATATTGATGAACAGATATGTAGATGAATAAATTAGTAATTACATGCATGTACGTTTCAAAAGAAATTAATTATTTAAATTTAATGCTGAATTAATTTATCTTTATCTTTGCTTGATTTGGAGAAACAATAAAAAAAAAGTTTAGGGTAGAAACAATTTTTTTGGGAAAGATAGAGAGCGAATGCCCAATTTCATTGCCCAAAAACTGTTACAACCATGATGGAGTGCAAACATAAAAGCAAAAGCTAGGGGAAATACGAAGGACTCAGAGTACCAAAAATCTCTTCATATATTGATATGGCCCAAAACATTTTACCCAGGTTGATAGCCAGCCTTCCATGAGGAAATGGTTATGGATACCAGAGTAATTGGGACACATGACATATGAAGACTCTAACAGGTTATCCTCCAACAGGTGTTCTGCCATTCATCCGATAGGCAAAAATCCAAAATCAAAACATGTAAGCCAGAAGAGAGATGATATCTGGACTAGAAAAATAAAGCATCTTCATCATTGTCTATGGAAGCTCCAACAACAAAAAAAAAGGGGGTTAGCGACACAGAAATCCATCATGAGAAGGAGGTTAAGACAAAATGTAAGGCAATTTCAATTCATCGAAGTGCTTCCATCTGAGTATCTTGGGAAGCAGAGCAGATTGGATTTGACAAATGAGAGTGGAGCAGCTCGAAAGGTTGAAAGTAATTTTCCTGGCATTTCATTCTTTCCAAATGTAATATGTCGAGAAAGGTAGAAAGTAATGCTTTTTGAATATATTCAAAAAATGCATATCTTTGATATAAAATAAAGGTTGAGAGTGTGATTCTGGAATGGTGATTAAAAACTTCAGGCAATAGTGAACGAAGAACATTCCAGGAAAAGTAGCATTCAAACAAGACATGAACTTTAGTTTCAAAACCATCAAAAGAAAGCACGCAAGAATCATGTATTGTTTGGCATAGAAAACATATAAAAAGGCTTTAAAACCCGGGGACTTGCCATTAGCCAGAGAGATATAATCTCTTCTATTCAAGTTAATAAGGACATCTTTAAGCTTATTAAACATCTGCTCATTTTGAATGAGAGAAGGGTCCCATTTGTCAAGCTTGATAATCCTGCAAACTTAAGCATTAGAATTCAAAAGCAAGCAGTTTATAACAGATATACCAAAGATGTCCACCAATGAAGAGCCAAAGATTCAAGGATCCCAGTATAGATTAAACTTTCCATCTGAGCCTATAGAAAGGATTATTACTTTTTTGAGAGAGTAGGCAAGGGAGCTTAATTTTTTTTTCAGTATCTAGTTGCTGTTTGGGGCGTTTTCCACAACGAGTAATGTTTGGAAATCCACCATTGGCTGAGTAAAATGCTTCCATCCATGATTCTATAAATTACAGTACTTTTAAAGGCATACCCAATGGCCGATAAGGTAGGAATTCCCAGCCCACCAAATTTTTTTAGCCTTCAGATCTTCAGCTCAAGAGACAGGGTGAAGCTTTTTGCGTTGAGAGTTACCATGATATAAGAATTTAGAACCCCATTTTTCAATGATATTAATACATGTTTTGGGTATCAGAGTACCTCTAATCAAGTAAGCAATGAGCTTTTAGATAGAAAATTTAATCAGCTGAAACCTATAATTTTGGCTTTCCAGCCATCTAAAGAGTTAAGAAATTTGTGTAAGAGAGGCTGAAAGTCAAGGCATAGAGTTTCTTAATAGATTTGAGGAGCTAGAGATATGTCAATTTGTTTTTAGTCAACTGGATTTCCACAATGGCGCATAGTTCGTGAGAGTTCTTGACTTTAGAAGAAAATAAAATGGAGCTCTTATGAAAGTTGACTTGTAATCTAGAGCCTTGATAAAATTGATTGAATACAGTTTTAAGACAAGTAAGGTTTCGAGCATGGGCTTCCCCAAATATCATGAGGTCATCAACATAAAGAAGATGGGATATATTCCCATTACTGAATTTGATGTTCTCAAAGGAATTATGAGATATACTACTTTACCTGAGAGATGAGAAGGCATCCATAACAATACAAAAGAGACAAGGAGACAAAGGGCACCCTTGTCTTATGCCATTAGAAGAATTGAAGGCATTTGCCAAGGAGCCATTGAAGTAAAAGGTAAAGTTGACTTCCTCAGTACAGGCTTTGATCCAATTGACAAACAGAGGAGGAAAACCCATAATGAAAAGCCTTTTAATAATGAACTCCCGGTTGGTCGTGTCAAATGCTTTTTTTTAATATCCAATTTGATACAAAAAGCTTCTCCCTTATTAGAAAGCATGAATTCCTGAAGCACTTCATTAGCCTTACAAACAGTTGCCCCAGTTATATCCCAAGCACTGACATAAAATTTTAAAGTAAAGTCATTTTCTTTTTCTTTTGAACTTTAAATTCCCAATCAAAAGAAGTTGGTCGTCTTCAATCTCAATTTTTTCTCCCAATTTTAATTCTCAATCAGAGGACAAATTATGGCATAACACGTTTCAAAACTTCATGCTTTATTAGTGGATTTCCTAATTAGCAGCAAACTACTACTTGTGAGAAGAAAAGACAGAAAACCTAGTAACAAACATTTTAAATATCTTCTGCATACTTCCATTACAAAGCAAACTGAAACCTTCCGGTTTACATTAAGGCTTATATATTGGTCTAGAAGCTACCAGGCAAAGTGGTGATCGCTTGTGCACAGTGATACCTGGCATTTCATCCATATCCGTCTCTTCTCTAATCATTCCATCGGGTAATCTCCAATCAAAGTAATAAAGCAAATTAGCAAGAGCAAGTTCCACTGTTGCCATACCAAAGTTCATACCCGGGCAACCTCTCCGGCCTGCCCCAAAGGGTATAAGCTCAAAGTCATGACCTCTAAAATCGAGTGAACAATCAATGAACCTCTCTGGTAAAAACTCCTCAGGATTCTCCCATATTTTGGGATCTCTTGCAATGCCCCAAGCATTGATGTAAACCTGAGTATTTGGTTCTATATCATACCCACTGATTTTACAATGTCTAATTGCCTCACGAGGAAGCAATAATGGAACTGGCAAGTGAAGCCTCAAAGTTTCTTTCACCACGGAGTTGAAGTATTGAAGCTGTTGGAAACTGCCTTCTGAAATACTAGTTGAGCTTCTTACTTCTTCCTGTACCTTTCGCATAATCCTTGAGTTCTTCACTAGCTCCGCCATTGCCCAAATTATAATTGCAGAAGATGTTCCAATTCCAGCAACAAAAATGTCCTAAGAGAACAAATAAAAAACAAGCATGAATTTCATGAAGATTGCAAGATAGTTAGTACAGAGTACCTTCAGAATAGCCTTGATGTTAGATTTGGTTATATAAGGTGAATTTTTCTGTAGATGAAGCAACACATCAACTATATCTTCTTGCTCTGGGTTTGCCTTATTTTGATTAATGTGTTCCTCAATGGCTTCATCATAAAAAGAATCAAACTTGCTAAAGGCCTTCTCGAGTCTTTGATATAGTCCTGTAAGTTTATCAATCCAACCTAATGATGGGCAGTAGTCTGAAATAAAGAAGCTACCAAACAAGATCTCAGTTTCTTGAAGAAGCGCATGGAAGTGTTCCTCCTCAAGATCATCTCGATCACACTTCTTGCTTAGCGCAACACGACAAATTATGTTGCTTACGAGAGTCGACACAAATTTTGTCAGATTAATCGGTACCAATAAAGAATTCGAGATTGAATCAACAAGGATAGAGATCTCTTCTTCTCTTACAGATTGAAAGGAACTAATCCTCTTCGCGCTAAAGAGCTGAAGGATGCACATCTTTCTCATCTCCCTCCAGTACTCTCCGTATGGAGCAAAGCTGATGTCCCTGCAATCGTAAGAGAATTTGTTGCTAGAGGCGAGCTTAGGGCGAGAGCAGAAATCAAAATCATTGATTTGAAGGATCTCTCTTGCCACATCTGCAGACGAAACCACAAGTATTGGTACACGACCAATCTTGAGCTGCATCAAAGGGCCATATTTTTGTGAAAATAACCATAAACGGCGAGGAGTCAGATCACAAATTTGATGTAGATTTCCAATTATTGGGAGCACTCTTGGTCCAGGAGGGACTTCAGGTTTCAGCTCTCTTCCCTTGATTGTTGTCAAAGTAAGAAGATACAAAAAAGAGAAAAGTGCTACGGTGAATAGCCAAGCAAAGATGATAGCAAAATCCATTGATGACTTACACGACAGTAGGTAGGTTGGAGAAACTCTGATTCATTTTATGGATGGTTCTTGGATATGATGATTTATTTAAATTGGTATTATTGTTTATTTATATAAAAATATTTAAATTTCTATTTATAGAAATAAATTATAAATTATATTAAATATAAATACATAATTCTCACCACTTATATGTTTATATGTATATATCAACATTAAAAATTTACACATATTAAATATTACAATTAAGTTTCAAACACAATTATTAGCTCTGCTAAAAAAAATCAGGCAACTGTCACGCGTCAGACAAAAACTGGCACCTCTGCAGATTGGATTTTAGATATTATAAGAAAAAAATGGCTCTTGTATGAACGGTGAAAGTGATCTTATTGTTGGAATCACTTGGCGTGGTTTTTAGATATTATAAGAAAATAATGGCTGTTGTATGAACGGTGACTGTGATTTTATTGTTTTTATTTTTATTTTTATTTTATTTTTTTTATTTTTGAAAAAAATGAGGGCCTCACCTAAATTTTATTTCAAAAAAAATTACAATATAGATGATGAACAAAATATAAATACATGACAGTTAACAGCTAAATACTGAGTAGTGGTTTTCAAAAATTGTAAGATAGGAGCTGCTAATAAAACAAAAAGGTAAAACTTGTGAATGAGCCAAAACTCAAAGTATGAAATAAAAAAAGATCAAAAGGAGAATCAGCGTCAGATTTTGAGAACTCGATCCGAGCTCAGAAAATTAGCATGCAGAGATGAAATAGAGACTCCGTCTAGGGCAGCCAGCGTCGCCAGTCGAACAAAGTTTCACACGGGAAGAGAAACATAGATGACAAAAGAATTATAACTTTTGGGCTTAGTTGATCTTATTGTTGGAATCACTTCACATGATTTGAGCTAGAAGTATAAATGAGTTGAGTCGAGTTTTGACTTAATCGAACTAAAGTTTATTTAAACCTTGTTAAGCTCGAGCTCGACTCGATTTAAAGAAATTCAAGCTCGAGCTCATTTAGAAAGCTACATAAATTATTAAATTGATAATGTGATATACGATAACTACGTAGTTATGATGATAACTAAGTTAGTCAAACTAGTAGAACTGCTCAAAATTTTTTTGAGCTTGTTTATGAGCTCGAGCTGTAGCTCAAAAAGCTTGGCTCATGAGCTTATTAACGAGCCAAGCTCGAGTCAGCTTGACCCACTTACACCCCTAATTTGGGCTGAACAATATGCGTTGATAGTAATCATATATAAGAGTACGTTTATGTGATTTATACTCGATACTTATAAAAAAATTATGTATTAGCTATGATGCGTTCATATCTTGTTACTAGTAATCCAAGAACAAATGTTACAAACTTTAGAAATGTCAATAAAAATTAAATGACATGATAATTCAACGTCAACAT
The DNA here is from genome assembly GCA_021442155.1 of Cymbidium sinense. NCBI lineage: Eukaryota > Viridiplantae > Streptophyta > Magnoliopsida > Asparagales > Orchidaceae > Cymbidium > Cymbidium sinense. Next base: position 50,801,431 of record CM038224.1, on the reverse strand, counting down.
ATTCTCCCAAAAAAAAGTTTCATGTGATGATAAACAAAATGCATAAAACTATTCCTTGATAAAATAAGAAGAAATTTTGACAATTTAAAATAAAATCTCTAATGTAATGTAAATAATAAATTCATGTGATTGTGCCATCAACTCTATGCGATATATAACTTACTAATGATAATTAACCAATGTCATAGTAATAAAATTGGGACTATGAGCCAAGAGTGACAATGAATTGGATGATTTTAAAATTTATTTTTAACTAAAAATATTAATTTTGAAATTGGTAGAAAACTTTTGATAAATAATATTTATTAACATTAAATCACCCAAAAATGTATGTTAGTACTTGTAAATAAATAATTTCAGCAATTTCAAAGATAATTTCAGCAACTTTGTGGTTTATTTTCAGCAAATATAAAATGCCAAATACAATAAATCAAAATAATAAATTATATACAATAATTTAAAAAATAATTTCTATAAATAATATTTCATTTAATCAACTTGAAAAGTATACATTTGACAAAATAAATTTAATTCTAACATTATTGTATAAAAGCGAAAATCTTTCAAAAGATTTTTAAGAATAGCAAGATGAAAATTAATATTTTATGAAAATAATTCCAGAAATTTACTGTAATTTAAACTTATCAAAAAAATTCAAACAACCAGTCAAAGATAATTAAATAAAGCTTTTAAAATTAATAGTTAAATATAAGTAAATATCTAACTTAATTTAAATAAAACCTAATTTCGATGTTAACAAATTTTGAATTTAATTACCACAAAAATTCTAGATAGATTGTGATACAATATGTAAAAAAAGTTTTCAAAACATAAATAGATTCCACAGAAAAAAAAAAAACTTAAATGGTGTAAGAATCAAATAAAACTTTTTTTATCCTAAGTTTAAACTCAGATTGAAAAACAAAATTATTCAATCTAAATCAAATTTAAATGAACGGTCTAATTTAAAGATTTCAAAATAAAATTAAGAATAAATTTACATAAATCTGTAAATACAAATAACTTGATTTCAACAATTGTTTTTACTATAGAGTGACAAAATAAAATTATTTGAATAAAAAAACACAATCCTTTTCAAATAAGCAATCAAGATTTTAAACTGAATCACAAGTAACTCAGTCCCAAGATCTAAAGATTATTTGCATATAGATTATTCAATATGAATATTTTGAAAGAAATGAAATTTAAGATGTATTAAAAATATTTTGTTAAGATCTACTGAAATAAAGAACTTTTTCAAGGAGAATGAGAGAATCATGGAGATGAAAGCTCATGAACACTTAGATTTAACACAACCTATTTTATTAGAGAAAGAACTCACTTTGAATGCGTGAGAGAGAAGAAGAAAAAAATTAGCCTTTGGAGAGTATTAGCACAAAATATGGCGGACTATGCTCTCCTACAAAATCTTGATTTTTTTGTCTATGATTTTTATTTTTATTTATTTATTTATTTGCATACAACACTAATTAAAACAAACCTTAAAATTTTTGAAATTAAATATAGAAACCAGTAAATTGCCCCAATGACCTAAGCAAAAAAAAAAAAAATGAATTAATTTAAATCTCTTTTTGTGAAATAGGAAAGGTTTTGAATTTGGGATTCAAATATACTTAATTTTCTTGAATTCTTGAATATTTTTGGGAATATTTGAAGTAACAAAGGTAGAATTAATCTAATAAGAATTCAACTAGCCAATGTGCAAAATTAATTTGGCTAAATATGATAACAAACTTAATGCATTTAATTAACCATAATTAATTATATAATTCAATATATATTACAAGCTTAATTAAATTAAAATAGCAAAATATATTGAAACAAAATTCATCCAAAAACTAGCCATATGTAATTTAGGATGACTTTATCACATAAAATTTTCTTAGGTTTAATCATGATATAATGTTTCTTAAATATCATTTAGACCAAAGTTGATTCATCATATCATTGCTTGCATTCATATATAACTAATAACATCATATATATATATATATATATATATATATATATATATATATATATATATATATATATATATATATATATATATATATATATATATATATATATATATATATGTATATGCAAAAGGTGTAGTTGATTTCCATTAAGGTTCTCACTATACTTTAGACTTGCTAAATATAAATCTCATGCTATTTTATCTTTCTTTGCAAATTCTTGTGGTAGACTTCATGCTTTAGGCAATTATGTGAATGTAGGCCCTAATGTCAAGGGTTAGCTATAATAAATCTAGCCAAACTATTTACTATTTAGTATACACCTCATGTATTCATCATTTGATTTGATGACCTTGTATATAAAGAGTAACAATTTTTATAGGTTTAGTAATCTACATAAACTATCATGTTTATCATTTTTAATTTAGAATTTTTAAGTTATTTAGAAAAATTACTAGACCTAATTTTATTATTTTGCTTAGGAAAGTCAATTAGGCTTAAACTTGGGTTCATTTAGAATTCTATTAGAAATTACACAAAATGTCAAAGATGCTTACAAAAATAATAAAAATTGAAAAATTAATGTTATTTAATTTATTTTTATTTTTAGAATATTTTTCTAAAATTTATTTTACATTCTTTTTTTGAATTTCATGAAATTATTTTTCCTGATAATTTGGTCACTTGTATTTTGAAAAATTGATTAAAGCTCTATCCATTACATTAAAAATTTAGTTTAATTTATTAAATATCACATTAATTAAGTTCAATTTTATTTAACATTTAACCTATTTATTTAAGCATGTGACATGTTTATTCTCTTAATTATTCAAAATTTCATTTTTTTTCTCTTGTAATTATTATTTTTCTCTCTCATATCAATTTTTGAATTTGAATTTATGATACCACATGTTTTGGCCAAATTTTCACATGCATTTATAAGTATTATTTATGATTTAATTTATCTGATTTAATGCATTAATAATTTCTATGTTTATAAGTTTTTTAAATTCAAATTATTTTGAATTTTAAATTTTAAATTTGTCTTTAATTATTTCTAAAATTATTTTATTTATTTATGGATTGTTTAAGTTGGCCCCTTGCTTATTATAAGTTGAATTAATTTGAGTTTATTTAAATTAACTAAATTAAATTAAATTTAAAATCAAATTTTGTTGAAATTAATACATTTCCTTTATCAATATATCTATCTTTGGAAATATATGGCTGATTAATATGAAGTTAAGATCTTTAGATGAAGGGGATTCAATTGGTCAAACTTATATTCATTCCCCAACAATCAAATGAGTAAGAAGCAATAGTTGTGTGGAGGATATTAGGAGACATATGATTAATTGGACCGTGACTCTAACACATGCATTTCTTAGCAAAATCCATGCAATCCCAAGTCATAGTGGGGTATTAGTAGTCCAATTACTTGATTCTAAGTTTCATTCTAAGATTGGATATTAATTTTGATTTTAATTTTTATTGTGATTGAAATTTATATCCTTTTCTTAAATTAATTTTCTAAGTATTTAATTAATTGATTATTACTGATTGATTCATACTTCAAAAGTTTGGTCATCCCATGCATGTGGGATATTTATTTCATTTTATTTTGAAATTAATTCAAACTTATTTCTTAATTATTCTCTTGTTTAATTAATGATTATTGATTAAATTTGTATTTAAGTCTATTACCTCCATGCCTTACCCATCCCACACTTATTTGAGTTAATTAATTTAATTTTAAATCATGTTGAATTGAATTTTGAAATTAAATTCAATTCCTTTACAAATTAATTTCCCTTGTGAAATTTTTTTGCTCATGTTTTCTCATGCATGGCTTCCCCCAAGTTTCATTATTATTTATTTAATCCCTTGCATTTGTCTCATGAGTGTCTCCCTTGATGAAACTCTAGCTTAGTCGACCGCCTTGTAAACTCATTTCAAGTTCTCTTTATTTCAAGTTCAAAGTTTCCTCTCCTCAAATGCTTTTATCTCAAACTTTTTTAATATGAGACTTCAACAACTTCATCAAGCCCTCTATTTTCTTTGGATGAGAACCCTTCAAGTCTAATCTTGCATCAACCATACTTCCTTTAAGAGGCTTGAGTAAAATCATTTCAATTTCAATATAAGTGTGCGTAATGTCTTGATATTTTTGATTTTTAATGTTAAGGATTTAATTTGAGTTGAATTTGAAAAATTCCTTTGATTTTTAATTATTCTTCTTTCAAGTGTTTTAAATCTTACATATTTTCATGTCTTTATGTTCAACTTGATTGTTTTTGATTTATAAGGTTACATTATTAAAAGTTTGGTCACTTTGATTTTTCAATATTTCTTTTAAAATCTTCTGTTTCACATTTTAATTTGTTTAAGTTATTTACATCATGATCTTTTTAAGGTTCATATCATTGCTTTTAAAATTTTAAAAAGAACAAAAATAACTTGTGAGCTCTCTTTAATTTATCATATTAGTTAGGGTTTAGAGTAAAAATCTTTTAAAATTTGAAGTTAAATTTGTGATCTTATATTTTTCTCTTATATTTTGAAGCTATTTGAGTTTATACTTTTCTAGTGTAGGAGAATACATGATTTGGGATTATTTTTTCCCAATATAGGAGAGTACATGAATTGGGGTTGTACTATCTTAGTGTAGGAGAATATGCGATTTGGGGTTCTACTTACCCAATGTAAGAGAGTGCAAGAGGATTTTTATAATCTTTTAGATTTAGTGAATTCTTCATGTTAGTTACAAGGCATGGACATAGTTCAGTTTTGTTTTGGCTAAACCACATAAAATTTTTAATACCTCTTGTCTCCTTACTTTATATATATTTACCTTTTTATGCTTGTCTTTGGTTTATTGCTTTGACCTATCAGATTTTTAGCAACAAATTTTCTACAAAATAAAATTAAGTTTTAACTTGAAAGAATTTTTAATTACTCAATTCAGATACACCCTCTACCCCTCATGGGTGCCATAGCCTCTTATCATTTACCATAACTTACTCTAACCTAATTTAACTTGAGTGACACCTAAATCAATGATGGAGTGCTCCAATAATTTATTTAAACTCTCACTAATAATAAAATTAAATTGGATACCTATATTATGCAACTTAAGGTTTTATACTAGTTCAATTTCACATGTTTTTGTACAGTTTACTTTTTATTGTTGTTACATTTTGTGAAGAATTATTTTATAATTTTTTGTGTCACTTGCATCTATATTATCATAAACATTATTAGATTTATTTCATATTTTAAAAATTAAAATTATAAAATCAATTTTATGTTGTGTCAACATGCTTCTTAAATGAGCTAGCTAAGATGAAATGTATAACTTGAATAAGAGTATTGAAAATCTTGGCATACAAACTTAGAAGAAATTTAAAAGAATATAAAGCATAGTCATGAACCTAGACACCCATGTTTAAAACATGAATATTTGTGCACATACTTCACTTGTAGTCTAAAATCCTATAGAGACTATTCTTTATAGAAAATAACTTATAAAAACCAATAGGGAACATACACATATTCAGAGACATCTCTTGAGGAATCTTCTTAAGAATGACCAATATAGAATCTGAGGTTTTCAATGAGTCCATTAAGAAGGTTAAGATAGATACCCCTACATATGATAGAGTCCATAATAATAGGTTCTTAGATTAGAATACTCAAATGCATAAGTCCGTTGAATGGTATTAGGTGAATGAATATTAAAGGACCACCTTCACCAAAAAACAAAATTAGTTGGCCATGATAAAATCTATTGAAAAAACATTTTGATTAAGAAAGAGAGGAAAAGAAGGCATATACTCACTTAAGAAGAGATAAAGGAAATGCTAAAGGCCAAATATTATCCTAAAACCATAAAAAAAATTACATGAGAAGACAATGAAACATGCTAATTCAATAATACATAAATAAATTTGAGGATTTGATAGCTAAGACTAATAACACTAATCAAGAGTGGTAATTAGCCAATCATTATTTCATTAGATTTATGTGTGATATTATGTATGAGATGGAGTTATAAGACCCACATACACTTAAGGATACATTTCATTATACTTTGATCTTATAAATTATAAACAAAGTTAGCCTTTTCATTTAGATCCAAGGGTATAAATTCCTCCTATCAAACATCTTCTATCTTAACAAGAAGTCTACTTTTTGATTTGGCCCTTCATCCTATAGTACCCAACCAAGTATGAATGTTCTTGATTAATCATCTAAAATTAGATAAGTAGTGCATATTTTAAGTGTCAAAAGATAGGATATATGCAAAACTAATGTAAACCAAAATTCATGTTCTTAGTGAAGAATAAAAAATAAAAAAAAGAAGAAGCAAAGGGTGTAGATGATGTAGTTGAGAAGATTCATGATGACATCCCTTATTTAATAAGAACTTAGAGCATGTGGGAGATCAAGTGTCATGAGGTGTATGCTAATAACAAGAGATGAAGATTGGAGGAGAATAAATATTTTTACAATGTTTGTGATTTGTAAGTAGAAGAGGTGAAAGCTTGTGATAGATGAGGGTAGTGCTATGAATGCCATTTCCACATACACTCTTTCTTTGGTTAATATAAAGCCAAGACCCCATCCTAACCTATTTTATTTGAGTTGGGTGAATCACATCTAGGTGCTTAGTGCTTATTAAGGTAGGTAGCTATGAAGATCACATTTCATTTATTGTTTTACCTATGAACATAGCATAAATCTTATTATGTTGACCTTGGCTTTATGATATCAATGTGATTCATTATTGTTTGAAGAACACATATGCATTCAATCATAATAGAAAGACTATGAAAATATTTCCAATAAAGTTAATGGACAAACAGGCACCAACTCCTCTGATCTTAATTCTATGATCTAACCCAAGCATAGATAGAAAAAAATGCCAAACTTTTGCTAACTATAATATCATTTCTTACTACTATTGAGAGTGCTTCTGATCTACAATTTATGAATCCAACATCCCCACCTTTGCCTTTAAACATCAAACTAACAATGGTAGAATTTAAAATCATGATTAGAGAGTTTTTGTCACCACATAATTTTATAAAAGCATTATTTTTACATCAACAAACAAAGTAGATATTTTTATTAAAATGATTTATAGCTTTAACTCTAGTATCCAATCACATTCATTTTCTTGAATTTTTATTTAAATTTGCAAAAGATTTTTAAAGCCTTTATGAAAGTGTTAAATATTAATTGAAATTTATTAATAAAAGATATGTTGAAATGAAGAAAAAATGGAATTTTAATAAATTCAATGTGGGGGATCATGTGTTAATTAGAATTTATCTAGAAAAGTATCCATCCACTTAATTTAGAAAACTATAAGTTAGAGCATATGAGAATTTGAGATTATTAGCAAAATACACAAATGAATATGTTAAAAAATTATCAAAAGACATGTTTATTAACCCATTGAAGAGGACCACATCATTATAAATGAAGCAAATTAAAGTGGAGATCATAGATTCTTCAAGAGATGGAAAAATAATCCACCTACATAAGACATCTAGATGATTAGAGAGAATTTAGAGAAGATGACATCGAGCTTGTAGTTGACTACTTGGATTTTAACTCTTTAGAAATGATTTTTTTGGGGCTCAAGGGAAATAGTGTAGCAAAAGCACAAGACCATATAATAAGAGCTAAGGTAATAGAGATGAAAGCTAATCATGGTGGTTCCATCACAAGGAGTAAGTGTGCCTTGAGAGGAAGTTAAAACTTAAAGTTTAAAGACCATTTGAAAACCTTAGTTGTTTTTATTTTATATTATGTTTATGTTGTAGCCCATGAATATCATGTAATTATACATTATTTCATTTAATATAACTAATTGTATATTATGAAATATTAAGCATCAATTGGACTTATTTTTAATCATGACTAATTAAATTAGCTAATTAATTAAGAAGAGGGGTCAAAGCTTAATGTGGGAGGAGCATATAAGGTTGATTAGGACATCGACTCCTACCTTCTTTTCCCTCAATTATTTGAATTTGAAAGGTGTAACATGTATAAAATTATGTTACATTACTTGAAAAATTTTTTTAATGTTGTCTTGAATGAATTTGGAAGAGTTTCTTCATTAGTTAAGGCTTGGTGGTAAGCCAAAGAAAAATGGAGGGTTTGTGATATTTTTTGCCTTGGATACTTTGGAGAGTAGTCCTTTTCAATCTTTTGTGTTTTTATAGAATATTTGTTGAGCTGTGTTGTTGAAGTCTCCACTTAGATTATATAATTATTTTTATAATTTTCTTACACGAAAAGTGAGTTTATAAATGTTTTATGTGGTTGGTCAACCCAAAGACTAAATTGAGCAATTGTTATTGTGGCAGATGATTAGTGCACCTAAAATCCTCCAAATTGTGTGAAATTTTACAAAAAAATTTTAGTGCAACATCCATAAACTCAAAAGAAGATGGTGAGCATTGTGATGAAAAAAAAAAATTCATACTTTACATTCAAAATTTAACATAAAGAGTATCTTTGTTAGGTCCCAAGTCCATATGAGAATATTGGAGGGTTTCTCTAAGTAGTCAACGACCAACATTAAACTTATCAAAAAAATCATGACTTGAGTCCTTTAATACATTGTGTTAATGCTAGGGTGTTCCCTAGAAGGGACATGCTATATAGCTTGAATACAATGAAAAGTGTGCAACGACCATGGCATCAACACCCAGGTGTAATGTTAAACAAGTAAGGGTTCCCATCTTAAGGATGGATGCAAGCAAAGAAGTTAGTCCATGAAACTAAAATTAGGATAGTTACTTGGAATATAGGTACTCTTATGGATAAATTAATATGGAATTAATAGAGATTTTGGTTCATAGATTGATTAATATCTTATATATTTAAGAAACTAAATTGGTTGGGGAGAAGGCTTAGAGAACTAATAATTTAAGTTTTAAACTTTAGTATTCTAGTATGAGTCATACCAGAAATGGTGTAGGTGTGATTATAGATAAAAGTATGAAGGATAATATTATGGAAATTTATATGATTGTAGATAGAATTATAGCTTTAAAGATTATTATTGATGGTAAGATTATTAATGCTATAAGTGTTTATGCTCCTCAAGTAGGTTTGGATTTATGCTCAAAAAAAATTTTTTGGAATGACCTAGATGGATTAATACAAAAGACACTACTTGAAGAAAGAGGTTTATTATAGGAGATTTAAATAGATATGTTACTGGAGTGGTAGAAAATTTTTAAAATATTCATAGTGGCTATGAATTTTGAGTGATTAACATATTAAGATTTTACTTTAGCTTATGAATTTATAATTAATAATAACTTATTTAAGAAAAGAGAAAAACATATTATCACTTATAAGAATGGACATAATAAAATATAGATTAATTATTTTTTATAATAAAATAGATCATTTATATTATAAGGATTATAAGATCATTCTGAGTGAATGTTTAAGTACCCAATATCGACTACTAGTTTTTGATTTCAAGATAAAGAGTTGGAAGATGAAAAATGTTTTGATTTCAAGATAAAGAGTTGGAAGATGAAAAATGACTTACTTAAGATTAGATAAGAGTACTTAAAATAATAATAATATATTTAAGAATAAGCTACCAGATTTTATGATTTAGGATGTTCATGGAGAAGGTAATGTTTTGTGTGAAAATGTAATAAATGAGATTAAACAATTTGCAAAAAATGTGCTTGAAGAATAAAAAAACTCATTTTAATTAAAAATAGTAGGTGGTGGAGTTAAAATGTGCCAAAAAGATTAAAAATAAGAAGCTCTATTATAAAAATTAGCTTGGATGAAAAAGCTTAGAGAAATGGCAAAGATATAAAGAGACCAAGATGGATTTTAAGAAAGTAATATGTGATGCAATGAATTTAGTTTTTAATGATTTATATTATAGACTAAATACTAAAGAAGAGAAAAGATGTATATACAAGTTAGCTAAACAAAGAGATAGGAGAAATAAATATTTAATTCAAGTATAAAGTGCATTAATGATGAATATCATAAAGTTTTGTTTTCTTAGAAGATATTAAATATAAGTGGAAGAAATATTTTGATAAACTTTTTAATGAAAGTTACGAGAGTGCGACTGACTTTAGCAATATTAGTACCCTAAATTAATATAGAAAATTTTATTTTTATCATCAAATAAGTAAAATTGAAGCTAAAGAGGCCTTAAAAAATGAATTGTGAAAAATGAATAGGACCTAATGATATTCCAATAGAAGTGTGAAAATGTTTAAAAAATCAAGGAATTTTATGGCTTACTAATCTTTTTAATATTTTTTAAAAGATTAAGAAGATGCATGATGAGTGAACAAAGAGTTGTTGATTATTATATTTAAGAATAGAGGTGATGCACAAGTGTGTGCAAATTATAAGGGAATTAACTTAATGTTCTATAGAGTAATTGAACATAGATACTATACATTTGTTGAGAGGCCTGATGGAAAAGTTTAGAGAGAAGAAGGATCTACATATGATATTTGTTGATTTAGAGAAACCATATGATAAACTTCAAAAGAAGTTCTTTGGAGAATGCTAGAAAATAAAGGAGTTAATGTTGATTTTCTTCTAGTCGTTTAGAATATGTATATTGAAACTATTACTTGTGCTCGAACATAAGGAGGATTGACTAAGTATTTTCTTATTTCAATTGGATTACATCCAAGACTGGTCTTAAGCTCATATCTTTTGCTTTAGTTGTGGATGTTCTTACTAGACAATTACAAGAAGATGTACTTTGGTTTATGCTTTTTGTTGATGATATTCCTCTTGTTGATAAAACTAGAGAGGGAGTTCAAGAGAAACTTGATATGGAGGTCAACCTTAGAGTCTAATGGATTTCATTTAAGTAGATTTAAAATTGAAAAATGGAGTATAATTTTAGTTGTAGGGTTGTGACATTAGGTGATCAAGTGATTAAAAAGAGTGAACATTTGAGATATCTTGAGTTGATTGTTTATAATGATGGTGAAATTGATGGGGATGTTATTAGTACAATTCATGATAGAAAGTTGAAATGGAGGAATGCATCTGGCCTGCTGTGTGATAGAAAAGTACCACTCAGACTTAAGAGAAAACTTTATAAGATGGTGGTAAGACCTATAATGACTTATGGAGCAGAATGTTGGCCAATAAAAGATAAACTTAAAACTATGTTAAGTGTTACAGAGATGAGGATGGTTAGGTGGATGAGTTGCCTTACACTTAAAGACAAAATGTGAAATAATTATATACGTTAAAAGGTTGAGTATCTCCAATGGTAGATAAGATTTAAATGTCGGCTTAAATGGTTTGTCACAAAGAATGTTGGCATCTGATGATCCAATTTGAAAAGTATATTATTAGATTTGACTTATGTGAAGAAAGGTAGAGGTAGACCTATGAAGATTTGGTTAAGTAGTATAAAAAATAAGCTTATTTTGTTATAATTAAATAAGCATTTGACACTTAATGAAGCACAATTGAGAAGAAGGATTCATGTAGCCAACTAATTTAGTGGGATAAAAGTTTATTGTTGTTATTGTTGTTGCTCAAAATTTAATAACCTTTACTATTAATTTTATAGAAATAAAAAGAATGAGGCATTAAAATTAGGATTAGAAATGGCAAAGTTATCAAAAGTATTAGGATTTTTTATGACAATCAATTAGAGATTAGCATCATTTTTCAGAGTGGATTTAGGCTATAAGTTAGAGCTAGTTTTATAAGGGGATATAGAAGGTGTCTTCTTCATTAGTTTGATAAGAATAATTTTAATGGTCTTTGTATTATTTTTGGAAATATAAGTATTTTTTAACCAGAGTGAATCACATTTAAGTCATATAACTAAGGTCTACCTAGTAACATATAATCAATATTCATACTAATGTTATCATACTAAATTTGATCCTCATAACTACTAATCTTTATAGGAACGAGGCATATAGCTATAATTGCCAAAGATGTATGGTTTGCCCAACTAATATAAAAATGTTTTGTGTGTTCTTCAATCTTAAAAGTAGTTCTAATGATGGTATGAGTTAAGATTGCATTCACTATGCTTCCTTTATCTATGACAATCCTACACTTTTCTCATTACATAAAATATCCATAAAAAAATATTCTTCTTTTGCTAATTCTTTCTTTTTTTTTTTAAATTATAACTTAATATCAAACTAAATTTACTTTATGGCCATCTGTGAGCTCTAACTCTTGGTTAGAAAGGTGTGTCACATCACAAACCTCATTCATCACATCACATATAAGATTCTTGATTTCTTTTAAGAAATGAATTTAGACTTTATATTATTTTGACATATGGACATTTAAAATAATTTATTTAATTAATGTTCTTAGAACTCTCATTGATAAGAACATTAAGTAAATAAGCTAGGCTAGCATATATTGTAGGCTGAGCAATACTAGATCTACTTAATGAAGTATAGGAGGATTATTCTTCTAATCTTGAAAGAGTCACAATTTCTTTTGATATTCTGCCAATAAGCCACAATGAAAAACTAATCTAGGATTTGAGATCAAATGATTTAACTTCATTCGTAATGTTTACCTTAAGTTCAATAATAATTTTATTGGTCAATTTCCAATTGTTATCATCAAAGTCAATTCTAGCAACAAAGTATTCAAAAGTGTTTAAGTGTTCAATTTTAGATAGACTAGTTTACTTTAGCAATTGTCTATACTTTTTTATCATAAGGCCTAGGATAGTATTTGGCTCTTAGTATCTCCTTCATTTTATTCCAAGTAAGAGTGGTCTATCATCACCTCTATTCTTTGGCTAAAATAATAGTCCAATAAATATTAGCATAACTAATCAATTTCATTTTGGCAAATACCTCTAATAATCATCCATCATTTACCAATATAAAAAGTTATCAATTTGGACTAACTAGTCTAAAAACTTCTTGGGCCATTAGTGTCATTGTAAGTGGGAGACTCAACTTTGACTCTCTTGTAGAGATCTTTAAAGTCATTAGCATTCTTTTTATGATAATCACTTTTTTCATTTTTTAATATTGTGTTGCTTCTTATAATATTTTACTTGGTCTAAGAAATAATCACCATCTACTATGAGTGAATTATGATTTTATTATTAATTCGTAGGTAGTTTAGGATAACTTGCAATTAGGCCTTTAGTTCTTTCATTTAGCTTTGCTCTCCTTAAATAACTCTTTTATATTATTATCATTCTAATAAATATTGAGGTCTGAATTAATTATTCATGATAAGTTTTTAGTTTAGTCTTAGAAACTAATTTTTGCGCCATTATATAATTATTAAATGAAAAAAGAGATGAGATAAAAAAGATTATAGATGAGCAAGACTAGAAATTAATATATAATTGTAAAACATTGTGGTTTTTTAATTTGGAGCCATAAAAACACCATGCAAATCTTAGGGAGTACTTATTGAAGTGATCGGGTGCAACATTAAGGTATGATGTACTATCTCAGAAGATAGAAACATCACCCTATAATGGACCTAATCACTTAATAAGAACCCTAAGACAGAGAAGTTTACATATGTATTAGAGATCATTCCCCCATTTTACATGGAAGAGTAAATTATGGTTTATTTTATGCCGGGTTTTTTAGTTCCCTATGGAAGTAAGCTTCCATAGTTAATTACATCTCAAAAAATCAAAATATTTTAAGAATACTCTTAATTAAAGTAATCAATAAGTATCTCCAAAGATCTCAAAGATAAATTATCAAATGAATGGGTACTTTTGGAAATCAAGTGGGAAGGTTCAAATAGGAAGACTTATTTGCCGATTCCAAAGAGGAATGAGTAAGAAGAATTCATCATACTAGGAAGCCTAGTAAGTGCTTTAGTCTACCCTATAATGAGGCTTTATATTTTTGAAAGAGAAAATTTACTTCTATTTAAATTAGAATTTCATTAGAATGCTAGGGCTTATAGTCCAACAATACAAGATTGTGAAAATGCCTAAGAGGTGATGACTTATTCTTATAGCTTGAAGAAAATAAGTAGCCTCAGAACCTCTATCTTAAATTCCTTAGCACAAGCTAGAAGCATGACCTAAGTCTAATCTGAAAAATGGGACATAATGATTTACCTCCACAAGAGAGAATAGACACATCCTGAATTTTTTGGACTTACAATTGCATGAAGTGGCCATCAGCTAACACCTCCTGTTCTTTAAAACCATGTAGGCTAGTCTTATGTAGATGCAAGATAGCTAAGTTATTATTTAATTAAGAAAGAGCAAGAATCCTAAACTCACTCTCTAAGAGACTAGAACATGAATGGTATGAAAACATGACTTAGAGAATAATGCCAAAATTTACAACTTTATAAACCATTTTAACATATTCATTTTGGACCAAGGCTTGGGATAATTATGCCTATATGCATGATGAAATTCAGTCATATGCTAAATCAATTAGAGGAGGTGTTCTCCACTACAAGGGATCACCCTCAAAGGTCAAGTATGTCCCCTATCATGCAAGAGTGGAGACCCTCCTTATTCAAGAGTGACATTATGAAATGCATGGTGTGATAACATACAACATTAAACTAAGAGATTTTTAAATCTTTTATTTATCTTTATTAAGAGACTAGGCTTTAAAATGAAGTTAGGAGTCATATTAAAATTTAGTTATAAGTATTTTAATCAGGGTATAAATTTTAATTTAATTCTAAAGAGTCTACCACATCCAAGCCACACATGTAATCTTCACACTTTAAGAAACCTATGAAAAGCATGTCATTTCTATTATTCAATCTAAATACAATAATCAAATATATGAATTTCATAAAAGAATAAGAGGTTGGTGTCGGGTACCACCGTACACCCCAGAAATGAAATGAAATTGGGTAGCTAAGCTCTAACCTTATACAACTAGATTATAATTGAATATTATAATTAAAAATACATGTTATGGAGGTCTTCAATCTCTTATCCTTCTTTCCTTCTTTTGGATTAATTTGCTCTAGGCTTTATCTCCCAAGTCCTTGCCTTCTAGCCACTGCTCATCATAAACCCAATAGCACTAATCATAATCCTATTCCAAAAATTATATTTTTATAAGAAAATTAAATCTAACTACACTTATAAAATAGATGTTAGCTAAATAAGCATATAAGCTAAACAATTATATTTCACATATTTGGACTTAGCACCCTACACTTGGGTAGCCAAGCCCACTTTTCCTAATTGGATTATGCTTAGGGGGCATAAGTAGCACCTATAAGAAAGAACATTTATATTTACTTCTTATTATAGCATCCCCTTTAGCACAATCCTCTACATAAGACATCATTAGGCAATTAGTGACCTAACATCCAGTCTATGTATAAATAATCCTAACATTGAGTTTAAACATTACATCATAAAATAGAACACAACAACAGGACATACACAAGCCTAACCTGAGACTAGAATTAGTGGCTTAGTATTCTAATGTGTGTGCTAAGGTTTAGTGTGGTGTGTCTTGACTAAGCTTTTAGAGTGTGACTATCTAAAGTTTAGAATTGCTTATGTTAAACATTAAGGGAGATTTTACTTCAAAACTTGGAACAAATTGATTAATTTTAATTTACACTTTCCTATTTCATTTAATGTCTACTCAATATCTAATTATTATGAAGAGAAGAAAGGGGTTTGACCCCCTTCATCCCTACCTTAAGTTATTTTCTAAATGTGTGTTATTATGACTTTGGTTTTTTTAGTAAACCATTTATAAATATTTTATTAGACCTAAGTTTGACTTAGTCTTAAGGAGCATAATTCAAACATAAAAGGCATCTTAGGATTAATAACATTAAATCACTATTACATGAATAACATTCCATTACTTCTTTCCATCATCAATAACATACACACTTCTGCATTTTTATTGTTCATGATATTTGACTTAATATATATGTTTGCCCATGTAATATATATTTATATTTTTGCACGCCTGATGATAATTATTGAATGAATTTGGTAGAAAAGAAAGATTCCATTCCATAGTTAAGCATATATATACATGTATTAGAGATTTCAGCAAGTACGTGCCATTGTTAAACCAGAAAAGTGAGATTATCTAAGACTCTTTGGGGCTACTTAAAGCCTCATGTTTTTAGGATGTACAGACTATATACTTGCTAACATAAATACATGTAAACATACACACAAGCATAGAAATACAAATCATACAAAGGGTATAGAAATGTAAATCTTTTATTCATGTAAAACAAAGTTTTATCTTAAATTCAAGCATATGCATACACATGAATGAAATTAAGCAAGTACCTGCCATTGTTAAACCTAGGAAGTAAGCTTATTTAAGACATCTTTGGGGCTACTTAAAGCCTCATCTTCTCGGGATGTCCAGACTATATACTTTCCATCTCCAAACATATGTAAACATACACATGAACCATGAAAACAAAATAATCCTTTACCATCTTTAAATTATTACTAAATGTATAGTTTTTGGAAACATTTATAGCCAACATTAGCTTAAATTTTACATGATTAGCTTTTTTTTTTGAAAGTAATTTGAAATTTATTAGTGATAATAGCCGCATCATATAACATTTATCCAACACATGCAACTAAAATGCAACCATATTTTTTTATTCTTTTTTATTATTTTGAAAAATATGAACATGTGAGCAAAAGACATGCTCATTTATAATGATTGAAAAGAAGTAATTAAATATTGCGAGATAACATATTCAATTACATTAAGTCCTAAGGACAATTAAGCCAAATAAATATTATTTAAGACTAACCAACGTTCTTACAAGGTCTGATTTTGATATTTAAGTTGTTAAAACAAAAAAAAGGAGAGATGATACTTAGTATTATCATAATTCCCACTATTCACAATGATCAATTATCATTAATTATTTAATTTTCACTATTGATCAATTTTAATAATTATTTAATTAATTATGAGAGTAATTAGGATTGAAATTTTAAATTCTTTAAATTACTTGGCAAATAATTCCAAGAAATTTATGGGAGGCAGTGGACATCATGGAATCATCTCAGCAAATTTGAAATAAATTAGACAAATAATTTGGCCTTATTAAAGTAATAACCTAAGTTTCAAACCTTAATTAGGCATTACTCACTTGACATAAATTAGGGATTTTATTTTTTAAAATTCTCCTCTGTTTAACCTTTCAAAATGGGCTTATTAGGTTTTTTAAATTATTCTACAATTAGTTATGATTTTTTGAAGTTTTGACCATTTAATAACTTTTTTAAAGCCTAATTAACCTTTCAAACCATTGGTGCCACATGACATGTATTGGTTACTTAAAGTCCATAAATTGGATGTGGTTTCATTCCAACCATCCAATCTAAGATTAATCTCATGATTCCAAAAGGATTAAATTGAAATTTCTAACTTGATTAATCATGGCTATCCATTCTAATCACATGGAATGGCTGATCGGTGATCCGTTGTCCCATGAGTACCAAAAGATTGACACCATCCACCTTCTATTGCTTGAACTGAGCTCATTTGTTTGATGGTGAAATCAACTCCAAAATGATCAGGGAATAAATCTAAGGGGATTCTATGATGGAAATCACATGAAAATAATTCACTTCAAAAAAGACCAACACCTAGGGGCCAATGCTAATATTGTCAAATTTTTACCTCGCCAAAGCTATAGACCGAAAGTTTGTTGATAAAGGTAGCTTCATATTGAAGAGAAGAAGCCATGTTAAAAAGATCATGAGTAGCCTCCCCACCGGTCGCTCTGTCGACCAAACATCATTGAAAGCTCACCAGAGTTGGTCTTGAGATGTCTTCCAATGGTCAAATTGCTCTGAAAATAATTGATTTTGGTTCTTTGGAGTGAGGTGAAGGTGTGGAAAGAGTTAATTTAGGTTTGATGGATGTTTAGGAAACATGGACGGATAGGGCTCTCAGGTTCTATCTAGAGCTGATCTCATCTGCAGTGGAGTGCACAAGGAGCTTAGAGGGTATGAGACTGCAAAATGCTCTAGGGAAAGTATGTGTTTGGTTTGAATCCATAGGGAGGAGTATACTCTCCTCCCTCCCATCTAAACTAAGTGTTGGGAATGGTTCATCCATTAGCCATCTTCCCGGGGTAGGTGGCTGAAGATGATAGGGGATTGTAGAGGTGAGAGACCGAGGGAGTGTGTAGTGGGCTAGCATGAGGTGTACCCTCTCCCTTAGGTGGACCAATGGGTTGCCATGGGTGAACTCACCCTCTCTTGGCCAAAGGCTGAGCCCAACAGCTTTGACTTAGGTTGGGTTAGTAGTCCTCTTGTCCAAGAAGAGCCCAAGATGGTTGTCATGAGATAAGGAGGTGGAGAACCCCTCTAAATGGAGATTTTGTTATATTTGGGTGGCTTGGTTTAATGGGTTTGACCCAAACCAGGTTCACCATGGGTTGGGCCTAGTTAGGGCCCATGGTGAACCAAGGATGAGTCATGCCAAGTTTGGTTAGGTTGGCTTTGAGCTTGGTTTAGTTGAGTTTGGTTCAATTTGACCCATATGGGTCAAATGGGTTCAATTGGGCTAAGTTGACTAATTTAATCAAATTGGGTTAAAATGATGATTTGGGTGAGTTCAATTGGTCATTTGGAGTGAATGAGTACAATTGGGTTGATTCAATTTGGGTTAGATTTGAATTTAGCTCATATGATTTAATTTGGGTCAAATGGTTATGTTGACCAATTTGACCAAATTGGCAAATTGACTTGAGCATGGGTTAGGTCTATGCTTAATTGATCATTGGTGATTGAATGCAATATCTTATTTGAATTAATTTGGATTGTGGAGTGAATTGGTTCAATTTAACCCTTTAGGTCAAATTGAGCTAAGTGGCCTAATTGGGCTAATTGGGTTAGGTTGACTAAGTTGGATCCAATTGAAGGTTGGATTATGTTTGATATTGAATTAGTGATTGGTTGAAAGCATTGGTTTTAATTAATTTGGTTCAAAATTTGATTTGGTTCAATTTGACCCTTTAGGCCAAATTAGGTTAACTTGGGTCAAAGGGTCCAATTGGCTTAATTAGGTTCAATTATTGTAGTGGAGAGCTCAATAATGACTTACAATCATCAATGAAGGGATTGGGTGGGTTGATTTGATCTAATGAAAGTTTAATTGGATTTTTGTTCAATTACCCTTTTTGTGTCACTTCGGGTTAAGAGTTATGGATGGTTCGGATATGTTCAATGTTAAATTTGAAGTTGATTGGTGCCTTTGATTATAATTTATTTGGGCTTAATTAGGTTTTCATTGGACAAATGGGCTAACTTGGGTTGGTCACCTTCCTTTGGTTTAATTGGTTTGATTATAAGTGTTTGTAAGGTTTGAAAGGATCTATTGAATAATTAGAGTGATTAAGAAAATCAAATTGGATTTAGTTTGCTTGAATGGGTTTGAATCAAGTTATAAGATCACAGTGGAGTTAACTTAGAATGAGGTCCAAGTTAGTTTGGCTTGGAGATTGGATTATAAAATTAAATTCAATTAAGATTAATTAAATGGGTTTGAGGTTGGTTTAGCTCCATCCACATGAGCTTAAGTTTGGATGAGTGCATATGTATGAGTCTTGGTTTAGGCCATAGGATAAGTTGAACCTATTTTTTTAAGGTGGACTCTAAGCTTAGGATTATTCCTTCTAAGTCTCTAAGGTTAAGTTTTAGTGTCCCCTTAATCACTAGAGTTGTCCTAGAATTAAGGAAATCCAAGTGTCTACAAGGTTCCTAGATCTATGATGTGGGGGGATTAATCCTCACTCCAAAAGTGAGGTCAACAAACATGAATCTTAAATTAAAAGAATTTCTAGGTGAGGAGGGTGGGTAAAAGATTGCTTATGTCACAAACTCTCCTTAAAAGTTTAACCCTTTTCAACAAAATTATTTTTATTCACAAAGGACTACATTTATGAACATATATTTTTATCCATGTAAATTAAAATAAAAGGAAATGTTCTTATATTTAAAAGCCTCAAGTACTTATGACCTCAAACTACTTTAGGTTTTAACAAATAAATAAATAATTCTACCACAACTAACTAATATATTAAAGTAAAAAAGGTATATAATGTTTTGTGCATCAAGATGAAGTTTTATTTTTTTAAAGTGTTGTAGTCCATTACTAGTGTTTTCACTCTAGAAAAATTACAAGATATATTTACATAAGATATATTGGTGGAGCTTACTAAATTAGATTTTAAGCTAACACTATACATTCGCTAGTAATATATAATATCCAAACTATTAATATAAACTAAATATATATTAAAAAAACATTTTAATAAACTTATAATTTGTTAGAGAGACTCACAAGCTTATAAAGGCAAGTTTATCACTATAAAATTCTCAAACTCAAAAGTTCTCTCTAAAATCTACTTCTTCCTACATTTACTTTTGATATCAAATATGTTGGTGGTGGTTGGCCTTCTAGTGAGATTAAAAAAAGTTAAAACAACATTGATCTTTATATTAGCATCTACTAATGGATTTTGGAGATTTTGGTAAGAAATGATGGGTTTAAGATGGAATAATGGTGGGAATACTTAGATTAGTAAAATCTGAGCTAGTTTGAGCTAATTTAAAAGATCACTTTAAAGAATATGTTTTAAGTGAGTTAGATGGATAAAATATTTATGAATGGTTATCTTAGGATATGTATTTATGATTGATACTAGATTATAAGGTTTGGTGAATCTTTTATGGGTGTTGAAGAGTAGGGAATAATACTAGGTTCTAGTCATGCCTAACTTGACTATGGGTTTTAGGAGGGTCTTTTGGTAGATGTTAGGTTTAGGTGGGTTGGGAAGTAAATTATTTTAGAAAATTCTAAGGACATGGAGAAAAGTATGAGAAATGTTTAGAGTGCAGAAGTTAAAGAAAATATAAATGAAATAAAAAAGGAAGAGGGTAATTACTTAATCTCACTAAAGTAATGGAAAAACTTGAGTGAACAAGCACCAAGCTAAGAAATAAGTAATAACTCAGATAAAACATTTTATTCAACAATTAAATTATAAGCATTTTATCCTATATTTATATGGATTACAAAATGTAGGGCTAAGACTTTTATAAAAGAAAAATGGAGGAAAAAGTGAGGGAAAAGATGGGTTAGTGTCCATTTTGAAGGACAATCTCCAATCACTCTTTCTTAATGCTTTATTCATATCATGGATAGTTATACAAGATTATAATTACATATACTTATAATATTAAAATATTATAAATTAAGGTCCTTAAATTAGGCTTTGGCTTTGGCTCTCAAAGTTGGGCCTATTATATAATCTCTTTGTTGAGCTTTAGCCTTGGCTCTTGGAATTCGACATTTATTTTAATTTTTTTATTCACATGATCATCATTGATTGATTTTCATGATGTTCTACATCAATTGGTATTTTGTTTCTTTAATAGAGTCATTGACATTTCTATTCAATAAAGAGAAATGAACAAAAAATTGGAAGTTGTGCATATCATTAAAAATATACTTTTATTTTTAGATATCAGATTTGATTGTATCGTAATCTTGATTAGAGAGACCAAGGATTTATAAATTATGATGATAGAGCATCTCTTGAGTTCAATATTGTGGTGTTTTAATTTAGAGTCATTGGGACACCACGTATATCTTAGGGGGTACTTATTGAAGTGATCGGGGATGATATTAAGATATGATGTACCATCTCAGAAGATGGAAGCATCACCCTACAATTGATCAAATCACCTAATAAGACTACTTCATATATACAAAGACTCCTACTTTACATTGAGAGGTAAAGCAGGGTTTATTTTATGTTGAGTTCTTTAGTTTCCTATGGAAAGCAAGCTCCATAGTTAATTGCATCTTAGGAAATAGGAATTTCCTAAGAACACTCTAGATTAAAGTAGTCAACAAATATCTCCTAAAGATTTCAAGGTTAGACTATCAAGAGATTTGGTATTTTTGAGAATCAAGTGGGAAAGTTCAATTTGGAAGACTTATTTACATAGATTCTAAAGGAAGATAAGTAGGAAACACTCATGATACTAGGAAGCCTAGTGAGCACTCCAGTCTATCGTATAGTGAGGCTTTATATATTTGAAAGAGAGATTATTTTTTTTAAGTTGAATTTTTTTAGAATGCTAGAGCTTATAGTCCATCAACACAATATTATGAAATTCCTAAAAGGTGAGGACTTATACTTGTAGCGGAAGAAAATAAGTAGCCTCGGATCTAAATCTAGGATGCTTTAGCATAAGCTAAGAGCACAACTTAAGCTAAAAAAAATGGGATATAATGGTTTGCCTCCACAAGATAAGAAAAACCATCCCGACTCTTCTGGACTTATAACCGCATGGAGTGGCCACCAGCTAACACCTCCTATGCTTCAAAAGTATGTAGGTCTTATATAAGTGCAAGATAGCTAGGTTGTTATGTAATTTGGAAGGGAAGTTAGAGTCCTAAACCCACTCCCTAAGAGACTAGATCATGATTGGCATGAAGACATGACTTAGACTAATGCAAAATTCACAATCTTTTATATCATTTTTGACACATTCATTTAGAAAAATCTTAATAATAATGCATAAATGCATGATAAAATTAGATTATGGGCTAAATCAACAAGAGAAGGTGTTTTCCACTACAAGGGATGCCCTTAAAAGTCAAGCAATCTTTTATCATGAAAAATGGAGACCCTCCCTATTCAAGAGCAAAATAAGATGTTATGCATGATGTTATAACATTCAACATTCAGCTAAGGGGTTGTAAAATCTTTTAATTATCTTGATTATAACCTAAGATTTTAAGGTGGAGTTATGGGTTATATTTAAAATTTAGTTATGAGTTTTTAGTGAGGGTAGAAAAATTAATTTTATCCTAAAGAGCCTACCTCATCCAGGCCACACATTCAATCATCAAACTTTAAGAAACCTATAAAAAAAATATACCATTTCTACTACACAAGTTAAACACAATGATCAAACATTCATAGATTTTCATAAAAGAACAAAAGGACAGTTCGACCAGATAGTGTTGTACACCCCAAAAAAGAGAAGAAGTTGGGTAGCCGAGCTCTACCCTTATACAACCTAGATTATAAAAGAATATAATAAAATAAATACTATGGGGTCTTCATTCTTCATCTTTCTTTCCTCCTTTTGATTTGGTTTTGCTCCAGGATTCACAAGGCCTCCCAGATCTTTTCCTTCTAGCCACTGCTCATCCTAAATCTCATAGCACTAATAATAATCTTATTTACAAAATTACATATTTATGTTGAATAAAATCTAACTACACCTATAAAATAGATGTTATCTAAACAAACATACAAGCCAAGCAATTACATTCTATAAATTATGACTTATCACTTTGCACATGGGTAGCCAAGTCCACCTATCCTAATTGGATTATGCAAAGAGGAATAAAAAACTTGCAAGAAAAAGTATTTATATTTATTTATTATTTTAATAACCCTTTACAATAATCCCTTGCATAAAATATCATTAGGCTAATAATGACCTAACATCTAGTTTATGTGTAAGTAATCATAACATCTAGTCTAGAATATCATATCACAAAATACACAACATCATATATACATGACCTAACTTAGAGCTAGAAGTGGTGATTTAGTATTCTAATGTGTGTGCTAAAGTTTGGTGTGGTATGTCTTATCTAAGTTTTATATTTATTATTATCTAAGTTTGGAATGTTCAAGTTACACATTAGGGGATATTCCACTTCAAGTTATTAAAGGGATTGTTTAATTTTAATTGGTGTTTTTCTTTATTTCATTTAATATTTACTTAGCATCTAATTATTATAAAGAGAAGAAAGAGGTTTGACCCTCTTCATCCCTACCTTAAATTATTTTTTAAAGGCATGTTGTTATGATTTTGCTTTCTTTTGGTGAATGATTTCTTAAAGATTTTATTAATCCTAAGTTTGGGTTAATCTTAAAGAATCCTATTCAAACATGAAAGGAATCTTAATATTAAGGAGATTGAATCACTATCACATGGATAACATTCCATCATTCCTTTTCATCATCAATAACATTCATATGTTATTGAACTTAACATACCTATACATCCAATGTATATATGCATATTTTGGCACACTTGAATGATTATTGAATATATTTTTGGTAGAAAAGAAAGATTTCTTTCCTAGCTAAGTGTACATACACATGTATTAGAATTTAAGCAAATATGTGCCATTGATAAACCAGGGAAGTGAGGTAATATAAGACCTCCTTGGGGCTACTTAAAGCAACGTGTTCTCGGGATATCTAGACTATATACTTGCTATCCTAAATACATATAAATGTATACACTAATAAATGGATGAAAAATCATGCAAAATATTGTATATTAGCAAATTATTTACTCATGTAAAGTAAAGCTCTACCCAAATTCTAGCATATGTACACATATGAATGAAATTAACTAAGTACGTGCC
This sequence comes from Cymbidium sinense, assembly GCA_021442155.1. Classification (NCBI taxonomy): domain Eukaryota; kingdom Viridiplantae; phylum Streptophyta; class Magnoliopsida; order Asparagales; family Orchidaceae; genus Cymbidium; species Cymbidium sinense. The sequence continues at coordinate 50,776,989 of CM038224.1, read as the reverse complement.
ATTATTAAACTAGGGAAGTCAGATAATCTAAGACCTCCTTGGGCTACTTAAAGCCTCATATTTCTAGGATATCTAGACTATATACTTACTAACATTCAAACACATGTAAACATACACATGAATCATGAAAATAGAACAATACTTTGGCATGTTTAAACCAAAAGTGAATGTAAATCACATAGAATATTCATAGCTAACATTAATTTAAATTTTCATCATTAGTTTATAATTTTGAAAATAATTTGAGATTTATTAGTGATAATAGCCATGTCATATGATAAGATCAATTCAACACGTGCAACTTATACATTTATAACAATATTCATTTGATTCTTTTATTTGAAAAACATGAGTACATGATACAATTGGCATACAAATTTATAATGATTAAAAAGGAATAATTAAAAATGCCACATGATACATTCAATCACATTAATTCCTAAGGACAATCAAGTCAAATAAAATTCTTTAAGATTAGCCAAAGTTATTATGAAGTCTAAAATTTGGATTTGAATTATTAAAACTTAAAGAGGAGAAATGATATTTGTTGTTTTTCCCCATCCATGTTAATGATTTAATGTATTTAAGAAAAACAATTAAATAAATTTTATGGATTGATTAAGTTCAAATCATCAAGCAATTACTTTAATTTCTTTTCCTAAGCTTCTTTAATTTAATTAGCCACTTAACCATGAGCCTCTAATGATATGCCAATGAGAAATTAAAAATTGCAATGCACTTAGCAAGACCTAATGCAATGAGGCTCATACCTAAGGGTTTAATTAGATTAAAGAAGAATCTAAATTAAGTACTTATATGGTTTTTCCACACCCATGGGTTAACCATAAGTTCCTTAAAGATCTTTATGTTATTAAACACATAAAAGGAACCCATGAATTGGATTTAAATTATCTAAAATAATTATCATTTTAATTTGAATTAATTTTACAATTAATTTACTTAATCAACCCTTAATTAACATATGCATTAATTAACTCTCCCATGGAAATGTCCTTAGGAGAACAATTAGGAAAGAGGTCATAATCATTTTCCCTCATCATTCCCACTATTAATAGTGATTAATCATCATTAATTCATTTAAATTTTATTGGTATTATCAAATTCACTAAATTAAATGGATAATAAATCTCAAGAAAATTATGAGAGGCAAAGGACATCCCATAAGATCAACCTATCAAATTTGAGATCAATTGGCCAAGTAATTAAGCCTTAATTAAGATAATTAGTCTAAACTTCAAACCATAATTAAACACTATTCATTAACCAAACATTAGGGATATTATTTTCATTAAATTCTTGTCTATTTACCCTTACCAAAATGGATTTATTTATTTATTTATTTGAATTTTCTATAATTAGTTATGAATTTTCAAAGTTCTAGCCATTTAATGACATTTTTAACACTTAATTAGCCTCCTAAACCATCGATGCCATGTTAAAGATGACACAACTGTGCTTTCTAGGTGGCGCCAGGATAGGTTAATTAAAACATCCGATGCGGTAGCTAACTTAGCGATGGAGAACACAGTTTTGTCCCCACCGTCTAATTTTGGATCAGATGGTAGAGATTAATCTCGTTGTTCCTAATATATTAAATTAAAAAATCTAATGGATTAAATCATAGTCATCCATTCTAATCACATGAAATGGATGGCCGATGATCCGACGTCCCCCGAGCACTAGAAAATAGACACCGTTCACCTTCCGCCACCACACAACTCGCTAGCTCATGATGATGATGATCTACTCCAAAATGTGTGGAGATCTAAGATCCTATGCAAATCAAAATCAATCACAATTTACTTCATAAAAGATCAACACCTAGTGGAAAATCTATGGTTTGAGATTCACCTATTTGAGACCAATAGATTTCATTGATGAGATGCCATCTTGACGATGAAGGACAAATTTTGGAGATTTCTCTGGGACAAATCACCGGAAATCACCGTGAGAAGGTATGGAGTGTCTTTAATGATTTTGAGAGGTTTCTTCATCTAGTGAGGGATGGTATGAAGAGTTAATTTGTGGGTGAGAAAGGTGAGGTAATAAATTTGAAGTTTGAATGGATGGGAAGTATACTCTAGGAGATGGGTTCAGGCTATCTGGAAGTTTGAAGCGAAGGAGATACTCCAGAATTGAGATTTAGAGGTGCTTGAAAGGTTGAGGCAGTGGTATGGGTTGGCATGGGGTGTGCCTCCTCCTCCAAGTGAATCAATGGAGAACCAAGGGTGAGTTCACCCTCTCATGGCCAAAGGTTGAACCCAATAGCCTTAGTCAGGTTAGGTTAGTGGTCCTAGTGTCCAACAAGGGCTAATGGTGCCTGTCAAGGCTTGGGGAGTGGGAGAAACCCTCAAAATGAGGCTTTTGTCTTATTTGGGCGGCTTAGTTCAAGGGTTTTGACCGAAATCGAGTTTACCATGGGTTGGGCCCACTTGGGCTGTCCCATGGTGACCCAAGGATAAGTTATGCCAAATTCAGTTGGGTTGGACTTGTTTTGAATGGGTTTGGCTCAATTTGACCCATATGGGTCAAATGGGGTTCAATTGGGCTAAGTTGAACAATTGGTCAAATTGGGTCAAACTAAGTGTTTGGGTGTGTTCAATTGATCATTTGGAATGTATTAGTGTAATTGTTTTGGTTCAATTTGAAGTGGATTTAATTTTGGCTCATATGGGTTCATTTAGGTTAAATGGGCTAAGTTGATCGATTGGTAAAATTGGCCAAATTGGTTTAGGTGGAGGGTTGCTTTAGGTTCAATAATCAATTTGTGAATGATTGTAGGTATTGATTTGAATCAATTTGGTTTTGTGAAGGATTTAATTAAATTGAACCCTTTAGGTCAATTTGGGCTAGAGGGGTCAATTGGGTTTTATTGATCAAATTGGGTTCAATTAAAGGTTGGATCATGTTCTATAATCAATTTATGATTGATCGAGGCATTTGTTTCAATCAATTGGGTTTAGGATTTTATTTGACTCAATTTGTCCCTTTAGGCTAAATTAGTCAACTTGGTTCAAGAGACCAAACTGGCTTTGTTATGATGAATTGGTGGTTGAGTCATGTTCAATACTCAATTTATGATTGATGGAAGTCATTGATTTCAATCAATTGAGGTTGGAATGAGATGTGGTTTATTTTGGTCCACATGGGTTAATTGGGTTAACTAGATTAAGTGATCAAATTGGTTTAGTTTGACCCAATTGATTGTAATTGGGTAATCAAGGATGATTAATAATCATTATAGAGGAAATTGGATGGATTGATTTAATCCAATTTGGGTTGGATTAAAGTTTGAATCAATTTGGACATTTAGGCCATTATGGGTCAAGTGCAGAAATTTAATTGAGTTGAATTTGATTGAAATGGGTGTTGAGAAGGGTTTAATGATGTATTCAAAGTTGATTGGTGGCCTTGATTATAATCGATCTAGATTTGATTAGATTTTGGTTCATTTGGACTCTTTGGGTCAAATGGGCTAACTTGGGTTGATTGGATTCATTTGGTTCAACTGGTTTGATTATGAGTATTGGAGAGGTTTGAAATGGTTTGTTGAGTGGTTAGAGTACTTTTGTGAAAATCAATTTGGCAAAAGACTTTGTTTAACTGGGTTTTAGGTTGGATCCAAGGATCATGGTCGAATTAACTTAGGTTATGGCTTAAGCCAATTTGGCTTAGAACTTAGATATGAAATAGAATTCAATTGAGTTGGTTGTGTTGTCTTGAGGTTGGTTTTGGATGAGTTGATGGGCATGGGTTTTGGTTTAGGCCATGGGATAGGTGGAACTTATTTGTCCTAGGGTATAACCTAAGCTTAAGGTATACCTTCTAAGTCTCTAGGCTTGGGTTTAGTGTTCCCTTAAGCACTAGAACTATCCTATGACTAGAGAAATCCAAGCACCTAGATGGTTCCTAAGTCTAAGATGGGAAAGATGAGTCCTCACTCCAAAAGTGAGGTCAATAAATGCATGCTTAAAAATAAAAGAAAAAGTTGAAAACTCCTTAAGGTGGATCTCAAATCAAATAAGAAAGATAAAGCTTTAATAATAATTGGTTTTAATATGGAAGAGGTTGTGAATAGTGAAGAGGTCATCTTAACAAATGAGTTAAGGTTCCAACAATAAAAATAACTATGTATAAAAAAAAGCTAAATAAAATGATGTGGTAGAGAATGTTCAAAATCACAATATGATAAATCTATAATTCTGTTATATAATTATGCTAACTTTAAGCATCATGCTAAAGGCTAGATCAACAAATAATAAGATATATGAGAATGTTAAGTGTATTGAAGAAAGGAAAGGGGAAGATTTCACTCTATAACTAGCATACAAGAATAATGAAGACGGTGAAGATAAAATATAATATTTATTTATACCCATGGTAGTGGACATGCCCAAACTACCTGACGAGTCTACTTTATCAAGTGTACTCCTATAAAGGGTATTCGACAACAAAAAATAAGCATACTTAATGGAAGGTGTGTCTAATAAAGAAAAATCAAGTTGATCCCGCAGGCCAAAAACATAGAGAATAATGACCTAAAAAATAGGGCATGAATCAACAAACCGGCAACTGGTGACTAATCAAAGTAATAGGGTGACTACTCTTCTCAACCCCATTCTTACTCACACACTAGTTTAATGATACTCACCCCACCAATCGATAGAATTATACTCTCTCATATGAACACCTATCACCCATTTAGGTGGGAATCCATTTGTGCTAGATTTATCTTATATGTACTTTCTATGTATGGTCACCACTATATCATTAGGCTCCCTCCCTAGATCTCTATTATACTCAAATTTTAAGCAATAAAGATTATTATTTCCCATGCACTTCTTTATTTTTCTATCTTCTTACTTGTAGTCTTTCTGTCTAACTTTTTTTCTTAGGTATCTCCTCCATCAATAGACAAATTTGGATTCAAGATCTTTTAAGTACTATGAGCATGGATGAGGATAAGAACTAGAAGTCATATATAAAGCAAAGCAACATCGTTCGGTTGACATGGAGCATAATATCTAGCAATTCATGACTTAGCATGATTTTTCAAACATGGAGAAAGGATCACCCACCTTGTGCAGGTGGTCTCAGGAAATCACAACATGAAGAACTGAGAAAAGAAGAATGAAGAATCCTCAAGGTCAACTACTCACCAAACTTGGTGAGAAAGAATACACCATCTCTCATCCATCCAAGATCACCGATACTGAATGTTGACCTCACTTTTGGAGTGAGGATTGATTACTCCCATCCTAAATCTAGGATTCTTCTAGACAGTTAGGTTTCCTTAGTATCAAAACACTTCTAGTAATTAAGGGAACACTAAACCCAGGCTTAAAGACATGTAGGGCATGACCCTAAGCTTAGAGTTTACTTTAGGATAGGTGTACTTCACCCACCCTAGGGCCAAAACTGACACTCATACCTATCAATTCATTAACCCAAACTCATATGATTGAAACCAACCCAACCCAAGCTCATTTGAATTTAATTGATCCTAGTTGATTTTGGTTTTCAATCCAAGATCCATACCAAATTAACTTAAACCTTAACCCGAAGTTAACCTATTTCAATCTTATAACTTTATTCAAACCAATTCAAGCAAACCAAACATAATTTAATTCTCTTAATCATTCTAACTATCTAATAGGCCATTTCAAACTATTCTGACACTTACATTTAAGCCAATTAAATCATTTAAACTTAATTAACCTAGGTTTGCCCATTTGACCTAAAGGGTTCAAATGAGCCAAAACCCAATTGAACCGAATTCAATTGTAGTCAAAGCCACCAATCAACTTCAAATTCATCATTGAATATATTTTAACTATCCCAGCCTTAGTTGGTCCAAATTGACTTGACGAAACTACTTAACCCAAAGTGACCTAAAAGGCCCAATTAAACCAAACTTCAATCAAACTTATATTGGATCAAACTAAGCTATCCAATCTCTTCATTGATGATTGTAAGTCACTATTAAACACTTCACCATAACCAATTAGACCTAACTAAGAAAACTTGGCCCTTTAACCCAAATTGATCTAAAGTGACCTAAAGAGCCAAATCATGTTCTAAGAATTATAATCAATGACTCTCATCAATCAAAAATTGGATATTGAACATGACTCAACCACCAATTGAAGTTAGTTGAACCTAACCAAGCTAATTTAGCCTTTTGACCCAATTTGGCCTAAAGGGCCAAATTGGGCCAAATCAAATCATAAACCAAATTAATTGAAGCTGATGCTTCTAATCAATCACCAATTAGATGTTGGACATTATCCAACCTTCAATTGGACCTAATTTGATCAACCCAACCCAATTAACCTACTTAACCTAATTTGACCTAAAAGGTCAAATTGAATCAAATCACTCCCTAATTCAAATAAATTCAAATAAACTCTTCCAATCAATCACTAATGATCAATTGAACATGGACCTAACCCATGCTCAAGCCAACTTGGCCAATTTGGTCTAATTGGTCAACATAACCCACTTGACCCAAATTGGACCATATGAACCAAATCCAAATCTAATTCAAATTGAACCAAACTAATTGCACTAACTCATTCCAAATGATGAGTTAATCTTAACCAAACACCCACTTTGACCCAATTTGGTTAAAATGGTCAAATAGCTTAATTGAACCCATTTGACCTGCATGAATAAAATTAAGCCAAACCAAACCAAACCAAGTCTAAAGCTAACCAAACTTGGCATGACTTATCATTAGGTCACCATGGGAATGCCCAAGTGGGCCCAACCCATGGTAAATATGGGTTGGGTCAAACCCATTGCACCAAGCCATCCAAATGGGACAAAATCCCATGTTAGAAGGGTTCTCCACTTCCTCACTCCTTGCTAGCCATCTTTGGTTCTTCTAAGATAGAGGACCACTGACCCAACCTAACCCAAGGCTATTGGGATTAGCCTTTGGCCAAGAGAGGGTGAGTTCACCCATGGGAAACTATTGGTCCACCTAAGAAGGAATGTACACTCCATGGCAATCCACTACACTCCTTCATTCTCTCACACACATTCACCTCAATAGTCCCCTCCCACCTTCAGCCACCCACTCCAACCGGATGATTGCCAAAGGCTGAGATAATCTCAGCCTTTGGTTCAATTGAGGAGAAGAGTGTACTTTTCCCCATCCATTCAAGCTCAACAAAGTCCTTCCCTAGAATATTCCAAATAGTTCCCAAGCATTTCCCAAGCTCTGGGTGCACCTTATCACTGGTGAGACCAAGGTCCACCCAAACTCGAGAGCCTGTCCATCCAACCTCATCAAAGCTCCATGAATTTTAAATTAATTCTTCCCACATGTTCCACAAACCTTGACGAGATCTTCTCAATAGGGCTTTTCCTCTTCAAGATGCTTCTTCTATCGAAAGATCACCGATTTCTACCTCTGATGAGGTCAAAATCATGTAATCATAGAATTGACCATTAGGTGTTGGTATTTTTTCTAAATGAATTATGATTTTATGCAATTTTCACCATAGGATCTCCTTCGATCTCTTACTTGATCATTTTGGATTCAATTTTGTCATCAAATGAGCTCCAACAAGCTCGAATCGAGCGACGAAAGGATGATGCTGTCCGTATTCTGAAACTCACGAGATGACAGATCACCAACCGTCCATTCCATGTGATTAGAATGAAAGGTTGTGATTAATCATGTTAGAAATCTTAATTTAATCCCTTCATAATCACGATATTAATATTGACCATCTGATCCGAAATTGAATAGACGAGATGAAACCACGTTCATTGCCACTAAGTCAGCAGTCAAGTTAGATGTTTTAAATAACAATACTATAGAGCCACATGGAAAGCATTGTCGCATCATACGTGGTGTTGATAGTTTAAAATGACTTAATTAGGTTTCAAAATATAACTAAATATCCAAAACTTCAAAAAATCATAATGAATTTTATAAAAATCCAAAAAATGCAAATAAACCCATTTTAGAAATCTTAGATAGAGGAGAATTTAATAAAAAAAATAAAATCCTTAATTAATATTTAATGAATAATGTTTAATTAAATTTTGAAGCTTAGGCTAATTATCTTAATTAAGGCCAAATTACTTGGCTAGTTAATTCCAAATTTGGCATGTTGATTCTATGGGATGTCCTTTGCCTCCCATATTTTTCTTGGAATTATTTGTCATGTGGTTTGAGAAATTCCAAAATTTCAATCCTAATTACCCTTTTTAAATGATTTAATAAATATTAAAATTAATAAATAGTAAAATTAAGTAATTAATGTAAACATTAGGGATAACATGGAAATTAATTAGGTCCCCCTCTCCTACTTATTTTCAAATATATTCTCTTCAATGGTTTAACTAACATGTTTAATAATTAAGGGTAAATTAAAGAAAATTAACAATGAAATGTCAATGAGGTCAATTTAAGTAACTCAAGTGCAACCCATTAATCCCTTTATGTATTTAATAACATAAAGTCATTAAAGAAATTATGATTTTCTTATTGGTGTGGAAAAATCATAAGAGTTTTTATCATAAATCTTTTCTTTGTTTAATTTAATTAATTCTTAAGCATGAGCCTAATTTCATTAGATTTCTTTAAGTGCATTGCAAATTTTATTTTTTCCAAAGCATATCATGGAAGGCTCTTGTTTAGGTGATTAATTAAATTAAAGAAGCTTGGGAAGGGTGATACAATTAATATAATTAATATATTTAACCTAATTAATCCATAAAATATATTTAATTTCCTTTCTTTAACATATTAAATAACTAATATGGGATGGAGTGAATTCTAAGTTTTGTTTCTCCACTTTAGGTTTCAATAACTTGAATATTAAAATTAAACATTAAAGAAACTTTGATTTGATTTAAGGGATATTTATCTAACTTGATTGTCCTTAGGTTCTAATGAGATCAAGTATGTTGTGTGGCGATATTCAATTACTTGTATTCATTTATCATAAATGTGCATGCCATGTGTTTCATATATTCATGATTTAAAGTCAAAAGAATATAAATGCATTTAAATTGTATGAGTTGGACAAATGTTATCATATGGTATGGCTATTATCATTAGCAAATCTCAAGCTATTTTGAAACTATATGTTAATTATGAATTTTAAATCAATGCTTACTATAAATGACTAATTAAGTGAAAATGAAATGTTCATTTACTTGTAATCAAAATATGGCAATTGATGATTTTATTCCTGTGTTTATACATATGTATTCATCTATTTGAATTGACAAGTATATAGTTTGGACATCCCAAGAATACAAGGCTTTAAGTTTCCCCAAGGAGGTCTTAGATAATCACTTCTGTATTTTAACAATGACACATACTTGCTTAACTTCATTTAAGTGCATACATATATTAGAATATAAAGTGAAACCTCTTTCTGACATTAAGCTTTACATAAGTAAGAAAATATATTTATACACAACCTTTTCATGATTTTATTTCTATGTTTATGTATATACTTATGTGTATTTAAATTGGCAAGTATATAGTCTGGACACCTCGGGAACACGAGGCATTAAGTAGCCCTAAGGAGGTCTTAAATAATCTGACTTTCCTGGTTTAATAATGACACGTACTTGCTTAAATTCCTTATACATATTTGCATATGCTTAAATATGAGATGAAATACTTTTTTCTATCAAATTCATACATCAACATACATTAAGTATGTAAAGATATGACTACATTGCATGCATATATATACTAAATCAAATATTGAAGAAATTAAAAGAAAAGGAAAGAATGTGGATGTTATTGATAATGAAAGGAAGTAGTGGACTATTGTTCATGTGATGGTGACTTAACTTCAGTGGTATTAAGATGCCTTTAGTGTTCGAATAAGATTCATTAAGACAAATTTAAACTTAGGCTAAATAAAATTCATAAATGGTTTATTAAGAAAGTTAAAGCAATACTAATATATTTTTGGGAATCAACTTAGGTTAAGGATGAAAGAGTTTAGTCCCTTTCTTCTCTTCATAATGATTAGATCTTAATTAAGAAGTGAAAAAATAAAAATGCATAAATTAAAACTCAATCAAGCTTCTAAAAGACTTAAAGTGAAACCACCTTTAATGGGTAACTTAAACAATCCTAAACTTTAGAAAATCCAAATTCTAAAGCTCAATCAGGGCATACCACACTAAGCTTTAGTATACCCATTAGAATATTAAGTCATCGATCTTAGTATAGGTTGGGTTGGTGTATGCTGTGGTGATATATTTTATTTTATGATGTAATATTTTAAACTGGATGTAAAGATTGTTTATGCGTAGACTAGATATTAGGTCATTATTAGTCTAATGATGTTTTATGTAGGGGATTATGCTTGGGGGGCCATTGTAATATTAAATGAATATTAAATGTTTTTGCTTGTAAGCATTGCTTATGTCCCTAAGAATAATCCAGGATAGGTGGGCTTGGCTATCAAAGTGAAAAGATGCTAAGTCCAACAACAACAACAACAAGCCTTTATCCCACTATGTGGGGTCAACTACATGAATCCTTCTTCTCCGTTGTGTCTTATTATGTGTCAAATTGTCATTTAATTCAAGTATACTAAGGTCATTTTTTAGACATCTTAACCAAGTCCTTCTAGGTCTACCTTTACCTTTCTTAACATAAGAAAAATCTAATGCATCTACTCTCATAACCAGATCATCGGACAACTGCCGCTTTGGCCAAACCATTTAAGGCAACTCTATCTAATCTTATCTGCCATTAGAGCTACTTCAACTTTTTCTCGAATATACTCATTTCGCATTTTATCTCTATGGTAAATTATTTTCTAATTCTTCATCAAATCTTTCTCAAGAGAGAAAAGAAATAAATGAAGAACCAAAAAAAATTCTCAAACACTTCTTATGTTGGACACCACATCCATATAAGTGTGGGGACATTATTAATCACCTTATAAGGCCTAAGTGACTATGAGTCTTTAATGTACCGATATTATTTACTTTACATGGAAAAGTAAATGGTTTATTTTAAACCAAGTTCGTTAAGTTCTCTATAGAGGCAAGCCCCCATAGTTAATTACATCCTAAGGAATGAGATTATTTAAGAATACTCTCGATTAAGGTAAATGATCATTGCCTCCAAAGATTTCAAAGATAGGACTATCAATCAATTAGTTTATTTTTATAAGATCAAGTGGGATTGATCAAGAGAAGGGAGTTATTATCAAAGTTAAATGAAGATAAGTAGGGGATGCTTAGGATACTAGGAAGCCTAGTAAGCATCCCAAACTATCTTATGATTGGGCTTTATATTTTGAAATTGAGGAGAATTATTTGTTTAAGTTGAATTCTTATTAAAAATCTAGGACTTATAATTCCATAGCACAAGATTGATAGTCCTAATTCCCCATAATTTTATGACCAATGTTCATCCTAATTCCCCATAACAATCATTCCAAATCCTAATTGCAAAATTACATGAAAATGGAAAAAGTAAATCTAGCTAAAACCAGTAAAATAGAGATTAGCTAAATAATCCACACAATCCCAAGCATGAATAAATTGGACTTAGCACATATATGGGTAACTAAGTCCACTGCCTATTTTGGATTATGCTTAGGGGTATAAGCAACATAATAAAAAAAGTATTTTTATATTTTATTATAGTGCTTAAGCACAATCTCAGTAAGATAATGATTAAACTAAGATCATCCTACCATTCGCCTATATATACACCCTAACATCTAGACTAAAATATCTCCTCATAAAATAAAAGCAAACCTCAAACCATAACATAGGACTAGAAATGGTAACTTAGCCTTATTTGTGTGCCATTTAAGCTTTGTGTGGTATGTCTTAGCTAGGCTTTAAGGTTAAAGTTTTCTAAGTGTGAAAGAGTTCAACTTAGAGGGTGGTTTCATTTAAGGTTAGAGTTTTCTAAGCATGAAAGAGTTCAACTTAGAGGGTGGTTTTATTTAAGTGATTTAGTTAATTTTGTTAATTTTATTTGATGATTTATTTTGGTTTGAATGAATCTACAATTAATTACTAAGTGTTGTAAAGAGAGAAAAAAAGAAGAGAACTTCTCTTTCCTCCATAGCTTAAGTAACTTCTAAAGTAGATTCAATATTGATTTTTCTTTAGTGAATGTTTTATTATGTGTTTTGATTAATCCTAAGTTTACATTTTCCCTAAACAAACCAATTCAAAAAGAAAGATATTTTAAGATTAAGTAAACTAAATTACTATCACAAAACACACAACACTTTATTTCTTTCCAACATGTGTAACATGAATATGGAAGAACCCTAAGCATATATATTTACATACAAATGGAAATATTTAGCACACCTTAATGATGAATGCTAAAAGATATTGCTTAAGTAAATTTGGAATGTTCATGTATGCATATTTTTGTTAAGTAAAAAAGAGATATTCTTTTATCCATTATTCAAATGCATATTTACATGTATGAAATACATAAGTGAGTACAACACCATTATTTTCTACACTAAGGGTGTAAGGTACAAGACCTACTTAGGGCTAATTAAAGCCTCGCAACCCCAGGATATCCAGATCAATATACCATTTTTCTTAAATATATGTGTACAAAAAAAAAATTAATGGAAAAAGAGTCATGCAAAAAAAAAGTTTAAGTTTGTTTGTTTGATTTTGGTTATGCAATTTATATGTGCAAGTGTGAATATCCCTCTTAAATTACAACATAGGAATGAATATGAATGTATTTAAACAAGTGTTATGTTTTTTTCAAATGAACTATACACTTTGTAAATCCTATTCAAAACTATGTTAAAAGAGAAGGGAAGGAAATTCACACAATACACATCTTATATTATACTCACATGCAAGCTCATAAATAATTATAAGTAGCATACCTTTCATTTTTCATCGTTAATTTATAGTTTTCAAAAATAATTTTTGAATTTAGTGGTGATAATAGCCATTCATATTCTTACTTTAGCCAAAACATGCAATTTGACATAAAGGAAACATTTCATTTTATTTTTATTTTTCAAAAGGTACGAATGCATGCTTTTCATATGCCATACACATTTAGCATGCTAGGAAAGAAATAAAGTGATACAAGCATGTAATTTCATTCACCTTAATTAATTCCTAAAGATAATCCTATGGAATAAGATTATTTAAAGTGAATCAAAATTATTTAAAGAAATTTTAGTTTTGTTTTACTGTTGATTTGAATTTAGAAAATGTGAGAATGTTTATTGGTCCTAACCCCTCTCCCACATGTGTGTATTATTTTAGTTTAATTTTTATAACCATTAGATTGATTTTATATTTCATTTAGGTTAAGGTGTACATTAAGTCCATTAATTACCCCTTACCTACACCACTTTAACATATTTAACCAAATAATTATGAGCCAATGTATGACATAAAACCACAAGAAATTTAAATCAGCATTGCACCTAAGAAAGAAAGGGGCCTAATGCATTTGGCTCATAATTAATGATTAATTAAGCTAAAGGGTTTAATTTAAGTACTTTGATAACCCTTCTCACACATATGGGTTAGATATGATTTCCTTACGCTACTTAGGTTATTGAACACCAATATCTACCCAAGGAGGAATTGATTAAATGATAAAGTTTCTAGATTAATTTTTTATTTTGAGTTTGATTAATTACGCTATTTAATGAAATGATTAACTCATTAATCAATTTGTAAATTAATTAAGTTCTCATTCAAATGAATAGACTTAGGGGAAAAAATTTAGAAAAAGGCATCATAATCTCATTCCCTAAGTCTATCCACTATTCCAAGGTGATTAATAAATTTAATTAATGGAATTTATCATCATTTAATAGGTTAATTAATCATTTATTTTATTAAGGGAGTGATTAGAGATGAATCAAGCAATTCCCCTAATTAAATCATTAATAAATCCCAAGAAAATTAGGGGAGGCAAAAGTCATACCACTAAATACCTGAGAAGTTTGAAATTAATCGATGGAATAATTAGAGAGTAATTAACATAATTATATTCCCAATAAAACTCAAATTGCATAAAACTTACTGTTCAAAATCAATTAAACTTAATTTTATATTATTCCCCATTGAAATATCTTCAAAATGCATTTTAGTTTGTATTTTTTCTATTTTTCTACATTTAGTTATGTAATTTTAAAGTTTTTGGGATTATTAGATCATTAAATCCCTAATTATATAACCAATATTCAATCATAAATGCTTTCCACATATAATTACTTAAGTTGTCACATCCTATGCCATATCGACGACTTTCCAAGACTGATCAAAGCAATCGATTAAAGGGTTATAATAGATACATTATGGGATCTCACATGTTTTAATTAGGACCGTCCATCCAAAACATGCAAGATGGATGGTCCATGATTCATCCCTTCACTTGCCTGCAGGAGACGGTGACCATTCATCTCGTAAGGCTTGATCCAAGCTCGATCGAGCTATGATTGAGCTAGAATTGATCACATACCATCAACAAGCATGGAGATGAAGATCTAATAGTGGAAATCACTTGGGATTACAATTCCCTTCAAAAAGGACTAAAAAAAATTCAATGCAAGCTCGGTTTTGAATAGTACCTCACCGGAGGCTATCACTCCGCACCATTGAGGTAGCTTCGTCTTGTGGAGACAAAGCCCTATTGAAGGTTTGAGGGCTTGAGGTTGACTAGATTTTCCAATTGGCCAAACTCCTCCTCCTAGGCTTGTGGCTTTGATCTAGACCCCTCTTCCCATGGCTTGATTTCTTGGAATTTGATTTATGTGAGCTCAATTGAGCCCTCTGATGGTGCTTGTAGAAGGAATTTGGATTTGTTTGTGAATTGGCAAAGTTGGAATTTTTTTGTACCTCCTTTATTTTTGTCTTGAAGAAACCGAGAATGGAGAAATGGGAAATGCTTGAGGAAGCTTGAAGGGACTTGGAGAAGCTTACTCTGAGTTCCCTAGGCTCAATCAAGTGTGAATGATCTGGATTCAAGTGAAATTAGGGGGAGTATATCTCACACACACACACACAAGCATCGATTTGAACATGTTTTGTCATTTTGATCTAATTGATCCCATGGAGTGAGTTGGTTAGACCATTTTAGCTTCACATGATTCTATTTTGGCAGAGGAGTGGAGTGGTGAAGCTTCCATGTGTTCATTTGAGTGGAGGAGTGATTCCATGTGGAGAAATGCTAAGTGGAGGGTCAGTTTTGGCCTTGTATTAGGTTTGGCTGACCCAGACCCATTGGGTCATGTACACCACCTCCATTAGTGTCACTTGGTCCACTAAGAGGGTGCCAAGTGGCCATGAAAAGTATATGACCAAATTTCAAGTGAAATTGGCCATGGGTTACCCCTTGACCTAGGGGTAAAATCATCTTTTAGCTTCAAGTTTAATTTAGGCAGATTTAGAATAGTTTGAAATTAGGTTATCCCAAATTTCAAGGAATTTGGAGTTGATTTGATGTCATTTGGTTCATGTTGACCATTTAGGTCAAAATGGGTCAACTTGGGTCAAGTTGAACAATTGGTCAAATTAGGTCAAACCAAAGGTTGGCTCAAGTTTATATGACCATTTAAAATGTTTTGGCATCATTGGTTTGGTTCAACTTGATTTATTTTGGTTTTGGTTCATTTGAATTCATTTAGGTCAAATGGATCAAGTTGACCTAATTAGTTAGGTCATGGGTCTCTTTAGGTTTTATTGATCATTTGGAATGTTTTGCAAGCTTTGGTTTCAATCAATTTTGGTTTGGTTGGATTTATGCATTATTTGACCTTTTATGTCAAGTTGGGTTCATGGTCAATTGGGCTTGGTTGGGTCTAATTGGCCAATTGAGGCTTAGGCCAAGTTCAATAAGTGGTTTAGAATGAATTTGACCCATTGGTTGCAACCATTTGGCTTAGATCAAGATTAGACACATTTTTTACTTTTAGGTCAAGTTGGGTCAAGTTAAATAAGTGGCCAATTGCTTAGCTCAAATATGACTTGGTCAAGTTCAAACATTAATCATGAATTAGTTTTGATCAATGGTTTCAATCAATTTGGCTTATGGTGGATTTTGGATAGTTTAAGTTTCATTTTGTCTAAGTGTTGACTTGGTCAACCCTTAGGTTTGGCTTGGTTTGACCCAATTTGAGTGATTCATCATCATATGATGATTGTTGCTCACAATGTGAGGCTTAGATTGGCTTAGTTCAATCCAATTTAGGTAGGATTAGAATTTGGCTCAAAAGGGATACTTTAGGTCACTTTGGGTCAAGTGAGCCTAAGTGGGTCAATTGGCTTGATCAAGGCTTGATTCAAGTTTGGTTGAACTCACATATGGACTTATGATTGAAATATAAATCCATTTACAAGTGATTTGGAGTCAAATGGGTTTTGATTCATTTGATAATTTCAAGTTCAAAGGGTGAACATGAGTTTGATTTGGGTTTGATTTTTTAATTTAGTTTTGGTTTGATGATTGAAGTTTATTTTTATATTTGGTTTTATGATTGAAGGATTGATTGAATCATGGAGGAAAATCAAGGTTTTGGCTTGATTTGAGTTTGATTTGGCTAAGTTCAAGAATTTGACTTGAAAGGCTTTGGTTGAATTTGGTTGAATTTGGATTTGCATTTTTAATTGGTTTTGGGTATTTGAATTTATATTTCATTTATATTTGTGAATATAAATGAGAAATAAATGGGTTATGAGAAAATATTTTGAATTTGATTTGATTTGAATTTGATTTGGGCTAATTCCATAAGATGGAAGCAAAGTGACTTAGGAAGGATTTTTAGGATTTGGAATTCAATCATGGGTTTCAATCATTTGAAATTGATTCATGATTTGAGAAAATCCATTGGAATTGATTTAAGTTTTGATAAAATCAATTAAGATGGAATTGATTTGATATTTAATTTGGAATTGGTTTGAATTTGAAGCTGATTTGGATTTGAGAAAATCAATTAAGTTGGAATTGATTTGAGTTTGAAGTTGATTTGAATTTGGTTTTGATTTGAATTTGAGGTTTGACTTGAAAGATGGAAGTGAGGATTTGGTTCAAGCTATGGGGTAGGCAAGTTTTCCTAACACCTTTAAGGCATGATCTATTCCTATGACTAACTCTTCTAAGTCTCTAGGATTAGGTTGAGTGTTCACCTAATCACTAGAAGTGTCTTAAGACTAAGGAACTCTTATTGTCTAAGAGGAGTCCTACGTCTAAGATGGGGAGGTTGAGAGCTCATCCAAAATGAGGTCAACAATCCCTAAGAGTAAAGCCACTCATCCACCTTAGCATCATCATCTCTACAACACTTAACTTAGTCTTAAGCTTCTCTTTTATTGGCCAACATTCTGCACCATAAATCATTGTAGGTCTTACCACCATCTTAAGCGGTACTTTTCTATCACACAATAAGCAAGATGCATTCCTCCACTTCAACCATCCAACTTAAATTCTACTAATGGCATCTCCATCTATTTCATCATCATTTTGAACAATAGAGCCTTGATATCTGAATTGCTCACTCTTTTTAATGACTTGTTTACCCAATGTGACAACACTACCACTAGAACTTCTACAACTAAAATTACACTCCATATATTCAATTTTAGATTTGTTTAAATGAAAACCTTTAGACTATAAGGTTGACCTCCATAATTGAAGTTTCTATGGACTCCCTCTCTAGTTTTATCAATAAGAAGAATATCATCAGTAAAAAAAAACATACACCAAGGTACATCTTCTTGTAAATGCCTAGTAAGAACATCCATAACTAAAGCAAAAATATAAGGGATTAAAGCTAATCCTTGATGTAATCCAATTGAAATATAAAAATACTTTTTCAATCATCCTTATGTTTAGACACAAGTAATAGCTCTAGTATACATATACTTAATGACTTGAATATTACCAATATTAACTTTATTTTCTAGAACTATCCAAAGAACATTTCTTAAAACTTTATTATAAGCTTTCTCTAAATCAACAAATATCAAATGTAGATCCTCTTTACTTTCTTTATACTTCTCTATCAGACTTCTTAATAAATGTATATCATCCATAATAGATCTACCTACATGAAACCAAACTGATTATGAGAAACCTTTTTATCACAAACCTATGCTACTCTTAAATAATTTTAATGTATGATGCATTAATTTAATTCTTCTATAATTTGCACACTCTTGTGCATCACCATTATTCTTAAATATAGGAACCAACAAACTCTTTCTCCACTCATCTAGCATTTTATTTGTCCTTAAAATAACATTAAAAAGATTTGTAAGCCAAGAAATTCTTAGATCTCCTAAATATTTCCACACTTCTATTGGAATATCATCAGGTCCTAATGTTTTTCAACATTTAATTTTCTTTAAAGCTTCTCTAACTTCAAATTTACTAATATGATAATAAAAATAAATATTTCTCTATTTTTGTTTTGGATATCAAGGTTGCTAAAATTAATCATATTTTCATATCCTTCATAAAATTTTATTAAAGATGTCAAATATGTGAAATATAATTACTTGGTTTGTATGTTTGTTTAGCTAATATATATTTTGTAAGTGTAGTTAGATTTAATTTTTTATAAAGATGTCATTTTTGTAATAGGATGAGGATTAGTGCTATGGGGTTTAGGATGAGCAGTGGTCAGAAGGAAAAGTCCTAGGAGGCCCTACGAAACCTATAACATGCTAATCCAAAGAAAGAAAGAAAAACAAGAATTGAAGACTCCCATTACATTTATTTTATTTGTAAAATTTAATTATAATATGACCTATATAAGGGCAGAGCTTAGCTACCCAACTCTTTCTTATTTTTTAGGATGCATGGCAATACCCAACCACTAACCTTTTATTATTTTATGAAATCTAAATGTTTGATTGATATGTTTAGATTGTGAAATAGAAATAAAATGCTTTTATAGGTTTCTTAAAGTGTGTATGTTTGATGTGTGATCTAGACGTGATAGGCTAATTAGGATAAAATTAAAATTTCTATCTTTAGTAAATTACTCATAACTAAACTCTAATGCAACCCATAACCTCACTCTAAAGCCTAGGTATATAAATAAGATAAGAGATTTAGAAACTCTTTATGAATGGTTGTATGCTATAATAACATACATGTCATATTATTCCATTCTTGAATATAGAGGATTTCCACTCTTGCATGATATGGGACAAGCTTGGCCTTTGAGAGGGGTCCCTTGTAGTGGAGAACACCTCTTCTAGAAGATTTAGCCCATAACTGGACTTCATCATGCATGTAGCCATAATTTTTATAAGCTTTGGTCCAAAATAAATATGTCAAAATGATCTAAAAACTTATCAATTTTTAACATTAGTTTAAGTCATGTTTGCATAACAAATATTATGTAGTCTCTTATGGAGTGAGTTTAGGATCCTAACTTCCTTCCTAGTTAAATAACATCCTAATTATCTTGCATCTACAAAATACCAACTTCTATGATTTTAAAGCATATGAGGTGTTAGCTGGCAGCCACTTTAGGTATTGTAAGTTTAGAAGAGTTGAGATATATTCATTCTCTCTTATAGAGGTGAACCAGTATATCTCATTCTCCTCAATTAGACTTAGGTCATGCTTATAGCTTGTGTTAATGCATTTTAGACTTAGGTTCTGAGGCAGCTTGCTTCTCTCGCACTATGCAAATAAGTCCTCACTTCTTAGGCATCTCTATAATCTTGTGTTGATGGGTTATAAGTCCTAGTACTCTAATAAAATTTCAACTTAAACAAAATAAATTCTCCACTTCAAAAATATAAAGCCTCATTATAGGGTAGGTTGGAGCATTCATTAGGCCTCCTAGTATTTTGAATGTTCCTTTCTTATCTTCCTTTAGAATTTGAGAATAAGTCTTTCCACTTGAACCTATCCCATTTGATTTCAAAAATAATAAATTCTTTGATTGTCTTGCCTTGAAATCTTTGGAGATATTAATTGATTTCTTTAATCGAAAGTATTCTTTGAAAATTATTATTTCTTAGGATGTAATTAACTATTGAAGCTTGCTTGATAGGGAATTGAAGAACCCAGCATAAAATAAACCCTACTTTACTTTATTCGTGTAAAGAGGGGGATGGATCTCAGGTACATATGAAGGCCCATCTTCTTAGGAGTCCTTATTAGGTGATTAAGTCCATTATAGGATGATGTTTCTATCTTTCTAGATAGTGCATCATAACTCAATGTCACACTCAATCACTTTAATATGTACCCCCTAAGATTTTCAGTGTCCTTACAAGTCCAAATTAAAGCATCACATCGGTGATGCTTCCTATGATACAAGTCAGGAAAAAGTGTGTCAAACAAGCAACCGCCATGAACCAATACTTTCTTTATAAAGATTGATGAAGCATGCCCTCCTCATAAGTTTAAGATCTTGCATTTTGAATCATACAAAGGTTGGACAAACCCCACTGACCATATAACATATTTTGAGTCAACCACATCACTGCTAGACTTAGATGACACGTTGAAGTTCCAACTCTTCTTCACCACTTTCAAAAAATTCAACCTTACCCCTTCTTTTATGAGCCACAACATCATTCACTAACTTCAAAAGAATATTTGTCATCCAATTTACTAGTCCTTAGAAGTGTGAAGGGTTCTTAAACTCTCCTCTAGATGAGGTAGAACTGGCGAGTCCTTAAGAAGGTACATTATTCACTTCTAGCAAGAGAAGCTAGATGTCAAAGATTTAGAACCCATAGTTTCATAAATAGTACTCTCTTAAGTCTTCAAGGAGGGGTCCTTCAAGTACATCATGGGACTCCAATAATCTATGACACTTGCCAAGCTACTAAAGATTGAAAATAACCATGTTAATGCTAAAAAATACAATAAAGTGGTCTAACTAGTATTGCTGGCTAAAACTAATGACTTATTGAAGAGTCCTTCAAATTGACTACCCAGGGAAGGGTATAAAAGGGGGATTATAGATAAGAGAAGGGCACCAGAAGTACTCGAGCAATGTTTTAGACATTTGGCTACTCTCTATCTAGAAGTTGACTATATGCAACCCACTAGCAACTCCTCTTAAAGTGACTATGGTTGAGCTAGTAATAATAATTAGTATAAAGATTATATCAAACACTCACCACCCATGAAAGCTAATGGAGTGCATTATTAACCAACATATTATTGTTATCATGATCATGACCATGACATTGAAGAGTATTTCCATTTAAAGTTCCTAGTAGACAAGTTAATAAATGTGAGGAAGCTTAAAAAGTTCATCAAGAGAAAAAATAAAGATGTAATCGAACCTAACAATGAGCCTTTACCTACATGCACACTATTCATATTGAGTCATACTCTCTTTCTTTCTGGGTGATGGTGAGTCCTCCAAGAAGGTGAGTATAAAAAGGTTTTGATATGGAGAAATAAACTTAGACATCATGATGCAAACATGCTTTATGACTTTTGTGATAGTGGGGTTTCAAAGAGGGAATCCATATAATGACATAATTATGGTGACAACCATGATTTCCTACTAGGAATGAAGCATTTTTATTAACATGGGAGCTTGATTAATATCACTATTAAATCTTTAAATTGGACCTAGCAAATTCCAAACTTGTGCCCACTAAAGGACCATTATATGGTTTCTCTAAGAGCAAAGAGAAATTGAAGGGATGATTACTCCCCCATCACATAGGGAGAAGGCAAGAAACAGTTCACTACCATAGTTTCCTTCATCATAGTAAAGGCTCTTATTACTTACAATGTAATCAGAGTAGTGGACTTGACATATCAAATTTCCATTAACTTCCTCACTAGAATAAAAGAGATTATTGTCAAAAAAAAGCTCAACTAATCCCCTTATGCTACTTAAAAGTCATTGGTGAGTTGAGTGAAGAAGATGAGGTATTGCAACTAGATGTTGCGTAGACAAGGATTGAAGTCTTTGACAAGATAAAGAAAATTTTGACCATGTAAGGCAATGGTTATTGTTCAAGACAAAGTGCCTAGTAGACAAGTTAATAAAATTTTGACTTTTATCTTGACCATAAGAAATCCCTCATTCAAACTATGATGAACAATATAGATGTACTTGATTGAATAACAGTAGAGATGCTAGACATTGAAATCAATATTTCTTGCCATCACTTGAAAATTGATGCGGATGAGCTACCCATCAAGTAGAAAATGAAGAAAATAGTAGTTACACTTATGGAACCATCAAGGAGAAGTTCACCAAGCTACTCAAAGTTAATTTTGTTAGAGAGGTTCAATAGTCATAATGGGTGTTTAATGTAGTGGTGGTGCAAAAGTAGGTAACAAATCAAAGATATGTATTGATGTCACTAATTTAAACTTAGCATATCAGAAGAATGAGTACCATCTCTAGCAAATAGATGATCTTGTGGACTTGGTAGCTAGATTCTCGGTGATGAGTTTCCTAGAAGAATTTTAGGATATCATCAAATTTAAATGTACATTAAGGACTCTAATAAAATGACTTCTATTATAGCTAAAGAGTTATAATGTTATAGAGTTATGCCTTTTGGGCTCAAAAATGCAAGGATGATCTATCAAAGACTAGTTGATCAATTGTTCAAATAGTAGAAGGGAAAAATATGAAAATCTATGTGAATGACTTGCTAATTAAAGCAAGTTGCCAATGCAACATATCAAGATCTTGAAGAGACATTCGTCACTCTTAAAAGGTACAATTTATGCCTTAACCCTCTGAAATACATTTTCGTTATAGCAGTAGGGAAGTTTTTAGGATTTCTCCTTACCCCTAAAAGCAATAAAGGAAAATATAGATAAAGTGAAGGCTATACTTAATAAGCCCTCACCCAAAAACATGAAAGAGGTATAATGGCTTGTTGGGCAAGTAGCAAGATTGAATCACTTCATCTCAAAGGTAGGAGAGAGATGCTTGATATTTTTCAAGATTCTCATAAGAGTAATAAAATTTGAATGGAGTCTAGAATGTGAAAAAAGCCTTTAATGATTTAAAGACCCTTCTCACATCCCCTCCTTTATTATAGAGCCCAAAGAGAGAGAAGTCCTAATGCTATACCTAGGAGTGGGAGACGACTCGATTAGCTTAGTCCTAATCAAAGAAGAAGGTGGGAAATAATGGACCATTTATTATCTTAACAATTATATGTAAGATGATGAGTTGAAATACCCACTCATGGAGAAGCTCGCGCTAATCAAATCATCCAGGCGACTGCGACCTTATTTCTAGGCATACTCCGTACAAGTTGTCATCGATAATCCACTTAAATTTGTACTTGCTCAACCTAATCATTCTAAAAAGTTACTAAAATGGTATGTGGAGTTGAGTGAGTTTGACATATCATACTCACCTTAAATTGTGATCAAAGCCCAAGCACTCATAGATTTACTTGTTGACTTCTATAGCTCATAGGATATTCTCATCAACTCAGAGTCCTTGTGGTGAGTATACATTAATGGCTCTTTCAAGAAGCCAACTATGGGTAGGGGCATAGTGTTGAAAATCTAGCAGAATCATACTAAAATAATTAGTTATATTCAACTTCAAGATGATAAATAATCAAGATGAATATGAAGGTTTACTCATGAGACTAAGATTTGTTAGGGACTTGGAGTTGCGCAGCATATTTTGACTCACAACTTATGGTAAGATAAATAAATGGAGAGTACAATGTTCAAGATGAGTCCTTGATAAATTACTTTATTAAAGTAAATTAAAAGATTGTCCAACTAAAATATTTTTGGATCGAGCAAATCCCCAAAGAAGAAAACCGCCTAGTGACCTATTATCCAGAGCTACTAGACTCGGGGAGCACATGGTCATTCAAATCACCCAACCGAGTACTAAAGAGGAAGTGCTAATGCAAATTGATCTTGAATACTCACCATGATGGGTCAACCCCATCAAATATTACTTACAGACTAGTGGAATTGAAGAAATGACTAAGGATTTGATGAGGTTCAAAATTAGGGTAGCCCAATATCTATTGATAAGAGGTGTGTTATTTCAAAGATTGGTGACCTTGCTTAACCTCATGTGCATGAAAGCAGCTACAAAAAGAATGTCTTTGAAGAAATACAATATGAAAAGTGTGGTAACCACTCAGGAAGAAGGACACTTGCCCAAAAAATCTTATGGCAAGGGTATTTTAAGCCCACACTTAGAAAGGATGCTGAAGAGTTCTTGAGATGTTTATAGTGCAAGAAATTCATAGCACTCAAGCAGCAATTGTCACAACCTTTGCAACCCATTACCAGTCCTTATCCATTCACTATTTGAAGGATGGATATAATAAGTCCATTGTTGGTCACCAGCGGACAAAGAAAGCTCATTCTAATCATGATCGACTATTTTAACAAGTGGATCAAAACAAAGTCACTCATAAAAATAATTTCTGAAGTAATAAAATACTTTATTTGGACTAACATTATTTGTAGGCATGAGTTGTCATTTGTGATCATTACTGATAATGTCCCACATTTCACTGAGAGAGAGGCCTAAATGTGTTTTTGTCTCAAGAAATCAAGCTAAAATTCATATCAGTGCATCATAAAAAATTAACAGATAAGTGAAATTCACTAACAAAAAGATCCTTAACTTTCTTAAGAAAAAGTTTAGAGGTACCAAAGCTAAATGGGTAGACAAAAATACTCATGGTACTCTAGGTTCTTAGAATAACTCCCACCAATAAAATAAGACACTCACCATTATCACATGGCACAGAAGCCATCAAACAACTTATCTTGAATCAAAGGTACCTCTTCTCTACCTTCCTCTTCTCCAGGAATACTTACACACACTTCCATAATAACCCATTCTTCAACTAGGTGAGTGTTAGATTCTCCTTATGGGTCCGAGGAAGTGGTCAGAGTCAAAGTTGTTATAGTTGGAAAAGCTGAGATGCTCATCATGGCCACATGAATGATAGTGACATATTCTGACTTTTCTACTTCCTCAGCCATTTTGTGAAGACCTGCCCATAATGTTGCAAGATCAATGTCACCATTAGGCCTCTTAACATCCATGGTGATTATATTATCTTAGGTTTTCAAACTTGACAAGTTGAAGGGGTTATCTTAGCAAGTAGTTGAAGAAATGCAAACCATATTAAATAAGAAAGAAAGATCCATTTATAGCCTCCAGTGAGTTAAAAAATCATTAGTCTAAAGGTGATGTGACCTTTCAATAATTGCATAAATTTTTTCAAATCATTAAAAGGTTATAGCTAATCATTTTTCATTCTTCTATCCTTTTTGTAGGTACCTCTTCAAGGAGTGAAGAATCGGGGAGCTAAATGTATACCCAAGGTAGTGGGGCAAGTCCAAGCGACTTGACGATTCTATCTATCAAGATAAGTGCACTCACATATAGAGTATTTGACAACTAAAAATAAGAATATTCACTAAAAAATGTGTCTAATGAGAGAAGGTTAACCCGATCATGTGAGCTAAGGACTTAGAAAATAATGACCATGTGAATAAAGCATGAATCAACTCAATTGACACTAGGCATCTATTCAAAAGAATGAGCTAACAACTCTCTTCAACACCATCTTTACTCACATATTCATTTAACAATGGGATACTTACCCTCACCAACTGATAGATCTTACATGAACCACTAGTTTGAGAATCAAAATTTACCTTATACATACTTTCTATGTATGGTCACCCCTTGGTATTATAAATGGGGACTCTTTTCTTACAGGGGGGACCTTTTGGCTCCCTCTTTAAATGTCTATTCTTTGAACTTAGATTTTAAACAATAAAGATTATTATCTCCCATGCACTCTTCTATTTTTCTATCTTCCTACTTGTAGTCTTTCTATCCAACTCTATTTCTTAGATATATTGGGAGGATCTTTTTCCATCCATGGACAAATTTAAATTCAACAATCTATAAACTATTAAAAGTAACCATGTGTGATGTTAACCTCACTAACATCACTTTTAGTGAGGTTAACATCCATTCTCTCAGTCAAAGATTTAATCTAGGCACTGTGGTTTTTCTCACCAAAGAATAAGAAATTTGTAGTGGTTAGGATAGCACTAACCCAAATGAAAGGATTCATAAGGTTCAACCATAGGGTTATACCCTGACTTAGGCTCATCTCAATTTTAAACCAAACTCCCACACATAAAACAAGTTGATTATAGACCAATCAAAAACCATAATTCTACCCAAACCATATCCAATTGGTGTTCAATTTGATCAAGTTAACAAATTCACCTAGTTTGACCTATTTAGTCCTAAAGGGGTAAATCTAAAATCAACCCAAACCAATTGAAATTAAACCTACAAAACTACTTAGGACTTCAATTGAATTTGATGAAGCATGATAAGGACTTAATTTGGTCAATTAGCTCACCAGCTTAAGTCAACCTAATTGTAACCTATAAGATCAAAACCAAATCTAACTTGATCAAATTGGACCAATTCAAAGACTTATAAACACTATAATGACATAATTGAATATTTTTCATCACCTTCAAATAATGACTAATCATAATATAATTCTTAATAAAAGTCAAGTAGGTCAATTTGAACAATTAAACCACATAACCCCATTTGACCCAATTTGATCTAAAGGGCCAAATTGAACTAAACTTTAAAATAATTACAATGAATTCCAAATTGATTAAAACTTGACATCCAATTGAACTCAATTAACTCGATTTAGTCAATTAACCCTTAACCTCATTTAACCCAATTTGACCTAAATGGCCAAATTGAACTAAGATCCAATCTAATCCAAATTTGATCAAATCAAAGCCTAAGATCAATTTTGAATTGACCATCAAACATTACTTAATCTTTAATTACACTTTATTTAGTCAATTTAATAAAATTGACTAACTTAACTCATTTGTCCCATATGAAACTATAGGATCCAATTCAAATCTACTTCAAACCAATCCAATAAATTACTCCCATAAGATTTAAATCATCATTTGAACATAACCTAATAGCCCTTTTAGGCCCAATTTGGCCAATTAATCAGCCTAACCTAATTTAATCGAAATCAACCCATAAGAGTCCAAATGACCCAAACCCAACCAAACTTAGCTAGACTCATCCTTGGGCTCCCCCACATTTTCCTAATGGACCCAACCTATGTTGAGCTCAGTTCAACCAAATCCAAATGATCCAAGGGTCAAAATAAAATAAATACCCAAAATTGTAAAGTCCACTCCCTCTTTTGGCCAAGCCAGAACCATTAGCTTGCTTTAAGCTCACCCTCACAAACTATGCCTAACCTAAGGATGTTTGGCCTATCCCTTGGGAAAGATGAGGTCCCTCTCACCTTTGATAGCCCTTAGTTCACCAACCAGGGGATATCCACTTCACCTCTAGCCACCAACCTCCTTTAGCCACTAAAGGAGGTCAAACACATCAGTCCTAGATCATTATTGGCCTTGCCCACAACCTAGTTGGTTGCCAAAGATTAAACCACCCTCTTTAGGTGATTCATTTGGAGAAGTCTCTATACCTCATTCTAAGCTTCCAAAACTAACATACACCATATAACCTTCCTAAAGAGAGTCCCAGGCTTTCTTATAGCTCTCTATGCATCCTATTTTTGGTGACACCAAGCATCCTCTAACTCAAATGCTTCCCATACCCAAATTACACCAACCCCTCACCAAAATTCAATTAAACATTCCCATACCTTCCTCACATTCTCATGAGCAAAACAAATTATGACTCACTCGATTCAATCAATAGAGCATAGAGTTCAAACAAACTCTGGAAAGCACCAGTGGAGCTTGGTCTTGGGTACCAGTGATGGGGAAGCAATTAGCCATCTTCTCTATAAGATTTCACTTTTTAATGGTGAAAATCTCAGCTATTGGTCTTTAGCTCTAATAAGGTAATTTCTTCATAACCCATAGATGAACAAATATGTGTTGGTGTTTTGTTAATTGGATTTGAGTCTCATGTAGATCTACCCTTGCTATTTTAATTTTGATTCTAGTGGAGTCAATCTAGCCATGACTTGAGTGAAAATTTGCTTGAATCAATGGCTAAAGATGAACAGTGTTTGTCTCTTACTGGAAGAAGAAGACGAATCCTAGGCCATCCATCCCATGATTAAAATGGATGGCCATGATTAATTGCATTTGAATTTTTGATTTAATTCTTTATTAAAATGAAGGATTATCAAGGCTTGAGATAAAACTACATCTGCCACCGCTAAGTTTACCACCATGAGGGATAGTTTAAATAATCCCTTGGTGACATGCTTAATGTGCGGTCGTATCAGTGTTAACTATGTAACCTTTTAAAATGAATTTAGTTATGTCTAATTATTCATAAATTAAAAAAATCATAACTAATTATAAAAATATAAAAAATATAGATAAATACATTTTGGATAGCTTAGATAGAGGAAAATCCAAGAAAAATAAAAGCCCCAATTTGTAAATAAAAGTTAATTATGATTTGAAAGTCTTCATTAATATTGTAATTAGATTCTAATTACTTGGCCAAATATTTTGAAATTTTAGGTGAACATTCCATGGGATGACCTCTATCTCCCATAATTATTTCAAGTCAATTGAGTGAGTGTATTAGAAATTTCATAATTTTCAATCTTATATAATTATTTTTGCTATTTAATAAATCAAATTAATCATCAAAATTATAAAAATCCTTTTTGGTGTTCAATTATGTTTAATAGACTTCATGGCAACCAAAGAAATTTATTAGGACATTTGATCATAATTAATTCTCAAAATCACCAATAATAAGGCTTTTATTAATTAAATAATTGATTAATTTCAATAAAACCATAACTAATTTTCTAAGTCTAAAAAATTATGATCAATCTTCTTTGTGCTCAACTAATAAAGAGGTTTCCAAAGAAATCAAAATCCATAATTGTTTTGAGATATTTTGGGTGTAATTGATGATTTTTGGCTTTTCCCATTTATTGAATTAGTCATAAAGCATAAGTCCATTTGTACTAGAACTTTTAGGGCATGATTAATTCATTTTTATCTATGTTATCTAATTTTCTCATATTTTTTAGGCTTGTATTTGATGTCTAATTAAATTTATAAGGTTTGTTTGGCTTAATTGATTAAATAATTATTAAATCTTAATTAAATTATAAAAGTTTCTTATGTGACTTTTAAATCACTTAATAAATAGAGAAGGTTGAGGGATAATCTTAGAATGTTTGAACTCAATATGCTTAAGTAACTAATTTTATTTTTTTATTAAGAAGCTTAATTGGGCTTAGAGATGTTATGTTCATATTATTGATCTTAGGACTTAATGGCTTAACTAAGTTCTTTGTGATATTCAATACCATTTTTTCATCAACTTATGAATCACTTGATTCATATTTATTTGCATCTATTTAAAATTGAAATTTCTAAGTGCATGTTGTATTGATAATGTGGCTATTATCATTAATAAATATCAAAGTACCTTTTTTTATAAAAATTATAAATATATATATATATATATATATATATATATATATATATATATTCTTAAACCTAGTTTAATGAAGATAATTAAATAATATATTAATCATATGCATTATCTACACTCCTTTAAAATATATTGTTTAGAAACTTAGGGGCGCAGGGCTACTAGTCTGAAGGAGGTTTTGACCTAACATTTTTGGTTTAACAATAACACATACTTATAAGAAGCCTAATGTATTTGTAGGTATACTCATGTTTGAAAGCATATATTTATACACTTATGTAAACCCTTCAATCAATATAAGGATAAAGTATACATATACTTGCATATATTAATATGTGAAATTTTCATATATATATATATATATATATATATATATATATATATATATATATATATATATATATATATATATATATATATATATATATAATTATAAATTTTCATAATAAAGCTAAATGATTATTTCAAATGAGAGTTATAAATAAAGGTTGAATAATATTATTAGGAATCATAATTTATCTTCATCAATCATAAAATTTCTTTGATATGATCATAATTTCATTTAAATATGATCCAAACTTAGAAATTACTTGAAATCTTAATGCTTCATTAATAGGATTAAAAGTCATAAAATACATCCTTAGACCCAACTTTAAAGTATGTTCTTGAAAAGGAATGGGCTTTACCTCAAGTGAAATCCGCAAATCTTGCACACTTTAAATACTATGTCTAACTTGAATAAAATCAAATTTATCATATAAAATAACATTTAAAAATTAATCACATGAATTAAAATCACCTCATGTTTACTATTTAAACTCAATATTCAAACTATCACTTAAACTATTAAAGCTTAGTTATGTCATACCACAAACCATTACACACACTTTAGAATACTAGGCCAATACTAGAATTAGGTTAGGATAATGCATTATTGTAAATTAATTTTATATTTTATGATGTAATATTTTAGACTAGATGATAGGATGTATGTTTGTAGATTGAATGTTATGATGATATTAGACTAATATTATTTTTTTGCAAGGGATAAAGTATACATATATTTGCATATAATAATATGTAAAAATTTTAAAATGATATATATATATATATATATATATATATATATTAAATCAAAAATTTTCTTAATAAAACTAAATGATTATTTCAAATGAGATAATAAAGTTATAAAGATAGGTTGAATAATATTATTAGGAAAATCATAACTTGTCCTCATTAATCATAAAATTTCCTTCATATGATCATAATTTCATTAGCTAACATAGAAATTACTTGAAATCTTAATGCTTCATTAATAAGGTTAAAAATCATAAAATACATCCTTAGATCCAAATTTAAAGTATGTTCTTGAAAAGGAATGGGCTTTACCTCAAGTGAAATCCACAAAGCTTCGCACACTTTAAATACTATCTAACTTGAATAAAATCAAATTTATCATATAAAATAACATTTAAAAATTAGTCACATGAATTAAAATCACCTCACGGTTGATATTTAAACTCATTATTCAAACTATCACTTAAAATCTTAAAGCTTAGTTATGTCTTACCACACAAGCCTTTACACACACTTTAGAATACTAGGCCACTAATACTAGAATTAGGTTAGGATAATGTATTATTGTGAATTAATTTTGTATTTTGATATAATATTTTAAACTAGATGATAGGATGTGTGTTCATAGATTGAATGTTATGATTATATTAGACTAATATTATTTTTTGCAAGGGATTGTGCTTAATAAAGAAAGATGCTATCATAATAAAATAAATTAAATGCTCTTACTTGCAAGTGTTGCTTGCCCTTTAAGCACAATGTTGACCTCATTTTTGGAAGAGGTCATTTTAGCAATGAAATGATATCAAGTTCAAATAGGGATTTCCTAATTCATTATTCAAGTCACTATGCTTAATGACATAGGAAATGCATTTTGAGCTAAATCCATCTACTTGGCATGATGTAAAATAAAGTCAAATATCCAACATAAATTAAATTAAATGAATCAATACAAATAAAATACAAATTCAAAGTCAAATCTAAAGTCAACTCTAGTCAACCTAGAATTGACTTAAGTGGGCCCACTTAGTTAAAAGGTCAACTGACTAAAATTTGACTAAATTAAGTCACCAAAAATATTTCAAATTATCAAATGAATATGTGTTATCATAATGACAAAGAAATTTAAGTCCATGGAGGCCTAGATTAGGTAAATTAAATTCCTTAAATCAAAATAACCTAAATAAGCCACATTGAACTCAAAACCAAATTAAAATGAATGAGAGGATCCAAACCCATTCCATTTGAATCAAATTGATCATTTCAACTCATTTGGAATCATACTAAACTCATTTAAGCTAAATGGGCTAAAATTAAATTAAATTTAAAATCAACTCATAGTTGAATCAAATCATAATCCAATTAACCATCAATTGCATTATGGTTTAAAGAATAAGTTAAATTGAAATACTTTTGGAGGCTACCTTCATGGTTTATTTCAAAGAAAGAAGACAAAAATAAAGAAAATAATATATATCTTTTCCATGCAACCTTACCTACTCCATGAGGAAGAAAACAAAAGCCACCTCTTAAGAGGATGGTCTTCAATGATGAGAAGGCAATTGGAAAAGGTGCAAACCTCAAGAGTTTTGATCTTAATAACCAAGGAGGAGAGAAAGAAAAGAGAAAAAGAGAAAAAAAAGATAGAGCTCTCTATGGGAAAACAGAGAGAGACTTCCCATGGAGGTGAGCACACACACACCTTCACACATCAAAAAGCTAAAACAAAGTTCCCCTCCCCAAATGTGCTTAACTACTACAAACCATCAAAGCCAAAAAGGAAACTCAAGGGTTGGTCTAAGAAGCAATCCATTAGGAATTAACCTAATTCCTTTGGCAAGCAAGCTCGGTTCAGGCATTTGAAGCTCTTGTATCAATTGTGAGGCCAATCGTCCAATGAATCAAGGTATGTCATTATTGACCTTAAGCTTTTTCTTAGGAAATTTGGTTGTGGTCAGTTTAATAGGAAATACAATCTTCAATATAATCCAATAGTAAAGAATCATAGGATTTCGTTCAACAATCTTGTAGCACTTGAAATCGTGTGATTTCGTTACCTATAACAAAAGATATTAGTAAAATACTATCAACGGTCCTCGGCTCCCATAGGAATTGAAGGAGATGATCTCTCCGCTGTCTGATCCGTGTATTTGGATTGAACGGCCAGATCTAGGTGGACTGGATCGATTTACACCCTTTAGGAATGGTGGGATCGATCGGACCATCCGATCTTTGATGGACAGTCCGTAGGTGATCCCGCTTTTTGAACTATGCTAACGTGGCACCAGGTGGCGCCATGCGGTGGGATACACCATGCAGGCGCATGGCACACAGCACGTGGATCCCGCACGGGACCCCCCACTTAAAAACCATTAAAATTGGTTAAATAATGGATTTAATTAATTTAAAAAAATGCTGAAAACTTTTTAAAATTATAGAAAATCAAATATAAATCAAAAAATTACAAATAAAAGTTCTATGGATTCATCTTAGATTTAATACTGTTTGTTAGGGCGTTAGACTAGATGTTAGGGCATTCTTTATAGATTTAATACTATATTCTATAGGGGATTGTGTTAAAAGGATTGCTGTAATAAATAAATTATAAAATTGCTATTTGCTTGCAGGTGCTGAAAATCCCTTAACATAGTCCATAGGATAGGTGGGTTTGGCAAGCAACTAATGCTATGTTTATGAAATATAAACTATGTGTGTTGTGTGTATTTCTAACATCATTTTGGCTTAAGATTTCTTTTGAATTTTAAATGTAAATTTGAGCTTAGAATTAGGTTTGGATCTATAGTCTAGGATTAGCAAAATCCCAAGAGATGGTATGGGTGGTCCCCTAAGCTCCATGGATGTCCCAAGAAGGATACTTTCTGGAAAGAAGACCCATAGATCTAAACTTGTAGTTCAAACTGGGTTGTATAAGGCGAACTTCAGCCCATTTTCTTCTTCAGGTGTATACGAGTACTACATTGGCCTTTTTCTTATATAATTTAATTTAGTTTGATTTATTTTGGGCGTAATAGAAACAACATGCTTTTCTTAGGTTTCTTTTTATGCTATGTTTGTGCTATGGTGAATGCCTGGACGTAGGCTCATAGGATAAATTAAATTTTCTACTAAACTAAATCAATCGAAACATATAAATAAATACAAGTCATAATCTTCATATGAAAGCCTAGGCATTAAAGCAAGATAAAATATGTAGCAACCCCTTAGATGGATGTTTTAATATTATGCATAAATCATATTGTTTCACTCTTGATTAATGAAGGACTTCCATCCTTTCCATAGAACCTGGGCTTGACATTTGAGAGCCTATGATGGAAGTACACCTTCTTCTATTCTGATTTGGCCCATAATCTTTTCTAATTGCATGCATTAGGCATAAATTGTATTCCTATGGCCTAAAATGAATCTTGAGTCAAAAATTATAAAAATCTAAAAAATATGCATTAGTTAGGTGCATCTTCATACCCTACATGATCTTAGGGATTATGGAGTAAGTCTAGGTTCATAGATTTCTTTCCTAAAACTGTAACAGCCCAGCCATCTTATGTTCATATGACTTAGCCTCATGGTTTTAAAATGTGCTTAAGTGGTGTTAGCTGGCAACCTTCTCTAGGCAAGTTGTAAGTCCAGAAGAGTCAGGGATAGGCTAGTTCCCTCAAGTGAGGAGAATGGCCAATGATTTCCAAGGATAGAACTAGGTCGAGCATCTGACATGTGTTAGAAGCACCTATAGACTTGGTTCTGAAGCATCCTTTTAGAAATAAGTCTTCAACCTTAGGCATTTCTGCAGTCCTGTGTTGCTAAAATCTAAGCCCTAGATTTCTAAAAAAATGATAACTTGAAATCTAAAATTAAATCCCAAATTTGAAGCCCAATCATAGGATAGATGAAATGTCTACTGGGCATCCCAGTATCAATAGACATTTTCTACTTTTTCCCATTTGACTCTTAAAAAATAACTCTCTCCAATTTGGACCTCTCCCAATTGAATTTCCCAAAATCAATCCTTTAAAACCTATGTTAGCTAGTAGTCTTTGGAAATAACCATTTATTTCTTTAATCAAGAGTATTCTTAGGAAGCGACCCTTTCTAAGATGTAATTAACTATAGAGACTTGCCTTTATAGGGAATCATGATACCAGGATAAAATAAACCTTGTTCAACTTTTTCATGAAGTCCAAGGGAAAATACTCTGGTACACGAAAGACCCATTAGCCTTAGGAATCTTTTATTGAAATGATCGAATCCATTACAGGAGAGCATATTTTTCTTTCGAGATAATATGTGTGTTCCTTAATGTCATATTTGGTCATCTAAATAAAATATTCCTAAACTCTATGTGGTGTCATTTCTTTTCTCTATTTAAGATAAAACACCAACATATTTTCTGGTGACTACACTGGGGAATGGTTCCTCTCTCCATCTTTAGAAATAAATGGTTATTTCTATATATCGATAGTGTACTAGTGCCACTCACCGGTCAGGACTACCTTTCTTTATGTTGGATACCTCTCCATTTTTATTCGGTTTGAGCTATCCAACATCTTGAATAGGTTCTAGAACTCTTCATTTGTCATAGTTAAATGATTGGGTCCTAGAACCAAATCTCAAAATAAAATGAGAGGTGAGAGAAATAAATGAAAACCAAGTCATTTTTGTTAAGGCCTAAATCTAGTCAAGACAAATTTGAAACCATTCCAATATGGAAAAGAGATGTTAAATTTAAAAAATTATGAAAAGTACTTTAGAATTTGAAAAGCAAATATTCAAAAAAAATAAAATCTCAAAGTTAAACTTATCCTTGATCTTACTTTGGCTTTATATTAAAGCTAAAGAGAATCAAGATAGGATCCTTGAATGGATACCCTTTGTTCTACTACATTTAAAGGTGTCAAAACACCTAAGGATGTAAATTGAAATGAAGGAGTTCCTTCAAATCTGAGAAATCTAAATCAAAAGGAGGCATAGTGCTATTGCCCCTTTCACCATGATTGAAGTTTGAATTGCATTTAAAAGAAAGATAAAAAAAATCATCCCAAAAAAAAGAGAATGCCTTTATTTAGAGGCTGATTAAGGAACTAAATATAAATCTTCTATTCTTATAGAAGAAAACTTTACATAAATGCAAATCAGCTTTAATCTTAATTATTTCCACAAGTCCTCTAGAATATTGGAAAATTAGTTGTTCAAGCTAATTGGCCAAATCTAAGGAGTGACTTTGAGGTAACCTTCTTTTGTACCTTTCCAAAATCTTAAATTCTTAGCAGTTTGGGAGATTGTCAAAAGAGGAAGATGATACAACATAAATGAAGATAAAGTGACAGGATTTACTTTTGCTCCTAATCAATAGAAGAAAAGAGAGGGTAGTGAAAGAGAATTCTAATTCTCCTGATAAAGTTGAAATGAATAAAATTTAAACCAATAAATTTAAATCAACTTCCTTAATGAGAGTTTCCTCTCATTAAATGAAATGATATTTCGTGAATGGCTTTAATTAATTTTAAGGCTAAATCCTAAAAAGAAAATAAATGAAGAGTTTAATCCTTCTAAAGAAATCATGACCTTAGGATTGGGTCCTAAGGGTGATATTTCTATCTCTCAGAGTAGAAATATGAAACTTTTATCTCTGGTTAGTTGATAGATAAATCACTTAGAACTTTGTCAATCCAAATGAATGAAGAAATCCCTAGTTTTCTATGTTCACAGACTAAGGCATTATATGCTTTCAATACAAAGTGAACCTAAGGAGAATCCTTTGCCCTTATTATTTGACATTGTCTTAATGTAGTATGGTGGTCAAAGATTCCATTACAAGCTGAGATTGCCTTTATTCTTATATGTGCTATAAAATAAAATACAAGTCAAATTTGACTTTCTAATAGCACATCATCTACCCTAGAGGGTCCTCTTTTAAATGATGATCCTCTAAATGAATAGATCATGAGGTCTATTGATCTATTGAGGATAGAGCTAAACCTACCTTCCCTTCATATCAAAAGGGAAATTCTTGAAATCAAATTCAAAATGGTTGAGTTTTACCACCTCAAATGACATTGAAAAGAAATGGCAAATAAGTCATCTTCAAAATGTGATGTTTTGCCCATCTTAGAGAAGTTGCTTGGAAAATCAAGCATCATAATGCTTTGTTAAAAATAAAATGAAATATGAAATAAAATAAAATAAAAATGAAAAAGAAATGAAAGTAAAGAAAGGCAATACATAATCATGTAATTTTCCTTACTTAACTATAAGCAACTTCCTGATGTGGCATTCCACTAAAGAAGTTCTAGGGTTATCTTCCATGATAAAGATATACTACTAAGAACTTATTAACATCTTGGTCGATGTGGAAAATTTAAAAGAAGAAAATCTTCAAAATATATGTTGATCGGGTGCATTAGTCAACATCAATTATAAATATGAAAGTGAATTTATATAGGCCCAATCAAACTTTGATAAGATAGTGCCATATACATTCAATCAATTAAAGAAAGAAGTTCTTAGCTTCATGAAAATTCAATCTTAAAAACTCAACCTAGAAAAAAAAAGAACTTGATTTCAATCACATTGTTGGTTGAAGCCAAAATTCAAACATGAAAAAGAGCAACTTAGGAATTCATGAAACATCTTTAAATGCTCTTGGAAGGCCCTATGCAGCCCCAAATAAAAAAAAAAGGAATCAAATCAAACAAAAAAGATGAAATATATTGATTATTGAAGGATATTCATATTCATCCTAAAGTGTTGAGTCTTCAGGAATATCATTCAGATACTCCTAAATGACCTCACTAAATATTTGATTTCAATAGAAAATTCTAATGTAAAGTGTAAAGTCATTATGTCAATCTTAAATGACTCACTCCAAATCAATTTGAATCAATGTAACATCTTTAAAGTCATTTTTACCAATTTTAAATGGCTTCACTAGATTTGTTGTTCCATGAAAAGATGAAAAAGAAATAGAAATGTTGGATCATATTATAGATCAATCAAGCGAATGCTTGAATCATATCAAAAATTCAATCAATCAAATGTTGTATTTGGACAAAAAGTCAAATACATCAAATTTCCTACCAAATCATTTAGTGGAGTCATTTCATAAAGAGTGAAATGTTATGGAAATGAGTCAAATGTATCTATCTTCTTAATGAATCTTGTAACTAGGAAAATTACCAAATGTAACCTTTCATGAAGAAATGAAATTAGAATATTACAAAAAGAATGAAAAGTAAAGGGATGGAAGGACTATATCCAAGATTAAAAGGATGAAGTCTAAAATTTCTAAGCATGTGGACATTTTTGACTTTAAATTTCTCCACATCAAAATAAAGTGGTAGGGTTAGAAGTCAAAATTGTCCTTAGCTAAAAAAAATAATCGATATCTCATGCTTTGTCATTTTAGCCTTTGCCATGATTGGGTGAGCTCTTAGCAAGTTAAAAAAAAAGATAGTGGATCTTCTTTTCGAAGAGTCCATATCTTTTGAATGGTAAAAATTCTATTGAGTATACTCTGATACCATTTCAAATGAAGCAAAAATACCCAATAAAACTAACATAACTTAAATGAAATAAAAATAACCAGATATCTCATGCTTTGTCATTTTAGCCTTTGCCATGATTGGGTGAGCTCGCTTGTTAAATAAAAAATAATAGTGGATCTTCTTTTCAAGAACCATATCTTTGAATGGCAAAGATTCTATTGAGTATATTCTGATTTCAAATGAAGCAAAAGACACCCAATGTAAATGGACATTTTAACTTTAAACTTCTCCACATAAAAAAATAAAAATAAAAGATGTGGTAGGGTAGAAGTCAAAAATTGTTCCTAGCTAAATAA